>OX596360.1:10002500-11315000 GCA_951394395.1 Colostygia pectinataria
TTTGTTATCTTTGAAATAACTTTGTTTTTTGATCAAGTAGATTTAGGTTTGCGAGTTTATAGCTTTTTTTGACTGTTAGTCGTTCCACCAAAAAGTCAAAGTTAAAACTGGAAAAAGGCTAAGTTAGTCAACATTTCCAGAAAAAAAACTGTTAGTTAGTTAATAACTCCTTTACTTTTCTTATTTTCACAAACACGAAAAGGACTCATAGAAACGACGCAAATATAATTTCTTGGAACATTAAACTTTGAACTTCGAGGACTTGTTACTTGTATTGTAACAATTTGCGTTTACGTTAAAAGTAAATATTTTTTTAAACAGTAACGACAGCAAATGACGAGAGAGAGAGATAGAGAATTCTGAAACATTCTTGCATACTATATTTTTATCTAATAAGCCGGTAACACTCACTGCTGCTATCAGGCATTTTTTTTTCTTATTTATTGAATTATTAGAAAATAAATAACAAGATAAAACACAGATAAAACAAACAAATGTTTGACAGTAGCAACTGCCGCTTGTCCCAAAATAAGTATTTACTTAGTTGTTTTGTCAGTGGAAAACACCGTGAGGAAACCCAAGGTTTACGTGAGTAAAGTTATAAGTTTCTATGATGCTAATCTTATCTCACACTATCCCAGACTATTTATTATAAATGCAAAAGTTGGATAGACTTTTTTTGCTCAATCACGCCAGAACGGCTGAACGGATCGAAATAAAATTTGGTACTGAAATAGATCATGATCTAAAATATAGGTTAACTTTTTATTCCGAAAAATATAAAATTTGCAAAACCGCGGGGCACAGCTAGTCATTCATAAACATTTCTTTTAGTTTCTCATTATCAGTTTACGAGAGCACATAATGCGACAAAAGCCTTGTAATTAAAGCTTGCGCTGTGAAAGACCTCCTACGGACGTTATATGACCAAAGTGAAACCTTATATAGTATTAGATGGATGAAGAACACCAATGGTTTCGATAATCTTACTCAAAATAAGGAATCATTAATAAATAATCTTACTCAAGTATCAGAGTAAAGTTTAGAATTATTAAACTGAGATTGAACCGGTGACATTAGAGTGGTCTCAGGAAGTTAGTAGATGGTGAAATCACTCATCATGGCACTCTTGAGGAGGCATGTGTCCAGTAGTTGATGTATATTGGCTGATATGATGATAAATTTGAATATTGTATTATTGTGTTTTCATTGGGCCGTACGCTAATTTGCGACTTTAAGTGTACAATATAACATGACACCAATAATTGTTATTTTCAGTCAATACATTAAATAATTCAGTTATAACTGCGTGAAGTTTGTACCTAAACTTCACGCAATTACATAGACACTTTGTTTGGTTTCTAAATTATTGGTGCCATTATTTCGTAGTGGCTTTTTAACTCATAATAACGTGTCGAAAAGTAGTTAGTGAAACGCCAGTAAGCAAAATGCGTGCTTTGATATCTTTCTTGGCTCACAGTCACAAACGGACAAAAGGTATCTGTAGTCCGAGGACTTTAATCACCGAACTACTGAGACGACTCAAGGTCTCATCAGTCCGATCATCAGACAAACTAACCGGACTACTGATAGTTGTTTGACCACTTTGTTTCTAATTAACACAAAGAAGGGACAAAAATCTGATAAAACATTTTTTTAATTTCAGTCATTGTTCTAAAAATCGATGGCTAGCCTCATTACATCAGCACTTGCGTGATATTTTGTTTTTATGTTAATTGACGTGGGGTCGGCAGAATGGCATCAATTTTGTACGAAACCCTAAAGGCACTGTAATTGATAACGGTGCTCCAGTGACCAGTGTGACTAAATAAGGAAACCCAAGGGTATACATATAAATTAATAATATTTATTAGAACTCCAGTATTCCTAAAGTGATCGAACGTGTATTGCGTTTATAGATTTGTAAGTTTCTTGTAATACCTACACAAGTTTAATCATCATTATCATCAACATCAATATTATGACAGCCTTCTAATGTTCCCAATGCTGGGACACTGGCATAATCTCAAGCACGTGCACTGGTGTGCAGTGGTAAAAGTGCCCTGAGTGCGAACCCAATAGTGCATCGTTATTTTCATCCTAGTATTTTATTTAAAATCCAATTGGTAAAATAAACTGAGCATAAAAAAATACAGCGTGGATACGGGTAAATTATCTTTGTGCTTAGAACAAAACATTGTGTCATTGTTCAATCTACATTGAGTTCGCGTGATGTAAGGCTAATGTCCCAGCTGTGCATGTCATGACATGAAGGATATATTAGGACCCAATCAGTCTCGCTCGAAAGTAGGCCAATATCCAAGCGTTGGGTACTTAAGTGAACGGGTCATTTTGGGTACTCTCGACTCGCGTATTACCTATGACTTCATAACTGACGACTCGTTTTAACTAAAATTGTTGACCATCACCGTCGAAATTAATATACCTACTTACCGAAAACTGTTAGTAGTAAACTAGACCGACTTGGGCGGCGACTCGCAATCACAAAAACATGCTAAAAATATCAGGATTACAAAAGCTATGAGGAAGATAAGGTAGGTGGTATACGTACGTTAATAGTTCCCTGCTTCTCGAACACAGTTTAATGTGAAGTTTATTACTATTATCATCAGAGTGCAATAAAAACTTATGGACTGTAAGATCTAATATTTGCAGTCTTCAGTTTTATAGATACATTCCGTTGTTCTACTAGATTAAGTTTTAACAGACTAAAAAGATGCACAACATACAAATACACCATAACCATAAAATAAACAAAAAAGTTCTCATACAAAATGTAGCAGTTACATACAATTATTATTCATAAAACTAAAATAACTATTGGCGAATATTTCACTCAGCACCATCTAGTCCCAAACTAAGCAAACCTTGTACTGCGGGAACTAATAACTGATCGTTTGGCTTCTCAATCGGCCACTCGCCCAACACCGCTCCACAGAATATATGGCATCAAATACTTTGAGTTGAAAAGTTGAAACCTGTTGTTATTTAATAATAATAATAATAACATAAAATTCGTTTATTTCAGACATTGGAACATACCAGAGTACGCACACCCATTAATACATAAAAATAAAAACAAAGACACAAGAAATGCAAACACAATAAAAATACCAAGCATAAAAAAAACCTGTCTAAAGACATTTTCCGCGTTACCCATTTAGGTACAGTCATTTTTTTAGTTGTTCTTCATTGCATCAATTAGTTTTTTCTAGTTATAAAAAGTATGAGTTTTGCATAAAATATAATATGAAACTCAGTTTGAGAAGAGACTCAGATTTTCTCGTCAGAAAATGTATTTTGCATTTGCGTACGGCACCGATAATTTCTTGACCGTCTCATAGCTCGGTCACAGAAACCGTTTAGCGTATTAAAAGCACTTTGAACCGAGAATACCGTTCAGTAATATTAAATTAGTTTTCTAGTTTTTGAGCTTGTGCAAATTAAAATGTCGAACGCATGAGTGCTATTAGTAGGTCCTCTAGCTTCTGCTTATAATTTTGCTTGTTTGATGATTAAAATAGTAATAATTATATAAGTTTTTTTTATTTTTTATTTAAAACATGTTAACCCATTTATGAGAAATATAATTTACTAACTTGCTATAAAAAAAATGTTACAAATCAATAGTTTCACCAACATCGCGATAACTTTTCTAATGTCTCTACTTCTGGACTTCTGGTACACTGGTCTACTCTCGAGAAGGAGTGTTAAACAGGCCAACCCAATGCATATTGGTGGATGATGTCTTTTGAGTTGCCTGGGTATCACACGATGTTTTTTTTAACGTTTGATAATTTAATAGTAAAATACATTGATGCACCATCGGTTTTGAATCCACGTTTTTAAGAACTTGGATTGGTCACTACCACTGTACCACCATTGCTCAAATAGGTAATGATTGTAATTTTTATTTTCAAAGTTACTTAATGAAAGCAAGGAAACACGATTTATTTGTCGACCGTACCCTGACGCGAGAGATGACATTAGGCCCATGATGAGTTCTTGGCCTGAGTTTGTTCATGTTCACCCCCTTGGGTATTCCCTAGTATGTCCGGCGTACCATCACGCATAAGGTAATATTACAGATAGTCCCTTATTAAATTACACTTACAATAATTAAGGATGAATAATGGCGAATGTGCACCAACTCTACTTGGCATCCATAACAAATACCTGGGTCATATACCTAAAAAGCGATAGGAACCAAGCCGGTGTTGTTGCCGTTTACGCATGGGCGAGTTGGAACTCGCGATAATTTAGTTTGTAAGATGTTGATTTCATTTCTTTGTTTATGGCGTCTATGGCTTAATTGTCACAGTTCTGCCAGTGTCTCAGTCATAAAGTGATCCTTGATGATTCTTGTAATATTTTTGAATAAAACTCTTTTGGCTTTGACTTTAAGCCGCGTCAAGCGTCAGTCAAGCGCAGCAGATACTAGCGAGTTTTGTATTGCTTCTTTGATATTAGCAATATAAAACTCGCTAAGATTTCTTCATGAGAGTTCACCTACGAACAAAAAAATTGTTCGTAGGAGCGTACGGTACTTTGCTGTGATGGCATTCATGTATTACAATTTAATAATATTGTTCACCTATATACATAAAGGGTATGTTATCAGTGCATAATATAAAAAAAAACGCGAGTTTTTTTAAGACCAAATGTTTTAATAAAGTTTCTTTTTTTTGTGTTTGGAACCTATTCATTGGATAATATGCACTAATAGTAAAATACCCTATATAATAGGTTTCCTAGAGTAACCTCCAAAGACAGGACCATTTTATGGAAAATAATAAAAATATACAAGTTTTATCTGCCATTTATCAGGTTACTGTAACCCAAATAAAATTTGTTATTTCAAGTCACGTTTCATTTTAGTACTTCGCTACTCGTAAATCAATATAATTCCTTTGAAGACTGTTTTTTATTTTGTTGTCTTTAGCATACATTTTGTTTTAGGCACAATGCTATTTTTAGACATAGATATTACGTTTGAGCACAAGCCTAAATGGCCGTAGTCACACAAATTTAATAGTAGATTATCAAGTTGTAGTTCAAATAAAATTTTATAAATTTAACTATTGACTGATTTTGTACATAAACATCAGTAACAATAATAGTCTCACTCAATCTATGGTCTAATAAAAACAACTGTTCATAAACACAGTTTCTGCTGATGTGTTTAACCCTATATAAAAAAAGAGGATTTCAAAAATTTTTACAGTTGAAAAATACTACTGTCGTGCTCCATTTAATATGACGGTAACCACTTAGCATAAAAAGGGTCGGCGTCACAGACAGAAGTGACGCACCTGTGTGTGGATTACTATTTCATTTTACTTTTGCCCACTTGTGAACGTAGTCAGGAAGGGGGACAGTCCCAATTATTTAAAAAATATGCAAATTAAACTCAAATCAGTCGACACAAAATTTAAATTAAGTTGTTCGAATTATCGAATAATATTAAGTTCGAACTTTTCTTACACGGTTAGCTAAAAATTATAGATGATTAAGTATCTGCATGGCTTTATGTATCAGATTCAGCTTCATCACCGCATTACTGACTGACTGACAGACAATCAACGGGCAACCAAACCTGTGAGTTCTAACAGACCTGAAAATATAAAAGTGAATGTATGAAAAAAAAAAGGTACAAGGTAAAAGTGTGTCTATTAACGTTGTAGGGGCATACTAGGAGTTTTCAAAACTTAATTTTTATAGAATTAATCTGTACCTAATTAAAGTTTTGCGAGAAATAAAGTCAGTGCAGACCAATGGTTTTTGTCGTTTAGCTGATGTTCTGGTGCTATTTAGAAGCTCTTCTTCATGAGCAGTGCCAGCGACCTTTTCAACGGTTGCTCGGCAAATACTCTAGTCCTAAATACAGTCCTGTGTACCGAGAATGTTTTAACACATTGTATGTGACGGTACTCATTATGCACGGGTGGCTACAGGGATTTTATTTTAGTTCAGCGCCAGATTTGCGTCTGAACATTGGAAGGATGATTTTCATTAAAACATTTTTTATTTTTAAGCTTAACGTTAATTGTGTAGGATGTACCTACGAGAATGATGCACACGACGACAAAATGGCTGTGCAAGTCGCACAGCCATATTAACGTCGTGTGTGTGCGTCTATAGATAACTTTCTTCTCTTATACATAAAAATGAATTGTTGTTCGATAGACTCGCTAAAATTTGAGAACGGCTGGATTAATTTTGAAATATTTGTGGAAGTGTAGGAAAAGTTTGTGTGGTGAGAAAATATGAAAAAAATGCGACTAAAATAACGCGAGTAAAACCGCACGGGTCTGCTAGTTACTTAAAAATATCTACACGAACTGGCGCAAAATTATACTGAAATTCGCGTTATACTAAATGTGTTTTTTTCAAAGATTAGTTATACAATACTTTTACTCAAATAATATTCCAAACATTTTGCCCAAATATCTCTAGGCAACGACTAAAGTCGATGATGTTTGAATTTGAATGTTTGAGTAGGTAACAGTTTGAGGAAACAAATTTCTATTTATATTGCTTTGGGAAAAGTACTTAAATAAATCTAGTTGAACGATTGGATTTTGTGAAAGCAATCAGAAAGTTTTCAGAAACAATCGTTAACCGTAAACTATTCTCAGTTTTATTGAATCACTTGATTTGTGGGTTTTCATTGGTTTGTCTTCTTTCTTCTTCTTTCACAGGTCACAGAGTACTCTCGACTGCCTTGAGTTCTTACATATTTGGTTATTTATTGATCCGACATTTTTTACATATAACTATATAACATATACATATACATATATACAGGGAAAAGTAAAGGTAAAAAGTCCTTGAAAGACACAGCAAGTGAAATCATTGGGCGAAAGAGACTTAACAACAACGTCTCGGGGTGATGAGCGCAGTGCAGTGCAACGAAAAACTTAAAATCTTTTAGATTTGGGTGGCACTGCATTTGTTATGGTCTGGCGTGGTGCTTAACATCAACACCAGGCCGGCGACTTGATCGTCTTGTCACTTACTGACATAAAAAAAAGATTATTATTTTTATTGTCTGTAGATCCTTGTCAATTGCAACAATATAACCCGAAGTATAAAGGTTTGCTTATTAAAAAATTCGTAGCAATATAAGGCACAATATAGGCACTGCTATGTAGTAGCCAGTCTTTTGCTAATTTACTAAAAAACTGACACATAGTAACGAACTATCCAGCTCCAGCAAATTCAATTTCCAGTTCTAAAAATAAAGAAATTCTAATTAGTCGCTCATGCAAATGTTTGAATCAAAGCAATTAATGCAATTTACTCTATACTGCCTTCGTTATGTAGTTCCTGTCGTTTGATCAGTTTATTAGGGAGTAGTTCAATATAAATTAAACACAAACCTACGCCAGACCGTGGCTTTGCCTGCATGCGGGGTAAAAACTAGTCTATCGATGCTAATTCTGGCTAAATCATATTTTAAGTTTTATTATAATCGGATAACAAACATAGAAACACACAAAAATCTAACTATCGGATTTATAATATTAGTAAGTTGAGTTTTGCTACGTTTAAATAAAAACAACTGCGTTCTAGAGTGTTACGTAACATTAAAGTTAAAGTCAACAAATTGACGTTGATTAAAAGCTAAGGGCATTTATTGGGCATTGCCGTAGCTATTTAAGACGCGCTTTACAAATAATGTCTGGATTTATCGCCATGAAAGAATTAATCGAGTGATACATACCTACGCTAAAACTTTTATCGGATTTTAGAAATCTTACTAAAAAAGTTACTTTTTATGTATGTACGTACTATGATGGTTCTGCTCTCAACATACATCATAAGTAACCTATACTATACTCTTTCTCAGATTTAGAACTATCTCTTTTGCCTCTCTTGCCAAACGGATATGAATAAAATACTTAGCAGACATAATAGGAAATACGATACACGTAATAATTATTGTGGTCTAAGTATTAATACTTCAAAAGATTACGTGTAACGGATATTAAAGAAATGACGCTAAAAATAAACTTGGATGACTCCCAAGGTACTAAGGAAGTTATGGAGAGTATCCGATCTGAAAATATTCAAAAATATCCGCCATCTATGCTCTCACAGCTACACTATCATGTCGAATCGCATCTCCTTAAAACTCATAAAGCACTGAAGGATTCAACAAGTGGCCTTTACAAATTACGAGGACCAAATTAGGAGGTCGCTATTAACATAATTATAATTATTAAAATGCATGTTTATTTATTTGCTAATAATGACTATGATGTTTGGATTGCGCTTCGGTCATTTTTATGGCAATATAGTTTTCCCATTTTATGAGTTTTCCTCGTCTTATTTTCAGTTTTATCGTGTAATTTTAATGGTATTTTAACTAATAAAACTTGATTTCTTAGAAAAATTTTACGGTATTAAAATAGAAAATAAAACTGATATAGAAGTTTCTATTTCAATACCTAAATAGAAAGTTTTGCTAGCAGCCCACTTACACGAGTATGCTCCAACACCGCCTTAAACTAATGCAGCAGTCCACGCGGCAAACACTAGTAGGCACCCAGCAGTCCACGCGCCAACAGTTAGCAGGCACCCAGCTGTCCACGCGCCGACGTTTCGCTTTTGCGATAGACATAGTTTCTGTTCTGTTTCCATTGAAGCAACTCGTATTTTAACTACCCCCGTGTCAAAGATGCGGGCTGCGTGTGCTGCGGCCCTCGACCCACGCACCATCCACCGACCGTCAACTACCGAGTAATAGCGAGCTGACGGCTAATTTATGTTGCCAATGTAAAGTATCTATAAGAGCCCATATTTGAATTTTGTATTCTCTATGCCGGGTGGGTGAGAGCGGAGTCGTGTAAGTGGGCTAAGACCTTTACTCACAAGTGTAAATAAATAATCAAGTGTGTACGGATACTCCTAGCAAAGATTTCTAGACAGGTAGATGGACGTCTTTGATTGCAGTTTTTGAGTAAAACGGCTATCATTTCCTTTTAGTAATAATAAAGGTAGGTATTTATTAACTTCGTTGCTCGTTATTTTTAATTGAAGTATGCAATTTTGACAAAAACAAGAGACGCCATACAAATACTTTGATGCTCAGTTTATTTTGATTCTAGTGGTCTACTTTCAAAATTATTAAACAAAGTGTTCTACACATTTTACACACACCCGGATGTTTAGTTTAACAAATTCTGTTTGACAGATGCTTTTAAACCATCAGCTGTCAACATGATCGATGGTTACAATAACCTCCTGTTAACGAAGATCCTACGAGTTATTCAGTCAACAATTATATTTTAAATAAGAACTTCATAGAAAAACTGTTTCTCTCTACAATTTATTGTTTTTGAATGAAACAAACCAAAGCTGCTGTGATGATTGAAGTTTAGTTAAATTATTTAAATTTTAAATGAAGTTTCAAGTTGACAAGATGGCCAAAGAAATTCATGCAATGTCTTGTTTAGCCGAAAGCCGCGCAGATAAACTTAAACACAATCCAACTACAACTTAGCGGCCGGTTTAGCGTCCTGCACGTAAGACTGTATCCATGAGAATGTAAGCACTTGGACTGTATTGACAGATACTTCAGTACCTACTCTATCATACAATCCGATGACAACATAGACAGAATGTATGGTTCATTCGGTTCATTCAAGCACAGATAACAGTAATCATATCGGGGCAATATAACAGAAGTGCACCGAATAAGTGCTGTCGACAACTATCGAAAGCAAGATAAGATAGTACGATTTGGTTGATCTACGTTATTCGATAGGCTTCGTCAGCTGTTTTTGATAAATTAAAATGTTAACACAACAGTTTATTAAAAAAAGTACAAAGCCAACGGCTAGAGATTAGTTTATTACTTAGATGAGTCTTCCTATATTGACGACCGATGTGGCGCGACGGACACAGGAGGTTGCGGGTTTGATTGCCGCCTTGGACCAAATGTTTGTACGGTCTGCAAAAATATTTGTTCCGGGTGTTCTGGGTATTTTCTACGTATAATAAAAAATATCTATCTATGTACATACCTATTGTATTGTATAATAAGTATATCAGTCATCTAGTACCCATAACACAAGCTCTGCTTAGCTTGGGGCTAGATGATGCTGTGTGGATTGTCCAGTATTATTTATTTATATAATTTATTTAATGTATACAGAGCATCGTTCTTGAACCTTCACCATGCACCGACTTCCTGCGACAGCTGTCATTGTTCCATCGAGACCATCATACACTATCGGTTCTGCAAGTTATATGTCGAGATCTGAGTAGATACAGTTTTACAATTGGTAAAGAAGGTATTTAAATTTCTAAAAGTAACAGTTTTATGGTCACTTTTATGACGCAAACGGAGAGACAATCCCATTTTACGAGCTCTAGAATGACCTGTCTGCTTCTAAAAATCCCAGGACACATCTAAATCTAAGTAAAACAACTATTTCTTTACAGATGGTGAGACACACAACAATCATCGAGCAGAAAAAAAGCGTTTAGCGTTCTACCACAATCGTCCGATCGAGTTTTACAAGAGGGCTGTCTCTAACAGCCTTTTTGTCTTTTTACACATACTACTATTTATATAAAAATAGAAAAAAAAGCATTTATTCAGAACAATTACAATGAGCAAGTTATAAAGTCAAACGATGAGTCTGCAAAAAGTTGTAAAACTGGTGTAGCAGCCTCAACGCCCATCTCCTGACGTTACAGGTGTTCTGGCTATGAAATATAACATAATATTGATGAAAATATATAAGATATAAATAATATAGTTTACACGGGTTCAGTCGAATCCAACCTAAGATAGCTTGATTTGACTATAGATATATATATATTGTGTACAAGACACCGCATTACTCAAGTAGTAGGTACTTGTTCATAATACGAGATTCTAAAATTTGAGAGTTTATAAAAATAGGCCTTTAAAAGTGCAACTAAACTAGATAGTTGCACTTTTATGAGTATGTTTTTATAGTTAATAATGTTTTACAGGTTTTTATATAAGCAAAACCGCGTGCTTGTATATATAAATAATAAATAAAATAAATAATGCTGGACAATCCACACAGCATCATCTAGCCCCAAGGTAAGCTGCTGTTAAACAGAGCTGTATTATCGGTACTAGATGACTGATATATATTTAATACAATACAATACATATATAGATATTTTTTTATTATATATATAGAAAATACCCAGAACACCCGGAACAAATATTTGTAGATCGTACAAACATTTGTTCCGAGGCGGGAATCGAACCCGCAACCTCTGCGTCGCAGACGAACCTGCGCCCGCTGCGCCACATCGGTCATATGTGTATATTATTGCAGCACGCGCTAGAGAGCAATAAATTTAAGTTATCTGTTAGAGTACACAACTTTACTAGTACAATAGTCAATGGTTAAAAATTCACCTGACATTTTATTTACCTGTTAGTTTGTAAAACTTGATGTTTGTGTAAGGAAAGGTGTGTTTGAGTGTTTGTGTAAAACTCAGCTGAACCGATTTAATTGTTGTTATTTATGACAACACTTGTTAAGAACTAACCATAAAAAAAATCCAACACAAAATTATCGATTCACTGTCGAACTCGGAATCGTTAGATTGTGAATAAGTAGTAAGTATATAATAAAACTGGTGAGTAGTTAAACTGGTGGAGCACTGGTGGTCTAGTGATAGGAGCACTGGTGGTCTAGTGATAGTGACCCCGCCTTCCAATCCTAAGGTGGGTTCGAATCCAGTCGTGCACCAATGGATTTTTCGCTACGAAAAATGTATGTGCGCAATGCCAGTGCTCTCATACGGTGAAGGAAAACATCGTGAGGAAACCGGCATGTCCAAGAACTAAAAATTCGAAAGACATGTGCCATCCACCAATCCGCATTGGGTCCGCGTGGTGGATTAAGACCCAACCACTCTCGCTTGAGAGTAGGCCAGTGTCCCAGCAGTGGGAACATTAGAAGGCTGTCATGATGATGATATAATAAAACAAATAGTCGCGTTACCCCTTCCGCTTATAATCTACATTAAAAAAACGAGTAAAAGAGCAAATGCCGGAACAAAAAGATATTTACAATGACTTGTGAGTTTATTGTTAGACGATATTTTGGCGCGATGGCGCGAACAAGCAAGAACTCACAAATCATGGTGAATTTCTCCTCTTAGATCAAATTTATGTTAATAATCATGATAGTTTAAACAAAAATTAAATTGCGAAAGTACTAGCAAGCTCTTGTTCTATACAGACATTAATTTGACCGCACACAAACACTTAAATGTTTATCAACAATTCATAAACGTTTGTTTACAAAACCAGTGGCTTTAAATGGCGCGTGAAGTTAATAATTTTATTCGGTCAGCAACTCTGAAACTTTAAACAATAATAGCTGATAAGGTAGATACTTTTTTATGTATCTAAAGCCAAATAAATTACTAACGATATTGTAACTTGTGTCTGTCTAGTGAAGAGCACTGGTGGTTTAGTGGAAGATTAAATGGAAGAACCAATGGATTTTTTATACAAAAAATGTGTGCAAACGCTTTCATACGGTAAAGTTAAACATTGCGAGGAACCGCGATGTCTAAGAACTAAAACATTGAAAGACAATGAGGTGCCATCCACCAATTCGCATTGGGTCCGCGTCACAGAACAGATATTAGTACTAACGCGTGGTGAATTAAGACCCAATCACTCTCGCTCAAGAATAAGCCAGTGTTTCAGCACTGTGGGAACATTAAAGGCTGTTATGATGATGATTATGTAACTTGTGTGGGTGGAAAAGAAAACATTGGTTCTAATATTTTATGTATTATTTAATTTGTACCCACCCAACTCCGTAACGGCTAAACTAATTTAGATGAAACTTGAGATAGATATAGTGCTAGGCTATTTTTTGTTTTTGGTGCCAAGCAAGCGAAGTCGTGATAATATAAGCTTTTATTGTAAGTTGCAATTTACAAATTGGCAAGCAGACAAAAAAGTAATTTATCAAATTGTGATGACTTGTTATGACGTAGGTAGACTAATGGAAGTGGACTCGCCAGCTTTCACTAACTGATCTATAGTAAGTATATACATATCTAAATATATAAATCATTGCTTTAATTTGTTCCGGGTGTTCTGGTTTTTTTTGTAGATATAATGAAAAAAAAAAATCTATCTATGTATTGTATTGTATTAAATAAGTCATCATCTTGTACCCATAACACAAGCTCTGCTTAGCTTGGGGCTAGATGATGCTGTGTGGATTGTCCAGCATCATTTATTTGTTTTATTTATTGCATACTGACTGACTGTGTTTTTTATTATACATAGAAAATACCCAGAACACCCGGAACAAATATTTGCAGATCGTACAAACATTTCTTTCAAGGCAGGAACCGAACCCGCAAACTCTTGCGTTGTAGGCGGACCTTCACCCGCCGCGCCACATCGGTGGTAATTTTTGTTTTTTAAATAAAATAAAAATAAAAAATCTGCTGTTACACAGAGCTGTATTATAGGTACTAGACGACTGATATATATATAATACAATACAATACATAGATAAATATATTTTATTATATATAGAAAATACCCAGCAACACCTGGAACAAATATTTGTAGATCGTACAAACATTTGTCCCGATGCGGGAATCAAACCCGCAACCTCTGCATCGCAGGCGGACCTGCACCCGTTGCGCCACATCGGTCGTATAAAAGTCATGGTTTTTTTAATGTTTAACATTTCTACAATACTCTATGTATTACACCAGCAATTAGCCTGACAGACTGATAGATGTTTACCATAACTTATTTACATTATGCCCTTAAAAAATAACTAAGTATCATTTGAGCGGTCTTACAAATCTATCCTCTATCTATATTAAAAGGATAACAGTCAAAATACATTAAAAATGTGCAGTGTGTTTTTAAGACCAATACAATGGCAATCAAGCATACGGCCCACTTGATGGTAAGCAGCTACCGTAGCCTATATACGTTTGCAACATTAGGTTCCTAAACACAACCAACAACTGTTCCCAGACTAGACAAATATGAACTGTGGATAATATTTAGATGGGTTATAAAATGGTTTAAACCTTTCTACTCCTACAAACTTTCAAGACTAAATTTAGCCAAATCGGGCCAGCCGTTCTCGAGTTTAAAAATATAGGTAGGTACAGTATTGTACAAAATTATATTATAATACAAAATACTATTGCAATATTCTTATTACTCGGTGCATTATTTGTTTAAATAATATTGCATGCAATAACTAACTTGCATGCATCGGCAAATAATCTTAAAAATAATAAAAATCATGCAAAACAAAAAAGAAAATTGCTTAAAATTTTTTGATATTACGGAAACGTAACTTGCGTAAACGTAGCTTGCTTCCAACTGAATTTCGGCTTCAAGGTGACTAAAATTTTCTAAATCCCCTTCGAAGGGAATTTGGAAGGGTAGATTATGGAGCTATTAACTTTGATTATGACGACTTAAATGACATAGAAACTTAGATGTAAGGTGCCTTACTCTTGAATCCAATGACAATTCCGATCTAATCCCAATTTCAATTTACTGTTGTCAAATTTTTCGTTCTCTTGATAACAAGGTTGAATTTCGCGCTAGATTTGCACCCCAAAGTACAAAATGTCATAATCCAATACTTGCCCAATACCGATCGGGTTCAATAGTAAGGCTTTTCCGATTGTTGACATAGATAATAACTAAAAGCAGATATGCGAGCAATGTAAACTTCATAAAATCAAAGCTTCGCAAAAAACTCTAAAAAAGCTATATTTCATCATAACGTTTAGGCACACTTAAAATTCAAAACCATAAAAAAAACATCAACTCAAAACAATGCATTTTATTACTTTGTTTTCCAAAGTTTTACGCTGTTCACATCTAGAGCTATTAAACAACAACCTATATACATCGTAAACCTTGCTATTTTTTCGTTGGGCCATAAGACAGGCCCTACACGATCAATTATATAGTACAACTTCACGAGTTGTACTATATATTTTTACCGACTAGAGTTAGTATTCAAAATTGCGCAATGTTTGAACAAAAGTTAAAGCTAATTAAATTTTTACTGCTTCATGTTTTATCATTGCATCGTGTAGGCATATTTTATCATTGCATCTGTATTGAGCATTATTTTGCTGATTGTCCACAGAACACTAGGTACGGCTACGTCTGCTCACGCGAAAACATGGACGCTTATGAATTGTCAATGTTATTGCATTTGAGTGCAAAGGGCGATTCAATCATTTGTGCCATAAAAATATTGTATTATAAACTTGTTGTAGGTGTAGGGCCCGCCTAAGACGACGTCATTCTCGCGTCAGATTCATGTTCCTATCATGATATCAGCGAACACCCCAGTCTGACTTCGAGCTCTCGTGGGTATACACGGCTAGCACCGCGCGGAACGCACCAAAGTTTATTCAAATTACGAAAGAGTGTTTGAACTTTTTGGTGCTTCGATTGTATTGAATTGATATTGAAACTTTCTAATTGACAGTTCTAATTTTGAATTGCGAAAGTTTTTATTGCCGGTTTTTACGGATCAGCTTTCTGGTAAGTTTTTATTGGTTTCATAAAAGTTAAGCTAAATTAGGAATAACACATTCATTATTTACTTAGTATTAATAAAATTACTTGCTTTAAAAGTTTAATTAAAAACTTTCAAGATCTGCTAAAACTGCTCGTTTATAAATAAATAAATATCTGATAATCTTGATCCCAAACTGGACTTACCTGTGTGGGTAATAGAAACCACATTTTATCACACCACTTACAAATATTTACAGAACATGCAATCATTTGTCCCGAAGTAAGAATAGAACTCGCAAGCTCTTGCTTAACTGACGAGCACTCGCCTGACGCTCCACCAAGATCGTCAAAAATTAATTAAGTAGAGAACAGTACAGTACCTTGATTTACGAGCAAGCAACGAGGGTTTTATGGTGAAGCCTATGTCCATCATCAGTGGACGTATCCTGGCTTATAATGATGGTGAAATATTAACAATAAAATAAAAATCAAAAGTGCTTTATTCATTTGAATCACAAGGATCACATTGAAACGTCTTACAAGCTAGTAAAAGTTACGTCCATCAACTCTACTCGGCATCCATAACAACACCGGCGTGTTCCTATCGCCTTTTTAGCATGACCCTTGCTATTGTTATGGATGCCAAATAGAGTTGATGAAGCACATTCGTCCCAAGCTTTTTATTATGTAAATAATCGGTTATTTTATAATAAGCTTTTGTTTTTATATTAAATGAAAAAAATATATAAATGAAAATATCTTTAAATAGATCTTAATTAATAAATCGTGAATCAAAAGCAGATAATTGGTGACTTATAAAAGTAAAGGAAATCCGTTTTTTTGTTAACATTCCGCTGTACCTACATCTAGATACTAATAATATACTTCTTTATACTAATTTGATTAAAGAGGAAAAAAGTATTTAAAAAAAAATTGTTTGTTACAAATAAACTCAAAAATACTGGTCGGTTTTTAAAAAATATTTAAAAATAGAATGCTACATTATCCCTTAGTAACATAGGTTATATTTTATGTCCACCCGTGTGAAGCCAAGTAAAATAAGCCAAGTAATGTAAATAGTAAATTCTAATTTTACGTTCCGGCTATCTGAAAAATAGTTCACACCTATTTACTGTTTAATGGATGACTGTAACCCCATACTTATCAAAGAACTAACATAGCCCTATGAATTGGTTAATCAACTAATTATCAAGCTTCACCTAATAAAGCGTAGCAACAGGTCTGGAAAGATTAGCTCACACGTTTATTTTTAGTCTGTGATATTGACAAAATGAATTAAGGTCGTTAAAAAAAACCTTCGATAATCCTGAAAACATTGACTCATATTTTTTTTTGAGATTGGATCGAGATTTGATTAAAAAATTTGATAAAACACAGATTGTAATACGATATGTATTCGCTGAGCAACCGTCGAACGCGGTTGCGGGCGGTCGGAAGAGTTTCTAAATAGCTTCAAAACGTCAGCATAAATGACAAAACCAAGTGGTAAATCCTCCTCCTCGCGTCGTACGATCTTTTGTGTCTAGAGTAGAGCGAATTTGGTCAGACCATCTTATTGGGATCCGTCCTCTAGGTCGTTTACCATCTATCTTCTCGGTAACCAGTAGTTTTTCGAGGTTGTCACCGTCTTTCCTGGCTATGTATGACCGAAAAAATCCAGAACTTTGCGGAGGCATATGGATCTTAAAATGAACACGTTGGTGCGGAAAGCAGTCCAGGGAATCTGTAGCATTTTCCTCCAGCACCACATTTCGAAAGCGTCAATGCGGTTTCTGTCGGCTTTCATGTTAACAAGCTTCACTTTGGTATTGCGAGATATGCTGCAGTCTCTCCATATTTTGTGCAACTGCGAAATAACATTGTTATTAAAAATAAATAACCGATAATAATTTAGAATGGTTTCTAACCACTATAGTTTCCACTCTTTAATTATTTTTGCCGCCAATATCTTATACTCGGTCATTATCTATGTTTTAAATTGAACAAATTTGTTCCGTGGTTGTAGATTATACTTGAAGAGGAACAAACATACATCACAGCTTATATCATACATCCAAACATCCAAACTTTCGCATTTATAATATTAGTCTGATGATATTCTCATAGTGCCCGTAATTTTATCGTTACTCTTACACTAATTATACTCTTTGAACTCAGCAAAGCAAGCATAATTGCTTGGCGGCAGAAATAGTGTGTACATACGCGTGAAATAATAAGCTGTGAGATAAAGCATTAGTGTTATGAGATAACCTGATAAGAGTTTGTCTTCATCTTTATCTCAGTCAATAAAACGAGATGATTGCAAAACCCCAACTCACTGTAATCATAACAATGTTATTTAACATAACCAGCTGTTCCTCGTTTTGCTTTTAAAAGCTACGCTAAAGGGTTATTTAACCGTAAAAACCCTTTAGGTTGTTTAACCGTAAAAAAGTTTGATACTTTGCTTAAATTTAACACCAGCTACTGAAACTGTTGTTGGCGAATTTCCTTCCCAAAATATATTCACTTACGGCAGTGAGTAGTGAGTGTTTACATTCTACCTGCTTTTCATTACGCTTTTACGCGTTTTCAAACGGCATTTTTAGCTCTTTGACTACCGCACAAAAACAGCTGATTTTGTAAGTGTAAGGCGCAGTAACGTGAACCAATGCCTGTTTAGGGACTGTTTTTTTCGCTGAAATCTTGACCATAACATTTGCAGTGAGTGTCACCCAAAAATTTAAGTTATAAAGTTCTGTGTGTCACTGCATTGCGCTCGTCATCGCGTCACCCTAAGACTTAGTTATTAAGTCTCGCCCAGTAATTTTATTTGCTACAGTGCCCTTCAACGCAGTAACACAGTAACACTTGCAATTCTGCTTGGGGGCAGAATATCTGCCACTGCGGTGGTACTCACCGTAACGAAATCTTGCTGAAAACCTACCACCAGATGAATGGTGAAATTCTGGTAGGTGAGCAGCAGCGAAAAGGGTATAAAAAGTGACCTGTGTACACACTCACTCTGCCGATTTCTTTGCTCACAACCACGCCAACCAACTGAATGTCAAGGAGGGTTGTGAAGAAAATAAGTAAACATGATTAGAACTCGGGCTAAACATCAAAGAGCTATGCCCGGAATTATTAGATTGTGTCACAAGGGAATAAAGTGTAATATATTTGGTAAGGGCTGAATCAGTGTATTGAAAGCTCATAGTAGAAACGTAATGAGGGACTCAACCAACCGAGACGAAATAAATTTTAGTTTCGTGTAAAATCACTAAAAGTAAAGTAGGATATTCTTTTTCTTGTACTTACTTCCCTTTTTACCATATATTTTTAAACGGTTAAGACCACGGCTAGAGTACAGGGCAACAAAATAATTATCATCGTAACTAATTCATAGTGAAGCTGAGCTCCATTATGTTGGACTTCAAAACCCTAAAATAGGACACGCCATCTGTACATCGCACGTGCGTTTTCTAAAGGACATTACGTCCCTGACAGCCGAAATGTTACCAACCAGTTTGTAAGTACTTTAGATAATAGTAGCTACGCCCCGAGGACATTGTGAATTATATTTCAGTTCGTATTTATAGTACTTAATTTAAATTACACTGTTAGAATAAATATCTGATTATATATTAACAATTGTTAAGTTTTAGATTGTGTATTTATGCCACACACAAGCGATTAGGCACTTTGATTTTTAATATTACTTTTGAAAATATCGTTACAGTACAAAACGCATCAAAAACGCCGAAATTGTTAGTTACACTTGGACAAAATTTCGTTGGTCGCGCGTTACCTTAAAGCGTCGCGATCTATTGTAAAAATACCACTTACAGTCTATTTCACCGCTTCTTATGTGAAAGAGACTGTAGGATCCTTAAAGGTTATCTAGGATAAGAAAAATGTTTTACAATCATTGTCACTTTGCCACAGTAGATAAAACATTTTTCCCCTGTGGAATCTTATGCCAAATCCGTCTCGTCCGAATTGGTTTTATCTACGTAGCTTGTCCTTCGTCGAACCCCCATGGTTTGTGGCAATCGTTGGTTACGCTCGAGTGGCGAAACATTTAACGCACGTGCAAATTTTAAAGGAAGCATTTGAATAAACAGTATTTTCAATTACCGTGTAACACAATGAAAATAACGATATAATGAGCAGCCTGTCTCCACTGCTGGAAACTTAGGTTCTAGGTCCCTGCAGTGGAGACCAGCGGGTTGATCACATAACTCTGTTAGCGTCAGATCTCCATTAATCTTTATCTTATTCTGTCTAATAAGATAGAGCTATGGTCTTATATATCCATTGATCTTTATGTCTATCTGTCTAATAAGATAAAGCTATGGTCTTACATCTCCTTTGATCTTTATCTCATTCTGTCTAATAAGATAGAGCTATGGTCTTATATCTCCATTGATCTTTATCTCACTCTGTCTAATAAGATAGAGCTATGGTCTTATATCTCCATTGATCTTTATCTCATTCTGTTTAATAAAATAGAGCTATGGTCTTATGTCTCCATTGATCTTTATCTCATTCTGTCTAATAAGATAGAGCTATGGTCTTTTGATATACTGGTATGGTAAACTGTCTTACTAGACAGTGCAAACTGTCTTATTAGACAGTTTGAGATGGAGATCAATGAAGATTGGCCGCTAACAGAGTTATGTCACAGAACAAATATTAGTACTACGGTTATGTGATCAACCCGCTGTCTACTATCTCGTGAGAGTGGTTCTGACACATTGGTGACCACGATGTTATTCTTCATCGTTTGAAAGTCAAAACATCACAACATAAATCTTTCGATTCAAAACCAGGTTTATCCCGGACTAATGGGACCGGAAGGGTAACTACCACAAGAGCACCCATGTACTAAGTAGTAAGTAATAATAAAAATTGGTGGTCTCTTTTTAGACAATGCCATCTAGCCCCAAATTAAGCATAACAAAATATAAAAATATTAAAAAAAAAAAATATATAAAATAAATTAAGCATTTAGATCAAAATACACGTTGAATTTTTTTATTTATACAGTTTTGTTATCATGGATGAGTATTTTACAGTAATGTGTCAAGTTAATTCCGGCTTATTTTTTTATCATAATCTACCTACTAAACATAGTGTTTACATACGAATTTACAGTATCTACAGTGACGTAAATACCATTGTAGCCACTGCTATTTCACAATACATTTTATTTTACATTGTGACGTACTTATATGATAAATTGAGATTCAAATACCCATCGGATGATTTCTAGCGATAAACTGATTCCACTTACGCCTCAGACTTTGGCTATATTGGTATGAAAAACGTGCAGTGCGTGTTAGTTATAGCACAGATACACACACAGCATAGTCGTGTACGTTTTCCAGACATGTTTTTCCAAATTAAATCAATGATTTACAATGTCTTAATGTATTGCGTAAGTTGCATACGTTGAACTAGTTTGTTTCGTTTAATAGTATTCTCTCGTAACTTGAGTATGTACACAAATGATTGACGTTTAAGGGTAAACAATACTCGCAGAAATGTTGTCGCTGCTTACAAATCACGCAATAGTTAGACGTCATTCGTTTTTCACACGCATGTATTAATCAAGTATTTTTATATTAATAATCATTATGTTACATTCACACCGGACACGTCATTGACGATTCATCAAAAAGAAACGAAAGAACAAACGATTCGCGATAATTGTGAACACAGCCATTTAAAAACCACTGTCATAAAATCAATCAAAATACAATCAAGTCAAAAATAAAGATTCCCAAAGAAATAAGTCCTATTCTTATGTCCTAGTATAACTGCGTAGAATTTATGCGAGAAAAGCTAACATAATAATTAGAGTTTTTTTTAATCTATATTTTTCGGTGGTTATCGTGATATTGGAGCGCTCGTGACGTAGGTGGCCAAATTGTTCATAACAGATCAACGAAGTTAAGCACTGTTCCGCGGGGTCATCATTTGGATGGGTGACCGCCAGTGGCAATTTCAACTGAGCGCTCCCGTGCTTCGGAGGGCACGTTTAGCAGTCGGTCCCGGCTTTTTCAAAGTTGTTAGGCCATGACAGAGGACTTCGGGCGGCCTAGAAACTCTGTCGCCAAAGTTGGCCACTGACTCATACAAACGAACGAACGGTGGTTATAGCGATTTTTTCAATGAGTAAATGATACTATATGTTAATATAAATTATGAATGTTTGTTATGTCATATAATGTAAAATATAACATAAAAACATAGATTTTTTTGCCAGATATACGCAAGTGGCTAGTGTAAATACTACACGCACTTTGCGTTCTTGTAAGTAAATAAGGCATCTTTTATAGACACTCACCATTATCTAAACTCAATATTTGTGGATCCATTATAGCGCACCCGTATTCGCGACAATTTGGCGTCAGTAATAACCCCGCATTGCAATCGATTGAGCGATTGAGTAGTTTAAAGCTCGTTTTACGATCACTTTGAATAATTCCGGAAACACTTTATAGAGTAGGTAACTGAGCGCCCTGCTCCTATATTCAGTATGCAAAATGGTAATGGTGTCCGTAACTCTGAGAATCATTTTAACGATCTAAGCGATGTCCAAAGCGTTTAATCGTGATTTTATGAAGGTAATTTCGATAATTTTACTGCAGTAAACAAGGATATTAATAAGTTGTAAAAAACGTTAGTACAGCTAAACTAAACATATTTTTTTTTGTATAGTTAGAACAGTCGCCATTTTGCCAACCACTAATTAGAGTTACCTAAATAAAAATATAAAAATGGATTTTATTTACTTATTTATAACAAATAAGAATAGAGGCTACTTTAAAATAAAATACCTAAATAAAATAAAAAACCTACGCGTTGACTTGAAAACCTGCATTTTTCATCGGTTAAGGCTAGGCTTTCCAAGAAGTTTAGATATTTAGTGCTACCTCAGGCCTCGCACATTGAGCGCGCGACGTAATTATTACGATGCACCACGCGTCAGCCTGAGTCAGAAATTTACGTGCCACGGTAAAGGGTAGCCTAGGTACTATTAGTATTACTCTGTGCTATTTTTTTTTTTTTTGGCGCCCACCTGATGTTAAGCACCACGCCTGACTATTACAGATGCAGTGCCACCCAAAGCTATAAGTTTTAAAGTGTTTGCGTGGCACTGCACTGCGCTTATCACCCCGAGACATTGTTGTTAAGTCTCTTTCGCCCAGTAATTTCACTTGCTACAGTGCCCTTCAAACCTAAACACAGAAATGCTTGCACACTACCGCTTGGAGGTAGAATATCTGACACTGCGGTGGTACCCACTAAGACGGACTCTTGCTGAAGAGTCCTACCACCATTAGTGATCTTATATATAAAAATGAATCGCTGTACGTTAGGCTCACTAAAACTTGACAACGGCTGGACCGATTTGGCTAATTTTGGTCTTGAAGTGTTTGTAAGTCCAGGGAAGGTTTAAGCGGTTAGAAAATTTTGAAAAATTGAGGAAAAAAAACGCATGTGAAACCGAGCCGGGTCTCTAGAGACCTCTAGAATCTAGACCGAGTATTTTATAAATTCAATATCTATCACATTGTCATCAGAGTTTGTGGCACAGTAAAATAAACGTATGTCGTATGACGTATTACGGATGACCAATGGCAGATGACAGCTGACTATGACGGATGACGGTTAAATATGGCTGACGACGATTTGTAGATCACAAGTGGCGGATGACAGATGACTATAATGGATGACAGATAACGGATGACAGATGGTGGTGGCACAATAGTGGCAAAGTCAGCCACAGAATCAGAATTTATTTAATTCAGAATTTAAATCCGTGTCGTTTCGGAGCTATTTTGAAAATTATATCATATGAAATCCGCAGTTGATCAAATAATGCGTACCTTAAAAATGAGAAAAAAATAAAATAGGTGATGCAAATTATTACAAATTGCTTTGTTAAAATATATTTTTTAAGTTTTAACTGGTTATAGACATGATTAGTTATAATAAAAGAGAAACCTTCAACAACCAGGCGTAGGCTAAGCGTTGCATCCGTTGGGTTCAGAATTTTAAAATCAAGTTAAACTCGTTTCAATTCCAACTTTGTTAAAGTTAAGTTTCCTAGATTCTTCGTAAAGTCTTCCTTAACCGTCTTTCCTTCCTTCGTAACTTTTCTCACCTTGTTTAAAATATTCATAGACAAGTTAGAAATTCCTGATCAAAGATACCTAACTATAGCGGATAATAATATGCATATTGCTCTAAGATGCTCGATTTCCTAGCTGAAAAGAAACCTACTAACTACATAAAATGAAATTATGTATGTTGTAAGATTGCTGCTCGGCGCTGAAAATAACGTAGCTAGCTAAAGGCCCGATAAAAAACAGACGAAAAATCTCTAGTACTATTCCGCTTAACCTTTTAACTGATGAGGTCACACAGTTACCACAGTTAACCTCAAAAGAAAAATATCGACACGTGTTTCATCCCTCCACGGGACAAAGTATACTTTGGCTCCAGCGCTCGACGGAGCAACACGTCTGCCGGAGAACAAGTCGATGGTCCTGAGGATGTCCCGTGGAGGGATGAAACACGTGTCGATATTTTTCTTTTGAGGTTAACTGTGGTAACTGTGTGACCTCATCAGTTAAAAGGTTAAGCGGAATAGTACTAGAGATTTTTCGTCTGTTTTTTATCTTGTAATGGATTTCCGCAAAGTAACGCCTGAATCTATCAATTAGCTAAAGGCCCATTTACACGCTTCATCGATTTCTGAACAAATGTATGACATTTTGCACCGAAATCAATTTGACAAAGCAATTTACGAGATCATTGAACCTGACATAAAAATGAACAAATACAAATCTTAGAAAAATGAATTGCTGTGTGTTAGACTCGCTAAAACTTGAGAACGGCTCGACCGATTTGGGTAATTATGAAACTGAATGGATAAAACTATGGAAAAATTGCGAAAAAATATACTCGAGTGAAACCGCGCCGGGTCAGCTAGTGTCATATATTTTTATTTGCATTAATCTATCTATCTGCCAAAAAAAACTGCCAAGCAGTAATGCTCGCATTGTTGTGTTCCGGTGAAATTACTGGCACATGAGGCTTTCGATCTATGCCTCAAGGTGGCAACCCGCGAGTGATACCTCTGGTATTGCAAGCATCCATAACTCCATCCTGCGGTAGCCGCTTACCATCTTGTGGGCCGTACGCTTGGTTGCCACTTCAGCTGTATATAAAAAAAAACTTAGTTTTTATAAAAAATATTATTATAATTAAATTACGAGCTGACCCATGCGCCTTCACCCAATGCATTTTTTAAGCTATCCCACAGGATCAGTACATTTTTTGAGATAAAAAGTAGCCTATGTTATCCAGGACTTAAGGCGTCTACATTCCAAATATTACAATCAGTAAAGTCGTCACGAGATATGTGGTAACAAACCTTCACACACAGACAGACTTTCGCAATTATAATTTTAGTTAAGATTGTGTGCCGTGTTCTGTATCAGATAAATTGCCCGTTTTATTAACGAACACTATTGTTGCCATAAGCGATGGGATGCCGCTCCGCTAAAACACAGCTAAAATCCTACCTGCGCCTACCTGCGCTGCGTCATACGGTATCGTTTTAGGTTATTCCTGTCATCATCATCATGACTTTCCTCCCACGGCTGGGACACTTGTATATTCTAGTTATTGAAATAAAAAAATAAATGAAATTCTTATTTCGCGAAACACTTCAAATAAGGAGGAGTTATCAATTTGACTGAATGTTATTTTTATTAAGTTGGTTACGCGATTTATCTTTAAATTTATGAATTGATTTTGATGGTTTTTTTGACTTTTTTTGTTTCATAATTTTGGGACTTCTGGAGTATTCTGGAGGTTGTGCCAAAAAAAACTTTGTCGGGATTTTTGAGATTTACTGCTTGGCAGCTGAAAAAGGTATGGTAGTCCTTCTCCGGACGTGCTCTATCACAAAGAACTCTACTACTCTTAGTTCAGCGCTTTTTAAAATAATCATAATAACCAGTCAGTAACAACACCCGTGCCACCGTTCCACAATCCATCAAAACATTTTTTTTTTAGTTTGAAGTTGGTTATTGTTTTCTTTTTAAAATCTTTTAAATTTTTTTTATTTGTTTTTTGTTGTCCAACTGTTGCTTTTTTTATTAGCAAATAAATATCTTTGTTAAAAGAAGCCTTGGAACGTGTTCGTTAGCACTCGGATGTATGGATAATTTCGATTAAAGCTTGGTATAAATAGGTAAATATTGATCAGAACACAATACTAAAAACAAGATAAGGCTAAAAAGGCCAGTTATCACTGAGTGCATTACACTACAATCAACCTTTGTCTAACCCCGATCAATAATTGCAACGAATTTAAAACATTCACTTACTAGTATTCATTAAATAGTTATTAGCATACTTACACTATAATTAGTGGTAGTGTAGAGTCCTCGTATCCTACTAATATTATAAATGCGAGTCTGTGTGTGTGTGTATGTTTGTTACCACATATCTCGTGAGGTCGTGACGTAGCTGACTAAGTTGTTCTTATCAGATCAACGAAGTTAAGCACTGTTCCGCGGGGCCATCATTTGGATGGGTGACCGCCAGTGGCAATATCAACTCAGCGCTCCCGTGCTTCGGAGGGCACGTTAAGCAGTCGGTCTTGGCTTTTTCAAAGTTGTTAGGCCATGACAGAGGCCTTCGGGCGGCCTAGAAACTCTGTCACCAGAGTTGGCCACTGACTCATACGAACGAACGAACGAACCACATTTCTCCGAAACGACTTTACCGATTGTGATGATATTTGGAATGCAGATGGCTTAAGTCCTGGAACAACACATAGGCTTTTTATACCGAAGAAATGTACTGTTCTTGTGGGATAGCGTAAAAACTGCAAAAACACGGGTAAAGCCGCACGCGTCTGCTCGTACTTTATAATAATCGATCGATTCTACAAGAATGTAAAAATATTGATGATTTGAATATTAATCAAAGTTGCCAGTTTGTCGGTTTTTTACCGGATACATTTCGGAGAGTGTGCTTCTGAATTACACGATCTCATTCCCCCATCTCCTTTCCATCATCGGACGACCAGACATACGGCAAAGCGTCATCGCTTCATGGTTTAGATCCCACCAATGCGCACTAAGCGATATGCATCATCATTTCTCCTGCGCACCGCCAAGGAGTGGAATTCTTTGCCAGAGTCTGTGTTTTCCGATACTTATAACCTGGGTGTCTTCAAGTCACGAGTGAATAGGTTGCTCTAAAGCAATCGTGCTCCACGGTAGACCACATCATCGCTTAACATCAGGTGAGATAGTGGTCAAGCGCAAGCCTATTGTAAATAAAAAAATAAAATAAAAAACATCATTTTAACAGCGGGTTAAAACTATTTTAAAAGATAAATTATTTTGTGTTTTTTAGATAAATCACACTATTATAGACATTATTTTGTATATTTTCAGGCAAAGAGAGTTGAGCAAGGTGGGTATTTAATTCCCTATGCTATTATACTCAAGAACAATAACTTGAGTTGTTCCGTTCTTAGTTCTGGAAAGCTCTGCGGCTTTCAAAACTCCTTAGCTCTCGCTATACAAGGTGTACACTCTTAATTACAATAAATGCAAGAAAATAGTTCAGAATGCTCTCCAAAATATAATATTATATGTCGTACGATGATACAGAGAAGTTATTGATTGTGATAAGGTAAATGTTATTTATTTTATTTCAAATTCAAATTTTATTTTAATAGAACCTATCCTACTTTTAGCTACTTTTTAGCATTATTTAGCTTAAAAAGAAAAATAACATACTACTTTTATATGTTTCAGTTTCTTAGTAAGTAAGTGAGTGATTATTTTAAGATTCTAATTAGCTCTTTGTGTGTGTGTTTTGTATACCTATGTCTAAGTTTTTGCATTTGTTATCCTATTGTACCATTTTAAAATTGAATAAACTATTTATTATTGTTATTATTTATTACACTAACTGGCACTGAAATTGTTTTGCATTGTTTTAATTTGTATTGTTATTTTTATTTTTATGTTAATTGTGTGGCGTTAAATAAATATTTTTCTATTCTATTCTATTCTAAATCGAAAACTTATAGATAGGTACGGCTAAGCATTATATCAAGCTGCCAGATAATCTATGCTTGAGTATCAATTATGAAATCTGGGCCTCACACTTGTATCTAGAGGCGTGAACTAAGATCGTTATACTTCTTGAGGAATTTTCTTAGCAAAGGTAAAAAAAAACTGTCAAACTAAAATCTCATCAGACACACAGAAGTCACAAGAAAACCTTAGGACTTTTTTTCTGATTAGTATTTAGTAAGCATTCATTTTTAGTAGGTAGTCTTTTTAGATTAGTAGAGTTCTTTGTGATAGAGCTGGTCCGGGGAAGTACTACCACCATACCTATTTCCGCCGCAAAGCAGTAATGCTCGCATTGCTGTGTTCCGGTGTGAAGGGTATGGTTTCCGGTGAAATTACTGGCACATGAGGCTTTCGATCTATGCCTCAAGGTGGCAACCCGCGAGTGATACCTCTGGTATTGCAAGCGTCCATAGGCTGCGGTAACCGCTTACCATCTTGTGGGCCGTACGCTTGGTTGCCATTTCAGTTGTTTAAAAAAAACTTTCCTTAGGATTTTTTTCTGATTATTAGTAGGTGTTAATTTTAGTAAGTGGGTAGTCTTTTTACACCCTATATACCCCGCGAGAATATTAATTTTGACAAAGATAAAGCACCGTCATAGTAGCTTTTGTATCGTATTAAATAGAAAACTACTTAGAAACTGTGCCGAAGTTTCCTGCTAATGGTCTTCTTACTTTGAAACAATGGGAACCGTTGCATTTATGCTTTGTGGAGTACTTACGTTAGCGATGGTGGTATTAATCTGGTGGAGGATTCTTCAGCAAGAGTTCGTCTTGGTGGGTACTACCGCAGTGCCAGATTTTCTGCCTCTATGTGTAAAGCATTACTTTGACGACCGATGGATGTGGCGCGGCGGGCGAAGGTCCGCCTGCGACGCGGAGGTTGCGCTTCCTGTCCCGCCTCGGAACAAATGTTTGTACGATCTACAAATATATTTTTTTTTGTATACTACTAAAGTGGTAACCAAGCGTACAGCCCACTTGATGGTCAGCGGTTACCGTAGCCTATGTACGCATGCAACATCATAGATATCACTTGCGTGTTTCCACCCTGAGACGTTAGATGGTAAGTCTCATGTACCTGTAATTTCACCGGAAACCATACCCTTCTTAAAGGGTACTGTAGCAAGTAAAATTACTGGGCGTAAGAGTGAATTTAACAAGCACAGTAGAGTGTCACGCAGAACTTTAAATTTAAAAAAAATTAAGTGAGACTGTAGCTCAGAGTTGGTCCTTACCCGTGGTCCACCTTGTTAGTACACCCAGCTGTACCACGGTAAATAAGAAAAACCTGTAGTTCACCTCATTATTCGTTTTTAAATGGTAATGTTCAACGGCGCCGCGAACGACTTATCCTCGTCATTTAAAATTTGTAAAAAAAATTAGGAGGAAAAAATTTTGAGCGTTTTAGCAGTAATAAATAATGTAGAATGGCTTCGAAAACGTAGCAAGTTGAGTGGTCACGGCGAAATACAGGTCGTGCACTGATAAGTTTTCCCGCTCGAAAGTACGTGCTTGTGCTAGTACTATACAGTGCTTTATTGTTAAGTTGTTTATAACAGATCAGCGAAGTTAAACACTGTTCCGCGTAGTCATCAATTGGATGGGTGACCGCCAGTGGCAATTTCAACTGAGCATTCCCGTGCTTCGGAGGGCACGTTAAGCAGTCGGTCCCGGCTGTTTTAAAGTTGTTAGGCCATGACAGAGGCCTTTGGGCGGCCTAGAGACTCTGTCACCAGAGTTAACCACTGACTCATACGAACTTACTTACTTTTTTAGCATCGACTAATTAAGTAAAAAATAGCATTGTGGGTAACTGAGGCTAGCAACAAAATCTCAACAAGCACGCGCGCTACAAACAAAAAACTGCTCTTTTCTTTTTATGAAACTTAGGAAACTAAAGTAGATTATATTTATGTTAGAATATTTAAAAAAACAGGCGAGTTTTTTCATGGTCACATCTCAAGTTCTCAACTAACACAACACTTGGAAAAAAACTGTGTTTGTCTTGTCACCATTTCAATTTCTTGTTCTAAAAATAAAAAATAAAGAATACAAGCTGATCCGCGTGGCTTCACCCGCGTGAAGTTTTATGCTATCCCGCTTCTCGTAGCTTATGTGCTATTCCAGGACTTAAGCCTATCTACATTCTAAATTTCGTCACAACCGGCTTAGTCGTAACGGAGATATGTGGTAACTAACATTCACACACAATCACACACATATCGCATTTATTTAATAATAATTTATATTAATAGAATGAGTAATAAGTCAAAGACTCGGTTAACATTAGTATTTTTCTTGTGTTAGTAAGTAATCACGGTGCCGTAGCACAGATGAACAGATATTAGTAGGTACTATCACAGAGTATAATAGTACTGTGGCCGTAGTACTAATCTGTATTATCTGCTCTGTGTCAGTAGGATTTTTTTGACAAATAAAAGTAGTTTCTATACTGTTCTGTCTAAAAGGAAGAATTTAATTTTATGTTTAATATCATAAACATGAAATTGATTTCATGTTCTATTTACGTCCACAAAACTCATAAATTTTTACGTTCAGAAAAGTTAGTTGTTAGCAAGCGACGGGACATGACAGGAGAATTTCTCAAGAAACCCTCATCAAATAGCCATGATCTATTTCGTATCGCCTCAAATTACCCGCCGATTCAACTGGAAACCCGATAATGCTGAATTATAATATTCTTGCTAGAAGAACGCTAGCGTCTTCGTTTGCGTAGAAATCGGATTGAAACCGAGTTATGCAATCGGTTTCAATCCGATTTCTCCGGGGGGAGAATGCGTAACTCCGAGTTAAATAAACCAAATGTTTTGCTGCACGAGTGGCAGTCAGACCGTCAGTAACTATTTTTATACAGTCAGTAAGAACTTAGATATCAATTTTATATATTAATAAATGACATAATACTAACTGACTCTAAACTTGTAATATGTTGTCGTTGTGGTTAGATGTTGAAAATATTTTTCTATGGAAAATATTTTAGTAGATCATTTATTGTTCAGTTTTTCAAATTAGCCCGATTTGTTAAATTAGTATTTTATTAGAAAAAATTACGAACCTCTTAAGGCCAGGGCATTTATGTAGGTAATAAAACAGCTATTATAGGTAGTAATGATTACGAAACTCTCGGCGCGTAAAATTACTTTTAGTCTATAAGTTTTTCCAAGAAATACTTCAAGCAAGGAGAAAAACGATCGCATGACTCTGAATATGTAAGCAGGTAGGTAAAGGTTCTTTAACCAATATTAAAAAGACAAGTAATCGAAGCAATAGGTACTATAACAGTAGTTTTCACCATTCTAACTAAACGGTTTTTTAGCTTCGACGAAATCTTTATCTGTAAATATTTTTATATTATATATCTGACTCAAACCTAAGCTCAGTTTATAGCTAAAATTAGAATTCAACGGTGAAAATACCTACTTGAATCCAAATATTAGGTTAATCTACTCTTGACCCAGAAATACTTGAATGATTTCAGTCCTTCGGAGCATCATTGTGTTCATGATAAAACGAGTAGTACTTCACAAAGGTGAAGGATTATCTCCGTATTAGTTTTTTTTTTATACCACTTTAAAGTGGCAACCAAGCGTACGGCCCTCTTGATGGTAAGCGGTCACTGCAGCCTGTGTACGCTTGCAACATCAGAGATATCACTTGCTCGTTGCCACCCTGAGACGTAGACAAGTCTCGTGTACCTGTAAGTTCACTGTAAAACATACCCTTCGAGCCGGAACACAGCAATGCGAGCAGTACTGCTTAGCGGCAGAAATAGGTATGGTGGTAGTTCTTATCCGCAAACGAGCTCTATAACAAAAAACTACTAAAATAAATCATCATCATCATCATCATGACAGACTTCTAATGTTCCCACTGCTGGGACACTGGCCTACTCTCAGGCGAGAGTGATTGGGTCTTAATCCACCACGCGGACCCAATGCGGATTGGTGGATGGCACATGTCTTTCGAATTTTTAGTTCTAGGACATGCCTTATACAGGACAATCCACATCATCTAGTCCCAAGCTAAGCAGACTTCAGTGGGGACCTTGTCCGCGCTTTTTTCTTTTCATGGCAATTTCTTCCTATAACTACATTATCTATAGCATAGCCTAGTAGCCATATAGTAGGTATAGATATAGGAAAGACTATAGCAGTAGAATATAAGCTGCTGCATGCTAGGCTAGCTAAATATATACGTGTATTCCCGATGTCCCCATGATTTTAACCCCTATAATGGGGACAGCGGGAAGTCAAAAAATAACTTCCCGTTGTCCCCATTACGCTTTACCTTCAATGGGGACAGTGACATGTTACTTTTAACCGTGCCACTGTCCCCATTGACATTATAAGTCTTCTGGCTAGTTTTTCCTTGTCATTATTTGCATTCAATGAAGAAAGCATATGACAGACTTCAAAAACACTTTAGCTAACAGATACTTAAAGTATGATTATGAATTAGACCCTGATAGGTAACCATCCCGACTAGAATGACAGTGAATTTTTGTCTACGAAAATAAAAAATAGTGACCCAATCATTTGATCCGACACATATCCTCAATCCACAAGTCCTGAGACAAAATGAAAGTTTACCTTGTACAAATGTATTTTGTTCTGCATCGCTTATAACTGGTGCAACAAGCGATCCATAACATAGATTGCTATATTAAAACTAATCGAAATAACCACCAGACGAATGCGAATACAAGCCTGTTGAATGGCAATGCTTGTGCTTAGAACCAGTTAGTAAATCCTCATCTCACGTAGCTTTGACCTGAATTACGGCGATCCTATGACTCAACTCCGTATGTAGTTAGTGGCAAAAGCCAAGCGGAAGCACTCGTGACGTAACTGGCTAAGTTGCTCATAGATGAACACGATGAAGATGAAGATTAACGAAATTGAGCACTGTTTCTGCGTTTTTAGCATTTGGATGGGTGGGACCAGTGGCTATTACTAACTGAGCGCTTCCGTGCTTCAGAGGACACGTTAAGCAGTCAGTCCCGTTTTTTTTCCTAAAATTATTATGTCATGGCGGAGGCTTTAGCCTATTAACTCCGTCATCAGAGTTGGCACTCGACCAAACTTACTTTAGTGGGAAAAAGCAGCTGAAACTCGAAAAAGGCTAACGATTTTAAAACAATTTACGAAGTAGAGGTTTTTGCGGTCAAGAATATATCTACAAAGTTCAACCTATCATATTATATCTATACAACGCGGAATATTCAGGAGGCCGAGTCTCGTTTGTTTGTATCTCATCAGGTTTGTATTAATGTCAGCGTCGCAATTACCAACTTGCACTAATGGATTGAATATCAGCAAACCACGTTTGTTACCAATAAAATTAATATCAGAGTGAGTTTTATGCTAGGTCATAGGGTTGCCATAAAAGATTGGATTATTATAAACAAGATATAATGCTTAATTGATGTACCTGGGCTAAAAAATGGCATCTAAAATGTAATCTAAAATCCTTATCTTGCCCGAAAGCCTCACAAATAAAAACGTTATAGTCGAGAGCAAAAGTAAAACGTTTCCTCTCCAAATTCTGAAGTAATGTATTTACTTTGGTATACATATATATATATTTGGTTACATTATTTGAAAATTTGGACGTTCATTGACATTTGAACGCGTGAGACGTATAGTTCGCACAGCGGATCTAGGCTTCCGTGAAGTTAGCCGTTTGTGATGCGCAAAGACAATTTAGTTTGAAAAATCTCCATTGCGCATCGAAACGGCTAATTTCACTACGGCCGAGATCCGTTGTGAGACCTATACAGTCTATTAACTTTTTTGACCTCTTTTCGTTGATCATAGGTGTAAATTATTATTTTTGCAGAGCTACGTCAAAATGAGCTTTGTTTTGATCATGGTTATGATCGATCTCATGTTGTTATCATCTGTTTCTGACGTTAATGGTTATCGGATCGCTAGCGAGTAAAAACAGCCTTCAAATATTTGCCAACTGAAGTGGTTTCAAATCTTTTAGCGGGTGTAACTAGATTTCGGCACAGAGTGATTTCGGTTCAGTTACGTGGTTTGCCCAAATTGGTGCTTTTTGAACACTTGGTTCATCGTGACACGTCAACTGACACAGGAATACCTACTTTAAATCACCGCTCTAACGCTTACGAGCACTCTTCTTCAAATCGATTGCGCGCGCAGCATTGTGTAAAAAAAATTGTCGGTGCGCAGTCTCTAGCTTTAAGCAGTTGTCCCACCGCCGACGATGAACGAGAAGCAAGTGGAGTTAGTAGTCCGGTGACATGTTTACGTCACGTTTATGGTGTGTCACGTGTATGAAGTGGGATGAGGCGATACAACGGTGACGGCAAGGTGCGTAAACCATAACCCTTCACTACTGCACCCTTATTAAATGAGCTACTGGAAGGAACTTGTTTGTTGCACCTCTAGACTTCAAAAAGAAAACCCTCATAAGTATAATTTTGTTTACGTCAGTGGCCAAACCTGGTGAAGAAGTTTATCCGCCCGAAGAACTCACTGTTTCAAATCGTTGAGGATGTGCGTTTATTTTCAGTAACGTAATAAAGTAATGTTATTTTAAACACATCAATCTAATAAAAAAAATGAACATTTAGATATCCAGGGATCTATTAGACGGCTTTAGCCTAACAGTAAAAAGGAGTTTGAAGAATCATAAAATTGTTCCATGTTTGCGAGAGCGCTCGTGACGTAGCTGGTTAAGTTGTTTTTAATAGATTTTTTTTTATACTACCAAGCGTACGGCCCACTTGATAGTCAGCGGTTACCGTAGCCTATGTACACATGCAACATCATAGATATCACTTGCGTGTTACTACCCTAAGACCTTAGATGGTAAGTCTCATGTGCCAGTAATTTCACCGGAAACCATACCCTTCGAACCGGAACACAGCAATGCGAGCATTACTGCTTGGCGGCAGAAATAGGTATGGTGGTAGTCCTTCCCCGGACGAGCTCTATCACAAAGAACTCTAGATAGATCAACGACGTTAAGCACTGTTCCGCGTAGTCACTATGGATGGGTGACCGTCAGTGGCAATTTCAACTGAGCGCTCCCGTGCTTCAGAGGGCACGTTAAGCAGTTGGTCCCGGCTTTTTCAAAGTTATTAGGCCATGACAGAGACCTTCGGGCGGCCTATAAAAACTCTGCCACTAGAGTTGGCCACTGACTCATACGAGCTTACTTACTTTCATACACATAACATAATACCAGTATTATTTTTATCTCTCTGATAAAAGTAATACTGGTGTTAAGTACGTACTGTTGATCATAGCGATAAAATGAGCCAAAATATAATTTGGTGGGGTTTCCATTCCACTTCTCGGTCAATTACGAGTAAAAGGAAGATGAAGAAGTATTGAAACGGGTGGGTAAATAAAACAGGATTTTGGGTACCCACAACAGAAGAGGAGATATCTATGATGTTGCATGCGAACATAGGCTACGGTAACCGCTGGCCATCAAGTGGGCCGTACGCTTGGTTACCACATTAGTAGTATAAAAAAAAATCCCGTGGTCACACTGTATGGTCAATAGTAAATTATTAAAACTAAGAGTCGTGGTCACCCTATATTAGTGTTGGGAATTGTGGGAATCGATTATGTACATACCATCTAAAATACCGTGCGTAAGTCACTAAGCATGGGCTCGGCATCAACATCAGCTGTTATTCAAGGTTTTGTTTAATTGAGCATGCTCGGTTTCTTACGATGTTATTTTCTGTCATAATTTGAAAATTTCGCTTACATAACTTTCTATAGAAAAATATTTTGATGCTACTGCACCATTTGACTGCTACTAACTCATACGAACTTATTTATTTACTGCACTATAGTTTTCTGACAGCACCAACATAAATACAGAAAGTCAAAAGAATATTTTTACAACATTCAAATAGTAGTAGAACAGCTTTTTACATATTTTTTTCATGTATTCCCGATATCCCCATTACACAGGACAGTCGATTTATTTTTAAACAAGGAAAACTTTTCCGTTTCATTTACACTAAAATGTAAAATACGGGAGATTCAATGAATAGTAATTAGCTTCCTCTAAGGTACATTAATTAAACAGAACGGATATAAATTTTCGCTTTGCAAACAGTTTTTAGTTAACAATGACAATAATTTTCTCAGGGCTGGATTAACCAGCACCATTTATTGAATCACCTAAGGTCGTGGGTTTAAAGCCAGTTGTCAACCAATATTTTTTCTATTCAAAAAACATTGTGCGCAATGCATGTGCTTTCAAGCGGTAAAGGAATACATTGTGAGGAAACCGGCATGTTCAAGAACTAAGAAATCAAATGACATGTGCCATCCGCATTGGGTCCTCGAGGTGGGTTGGATTATGTATGACATTATTATTTTCGCTCCAGAATAGGCTAGTGACCGTGTGTAGTATTAGTGGGAACAAAGGCTCACTATGACTAGAACTCCAATTTGGAATGGAATTTAAATATTGATATTAAGAAAGTTAAACACTTTTAGACTATTTAGAAAATTAAGTTTGCATCTTTAACTAAATGTTTTATGAATGAAATAGTAATTAACTGTAGTATAGAGCGAAGTGGAAGAAGAGTTGTAGGTAGGCTGATCCCACCACCATGTGGGATAAATAGCCAGGAAGAGAGAGACTACAAGAAACAAACAGACATCATGAAATGAGGGGTTTAGTTTGAACTATACATAGCTTTTAGAACACTAAAAACGTAAATCACAATGCCTAAGTATTTAGTACAAAAGCAAATAACAAACATTGAAAATTTTATTTACTTTGCAAATGAAATATTTCTGTGAAATTATCTATTTACTGAGTGCTTACTTATACTTACTACTTATCGCACATGTTCAAGGGTGAATTTGTTGCTTTTTCTATGTATAATAAAAATATCTAGCTATGTATAATTGTATTGTATTAAGTATATGGTCGAACCTTCATGCTTCATGGTCGAGATCCTACCAATGCGCACTAAGCGATTTGCATTATCATTTCTCCTGCGCACCGCCAAGGAGTGGAATTCTTTGCCAGAGTCTGTGTTTCCCGATACTTATAACCTGGGTGTATTCAAGTCACGAGTGAATAGGTTGCTCTTAGGCAAGCGTGCTCCACCGTAGACCACATCATCGCTTAACATCAGGCGAGATAGTGGTCAAGCGCAAGCCTATTGTGAATTAAAATAAAAACCTTTAGCGTAAAAATAGGTAATATCAGCCTTAAGCAGGCTAAACACCCAAGCCTATAGATATAGTCAAAAAAGCCAAGTCCCTGAAGCTGAAACCGGCTAGGATGATTATTATCAGTCATCTTAGTACCCATAACACAAGCTCTGCTTAGCTTGGGCCTGTGTGGATTGTCCAGCATTATTTATTATTTTTATTCATGCTTATTTACGTGTAAATAACCATAACTATATGCCGTTTATGCACACATAGATAAGGACAAAAAAATATTGTGAAAGACATAAACCATAAATAAACACAAATGGTAACCAAAGTGTTTTTACTGGTTTTTATTTTATTCAACCTATATTGTCCCACTGCTGAGCAAAGGTCTCCCCCAAAGTCTTCCATTCATCCCGGTCCTTGGCAGTTTCCCACCAATCTTATGCATAAGAATCCAGATCATTTACTCACTGGTATGACATTTTATTGAACTATATATTTATTATTTTTTCCGGATTAAAAGAACATTAATTATCTAGTTCCAAAACACACACACAGATTTTTGCATTTGTATTATTAGTAGGATTAGTAATAAGATCACAATTATTAATTGCTCAGTAGACTTACGCTGCGCTGGTGTTAAGGTTTGCATATTTGTTTTTTTATTGAAAAAAACTTATATATACATGTAATACTATGTAACTATTTTATTTTAAATATTATATTTCTATAAATATATTTAAATCTCAACATAATTGTCAAGAGCCCGCAGAGCGAAAAATGTTTTGATTGCGGCTGGATCGTTGCTTGAATAGAATGAAACTTAACAAAGGGATATAAATTGATAGTCTGACGTGTGAATAGCCGATGACGACTACGCGAGGCAGAACCGACAATATAATGGGTTACATTCCACGTTTCATTCACTTTTTTAAGGTCACAAAATACATAATAATGTTGTTGAGATGATTTTTATTTAAAAGAATAGTGTTCAATTTGATCACTTTGGACTTGTCACTTATTGTATTCAATATCTTTATAGACTTCATTGTTACTATTGCCATCCCTCTGTGACTTATAGATTTGTTAGAGAATCTTTGTTTATTTCAATGCATCTTAATCAAAATCTATCTCCAATAATGAAGTGTATATTTATATTTATGTCGGTGAAGAGGTAGCGATACTATTTCGACTCAATTTCGAGTTTTCATCAGGGTAGAGTGATACGGTGCACTTATTCTCCACGTCGCGATATTCGAAGCGCATTAAACTTCCACATAGCGCACCCGTTTAGGTGCGCTTCATTCAGTCGGTCTATGTTAATTTTTTATAATGATACCAATGATAATGTAAGGTCTAGTGATAGGTTGTGCACAATTAATAAGGTGTTGATTAAATTATCCGTTGTCTTGTTTTTTGGTTGTACTTAGTGCATAATATTACTTCTGTTAAGACCACTTTGTCCATGTAAAATCAGTCGCAGATAGCTTTAGCCATGGGTTCCTTTTTTGATGATACTTTTATATTGTAAAAAATGTACGGCTTCCTTAGTTTACGCAAAAATAAAATAAATAATGCTGGACAACCCACACAGCATCATCTAGCCTCAAGTTAAGCAGAGCTAGTGTTATGGGTGCTAGATGACTGATATACTTAATACAATACAATACATAGATATATTTTTTTATTATACATAGAAAATACCCAGAACACCCGGAACAAATATTTGTAGATCGTACAAACATTTATTCCGAGGCGGGAATCGAACCCGAAAATATTGCGCACTAACAATCAAACACCCTATATACTTGGGTTTGCAGGAAAATAACTCTTTTATAAACTAACCTAAATTTTTTATAGCGAAAAATCCATTGGTGCACGACCGTATTCGAACCCACGACCTTAGAATCGGCAGGCGGGGTTACTACCACTAGACCACCAGTGCTCTCTACATTTTATTTTATAACATATACTTACTTGACTTTCTGTATATATATTTTAATGTACGGAACACAAATACTCTAGATCGGAAACTCATAGGAAACTGAAACGGAAATTGCAAAAAACAGGTAACTTGAACGGTGAAGCTGTGAAGTTATTGTTTTAAACAAAGTTTTGTTCAAAAACAATATAGACGTGAGCTAAAATTTGGTTAACTTTGTAAGCTGATCTCTGGATATTAATCGTTCTAGGTAGGGCTAGATTCCTCCGTTTGTAGAACAACTTTCGCGCGGCCACTTATGATGATGGCATTTACAACTGAGCGCATCTGTGCTGCGAAGGGCACGTTAAGTCTCGGTCTTGACTTTTGGGCGACGCAAAAACTTCATAATCATTGTTATTTCATAAACAACATCATCATATCAGCCGATACACGTCCACTGCTGGACATAGGGCTCCACTCCATGTCTGTGGGCTCCACCAAAGAGCGCCACAATTACTGATTTTGAGCCTTTACCATATACTGACTACCTGTTTTATCGGTCCAATGCAAACTTAAAAATACTTCTAAAACAAAATAATTTTAACATAATAATATTTCAAAGCAATCAATAAATTTCCAATCAAGCTTCTTTTCAGCGAAATTGTACTTGAGGGAAAATCTACTTTATCATTAGCATTTTACGGTCCTTTGTTCTAGTACTCCAGTACTTCTAAAGGTACTTGTAAGTAAGTACCTACACTTAAAAACCGCAATGAAAATTCTATTTTGTTCGACATAATTCTTTATTTATGCTCCAGTTATGCGTATTGTTTGTTTATTAGTGGTTATTGCAAAGTGCTTTTGAGTTGTTTTACTGGTATATTTATACATAGTACGAGCACAACAGAATAAGTACTACGTACACAATGGCCACACTCTTTACCGGTTTTACTTATCCCACCTCGGTCGCGAGTTTGCCGGCACCTTTCGCTGGCACTGAAGCTATGGGCTATAATATTAGGCACGCGTTTATTTTGGTTTAGTGTAAGCGCAGTACCGTAATGTAACGCTACTGCTTCGAGCATTGCATCAGTGAGAGAAGAGAACATTACATTGCGCAACCTGTAATGATACAATCTGTAATATTTTGATACATCTTTATTTATTTTTTATTTATTTATTTAATAAAGGGTATCCAACAGAGAAAACACATAAAAATACAGTAAATAAAAAACAAAGGACTTAAATCTAAGTGTTCCTCTAATTAAAGGATACCGCAGCATCCAAAAAAAATAGTAAACTTAACCAAGCTAAAAATAATTAATTACGTACGTTACAACAGGGCATTGATTAACGTGTAATGCTTATTATCTAATCTAAAACTTTAGGCGAAATGCCAAATCTACGCTTTTTCGTGGTTTGTCAAGCGATTACCTTAATATCATGGATGCTAAAAATAATCTGCAATTTAAAACGTCTATTTTCGTAACCTTTCGTAAAATGTTTCTAATCACATAATTTCAGGAAGCGGTACCTCTTAATGCTGAAGGGTCTTTTTTAAGTAATCCGATTTGACCAACATTACCAAATTAAGTTATTTTACGGTTTAGATTATCCTTTGGTAAAAATGTAAAATATTTTACATTTTTACCTTGTTTGTAATATTTATTTAGTAATAATAAGGGTTTACAAAAACTTACCATCTAGAACATTATTAAATATTATTGATGTTTCTTAGACTAATAAAATAATAAAATTTACGTACCTACGTACGAGTTCAACTGGATCTACAGTACAATAACTATAGGGTTGGTAAGTTCATGTTTTACATAGTCAAGTGACTACCCTCCGTACTAGTTCTCTCTGTATGACGGCAGGGCGTCGTTGCTCTTCTATGTGACTTATTAACAGTTAGGTAGGCGTTTTAGATTGTAGGTACCAAAATATAACTTTTTAAAACTTAAAAATTAAAATGTAGGGTTATTTATTAGATATAAAACAAAAATCCAAATAATTATACTAAAATTAAGTACTTAAAGATTCACAAAATGTATGTCTTGTATTCGCAAGTGATGAAAAAGAAACGTTAAATAAACCATCTTGTCAGTCAAAGCAACAGTACTATAACTAAAATTAACTATTCCAAAAAGCGCCCTTTTAAAAGGTACATTCAAAATTATTCTCTTGAAATGTTGTTGTGTTTTTTGTAGGTACCTTGTTCGTAGAATAGAATAGAATAGTTTATTGTGCTAAAAATATGGGTACCTAATTACTACAGTCATAGTACATCATCGTATCCTATTTTTTATTTCAGTGTCAATGATATATTAACAAGGAAAAACAATAGTACTTAGCAAGCCGCTGAAATTACAGTTTTTGTATCATCATCATCATCGATAGACGTCTACTGCTGGACATAGTCCTCCATCTAAGAGCGCCATGGCTAACGATTTTGAGCCTTCACAATCTCAAACTTCCTGCGACAGCTTTAATGTCACCAGTCCATCGAGTGGGGGGGCCTTCCCACACTTTGTTTTCCAGTTCATGGTCGCCATTCTTTATTTGGAGAACCTTTATTCCCCAGCGGTTATCGGTTCTGCGAGCTATGGCCTGTCCACTGCCACTTCAACTTACTTACTCTGAGAGCTATGTGAGTGACCTTAGTTCTGCTACAGATTTGCACGTTGCAAATACGATCGCGTAGTAAAACATCTAGCATAGCTCTTTCTATAGCTCGTTGAGCTTGTTTTTTTTATAATAAGGGCATAAGTCTGCAAACCTGAATCAGAGCCGTTTCTGATACGTTGATGTCTAGCGAGATAAGCCTCCTGTCTGAGATCTCAGTTTATAGTATTAGTGGTGACAATTATTGTCTGCGGTCTGCTTCGTTAGCTAGAGTAGTGGGGGCCATCTGCTCGGGTATTTCTAGCAGATATTCACTAGATATTGTCGGGTGTTTAATAAAATGTTCAACCAGCAGCAAAAGCAAGCCAAGCAATTAATTAACATTATAGTTTTCGTATTATTTCTGCCGCCAAGCAGTAATGCTCGCATTGCTGTGTTCCGGTGTGAAGGGTATGGTTTCCGGTGAAATTACTGGCACATGAGGCTTTCGATCTTAGCCTTAAGCACACGCGAGTGATACCTCTGGTATTGCAAGCGTCCATAGGCTGCGCTTGGTTGCCATTTCAGTTGTATAAAAAAAAAGAAGTATCCATTGGTACCTTGGTATTTATGTCAAAACTACATTCAATATAATTGAAATCGGTTTAACGGTTGCCTTGGTTTTTTTTTTAATATTTGAGTAAATATTTTTTTTAACCTATTTCATCCCACTGCTGGGCAAAGGTCTCCCCCAAATCTCTCCGACCATCTTTATCCTTTGCAGAATTCCACCATCACTTTCATCACACAAAGGAGTCGAGATCATCAACCAGCGTCTTCTTGGCCGACCACGACGTCGCCTTCCGTCAGGCTTAATCTGTGGTCAGACTGCCAAGAAAAATAATAATTTAATTAATATATTTTTTTTAAATACGACTACTTCTTTCCAAATTAGTCGCTTCTGCTCGCTCGTTCGTTCGTATGAGTCAGTGGCCAACTCTGGTGACAGAGTTTCTAGGCCGCCCGAAAGCCTCTGTCATGGCTTAACAACTTAGAAAAAGCCGGGACCGGCTGCTTAACTTGCCCTTCGAAGCACGGGAGCGCTCAGTTGAAATTGCCATTGGCGGTCACCCATCCAAATGATGACCCCGCGGAACAGTGCTTAACTTCGTTGATCTGTTAAGAACAACTTAGCCAGCTACGTCACGAGCGTTTCTGCTAAAACACTGCACCCAATACCGCACTGAAGTGTACGTAAGTACGCGAAATACCAACAAATGTGAAAAGACCGAAAATAAGAAAAAAAATGGCTAACAGAGTGACAATAAAACATTTTTAGGATATTATTGTGATAGCAACTAAGCGTTTTGTTGCCGTGACGTAAAGCGCTTAGTTAAAGCAACAACTTTTTTATTGTTGAGCGTATATTGTGTCATCAACTATGGACACCTAAATACTATGACAACGTGTGCAATACTTCGATGGGGTAGCAATGTCACCTTAATAAATTAATAATGTTAATTTTGATGTAAACGCAAAATTTGATAGTAGCGCATCATTAAATAACGTCAAACGAGACAGCAAATTTTAAACAATGTGTAAATTAAAACAGCAAAGTAGTTTAAACTTGTAGCTTTACGAGATCCTTACCGATTCTTTCCCCTATAATTAACTAGAACTTGAATTTAACTGAAGCTAAATTCTTCTTAGTACTGCAGCTTAACATAAATGAATTTACAACTAGAGCGTCTCCACAACTCTACTTGACCTATTTTAGCTCTGATTTTGTGAAAGCCGACGACCGTTCAAAGACATACCTATGTGAGACGAAACGAAAATTCTCAAAAAAATAATTTTATAAAAAAACTGGCTGGTGCCCGCGATTTTGCTTGCGTAATACTTGAAAAGTTAGTTATCCTTCCTCCGGAGACATCCCAAGGATTATTTCGAGCAAGCGAGTCATGTCTCAATGGCTCAATCGGTAGAGCAACCGCGTGTTAAACGGAAGATTGTGGGTACAAGTTTCTTTTGAGGCGAAAAAAAATATAACTGTTTAAATACAAACTTTACAAACTTTATCAGAGCAAAGTTCAAAATCACTTTCTCCATCTTATATTACGTCCAGAATACGAGTGCCGCTTCTTAAAAACAAAAGCTACTCGTATATATTTCACTGGGTAACTGTTATGGCACGAGGCAATAAACTGCTAATGTGAACGTTTGAACCGCTCGGGTCGGAATACTAACTACTTCCTTGTGATAGTGTTCTTAGCGGTAAGCCCGCTCCATTTAGCAAGTAAAGTTACACTTTAATACTCTGCCTTTAAGCAGCGGTTTTTTTTATACCACTAAAGTGGCAACCAAGCGTACGGGCCACTTGATGGTAAGCAGTTAACGTAGCCTATGTACGCTTGCAACATCAGAGATATCACTTGCGCGTTACCACCCTGAGATGCAGATCTAAAGTCTCATGTGCCTGTAATTTCACCGGAACACAGCAATGCGAGCATTTACTGCTTGACGATAGAAATAGGTATGGTGGTAGTTCTTCTCCGGACGTGTTCTAGTTCTATCACAAAGAACTCTGCTACTCTTCGTTCAAGCATTACTATGCTTAGAGTTTTGAAGAAAACTGCAGAATGTGAAATGACTAAGTATGTTTGTGTGAGTTAGTGGTCAACTAAGCTTAATAAGGCGTAGTACTTAATATCTGTTCTGTCCTTAAGGTCAACTCTGATGACGAAGTTAATAGAACGTCAGACATTTTTACATAGCACCATTTAACCCCAAACTAACCAAAGCTTGTACTATGAGAACCAGATAACAATTATTTTTGGTAATTACAGGAAAACACCCAAACCGGAACAAATTTTAGCAGATAATGCAATAATTTGCCCCACTACGTTGTTTTTTCCCTCACTTCAGTTTTTTTTTCTGCTGTCAAGTTAGGATAAAATATTACACCAACTAAAACTGAAAATACTAGTAATAACGTGATAAAAGTCAAAGCAAACCCTGATTTATAAAAGATACTAGTATCGAATGTACGTTTCTCTTCCTAACTTATCAGGATCGGATAAACCAAGACGTGACAATGAAAACACCCTGAAAACTAATTAGCGAGGTGACATCTGCCTAGATTTATTTACCTTACCTCCCCAACTCTACCAAAAACTTTCTGTGGCTTACTGAGTAAAATCAATTTTAATAGTATTTTTTATACTCTGTTTTCTATCTGTAGTAGGTTGCAGCAAGAAAACAGGCTTCGTTTTTTTCAGACACCTAAATCCATTATTTTCAGAGCTCAAATTACATAATTGATACATACATACATACATACATAAAATCACGCCTGTATCCCGTAGGGGTAGGCAGAGACCACGGATTTCCACTTGCTACGATCCTGACACACCTGTTTTGCTTCATTTACTCTCATCACATTCTTCATACACGCTCGTCGGTTTAGGGTACTCCTGACCTGGCCTTTCTTTAGCACGTCTTCAATTTGATCGTAATACTTGCGTCGAGGTCTTCCCCTTCCAACTGTACCAATCACACTCGCCTTATGAATCTGATTCGTCAATCTTCTTTCATCCATCCTCTCTACATGCCCAAACCACCTTAGCATGCCTTTCTCTATCCTCATCACTACGTCTTCTTTCACTCCACAACGCTCTCTAATCATACTATTCCTTATTCTATCACACAGATTAACACCACACATACTTCGCAACGCTCTCATTTCTACTGCATTTATTCTACTTTGATGTTTTTTCTGCCATACCCAACTCTCACTGCCATACATTAGTGTCGGCGCTAACACTCCTCTGTGTACGGCTGTGTATAATTCTGTATAACTCTGTGTATAATTGATATTCAGTTAAATATTAACTTTTGTATACTTACTGGGAATAACTAAAAATTATTTCATTTGGATAAGATAATAATATAAATAAGATTAATTTTTAATTATAAGATTACTTATACAAGCGAAATCATAAGAATCATTAGTCGCAACGAAATTGAGCATGTGTTAAAAAAAAAACAGACAATAAGCAACCATCAAGGTATCGATACATTTAGATGATATATCAGCATTCCGCAATGCGTGTGTTCCTAACGAGTTTTTCATACATTTTCATGACGCAAATCCTTATTATGACCAGCATTATTACATCTGAAATAGATTTCACGAGTTCCAGTCACGTTTTGAAACGAGATATATTTTTATGGCCGTGATACGGTTTCTCTATTGCTACAAGTTGCTAGTAATTTTAAATATTTCTCGTTGATTCTGTTCTTAGTTTAACAAAAGTGTCAGCCGACAACCAATAATTTGCATATTTGTATGTGTGTATGTTTGTGGTACAATCAAACCAACGAATAAGAATAAGAATAATAATAAGAATAAGAATATATTTATTGTTTAGGCATAAAAAGGCATAAAAAGATCTTAATACTAGGCATGGCACTGGTAGCTGGTAGGTTAGCTCAGCTTATCCATTTTGGACGTACAATATTAACTAGGGTAGGTACTACAATGTTAAAGGTAGGTACTTACTATTATCTACATCCAGTTTGTTATTATCTATTATTCAAGCTACCACATTATCCTACTACTAAGTCTAGGACTAAGTACAGCAATGGACAAAACTTTGATACAATCCTTTCTTTTTTTTCTCTCTGCTTTGATCTGTATTTTTTGTTATAAATAATAAAATCAACCTATCCATTTATCTAAATATGTGTTCGTTACTGGTTACCAAGTTTGGTTAAGTACGCTCTCAAACTCTAAGATGATCACATTGATCACCCATCTTTAGTAAACTGATTATTGATTGTAGGTAACTATTATTTCAGCAATTTATGTGTGGATGCAAAATGTAAGCTGACTAAATTAAGTTATGGCTGAAATTAATTGGCAATCAGATTATTTCTTTCTTCTTCTTTTAAGAATATTTCTTGTACAGCCCCAAACAGTGTATGTCAGTTTGACAAAATGGTCAAAAGCCAAATTGGTAGTCCCCGTAGTCCCACAGAATTTCCTATTACATGGTATGAAACAGACCCTAAAACCATGGTACCTACCTAGAAAGGGACACATTTACAAACCATCTAAAAATGTTGATGTTGCCGGTTCGATTCCTATTGCGGGATAAATGATTGCATGACCTGCGAATATCTGTTCCGGGTATGTGTATCGTAGAAATAGAAGTAAATGGCGAGATATCGTGAGGCGAATCACATCAGCCCCTAACAAAAACACTTCCTGACGACCATGGCAGCTCTGCCAAGAACGTAACGGCTAAGAAGATGAAGATGTATATCGTGGTAGGTACTCGTAGTTTTTTAGGGAAGCCTTGTCCTTGTCAAAACTTTTTCAGCCTCTAATAGTAATTATCTGCATGAATTTTTATTCAAGAATACTATATTTCTTCTCTACATCCCGAAGATCATTGTATACGGTTTACGTTTATTTTAAAACCTCCTCCCCCATATAGTTTAAATATTTAACATAAATAGAAACATCGCTTAATTATGTAATCACTGTCTCTTCAACCTACGCAATGAATCAGCCACTACCAGAGCCTCTAAAAAACAAGAATGACTAAATTAGAACAACTAGACCGTAGACAATTGTGTATAAACACGAAAGCTTCCAGAATAAACACTTGCCTTGCAAATAAACGTTTCGCCATAATTGTCCCCGATTTAACTGACTCCGCCCTAAAATAAAGGTCGACCGTGGTGCGTTCACACGAGCAAGTGACTTGTACTTGATTTAGATTAAATGTTATGTTGATGCTATTCGGCCCTCTTAAAGTAAGATGTTATTTATTCCTTTGAATTAATTGTCGCTGTCACACAATACATGTTCATGATTTTTCAGGTTTATCTCTGTTTGGTTTTAGAGGTTAGTTACCTTACTTTAAGAGGGTTTTAACACTTTAAATTGAAAATTGAAGACTTTTCAATTTATTTCATGCATATTTTGTCCAGCGTGAAAACCACACATATTATTATAAAATACTTTCTAATAGCAACTGGCAACATGTAAAATATCAATACAATTCAGCGGTTTTTTAATCTTAGTCATCTTTGACTAAGATTAAAAAATTGTTTATTATATTATGAATTGATTCGACAAACTGCAGCAAGGAAACTTTTATGTTTTAAGATGCAAATAGACCATGCTGTGACATGGTTTGAGTGATGATTCTTACCGCGAAATGTTTGACATTGTTTAGGGCCCGGAACGGTTAGTTGAAATTAGTTTGTTCAGCCTTCCAAAGCTATTTGAGGACAAGTTATCGTAACTGCCTAGTTTTCAAATTAGTATAGACACGGTAAGATTTTATTGCTATATTGAGCTATGCTTTAAAAAGCGTTGAAATACATTTTTGTTTTATTATGCTAAAGTCAAAAGAGTTTTATTGAATAAAATTACAAGAAACACGTTGAAACGTCTAACAAACTTAATAATTTATCGACGTCAAAACTAAAGGATTCACGTAATTTATCAGTTTCGTTTAATTTCGGATCACATTACAATATTTAATGCCATATTTTTATGACATTTTGCGAGATCAAGACAAGATCGGAACTTGAATTTGACCAATTTTTATTAACGCAATTTACCCTTTTGATAGCTAACCATGTAAAACTCGTTTCACAACGCATTTCCAATCAAACGTACAAAACTATGTTTTCAAAATTCTACAAGTATTAATAGCGTAGCTACTCGTTATTCAACTCGGTTAGTGTAAACAAATCAATAAATCACTTTTTCCCGAGAATTAACAAAAATGGAAAACAGAGACCGTTTACATGCGGGAAAGTATTCAAAGATAATATTAGATACTTTCAAATAATCTCCAGAGTTCTCGAATAACATCGAGATTAGCAAAAAATACTGCCTGATATTTACAAAAATATACTGTCTAATGTTTACATACAGCCATGAGTAAATACTTAGTCGAGAACATTTTGTTCTGAAATCTTAATTATTATTTCTATCTCAGCAGCAATTATTTGTATTTATTTTTATTTGGTTTAACATTTGTATTTCTTTGTTACAGATTTTCGAAGCTCTTTAAAATGATCGAGAAAACAACAAGTTATGATGCAAATATCCAATGAAACTCAATACTAAGAAAACGCCTAACGAAACATTATGATTACAACACACCACCAAAAAATAGACCAAAACATAGACTATCAGAACTATGACCATAGTAGCAAACCTAAAAGGCTTATGATGCCACATTAAGGACTAGAAAGAAGTATGCCGACTGAAGCATGGACCTTAGAACCGTACAACACCACGAGCACTATAGCGGATGACTACCAAAATGCTACTCATGTCGACCCGATTGAGAACAAAGCTGTGCAGGCAGTGTTCTGCACAGCATACACAATCATTTTTGTCGTAGGGATCTTCGGTAATGCCCTTGTGTGCTACGCCGTCATCAGGAACCGTGCTATGCAAACCGTCACTAATCTCTTCATCACGAACCTCGCATTATCGGATATATTACTCTGCGTGTTTGCTGTACCATTTACACCTCTTTACACGTTCCTCGGCAGGTGGGTCTTCGGAAGCTTGCTATGCCATATCATGCCTTACGCTCAAGGCTGTAGCGTCTACATTTCCACTCTCACTCTGACTTCCATAGCGATAGATCGTTTCTTCGTTATAATCTATCCATTTAAACCTAGGATGCAGATTAAAACTTGCGTCGGCCTTATAATTTTTATCTGGGTCTTTTCATTATCTGTCACTTTTCCTTACGGGTGGTATATGGCACTGCAAGAAGTGTATTGCGCCGAAAAGTGGCCTTCTGACCAAATAAGAAAAGCTTTTGGTTCTGTCACAGTAATAATGCAGTTCGCTATACCTTTTGTAGTAATGGCCTTTTGCTATACTTGTGTTAGTGTAAAATTAAATGATAGGCTTAAATCTAGACCAGGGAGTAAGAATAGTAAAAAAGAAGACGCAGAAAGAGAGAGGAAGAGAAGAACGAATAGAATGCTGATCGCTATGGTAGCTATATTCGGCTTGTCGTGGCTTCCCCTGAACTTGATAAATATAAGCAGCGATTTCTACTCATTCGCGGAAGACTGGAAGTACTACATGGTAATGTTTTTCGTCACGCACTTTATAGCGATGTCATCAACTTGCTACAACCCGTTTTTGTACGCGTGGTTGAATGAGAACTTTAGAAAGGAGTTCAAACAGATCTTACCATGCTTAGGTGCCCTAGTTGGTAACAAGAGGTTCAACCAGTCAGAAAGAACTGGAAAGTTCCGATCAGAAAAGACATGTAATGGTAACGATACAGTTCAAGAGTCACTACTGACCTCGACAGTGACTCAAATCCCTTCAGTTAGGTATAAGATAGAGTTCAACGAGAGAAGATATGAGGATAGAGACAACATCAGTCCTGATGAGAAGCCGGAGAACCATCCGAGTCCTAATGAAGACTGTGTTAATATGTACATGTTTGCAGACAAAACTGTGATTACTTCTGATAAGGATCTTATTGTATCGGTGCTGTAGTTTCAAAGGTACGTTGACCGTTTTTTATAATGCTTTACACGAAACTCCAATCGCTCAACTATGAGTAAGCATGTTACATGTGCAATTCGCTTTATAAAGTTTGGTCTTTTCTAGGCTGGAAGTTTTTAAAAACACTTACAAACCATGGATTACGGTTTTTAGATATTTAATTCAACTTTGACTCTCTCAAACACGAATTCGTCACTTTTGATCTAAACTGCTAGGAGATTGATTATTTTATGCGTACAACTATTATTTTACTATATTTTTTTTTATCAGTGTCAAATGTTTTCTAATCAAGAACATTTAAAAAATCATAACTCGAAAAATACAAAAATCGGAGAACATACATGGGAATGTTTTCAGATACCCCTGGATCTGAGGAACTTATTTTTTTCTTATTGACGTCTATGTTTGGACCACCCTGTACAACGACCGGGAATTATAGGACATATCCTACTTATTATTAACTTTTATCCCGGTAAAAAATATGGTTCCCGAGTTCCACTCTAACGAAGTCGCGGGAAACAGTTATAATACAATAATTCGCACAGAATTATTGCTACGCGTTCGTTTACGTGACCAATGTCAGCGTCGGACAGTTTTTTTTTTTTTTTTTATACAACTGAAGTGGCAACCAAGCGTACGGCCCACAAGGTGGTAAGCGGTTACCGCAGCCCACGGACGCTTGCAATACCAGAGGTATCACTCGCGGGTTGCCACCTTGAAGCTAAGATCGAAAGCCTCATGTGCCAGTAGGAAACCATACCCTTCACACCGGAACACAGCAATGCGAGCATTACTGCTTGGCGGCAGAAATAGGTAGACTGCCGCCTGACATCTGTTATCTGACACATAACTAAAGCTTTTAAAACGATACGTACCGGGTGTCAGTCAGTTAAAAGCCGGGGTGTTCAATAACTCGAACAAATCTTAGGTAGCAATAAAAAACATTTTAATACCAGCCATCACTATATTTATGACTCTGAGCCACTTTAGATGTATTTATTGGAATCAATATTTATCCGGTGATGTGGATCTATATTAGTTTTAAGAAATACTTTCATGTATCGTTTTTTAACATGAATTCGGGGTTCTGGCTGGGCTGTAAAAGGTCCAGCTTCGTTTTCCACCCTAAGACGAATGTTTGTAAGGATGTACTAGTATTTACTTGGACTATATATTATATTATATAATAGAAGCACTTTTTCTTATGTATTTTCTCCATGCTTTTATAGTACAACCCAATGAACATTTTCATGGTAATTACAAAATAACATTACCCACTTTATGATAGCGACTACAACCTCTAGAAAACCTGGTTATTTCCGGTTTATTCCCATTTGTCACCTTTACATTATTTTTTTACATCGTTTACATTTACGATTGTCAAACGAGTTTTTCGTTCTAAGCACTCAGTGCTAGCTCAAAAATTGTAGTCAAGTAATTTTTCTGCAACAGCGCCACAATAAATATTGCACTTCGAATTGCGAGCGCACAATGCAGCACAATCTTAATAGGATCTTGAAAATTCTTTTATATAAACAAAACTATCTTCCACTGTGTTTGTTTATCCGGTTCACTTTATTACAGCTCTTCGTTTGCTGGCAGTAAAAATGTATACTAGTGGCCACTGACTCACACGAACTTACTTTAGTGAAACGCACCGAGAATTTGTCCGCGCTGACTTTGGCTACGTCCTTCACGAGAATGATGATTTTTAGGATTTTTCATAGTGCTCCCCTTCACATTTAAAGGAACATAACCCAAAATTATTAAGCACATACTTATTACAATTATTTTGTTTTAGCAATACTAAGTTAAGTGTTTTGTTTTGTTGGTAAAAATTTATAATTATTCATTGTACTTAAGAAATGTAAATAATATTTAATGTTATTTTATACTTAACGCATTGGATAATCTTCTGTAATGTTGTGCTTATGGTTAATAAATAAAATAAATAAATAATAAATAATTATGGTCTTTCGGTAAGACTTGCGGAGCTGTGCGTTGATATTCTGTCAGTCAGTAGCGTAACGCAATATTTTTTATATATATATTAGATGCGAACTTCCCGTCTTGCGGTCCATGGTAGCTCTGGTTGTGTACGCTTACCGCTGAGCCATGAGCCGCATGGTTCAACTGAATTTACTTTACGTAAATTCGGCGCGGCGTCCTGCCGTTGCACCATTGAGTTGCCCCGTTAATGGGGCAAACATAACTGACATAACTGGTTAGTTATCCTCGACAGTTACAAATTTATAAGATCTTTTAGCCAAAATCCTAGCACTGCAAGATATAAAACACATTTGATGTTTTTCTAGACGAAGAATCCTTATCAAAAACAAAATAGAGTGTTCTACCAAAACATCACAAAATAACTTAGTGGAAATACCTGATATAAAAATATTTTACGTAAAATTCCTTTCTACGATCTGAGATAAAACGAAAATATTACGGCGCTCCTTTGTTTACATGTTATCATTGAAAGGTCTTACGTCACCAAATACTTGAGGCACCTATGTTAACCTCTTAGTTCAGTGCTGTCAAAGTGATATAAAAACTAATGAAATTTTTCATTATTTTCAGATAATTTCAGCTGCCGTGTCTACATACCGTCTTCGAACCATCATTTTTAATGTATAGTACCAACTGGTTCTTCATAATAATGGTTCATGATTTCCGAACGTTTTTTTGTTTGTTAGTCCTCACGTGTCAGTTGATGACAAATTGTAGTTTAGCTTGACAGTTAACAAAATATCAAAACACTCAGTTTACGACTCTAAATACAATCGTAAGTTTGTTTAGAAAATTAACTACATGTCTTGTGTATACGATATTAATCGCATTGCTTGATTACATTGAGTTAAACTTTTTATTATGCTAATCGAGAGGAATTAAACTTACTACACTTAAACCGAACGCTGACAAGAGTTTGCTGACGTTCCAGTAAACAAAGAATGGTATTGCACTTTCTTCTGTATAATTTTTCAACGAATCGCCTTGAAACGATGAGCTATTTTGTAACCAATAATATATATTGTCTGAACCGTTCATATGCTGTGATAATCTCGGCGATATGTCATGCAAATCTCCCATTATAGCTCGTTGTTGGAGGATAGATTTTTGTTTCGATAAAGCTGACATTATTTTCCTTGGTTATAGAAAAAGCAGTGCCAAATTGTGTTTAATTTTACCAGCAGTGATTGTATTTCGCAGGGGCACTACCGTGCTTCCATTTTGCTTGTAATATTTAGACTAAGTATCTACTTAAAGACATGATAGGGTCAAGACAAATCTATGTTGTACCCCGCACGCTAACGATTTTATTGGATAACAATATATTTGACTCATCTTGCGTAATTTCATAATACTAACAAAAAAGTGATGCGTGGTCATTAAGTACAAAAAAACGCGTTGACTGGAAACTCCACCGTTTTTCATCTGATAAAAAAGCTATTTTCCGTATTTGAGTTCCGGGAATTCCGCACAAATTTGTCTTGAACCCAATGCAAATTGAATTTTAAAGTTAATTATTTATGTATTTATATGTGGAAATGTGTTTGTAAAAATTGTAGGTACATGGTATAGTGTAAATAACCAAATTAGTTGAAGATTATTTAATAGCTTATCTTGATTTAAAAGGATGTTTTCCATGTTGTTAAAATTGTAAATAGTTTTTGTGAAGAATATAAGTACTTACGTCAATAATAAGTTCTAAAGGACTTTGAGCCCATTGACGAAAGTACTTTTTTCTGTGACTTGTTAAGATAGATTACACATGAATGTTTAGAACATTTTAGTGTTGAGATTTTTTCTGTGTAACAAGATGTAAAAATAATAGAAGGCTACGGCTGAAACTGTCAATGAAAGAACACGTGCAATTCGCTGTTTTTTGTAATAAAATATATAAAAATGTGTATTTTTTATTGACTTTACCTTACAACAATGAAAAGTAGGCTATATTAACATCAAAATTGTCTTTATTCATTAAAAACGGCATTTCATGGGCTTGTTATGTATTGACCTTGTCATTCCTATGTCAATAACTAAAGAAGATGATAGATCAATGTGAACCACAGACGCCACAAATTAAAAGAAGAAGAAGATCAATGTGAAAGACACATTTTGACAAATCTAAAGAAATTAAGCTGCTATTCAAATGGTAGCCTAGCAGTGGTATTGCCGAAAAAAATAAAGCGGATTCACATTGTATTCGTCGGCGAAGTAGTTCACGTTAACATTTTGATAATAATTAATAATAATTGTATTATATTGAAAAACAAAAAGGCCCTACTAAAGGGTCTTTCAACAAGGACGGGTCGATGTTAAAATTGAATAAAACAAGATGTGTGCAAGATATTAACGAAATTTATGTTTTATTTGAAAGGTCCATTTTTGCCATTATGGATGAAATATGACATCGTTCAAATGTCCGCCGCGGCTTCGTATGGTGGCACAAATCCGAGAGGTCCAATTTTTAATGACTCTGCTGCATTTAGCCGAAAAATAATCTTTAGCGACGAGGCACATTTTTGGATGAATGGTTTTGTTAATAAGCAAAATTGCCGTATATGGGATGACCACAACCCACATGAGGTTCACCAGGTGGCAATGCATCCATAAAAAGTTACTGTTTGGTGCGGATTTTGGTCTGGCGGCGTACTTCTTCGAAAACGACGTTGGCGAGGCCATCACCGTCAACGGCGAGCGTTACAGATCAATGATAAACAATTTCTTTTGGCTTGAATTGAACAATATGGACGTGAACGATATGTGGTTCCAGCAAGATGGCGCTACTTGCCACACAGCGAACGACACAATGGAGATTCTGCATGAACGTTTTGAGGGTAGGGTTATCTCTCGCAGAGGTGACGTGAATTGGCCCCCAAGATCGTGTGAATTGACTCCGCTAGACTTTTTCTTGTGGGTTTTTCTGAAGTCGCAGGTCTATGCCAATAAGCCACAATCGACCGTTGCTCTGAAAACCAACATAACGCAGGCAGCAGAGTCATTAAAAATTGGACATCTCGGATTCGTACCACCATACGAAACCGCGGCGGACATTTGAACGATGTCATATTCCATCCGTAATGACATAAATGGGCCTTTCAAAAAAAACATAAATTTCGTTAATATCTTGCACACATCTTGTTTTATTCAATTTTAACATCGACCCGTCCTTGTTGAAAGACCCATTATATCGACTGTTTCTAAATAACAGGTGATTATGATTGAGTGGGTCGGTTGTTTGTGTTCGAAACAAGATACCTAGCATACTAATTTCAAACAAAAGTTACAGAAACGGAGCAAAACAAGGAAAAATCAAGCAAAAAGTTGCAAAATGCAATGAGACCTTCTCTGTTCTAAACAACAAACTTACAAACTATAGTCGACACAAGGAGTTTGTTTAACTCATTTGCTGTTTACGAAACAAAACATTACTGCTTCAGCCAAACCTGTGGCGAAACTAACGCGGCAAACAAATAAACTGCAAATTAGTTTACCCTCTTATTCATAATCAACTGACATTTTAAAACAATCGATAAAGTAGTCTCCTTGTTATTCTAATGTAATTTATTTACTATAATGTTTATAAAATGATAATTCTGGGTATTTTTTATATTTACTTAGTAAAAAATATCTATCTATGCATTGTATTGTATTAAATATATATCAGTCATCTAGTACCCATAACACAGCTCTGTTTAACAGCAGCTTACCTTGGGGCTAGATGATGCTGTGTGGATTGTCCAGCATTTATTTTTTTATTTATTTATTTATAATGAGAAACTACAGATGATTAGTAGACCATGACGGAGGCCTTTGGGCGGCCTATTAACTCCATCACCAGAGTTGGCTACTGACTCATACGAACTTACTTTTTTAGTAACTACAAATACAACACAGTTATCATGACCAGCCTTCTGAAGTAATAGAATATCTGGTACTGCGGAAAACTAAAACCCACTAAAACGGACTCTTACTGAAGAGTCTTACCACCAGAATACCCTTCCTTCAGTGATGGTTATAATAGGTTGGAATTATTGTGTTATGTGATGGCACTATAAAATACATAGTCGGAAAGCCATTATTATTTATTGGGTTTATTAACATAACTCTTCTGTCGCGTCCTTTTCAGCGTGGCCCAAGGAGCTAGCCATACAGAAAAGACGTAATGCTGGGTTCTCACGGCGCGAGATATGACGAGCCAATTCGAACGAGCGAGTACTCGCCAACAGGCGAACCCGCGCCACCTGTGCCGGCGCGGCTCGCCTTGGAATTGCCGCCGGCCACGCTGTCGACCGACACCACTGTGTCAAACGTGTCAACAATGTCAAAAAGTTAATATAAAAAAAAAATGCTGTCAAACTCAAGAGGTTGCTTATGTCTAGCAGTGGATATGATGATGATGATGATGATGATGATTGTCTGAAGAACTACTTCTGGGAATAGGCTGAATTGGTTCTTAATATAATTGGGAATCCATACAGTTAAGAATCTGTAGAGTTGGGAATCTTTACAGTTCAGAATCTGTAGAGTTGGTAATCTGTACAGTTAAGAATGTAGAGGTGGGACTCTGTAAGACTGGAAATATGTAAAACTGGGAATCTGTTGAATTGGGAATCTGTAATGGAAATCTGTAGAGTTGGGAATAATCCGTCTGAGCTGCTCAGACGCGTCTCGACGCAAAGCTTAGAGAAAAGACGGAGCGTGGACACGACGACGTGTGGCCAGTCCCTAACGTGACATAAGTATACATATAACACGAAGTAAGTACGCAGTAAATTATATATAATCTGAGCTAGTATGACAAAGGCAAATTATCTAGTTTTACAGCGCCATTGCTTGGGAACATAAAGTATGATAACAAAGCCCAGTATCCTCCTAAAATATATCTTTTGTTTTAACGTTGTGCTAATTTTGTGTGAAAAACCGGAAACATTATTTAGGTATTTTGTGCTGCCTGATTCAAAATATTTTTAAGGGTTTTTTGCAAATGATGTAATAATTTTCACGCAAAACCACAACTACAAATAAAATTATTATAAATTACAGTTGCTTGATTGAAGTTTGACACTAGAAAGTCACAAAAATCTACAAAACTGTAATGAATAGGAATATAATTAAATAATTGTTCGTAATAGTATGATTGCCATTTTTTTAATTTCGTATCAGGTTTTGGAAGCTAAATGTTCTTGGATGCACATCACTGAACTCCCAAGGTTTTTATTTATTTTAATGCAGCATGAACTCTTTCTGAATAATTATACTAAAGATAAATTAACGTTAATCTTAGGAACAACTCGGCACATAAACTATTACTCTTAACCAGGTACTTATAACTTGTAAAACTTCTAAGCAGTCTGAAATACCGACGAACATTATTTGGACGACCGCACGTGGCTAAGTTTCGAACATATGTCACTAATCGGCCAACTTTGCGAATAAATTCTTGCGCGTTGTTCTACGGTTGTTGGAACTCCACTATTCCTAGATAAAAGTTTTAGAGAAATAGTGTTTTTGAAAAGTTAAAAGACAAGAGAAAAGAAACAAACAAACAATGCTTGAGCCATAATCACCACACGCATAGTTTGTGTACGTAAATGGTGCCGTTGTGTGTGTGAGAGTCATGGTTGTCCTCACCCGATTATAGCAAGAGCGAGACGGCACACTTTCGTAGGTAGGTCAAGTTTTGCTAAGGTGCTACGTTCTTTGATGGAAGCACGCACGAGTTTGTTCTCGTGTGGTATATTTTTCTGGGATAAAAGTCTCAATCTTTGATTCCAGACTGAGAGAATGTCTGTCTGCCAAATTTCATTTAGATCCGTTCAGTCTTTCTAGCGTGATTGAGTAACAAACCAGGTTATTACCGCTCACCCCCACATTTGCCCACCACTGGGGACCAGTGGGAAGTTTTTCCTGTTCTCTACCCCTAAAGGGGTCATCGAAAAGTTTTTCAGTAGCGTTAGTCCCTGAAGGGGCGGGTGGAAAGCTTTTATCTATTCAAACTTTTGCATTTATATTAGTAGGTAGTAAGATAAGATATTTTTTGATTATTGGGTCTTAATCCACCACGCGGACCCATTGCAGATTGGTGGATAACTATTCCGCGGAATAAGAAATGACAAATACAAGTAAACTGTCAGTTTACTCACGAATAACTACGATTTACTCTGCGAATAGTGCATATTCGTGTTTGGTCGAATCCACCCTTATTAGGATATTCCTTTGTCAGTTGTCCAGTCACGATACTTAGTGCTTCTTTCAAGACCAAAATTAGCGGCATAAACAAAGAAGTGAAGTAAAGTGACCAAAATTAGCCAAATCGGTCCAGCCGTTGTCGAGTTTTAGCGAGAATAACGCACAACAATAGAAGATTAATGGTCGTTATTTCAATAACATAATAAACTTATGTTATTTAAATAGATGAGATAACCGCCTCTATCAAATGAATCGTGTAAATTATACGGTAAGGTACTGGAATCCTAAATAAAGTATTGTATTATAATCTACGAAAGGCGATCATGGCTTGGCAATTGTCTGTTTGTGTGAACGTGACATATCATAAGATACTAATCTCTGCTCCTACTTTTTCAATATTGCGTGCTTGTCAATGGTTCAGAATAAAGCCTTATATCCTACGAACACACTAGCTTATATCTGTGTATTGTAATATCGCCAGCTCATTCTCTCCTAGGGTTGCCAGGCGTCCGGATAAATTTGGATAATTCGGGCGCTTGGCAACCCTATTAAGGCTTTTCAGATACAAGTCTCGCGGCATATCTGGCTAAATTGATCTGAGCACTTTGTTGTGGTGTAACTATTAAGATGAGTGAATGCCAGTGGCAATTTCTACTTTGTTCTTCAGAAGGATATAGGTTGCTTGATTCTACATCCGGCGTTAAACTCGCAGGAAGTCTGAGTTATTTGGTTTACATCTGTTTACATGTAATAACCGCTATGTGGCTTTTGTAATTACTGTTAAAAATTGGAACACTCCGCAAAAACTCATTGGATTCGGTTAAAATGTCTGTTACATACTAAAGCGGTGTGGTTAAACCAATTACTTTTAAAGGCTGGCGGATCCTCAGAATGGAATCACAAACCATCTCGCTCAGTTCTGGGGATTGCTGATCCTTTTGATCATTATTGTAAGTGCTTTTTTGTTGGGGACCTGCCACCAGACATTTCAAGGGTGCGATGGGGGTTGTCAGACTTGACGTATCTCTAAACCATCCCCTGTGGCCAGTCTCGCTGTATGTCAAGCATGCGCGCAGCTTACTTGATGGTAAGTGGTTACCGTAGCCTAGTACGCTCGCAACATCAGAGATAAGATCTAAAGTCTTATGTGCCTGGGAACAAAGCACAGTAATGCGAGCATTATTGCTAGGCGGTAGAAATAGGTATGGTAGTTCTTCGATGTGAATAAGCCGACCTTTCAATAGATATTTAACTCGCTAAATTTCTCAATATAGTCAACATAGACCTATCGTGTCTATAGTAATACTCACTCGGCTAAAGCCCGTAAGCTTCATTTATTACCGATTAATATCGAGCATTGAAACAATGAAAATAATAACAATACTTTTCACATAAACCTTTGTATAGAGTCTATGCGTTGACTCCTCGCTCTAACTAAGTAAAAACTTGTGTTGTAGACACGAGGGATCTTTGCTTAGGCTAATACGGAGTTTAGGCTCGGTATGACTTAATTAACCGTAGCTATGTTATGGATAAATGTATGCTATAAATAAGTAAATAATACAGAAAATAAGGTTTTATTTTATCCTCTTTAAGTGTTATTTATATAATTCTAGTTCAACAGCTCAATAGCAATGCCTGCGATCAGAAAACTGATTTTTATTTGGCTTTAATTAAAAATTCACTCATAAAAAGTCAGTCACGTGAATGTGAGTTTTTGACTTTTATTTAGGTACGAGAAATCTTGTACCACGGTCGGTGACAAAACAAGAAAATTGAAAATGATCCTAGTGATAATAACGTTATTGACTTAGACTTTATAATTGAGAAACTGAAACTGATTGAATTTAATAATATTCTTGAATAATATTTAGAATCGTATTTGGATTTATCGAATAATACTGGCAAAAGGAATATAGGTAGACAGATCAAACTGCTTAACTAAGACTGATTTATGACAAAAAAGACTTTCTCACGCCGAAAATATAGGAATAGAGAGCTAGCAAAAAAATTGCGCGCGATATTTCTGCGGAAAAAACAATTCACAACTACAAACAAAAACATTTTTTTTTTTTTTTTATACAACTGAAGTGGCAACCAAGCGTACGGCCCACAAGATGGTAAGTGGTTACCGCAGCCTATGGACGCTTGCAATACCAGAGGTATCACTCGCGGGTTGCCACCTTGAGGCTAAGATCGAAAGCCTCACGTGCCAGTAATTTCACCGGAAACCATACCCTTCACACCGGAACACAGCAATGCTCACATTACTGCTTGGCGGCAGAAATAGGTATGGTGGTAGTCCTTCCCCGGACGAGCTCTATCACAAAGAACTCTACTACTCTTCTACATCTACAGATCAATTTAAAATTATAATTTAATTATTCATTTTTTAGATGACAATAATTATGTTCAATAGGTATGTATTTATTTATTTTCTATCGCTAACTCTAAGCTAAGACTAAGTTATGTAAACAAAACGGCCATAAACGATTCAATTCGCTAGAATTTTGGGTGAAATGACAACAATGAACAGAAATACCATAAATCAAATCCGTAGGGGTTATTATAAAAGCTTCACTGTCACTGTCGTTCGTCTACCGTTGCCGTCTCTTACACACCAAAAGGTACGCACTGTAGGTGTGAAAGAGACGGACGTGAGCGACAGACTCATATTTTACAGTAACACCACCGTTTAATTTAATGGCACGCTTTTGTATTTTTGCTCTACTGGCGTGTTTTTCAGTAGGTACAGTTGCTTTAGGAAGGGACCTGTTTTATACATGTACTTGCTTGTATTGTGATAATAAATATTTATTGATACACTTTGATTCTGGAAGCAACAGAGTTCTATAGATATTCCTCTAGGTCGGGTCATGAACTTCCGTTTCAATATCGTATGAATACTGAATAACCGTAGTACCTACTGGTTACCTTATAGCAACCAATATTATAAAATACGTTTTAAAATAGGTACCTACTTAGTGAGAGTTCGGTTGAGAAGCAAGAGGTTGGCTTAATATCCACTGCAGAACAAAAATGTGCTACTGAGCTACTGTCTGTCACAATTTGAGGATGTATACGAAATTGTAGATTATTTACGCTTTTGCCAAACTGAGAGTGTCAAAGTTTGATCATAGGCTTAGTCTAAGTAATTGTATTAAGTATAAGCATTGCTCTCCAGGCATCGACTTGACGCGTCAATTACTGACAAAAACCGTACCGGTTTTAGAACTCTCAACTACAAAATACCTCCGTCTATTCTCCGGCAAACACGACTGATCAAATCAAAGTCGCCGTCCACGAGCTCTGGTTCTGTCATGGCATGACAACTACGTACACCTCCCACGTGATGCGGCTTTCCCCTATTACATATTCTGTTGTCGATCGCCTTCAATCCCAAGTGGGTATTCAAGGACTGCTCATAGATTTGTGAAGGAATTTATTTTCGCAGATAAATTGTTGAATAGGTTTATATTAGGCGAGCGTAGGATTTTGATGCAGGGAAGACGCAGAAAGTTAGGGCGTAGATACACGTGCCTTTAGTTTGTGTTTATTTTATTTTTTGACAATTGGATGGGGTATCGTACTCTACCGAGCAAGATAAACAGACCTGTGCATTTCAGCCCTTTATTGATACAGCCATGTCTTCATTGAAATTAATAGCTAGATGTTAAATAAATTAAAAAATATTATACAGAAATAGTTAGACTACCCGCCCGCAAAGAAATAGCCTTAGCAAAGCGTAATGAAATAAACAAGTTCAATTTCAAGTTCTCTTCAGGTTGATGATGAAGAAAAATATGCATCAATATTTTGTGGAATTTTTCACTTTTCTTTTCATCTTTAGCAATATTAAAATAATTAAAGGTTCGCGTGGAGGTAAGAAAATACCGATAAATTATAACGAAATCTCGAACCTTTTTAATGAAATCGTGAAAATTAAAGAAAGTAAGTAATTAGTGTTGAATAACCTTATTAAAAATAAAATTATAGGCAATCTAAAAAAATATTCAATTTGCTTTGTCCTAAATAAAGGAAAATTCTTCTATCGTTTTAAATTTTACTGTTATTACGAAATACCAATGAAACTTGATGATGTCAATGACAAAAAATAATCAGCTTTAAGCTTTTTGTCATCCATCCATTCTCGATTTTTTTCACCAATTTTTTTCCTCAAAATGCCTTGCCGCCTAATGTCGGCACATTTAAAATTACCCAAATTGATGTGGCGTCTGAACAAACGCGGTGACACGTGACTAATGCTGCGGGATTTGGAGCACCGTATAGCAGTAACAGTAAGTAAGTATCGCTACTGACTAGTAAGTAAGTAAGAGTAAGAAAGTCAATGTCAGGAAACATGAAAAAACAGATTTGCTTGGTTGTTATTTTACTAATCGACATCTTATCCACCGATATTTCTCACCCATTTTCTTCTCGTCGTGCAAAGGAGGAACTTGCATCGTGACATTGGCAAAATGGTGGTCCTCTCCACAAAGGCCACTGATTGATTGATTGATTATAGGAAAGTTCGTATGAGTTAGTGATCCACTCTGGTTACAGAGTTAGTAAATATGTATTCGCAAATATTTTCACTCAGATGATAATGCCACTGACCGTCACCCATCAATGTACTTTACCTGGTGGTAAAACTCTTCAGCAAGAGTCTGTCTTGGTGGGTACCGCCGCAGTGCCAGATATTCTACCTCCAAGCAACAGTGTGGAAGCATTACTGTGTTTAGGTATGAAGGGCACTGTAGCAAGTGAAATTACTGGACGAAAGAGACAACAATGTATCGGGTTGATGAGCGCAGTGCAGTGCTACGCAGAACTTAAACACTTTAAGCTTTGGGTCGTTCTGCATCTCTTATAGTTAGGCGTGGTGCTTAACACCAGGCAGGCGTCTTGATTGTCTTGGTACTTGTTGAAATAAAAAAAAATGTACTGACCACGCATTGCGTTGCTAAACTTTGTTCTTATGAATAACTAAGTCAGCCTGAAGCGCTGCCCATAAAACAGTAAATCAACAATACTGAAAATATATAACCAAAATCATTTACGAAATCGATTCAAACAGATTAGCACGTCAAATAAATTTATTCCTTTTCCTGTTTACTCAATCGACCAGAGCCCCGAGAACTCCGACTGTCCGCAACCACAAACAAAAATACATGAGTTTTTTCAGCCCGATGAAATTCAGGGTTCAGCGTAGCTTGGTTGCGTCTAAATATTAGCATACCATAATTGGCGATCCAGATTTTGTTTATAGGCGGTATTCAATTTAGCACCGATCTCGGCGATTAGCGCGTACTTAGTCGATATTGGATTTATGTAAATTTATTTCGTTGCCGTCAAACTGAGGTCGATTAGAAATGGTTATAAATTACATAAGTGTAGCGCCACATCTGCAGAACGTACCGCGCACAAAAAAAACTGTGAGTGTATTCAAATAATACACTCACAGTTTTTTTTGTGCGGCTGGTATAACACTGCGGCCATACAGGCCTATTGTATTCTTCAAGTTACGTATGATACACATCAGCCATGTTCTGAGACACCGTGTTCTGAGTGCTTAGCGCGAAAAACTCGTAAATGTAAACATATCGTCCAGCTATCAATTTGTACAGGATTTTTAACAGCACCTCGTTAATTGAACTACCAAAGGTCCATACAAATCAACAGCTGGACGATAAGTTTACGTTTACGATTTTAAAACGAGTTTTTCGTGCACTCTGAGCGTTTGATCTGTCATTCCAACGGAATATTATGACCGAAACTTCAGCCGCTGAAATCTTTCAGTATCGTATCGCGCGTAATTGCGGAGATCTGCGCGATACGCTCCACAGTTAAAGCGCTACACTAACATAATGTAAATCTTGATACAACGTTATAGATTTTGTAGGTAATTGAGTTTGGTAGAGGGTAAACCCTTTTCGTAAGGTATCTTAGTTGCCTTGCCAACCAATACCAATATCCAATATCATCATGGGCATCCTTCTAATGTTCTAGCATATGCTCAAACGACAGTAATTAGGTCTTAGTACACATGGACCCAATACAGATTGCAGGATGGCACATGCCATTCTTCACGTTGATTTCCTTTGCCGCGCCGTTTGATAGCATTATTATTGAACTCGTAATTATAATGATTTGATTTGATTACAAAATGGCTAGTCGTTTGGTTAATGTCTAGTCTATGAGCCGAAGAGATGCTGATCTTATGCCAAGCCGATATATCTGCGGCAACCGTAAATAAAACAAAAATATTCTTCATTCATCATGACAGCCTTCTAATGTTCCCACTGCTGGGACACTGGCCTACTATCCAGCGAGAGTGATTGGGTCTTAATCCACCACGCGGACCTAATGCAGATTGGTGGATGGCACATGTCTTTTGAATTTTTAGTTCTTGGACATGTCGGTTTTCTCACGATGTTTTCCTTCACCGCATGGTATGAGAGCACTGGCATTGCGCACATAAATTTTTCGTAGCTAAAATCCATTGGTACACGACCGGATTTGAACCCACGACCTTAAGATCGGAAGGCGGGGTCACTACCACTAGACAGAAGAGTAGTAGAGTTCTTTGTGATGGAGCTTGTCCGGGGAAGGACTACCACCATACCTATTTCTGCCGCCAAGCAGTAATGCTCGCATTGCTGTGTTCCAGTTCGAAGGGTATGGTTTTCGGTGAAATTACAGGCACATGAGACTTTCCATCTAACGTCTCAGGGTAACACGCAAGTGATTATGATATTGCATACGTGCATAGGCTAAGGTAACCACTGACCATCAAGTGGGCCGTACGCTTGGTTGCCACGTTAGTGGTATAAAAAAAAAAGACCTCCAGACGCTCAAAATATATAACACCCAAAAATATTATTAAAACCGAAATACAAAATGCCACAAACAAATATTAAGCACAACAGACATGATCTTAATGACGGTCACATGTGGGTACTTACCACCAGGGAGCTAATCGTGCTCAGATCTTTTTTTTTTATACAACTGGAGTGGCAGGCAACCAAGCGTACGGCCCACAAGATGGTAAGCGGTTACCGCAGCCTTTGGACGCTTGCAATACCAGAGGTATCACTCGCGGGTTGCCACCTTGAGGCTAAGATCGAAAGCCTCATGTGCCAGTAATTTCACCGGAAACCATACCCTTCACTCCGGAACACAGTATTGCGAGCATTACTGCTTGGCGGCAGAAATAGGTATGGTGGTAGTCCTTCCCCAGACGAGCTCTCATCACAGAGAACTCTACTACTCTTAAAAAGTTCTTTAAAAGTTAAGTTCAAACGGGTTAATATCAATTCCCTTTGAAAATCCCCTTATAGGGAAATTAATTATTCCTAAACTCAAATTTAAATTCAATTCAATATCGTCACAAGGATCATTTTCAAACGCCATAAAGCTAGGTAAATTTACGTCGTCTTACCAGGTAACTTAAAATTGAACTATTTAATACAAGCTGTTGTCCGCGACTTCATTCGCGTGGCTCTCGGGAACGGTACTTTTTTGCCGGGATAAAAAGTAACCTATAGATGTCCTATTTCCGGTCATTTTCTATCTATGTTTTAAATTTCAGCCAAATCGGGTCAGGGGTTGTTGAGTTATAGAGGAACAAACTTCCAAACATCTAAACATCCAATCTTTCGCAATTATAATATTAAATAAATAAATAAAATAAAAATATTTTATTTCAGATGGATTTAAACATCAATAAAAGTTTTGTAGCACCATTGTGAAGCCAACGCGGGTCCGATAGCATTCTATCCTACTAATACTATAAATGCAAAAGTCTTAAAAACGACTTAACCGATTGTGATGATATTTGGAATGTGTAGATGGCTTAAGTCCTGGAATAATACAGGCTACTTTTAAAAAAGGCCCGAAAAAAAATCTTATTGTTCCAGTGGGATAGCATAAAACTACAAAAAACGCGGGTAAAGCCGCGCGGGTCAGCTCGTATATATAATACTATATAAATCTTATATATAAAAATGAATTTCTGTGCGTTAGGCTCGCTATAACTCGACAACGGCTGGACCGATTTATCTGATTGTGGTCTTGAAACATTTGTATGAGTCCGGTTTAAAAGGTGAGAAATTATGGAAAAACTGCGAAAAAAATTACGCAGGTGAAACCGCGCCGGGTCTACTATTATAATAATACTATTTTGCTATCGTGCAAACGGTAATTTTCTTCAAAACAGCGCAATAGCCCGCCAGGCTTCATATGCTACACAATCATGGTACAGGGAGAGTCAAAAACGCCCGTCACGTAGATACAGGGTGCTGTCATGTTGTTTGCTTAAGTGGCCGCTAGCCTCAATTAGCCAGGCTCAAATATGGCCCCTCCTCACAAATAAGGCAGAGCTTATGGTGGTACAGGAATAGCGATAATTCTGCCACTTTATTTCAACGTCATCATAATTTTCTCGGTTGTAGGACTCTTCAGCAAGAGTCCGTCTTAGTGGGTAACACCGCAGTGCCAGATATTCTACCTCTGAGCGGTAGTGTGCAAGCTGCTGTGTTTAGGTGTGAAGAGCACTGTAGCAAGTGAAATTACTGGGCGATAGAGACTAAACTACAACGTCTCGGGGTGATGAGCGCAGTGCAGTGCCACGCTGATCCTAAAAACTTTAAGCTTTGGTTGGTACTGCATATGATCAGGCGCGGTGCATCAGGTGGGCGACTTGACCGCCTTGTCACTTGTTGACATTAATAAAAAACATATCAGCCATTAAATGTCAACAGCTGGACATAGGCCTCCACCATACAGTGCCATAACGGCAGATCTTGAATCTTAACTAAACTTATATACGTATAAACGTTTATCTTGAATTACTCTATCCATTGATGAAAATCACATTTAAATCCGTTGCGTACTTTAAAAGATCTACGCGTACATATACAGAGAGATGGACGGCGGGAAACGACTTGTTATTATTTTTATTTTTTACCACTAAAGTGGCAAGCAAGCGTATGGCCCACTTTTTTTTTTAACTACAAAAGTGGTAACCAAGCGTACGGCCCACTAGATCGTCAGCGGTTACCGTAGCATATGTACGCATGCAACATCAAAGATATCACTTGCGTGTTACCACCCTGAGACGTTAGATGGAAAGTCTCATGTGCCTGTAATTTCACCGGCAATCATACCCTTCGAACCGGAACACAGCAATGCGAGCATTACTGCTTGGCGGCAGAAATACGTCCTTCCCCAGACAAGCTCTATCACAAAGAATCTACTACACTTATTTATTATATTTTATGAATTTCGTTTGTCTGAAGAGGTGACTATCGCTTACACTCTGGCACGACCCTTACGGTGACTGGCGATTGTTTGCATCTCCCAGTAGGTGTATATTAGGTCGTGTAAAGTTACGTTATAATCACTGTGTGTCTGACGTCACGGGCGACGTGACTTGACGTAAATTTTTCGGTAATGTGAACACTCCTTAAAGATGTCGTTAAAAACTATGAATTGAATGATGAAAGTACTAGCTGTTGCCTGCGACTTTTTTGCGTGGAAATTTTGATTTGTACACGGGAACCCTATATTTTTCCGGGATAGAAAGTATTTATTAATAATCTTTCGAATTTTTTTTTTCAAAAAAATATAAACATTGAGCCGCTCTGCTGTGAAGTTTAAAAACTGTCGCTTGAAACAAAATAGCCTTCTTTTTTTATTTCACGTGTCGATACACATTAATACTTCGCTTAAAAATTTTCCACGGAACAATTTTATTTTGCAAGTTCTACGAAAGAAGAATCACTTAATTTCGTTCAGTTTCATGTTTTCAACAGCTTAAAGCGTGGTCGTGATTATTACAACAGCTTAAAGCGTCGTCGTCGTAATTAAAAAGTGTCGACGTCTATGGACGTTAAATTTTTCAGCGTTCGCGAAACTGCTTTTGCGTATTATCTTTTACTAGTTTCGCTCGGTCAGAACATAAATAAACTAGCGACTCGCCCCGGCTTTGTACGGGTGCTTAAACTACGTATAAACCTTCTTCTTGAATAATTTTATCTATTGCTGAAAACCGCATTAAACACACACATTTTTACACAGTGCCATTTAGCCCCAAACTTGTTTAATGGTACTCAAATATATTTCTTTTAAATACATATCACAGAACATACATACTATAACATAAAAACACCCAGAATCGGAATAAATATTTGCAGATCATGCAAACCATTGTCCTGCAGCGGGGTCGAACCCGCAACTTCTCGCTTGCCCGGTTGGTTATTGGTTTTAGAAAAAAATGTATAGTTAAGTTTTTTTCAGTCAACTAACAATTCAGATTTTGTCTTTTACTCAACAGTAACCTCAAAATTAATATCTTCAACTTTCAGGAACGTGTTTTAATAATAAGCTTAATTTTATCTCCACACGTTTATTCTTCAAAATTGAAATACGTGACAGAGTTTGTCATGTCTGAAATGTGATATTGTGGTAGTCTAAAATGGAATAAAGACGCCAGCTTTTCTGATTTTTAAAGTGAAAAAACCCATAGGTGCAACCCGGGTTTTGAAGCGTCACCGGTTTGAACCCACGACTTTAGAATCAGAAGGATTATTACCACTAGACCAGCAGTCGCGATCGAATCGCGGTAGAAGAACCAAGGTCACCGACATAGCTCTTAGAATTAGTAAGTTAAAGTTGCAATGGGCAGGCCATATAGCTCGCAGAACCGATAACTGCTGGGGAATAAAGGTTTTAGAGTGGCGACCACAAACTGGAAAACGAAGTGTAGGACGGCCCCCCACTCGATGGACCGATGGCATTAAAGCGGTCGCAGGAAGTCGGTGGACGGTCAATCAGTCGTCATAGCGCTCTTTGAGGGAGGCCTATGTCCAGCAGTGGACGTCTATCGTGGATGATGATGATGACCAGCAGTGCAAAATTTGACCCAGTACTATGTAAATGCATCATGTAATAAAGTTCATCAATTGCTACGCGTTAAAGTTAGACGCTAGGAAGACAAAGCAACTAAGTTATTCATTAGCCGAGAGACAGAACTACTCGTATTTCCAGCTTCGGTCGGTAAAAGCTTTATCAAGAATAAGCCCTGGTTTCCGATGAAGCTTGAACGTCATCATCAAGATCAGCTTTCTACCAAAAAGCTGGTACAGACTGCTTAACGTGCCCTTTGAAGTACGGAAGCACTTTTAACAGATGCAGTGTCACTTAACACTGCGCTGCGCTCGTCACCCCCAGAGGCCGAATCAGGAAAAACTCTTTTGACAGTAAACGTAAACAAACGTAACGTCCAATTATCGAAACGTTGGAATTTTGGCAGTTTATTTTACGCACTTATATCCGCTTTGAGCGAAAATTTTTTGTTTACATTTGGTGAACGACTGGTTTTGAAACTGTGACTTTAGGAGAGAAAGGCGGAGTTTAATAATGCTGAGTACACCACCAGTGCTTGCTACCAATGACCTAAATGTCCTAAAGCTAGACCAAATTAGAGATCTGACGAACTCATTAGAGAACTGGAGTCTGACTAGATTAACTAGTAGTACTGTGAGAATAGTAGACCTCGCATGCACAAACTTATAAGTCATTCTGCTCACCCTGAAGATCCTTATTAGATCTTCATAAATTTTTTGAGACCATCTCTCGTTTTGCACGGATTTTAAAAGTGGGCCCTCAATCCAGACGCACATTTTTAAAGTTACTGCCTTTCAAACAAAAAAGGCATCGAAATTCAAATTGGTTTATGTACGGCTTATTTAACTTCATTATAATAAAATAAAAATCGGATCTCATAAAGCGTTTTACGGCAGAGATAATATCCAGTAGCGGTCTTTTTGCCCCTGTTTGGAGAAATATCTTTTTAATAAACTCGTATGACATTTTATATGTACCTAGGGTTAAATCAGTTGAATTGAACGCGCTTTCCATGACGATGTTGTCTGGTGGATGTAGGGCCTAAATCTGAGCAAAGATCAGATATCAGAGCTGTAGTAGATTATGTCTCATGTGGTTTGCGGTTTTATCTTGTTGAGTGAGTCAGAGAGCATCATCAAATAACACGTTAGACTGACAAAGGTAATCTCGGTAAACTACAATGACGTGTCAAACATACAAAACTATCCTATGGACAGGTTACAAAACATTTATTAATTGACGACCTCTTTGGCACGGTAAGCAAGCGCCTTGTTAAGAAGCGAAAAGTATCGAGTTAGATGCCCGATACAAAAAAAAAATTTTGTGTAACCTGCAAATATTTTATTCCAGGTTTGGGAATTTTTGTTCAGCTATAAATAACAAAATAGTTACCAATAACTTACCAACCTATGTTAAGCTTATCTATGTTTAATTTATAAAGTTTATCAAAGAACCGTCTTGTTCTTTAACTTCCAGGGTTTCATCAGGTCAATGAATATCACCGCATTTGGGAATACACTCAAGTAATTCTCTTTGAAAGTTAATGTTACCATGTCTGCATTGGTTTTAAAAAACCTCAGCCGTCTTATTGATTGTTTAACCAACTGATAGGACGTAATAGTTGTACCAAGACTCTTGACATTAAATAAAATTAAGTGAACGTTCATTACCTCAGTAACATAAAACATACAAGTATGGTTTTTTGTAGAATCATGGAAAATACTACCGCCATTTCTATTTCTGCAGCCAAACAGCAATGCACGAATTTATGATGATGATGAATGGGGGAAGTTTTCACCACTATCCACCATCAACAAGACTTATTGGTCCCGAGACCCTGAGCAGATATTTCTTGCTTGTTTGAGCACATTGGTATTTGCGTCCGCCAAAAACTCTTACGTTAAATATAAAATTGGTTGTCGTGTCTTCGACGTCAATAGACGGTCGCTGGTTGTAATGAAACCATGATTTTACTTACATCTTTTTCCAATCTCATGGGAACTGCGAAGTATCTGCTGAATAAAGTTTAATTCATATCACTTTTGGACCATTAGCTACTATTCCAGTCCATCTGCTACATCATTTCTAGGGGGGTCAGTTCCTTCGCAGCGATTACTTAAGAACCATTTTACTGATTACTATTATACTTCTCGAAAAGGCTATCACAGCTTTTTCGAGTCAATCGATCAATTTGTTATTGGGTTTTGTATCTGTTACTAATTCAAACTGTACCTAGGAGGTGGAAGAAGGCGTATCGGCAGAGTAGGCGAATATAAATACCGTTTGAATAACCCAGTTTTTCTCGTGAGGTTTTTCTTTGTTGTTTGGTAGTATTTAGCACATATTGTAAGTTCTATTTTTTATAAACATTGCGGTGTCTGTACTGTTAAAAAACACTGTGACTTAGATTTTTGGATTGGAAAACTTTGGGTTGAACGAGTAAAAATTATATTGTGTAGAAAAATTCTGGGTTTAACAGAGAAGCACTCGAATATTACTAAAATAAACGCACAACACACTAACAGACACATACAGTTTAGTTTACAACTATTCACAAACTAGAATCTTCGGCGTAGTGTATCAAAAAATATAACTAATACTTGCAAATCATGCAAACATTTTATACGAATCGGCCACTTCGCGTTTCTTAACCAGGTTATCGCCTACAGTGATCGTCAAACCATCTGTAGGTACACAAACTCACGTAAAAATATAAATAATAAAACCAAATACGAAAAATAAATCTTCCAGAGAATGTATGAATATCAATAAAGAAAGTCCCCACAATTGGAGGAAAATACCGACACCAATGATTGAATAAAAATACCTACTTATTACGTACAGAAGTTTCACTTCAACTTAGGTTTTGATCCAGTGGGGTTCGTAAACGCTCGCATTTACCCTTCAAGACTCGCCGGTTCTATTCAGAACCGGAAACAATAGAAAAACTATTGTCTGGAATCCTGGTATTGGACCCGTTAAAAGCATTTACTTCGATTGCATAATATCGAAAGCTATACTTACTAAAACTACTAACTTCAAAGATGCAAAATAGGTCAAGACTAATGTAACAGTAAGTTTGTATGAGTTAGTCGCAATCTCTAGTAGGCCGGGACTTTGAAAAAGACTGGACCGACTGCTAATGGTGCTCTAACTTTCCTCTGCCCTTTTAACATCGCAAGGAATTTTTACAAATCGTTTGACACCAGTTTTCAGTCACCCCGATTTTTCCTGTTGATCACTCTCGCTCGAGAGGCAGGCCAATGACCCAGCAAAGGAAACATTCATAGCTGTCATGATGATGATAATAATTTTCTTGTTTGTCATATCTTCTAAAGATATTGCTGACCATAGCACAGGAAATTGAACCTCAATCCCAGCAACATAGAGCTTACTTATGATCGCAACAAGTTCTGAAGAGACAAAGGGTCGTGTCCGCGTTACTTTAGAATGTAATTTCAGTCGTAGGATCTCATTGAATATTCCTTTGGTCAGACCCTAGCGCTGATGAAGAAGATCGATCGAAAATGGAAGAATACCTATAGATACTTAATAAGAGGACGCGAGTGGTTTGAATATTTTATATGGAAGATATTTCACTTGAAAAGAATTAGGTTGGGGATGGAAAAATACATGTTTTTACGCTTTATACAATAGAGAAGTTTTGATACATTGAACCTTCTGGTTTTATAAATGACGGTGAACGTATTATGCTGGCATTCGGAAAAAAACAATCTTTTTTTTCTCATCAATAATATTCAACTACATTTAAACGTAAGTAATAAATAAATAATAAAATGACATATTGGCAGACATTTTTACACAGCGCCATTCAGCTCAAACTAAGCTAAGCTAAGTTAACTAAGCTTGTACTTTGACAAGCAGATAACTGCAAAATAAGCAATTATTTTCTTTGCAGTAGAAAGTAGAAGGTATAGGCACAAAACAGATATTAGTACAGGTCTCCAGGTATAGGATCAAACTCGCAACCTTTCTCATCTCAACCGGGCAGCCCACCGCGCTTCTGGTCGTCAAATGTTGTTAAAATAAGGAAAATTTAGAAGCCTGACCATGTTAAATAAAATAAAATTAAATGAAAATTGTAAAATGTACGGCACTTACACATGTAGGTCATGCAGCTAATGAGATAAACAGATTACGCAGCTCTGGCATTTACTCGCAGCGAGCTGACCCCGAAGTTATGAGCATGCTTGGTTGAGATAACATTGTTGACTATCGATCAACGAATTAGTACTTCAATTTTCCTATAAACATTCGCAGACTTTTTTTACTAGAAGTGAACGACATCGTTTTTTCTAGGATCAGATAAAGATACAGCGCCCGCCACACATGATACAACTTGCATTGGTTACCGTTCGGCTTATTCAAACCCATTGTAGATTCATCAAAAAAAAAACATCGCCATATGCCACTCGCACTTGGGTCCTGACCACCAATACGAGTGTTGGCATGTGTGCAATACAAATCACCCGTGACGTAGCTGGCTAAGTTGTTGATTACAGATGGTCCTACATCAACGATGTTAAGTTCCGCGGGTTTACCATTTGGATGCGGGTGACAGCTATTGTCCATTTGAACGGAGCGCTTCTGTGCTTTGGAGGGCACGGTCCCAGCTTTTTCAAAATTTAAGCCGCAGAGGCCTTCAGGCCTATTTACTCCGTCACCGGAGTTGGTCACTGACTTTTACGAACTTATTTATTTTTTTGGAAGTTTTATAAAAGTTAAACATAGTCGTTGGTTCTCCAGAAAACAGAATTTATTTCGTAGCTACCATTTCGATTGTTCGGTCCAGCCATCCGTTTCAAATTTTCACGAATCCCTAGCGGCTGCAAAAAGTTTTAACAAAACTATTTCAGGCTCCATTTTAGTCCGAAGGCCGTTCAGTTAAATTTATTTTAAGGTTTTTATAATAATGTAGAACGATGATGTTGATGGTTTAAAAAAATGCTTTCATCTAAGCAGCAATGCTTGCATTGCTGTGTTACGGTTTAAAGGGTATGGTTTCCGGTGAATATACGTCTACGGGTAGCAAAGCAAGTGTTTATCACTGATGTTGCAAGCGTACATAGGCTACGGTTGGGTCGTCACTTTAGTAGTACCTATAAGAATAAAATAACCGCTTACCCTGCTTACCAGTTTTTTTTTAAATTAATTTACTGTCAATCCTATTTTTTTTTCAGCAAAATAAACAAAACCCTAATGTGAAGCCTTACCTTGAATTTTAAGATTCTGCTTAGCACTGCACTGCACTCATCGAGACGTAGTTTTGGTCTTTTCCACCAAATATGCACCTGCTACATTGCCCTTCTAAGGTAAACACAATAATGCTTGCACATTACTGCTTGGAGGCAGAATATCTGGCATTGCGGTGATACCCACCAACACAGGCTCTTGCTGAATAGTTCTACTGACAGGTAAGGTAAAATACACACTAAATTTCTGGGCTCTTTGCTTATTACTCACAAAAATTGCAAAGCCAAATCTCTTGTGTTTAATATAACATAGAGCTGCCTAATCTGACTTTATCTGACAGGTAGCATAAAGTTAGTCTGAATCCAAAGTTAAAAATAAAACATTGATATACTATGGTTTGAATATAGCTTTGATAAATAAAGTTTTAATTTAAATAAAGCAAACAATTTCGCGAACTCAGCGGACATTGACGCTCACAAAATTTGTAAAAAAAGTAAATTAAAATGGGAGAATCTAAAAAGATATAAAACCTTAACTTTTAGAATCGCAGATCATTTAAATTATACCTGTAGATTATTAATTTTGGCTCCCAAGCTGAATGTTCATTAAAACTCTTACATATTAAATTACTATTTATCATCATCATCATCATCATCATATCAGCCGATAGACGTCCACTGCTGGACATAGGCCTCCCCCAAAGAGCGCCATGACGACCGATTTTGGGCCTTCACCATCCACCGACTTCCTGCGACCGCTTTAATGTCATCGGTCCATCGAGTGGTGGGCCGTCCTACACTTCGTTTTCCAGTTCGTGGTCGCCACTCGAGAACCTTTATTCCCCAACGGTTATCGGTTCTGCGAGCTATATGGCCTGCCCATTGCCACTTCAACTTACTAATTCTAAGAAATTACTATTTATATAAACGGTAAATTAGATTCAGGTTTTGTTTCAATAAATTAATGTATTATCACTAACAAATTAAAATATGTAATAATTACCTACCAAATATACAAAACACATTTGAAACAGTTGTGCCATCTAAAAACGATCTATAGATAGCTCAACTGATCCAAATTACTAAGCGTTCCCAACATGCTGGCTGCATTGCCACGTTGAATGGCAATGCTGATACGTTGAGCCAGATATGAACCAGCCTAAGTAAATGAGTACGGTCTTTAATTGGCCTGTAATTTTAGACGACTTATTTTCGTGGTCCAACTCGAACTTGGCTAATTTATTTTTACGATCAATCGGAACTGCAATGAACGCCGGATTCTTTGTGATTAGGACCAAGAGTAAACGCCCATTTCAACCAGTACCACCCAGTACCCAGTAGGCCAAAAAATAGCTGTTTCTTAATTACATCACGTCCTGTACTTTGAGAGTCTTAAGATTTTTAATTGAAGTTATGTAATATAAACACGGACATCATGTTGACTACATCTGCATTTTTATTGAAGCTTTCTTTACGCATTTTAATAAGATAAAGAAACTTAGAGACTGAATACAATGATATTCTTAGATTTTTAACTTTATTTATTAATGATGACTATTTTTAGTTTTTCTTTATTTTGTTTTTCATTTGATCTTCTTTTATCATGGCGGACGCTTTCTCCGCAATCATCACTACAACTGCTACATAGTTACCGGAGACGCTCTCCGGTATCACGCTTGCATCCACCACTCTTACCCGCTTGACGCCTCTTACTCGAAGTCTGTTATCAACAACGCCCACACTTTCAACACCCATGGAACAAGTACCAGAAAAGTTCCACTGCGGTGAAGCTAAATTTAATATATAACACTTCCAATATTCTATGGTGTTAAATTCCAAATGCTTGCATTGTTCGATTTGCACATTCACGACTCGAGCACCATAGCGTTTGAATGTTTTCGTATTGACAACGCTTATGTAATCGACAATGTATCGAGCGTGACGCTCCAGGTCTGATGAATTGGAATAGAAGCCTGTTCGAATAACAGGATGCTCTTTAGGATCAGCGCATCTTAGTGTAACATTTCCTTTTGATGAAGGATTCATCAAATTATGACCTGCTATCAAAGTTTCAGCTAATATGCCATCCTTTATCATTGAAATGCAAGTTTTATCAGTATATCTAAATATGCTGCTGCAAAATATAGCTGGGATGATTGACCCAGCAGGGCAAAGTGGTGCGTTTATTTGGTAGTCTGCATAGGTTTGCGACTTGTTCAGAGCCCCATGTCCCAATAATAAAGGAACTGGAAATGTGTGTAAGCTACTAATTGATAGTACATTCGTTCCAAAACTCTTCAGAAATCCTCTTAGACCAGTAATTATTAGAAGAACTAACGGTGTGTCTACAAAGTTTTGTCCAACGTTCGGAGAATCTAAAATGACAGACACACCTTTATCTCTTAAATGATTTTCAGGACCAATTCCTGACAACATCAGCAACTTTGGACTATTTAAAGTACCAGCACTGACAATCACTTCTCTTTTTGCTTTGACAAACACCGTTTTTCCATTGGATAACAAAATTTCGACACCAGTTGCTTCTTTATTTTGGTTGAAACGAATTTTTGTTACCAGTGAGTTTAGAAGCAAACTCAAGTTTTTCCGTTTTCGTATAGGTTTTATGTATGTTATAGCTGTGCTTTGCCGGAATTGATCATCAGTTGTAAGTTCTGCCATACCATATCCAACAGTAACGTTTCCATTTATATCATATAGAGTGAGACGACCATTTTCTCGAAAACCTTTCAAGTATATCGAGACAAGTTCCTCCCAATCGGGTTTTTTAATGTGCATGGGTCCTTTTTTACCATGGAGAGATGACGTGTTGCCACTATAAATGTCTACTTCATCAATATATTCCGCTATTTTGAAAAACGGAAGCACTGAGTTCCAATCCCAACCTTCATTTCCCAGTTCTGCCCACCTGTCGAAATCTTTCTTGGCGCCTCTAACGTATAATAAGTACGTCACCCCACTGGACCCGCCCAACATTTTTCCTGCAGTCATGTGAACCTTGCCGTTCATTACGCCTTGACTGGAGTAGCCGTCGTTGTTTGAGTAAAGACCCCATTCTTCAGTTGAGTAGTCAAGGAGTGGGAAGAATGCTGGAATCTAAAAAAAAATAACGCATCGTGGGTACACGCATACTAGTCAAGTACATTGCAAGTAGTTTTGTAAAATAAGAATCGTATTTTGAGGTTACATTAATTCGTTTAATGGTTTGTTTCAAATATTTTTTTGATTCCCGAGTAAGGCAAGCATTTAAATCAAATGCAGTTTTGTTCCTTTTTAAATATAAAGGAATGTTTCCATTCAGTAAAAAAATCTCTTAAGGATTTTAAATAGTTTCCTTTCAAGGCCCATATATATTTTCCACCCTGTATACTTACATCAGCGACAAAAGACGGATAACCACCAGCATCTACAAGTAGCACAGTTACGTTTGGGTTTTCTGTCAGCCTGTTCGCCATCACACATCCCGCGGTTCCACCGCCCACCACGATGTAATCATACGACTCACCACCTAAAATAAGTTGACTTTAAAAGCGTCCTTGTTCAAAATTATGAAAGCTGGTTTCATCCCACTGCAAACAAAGATCTTCCAAAAATCTTTCCATCCATCTATAACGTTCTTGGTGTTCCACATCACTCCCCCAACGTCTTCTTGGCCGACCAAGACGTCGGCGTTGCCTTCCGTCAGGCTGCCAAGATGTTATAAATGTACCTATCCCCATATTTTTATACTATATTTTCGGAAGAAATCCAGCTCATGTGACTAGTCCAGTTCCATTTTATTTAATAGAACAAAAAAATATTAGCATAGTTAATACAAAATACGTATAAAAACAATGAAGTCATCTAAAAATCATAAAAAAAACTGCCTTCATGTTCATAAAACATGAATTTACCTGTAATGACAGCCTGTTTCGGATAATATTTATTTTTATCGGTCAGCAACGAAAGGAATACGACGAGTAGTTGAGAAAATTTCAAAAAAGGCTTCAGAAAATCCTTGATTAACCATGTTGATATTGTTTTCGCAATTAGTGATCTGAAAAATATAATATAAATATTAACGGAAATTTTTACACTGCGCCGTTTAGCCCCAAAACTTGAACATATCTGATAGAATACAAAAATGTTTTTTTTTGGTATACTAAGTTAAGTACAATTTTTAACACTCGGACCCGAAACAAATATTTGCAAATCATGCAAACATGTGTCTCGCAACGAGGTTCGAACCTGCATCCTTTCGCTTCTCAACCGGGCACTCGCTCACTGCGCCACCAAGGTCGTCTGATGCATTTGTAGTAAAGTACAAAGTGTTTTAGTATCAAGAAAGAGTTAGCATAAATAGCGAAAGTAGAAAGTAAGTTTACTCACAAAATGCTCTTCGACGCTGTCATAATGCCTATAGTCACTAGTTATAAATGAATGTTCAAAGTCTATTTAAACTATTACCAATGTATCGTGAATATTCTATATTATATTAAAGAAATTAAAGTTTACAAATAGATTAGACTATAAAAACATTTCTCACTTGTGGTGGCAGCATCGAAACTATTTTAGAAATAATTAAGTTAAACATTTAGTGTTTAGGTTTTTCCTTTTAATTGGTTTTTACTTAGAGTATTGTGGTCTAAAGGTAACCATCTGTTTTTTGTGGGTTCGAAACCTGCATAATTCATATACTGAACTGTTTGTATTACTATTCTACTTTATTGTTGATAATTTGTTATTTATTTTTTGTACAAGACTTTTTTTTAATTCTTTTTAATAAAAAAATTAAAAAAGTCTTGTAATTGTTAAAGGAATTTTTCAACACACTTGCTTATAAAGTGGCTCTATGGTCATCGCAATTAGGCACAGAATGACACCCATAATCAAACTATGACTTTTTCATTGCTATAACTCACTAGTGAGTTAAAGATTTTTTTTTGTTATTTTATTATGTGTTTTTTTTGTTATTTTATTCACAAGTGTGTTGAAAAACGTCGTATGATACACGTGTGTATTGATGATTACCGTCCTCGGCTATCTTAAGACCTTCGCCTACGGCTCGGGTCTCAATGGCGCCTCAGCGATAATCACCAATGTTACACACTAGTACCATAATGTACTATTACATAGCATTTGGCACAAATTTAACCTCTTATACCTTATAGTGATGCGCAGCCATAGAGCTATAAAATAAAGAGATAAAAGAAAGAGAGAGAGAGTGTGACCTTGCTATGCATCTATTTCGTCATCTTGCTGTGCCGCCGCCACGTCTCGTTTTTTTAACTGACTGTACAATGCAGTTATTAAGAATGGTGTCCGAATCGACAGTAAAAAAAATATTAAAATCAAAAGTGTCAGTTGGGACACTGTGTCCCGATAAATTTTATCCAAATCGATAGCAAGTCCAAAAGTGACTCCACAATCTCGCAATCGGGGTGAGGTAAGTCAAACCAGTGGAAGGGGGTGAGTGGAATTATGTAGTGCTAAATCTGTTTTTTGGTATCGTTCAGCGCCGTCGCGATACCGGTTTCCGACGCCGGTTTTACGGTACCGGTGCCGCGCCGCCGTTTTGTTGTGGCCAGTTAGTGTCAGCAAAACATTTTGTTAGGTTAATGAACTAAAATTACCATAAAAATAAATTAGGTAGGTAATTAGTGCTGATAGCGATGTCTCGACGTCTGCTGCAAAATAATAGGTTTTAGTGCAGTATACCTACATGAATATGTAATAAAAAACATTGCAATTCAATTCTATAGGTAGTCCAAGTAGTAGTCTCTAATAGGTCTTAAATTTTGTAAACGCTTGAAGACCTAAATTTAAGAATTTAATAAATTGTGATATTTAACAAGTCGATATAACGCCGGAATAACCCTGATGGTTTGTATTTTATTTTAGAAATATCAGAGATTCGAATGCCAGAAAATCTAAACAAGAAAATACTGATCAACCTGGACGTAAAAAGTTAAAATTACAGTGGTTAAAAATCATATTAAATTATTAACGGCTATTTATCACTAGAATATGTCATTTATGCTGACGTTTCGAAGCTATTTAGAAGCTCTTCTTCATGAGCACCGCTCGCGACCGCGTTCGACGGTTGCTCGGCGAATACAAGCGAAACGTCAGCATAAATGACAAATTCGAGTGGTAAGTAGCCTATTAACGGCTACTTACCTTATTTAATACAACCTGGACGTTATGTTTGTGTGTCAGTGTTCACCGACTAATGCTTTCAGCAGATTGGCAAACAGGGTGAAAAGTAAACCTTTAAGAGTAGTAGAGTTCTTTGTGATAGAGCTCGTCCGGGGAAGGAATACCGCCATACCGATTTCTACCGCCAAGCAGTAATGCTCGCATTTCTGTGTTCCGGTTCGAAGGGTATGGTTTCCGGTGAAATTACAGGCACCTGAGACTTTCCATCTAACGTCTCAAGGTGGTAACACGCAAGTGTTAACTATGATTTTGCATGCGTACATAGGCTACGGTAACCGCTGACCATCAAGTGAGCCGTACGCTTAGTTACCACTTTAGTAGTATAAAAAAAAAAAAAAACTACTCCAGCTGAGTCGATAGAGGTTTATTTACTGCGATGTGTTGCTTTTTAAAAATAGTATCTATCATTTTACTTTAATATTATGAATGCAAAAGTCTGTGTGTATGTTTGTTACCACGTAGGTATTTCCGTGACGACTTAACCAATTATAATAAAAAAAAAACACCCAAAGTTACTTCCGAATTTTGTAATTTCTATACAATAAACCGATTAAAATATCCAAATTCCATTATTAACATACCGCTACTGACCTAATGTGTATTGATTTAGTCTGTGAAATGCTGTCGGGTCAGCACTGACTTCAATGAGGCCTTCGGGCGGCCTAGAAACTCTGTCACCAGAGTTGATCACTGACTCATACGAACTTACTTACTTCAATTATCTCGCGTCCTGACTTGATTGTCTCGTCATGTAATTACATGAAAAAAACGCTAATTTTCAGGAACAAGCAAATATCACTCTTTCGATTACGCTGCGCGAACTTCACTCTCAAGTCGTCAAAATAGTATTATAAATAATATTATTTAAACATAATTTTAAATAACACTAAAATAATATTTAAAAGCAATTTGAGCTAAACTAAACTAATCCGTTGTGAAATTGAACAATACTCTGCCGGAGACTATCCCTTGTTTTGATTAGTAAATTGATTCTTGTTATTGTAGAGTTCTCTTCTTAATTCTCGCTTTAAGTGTTTTAAATCTAGTTACTAGCACTCTGGGATATTAAACCCTTTTGTTTAAAGTAGTTCTATTAACTTCGACGCTCAGTTTTTTTACAGTTTTTACACAAAACGTACATTATGCTGAGTCATGCACTATTTTGTGATGACATCGCGTGGGTGACTTCAAATTTGGTGCAAAGAACCGCGCTTTATCATAGTGTTGTGCTTTCAGTTTCACAATGGACTCTGACAAAAAAACACTTGAACAAAAGTTATAGCAACATAGTGATGTCGCGCCATAGTGATCACTAGTGATCGACTAGCTGTGAGTCGATTAATGAATTGATGCGCGGTTGCAGCTCTGCCATCGGCCGTTTTGTATTTATATAGATATATATACAGAGCACTTTGCGGCAAATTTGAAGTCACAGACTTAATTAGCACAGTATAAGGTAACTTCTTTCAGCGTTATGATGTAAGTTTTTTTTTTGTAAATGTTTGTGTATTTTTGTTTTGTTTTAGTGTGACACTAATGTACAAAGTAATGTACAAATATTTTCTAAACTTTAAAAACGCTTTATTATTTTGTAGTCATAATGCTATAATAGGTAGTAACTATGTTTAGCTGTAAGTATATTAAGATTTACAAAGTTTAACCTAACATAAATAATAATTTTATTAAAAAACTTATATAGGCGCTGCAGCCTGTAAAGTTATATTTTATATTAACTGTTGTGTTATACTAATCTGTGTTTAGATTATAATACTTGTATTTTTTTTAATGACAAATAAAGACCCTTTAAAAAACAAAATGTACAAATATTTTCTGCTTTAATTGATAATCCTATTGTTTGTTCTATGTCGTACCTTTTCTTGCTCGTACTCTGCACTCTGCTCTTCACATGCTCTGTTCTACACTCTGCTCTACATGTGCTCTACAAGTTTTAAGTCTTTGTGAGTAAGGTAGGTAAAGAAATACATATTATCATGTTATGTAATATTAATTTATTCTTAAGTAAAGTTAAAAAGGAACTAAGCAAACTGGTGTAATTGAAACCAATTCAGAATATTATATCCACTACCACCTTCAACCGAAGCAAATATTACTATATTCTGTGTTCAAATATTAAAAATCATGAAACGAGAATTTACTGTAATTAACCTTTATAAATAGAACCTCTATAAACGTAAGAAAATACAGAGTAACTTTTACTATTCAAACTCAAAAGAATAATGAAAAGTGCTAAAATATTTATGAAAGCTGTGTTCTTGGGTTTTGCAATTTGAATATGTTTATTGCTTTAATATTTGATGTAAACAACAAAAAACTAAAGCTGTACACGGATATAAAAGTTGTTGGTAAAATATTATGATATAGAAACAACATGGCCTTATTCCAAGTAAGAATATAAAGGCAAAGTTGTATTTCTGCTTCATAACACGGTTATGAACGAATAAAAATCGTCCCACGAAGCTGGTTGTGAAAATCAGCTATGTAGGTCCAAAGTAATTGTAGCCATGCTCCCTAACCCGGTTTCGAATTAAGAATTTATTAGACAAGTTTCTTGCTTCAGCCAACTCGGTGACGAAGTTATTAAAGCCGGGACCGACTGCCTGGCTATGTACTACTAAAAAAAACCCCGTTAGTTAACTGTATATTTTGTATTTTGAACACATGGATGGTGTATTCAGATGCTAAATCTTTTGTAGGGACAGACTGCACCACCGTTAAAAAAAACACACACATCGAAATCAACGGGTTAATCACATAACGGCTCTTTAGTCAACTCATTCTACGAGATGAGTTGACTAAATACTCTGAGACAGAGTTATGTGATCAAGGGTAGGTTTCTAAAATTCAGTCTCACCTCTGACACATTGGCTTACTCTCGAGCTAAATTGGACCCAATTGAAAGCTATACGGAGCCAATGAGGCTAAAAATAGCGTACCTTATATTTTTTCCAGTACGTAATTTCAATCCAATACAATCGGCAAAGTTATGACGACCGAGTAACATTACTCAAAAACACCCTCACTTACAAACATACAGCATACAAACTTTCAAATTTATAATACGTACTATGATTTTCTGTCGCGTAGTTTATCGCAAACAACATATAAATCAAATAAATTAGATAGCTACTGAGATCATTTAAACACGAATTCGGTCGACAATAGCCTTTGAAATGGTGTTTACTAGCTTAGACCTTTGCCTTTAAACATGAATGTGTTATTTGTAAGCACTACTAAATTATTTTATATTATCATTATTGATTACTAACAAGATTATGATTATTATTATATTTTATTGAATTACTAACCCACTATGGACATTTGTCTGAAATAAATAGATTTTGATTTGATTTGATTAAACAAAAAGTAGACAAACATGCGCTAAACACACGAAATAATCTTATCTCTTACTATGCACAACCCGTTATAATAAGTGCCCAATAAATTGTCAAAATCTAACTACTTTAGATGCGAATGAATCTATGATATGATATATATATATATATATCATATATGATATATATATATATATATCATAGATTCATTCAGCCGTTCTGGCATGATTTAGTGACCAACATCATTATACATTATATAATAGATGTTTGACATAGATTTTAGTTTGGAATAGCACAAATGCTACTTTATCTCAGAGAAAACTACACAGTTTTGAAGTTCTCGTGTTCCACAAAGCGAAATCGCGGCAAAAGGTAGAGTTACATAAATGCACTTTTTTTAAGCAATGTTTACCGCTCGTGCAGGGGTTATTTTTCTTTATTTTTTTTAAACAACGGAGCCTTTTACACAGCAGCCTTTTGCAGGTAACAAGGCACTAAAGAAAGGTCAGGCCATTGAGCGTTTGACCCGCTTCGTATCTCGTGTCTGTGTCTGTGTAATAGAGCTAGGACAGGAAATGACGACCATCCAGTAACTCGTCTGTCTTAGTTACGAATGAATAGCTTCGATTTGCTGGGACTGGTTGGTTATTTGTATCGAAGATTTCATCAGAGAACTAATGCTACTGTTCATAAAATAAACTTTATTTGCTGTAAGCTGTTGCTTGCGGCTTCGTTCGCGTGTAACTCGGAAACCGTACTTTTTTACGGGACACAAAGTAGCCTATGCTCTATTCCCGGTCATTATCTACCTATGTTCTAAATTTTAACCAAATCGTTTCATTGGTTATCGAATTATAAAGAAAAAAAACACCCATCCGAACATCCAAACTTTCGCATTTATTACATTAGTGTGACAATGTAATAGTGGATTTACATTTGCGTTTTCCAAAATAATAAACCATAATTTTCCAAACAACCCGCAATAATAGCTAACACCTTACGAAATATTGGAATATAATTTTATTACCCTACATAAATATAATTTGATAAGGGTTGCAAGTATTATTCGGAAAACCCTCAATTTAATAAGGTTTTTGGCCCTGGAAAAGACTGCCGTGTAAACATGACAAAAAATTTTGCCAAAAAATTGCAGATTTGCACAAATTGTCAGCAAATTACTAACGACAAGCTGTCAAAGATGTCAATTGTTAAATTTGGCTAAGTGCGACGCTCAGCTTTATCACTGTCGTCGAACGTTATCTTCCAAAGTTCGGACGTTATGTCACTTGCTTTTCATTTTCAACACACCGTAATTCAACTTGCTGTGGCAAGAGTTATCTTACGACTATGAATACCAGCGTCCATCAATATATAGCACAACAAGCCCCCAGTTTATTTTATGTTAGGTTCCATTGTTTACTGATGTTATGAGAAATAATTAGAAATCATCTAGTTTGATAAAATCACATCTGACTTATCATTTCTAATCAAAGTCCTTACGATAAAAATGAACACTTTCTTTCAGAGTCTAACTAGAGGTCCTATAGGCTTAATTTATCACGAAAACTTATTTTATGGTTGACATCCTTCCAAGAGTCAATTAACTTTTACATTTTTATGTCAAGCAAAAACAAAAGGAAAAAGGAGGCTCAGAAAATACGTAGATTCTATTTATTTAACTCGTTTTTAGATACTTATAGCGTATGTGCTGATACACTATGGCATAATATACAAGAAGTAATTTTCCGGGCTCCGCACTCTTCTCGTAAACCTGGGTATTTGCGAGCACGCTAATATTGGCCTACACTACACTGTGTATCAGACCGAAGGCGAACCACGAAAAACTCATTTGACAATCGTAAACGTTAACGTATCGTCAAACAAGTTTTTCGTTATTCACACTGTCCAAAAGAACACACGCTTATCGTTTCGCATTTGCATTGTCTGAGCAAAATATTCGCGTGACATTTTTCGGATACACGATAAATATTCTTTTATATCGTTTTTAATAGAATATTAAAGTCCTGTGAGATTCTGTGTCTATAGACTTTTGCTCCTTTTGACAGGATATAATACGGGCATGATTTCATCGCTGCTTACACTAGCAACGCTGCTCGACGCTATGCAACCAAATGTACATGTGAAAATGAAATATGAATGTATGAAAATGAAGAACACAGATGAAGCCACTGTGTTTTTTGATCAACAGTTTAGTTGATCCTTGGATAGTCCCCGTACTAAAAATGTATTTTTGGAATAATTGGTGTGAATACCTACAATTACGGTGTGAATAAAGTGTGTGGCCTCACTGCCATGTTGAGCTGAAAGCTTACGTCGCGCGTCGTCGTCGTTGTCATTAAAAATATCAGAATTCTATGGGAAATAATTAAATGGTTGATTGGTTCACAGGTAAATGTATCTTTGACGGTAACATAATATAATACATAACGGGAGCACCAATTTGTTTGCAAAGGAAAATATAGCTTTTAATTTTTCTTTAATAATTTTACATCCTACAGGAAAGGTAACTTTCGATTTACAACCCAAAGATTGCGCGCTAAGGTTTGAATTCCCACACACACACACACAATTTATTGGAAACTCGTAAAAGAGTAAACAAGTCGTTAACCGTTTGCGCCGCAGCTGATAAACTTGTAAAGTTAGCTGACCTTATTATCCAGACGTTAGGAAATCATCAAATTACGCGAATACAGAAACACAACTTTACTAATCAAAGCTTAATTATTGATGACGTTTTTGATATTTCTCCGCAGTATCATTATTAGTATCAGTATAAATTGTTCGCCTTTTTAGTGAAAACAAGTCAACGTCATTCATAACAGAATAAAATGTTTGTAAACATTTTATTAGAGTGCTTCAAGAAAAAAAGTGGGGAGCACTCAAAATATCTAACAATTCCTAACAGAATGTAACAATTTCTAACATTTGTTAGTAAATATTTAGTGTTAGAAACTTTATGCAAACATTTTATAACAGCAGTGTGGGGAGCACATTAACTAGTTTGGACAAAAAAATACCTCCAGCATTATAGTACTGCCTGCGGATCTCACTATCATGAAGTTACCCGTTTCGATGCGCAATGGAGCTTTCTCGAACAAAACTGTCTTTGCGCTTCACAAACAGCTAACTTCACGAAACGGCTGAGATCCGCTGGCAATCGATGACTTCTCTTCGTTTCGGCAAAAAGGTAAAATCCAAGTTCGCCACCTCTGTCAATAGTCTTCAACTACACACGCCGGCAAAATTAGGGGAACACAAGCGAAACGTTAGGACAGTTAAAATCATTAGTTTATTTATATAACTGATTTTAACTGTCCTAACGTTTCGCTTGTGTTCCCCTAATTTTGCCGGCGAGTGTATATGGGATCGGGCGAACTTAACTACTTTTTTTTGTATGATCTCAAGATTTACATACATAAAGGTAGTAGGTACAACTACTACTCTTCTGTATGCAAGTCCTGATATAAACTTACAAAAGTATAAAGACTAGGTACTACATAGTTTTTGTAGTTTAGTAAGTTTATATTTTTTATTGGTTAGCTCAAGATTTCTAAAAAAGATTCTACTCTCAGTCTTTACAAAAACTCATACCCTCTTCCATCCCTCTCCCTTACCTTTGTAGGTATACTTAATATGTTTGTACAAAGGTTTCTCTGGCATGTTTCAAAGCGTAGCTTTCTTTTGTACGTTTCTAATAAGACGGTGTGCCAGCTTTATTGTAGATAAACATGTGTGTGAAAATGTAAACAAAAGTTGCTTGTTGCAAAAGTCGTAATCTTTTTTCGCTAGAACAATGTCATTGTACGCTAAGTCTACGATAAGTTATTCTTTTTGAAAACAATTATATTATTCTTATAATGTATATGTTTTAGTTATTTTAATTCAAAAGTTCATTGGCAAGCAAATAACTCGGTGGTCATTAGTAAGTGGTAACAATGTTAGTGTTTTCTACTGAAAGTGGGTGAATAATTAAGTTAGTAAGTAGTTACTGTTCCAGAATGAATAATATTTCATTTGTTTCTGTAGCGTATTTGTCACATTTCTGCCAGTGTTAAGTAATTATATTTTTTATATTATTTTTGCATTATTTATTTATATTAATTTGCGCTAATAATGAAAGATCTTGTGTATAGTTCTTACCCCGGTTAGCATGAGCAATGGTTTTGCTGCGGAAATAAAAAAAATACTGTTTTGAACAAGCATCATTTTCTTCTAATCTTCAGTAGAGAGAAACTCGATGTCGCAGATCTAATGCTAGTCAGGCTGAAATAGCAAATAACCTACAGTCTAAATGAGAACCATGCCAGTGACATATTTAATAATTCCATGTATTCGCAAATATTCTACTTATAGAAGGCATTAGGCTGAACCGTTTCCGTAGATGTGACAATGGAACCAGCAAAGCGTCCCCATACATTGTATTGTGAAGCTATTGAATTTATTATTGTTTGTTACAACAACGTTGCCTAGGTTCTAAGGAACAGAATAGCCCGAAGTTCTAGCTAATTTCTTTGAGTATTTACAGAATTTAGCAAAAATTGTAGATATGTATTTATTTATGCGAAGAAAAGCTATATAAGGTCATTCATTATCAACTTGACAAACTTAGAGGTAGGTTCCACACATAAAAAAAAATATTTGTACTTTTTTTTTTCTAAACGTTTTTTTTATATAAAAAAAAATCGTAATTCTGCTTAATAATTAGTTATCCTTGTTAGAAATCAAAAAGGCAGCGCTCGGCACGTGTCTGTGACCCGCGCGTCAATGAACCGCGGGTCAATAACCTGCGCGTCCTTAACCTGCTCGTGTCCTTGACGGGGCGCGCACACTCGAATATTTCATTATTACGTCGCTTAACTCGATTCCCAACAATGATAAATAATAATTGAGCGGAAAAACGTAATCGATTTTTTTTTGTTCACTTGGAATTTTTAAGACAACATAAACATGAAAAAAAAAAAATTTTTTATGTGTGGAACCTATCCCTTAAGTTTGTCAGGTTGATAATGAATGACCCTATATAAATAAAAATAAATCACTTAATAACATTACTACGATCTTTCGCCACTGGTTTACCATTGAAAACCCGTGTCATCGGGTTTTCAATGGTAATTGAGCTTGTCATAGATCAGACTTTGTTATAGCAGACGAGGTCACAAAGCCTATGTCATTCATACGTCAAGTCTCAAGTACGTTACAGCCACAATTAGCGGTCACAACACACATATAATCATATTATTACGTATGCACTAGCTGGCTGTCACAACTCGACACAACTTAAGTTTTTATATTCACTTTTCGCTAGAAACGCATATAATCTAACAGTTTAGCTACACCAATTCATGTCTCGTCTGCTTGAAATAATGAAATAATGGGTTATTCCCGCTCACCCCTACGCTTTCCAGACTGGAAACCAGTGGGAAGTTTTTTCCCGTCCGGAAGTTTTTCTATAGCGATATCTTCGGCTCGATGCGACGCTATTGACTATAGGTATTTTTCCAACTCCCAAAAAAATCAGTCAGTGATCACAACCAATATTTATTTATTTTTATTATCTACCTATTCTATAAGTCTACATAGTGGCATAGGTTCACAGCCCGGGCACTGGGGAGGGAAGAATAGGACGCAGGATTCTTCGCCAATACAGTAGTGGTTTTCGCAGATGTTCAGTGATGAAGAGCAGGATCTGTACGCTGTGGACGGAAAAATACTAATATAATAATAAGTAAATACTTATTATTATATTTTAACCCCTGACGCAAACAGAGGTTTTATAAGTTTGACCGCTATGTATGTCTGTCTGTGGCACCGCAGCTCTTAATTGAAGCAGCTTTTTCAGTGATTTTAAATCGGCGGGTAAATCACATATCTGTTAGCGACTATCTCTATCGATCTTCATCTCAATTTGTCTATTATGACATTAGAGCTATGGTCAAACTGTCTTATTACACAATTTGTCTATTATGACATTAGAGCTATGGTAAAACTGTCTTATTACACAATTTTAGATGGAGATCAATGGATATTGGTCGCTAACAGAGTTATGTGATCATCCCGCGGTTCAGCCATTTCGAGGTCATCAGCATAAGAGTGTCGGAGGCTTTTTTTTTTTTTAATAATAACAATAATGCCGGATAATCCACACAGCATCATCTAGCCCCAAGGTAAGCTGCTGGTTAACAGTGCTCTGTTAAGGTACTATATAACTGATATATACTTAATAAAATACAATACATAGATAGATATTCTTAATTATATATAGAAAATATCCAGAACACCCGTACAAACATTTGACCCGAGGCGGGAATATTGAGTACCTACCTACTAACATTTTATTTTTTAAGATACTTATCCTTTTCAACTTTTATTTTTATTTTTCTTTGTATACAGGGTCATTTATTATCAACCTGACAAACTTAAGGGATATAGGTTCCAAAAAAAATATATGTACTTATATATATTTTTTATGTATATTTTGTCTTAAAACTCGCAAGTAAACAAAAAAAAATCGAATACGTTTTTCTGCTCAATTATTATTTGAACATTGACGCGCGGGTCACTGCAGGTGCCGAGAGCTGCCTTTTCGATTTTTAGCAAGAATATCTAATTATTAAGCAGAATTACGTAACTTTTTTTTTAAATATAAAAAAAATGTTTAGAAAAAAAAGTACAAGTATTTTTTTTTATGTGTGGAACCTATCCCTTAAGTTTGTCAGATTGATAATGAAAGACCTTATAATGCAATGGAAAAAATATAGCTCTTTTTATTTTATTTTATTTATTATCATTTTATTATTATTATTATTAAATTTATGTGACAAACACCAAACAAACAATAGGTACAGCTTTGATGGTAAGTGCTTACACTATGACTACTTGCAATACCACCTAGATTCATCAGTCGCGCGTTGCCACCCTGGGACTAGTTCAAAAACTCATCGCCTCGTAATTTCCCCGACAACGAAACAATGCGAACATTACTGCTTGACTGCAGAAATAGGTATGGTGGTAGTACTATCCGGGAAAGTAATTTCTATCAAAATTATTTGATAACGTTCAACCTAGATTTACTTTAATATTTCTCATTGTACTTATCAGATCATTTTCAAAAGATCTTATAATAGCCACGTATCTTTATAACTATATTACGTTTATGAAGAGATATTAAATAGCTATAAATATAATTAATTATAGTCTACTAGTTTCAAAACGCAGTTTCACTCGCGTGTTTTCTATAAAAAACCTTACAGGACCATCAAACGAATGAATGATGAATAACCAATGTTATAAACTTAAGAGAGTGACAAACATATTATAAACTCACATTAAGACATAATTAAGTTTTACATTTCTATTGAGATAGACGTAATTTATTTTACGGTGAAAATATTTTATTTTAGGATTTTGATAAAATAATGGAGGCTTTATTAAAATAATAATGGAAGTTAAATAATCTATCCTATCTGGAGCAGTCTAATAAGTGGTAACTTAATACATGCTATTTTCGTATCTCTCATGTAAATTATTTTATTCTCGGTGGCGCCTAGGGTTAAAATGGGTTAGAAATTTTGCGTATTCTACCCGTTAAAATACATTCCTATAGTTTTTTTTTTATATCTTAAAAGACAAAGCCCGTCTGCGTTTCTAATGTACGAATAATAAGGTATGTTTTTTTTATTAAATTAGTTTTGTTTTTCTTTGTTCTTTTTATCCTTGTATGTCAATTATGTGTTTCTGTGTAGTCAAATAAATACTATCTTTCTTTTTTTATTAGGTGCACCTACAGAAATCGGAATAAGTACTTATTTACATTTCTGTGGGTGCACCATTGGTTTTGAACCTACGACTTTTGGATCGGAAGGCGGAACTACCACTAAACTTAGTGCTATGTTTTACCACTTGGAAAACTTACTGTCAATGCATTCACCATTAAAGCAGCATCCACCACAACATTGCTCATGATCTTCACACTGAAAAATAATTAATAAAGCATATTAGCAAACATGTTTACACAGCTCAACCTAGCCACAGAGTAATAGACCTTATACTAAGCAAAGCTTGTACTATGGAAACTAGATAATAATAATAATAGTTTTATTTTTTTTAAAGAACGACGATAAGATCAATTTGTTTGGCATAATATGATTATCGTACGGTAATGTATTCTTTGCATTTTTGTACTGCTATTTTCGCCCACGCATGACGCGCGATAGTTAGCGATGCTGTAGCGCGTTCGCGAAACGCGCGACAGCATTGCTACACAAGGTCGCCGTGGGCGAACGCACTTGGACTTAGAGCGCATTTACTGTTCTCTTAGTTTGAAAGACATTGCAGCAAGTGGCTGGCCCAAAGACTATGTCTCGGGGTGAAAAGCGGAGCGCAGTGTACCTATATAAAACTTGAAACTGTAACACTGCTTGTCATGCGTGGTGCTTAACACCAGGCGAACGACTTTGCCGGCAAAAATTGGAGACATCACAATAAAACTTTTTTGGAGTCTTGTGATACGATAAGCTATCGGTGTATTTTACAATGGTGTTTCATACCCGCTTTCCTCCAGTTTTGCAGTCCTGCGCATAAGCAACCAATAGCATCCACACAAATACCACCACAGTCCTCATTCTATTTTCGAAAACTACCAACACTACATTAACATAAAACCTACTTTATATATTTTTATTTTCCAGCCAGTTAAACAAAACACTACTACTAACTAATATCGCGTTCACAATTTGTTTTGTTTCGAGCCAGTTTAACATTTGAAATGTTGTCACGTAAATGTCCTTTTCTGCGCATGACCGTAGTAAAACAGTTAAATAAGCGACGCGCGCGCCGACCTAGTCGTGGTGACCGAGTTAAATCAGCTGCATTGTGTGTGAATTACGTGTAATAGAAACCAACCTTCATCAAAATTAGTTTTGTAAATACACGATGTTGTGTTGTACATGACAGTTGCATGAAACGCCAGTAGAGATGCGTGTAATTTTTTTTTATTTTCCAATAATCGAGTTTTACACTGCTACATTTTTAGGATATTGCTATCAAAATCAGCTAAAATAGTACTGTCAGTAGCAGCGGATCTCGGCCTACGGCTAACATCACGACGTTAGCCGTTTCGATGTGCAATGGAGCTTTTCTAACTAACTTCACGACAGCCGAAATCCGCTGACAATATCATTTAAATCATTTGAAAATACATCAATTGACATCAATAACAACAGCAAGGAGCATGCAAAAAAAAAAAACAAGGAATGCAGCTGTTGCTACCAGATTCTTTTACGTCTTATAATTTTAAACAGCGTGTGATTGAAAGCCTTTCAAATTATAATAGCAATTACAATGTTGAGTTCGATTGGATTACGAGCAACTAATAAATACGTAATGAAATCCTAATGTCGCAACACCTGTCCAGGTAAATAAGACCTCTGCACATGTATTAAGTTTTCCAATCCATCGACATTCGTGCGTTTCAGAGAGAGGAGCGGGTCCAGCTTACACTGGTTTTGTTGATATGTTACGCACGATCAGCTCTTTATACGGGCATTTAGATAATTCATTATAACAAAGAGAAAGTCATTTGTTTGGTGATTGAGTTATTATGACGCGCATGGTGGTTTTAGTGTCATTGGACGGATATAAAAGGATTTTATTATCGTTTCACTTCAGTAATTACCATTGGATCCGTAGACATAGAACAGATGAAGCGATAATTTATTTTTTAATTTAAGATTCAAGATTCAAGATATTTATTTGCACAAATAAGTGTTACAAAAGGTCTTTTTTTTTTATACAACTGAAGTGGCAACCAAGCGTACGGCCCACAAGATAGTAAGCGGTTACCGTAGCCTATGGACGCTTGCTATACCAGAGGTATCACTCGCGGGTTGCCACCTTGAGGCTAAGATCGAAAGCCTCATGTGCCAGTAATTTCACCGGAAACCATACCCTTCACACCGGAACGCAGCAATGCGAGCATTACTGCTTGGCGGCAGAAATAGGTATGGTGGTAGTCCTTCCCCGGACGAGCTCTATCACAGAGAACTCTACTACTCTTGGAGAACTCTACTACTCTTGACTCTTGTCTTAAAAGTAATATGGCACTTAGAACTTATTTGCCCTTTTCAGGCATTACAAATTATATGTAGGCTATGCTGGGCGCTAAGCTGCTTACATAAGAGTACCTAACTTATTATAATACCTAACATTCGGACGGGTTAACATTACTTAAATTCAAAGAATAACTAAAAGGTATTAAATAGGTAGTTACTTAGTATTGGGGTAATTAAAAAGCTTTGCTCGAAATTTTATTGAAGCCTGTCTGTGTGTGCGTAAATAGCGTGTAATTACGGTTGCTTACACGCACACAAGCGCTAGAATAATGTTCACAGTGAATACACAAGCTAAAAGTTAAAAGTAGAGCTATAAAGAGTTCTTTAGAGAGGTAAAGAGAGAAAATGTGAGCTACGTGACCTTGCACAGGCAGACCGAAACCCAATCTGAGTAGGATCCAACTCTCCTGAAACGGTTATACTATGATGTGGGTAGAATATTTGTTCCTCTTTAACTCTATAACCATTCAACCGATTGCTGAAATTTAAGCTTTACGATGAAGAGGGATCGTCGAAAAAGCTAGGAACCCAGCAATGTTTGTTGCCAGATTCTTCTAGAAGGGCGCGTGAAACTGGTGTAAATTCATCTAGCTTGTAAGACGTTTCAAAGTGATTCTTTTGATTATAATTTTATCTACTTTATAGCTGCAAATAGAATCAAGTATGGCATAAAATATACAAAAGCAGTTGGAATACTTGTCTTGCGTGCAAATGCATGTTTTGGTTGAAAAGGGTCGAAGGGATCGCGTAAAAATAGATATTTAGTGTCACTAACGTTTCCATTGTAAGAAATGTAGGCCATTTTGTCGACCATTTTCTTTCAATTACATTAGCGAAACAATTTTTATTTACAACGAAAAAACGAAACACACTATTGTTAATTAAAAAGTTATTGTACATTTTTACACAGCGCATTTTTTTTAAGTTACCACCCTGAGACGTTATGAAAAGTCTCATGTGCTTGTAATTTCACCGTAAACCATACCCTTTAAATCGAAAAACAGCAATGCGAGCATTACTGCTTGGCGGCAGAAATAGGTATGGTGGTAGTCCTTCCCCACCAAACCTTGTAAACCTTGTACTATGGAAACCAGATAACTGATGGAATACTCCGATTTTATCGATGGTATCGTTCAAACGGTGCCGTCGCGCGTCAATAAAAAAGTCTTCGCACATTCTTCATATTACAGTAAGAGCGCCTACGCACTGGTGACCATGGCTGCAACCCGACCGACGACCAGGTCACTGCAATAAGCAATAGCCCAATGGTGGCCGCTAAGTACGCAGGGGCTCAAAACGATTGCTTATAAAATACAGAACTCACTGGCCGCCGCGACCTGCCCCTTGACTCTGTCTGTGCCCATGATCACATAAATCTGTTAGCGACCAATCTTCATTGATCTCCATTTGAAACCATCTATTATGTAATCTATAATATTATGTCTGTCCGATATTTCGGAAATCAGTAAAACTCACAAATCATGGTAAATATCCCGTTTTTAGTGAAAATTATGTCTATTATGACAGAAAATCAATGATAAAACTGTCTTATTAGACAGTTTGAGATGGAAATCAATGGAGATTGGTTATAAAACCATCCCGCTGGCCGTCGCGGCCATGGTTGCCAGTGCGTAAGCGCTCTAATGCGTAGATATAATAAATTTAGTGTTTAACCACCAAACATTGAAAGGACTATGTATGTAATTATTGCATGTTGTGTGATCTGGTAACATTAACCCAGCTTTATTATCTTGTTACATAATGGTTGAGCCTTAACCAGCTGAGAGTACTACAGGTAGAGTCATAATTCCATGAGTATTCACGAAAACGAAATGTTTTTACTGTCTGTTTTATAACCTCAGTGATTTTATACCGCAATAAAGGTTAATTCAGATCTATACAAATATCGCTCACTGCTACCTAATTTCGTGATGCATTTTGTGGCGTTTGCCGATTAAATGTATGCGTACGACGCGTCATCGAATTGCTTCGCTCGTGCCGGCGATTGATTCGGTCGGGGCCGAGCAAGCTAGACGGTCGAGTGCACGTGCTTAAAACAATAACAATCGTTTATATTGAAGCCCCATGTTTTCCTATCCTGTAGGATACTAGCAAAACCTCACACATTTGTTTTCATAGTTTTACTTCATCTGCAACCCACAAAGTCAAACTCAAAAAAGAGTAGTAGAGTTCTCTGTGATAGAGCTCGTCCGGGGAAGGACTACCACCATACCTATTTCTGCCGCCAAGCAGTAATGCTCGCATTGCTGTGTTCCGGTGTGAAGGGTATGGTGTCCGGTGAAATTACTGGCACATGAGGCTTTCGATCTTAGCCTCAAGTTGGCAACCCGCGAGTGATACCTCTGGTATTGCAAGCGTCCATAGGCTGCGGTAACCGCTTACCATCTTGTGGGCCGTACGCTTGGTTGCCAATTCAGTTGTATAAAAAAAAAAAAAAAAGTTTATTTCAATAAAATCACAAGGGTCACTTTGAAACGTCTTAAGCCAGGAAAATTTACACCGGTTCCAACGCGCCCATGACGTAGAAAAACTGGCAACAACACCGGCTGGGTTCCTATTGCTTTTTTGGCATGATCCTTGCACTCGATGGATAGATGAAATTAAAGGTCGCAGGAAGACAAGGCTCAAGAAGGGGACATCATGGTATCTTTGCCTATGTCTAGTAGTGGACGTCTATCGATTTAATGATGATGATAATGTCGTGAAGTAACGTGGCAGTTTAGTCGTTAGCTTGATGATAGGCGCCACGCTTGACCCGTACCAGTTGCAGTGTCACAGAAAACTCTCACATCTAAGTGCAACAGTGCGCTCGCTACCTCGAGACATAGTTTAAATACATAAGCACACGTCAAACGATGCCGCACTGGTACGCGTTATTTCGTAGAGATCTAAGTAACCTCAATAAACCTGTCCTCGAAAATAAGGGCCGAAGTGAATAAAAATCATTTTTACCGACTAACTATAAAATCGACTTGAAAGAAGTCTTACAAATCAATTTACAACTGTGTAACTGCCCCGGCTTCACTCGTGTGTTTATAGAGGCACCACAAAACAAGAGTAGAGTCAAACAATCAGTGCGCAGTGGAAGTCGAAGTGCTATATAGTAGGTAATTGAAGTCAAACACTTACACATACAAAGGCACTGTTTACGGAAACAAACTATGCATTTGGTGACAATGACGAGTTTATTTTATACCTTTTTATCTTAGAAAGAGAGTATTTTCGCTAAATAAGAAATAAGAGAGTATTTTAAGAAACCGTGGCAACGCTTTATAATGTTAGTAAAAAAAATATTAGAAAATAGATACACTACCAGTTGGCCAAAGTTTTCATTTGAATCTTCATCACAATCGTAAGCAACCACAAAGACCTTGGCAAACACAAATGAAAAAACGAATAACAGATATCTGGCATCAACCATATTGATTTACGATATGCGTGATAATAGTCCACAAAGAAGTTCACCAAACCATTTATTCTCATTACAACTAACTTAAAAAACCACTAGATTTTCTTAAACCGCCCGTAACAACCCAGCAATAAGGTTCGTAGAAAATGCAAAGTGGATTGTAAAAAAATTCTAAGGACACAGGGTTGTCATGCCACATTTAGCTCGTAGCGAATTTTTAACAAACATAAAAAAACTCCATTGTTGTTAGCCACAATGAAACTGTAGTTCCGAAGCAACAAAGGACACGGTTTTTTTTAAAAAAAAAAAAACCTCTACTATTTTTACTTTGCAACACACTACGGATACAAAATAGAATTAAATGTTTTATTATTTATGGTACTAGTGGCCTGTCCCGGCTTCGCACGGGTGGACATAAATTATAACCTATGTTACTAAGGGATACTGTAGCTTTGCAATGGTGAAAGATTTTTTTTTTAATCAATCAGATCAGTAGTTTTTGAGTTTATTTGTTACAAACAAATATATAAAAATACAAATCTTTTCGCTTTATAATATTAGTGTAGATTAAGACAGAATATGCTAATGCTATAAATATATATTTTTTATCATGTTGACCGTATCCTGTTTGTTTCATTTTTGTGTCCCATCATATCTGCCGTCATAAGAAGCTCACAGTTTCAAAGAAACTACAGCCTAACTGAACATTTTAATTCATAGCTGCCGAAGGAAATAAAAATGAGTGTTCAAATCTAATCAGTGCACAAATAAAATTATGCACACGTGCTTATAAAATTATATCCTGTGGGTGGCTGGCTAAGCTGAGAGGATAATGAAGGTGCTGGAAAATCCTTCTTCACATACACAGGTCTCAGGCACCACACCTCCATTTCACTCTATGTAATTATGTTAAACCAACCCTCAAATAAGACATTTACTGCTTACCATAAAGTCTCCTTTATCCTGCACCTTTAAGAACACTTAAATTGCCTCTGCTAACGCCACAAGTGTTGTTAGATTCTACAAGCAAACTTGTGCTTTACGTAGACACTTAAATGTATACGATTCCCGAATATTATGTTTCCAACAATCGACTCCACTGTTCAAGCATGGTGTAAGATCGCCCATAAAAATGCTGCGTGCCCCCGCGGTTACAGAATTTATAGGTAGTAGATTCAGTTTCATAAAATTTACTGCGTCGGAAATGGCGAGTGCAAACAGGTACTTAATATGCTGGAAGTGAGCCAAATAGCTTCAAAATAAATTGTGTTGAATTTATGCTTTGACGACGTGCTAAAGTTTAGTGTGGGTCTTTTTGAGGTTCAAAGTCATAAAACTATAATTTTTTACCACTTAGGTAGAAAACAAGCATGCGGCCTACCTGGTAAGCGGTCACAGTGGCCTATGAACGCTTGCCTTGTATGTCAAGAGGTTTTTTCTCATGAATCAAATCACTTGCGCATTTGGTTAGTACTTTCCCAAACGTACAATCTCGGTAGATCCATTGTCCAGATCCGTAATGGATTTAGTGAGATATTTATTTATCTTTGGATCCAATTTTTGACAGTGTGGATCTACAGAGAAGCAAATGGCTATGATAGAGCTCGTCCGGGGAAGGACTACCACCATACCTATTTCTGCCGCCAAGCAGTAATTCCGGTGAAATTACTGGCACTGGCTTCAATCTTAGCCTCAAGGTGGCAACCCGCGAGTGATACCTCTGGTATTGCAAGCGTCCATAGGCTGCGGTAACCGCTTACCATCTTGTGTGCCGTACGCCAGTTGCCACATAAATTGTATAAAAAAAAATGCCAACGCTGGAATTCATAGTAAAAAAGAAGAATAAGAAGAAGTCAAAATTAAAAATTATAAACTCACAAGGATCACTTTGAAACGTCTTAAAAGCAGATGCAGATTAAGGATTGATCTCATTTGTCTATGTCAACCTGTACTTTCTTTTAGATTTTGTGCAAAACATTCAAAATATACGAAACACTATGCGAGATAAGCAATGTTTTTTTAATGAACATGGCTGTTTCGTGATGTTTTCCTTAACTGTTTGAAAGTTGTGCTAGTTACTATTTGTGCGGTACAGAAGTTCCCAAACAGGGGGCTAACTTCAAAGTATCCTTACCTTTATGTGATTAGTTTACATACACGAGTACCGAATAGTCCTAAGCAAATAAATTTGTATGCGGGATTACCTACAGTCAACAAAGGATCGATTTTAAGCTACAAAGTTCTGTTTTCAGTGTTGTAGAAGTTTTAAATTGGTAAAACTATCAAAATCTGCTGTAGCATTATTAAATTACCTAATAAAATTACCTCTGTCTGTTCAGATAACAATAACTTTGTTGAGGTTATTTTTAATAACTAAAGTAGCAACCTAGCGTGCTGCCCACCTGATGGTAAGAGGTTTCCGTAGCTTATGTACGTTTGAAATACTAGAGGCACTCGTATCACTTGCGCGTTGCCAGCCTTTAGATTTAAGAGTAATAGAGTTCTCTGTGATAGAGCTCGTCTGGGGAAGGACTACCACCATACCTATTTCTGCCGCCAAGCAGTAATGCTCGCATTGCTGTGTTCCGGTGCGAAGGATATGGTTTCCGGTGAAATTACTGGCACATGAGGCTTTCGATCTTAGCCTCAAGGTGGCAACCCGCGAGTGATACCTCTGGTATTGCAAGCGTCCATAGGCTGCGGTAACCGCTTACCATCTTGTGGGCCGTATGCTTGGTTGCCACTTCAGTTGTATAAAAAAAAAAAAAGATCGAAAGACTCATGAAACTCTACCGCTCGAACCGAAACACAGCAATGCGTTACATTACTGCTTGGTGGCAGAAATATGTATAGTGGTAGCACTTTCCCGGACGAACTTTACCACAAAGACTACTCTTATTTGAAATTATAGTGGTTAGAAATATAGCTATTTACAATTTTAGTTTTAGTTATTTATGCTGGACTTTTCGAGTATTTATAGAATATTTTTAGCTCTTCTTTATGAGGACAGCCCGCGACGCGTTCAATGGTTGCTCGGCGAATTTTCCATTATTTGCTTACCTATTCTTATACATATTTTAAAACTTTAGTTAGTTTAGTTTAGATAATGCTACAGAAAATCGACGACCTTGGCAACCCAAGATTCAAAGATCCTCTAAAACGAAATTCTAGCATTTAATAGTTACTAGATTAAATTTACGAGTATAATAAAAGGGTGACTAGGGTCTATCTTTAACCACAAGTCTCGTAAGGGTCACTGAGTTTCCAACAAAGGCCCGAGGCCCATCTGTTTGCAGTAGACGGTGTCTGCAAACAGATGTGAAAATCTATTGAGGAAGGGCCGTGGAAAATGCAGATTAATGTAAAACGGCTGATCACAATCTTTGTAAACTATGTTATTACAAATGTAACAAAAACAGAAATCTGTATTGTTGTGTAAATTTAAACTAATTTAAAAACTTTTGTACGGGCAGCATTCTATCCCGCTTCTTTTGCCTTGGGTCGTCAAACGCTAGACCATCGCCTAAATGACAGATGGTCTAAACACCTTCAACATATTTATAGATAAATATCAAACAGATACTAACCAAGATAATTAATTTCTAATAAAAAACAAAAACCCGACTCCAAACTACACAAAATGTTTCGATGGATTATACGAAGCGCGTGATGATACGAAGCGATGTAGTTGCTATTGACACGTTTTTTTATGTTTTATTCAAAAAGTACTTAGACAATTTTGAAAAAAATTTAATGAGACGACCTGACAAACAAAAAGAAATTGTCAAAATCAATTCAATTTGGCAAACATACAAAAAAAAAAAAAAAAACATACAGTCGAATTAATAACCTCCTTTTTTAAGGGAAATTATTAAATTTTAAATAAAACTAAAAGGTTATTTCGAGCAAGCGAGGCAAGGGCAAGCAAGGGTAGAGCATTCGCACCCTTCCGCTTGAAACGCGGATGCTTCAAGTTTTGGGTTCGAGTTTCACCTGAATTCAATAACTTTTTGGAATTCAACTTTAATGTGTCACCGTTTATTTGGTGAGTAAAAGTGATGTAGGTACATTTGCCAAGGGAACACTTTGTATTACTTTGGATTTTTCCCCAACAAACATTAAAAATTCAGTCTCAATATTAGTTTGTCGGTCTGATAAAACATTTTTCAATAAAAAAGACAAGGCCAGAAATGAAACACAAAAAAGTGTCAAACTCGTATCAAAACTTTTTACCAAACTTCAGTGACTTGTTTTGAGAATTTCAAAAACCCTTTATTAATGCATTTATAGACCACAAATGGAACATGCTTGCTTACTAATCAAGTTTCAAATTATCTGCCCTCAGCATCACTGTTAAGGTTATGTGTTGGTTGCCAGTCGGTTAGTAATCCTAATAATACTCGTATTACAAAGAGAAAAGTTTGGATGTTTATACATTTGTAGGTCTTTTTTTTATACTACTAACTTGGCAACCAAACGTACGGCCCACTTGATGGTCAGCGGTTACCGTAGCCTATGTACGCATGCAACATCATAGATATCACTTGCGTGTTACGACCCTGAGACGTTAGATGGAAAGTCTCATGTGCCTGTAATTTTACCGGAAACCATACCCTTCGACCAAAATGTTAGGTGCCCGTGGTATAAATACAACGGGTAACACCGCAGGGCGTAGATAGTAATTTTATAAATTTAGATTTCTGTCGGGTAAGTTCGTATATTTTGATAAGGAAGGTTAGTGATTCTAGATAATTTAATTATACTCATTGCCGTGCGATTCCCCAATTTGAGCAGGCCCTTTTATTCGTTAAATCCACAAGGATCTTTGATAAAACCACTATGCCGAATCATGTCAGCCTCCGATCCCAACGGCCCAATTCCCAAAATACGAAATAGGGCAGGTGTGTTTATAAATTGACCTTCCACCAATGACAGGCTAGACCCTAATCAACCGCATTAAGGTCTAAAAGCTCCGATAAGCCTCTATCTTATAGACATTGAACACTCAACTCTCAGGAACTTTATGGAGATACCGATTTTATGACAAAGAAAATGCTATCGTAAAACAAAGGCTGAGTTATGATTGAATAGTCTTAAAACTTTGTAAGCATTTTCTTACTGAGCCAAGTTTGGCAAATATCATTATTTTCTAAGGCATAAGGTTGAAAATCTGTTTGTCACGGTGACTAGCTTTTATTTTACTGGAAGTGAAAATTTTCATGAACCAAGTTATTTAATTGGCGTTGTAAATAATATCAAATAGGTATGATAATAGCCCAAAATATTCAAATAATGGTTTAATAACTACGTAAACCGCCCAGGCCTGACCTGGTTTAGATCCTAGAAATTTTAATTTTGAAGTAAGAGTTAGTTCTACTGGTAATTTTAGAGTCAAGTGCAACTGCGTTGACTTTTTTAACCAACTCCAAAAAAGGAAAAGGTCATCAATACTAAGCGTTTTATTGTTATTATTTTTGTTTTTGACTTATTTGTGTATTGCATAACGCATTGGTGTTGCTTCAACGCTATGTTATTAAAGTTTAAATAAATAAATTAACAACAACGTCTCAAAGTGATGAGGGTAGTGCAGTGCCACATAGAACTTGAAAAAGTTTAAATAAATAAATTAACAACAACGTCACGTGCAGTGCCACACAGAACTTGAAACTATTAGGTTTTGGGTGGCACTGTTATAATCAGGCATCAGGCGGGCGACTTGGTCGTCTTGTCACTTGCTCACATAAAAAAAACCTCTAGATAGTTTTTTTTTTTTTTATACTACTGAAGTGGTAACCAAACGTACGGCCCACTTGATGGTCAGCGGTTACCGTAGCCTATGTACGCATGCAACATCATAGATATCACTCATCATTATCATCATAGATGTGTTTCCTAAATTCATTTGTGCATACAAAAGAACAAACCCTGAAAAATTGCAGGTATTTTATCTTGACTCTCTCGGCTGTAACAAACTACATAAGAAACTTCCTGAATGGTGTTTTATAAGATTATCACACTTTTTTGTAGCAAGTTTCGTAAAACTTTGCACTGGTGCAAACAATTTGAATAAGAAGTTTCCTACAAGGTCTGAAGTTATTTGAATGGGTAATAAATCAGGTCGACCAGCCTGACTAGCATGAGTACCATAGTTAAAGATTGTCTATAGTCTATAGTCGTAGACTATAATTGTATATTTTTTTCTTTTTTTTTTATTGGTTATACTACTTTTTTTTTATGGACGCGCGTTTGAACAAGTCACCTGATGGTAAGTGATGGTGTGGTTGATGATGGGAGCACGTTTGTCTAAAAAAACTTTTCTCTACTTTTCCGTAGAACGAGTCAGTTTTTTTAACCTAGGTACGCCCGTCTTCTGGGCAAAGGTCTCTCCAAGGATTTTCTCTTATTTCTATCCTGAACTTTCTCCCATCATCGCCAATGCAAATAATTTAATGCCATATTATCGAAAAATAGAGTTTTATAAAAATCGCGTCACGGAAATTTCACACAATTATGATTATCCTATTGGTTGACGCTAGCGCCGGCCGCTTGTCTCACTTCATTCCACTTTGGTGGATGATCGCCCTTAGAGCCGTATCGGTAATTAGACGCTTTTGATAATTACATACACTGGAACTCAGATTAAATTTTTCTCCTCATCTTGGGATTTTTTGTTACTTTTAAACTACACTAACAATTGGCATTATCTGGCACTACACATTTCTGGAGAGTCGTTTTTAATTAAATAAAAGTTAAGGTTAATTAAAAATAATTTATCAAAAACACAAAGAAAGTATGTTAATAATAAAACAAATCAAAACCATGCCAGTACTTTTAAGAAAAAGTTTGAGCTTAACCATTTTTCTTTCATTTTTACGTGCCCAAATGGACATACCTTAGCTTTACCCTGACTACTACCACAGCCTCAAGGGTCGTTCCTAGAGACCTAAAGGCAGCTGTACACTCTCACCGAGGCAGACCGAGACAGGGCGAGTGCGAGAGAGTACATGGTAGCGCTCGCTCGCCTCGGCCTGTCTCGGTGTTCTTCGCGAGCTCACCGTCCCACGGGTCGGTTTTTTGCACCGAGTCAAAGGGTCTCACGCCGCCTAGCGAGAGTGTACATGGCCCTCGTCGCGACCGAGACCTCTTGGGTGAGGCATAGCGATTGCTCTCAAGCGGGAGTGTATAGCCGCCCTTAAAGGATATCTACCGAAGACGATTACAATCTTAGGCAATTTTTTTTTCCATCCAGACCGATTGCTTCATTTACATTCATTTGTTCTAACAATCTACTGTTTTCAAACACCCTCATTACAAAAATCTCAGATACCCAAATGAGAAATTCCATATTTTATAGATTAATATGGCATGTGAAATATACCCTTATTAAAACCCTTTACACCCGTCGGTAAATACGTGTGCGTTCATGTTTGTTATCCACAAGCTGAGCTTGAAATATTGAGTAAACTTACCTAACGAAGTAAATATATTTAGTTTGCTGTAACTTCGAAAGCTACTTTATTTCATAAATTAAACAACTTCAAACGTAAGCTGCGTATAAATTGAATGAACTTTCGTCGAGTAAAGCGAAACAGTACTTTTGGTTGAGTAGTAGGTACTTGATTAGTATAAATACAGCCGAGTATCACTTCACACGCCCACGTTATTTTCACGGTGCTGTCTCGCCATTGTACTTACTTGTCCAACTTCAAGTCGATAACGTTTACCTACACTAAGATACTTTCGTTTGTAATTGTCAATTTATTAGTATATTAAATTTTTAATGTAGGTACTTAATTATATTTTTATTTTGTTTTGTTTATAAAACTTTATGGTTCGTTCGTTCGTATGAGTCAGTGGCCAACTCTGGTGACAGAGTTTCTAGGCAGCCCGAAGGCCTCTGCCATGGCCTAAACTTTATGGTTATATATATTTAAGAATAAGTACATAGATACTTTCTCGTATCTGATTATATGTAGTATGTGTTGATTATGTGACAATTGGCAAGCAATTATTTCCTTTCGTAGCTTACACTCAAAAGACTCGTGGAAGCAATTCTCGCTCTTCTGCGTACAAGATTCATATTACATTTACACGAACAACACACAACAATTGCCATACTCAAACAGAACAGTTTGTTTATCTGTATAAATATCAGCATTCATTATTAAAATCATTATTATCTAAGTCTATTACAAACGATCTATAGATAGCAATCTACAAAGACGATAATAGTATTTTCAATTTTCTCGGTTAAATAATTCAGCCTAAGGCGGGAGTAATTATACAAAGTAATTTGCAAAATCTGGTGTTATAATTCGAGAAGAACGAGCTTTAAATAGAATTCAGTGTTAAAATGTAAATAGGAATGAGATTGCCATATTGACAGCGCGGCAAAAGCGATCGCTCAGAGGCTGCGCTTAGTTTTGACCAGCAAGTAAGTATATAGTAAGTATATAAGTATATAGAGTCTACCATGAAGCATAATTCTGAAATTGTGCCATAAACCACATTAATTCTAAAACTGGTCTCGAAGAATTCACGTGGCGATGAAACATTTCCAAAGTTTCAGACATCATTTTAATGATAGGCTTCGCGCGAGCCAAATTGAAAAATCTTTAGTAACCTTAGACCATGCCGCGCGCTCAGCACGCATTCGATGGTAGATTCGATGCATCTTTTACATTATGTGAAGATTTGCATACAATGCCATGCCATAGCTTTTACTCCGCTGTCGCTGTCATCAAGGTCAACAACCTTTGTTTTTTTTAATATTCACGTGTTCCTTGTGAGACAAGAATCTCTTAGTTTTATCATGAGAACTCGTGTGTTTTTTGTTTGGTTTCCTTTAAGACACAACGAAGCACAACTATCCAGAGTATCTGCAGTCTGAAAATTCATTAAAACGGGCCTAACTGAAATTGAATCGATTCCACCTGAACGTTTTACCGAAAAAGGTCAGAGTTTTCGTTTGAGAGCGGCACCGGGCGCGCCGTCACGTGCCGGACGGTAAATGAAGATTTGTTGGCCAAGTGGGAAGGACGCAGGGATTTGTGTGAGACAGTGAGATGACCGTAATTAAGCGATGTCGTGGCAGGTGCCAATTACAATGACGAAAGTTAAATTTAGCGAAGTTCGGAAATCTTCATCTATATTCAAGGTCTTGATTTTGATTTAACAGTACTGCGTTATATTTACTAAATTATATTTTCAACAATAAAACCTCACGTTACCAACAATACTGGTACAGTTTCTATAGTTTCTATAAGTATACATAATGCGAATTGAAAATTTGTCTTTCTAAACGTAGAATCAAGAAAATTAACAATGTTTATTTTTTTGTATGTTTGCCTAAATGCATAGCATTCTTTTAAAATAACTGATTATTTCGATGACAATAACACTTGGGACTCTATTCATCATCAAAAACAAAATACTAGAATCCTAGTCGTTTTTGTTGCCAAATTTATTATAAGCTTAGTCGCGTTTAACTGGCATAAATTAATCTAGCTTATTATACGTTCCAATGTGTGTGATAATTGTGATGTTATGTATCAAAACTATTTTATGTTTGGGCTCGCTTACAAGCAGCTTTAAAAGCTTATTCCCATCTGTCATCCAGCTCTCCACATCCGCCTGACATATCGCAAAAGTTCGATCTGTCACCCTTTTTGCAATAAGAGGTTTTCGTCTCTCGTTTTCGTTATTAAAAAAAAATCTGCCTATTTAGATGGCGTTAGCTCAACTGGCGAGCTCAAGAGAATGTAAGCACTACGTTTGACGAGCTATGGTGAATGTGTAGGGAATTCAACATTGGTTGCTCCTGCTGTCACTGTCTGTCATACCACTGCTGGTGTCAAAGTCATAGTACGTACTACGTAGTACATTAACTTTGGTCGTACTGGAGTTAAATTATTTTGCCTCAAGCAGGACATGAACCCACAACCTTCCGCTTGACACGAGATGAAACAAAAACGGAGTTACATACTTTTGTCTTGTTTTGATAACCTTTCCCAGTATGGCAGTAGGGCAGATAGCGCCATCTGTCAAAGCAATCGGAACTACTTTTTTTTTTAAATCTCGAATCGAAAACACCTCATTGGGAGACAGATCAAAGTTAGCTCTGTTAACATTTTTCATGCACTTAAAACCACTAGACGAATTACCATCGAAAACGTGAAAACTATTAAAAACGTTTCTTAGGCTGAGGCCTTTTTCCTCGCTTTGCCATAAAAACAATTTAAATTTTCAAGAAATTTCGTCTGCAAAGGAACAAGCCTGTTTGACTCAAGCAAACATAGGTACAAAACGACCTCACATACCAGATCTTCAACTTACAATATGCATATAGCCCTACAATGTTACTGAGCTTTTGTTTGAGTATTTATTGCCCAATTAAAGGTCCATTATCCACAGATGTTGAGCAGAACGAGAGCGTAAGGAAGTAACTTTTAAAACGAGCTATTATTAGGCCCATCATCTAAGAAAATTGGGCTATTTTGGCGTATAAAATCATTCGTAGTATTTGCAGTAGATATAAGTTGCATCCCAGCTTCGCGCGGGTGCAATAAAAGCGCACCCATTCAAAGCCGGGGCGGGTTGCTAGTATTAAATATAGCCTATGTTACTTAGGGACAATGTGGCGTTCTAATGGAACACAAATTTTTCAAATAAACCAGCAGTTTTTGAGTTTATTCGTTATAATAACAAAAATACAAAAATATAAACATACAAAAATACAAATCTTTCCTCTTTAAAATACTTTTTAGTCTAGATGACAACCTCAGTGGTATACAAATATTTGTTTACTAGCCAGTCCGTTCCAGCTTCGCGCGGGTGCAATAAAACCGCACCCGTGCGAAGCCGGCGCGGGTCGCTAGTAATAAATATAGCCTATGTTACTCAGGGATAATGTAGTGTTTTAATGGTGAAAGAATTTTTGAAATTGGACCAGTAGTTTTTGAGTTTATTCGTAACATACAAAAATACAAATCTTCTCTCTTTATAATATTAGTGTAGATAGGGACTAGGTGTTGTGGTTGCTATGGTAGTCGTAGTTTTTTGTACCCGACACAGATATTCTGAATGTGGAGTCAGCACTATGTATAATGATAATTCTAGTAGGCTAAATAGTTATTATGATAATACCGGGGCAAATAGTACAAGTAGTAGTGTTGCAAGCGTGCATAGGCTACGGTGACCGCTTATCAACCAGTGGGCTGAACGCTTGTTTGTCACTTTAGTGGTTTAAAAAAAGGTAAGATAGTGTCATAGATAGCTACAATGCAAACGAAGTCACGCGCATGAGCTAGCACAAAAAGCAAACTAAATTATAAATTCCCTTGACTGGCGAGTTATCAGTAGCCATTTTGTTTTGCATATCAACTCTATCTGCAACACTTTGAGCTTCTATAATCTTATCCGTATAGTTATAACTTGCTAACTAATTTTCGAGTAATCGGATTAGTTTTGGGCCTTCCTTGGAAACTAACTACATATGTATTATAAGGGATAACCTTATTAGTTAGTTAGTATGTAGTTTTAGTGAAAGTACATCAATTAGTTTACCTATTATTAAAAAATATTTACGTAAGTAAAGTACTGCATATGTGTCTCTTAAATCTCCCTATTTGAGTAACTTTCCAATACATACAATATGATTCAATAATCAATAATATATATCAGTCATCTAGTACCCATAATACAGCTCTGTTTAACAGCAGCTTACTTTGGGGCTAGATGATGCTGTGTGGATTGTCCAGCATTATTATTATTATTATTATTATTAATAAAACTTGACATAATTTTGAGTGAATAGAGACCAATCGCTATCGATTGACGTAAGTCTAATACCAATCGTTGCAATCAAATTGTTGTTGTATTTGACTAATGACTGAAATGAGATTGCAACAGAGAAATAATAGGCTGACAGAAAGGCGCCAAAGTGTCAAAATTTAGTTTCGAAAACGGTTTTATAATTTTCAACTAGTTTTTTGTGGTGCGCGAGCTGCAGGCAGCTCGCGTGTGGGTTTGAGGCTGGGACTTGGACATTAAATATTTTCAAATTGAAAAAAGGTATAAAATATTACCAGTTTGACTCTTACAAAAGATATAAGTAAAACAAAGTTAAAATAGAAATAAAAAGAATTAAAAGTTGGTTATTACTTGCACGGATAAAAAATATAGGTCGCCCGGTGCGCTCGCTGCAAGCAGCTCGCGAGGGGTTAAATTTCTATAGAGGTCGCGTGGTGCGCTCGCTGCAAGCAGCTCGCGAACAGGGTGTGCTCCTGTAGAGGTTGCGTGGTGCGCTCGCTGCAAGCAGCTCGCGAACGGTCTTCTCCTATAGAGGTTGCACGGTGCGCTCGCTGCAAGCAGCTCGCGAACGTAGTGTGCTCCTGTAGAGGTTGGGCGGTGCGCTCGCTGCAAGCAGCTCGCGAGGGGTTAAAGTTTCTATAGAGGTTGCGTGGTGCGCTCGCTGCAAGCAGCTCGCGAGGGGTTAAATTTCTATAGAGGTCGCGTGGTGCGCTCGCTGCAAGCAGCTCGCGAACGGGGTGTGCTCCTGTAGAGGTTGCGTGGTGCGCTCGCTGCAAGCAGCTCGCGAACGGGGTGTGCTCCTGTAGAGGTTGCGTGGTGCGCTCGCTGCAAGCAGCTCGCGAACGAGGTGTGCTCCTGTAGAGGTTGCGTGGTGCGCTCGCTGCAAGCAGCTCGCGAACGGAGTGTGCTCCTGTAGAGGTTGCGTGTTGCGCTCGCTGCAAGCAGCTCGCGAACGGGGTGTGCTCCTGTAGAGGTTGCGTGGTGCGCTCGCTGCAAGCAGCTCGCGAACGGGGTGTGCTCCTGTAGAGGTTGCGCGGTGCGCTCGCTGCAAGCAGCTCGCGAACGGGGTGTGCTCCTGTAGAGGTTGCGCGGTGCGCTCGCTGCAAGCAGCTCGCGAACGGGGTGTGCTCCTGTAGAGGTTGCGTGGTGCGCTCGCTGCAAGCAGCTCGCGAGGGGGTTAACTCCTGTAGAGGTTGCGTGGTGCGCTCGCTGCAAGCAGCTCGCGAGGGTAAAAAGTGCTCTCCATAACAGGGGCAAAAATATAAAAAAATTGAAAAAAAAAAAAAAAAATTCATTTCGAAAAAAAAACGCAAAAAAAAAAAAAAATTTTCATGGTCGATTCAAAGTTAGTCTGGGGTATATTCGACATTCAGTTGTACTTCCATGGACAAAACCTACACGAATCTTGAAAAAAATTTCCAATCCCCTCAATAGTTTCAGAGATAATACGAAAAAAAAAAAAACGGGGGGATTTAGGGGGGATTCAAAAAATGATTTCTACCAATCAGGACACCCTCTACACGAATCTCAAAAAAAAACGCGACTTTTCCAACGGCAAGTAGAAAATCCCCACAAATACCCCCTCAAGGGAGGGGAAAATGGGGATTTTGGGATTTTTCTAGAAAGTTTCAAAACACCCTCTATACGAATCCGTAATCGGTTTTACCCCACCCCTAGCGCAAGTGCCTCAACTCACATGTCAATGAGTGAATCAGTGAGTCAGTGGTAGTTTAGCTATATATAGTATAATAACATGGATTAAATTAGAGTGTTTTTTAATCAAAACAACATTAACAAGCAACTTCAGTGAATTGAACTCAGAATAGCCTTAGATTTGTTTAACATTTATTACCGGAGGTTTCCGGTGCCGCCGCAGCTAAACGCAAATCATTAGGGAACACTTTGGTTACCACTTACTATTGACAGTTGATGAATCGGTAACCTTTTCGAGAACACGAATACCTCACAAGACTGTTTTTATAAGCTTTTGTTAAATAACCTACGTTTTATTTACAGAAAGAATATTTAAGCTTAATCTAAACAAAAATTTAAGCAAAATATAATACAGGTTATATAAAAGACTCAACATTATCTCTAGCAGTTCTCCGAACAGTAGACCTCACAAGCACAAACTTGTAAAGTGAGCTTTGGAAGTGAGCAACAACACAACAACAAGCAACAACAGCATTTTCAGGAACTATTTGCTCATCACTATTGCATCATCATTGAGCTCGTCCGGTGAAGGACTACCACCATACCTATTTCTGCCGCCAAGCAGTAATGCTCGCATTGCTGTGTTCCGGTTCGAAGGGTATGGTTTCCGGTGAAATGGAACCGGCACATGAGACTTACCATCTAACGTCTCAGGGTGGTAACACGCAAGTGATATCTATGATGTTGCATGCTTACATAGGCTACGGTAACCGCTGACCATCAAGTGGGCCGTACGCTTGGTTACCACTTTAGTAGTATAAAAAAAAAACACGCTGAAGATCTTCATCAGATCTTCAGCAAATATCAGACAAACATAAAGTTAATCTTTACCTTTCAAATAAAATAAAAATCATCGAAATCAAATCACATTAGGCGGAGATATCTAGCAGCCCCCTTTTTGCCCCTTTTTGTAGAAAGTACGCCCCCTATCAAAAATCCCCGACGACAATCAAATTCTGTAAAGTCATAGAACATGTATGCCAAGTTTCAACCAGATTGGTTGGACAAACTGACTGACAGCCAAAAGCATTGTTGGCCAATCTCGAAACTGAGACGCTTCGCTCGCTCGGTCATTAAGTTTAACTGATCCATACAAAACAGATGCTAAGTTGCAATGTTTTTAACATTTCCTCGTATTCCGATGACTGATTGATTTGATTGTATACTTTTCAGTTCAATAATCTCAATAAATTACTAAGGCAAAAATTACAAGAACTCCTTGTTGGATAATAAAATGGCTATGTTTTTTTGATTTACTTTAATTCAAAAAACACGCAGAGTGGCCTCAGCATCAATAGAAAACACACAAAAATACACGGTTTAAATGTGATAAAAGGTGACAAAGTCAGCGCACGAAAGTGGACACATCTAAATCTGGCGTCAAGCCAATACTCCAATCAAACGTCTGATAGGCAATAAATCGTAAGCACTCAATAGGCAAGTACGCCTCTAACACCATTTACACTATCGAGTTAATCCGTAGGACCATTTAGCAGTGGACTGGGCGCCATCTGCAGGATATTGGATGTGTGAAGTGCACCCTAGGGGTGTAACATTCTACAAATCCGTATTGAGGATATTAAGCCGTAACAAAGGACTGGGGATATGTAATCAAACACGGGATGACCACTTCTAAATCGGGTATCAAACACATTGCACTGCTTTCTTTTAATAAAATTGTTATATATTTTTATAGTTATTATTATGTAAAAAGTAACTTCGTATGAGTCAGTGGCCAACTCTGGTGACAGAGTTTCTAGACCGCCTGAAGGCTTCTGTCATGGCCTAACAACTTTGAAAAAGCCGGGACCGACTGCTAAACGTGCCCTCCGAAGCACGGGAGCGCTCAGTTGAAATTGCCACTGGCGGTCACCCATCCAAATGATGACTACGCGGAACAGTGCTCAACTTCGTTGATCTTTTATGAACAATTTAGCCAGCTACGTCACGAGCGCTCCTAAGCGCTAAGTATTATATATTAATAATTTACTAATATTCATAAATAATACTTGTAATTGCATTGTTATGTGTTTCAGCCCTAAGAGCGCTTACTTGTAGATACACATTATTAATGTGTTATGCAGTTGTGGTAAAACCTTGTGGGTTCGAACCTATTATACTAATAGCATGAATATGAAATAGATTTTTTTATTTTTAGTGCGGCTCCAAAGTTACGAAAAAATATTTTCTAGGCCAGCAGATAGGCAAAGCAGTGTAAGATCTACGATACTCGTGATGCGATATGATGCGACGCAATGCAATGCATTTCTCGGTTACTCGTAATATGCCAAGAATAATGATATACTCGATTCGATATTCCAGCACTTTGAAAAATACCAAGCGTAGCCATGTAGACTTCGTGCTACGAGCATGCTCGCTACGACGTAGATAAGTGGGTACAGTCAGTGTCAAAAGCATAACAATTTAGTATCAACAGTTCTTCCATCGATCTACTACTGGGACAAAAAAGTTTTAACAGTCCTATGATGTCACAGTCCCATTGAACTAATGGGGTTACTCACTTTTAGCATACAGTTTGTGATCGTATTATAGCCACATTGATTTATTGCTTTGTCTATTGATTATTATTTTATTTTATTTGTCTATTCGTATTGTAACTAGATGAAATTATATTTTTGACTAGTTATACGCACTGTGAAAGTGCTTTGGCCCAATTGAAAACACGGATAGTATAATCTAAGATACGATTATGATACTTTTCTATTTTAAAATTTATTTTGTTTTCCTATTCAAAGTTATTTTTACATTTGATACAATATTGGTTCGCTTCCTATTGAAATCTGTTTTGGCAATAATAATTCTGTCTGTACGTTTATAGTTGAACCTTCTTATTTTATCACTAGCGGACCCGCCCCGGCTTCGCACGGGTGCTACAAAACTTCCTCTTGATTACCATATCTATTGCTAAAAACCGCATTCAAATCCGTTACGTTAGTTCAAAAGATCTACATAGATACACATACATAGATAGAGACAGACATCATTTTATACTATGTAAGAATATGTTTCTGTTGTTGAGTTTTTCAATGTTTTCAATTTCAACAAGATAGAAACACTAAGACAATAGAGGTTGATAGATGAGTCATTCGCTGAGTTATGCTTACTTGTCACGCACAGTACGCACTCTAAATGTAAATGCTAATATCTTTTTTACTAGAACATAACCAGAAGATGAGCTCTGCGCAACTCATTATGTCCTCTGTTTATTACTCAGTCGACCCACTACTAATAATATTGCGGCGAGTCAAAATTGTTTCGCCATTATCGTGTATTCCCGATGTCCCCATGATTTTGACCCCATTAATGGGGACAGTGGGAAATCAAAATATAACTTTCCGTTGTCCCCATAACGCTTTATCTTCAATGGGGACAGTGACACGTTACTCTTAACCGTGCCACTGTCCCCATTGACATTTATCTGAATTGGAACAGATTTAACTTCGCATAATAATAAAACTGAATAGATCATTATCATTTATTATACATAGATTTGTAATTACCGAGAAAAAGTTACGGTTATTTTTACTCACGTTGTACTTTGATCTGGCTCGAATCGAGGAATCGACTACCACATAACTGAAAACGTGCTGGTTTCGTATTGATTTGTGTGATTAACTGCACTCAAATATAAGATCTCATTCAGCCAGTATTGTCATTTGCTACAGTGAACTTTGCAAAATCATGCTCGGAGGCAGAAAGCAATGTCGTTGGACTCGTTGGACCAGGTTAATTATTATTTGTCTGTAATTTAATATTAAGAGCTGCGACAGTAACCTAAAAAACAATAATACGTTGAAAGAAAGAGCTTTTGTGTACAGAATGGTTTCCCGAACGGAAATCATTATTCAGCAAGTAGCTAAGTAATAACGGAACTTGTCAGTTCGGGTCTGGTCGCTCGTGTGTTCATAGCTTTTGGCTATTACGTAGATAAATCTAGCTGAACTAGCATTCCCAAGAAAGCTTTACTACATCCGTCTTCTAGGATATAACTTGGTCTTTACAGTTTTATTTGTACAAACGTCACAAAACGTTATAGAAAAAGAAAAGTTTCTGACTACAAAAATCTGGTATATTTTGTAAATGCAATGTAGGAAACATTGCATTTACTTTTAAAAACGTATTATTCATCTTTTAAGACGTACTCTTGTAGCAGACCTGCGGCTTTGCTTGCGCAAAACGTGCATTTGTCGCGTGGGCTGGAAATGGAAATTGAATTTCGGGAGGTCCGTAGTTACCCTGATATGATGTTAGAGTAAAAACAATATGATAAACTTTAACTGATTGATACAAGTTTTTTCTTAGGTTAGTAAGTAGAAGGTAGTTAGTGCTCGTGACGTAGTTGGCTAAATTGTTCTTAACAGATCAACGAAGTTAAGCACTGTTCCGCGGGATCATTATTGACCACCAGTGGCAGTTTCAACTGAGCGCTCCCGTGCTTCGGAGGGCACGTCAAGCACTCGGTCCCGGCTTTTTCAAAGTTGTTATTCCATGACAGAGGCCTTCGGGTGGCCTAGAAACTCTGTCACCAGAGTTGGCCACTGACTCATACGAACGAACGAACGAAGTTAGTGGTCGAGTGACTCACCTGATGTTAAGCGCCACGCCTGACCATACCAGTTCAACTAAGTTTTAGAGATCTAGAGTTCCTTTTTTATAGGGAACCTTTACACATTTTAAAGAAACACACTCTGAAAATTGTCAGTCTGTAGAACTTACCATTTTGGCTATGCGTTCATTCTCAGTCAGTTAGTAACGCTAAGGTTTTATGTATTTATAAAAAGAAGATACAGGCATCAATAGGATAGGATGCACATTGAAGGTATTGACAGAGACTCCCACCGGAAATCAGACGAAGCGAGCAGTGATGAGAAATACGAACCCGAGAACCTATTCATTCATTGTTAAGGGATATTGAGATGCATTTAGGAGAATACGTTGAAACGCGCGAGGATTAGATTATAGCTGATTGAAATACTGAGTGATAAAAAAGTAAGGTAGCCGGTTTAAAAAAACGTACCTATACAGGGTCATTCATTATCAACCTGACAAACCTAAGGGATAGGTTCCACACCTAAAAAAAAAAATATATGTACCTATAATTTTTTTTTTTTTTATGTATGTTTTGTCTTAAAAATCACAAATAAACAAAAAACATCGATTACGTTTTTCCGCTCAATTATTATTTATCATTGTTGGGAATCGAGTTAAGCGACGTAATAATGAAATGGATAATGTCAAGGACACGCGCAGGTCAAGGACACGCGGGTTAGTGACCCGCAGTTCATTGACGCGCGGGTCACTAACACGTGCCGAGCGCTGCCTTTTCGATTTCTAACAAGGATAACTAATTATGAAGCAGAATTACGTAATTTTTTTTTTTAATTTTATAAAAAAAAAACGTTTAGAAAAAAAAAAAAAGTACAAGTATTTTTTTTTTTATGTGTGGAACCTACCCCTTAAGTTTGTCAGGTTGATAATGAATGACCTTATATAAAGATATAAAGTCTCAGTTATAAGTATTTTAAACTTATGTACTTTATAGGGGATATTACATGTTGGGAACGCTTATGCGCAGTGATTTAGATCAAACCCTTTTAATTTAGTGAAGAAAGTTAAGAATCACAAGTTCGTCCAATATTTGTTAAGGTCAAAGTGGACTTGATAAAAACTACGCGAAAGTAACCTTAGTGACTTTGAGACAGTTTGGATGTTCGATCGGGTTATTGTCTATCATTGCCGACAAAAAAAACTAAAAAAAATGTTACTATTATATTAACGAAACGAACTATGTGCTTTAGAGTAAGAGTAGTAGAGTTCTTGTGATAGAGCTCGTCCGGGGAAGGACTACCACCATACCTATTTCTGCCGCCAAGCAGTAATGCTCGCATTGCTGTGTTCCGGTTCGAAGGGTATGGTTTCCGGTGAAATTACAGGCACATGAGACTTTGCATCTTACGTCTCAGGGTGGTAACACGCAAGTGATATCTATGATGTAGCATGCGTACATAGGCTACGGTAACCGCTGACCATCAAGTGGGCCGTACGCTTGGTTGCCACTCTAGTGGTATAAAAAAAAATATATATATATACCAGATGTTTTTTTATAATATTACGCTGTAGTATTAAAAAGGAACCGAGCTAGTTCGGTATCATAATATAATAGTGACTATCTTTTTTAGTCATAATATCAAGTTCAACAAAATCCTAAGAACTCTAGTCAATGCCCCATGGTTCACAACAAACGATGAGATACATGAGTACCTGGAAGTCCCTACAGTGGACGAAGAAATAAAATTGAGAGGAAGCAAATACTTGGGTCGCCTGAAAAGTCACAATAACCCACTTGCAAGGGCACTCATAGATAACCCGAGTACCACATGCCGCTTGAAAAGAAGCCACATCCTGGACAACCTCCAATAATGAGGGAAGAAGGACTAATGAGCCCGGATCCCAAACGCCAGAGAAACATCCAACTCATCCGCTTATAGTCCACCAACTGATCGCGGATAATCAGAACAGAAGAAAAAAAATATATATCAAGTTCTGCTCGCAGCTTTTGTCAGATGTTGGGACAAATCCGGACAAAAACTTTGTGGATGGAACGCGTGCAGAATTTCTGCCTACTTTTTTTCATCGTCCACATTTCTACTTGTAATTTTTTTCAGTTTTTTTTTATCTGGTGTGCCTAAGCCTCTATTATGATATTCGGGCCAGAATTGCCATGTACTTATTTCAAAACAATGTTACACTAAATTAAACGAAGTTTTACCAAATAAGAATTACGTACACATTTTTTTTTTTTATACAACTGAAGTGGCAACCATGCGTACGGCCCACAAGATGGTAAGCGGTTACCGCAGCCTATGGACGCTTGCAATACCAGAGGTATCACTCGCGGGTTGCCACCTTGAGTCTAAGATCGAAAGCCTCATGTGCCATTAATTTCACCGGAAACCATACCCTTCTCACCGGAACACAGCAATGTGAGCATTACTGTTTGGCGGCAGAAATAGGTATGGTGGTAGTCCTTCCCCGGACGAGTTCTATCACAGAGAACTCTACTACTACACATACACAGAGACGAGTCTTAGTCCATACAAACTCGGTTTATTTTTTGGTAAACTATTAGCTCGTCCGGCCAGAATATCGTACTGTGTAATGGACATGGTACGATTTTTGTCCAGTAAGATAACACTGCTTGAGTATAACTCAAATACTTGTAATTGAATGATTTCGAAACATTTGGAAACAAACAATTTGGTTTCCTGACTGACGACGAGAGATGAGAGATCGCAAAGTGTAAATGTTTGTTTGACAAACATGCTCAAATACCAGAACCAGACTTTGCGACTTTGTATATGAGTATGTATTTTGCATTTACACAAAGTATGTATCGCGATATAGTTATAAAGCACCGATTCTTTCGGCATCACTGCTATTCCGTATTCAGAACCTATCAATGTTTGCTTTGGTGCTGAAAACCAAAATACAAACACCGTTTTATATTAACCTGCTTTTACCAAGTTACCCGTCCAAATGATGACCCGCGGAACAGTGCTTAACTTCGTTGATCTGTTAAGAACAACTCAGCCAGCTACGTCACGAGCGCTCCGCCAGTGGCAATTTCAACTGAGCGCTCCCGTGCTTCGGAAGGCACGTTAAGCAGTCGGTCCCGGCTTTTTTAAAGTTGTTAGGCCATGACAGAGGCTTTCGGGCCGCCTAGAAACTCTGTCACCAGAGTTGGCCACTGACTCATACGAACGAACGAACGGACGAACGAACCAAGTTACCGTGTTTTTGTACAGTTATTTTATACTGGCGAAGCACTTGGGTAACAGCAAATTGGATCAGAAGTATTAGCTGTGTGAGTACAAAATATGTATATCTAAATATATAAAAAAATCTTACGTACTTACTTACATTGAAAATGTAAGGCTGATTGATAAATAAACGCAGATCCTAAACCAAGAAAAAAGTTTGTATATAAAAAAAAGTCAACGTGCTCTAAATTGCGGGGTATTCCCTAGTCATAAAATAGTTTCTTGCTATTATGATAGATATTATTTGCGATTGTTGTTAGCAGGTTCAACTTTTTATCACACCTACTTATCAACTTAAGTATCTTTTTATTTTTCAATATCTAAAACCAGGCCTGTTCTCAAGAGTGCGGATTCTATGCTAATAAGAGGATGACACATTTCTTTTTTATTTGAAATTCTTGGACCGATAATTTTGTCCTCACCATGACTTTCAAATTAACTATTAGCCGCGTACCCACCTAGCGCACAGGCTCGCGCGGCAGCCTCGGTGTCCGGATCGCGAGCGATGGCTCCCGCGGCAGCCTCAGTAGTTTTGTTCAATTTACACGAGGCCGCCTCGCGAGGCAGGCTGAGCCATCATAAGTCCGCGAGTATTCGTAATGGACAGTCGTCAGAGAGACAGAGAGCCAAAACATAACCGTCCCCACCTAACGCACAGCGCTCACTGAGGCACCTTTGAGCGCGTCAAGTTTACCGACAACAGATGGCTCGTGGCCGAGCCGTGCTCGGTCGAGCAAACGCGCGCCCGAGGCAGGCCGAGGCACGTCCACACCAGCCGAGGCATTTGGCTCGCGAGGCTGCCGCGCGAGCCTGTGCGCTAGGTGGGTACGCGGCTATTCGGTGTTCTATTTGCGAATAGAAAAATCAAAAGATTTTTTTTCATATTCCACTACAGCACAAGAGCTCGTGATGGTTGGAATATAAATCTTAATTCTGTTAAAATGTACCTAAACATAAAGTAAGCTATAAAGAAAGTATACCCTAAAATTGGTCTTTTTGTCACATTTTGTTGAAAGGAGTAACGAATCAAAAGAGGCATACGCAACAAACTAAACGAACATAGCTAACATAGCTTAGCTTATGTAGATGCAGTGCTTAGCAATCAATCGCCAATCAGTGACCAAAACAAAAAAATCAGAGCATTTCGACAATTTTCAAATGTGATTGTGGATTGAATAAAAAACAACGGAATCAAATCAGGCTGCAGTCAAACAAACAGCGCGCAATTACACTTTAATTGGATATAACCTTAGAGAGTTTATATAGAGAGATATCAAGCTTATACATCAGTCTCTGTATGTGTGCATGTTTTGTTTTTGTGTGCAGCTTTTATTGCAGTGCGTTGAGTGCGTTTGCAGAGACATCCTGAGCTATAGAAACTATTTAAATGTACTTAATATGTAGAACTGTTATCACGCTAGTCTTGAACAGAAACGTGTTGGTTCTGGTATGGTTTTCGTTATAACCCTCACTTTTATTCAATTAAAGTTGATATTAAAATGAAATGAAATGAAATGAAGTCGGTTTATTTGACAAACACACAGAAAGAAAACAAAAAAAATATAAAACAAGAGACTTAAGTAATAAAAAGAAAAGGAAATAGGTAGGTAAGTAGGTACATAGGATAAACAACATGACATTTTTTAAGCAAGATTACCTACTAACTGGTGGACTGTGCCCTACTGTGCCAATTAGTTTTCTGCTGTGTGTGGGTCAAAGAAGCTCGGTCTCAGTTTAAGCTACGACACATACACAGAGTGTGATGTGAAGCTGCACTGGTTTTCAGACAAAACCTGGACAAGGGTGACCTCACGATTTGATTTGGTTTAACTTTGAGCAAAGTTAAATAAAAAACACAAAAAATCTGTAAATTTTATTTTTAAACTAAAAGTAGCTTGACAGCTCCCGATATTATTGCTCTAAGGAAATAACAGTCGGAAATCAAAAAGTTGAAATAAAGTTTTAGTTAAAATCGTTTCGCAGTAGAGTGCTCAGCAATTGAAAAAGTTTCAGTTTGCAAACCATTAACTGCAGCTGAAGTTTAGATAGCTACACCGTAATACCTATCTAGTAACTAATTTAGCGGCACTGAACTGTACGACAGAAGATATGTGTTACAGATTTAGTTGTTTAACAATCTTTCAAAGGATAATGTGAAGTGACATGTGAAATTTATCAACTGGAAAATTAAAAAACAAACTATCTCAAAAAACGTTTACAGATGACAAAAAAGCTTCAGACGAAAGATGTACCTAGGTACAGTACAGGAGTAGCTAAGCCTGTACTCTGAATTGATATTAGTAGCAAAGATCATGCAAAGCGCAAACGCGAAAAGAACCTAGCTGATGTTGATGCCAGATTGTTTTATGGCTTGCCAATTGGAACTGGCGTAAATTCACCTAGCTTGTAATAGTTTTTAATGTGATCCTTGTGATTTTATTTAAAAAAAACTAAATGCTTAATCATCATCATTTTCATAAATAGGCATATTCTCATACTCTCGATCAAGAGTGATTGTATCATTTCCACCACGTGGACCCAATGCGGATTAGTGGATTAGTTATTCAAGTAATTTGAGCTAAACGCTCAACAAAATATAAAACGCTCAATGTATGTATTAAAACGATTACATAATAAAGGCGTCGAAATAAAATAAATATATAGCTCGTTATTAGTAAGTTTGTATAAGTCAGCAGCCAACTCTGGTGTTTCAAATTGTAGACCGCTTATGAAAGCGGTTACCGCAGCTTATGGACGCTTGCAATACCAGAGGTATCACTCGCGGGTTGCCACCTTGAGGCTAAGATCGAAAGCCTCATGTGCCAGTAATTTCACCAGAAACCATACCCTTCACACCGGAACACAGCAATTCGAGCATTACTGCTTGGCGGCAGAAATAGGTATAGTGGTAGTCCTTCCCCGGACGAGCTCTATCACAGAGAACTCTACTACTCTTCGTATCCATAAAGAAAAAACAAAGTTACGTTGCTATATCAATTTAATTGTTGTTACTTTCAACACCGGACAATTCATTTAGAAACCAACTGACAATAAAATATTATAGTCCTTATAATTAAATGAAAAGTTAATTTCGACGGACTACGCCGTAGCCAAAGTGCTACGTTTTGGCTACGACGTAGGAATAGGAAGTGGCATTTACGCGTAGCAAACTTGCATAATATTATTTGAAACTTAACACTTCTGTTGATGTTTGTTTTGTTGATGTTCCTTAGGATCGGAAGGCGGGGTCACTACCACTAGACCACCAGTGCTCACTTCACTCTGACTTCACCCTATAGGTGATATCTAGGTACAGTCAGCAAAGAAAGTGGTCTATCACTTTTGAAAAAAAATCTGTGAAATCTATGACGTTCAAACAAATCTCAACCTTTTTTCCCTCAATTTTTTTAATCTTAATTTTTTGCTGACTGTACCTAGTTAAATTTGAATTAAATTATTCGTAACAGTTAGAAGCAGCGAATATAATAATGTAACGGTAGATAAGCTGCTGTTACATTATTATAATGTATATGGATTTTACAAGCTACTACTTTTAAAATACCCCTAACAATAAAAAACCTAAATCTAGCTTGGATTTGCAGCTTTTAAGTAACGTTATTTGATGACTCCATGACGGAAGCCTTCAAAGAGCAAATCACGATAAACTCATTTGACAAACATTGTCATCGTTGTCGTAAACGTAAACGTATCGTCCAGCTGTCAATTTGTATAGAATTTTTAACAGCCCCTTTTTAGTGCGTTAAGTGTACTACCGAAATTCTGTACAAATTGAAAGCTGGACGATACGATTATGCTTACGATTGTAGTTTTTCGTGATAAGCACTCGGACGGTCTATTAGCTCAGTCACCAGAGTTAGCTACTGACTCATACGAACTTACTTTATTACTTCGGCATCCATAACAATAGCCTTGCTATTTTGCGCGTTGATTGATTGCCAGTTAGCTAGTAACGAAACGATTTTATATAATTAGATTCCTTTTTTTTCAAACCAGATAAGCGGTATATACCCAGCCGGTGATGCTGCCAGTTCTTTAACGGTATACGGTATTGGTTTTACGGCGTTGAAACTGGCGTAAATATCTCGCTTGCAGCTTGTAGGACGTTTCAAAGTGATCCTTGTGATTCTAATAAATAAAGCACAGTTTGAGTATTGAGCGTCGTGGCGATGTGCCCTTTAATAGGGCACAGATGATTAGGGGTAGTACCCAATAGACGCTTGTAATACTCGCGCGTTGCCAATTTAAGACATAGATGAAGATTTATGTGCCTGTAATTTCATCGGCAACCATACCCTTCAAACCAGAACTAAGATACAAGCATTGCTAATTTAACCGTACGCTCTATAACCCCGGGAATACTAAGCTTAATGCCTTGAACTATGTTTCATAAATGTGTAGTCTAAAAAAAACTTAGCGTTAAAAATAAATAGCTAAGGAGTTAGTAACTCTACTAATAAAACTATTGTGAATTCTATCATACACTAGCTAACTCAAGCCGTTTAATTTGCGCAATTTTTCTCACCGTTTGAATCTTCCTTGGACTTCTACAATATTTCAAGACCAAAATTAACCAAATCGGTTTAGCCGTAAGTTTTGGCGAGACTAAAGCACAGTAATTCATTTTTATTTACAAGACAAGAAGACAAGAAGTCAAGATTGAAATAAAAGAATATTTTCACGTACCGGTATATCGGTAAAGACACTGCCTCAATTCCAAGAGTCTTCAGGTGAAGTGTCATGGCGCTCTTCTCGCGTCGTGATATTATGCACTGTTAATACTTCCTCGACGAGCTAATAACAAAAATATTTACTTTTTCATCTACTTCTACTTTTTTTTATTTTATCCTGGGAAAAACCTAATATTAAATTTATATTTGCCCTGTGACGGGTTTATGAGACACGGGAGCTTGTTTTATTCCTTTAGTACGTTTTCGTGTTAGTGTACAATCCGCCATGTTAGACTCAGACAGGCGCAGTGATTGAGCTCTCTATAGTTTGATTTCGACAAACATTTTCTGTATCAGTAAAGGTGGCGATACACTGCCTACTCCTAATGCCGGCAGTACACGCTTGGCCAAGGAGCTAGGCCAACATACTGGGCCAGCGTGTAGAGATCATGTTGGTGACTACTTTGGCGTGATGGCAGCTGGCGACCAATGTTGACGGGCAAACGAAATAGTGTCGGTTTTTCGTGCAAACATCAAATAATCTTAGCGCGCTCCGCCAACAATTGGCGTCACATTGGAGTCCAATTCTGTTTTATCTATATACTCGTATCTATTCTATATATAAAGTACGCGTGAGTGAAAAACACAATTATTTTTTATTTTCATCTGTGTGAAGTTGAATAAGCAATGAGGTTCAAAAACCAATGCAATGACGACCGATGTGGCGCAGCGGGCGCAGGTCCGCCTGCGACGCGGAGGTTGCGGGTTCGATTCCCGCCTCGGGTCAAATGTTTGTACTATCTACAAATATTTGTCCCGGGTGTTCTGGGTATTTTCTATTTATAATAAAAAATATCTATCTATGTATTGTATTGTATTAAGTATATATCAGTCATCTAGTACCCATAAACACAGCTCTGTTTAACATCAGCTTACCTTGGGGCTAGATGATACTGTGTGGATTGTCCAGAATTATTTATTTATTTATTTTATTAATTAAAATTATCACTTGATCACTATCTAAACAGCGACAATTGGTGGCCAAAATCTTGGCCCAACATGCTGGCCCAACCCTTGGGCCAAGTGTCTACTGCCGGCTTAGGACTAAATAAACTGCGCAGTTTGGTTTTTGTTTTGGCATGCCATTTCATGCTAATATGCGCGTCTGAACCTTTTGCATGCCATTTAACTTTATGTTGTAACCGTTTGTTTTTAGATAGCTCAACTGTTTCATATGTATTTTGTATATTTGTAATGTAATGTGCATACTTTAATTTTATTTGTTAACCACATACATTATTTGAATAGCAAAATTATCGCATGACCGGTTTAAATTCCACTACTTTATAATCGGAAGACGCGGAAACTACCACTAGTCAACCAGAGCTGTTGCCTGCTTAGGGTTACCTACGCACGTCGGTAGCGCTTAAAATATTGCACAGATCTATTCCCCACACACGCTACGGTCTACCTGCGCAGGCATACCTGCACAGGTAGACCTCTCATTGAACAAACACTGTCTCAAAAAGCTTACTATAAAATAACCGATTACCTAGATGATAAAAAAGCTTGGGACGAATGTGCTCCTACTCTACTCGGCATTCATAACAATAGCAAGGGTCATGCCAAAAAAGCGATAGGAACCCAGCCGGTGTTGCTGCCAGTTCTTTTACGGCATGGGCGCGCGTTGGAACTGGTTTACATTTTCCTAGCTTGGCAGACGTTTTAAAATGATCCTTGTGATTCTATTGAAATAAATAAATTTTGATTTTGATTTTAATTTTTGATTCTCCGGTAGGCCGTTGTTTGTATGACCGCCATTATGTTTAAACCATGACATATAAAGCCGCCAAGTTTGTTAACCTTCGGCTTCAGCAACAGACGTCCTAAAGTCTTTAATAATTCTTCAATTATACTTTTCTCATACAAAGTTAAAGCACATCTAACAAACTCATTTACAGAGGGTTAACTTTAAATTATAATTTGAGTTTTGATAATTAAAATTTTATAATCTCGGGGATTCGAATTAAAGCAGGCGAAATTGTGTCGCACATAATAATGTTCAACCCTGCTTAATGAAAATCTTCAGAGTTTATAACTATAGTTTATGTTTTAAGTATGAGACCCCTGGAAATTATAATTATATAAAATCGACTGACTGACTGACTGACAATAAACACAAACCTTACGATTTCAGGGTGAGCTTCTTGAAATGCCTGAGAGTGAACTATAAAAGGAATTTCTAAAATTCAACTCCTAGAGGGCGCAGCGGGAAAAAAAGTATGCAAGAACAAGAGCGTGGAAAAAGTTGCGGGGCGTTCACTAGTTGATATACTGATATAATCAAGAGCTTGATTACTCTTAAGTAGTTAGTAATAGTTAGGTCAGTTAGTTAGCACCATCTAAGGTACCTACCTAGTGTGATGAAAAATTGACCGTTTCGAAAAATGTCTATAAGACTAATAATACTCGTAGTAGGTGGTAATAAAAAAATATTGGTAAACATGTTTTAACATCACCATCTAGCCCTAAACTAAGCAAAGCTTGTACTGACCAGATAAGCCACTAAAAGTAAGTAAGTTCGTATGAGAGGCCAAATCAGAAGCCAAATCTGGTGGCAGAGTTTCTAGGCCGCCCGAACACGAGCCCGAGGCGGCGTTGTTAGGCCGCTGTCATGGCCTAACAACTTAGAAAAAGCCGGGACTGACTGCTTAACGTGCCCTCCGAAGCACGGGAGCGCTGAAATTGCCACTGGCGGTCACCCATCCAAATGATAAGCTACTGATAGAATAATTTTATACATTTGGTTGTAAATACACAGAAACACCCAGAAACGGAACCAATATTTGCAAACCTTTTGCCCCAGGGGGTATCGAACCCGCAACCTCTCGCTTCTCTAACGGGTACTCGCCCATCGCGCCACTGAGGTCTTAAACGAAGCTATGTTAGTAAGGAGGTTGGTAGATTCATATCTCCCGAGGGATTCTGACTTTATTAGTGACTGCCATCACAGTTATTACTGCGCTACCCTTGGAAGCAGAGATGAGAAAATTTTACGGTTATCTTTTACCGAGTTCATATCAGTTTTGTCAGTTAATGTGTGTCTTGAAGTGTTTTTATATAACAGTCCAGCGAAGAAACAGTAGACAACGTCTTTTTACAGATTAGCAGACAAAAATATTTATGAAATAAATTCTTAATAATCAAATTGTACGTATGGAGAATATCGTAAAAAAAATCTTTGAAATGTAGGATATAATTGGAAAATAAGTTGTAATTTTTCAATGTGGGTTTTATCAAGGTTTTATCAAGATCTGAAAACTAATTCGTGTTATGGCGATTATGAATTAGAAGCGTATATCTCTATATACATACTTATGATTTTTAATAAGTGAGTAAGTTCGTATGAGTCAAAAAACTTAGCCAGCTGCGTCACGAGCGCTCCAATAAGCGCTTTAATGAAATACCGACTTGGAAAAAATGGGCTAGAACTTTAGCGTATTTGCCCTCCGAGTTGATAACCGCATCGCAGCGTTACGACAGTGTCGTCTACCACTCGGTATGAAGCGAAGTTACTGTGTTTAGAGCGCGGTGTGTAGCTTCGTACCTTGCAAGTAAAATTACGCGGTCAAAGAGACTTAATTACTACGTCTCGGGGCGACCAACGTAGTGCGGTACCACGCAGACCTTGCTTTAGGTGGCACTGCAACTGCTCACTGCTCAGGCGTGGCGCAAACGTTGTCAAACGTCGAGTCGTTCTACAAATGGCACCAAAATAACTGATAGGTATGTACCGAACCCTACCTCAAGCGAGGAAAACTACCTCACCGTAAAAGCTAATAATGTATTAAAGTAATACCATAAAATATTTGTAGAAATATTGTAGAAATATCGTTGAAATGGCCACGTGATCGTCTAGTAGTAAAAGGTAGGACCTAACTTGTGTTCCGTATTAGTAACCTAAATTCTTTTTAAAAGTGATCAAGTCTTGTCTACTGCGATACTTATTTTATAATTGTCTACTTCGATACCTATTTTATAATTGTCTACTGCGTAACTTACCTCGTCTAATATTGTACCTAAATACAGGAATGTCTACTGTGTTACCTATATTTATTTATTGTCTACTGTGTTACTTGCTTCGTATAAATATCAAGCTAAAGTCTAATTCTGAACGTACGTCGAGATAACATACTTCAGGCTATTGTACCTCGGGCTATCGTACATCGGGCTAACATACCTTTTATATTATCAAGATGAATGAAGATGATGATTGTAAATAGAAACGGCTATAAAGATTATAACATAATCCTTATAGGATCAGAGCACCGCCCCGCTCAGATCAATGGGCTCGTCTCCAAACTGGACACCCTCTTCCGTATCATGAAATATTATCATGGAAATTATCATGGACATCCTAGTGACTTGGATGCCCATCAATAATTCTGGGAAACAGAAACTATATCTGTAAAACTCTACGTATTTCAACTTCAAGTCTGTCATGTATGTCTACATGGGACAAGAGGGCTTTATCTTTTAGCAAGTCCAAGTCGAAGGTCCGTCAGTCTTTATTGCCTCTCCAGTAATCCTGCATCTAGAAATGCAACGGAGAGGTCCGTTCTAACTACCCTACCTATTTACCTGCCTGCCTACCTACCTACCTACCTTCCTACCTATCTATCTATATAGGCTTTTTAGAAAGTTTTGGAAGAATAATTTAGTTTAGAACTTTCCAGAATAGCTTAGTTTTCTGACAGAGAATATACCATAAAATCGGCGTTACTTAACCTTTGCAGAATGAACCAAATTCAGATATATAATTTGTATTGTTAATGTCGTGGTAACTCCGGTCAGGACTTCGAAGAGGTAGCTCACCATCCGTGAACAGGTCTGGGTATTGCTGGTGGGACTTATACTGCCCAAAAGTCCGACGTAAGATATACCAAGCGAACTTAACGTAGCTCACCAGTTGTACATAGACTGGATTATGGTTACACCGGTCGAGACTTTAGTAAGGTAGCTCACCATCCGTGAACAGGTCTGGATATTGCTGGGTGGGACTTATTCTGCCCAAGTCTGACGTAGGATAAACCAAGTGAACTTACCTCGTTCACCAGCTGTACAGTCTGGGTATCGCCACTAGGACTAAATACGTCCAAAAGCCAAAGAAGAATATAATATTAGTAGAATTCAGCTCACTGTCTGCATTGGTCTAAAACAACACAATTTAATATAATAAATTCAACATCAAGATCAAACCCAACCATTCCTTCAATTTAGGTAAATATTCACAACATTATAAAAATACCCCTTAGTAATTACTGGTTATTTCAAATGTACAAATAAATAGTATTGAGATCAAATAATCCAATATCGTGAATTTCTCTGAAACTACGACAATTCCGTATCCGGACTTTCTAGCTTACAAACTCCTCAAAGGGCACTGAATTGATTCACGCTTTTTGTATTTAAATCACAATTAGTCTACAGCTGATAATAATGTGTTTGAATATTTTGAGATTTTTTAGCCGATAATTTTCAATTTGTTATTTTTCACGTCCTGACAGCCTGCCTACCAAAAATCAAGTCCCGTATTTCTTTTTGACATCTACCAACTTAGTACTAATTCTCTACAGCTGTCTAGAAATGAGTTTTGAATATAATGACAAATAAGATTTTAATGTTTGTTTAAAAGCACTACTGATGTGTTTTAGAAATCTTAAACGTCCCAATAATAAATGTTCAAAGGCCTCCTAAACTATGTTTGTGAATAGAACGAAACTAGGCATAGGCTGTTTCGTTACAATTACCGAATGGTGCGAGTTGCGAAACCCAAAAATAATATTATTTCCGTTCTGCGAGCGTCTTGACCCATTGAATGTCATTTCAAAGAAAAACAATAAAAAATCTACATGGGTTAAATAGGTGACCGGGCATGCTCTTGGTGTATGGTATGTGCAATGATGCGTGAACGAATGTCGATACGTTAATGGTATCTACATACCTACGAACTATTTACATGACAGCTGATTCTGAACGCGACACTGCATTGTACTTCCAGCTGAATAAATGTTGAAAATTGCCCGCTTCACTCGCGTGGTGCCAGGATAAAACAAAATAAAATAAATAAATATTGGCATTTCTACACAGCGCCACCGCGCCTAAGAAAAACTTGAAATATTGGAACGAAAATTTAATTATGGTCGAAATTTGTTAAACAGGCTCTATAGAATTTTTCTATCGTTGGGGATCTTTGGTTCCAAAAAGAGGCAAAAAGCGGCTATTGAATATAACTATTGTAACTTGTAACTTTAAATTGGTCACATCAATAGTTAGTGAAGATCGGATGAGGACCATCGGCGTGATTAGCAGATTAGCTCCTCAAACAGCAGTATATTGCTCACTTTTTAAAGTTTGTGCTCGCGCAGTCTACTGTACGCAGAATTACTATTTAGCTATCTCAACATTTTAATATTCCGCGATCGGGATTGCATTCAGCTCCACTCACGTGCGATGCGCACTCAACAGTATTACGCGATGATATTGTACGAGCACTTCAAACAATACCCAGTTTGCAACTCAGCAAACTAGAAAAACAGTGCGCCGATGATGCTTTTTTCTATTTTTATTGGATACAGTATGTTTTTGTATGCCTATTCGATAGCAAGCATTATAGTTAGCTAGACCTAGAGCACAGAACAGATATTAGTACTCAGTCTAGGGGTTCATTGTGCTAATCCTTAACTGGCTAAATCGTTAGGCTATTAAGACGAGCGGCTTATAAACTCCGTCATAATATCTATTCTGTAATTCCGTCACTAGAAAAGTTGACCACTGACTCCTACGAACTTACTCACTTTAGTACACTTCTAAAGTGTAATCAATCAGAACATATCAATACCACCTGCCATTTGGCCATATGTTTCGGAATGAATCGATACTCAACACAGCCTTTCGATATAACAGTCCATGCTTTTTCAGATATCATGAGCTATAAACCGCATAACAACGCGATATTACCTGGTGGTAGGACTCTTCAGCAAGAGTCCGTCTTGGTGGGTACCACCGCAGTGTCAGATATTCTGCCTCCAAGCAGTAGTGTGCAAGCTGCACTGTGTTTAGGTTTAAAGGGCACTGTAGCAAGTAAAATTTAATGGGCGAAAGAGACATGTCTCGGGGTGATAAGCGCAGTGCAGTGCCACGCAAACACTTGAAAACTTTAAGCTTTGGATGGCACTGCATCTGTAATAGTCAGGCGTGGTGCTTACCATCAGGTGGGCGCTTTGATTGTCTTGTCACTTGCTGACATAAAAAAAAAAAAAAAAAATTGCTTTTGCCATCTGCAGGCCGATTCTTTTTCAAATGAACAACGCTTAAGGTTTTATTCAGTGTATTTCGGATCTTTAGTTTTTCTCAAAAAGCTATTCTTTAAACTAATGGGCAAATCACACAAAACACTCGATCGATCGTTGGCTTTTAGCTGAATCGCAGCAGAATTATTAGTTGTTGGATACGAAAATACAAATACAGATGAAAAGTAGCCGTTCATGGTTCGTTCGCAATCGATTGATAGGTTTGTTATTAGAATTGCGCTTTTGTGCAGGTATTTCGATTTGCCGGGTACCTACGCGATATATCTCTTGTATCTGAATAAACGTAACCCAAAACGCTAGTGACTTATAGACTATGTGTGTTTGACGTGCCTTTCCGACTCATTTGAAAAACCTTTCTCCCGTTTTTTTCTGATAGCTTTCCATGACCCTAACATAACAAATATAATATTACGCATATCCATTGTTTTAATCGTGAGTAATGGTTGAGTACATACAAAAATCCCATTAAAAAAAAGTTTATTGTAAGTTGAAAACTCCCATTCATCAGCTGACATTTTTAATGCTAAGCTATCGTATAGAAGGTTTCTTGTACGGATGAAGAAGGGAAATCTCTCTCTCGTAAAAATGTTCCACTTCGAAAGAACTTACCAAAATGCATTTTTAACGTTACACTGCAGAGCCATATTACTCTATGTTAGTAAAAGGTGCTACATTGTAGTTTTAACTGTAATGTACTAAACATTGTTGGGAATGCATGCGACGCCAATAACAAGCCTTCGTTTGAGCCCCATTTCTGGCATGACCAATTTTGGCTTATGTCATCCCACCCGCATATTTAAAGCTCCCAAACCTACATTTTACATTAGGGCTGCCTCTAACATCTCATCTCACCTACTAGGTAAGTAATAATTTTGTGTGAGTTTTTGATCTCTCTACTTGGTATAACGTTTCATTAGATTAGTCGTAGTTAAGAAATCGCATAGTTTTAAATTGGTGACCGCTATTAGTAGCATGCTGATGCTGATCTGAGCTTCGCTTTTCATTTCCGTGCTTCAGAAAAGAATATAAGATGTTACACTCGCTTACTTAGTTGGATTGGTGACTCTAGTGGCATCAGCATCTTAGTTAGGTTTTGGAGAGGACGTGCTTCCGTGCTTTGAGAGAACTAGAACTTATCTAGCAACCTCTGGCCTCGCAGAGTCTATCAAATCGCTTTTCCGTTTTACCTCTCGCTGTGACAGCCCTATGTCTGTAGTAAGAACTAAACTAACCGACTAAAATTCGACATGAATTTGCGTTTTATTTCCACGTCTGGAGTGCAGCCAACGCGTCGTGCTCTTCGCGATACCAGTCTAAGTGGATGTAATTTTACTTTACCTTACATCTTCGTAAGATCGCAAGTTAAGAACAAAGTAGCATTTACATAATACCTACTTAAATCGCTCAAAGCGTACTTTCAGTGTGAATCAGTGCGGTAGTTTTCACGAGTGTAACTTTGCTGCAATCAACTACACATCAATAAGTCATATTCAAACAGAATAGTTAAGTTAGTTTTAGATCAAAAGCAAATGAAGTTGGATTGGAACTTACGTATGGCCTCCGTCATGGTCTATCGACTGTTATGTTAGTGGTAGGACTCTTCAGCAAGAGTCTGTCATGGTGGGTACCACCGCAGTGTCAGATATTCTACCTCCAAGCAGTAGTGTGCAAGCTGCACTGTGTTTAGGTTTGAAGGGCACTGTAGCAAGTGAAATTACTGAGCGAAAGAGACTTAACAACAATGTCTCGGGGTGATAAGCGCAGTGCAGTGCCACGCAAACACTTCAAAACTTTAAGCTTTGGGTTGCACTGCATCTGTTATAGTCAGGCGTGGTGCTTAACATCAGGCGGGCGTCTTGATTGTCTTGTCACTTGCTGACATACAAAAAAAATATGTTATCCAATATCCTATGAAATTGGATGTGTGTAACCGACAATTTAACGTGCCCTCCGATAGCTTGGAACCTTGGATGGCGATGATTGCCACTGGATGGCGATCACAGATTCAAATGCTAACCTCGCGTAACTTAATTTCGTTAATGTATTAATAACGACTACGCCACCAGCCAGCGCTTGAGTTTTTATTTAAGAAAATATGCCTTTAATAAGAATGTTTTCTTGAAGTTTTTTCTTTTCTGCCTGAAAAATGTGTTTCAACAGATTTCTCTTGAGTTATAACATGGTATACATTTGTACACCAAAGACATTGAGAATTTCCTCTGAGCTCTACTTACACCGATATTTTTTTACATTCTGTATAACAATCTAGTAATAAATCTTGCAGCAATTTGTATCTCTAGGGGACAGAACAAAAGCAGGTTTACTTGGTCTTTGCCTCATGCAAGTTGGAACTTGTGAATTGCAATTGTTGCCAGTTTGAACTCGAGGATTACGTCTGAAATACTTCACTGAAGCTATGCCCATTGTTCAGCTCTAAGCACTTGCACTGAGGTTTGTACTGATGAGTTCTTGCAAAGATACCTACGACTTAGTTTATTAGTTTTAGCACGAGAGACACTATGTTTTAGTTAGTAGGTGTGCCAAGCTGACGACGGACTTTGCCGGGCAATAATAACCGTTGTTATAGCCGTTATTTTATGTAGCTTTGATATCAAAAAGGGTATTAAAAAAAAAATACCATAGTAAGAATATACTAAGTATATAATAATACTATGTACCTAATAACCGTGGAGTGGAGCACTGGTGACCTGTTATACAGGCGTACAACCTAATTCAGGCACCAGTCTCTCACAAATCAGGTTTAATGATATTAATTTTATATTAATTAAAGTACAAATACTCAGGACTAGCACATAAGAAACCTATTTGTGAGAAAATAAACATTTTAAACATTTTTTTTTTTTTAAACATACTATAATATTATATAATAGCGCCAGTAGTGGTAGTGACCCTACCATCCGATCCTAAGGTCGTGGGTTCAAACCCGGTCGTGCACCAATGGATTTTTCTGACGAAAAATGTATGTGCGCAATGCTAGTGCTCTTATACGGTGAAGAAACATCGTGAGGAAACCGGCATGTCCAAGAACTAATAATTCGAAAGACATGTGCCATTCACCAATCCGCATTAGGTCCTCGTGGTGGATTAAGACCAAATCACTCTCGCCTGAGAGTAGGCCAGTGTCCCAACAGTGGGAACATTAGAAGGCTGTCATGATGATGATGACTAAATAATTTTACTCTTGGAAACTATCAATTTTTGATTGGGGTAACTGAGCAGGATGTTTTTTTATGTCGTCAAATTTTTATGATCATTGTCAAGTCGTCCACGCTTGACCAGTGTCATCCAAACATTATAGTTTAAAAAGTATGTTTCGCCTTTGCGTTCGTTCCCTGAGACATAGTTATTATGACTTCTCCCTGTAATTTCACTTGTTCTTATTACTGTCATAAGAATGAGATTACGTTTTACGTTCCACATATACAATTATGTTGTTTTTTAGTGTTTTGTGCGTAAAACGCTCCCCATTATCTCGTCCCATTTTTCAGTAAGGTGAAAATTATGCAGCACTACGACTAAGAGCAAACGCACATTGAACGATAACTGTGTAGATAATTTGATTGAGCACCTGTTAAATGAATATTTATTACTTAAGCTAAAATATTGAATTTACTTAGCAATACGCAATGCTGTGAAGTAGAGAAATGAAGCCAGGTTGACTACAAAACAGTTTGCAGCAATAAATTGTTTCAACAGTCATAGTTTTTTAGAACCGTGAAACAATAAAAAAATATAAAAAAATAAAAACACCAAAAGAAAAACAAATAACTACAATGGTTTACTGGCGGTCCCCGCACAAGGGCTAGCCTGTATCTTTTTTTTTTATACATCTGAAGTGGCAACCAAGCGTACGGCCCACAAGATTATAAGCGGTTACCGCAGCCTATGGACGCTTGCAATACCAGAGATATCACTCGCGGGTTGCCACCTTGAGGCTAAGATCGAAAGCCTCATGTGCCAGTAATTTCACCGGAAACCATACCCTTCACAACGGAACACAGCAATGCGAGCATTACTGCTTGGCGGAAGAAATAGGTATGGTGGTAGTCCTTCCTCGGACGAGCTCTATCACAAAGAACTCTACTACTCAAAAAACTCTACTACTCTTCGTATCGCGGGAGACCGGTTTTTACACAAAAAGGTTACCACAATATTACATAAGTACTTGTTTCAAAATAACTGCTTTTATGCCTATCACTTAGCAATCATGACAATACCTAATGACATGGTTGCTAGTGATCACTTATCAAAGCACTAGTGGAACGCCCTACGACTTCATATGCTTTTCTTTCTTAAAAGCGTCATCTTCCTGCTGCGTCCTAATTGAATTTCGGGAAATACTCTGATAACGCATTTACAAAGAAATGAATACACCTTTTAAGTTTCAAGTCTCTAGAACTAACGGTCTTGTAAGTATAAATAAGTGTCGTTATAGGTACTCGTTATAGGAGGAGCGCTCGTGACGTAGCTGGCTAAGTTGTTCTTAACAGATCAACGAAGTTAAGCACTGTTCCGCGGGGTCATCATTTGGATGGGTGACCGCCAGTGGCAATTTCAACTGAGCGCCCCCGTGCTTAGGAGGGCACGTTAAGCAGTCGGTCCCGGCTTTTTCAAAGTTGTTAGGCCATGACATAGGCTTTCGGGCGGCCTAGGAACTCTGTCACCAGAGTTCTGCCACTGACTCATACAAACGAACGAGGTACTCGTTAGTCAGTCAAAGTAACTACCTACAGTGTGCGCGTACCTTTATCATCTTAACATCTGAAACTCAATGAGTCCTGCGACCTAGTTGTTTGAGCATGAATATTTATGAAGATGGAACTTTTTCAAGTTTCCCGAAGTGCTAATTTCCACGTTTATAATAGACATTGTTTGAATAAGAGATCTTTATTTACATACTGGACTAAGGACTGCTTTCTTTATTGAGTGCAAATTATTTCGGAAAATTCCGTAGATTTTCTCAAAGGTCAAAAGGTCATCTAATAAAGCCCAGTGTACCATGAACCATTACTTAGATTTACGGCAAGAAACAAAGTGTTTTGTTATTTTCTGTATATTATTTTATTGACCCAAATTGTGAATATATAGGTATATTGATTTGGCTTTATGGCAACATAGCTTAAATTGATATTGATATTGACAAGTTTCAGTCAGGAGGTAGTAGACCATCTGCAATCATCTTTTGCCTCTTCGCCTCTTCTCGAGCTTTCTTCTCAGCATCCTTCCTCTCCTGTTCCTCTCGTTCTTCTGCCGCCTTCTTCATAGCCATCTCAGCCAGTACCTTCTGGTCCAACTTGAAGAAATTAATCGGCTCTTTGATATACTTTTCATCCTTATTGTTCATGTTTTCAATGAATTTCGTGTAACAGAATGTACCTTCTTCTGGGTTATAGGTTTTGTCTTTGGTAGCAAGTTTGATCCAGTCCATGAATTCGATTTCTTGAAGAGGCTCTCCCCAGGTGAAGAGTTCTTCTCTCAGTAGTTCAAAGTCGCAAATGCCGGTTTCTTCATCATCGTGACTAAGAGCTGCGAAGGCTTTAGTGACGGCGAGTTCGAAATCATCCCCCCAGCCCATTTTGGCTTCGATCATGAAAAGCCACTCGTGGTATTCCACAGTGTCAACGTATTCGTCTTCCAGGAAGGTTGTAAACAGCTGTCGGATTTCTGCTGTTTTTGGATTGAAGCCAAGCTTTCTGAGCATAAGTGGGATCGCTTCTAAGGGAACCTAGAAGGGAAAAATCAAGTAAATTCATAAATTTAGAGCAAAATAATTCTGTCTAAGAAAATTTAGGCCAACTTTTACTTATATTGTAAATAAGCTGTTTGATAAAACTAACCAACATAAAGTGTATTATTTAATTTTCAGCCCATTTTAAGCCTAATAATAGTTTTGAAACGGCTATTCTATTCCGTAAAACCAATATTGTAGGAGTAAAGTGATTTTCAATGGACGCGGTGAACTGTTACTTACCTACTGGTAACATATTATTTTGAATACTAGATTATTTTGGAGCCCAATTTTCTTTTACCTACCTACTTTTATGAGCATGAAACAATACTCTCAATATTTATTGGCTTTATCTTTTAATAATCATCATATTAGTGAGTACTGTGGGGTACATAGGTACAAACTTATACTTTTATTCATATAAAAACGCCATTTCAGCGGCTTGCTAACTTGCAAAGTATTGTCATTCCATTAGTTATTCTTAGCTCAGTGAACAAAGATACAGACATAACGAAATACACATTAGATAACAGAGGTTTAAAGGACACGTTCGTTAACTCTACATTTATGAATAAGGCTTTTAAAGCTCGAGATTCTCCAAGCACATGAAAAGATCGTGATGTTAATACGCACCTTGTCAATATTTTCTTCATCATGATCCTTGAACATCTGTTTGAACTTGGCTAGATCCTCGGCGTTGAAGCAGGCTGGTGGTGGCGGAGGCTTCTTCGGCTTAGGCGGCGGCCCCATCATTTTGGCCGCGGCGCCGGTTGGGGGGGCAGGCTTCCCCTTATCTTTACCTTTTTTTGGTGGCATGGTGGTAAGTGATATCAGAAAACAAGTAAAAACTGATTTGGAGTGTAATTTTAGGAATTTTGGGTTTTTTGGTTACATTTTGGATCTTGAATGCTTCTTCTGCTTCTTTTGTTTGTGGCGTCTGTTAATTTTTTATATTTTTTACCATATTTTGCCAGTGTCACTGAGGGTCTTGTCAAGTTTGACGGGTAATTTACATGGGCAATGAAAATGTTGTATACGTAGGTAGGTCAAATTCTGCCGCCAAGCAGTAATGCTCGCATTGCTGTTCCAGTTCAAAGGATATGGTATCCGTTGAAATTACAGGCACATGGGAGTTTCGACCTACGTCTCAGGGTGATAAATAAATAAATAAATAAATAATGCTGAACAATCCACACAGCATCATGATATCTCTGATGTTGCGAGCGTACATAGGCTAGGTAACCGCTTACCATCAAGTGGGCTGTACGCTTGGTTGACACATTATGTTGGATTCGACCAAACTCAATTAAACATTTTTCTCGTAATAAATCGTAGTTATTCGAGAGTAAAGTCTTTTACTTTACTTGTATTTGACACTTTTTATTCTGCAGAATAGTTATTCTAGATGGTCGAATCCAACTGGTATAAAAAAAAACACATCTTCAAAACTTACACATAGAGGAATGAGTAAAATAAAACTTACACTTGCTCTGACCTGGTTCAAAAATGTTACCCCATTAGCTACTTATGTAATAATTGGTCTAACTGATACAGAAGTGACCCCATTTTGTAGGTAAAGGGTATTCGCGGTACGCCGACATAATTAGATCACAGAGCAGCGTGTTGGTGCCATGTGAAATTGCAATTTCGGACGGCTAATTTCGGTAGCAAAGCTGTTTCTGACCAATAATGTGCAATATGAAGTCATATTTTGCTTTCACTCTGAGTTGGCCATTGACTCATACGACTTACTTATTTCTAGAAACAAATTTTTGATACACTGTTAACTTGGCAGAGTGCAAGATGATTAGAGATTTGATCGAGCTCTCGGAAACAGGCGTCATTAGTGTCACTACACGGAAGAAATTAAGAATGTCATGGCTTAGAAGCATGTAAAACATGCCATATTTATATTATTAATACTAGCGACCCGGCTACCTTCCTCTTGAATCACTTAATTATATTGATGAAAACCTCATCAAAACTTTTGCTTAGTTTAAAAGATCTAAGCATACAAAAGGAGAGACAACGGAAAGCAATTTTGTTATCGCTAAAAGATAACCATGGTCACGGGGTAGTAGCAACGCCGTAGAGTAACTACGCCAGTCGTAGCAGGCTACGAAACCAGTTGGTAAAATTGGTAGGTGCTACAAGAAACACTTTGTATTATGTACACCGTAGGTTAGGTAAACTGTTAGACCAAGGTTATTAGGTTGTTTAAAGTCAGCTACAAAAAATGTGTATTTTGTTGAGCTTTTTTTACCTACTTATAAATTAAGGCCTAAAGGGCTACGACATTGGACATCCAAATAATGATGCCTAATTGGCTCTTTTGAAGAAATAAAGCATATAATTTCTGACAACAGCAATCATTGCTTTGTTTAGAGTAAAACAACCGTTTTATTTACAGCCCCGCGGCAGTTCCTGTATACCAAATTAAAGGTTATAGGGTCCGGAATCGAGTTATAGAAATCGAGATTGAACGAGGATAATAAAATTGTACCGGTCTGCGCTTAATGGACTGTTTACCCAAACGACTTTTCACAGTCATTACGGTTACCTAAATCAGAATGTTATTATAGGTAGTTAGTGATAATAAATTCAATTATTTCTGCTTCGGCACAAGTAAATAAAGTAAATTTTGCATATGAGACAGTGGCCAACTCTGGTGGCATAGTTATAAGGCCGCCCGAAGGCATGGTCATGGTCTAACAACTTTGAAAAAATTATATTATTGACTAAAACTATTTTTAATTTCAATTTGAATTCGTCGGTATAATATTGTGCTTTCAGCAAGGCTCGATTACATTTCACGATTTATCGTGACGATTTGAAGGAGGGAGCCTAAATCGCAAGGTGTAATCGCTGTTAAGCAGTTAGGCGGGCTCTACACCTACAATAACATTGCGCAATATCCAGAATTGAAGTTTGCGCAATGATTGAACAAAAGTTTGAGCGAGTTTAATTTTTATTGCACCATATTTATCATTGCACTGTGTAGGATCTGTATTGCGCAATATTTTTTAGTCTGTGCGTCGCCTTGACGAGGGTCGGACCATGCTCGTGGGTATATTTTTGCCTTTTCATGTACCTAGCAGTCTTCGACCAGCGACGTATTTTATTTTTATTTTTAGCCACAAGTAGCAACACTATAGCTGCAGCCAAATCTTGGTCTGACATCTTGTTCACGGAACAGTTCCGTTTGCTCCTGCTCACGCGAAAAAATTGACGCATATGAGTCGTCAATGATTGCGTCAAAATAATAATTGATCGCTTGAGTGAGAAGGCCGATTCAATCATATTGCGCAATAAAATATTGTGCAAACTTATTGTAGGTGTAGGGTCCGCCTTAGTTGCCGATATCGCGCGATCGTGCATGCCCGACCGTCCTAACTCCCTATTTAGGGCGTGAATCGGCAGATGTAAACGCTGTTAGAGAGACAGGGAGCTCAGTCGCGCGAGGCGTTTGTTGTGAGCGGACGTACGTCAGCTAGCCTTGCGTGGAAAATATGACGTCCCAAAAGGAAAAGGATGTATTGTCAAATATTTTGGAATTGTACAATGACATGCTTATCTTGTGAATGTAAGATGATGATTATTACACATTTTGTTTCGAAGAAGTAAATATTGCTTAGTCCAACATTTTCTTTTTTTCTTAGTTTTTAAATTTACAACCGCAGTTGCGGCAAGGGCAATCCCAATTTTCTGCAATTTGGAGAGCACAGGCGCCATGCTATCAGAACGACGTTCGGCCCAACTGAGTTAGAAAGGCGATTTAGGGAGGCTATCGTGTAGTGTAAACAAAACGTCCGATCTGTCGTCACGGCTCATCGTGCCGACGAATAGTGTAATGTAATAGAATACCCTATACTTTATAAAGAAACCTCAAGATCGGAAAGCGAGATCACTAAGTTCACTACTACGAGTAAGTCTTACTACGAGTAGATCATAGTGCACAAACACTTTAAAAAAGTTCATAAAATTCCCGGCCCAAAACCATTAGGTCTAACGGGAACGCTAGTGTCCGTAGCATAAAATGTTGTTTACGTGACTTGGAGTTCATTAAAATTGCTTTTATCTTTATGTGATGCTATTGGATAGCACTCACCGGTTCATTTATAATATGCAATATTGTGCTTGTGCGCCACTCAATAGAATTTTACTGCCGGCTGGTTTTTACAATCATGGTAGGTAGGTACCTACCTAGGTATTCATCAGGAAGTTAGGTAACAGGTTTTGAAGATTACAGTCTAGTATAGGTACTTACCTACTTACTTGTAGGTGTTTTGTAGGTAGTAAGGGTAGGTAGATTTCAAGATTTCAAAATATTTATTTGCACAAATAAGTGTTACAAAAGGTCTTAAAAGTAATATGGCACTTAGAACTTATTTGCTCTTTTCAGTCATTGCAAATTATATGTAGGCTATGCTGGGCGCTAATGTAGTTATGAGTAGTTAGGTAGGTAGGTATGTAGGTTCTTAAAGTAGAACAACGGGAATAAAATTATTATACCTACGCGGTCAAGACGTGGGCGGGCGAGCCATGTTTTTTCAAATCTTTGTTCGATAAAATACGCATCATTATATTCTTAGCAACCTTCTAATGTTTCTCTAACTGAGGCCATCTACTCGTAGTATTTACCTACCTACTCTCGAGTGAGAATGATAGGGGTCAACGCGGATCAACAAATGGCACAATCTTTCGAAACTTTATTTCTTGACCATGCCACACCGATTTTCTCACGATTATTTCCTTCACCGTTTCACTGGCGTTCCTTTTGCACACATTTCTCAAATGGAAAATGACATTGGTGCGTGCGAGTGAACGCCAATTAGAGGTTTTCGTCCAAGTTATAAAAAAAAAACAGCTGTCTATTTAGATGGCGGTAGCTCTACTGGCGAGCCCAAGAGAATGTAAGCACTACGTTTGGTGAGCTATGGTGAATGTGTAGGGAATTCAACATTGGTTGCTCCTGCTGTCACTGTCTGTCATACCTCTGGCTGGTGTCAAAGTCATAGAACATACTACGTAGTACATTAACTTTGGTCGTACTGGAGTTAAATTATTTTGCCTCAAGCAGGACATGAACCCACAACTTTCCGCTTGACACGAGACGAAACAAAAACGGAGTTAACAACTTTTTTCTAGTTTTATTAACCTTTCCCAGTATGGCAGTAGGGCAGATAGCGCCATCTGTCAAAGCAATCGGAACTACTTTTCTCGAATCGAAAACATCTCATTACAAACATGTGGACAGATTATTTTGCTGTGCCTTGCCATCGGCGTCGCAAGCCAAGTGCCAATTTTACTTAGATCAAATTAGACTTGCCAAATGTGTGGACGGCAGCAGTGCACTTGTCTTGCATAACGCTCGCCTTTACTCGCGCTAGCCTTCACTTGGCCAACATGTACATAATGGCAATTTCATTTTTGGTGGTTTCGTAACGTGATATCCTAGAGAACTATAGTCTGGTTTTTAATTCAAGTCCAAAAAGGTAAACAAATTAATGTCATTGTCAAATGTCAACTTTGTGTATCTCAGAAAAGCAAAACCTTTGGATCGATAATACTTGTAAGTACCTGCGTACTAATCAGAATCAGACCTACTACCTGTCTACCAACAAAGATCAACAGAAACAACACAGGGCCCTTCTGTCTATCGACTTCCTTGGTGGCGACTCATTTCATCAACTTATCGAAACTTCTATATCGCATTATTGTCACCATGGTTATGACTCCACCGGAAGAAAGAACAATGACAAGAACTGTCACTTAACTCGGAACTAAAAACTTGATTTATAAAGATTTTGTATTTTATGATTTTTCTCTGTAAATATTTTCATCTGCATCTCATTAAAAGTCTAAATCTATCTCTACCTATACCAACCCCATAGATCAAACTGGTCAAAACGTGAACAGGACAAGAAAACAAAACGAGAAACCTTCAGACAAGCACTTTCGAAAACGAATGAAAATGAACCAAATGTGTAAAAGCACTGCAAAACCTTACCGTACCCCAGAATGTGACAAGTACCATAAAATATTTACCCAAAAAAATATTGTTTTTCTAAGTTTTTGCATAACAATTATGAATATCTGAACAAAACTATGACTAAATCATCTATTTTAATTAGTTTTACAAGTCTTGGCTAGAATAAATAATTCTTACTCATTAATTTAGCGTAACATTCCCTATCAAAAAGTAAGTTTTTTTTTCTATGTTATCACCATTGTTTACCTTTTTGGACTTAAAATAAAAACCAGACCAGTAGCTATACCTACTAGGGGTAAATGAATGAGTTATTGGCTGGCTATACTCTAGTTTAAAAAAATATGGGCGATTATTTTATGCTACATTGCACAAAAAAGGCGACTTGACCGAGTATTTATCTGGCAGCCTTATGTCCTAACCTACCTATCAGACAAACAGAGGCCCTGCTGACTGTATCCTGACTGACTCTGTTGTCTCACCTTGTTACAAAATTATGGTCTCCCTCTGTTAGACCGACCATCTTAGGTTTCAGATCCTCCATTGTCATATTGTTCTAACAGGTTTTAACCCTGTCGACATTGACATTGGCAAAATTGTGGCAAACTCAGCCACAGACGCCCTATGTAAAAGAAGAAGAAGAACCTGTTGTCAGACAGGGACGACTGTCGTCCAATGAAATGTAACCGATTGTAACCTCTAACTGAACTGCAGGCAGTCAAATCAAAGAGTAAAATATTTAAGCCAATTCTAAAATACTGTTGAATTTGTTTGTATGTACGGCATTGTACCTATTACATACATATAATTTGTTTTGTATTTTTTATTGTAATAAGTAGGTAATCAGAATTAGGAGGGCTACATAAAATAACTAGCCAAGAATGTAAGTACATAGTTATACAAAATTGTTTTCTGGCAAAAGACCGGCCCGCTAAGTACGGTAAGATAAACCTACTGAGTACCTTACCTACCTACTGTCTAAAAAACATCCAGACTAAAAGATTTCTATTCATAATTCGATAGGAACCCCGAACCCCCTGCTTTTGAAAATTAAGGATCTTAACGATTAAGTACCACACAAGCGAAGTCCCATAAAGAAATTAGTCTAAGATAAACCAATAATACTTTGTTTTATTTAATAATAGGTAGGTACGTACCTACCTACAATGCAAAGATCAGTAGTTCAAGCTTTATCAACTCTGTTCTTATCTTAGTGTGTTGACTCAGTAATTAAAAAGTATTTTTGTGGTAAGTAGTGATACTGGGGCCTTGTATTATGCAGTCTGTTTTTGAAAGTGCTCAATAATACCTTATTGCAATTTTAAAGGTAAGTGTAATAAGTATTACAGAGGGTAGGTCTACTGTTATATCACTAACAAGTCTGATAGATCTGTTTTTACCATGACTTCTTAGCAGCTATAATATTTAACAATGTAAGGTAGACTCGGGCCATAATGTAGGAATTCCTGTGGTTTATAAACTCCCTTCACAGGGCTTACCTTCTTATTTCTAACATGTACCTGATGTTGATTTGTTTTGATTTTAAAGTCATTTACACAATTCACTATGTATTCACATGTATTTCTTTTTGTTTCAGAACAAACATGGCTCTGCAAAGATGCTTCTTCCAAGCCACAAAGCAATACATCTCAAAACGTTGTCTCTTACAACCTAGCACAAGACAGTCTTACTGCGAGCTACGTCATAAATACAGTAGTGATGTCAGCAGAAAGTACACTGACCGACATGAATGGGTTGTTGTAGACCAAGGAATAGGTACAGTCGGAATCAGTAAATATGCTCAAGAATCTCTCGGCGATGTTGTATTCGCTCAACTACCAGACCCAGGTACAAAGCTAACTGCTGGTGATGAATGTGGAGCTCTTGAAAGTGTAAAAGCTGCAAGTGAGATTTATTCCCCAGTCACCGGAGTAGTCACAGAAAAGAATAGTGAAGTAGAGAATAAGCCTGCTCTAATAAACACATCTTGTTATGAAAAAGGATGGCTGTTTAAACTGAAATTGACGCAGCCAGAAGAGTTAAAAGAACTTATGACCGAGGAGAAATATGAAACATTTTTGAAGAGTGATGTTGAGAAGGATTCATAGTTTTAATTTTAATATTGTTAATAAATTAGCCAGAATAAAGTGTTTGTAAAATGTTGTTACAATAGTAAGACCTGCATTTTGATTATTCAAGACTAGGTAATATTTTATTAGAATCAACTGCCATAGTAGTTTAAATTATATTAGGGCAATGAGCTATGCAATGGGCTCCCGCAATCTAGCTGGATCTCTACAGAGTGCACGAGGTTGCATACAAAGTGGTTGGTTTCCGCTCGCTGTCTGTTTTTGATGTTCAAGGACTTCTGATGGCTCGGCCTGCCTCGCGAGGTTCGCATCTGAGTTTGCGGGCAAACTACTAAGACCCTGCTTGCGAGCCGCACATCGACGCTGCCGCACCCGTGCGCCCAGTGGAGACCCAGCTATTGACGTTTAGCTTGTTGATGACTACCTTCTGGACATTCGCAGTGACGTTTGCCTGGACCGCCTCGTCCAGGCCAACGTCACTTTGCCGATAGGTACTAGTGCCGAATCTGTTGTAGCATTTTCTAAACTTAGCTACCTAACTAAAATTATCGCTGTCATTTGAATTTTAATTCATTAGAAAAGGACTTCAACAATTTTAGTTAGTTTAGTTTAGAAAATGTTACATCAGAATCGACACATTGTGTTGACTAAATTGTACCTTACAGTTAGGTAAAAACGAGTTGAGGCAAAAGCTGATCTGTAGCAAAGATATTGCATCTGCTCTGACTTAAACAAACACAACTTTTTATGGAATAAAACAACGTAATGTGCGTGAATCTTTATTAGTGCATTCTTTCAACTATATTTGGTAAAAACGTAGATTTCCATCATACATCACACTACTTATATTATATATATTTATTAATTTTTTTTTTTAAATCATTAAATATCAATCATTACATTTAAACACATATGTGTCCACTAAACAATATTTACGCAAATGACACTATTTTGCTTACCATAAATTCTGATTTGTTAAAAACAAAGACAAAAAAATCACTAGCCATAATCTTATCATCTAAATTGACTTGTCTTGGCTAACAAGCCAAAATCCTGATTTAGAACAACATTTATTTCTATGTAACAATGAATTTTAACAATTTAAATCCACATGAATAGACCATAATTATTATTATTATACTTACTGTGTGTAAGGACATTGAATCTCATTATACAAAACATTGTCAAGCTTTTTTTAATTGAATACATACAGATTAAAACTGCCGTCTGTCTGTAATGTACTACAACTTATTTTACTATAATACTATCAGAATTGTGTTGAACATTAAACACACAACAGTTAGTCCGAAAAACTTGACCATTTCCTGTTAATACATATTTTAAACACTTTGGTTCGTCATAAATTGTTTCTTACGCAGATGAACAAGTATTACGAAACAAACTCATCAATATCATTAGGTATCTCACAATCTTTCTCACTAATTCCCTGTTCTCTTAATTCTATAGGTACATAATATAATAATTAGATACGACAAAACATCGACATATAGTAAAATGTTAGTAAAGAAAAGCACAAAACAACATCTCTAGATAATATTACATAAAACAAAGTCGCTTTCCGCTGTCTGTCCGTCTGTATTTAAGTATTATTATATTATAATTTTATATTTTGAATGCGATAAAGTCAGCATTAGCTAAAAACGTAGCCATCATAATTAAAAAAATTGGGTAAACGTAAATCTGGAAAGCAGTAAAAACTTTTTTTTTTAAACTACACCAAAAAAAATAATTAATTTAGTTTGATTAGCTTTCATTCGATACCCTAAGTCGTTAAAAAATATTTTTAACCCGATCATTCAATTCATATTAAAAACTCGCATTGGACTACTCCGAAATTCAACTCCCTAGCTTGTTTAGTTTGGCTCCATGTAGTGACAGACGGACGGACATCGGAGTCAGAACGTTTTCGTTTGTTCCCAGAAGTTCCGTATTAGAAATATCAAAACTTTTTCTAGCGATATAAACGGTCTGCGTTTCATTTGTTCTTAAAAGTTCTGTAACGGAACTTTTTAAGACTTTTTCGCGCTAATTCCACGGGACAACTTTAACGGAATTTCTGGGAACCAACGTTTCGTTTTCTAAAACTAGACTGGAACCGGAAAGGCCGTAAAATTGCCATACATTATTATACGAGTACACGAAATGCAATGTAGAAACATTAGTATTACAAGTTATTGTGCATTTATAAGTCGATAATTTTTTTAAATGTAAACTTACATGGCAGGGCAATAAGTACAAAATATAAAAAAAATTAATACTATCATAAAACGCTCAACACAAAGCAAACGCTTGTATAAAAAAGCATGTAAATAATCAATAAAATTACTTAAAATAAAAAAAAACACAACACAATTTTTTCTCTGGATAAATCTAGATAAAAGACAGGTAAAATCTAGATATATACTTTTCATGGATTTTTTTATACCACTTGGATGGGAAACAGGCATACAGCCCTGATGGTAAATAGTTACCGTAGCTCATGTACGCTTGCAATACCAAGTTACCCTACAGCTCGAAAGTCCCATCTTCCTATATTCATGAGATCACAATTACCGAATTGAAACCACAGAATTTTATTAAATTGAATTAAAGTATAGTTCTGTGCTTGAAACTTTCTTTACACTTTACTTTCCATTCTTTTTATAAAACGAACATGCTTCCCGCCGTTTTACGCTCTGTTTTAAACTACGCAAAAGATTTTATTGTGGTTTTCATAGACTAATTCAAGAGAAAGATTTATACATATAGTTTATGCACCAGGCCAGGGCGGGTCGCTAGTATAACTATACAATACATATACATAAAATAACAGGATTGATATACCCATCATTAAGTGCATAGCAGGATTTGTGCCATGGTTACCTTTACCCAAACTACTCTAACTCAACCATACCCAGGCAAGACACCACCCGTTTTGAACATAATTTTCGGTTTATAAAAAATGTTTAGCACAAACTGCTTATCGAGGGATAGACTCACAGATACTTCTAGGACTCTAGTCTGTGCGTTGTATGTGAATACGCAGGGTTTCTCGCACGGTTGGGAGTTCACGTTGATGGCTTTGACTGGTGGCTGGTTGAAGAATATAACCTTGTTGACGGGCGGCACCCCGTACCCCCACCATTGGACCGCGCTTCGGAATTCCGTGCCGTTGTGAGTGAATTCGATGTGGCTGTATTTCTTCTCCTGGTAGCTGTCTGTGGAAGTAAAATACTACTTTTAGTATAGCATTTAAAGTACATAAGTAAACTCAACTCTTTACATAAGTAAAGGTAAATATAGCACACTTAACAGTCACATAAATAGTTCTACACATACCCTGAGTCGTGCGTGAGTGAAATAGACGATTTCTATAGTGAAAATGAAAATGAAAATGAAAAAATCTTTATTGACAGAGACACATACACAATGCATTATCTTGTGGTATATATATTTTGGCCCTCACACTAGGCTGAGCCTGCATCGTGAGGGCCAAAAATATATATTTAACATAGCGGTTTATGCCTCGGGTGGAAAAACATACCAAAACTAAAGTAGGTAAGAGTAGGTACTCCTACCTACCTACTCTAAAAAACAGACAAAAAAAAAAAGTACCACAATAGTACTGCCTGGTGGTAGGACTCTTAAGCAAGAGTCCGTCTTGGTGGGTTGGGTACCACTGCAGTGTCAGATATTCTACCTCCAAGCAGTAGTGTGCAAGCATTACTGTGTTTAGGTTTGAAGGGCACTGTAGCAAGTGAAATTACTGGGCGAAAGAGACTTAACAACAATGTCTCGGGCAGTGCCACGCAAACACTTAAAAACTTTTAGCTTTGGGTGGCACTGTATCTGTTATAGTGAGGCGTGGTGCCTAACATCGGGCGGGCGTCTTGATTGTCTTGTCACTTGCTAACATTAAAAAAAAAAAAAGAAGTTTTTATTCATGACAGCACGCTAGGCCAGCACAAAGTGACATTATATAGTGAGGTAGAATAGTATGCTTAGTAAAATAGGTGCACAGAAAAAAAAAATTATGATGCTGCTCCACCAGAGGCAGTCTCGGGTCAAGCGGCTCGCCCTGAGGCCACGCAAGTGGAGACGTTGCCTCAACTCAAATGAGTGAATAATAACTTGATTTTATTATTTTGGCGTTCTAAAAGTTGTCTCAAAAGCCTCATAAAATCTCGTGTCTGCATCGAAGTTATTCAAGGTGAATGGTTGCAAACAGTATTCGGGGTTATCTAGGTCATCTATTATTCAAATAGTAGAGCATCTTTGCAACCGTTTTTGAAAATAAATTAAAAGAAGTGTTAATAAAAAAATGCTATTACACCCTGGATCAGTTTCTCAGTGACTCAAATAACGAATGATAGGTCTCAGTACTACCTCAAATAATGATTTTAATATTATCATAAACCTATCTAATAATTCTTAAATCGGTCCGCTCCTACTCAATTATATAGTGCAACACCCTTACTGGGTACATAACTTTGTGTTGGCTGCTCTGATATTATTTAATATTACCTACTTAAGACCTGCTACATGTATTACCCTTATAATTATGATGCAATAAAATATGATACTGAATACTGAATCCATTTTGTTGCATACAATTTTTTATAAGTTGAACCGTTTTTGAGATAGAGATCAGAGATGTTTGTTTACTTTTTGATGGAAATTGCGCCCTACATGGAATTTTTAGCATGTAGTGGATACTTCTGAACACGATAGAGCAGTTTTTTAATTCATTATCATGACAGCCTTCTAATGTTCTACTGTTGGGACAGTGGCCTACTTTCGCTTGTGAGTTGTGATTGGGTCTTAATCCACCACGCGGACCCAATGCGGAATGGTGGATGTCGCAGTCTTTCGAATTTTTAGTTCTTGGACATGCCGGTTTCCTCACGATGTTTTCCTTCACCGTATGAAAGCACTGGCACCTAAATTTTTCGAACAGAATAATACATTGGTGCACGACCGGGGAACAACGATTTTAGGATCGTAAGGCTCACTACCACTAGACCACCGGTGCTCTAAATTTTTGAATTCATAATGCATATTTTTTTTTTATGCAGCAAGTGACAAGACAACTGTTTGCCTTCAAAGAGTGAGCACAGGGAGTGTTTTTCTGTATTGAGTTTAGTGCTAAGTGTTGTGTATTTCTCATTGGCAATCCTAAATAAATAAATAAATAAAACAATCAAGGCGCCCACCTAATGTTTTAAGAGTAGTAGAGTTCTCTGTGATAGAGCTCGTCCAGGGAAAGACTACGGTTTACTATGGTTTCCGGTGAAATTACTGGCACATGAGGCTTTCGATCTATGCCTCAATGTGGCAACCCGCGAGGGATACCTTTGGTATTGCAAGCGTCCATAGGCTGCGGTAACCGCTTACTATCTTGTGGGCCGTACGCTTGGTTGCCACTTCAGTATAGTTGTATAAAAAAAAAAATTTAAGCACCACGCCTGACAGATGCAGTGCCACCCAAAGCTTAAAGTTTTCAAGTGTTTTATGTTTATGTTATGTGTATTATATTTAGTGCAATAGAGTGTGTTGTATACATACTGATGCTGTCTCCGTCGTCCCAGTAGAGATTATGTTTAGTGCAATAGAGTGTGTTGTATACATACTGATGCTGTCTCCGTCGTCCCAGTAGAGATTATGTTTAGTGCAATAGAGTGTGTTGTATACATACTGATGCTGTCTCCGTCGTCCCAGTAGAGATTATGTTTAGTGCAATAGAGTATGTTGTATACATACTGATGCTGTCTCCATCGTCCCAGTATAGGTCCCCGCTGGCGCGGTGGTTGTCGTCGGGCGCGAGCAGCAGCTGCAGCGGCGCGGCGCGCGTGCTGGTTGTGGTGACCGCGCCGCGCGCCGCCGCCGCCTGCAGCGGGACCACCGCGCCGCCCTGCGCACAACATCACCATTCATACTACCTACCTGTATAGTTCGCACAGCGGATCTAGGCAGTCGTGAAATTAGCCGTTTGTGATGCGCAAAGACAATTTAGTTTGAAAAAGCTCCATTGCGCATCGAAACGGCTAATTTCACGACGGCCGAGATCCGCCGTGAGAACTATACACCGCTACTTACTAAAATTATAGTTCTTATTATTATTATACACTGGCAGCTATTAAGTTGATGCGTGTATATCTTATCAGTGCACTAATTTATAATGTTTATCAAGTCTGTTTTTGAAAGAGTTCACTGAAGGAGCACTTATTACTGATTCTGGTAGTTTAATCCAGTAATTTGTTACACGGTTACGCAAGAAGTGTTTTCTGGGATTGCTTGTACCATTATTACCAGTTTTAGCGAGTGGCCTCTCAGACCATTGTCATTGATGTTATAGATTTGTTTCAAATCTATGGCAGTATAGTTAGTGGTCATTTAATATCTTATATGTCTCTATTAGGTCACCGCATTGTCTACGTTGTTCCAATGTTGTGAGACCTAATTCCTTGAGTCGGTCCTCATAACAGACTTTTAACAGTTCTTTATGATAAACGAGCAGACCCGCGCGGCTTCTTATGTCCGAGTTTTATGCTATCCCACAGGATAACATTTTTCTATGTATTATTACTCAATACTCAATTCATTTATTGCTCTCATATGGTTGGTTCATTTACAGTTGTTATATAATAGGTGGTAGTTTCACATATGAACCCTGTAAAAGGGTATGACAACATGGAGATAGGCCGAAGTTTAAATAAGTAGGAAGTAAGCTGATAAATTAAGTAGATAAATAAAAAAGGTTGTTAGCATTAATTCTCAGTAGGTCAAATACAAATACAACTACAAGTTAGGTATTATTAGTATTATTATTATTTTTAAATTGAATTTATTTTTATTTTTATTATTTATATTACAATATATATTTTATAAGTAGATACCTATATTAAGTAAAGTTAAGTTTTAAGTAGCCTATGTGTTATTCTAGGACTTAAGCCATCTACATTCCAGATTTAATCACAGTCGTCACAGAGATACGTGGCAACAAACATACATAGACTTCCGCATTTATAATATTAGTAGGATAAATAAATAAATAAATAAAATATAATATTTGAAACTCTTTCACCGGAGTTGGCCTGACTAATACGAACTTACTTTTAATTATCAGATCACAATGTAGAGCCAATTTTCTGGCTCTACAACGTCCTAACTCTACAAGCCCTAAATTCGCAATTTCTACATCTTAGTCAATATATGTGGCTTAGCCGTTTCGCTACTATATTAAAAACCACCACCTTACGCCCATGTGAATGTAGCGAAATGAACAAGCTATTTTTTTTATTTTTTTTTTGTTGCCACTTACCCTAATAGATACATAGTTATCTTCATCCACATCAGCTACTGGTGCTCTCGCTTCGCCGTTCAGCTTGTACCAGGTGTATGGTTTAGGGAAGAGCGCCTTTCTGCTCGTAGCGCCAGTTTCCAAGATGGCGGTGATCATAACGTACGGACCGATGAGGAATTGATCGTCGATAGAGTGAAGTTCCGGTTGGTCGGGCATTCTGGAATAATTACACAAAATTACATTTTTTTTTTATACAACTGAAGGCAGGCAACCAAGCGTACGGCCCACTAGATGGTAAGCGGTTACCGCAGCCTATGGACGCTTGCAATACCAGAGGTATCACTCGCGGGTTCCCACCTTGAGGCTAAGATCGAAAGCCTCATGTGCCAGAAATTTCACCGGAAACCATACCCTTCACACCGGAACACAGCAATGCGAGCATTACTGCTTGGCGGCAGAAATAGGTATGGTGGTAGTCATTCCCCGGCCGAGCTCTATCACAAAGTACTCTACTACTCATATATATATAATAGTCGCGGGTCGTAAGTGGATCATATTCGCGGTACAAACTAGAGGAGCATACCTAGCAGTGGGTGGAGTAGGTTATTCCCGATGACTCCCAGATTTCGCCCCCACTGGGGGTCGATGGGAAAAAACTTCCCACTCGTCCCCATGACTTAAGTATTTACATTGTTGTATCTAGTGGTATTACTACACAAGGTGTAGTAATACAATTTAATTTATAGATTCAGACGTTACTTTGCGGAAATCCAATACATGATAAAAAAACAGATGAAAAATCTCTAGTACTACACAGTTAACCTCTAAAGAAAATATCGACACATTTTCATCCTACCACGGGACATCATCAGGACCATCGACTTGTTCTCCGGCAGAAGTGTTGCTTCGTCGAGCGCTGGAGCCAAAGTACACACTTCCTGTCATAAGTGGTGTAGTAATACAAATACAACTTACTCAAAGAACAGCGGTCTCGTGACGGTATCGCCGAAGAGATGCGCTCGCCAGAACAATGTGTAGTAATACGGCAGCAGGCGGTACCTAATGCGGAGGGACTTGCGACTCGCTTCCACCACTTCCGGACCGAGGCTCACCGGGTCTTGTGGCTGAAACATACCAAAGCTAATTAAATTTTTTAAGTCTACTTACGTCTAAAGCTCAATATCACAAGACTCTTTTGACGACCGACGTGGCGCAGCGGTCGCAGGTCCACCTGCGACGCGGAGGTTGCGGGTTCGATTACCGCCTCGGGTCAAATGTTTGTACGATCTACAAATATTTGTTCCGGGTGTTCTAGGTATTTTCTATATATAATAAAAAAATATCTATCTATGTATTGTATTAAGTATATATCAGTCATCTAGTACCCATAATACAGCTCTGTTTAACAGCAGCTTACCTTGGGGCTAGATGATGCTGTGTGGATTGTCCAGCATTATTTATTTATTTTATTATTATTTACTGTTGCAGATATCAGGCTGTCAAATTATTTAACGCATTGCCCGTAAATATAAAAATTACAGATGACCTAACAAAATTTCAAAATAAATCAAAAATAGATTTTTTAAAAGAGTGTTTCCACTCAATTGATAATTTTATGCGTAAAAATGACATTTAAATTTAATAAAACTGACTCTAACGTTTTCAACTATTGTATTTATCTAATATTATTTTCTTATCTATACCCCGATTTCAGCCGAATTCTTATTTACTGCTGCCAAATTATTTTACTCTTCAAAACAAGGTTGAATTTGGCGCTAGGTTTGCACGGAAGAGTACGAAATTACATATTGGAATGTATGACATTTTATTATATTTTTGTCGAATACCGATCGAATTGGAATTGCGTTTAAGAGTATGGCCCCGGGTTCGAACCCACGGCCTTAGGACAAGGCGGAGTTACTACGATTAAACCACAAATGCTTTTGCATAGGTGTTAACTCACGATAGATTGTCTTTGGCGTCAAAGGACATGGGTCTTCCCATTTTACTTATTTTTCTCGTGTTATTTTAAGTTATAATGCGTAAACTTGGTGGCAGTTTATCCAATTTATTATATTTTTGTCGAAATTTTTTTTTTTTGAAATAAACGTCTTTTCTTTCTTTCTTTCTTTCAATTTAACTTGTTTACTTAGCACAAGTGTGAAATGGAGGGGTTAATGTTGGTTGGTAATTTAGTTTAGGGAATTTTGTAAGAAAAGTCATAATTTCTTTTCAAATTTCGTTTGTTTACGTTGTTAAGCGACAATCAAACTAATACACTTGACACTGGCACAATTGTGGCAAATAAACCACAGAGTCCATAAAAGAAGAAAATGAAACTCACGATAGCGTCGTTAGTGTTGTGGTTCCGACTGAAGGGGTAGAAGGCGCCGAGCTGCATCCACCGCTTGCAGAGCTCTGGGGTCGTGTTCCCGTTGAACCCGCAGATGTCTGCGCCCATCATCGGTATGCCGAACAGACTGAAGCTGAGCAACTCTGCAAATATAAAAGCACATTATATTGGTAAGTAAGTAAGTTCGTATGAGTCAGTGGTCAACTCTGTTGACAGAGTTCCTAGGCCGCCCGAATGCCTCTGTCATGGCCTAACAACTTTGAAGAAGCCGGGACCGACTACTTAACGTGCCTTATACTATATTGGTATTTTATAATGTTCCTGTGAGGTTCCACTCGTATCCTACAGGATAGGGAATGGGGCTTCAATATAAACGATTGTTATTGTTTTAAACACGTGCACGCGACCGCCTCGCTCGCTCGCCCTCGACCGAATGCCCGCAAGCACGAGCGAAGCAAGTCGATCACGCGTCCTCCGTATTCGCTTTAATCGGCAAACGCCACAGTTTCCATGTATCCTTAGCTTGACCTGCTTGAGTTGTTGTTACATTTAGTAATTGAAATTTTACCCCCTTTCGGTTGACAGATTGATCTGATTTTTGGTACATCCCCTTTAGTTCTGATGACAACACAATGTTATAAATTCAGTATCATTGTAAATCAAATATGGCCGCCGCCACAAAATGGCGGATTACATATTTTTTATTTTTTAAGTTGTACCTGGTATAGTCATCTTCATATCGTGCCAGTCGCTGCGAATGTCGCCGCTCCAGTGTCCAGTGTACTGGCCCGAGCCGACGAATGTCGCGCGCGATATTATAAACGGACGCTTGCCACGGATCTCCGCTAGTGCACTGTCAATCAAATATAAATAATACTAGCGAAACATATTATATACTACTAGCGAACCGCCCCGGTTTCACACGGGTGCTTAAACTACGTGTAAACCTTCATGAATCACTCTATCTATTGCTGAAAACCGCATCAGAATCCGTACACCCCGGACACTAAATAAAATGTATAAACCAAACGCGTCTCAATCACCAGATGCATGGTTTGTGTACGTAAACGGTGCCGTTGTATGTGTGAGTGTCATGGTTGATCCTCCAAATTATAGCAAGAGCGAGATAGCACTATCACTCGCGCTGGCATGCGCGCGCTTGGACCTACACAAAATGAAAATAAACGCGTGCCTTAGCCCATAGTTTCAGTGCTGGCGAATCGAGCCGGCAAACTCGCGACCGAGCTTTTCTTTGCAATCGCTTGGTGACACTCGTTGTCGCACGTCTAGCTGGCTGGGTTGAGCCAAGCGCCAACTTTTTTTTTTTATACAATTGATGTGGCAACTAAGGGTACGGCCCACAAGATGGTAGATGGTAAGCGGTTACCGCAGCCTATGGACGCTTGCAATACCAGAGGTATCACTCGCGGGTTGCCACCTTGAGGCATAGATCGAAAGTCTCATGTGTCAGTAATTTCACCGGAAACCATACCCTTCACACCGGAACACAGCAATGCGAGCATTGCTGCTTTGCGGCGCAGAAATAGGTATGGTGGTAGTACTTTCCTGGACGTGTTCTATCACAAAGAACTCTGCTACTCTTGTGTGTGGTTCATAATGACTTACAAGTTAGTTGCCTGCGCCTCGGCGATAGCATACAAGCTGTGTATGTCTATATGCAGGAGCGCTCGTGACGTAGCTGGCTAAGTTGTTCTTAACAGATCAACGAAGTTAAGCACTGTTCCGCGTAGTCATAATTTGGATGGGTGACCGCCAGTGGCAATTTAAACTGAGAGCTCCCGTGCTTCGGAGGGCACGTTAAGCAGTCGGTCCCGGCTTTTTCAAAGTTGTTAAGCCATGACAGAGGCTTTCGGGCGGACTTGAATTTGAAGTTGGCCACTGACTCATACGAACTTACTCACTTATGTCCATATGCGAGCCGGCGTAGTGCTGCGCGTCCATACACAGCGTTTTAGAGTTCAAAGTCGCGCCGTGATTGTGCGGATAGTAGTTAAACGAATACAATGACTTACTAGTTAGTGGCCTGTGCCTCGGCGATAGCATACAAGCTGTGTATGTCCATATGCGAGCCGGCGTAGTGCTGCGCGTCCATACACAGCGTTTTAGAGTTCAAAGTCGCGCCGTGATTGTGCGGATAGTAGTTAAACGAATACAATGACTTACTAGTTAGTGGCCTGTGCCTCGGCGATAGCATACAAGCTGTGTATGTCCATATGCGAGCCGGCGTAGTGCTGCGCGTCCATACACAGCGTTTTAGTGTTCAAAGTCGCGTCGTGAGTGTGCGGCCGGTAGGGGAGCGTCTCGGGCGCGCACGGACCGTCCACAGAACCGTCCACGAAGTTCGATGGCTCGTTCATGTCCTGGAAAATATGGTAATTACTAGCTAAATAAAAGAAATAACTTCTAAGATGATATGAGACAGGTCATTCGAAGAAATGTTCACTCGAGTGAACGCTTCATTTTTCTTCGCGCCATTGTTCATCATTTTATGTTCAAACGTTTCATTTTGAGTAAAAAGTTTTTTTTATACAACTGAAGTGGCAACCAAGCGTACGGCCCACAAGATGTTAAGCGGTTACCGCAGCCTATAGACGCTTGCAATACCAGAGGTATCACTCAAACCATACCCTTCACACCGGAACACAACAATGCAAACATTACTGCTTGGCGGCAGAAATAGGTATGGTGGTAGTCCTTTCCCGGACGAGCTCTATCACAAAGAACTCTACTACTCTTAAAGGTGCCGAATGAAAGACGACAAATTAACGAAAAATTAACCGTTTGATATAATCTTTATAGATTGCCTTTTAAAGGATGTTATGTTATACACCCCGAACACTCTCAATAAAATGTATGAAACAAACGCGTTGCAATCACCACATGCATGGTTTGTGTACGTAAACAGTGCCGTTGTATGTGTGTGTCAGTGTTGGCACCTGTTATCGCAAGAGCGATATAGCAAGCTTTCGAAAAGCGCTGTGGTAAGAGTGCACTGCACCTACACAAAAACACAAAATAAACGCGTGCCCTTAGCTTCAATGCCTGTGAATATGCATGTAACCGTTTCATAATAGATAGGTAGGTAGGTTAAGGTTAATTGTAAATGTATTATTATTTTTTACGAAAAAACATGAAACATAGTCAGCGCGGACTAATTTGGACCTCTCACAATCCGGCCTATCTATTGTATCTATGTGTATAAATTATTGTGCGCTGTTTGTTGTGTGTGTGTCCAGAATAAATGTATTTTCTTTCTTTCCTTCTTTCTTTCTTCTTACATATTATTTTACTCACAATCCAAGCACCATCGTAAGGTACCAACTTGTGGAAGTTTGTCATCATTTCCAGCCAATAAGCAGTCGAGTTCGGATGGGTGAAGTCAGGGAACGCTGTACGTCCTACGTTCCAAACCTGTTAAACAATCATCAAAGTTATAGTGTGTCAAATCATCATCAAAGTAATGTGTCTGTGTGTCTTCTTATCTATATACTATATCTGCAAGCTATTTTTGCGTTACAGCTCGCTATGTCTCTAAGCACCGAGACAAACCTTAGAAGGTTATACAGTATTCATTGATATCACAAGGATCACTTTGAAACGTCTTAAAGCTAGGTGAATTGATTTCATTCATCATCAACATAACCAGCATATTACTGCTGGGACACTGGCTACTCTCGAGCGAGAGTGATTTCGTTTTCCACTACGCTGACCCAATGCGGATTAATTGATAAGCACTGGCATAATGCGACTACATTTTTGTAATATTCCATTTTGCACAAACGTTTTCGAACTTGTGTTGTAAACCTGTAATAACTAGCGACCCGCCCCGGCTTCGCACGGGTGCTTGAACTATACTTATAAACTTTTCACTTAAATCAACTGATTGATGATGATTGAGATTGATAAGTAGTAATTGAGATTGATGAAAACTTTGTTTGCTTTTTTTATACCATTAAAGTGGCAACCAAGCGTACGTCCCACTTGATGGTAAGCGGTTACCGTAGCCTATATACGCTTGCAACATCAGAGATATCACTTGCGCGTTGCCACCTGAGACGTAGATCTAAAGTCCCATGTGCCTGTAATTTCACCGGAAAACATACCTCGGAACACAGCAATGCGAGCATTACTGCGGCAGAAATAGGTATGGTGGTAGTTCTTCCCCGGACGAGCTCTATCAAACAGAACTACTAATCTTGTTCAACTCAAAGTCCTTAGAAACAATACTAGCAAGAAAGTGATTTTGACATTTTGACCTTTGATAGGTTTCATATGTGATACTGCCACCTAATTATACAACAACTGTAAATGTACCAACCATATGAGAGCAATAAATAAATTGAGTAATACCTGTCCTAGAAATGGTTGATTAGTTGAATTTTTGATAAATATATCCATCTCCAATCCACGATCGAAAGGCGGATATGTATTCGGCTTATGTGAAGCGTCGATACCCGGATCTGAGAAAATAATACAGTGTCAATGATTTTTTTTTTTCACGTGGTCCTATTATTTTGTCCCATTGATCCCATTGATTGACCACGAGTAATAGTTGTTGCTTGTAATCCTTTAGCATCTTTTAAAATTTTTATCTATAATTAATACATATTTTATGGAGGAAAAATTTGTATTTTTTTTTTTTTTTTTGGTATAAACTTAAAAACTACTGTTCCTATATAAAAACTTCTGCGAAGAAATCGCGTAATAAACATGCAAAAAAACATACTGTCAGTCATTATTTTAATATGATTTGGTAATTGTAAGACAAATTTGTAATTAAGCTTAAAAGTGATTATACTCAGGTACAACACTTATTGTATTTATAGTTCGCACAGCGGATCTAGGCTTCCGTGAAGTTAGCCGTTTGTGATGCGCAAAGACAATTTAGTTTGAAAAAGCTCCATTGCGCATCGAAACGGCTAATTTTACTACGGCCGAGATCCGTTGTGAGACCTATAACTTATTGTAAATTGACTTACGAGTATCTAAGAGCATGTACCATGTCATGAGATAAATAAATGATTTGATTTGATTTGATTACCTCCTCTTTTTGAGGACGTTTAAAAAAAGGACCAATTGTACTTTTTAAAGTGATAAAAACATACCAATTAGTATAACATAATGCATTCCCTCACTATGCAATTGCTTCACAAACTCCGGTAAGGCTGCGTACTTCTCAGTATCGTACGTGAAATCGTTGTGGTCCTTCATGTAATCTATATCGTTCCATTGTACATCCTAGAACAAGTAATATAATACTAGAATAAATAATAATTATAATAAACATAGATAGATAGATAGATAGATATAATACAAAGCAACAAACTTAGATTAAGAGGTTATACAATTGGCGGCCTTACCGCTAAAAGCGATCTCTGCCAGGCAACCTATGCACGGAGGGGACTAAAATTTAATTGAGAAGGGGCATGTTGGTGTGGTGTGTATTATGTATAAATATAATATAAAAATAATACATACACACGTATGTATAAATAGTTTATAATAAAATATTTAAAATAAACATAAACTAAATATTAAAAGACATACATACACTAATGTATTATTATAAGACATAGAATAGTCTTCTTAAATATAAAAATGAACTGTGGAACTTCTGAACTGTGGAACTGCTGAACTGTGGAACTGCTGAACTGTGGAACTGCTGAACTGTGGAACTTCTGAACCGTTCGTTACTCTCGCTGAAACTCGACAAGGGCTAGCCGATTTGGCTAATTTTGGTCTTCGTTCGTTCGTTCGTATGAGTCAGTGGCCAACTCTGGTGACAGAGTTTCTAGGCCGCCCTCTGTCAGGGCCTAACAACTTTGAAAAAGCCGGGACCGACTGCTTAACGTGCCCTCCGAAGCACGGGAGCGCTCAGTTGAAATTGCCACTGGCGGTCACCCATCCAAATGATGACCCCGCGGAACAGTGCTTAATTTCGTTGATCTGTTAAGAACAACATAGCCAGCTACGTCACGAGCGCTCCATTTTTTTTTCGTCTTGAAATATTTGTAGAAGTCCAAGATAGGTTTAAACGATAAAAAGATGAGAGAAAAAAAAAAAAAAAAACATTTTAAACTAAATGTATGTGTGCGTCTTTAGAAACAAATAAATGTTTTATCTATCTATAAATTTCTTTACTACTAAATATTTTAACTTACAAAAGGTATGCCCGCATCTCTGTTTGACTGCCACACTCTTTTAGTTGTGTTTAAATCTCCATAATCAAATCTGAAAATGAGAAATGATAACAGCATAACATTAGGAGCCTTATTCGCTATGACCAAACGCGGGCTCGTCACAATATCTGCGTGGAGCCATGTTTTAGGGCTTGTCTGACTGTTTTTTCAAGGTCAACTATCGATAGCGAAACTATCGCTATTAAAACAACACACATACCGGATAGAAATATATCTTTAAGAGTAGTAGCGTTCTTTGTGATAGAGCGTCCGGGGAAGGACTACCACCATACCTATTTCTGCCGCCAAGCAGTAATAAATCATAAATCATAAATCATTTATTGTTTGTTACTAATGCTCGCATTGTTGTGTTCCGGTGTGAAGGGTATGGTTTCCGGTGAAATTACTGGCACATGAGACTTTCGATCTTAGCCTCAAAGTGGCAACCCGCGAGTGATACCTCTGGTATTGCAAGCGTCCATAGGCTACGGTATCCGCTTACCATCTTGTGGGCCGTACGCTTTGTTGCCACTTCAGTTGTATAAAAAAAAAAACATTTTACAATTCACACCGTGGCGCGAAACGTGATGATGCACCAATGCGCACTTTGTGGGGTCGTCATTGCGCTTTTTGGGGATACCTAAGTCCAGCAGTGGACGTCTATCCGCTGATATGATGATGCTGATACTAACTTGCAGAGGTGGAAGCCCAGCGACCAGTAGGGCGGCATGAAGGGCCGCCCCACTAACTCCGTGTACTGCGCAGCCACCTCCTTGGGCGAGGGGCCCGCGAATATAAACAGGTTCAGAATACCCCCCGTGGTACGGTACGTTATACCCGGCGCTGGTTGTAGAATTATATCTGAAAAGGTAGAAATAAACTATTGTTACAAATATACTAAGTAATCGTATGAGTCCTACTGTAAACTGATAGTAATAAGAGACTGTTGTATAGTTCGCACAGCGGATCTAGGCTTCCGTGAAGTTAGCCGTTTGTGATGCGCAAAGACAATTTAGTTTGAAAAAGCTCCATTGCGCATCGAAACGGCTAATTTCACTACGGCCGAGATCCGTTGTGAGACCTATACCAAATTAGAGAACTAAATAAATAAATAAATAAAATTAATCAGTCAGTGGCCAACTCTGGTGAGAGTTTCTAGGCCACCCGAAGGCCTCTGTCATTGTCTAACAACTATGGACTATGGGACCGACTGCTGTCTGTTTCTGATTCTGATGGATGATGGGTATAAAGTTATATAGAAACAAACATTACCTCGTGGTAGTACTCTTCAGCGAAAGTCCGTCTTGGTGGGTACCACCGCAGTGTCAGATATTCTACCTCCAAGCAGTAGTGTGCAAGCATTACTGTGTTTAGGTTTGAAGGGCACTGTAGCAAGTGAAATTACTGGGCGAAAGAGACTTAACAACAATGTTTCGGGGTGATAAGCGCAGTGCAGTGCCACGCAAACATTTAAAACAATTAGTATAAGTTTACCATCCCCTTCACACCGCTTACCATCTTGTGGGCCGTACGCTTGCTTGGTTGTATAAAAAAAAAACAACTCTCGGCACCTACCCAGCCCTCGAGATTGTCATAAAGAAAGAAATGAGATAAATAATTAAATAGTTCTCATACCCATTGCATTAGAGTTGAGAAGTAATGTTCCATGCGCGTTTCCATCGTGTTCGACCGCCATGTAGAATGGTTGTGTACCGTACAGGTTTACCTAATTTAATAAAATAATTAATATAATAATCACAGCCTACTAATGTTCCCGTTACTCTCAAGAGCGCGGACTCAATGCGGATTGATAGATGGATTTTCTCACGATTTTTTGCAAAAAATTTTAACAGACTATGTATAGTTCGCACAGCGGATCTAGGCTTCCGTGAAGTTAGCGTTTGTGATGCGCAAAGACAATTTAGTTCGAAAAAGCCCCATTGCGCATCGAAACGGCTAATTTCACGACGGCCGAGATCCGTTGTGAGAACTATACTTTCAGTTATAAAAAATATAAAATCATTCCAAGTGTTTAAAAAGAATTTAGCCCAACATGTCATCGAAAACTTCCTTTAATAAGCCTTATACTTACTTATGTTTACTAAATTACCTACATATATTTAAAAAAAATGTTTACAAAAAAAAAAGTACAAGCATTTTTTTTTATGTGTGGAACCTATCCCTTAAGTTTGTCAGGTTGATAATAAATGACCCTGTATATAATGAAAAATATTTATCTATGTATTGAATTGTATTAAATATATATCAGTCGTCTAGTACCCATAATAAAGCTCTGTTTAACAGCAGCTTACCTTGGGGCTAGATGATGCTGTGTGGATTATCCAGCATTATATATATATTTATTTATTTAATTGAATTTGATCTGTCATTGGATTCAAGAGTAAAGCCACAGGATACTTACATCTTCAGTGGGCATCCTATCTCTATTGAATATAGCGAATGTTTTCCAGTTCATATCATTCATGAAGGTAGATCTCTTTTCGCCCAATCCGAACACATGGTCCGTGGGTAAAATAGCTGATAGCTGAAGGAACTTGTCCGATAGGATTAGACCCCCGACGTCTTGAGCGTTGAATCTGAAATGAGAAAAGGATTTTTTCGCGTTTTTTTACTAAAAACCATCAATTTCTGGAATAATATGTTATTTTTTGCATAAAGTCGATACTTCTGAACACAATAGAACAGTTCAAAATCAGTCATCATGCCTATTGTGTTGAGTAAGACCCCTAGTACGGAAATATTAAACTGGTTTTCATAAAGGATACTCACATAGTAACATTATCAGAGTTCCTTATAACTTTGAAACCGGTGAGTGAGCCTTCGACTAGAACCCTGTATTTGGGTTTGGTCAGCGTTTTCGGCACCATCGATATTTCCGGGTACATTGGCTCGAATCTACGGTGTTCCGCGTCATAAATCTGCAAGTAAAGTATCAACTGAGTTACGGTTTGTAATATTAAAGCGTGTTTTCAATTGAATAAGAGAAAAACTCAGTAATTAGCTAGTAAAAACTAGGCCACTATTTAAATTTCTATGTCTACTAATGCGTCATGGCACGTTTTTAAGTAGATTCGCACAATGTCTATGTCTAATGCGTCATGGCGCATTCTTAAGTAGATCCGAACAATTTCTATGTCTACTAATGCGTCATGGCGCGTTCTTAAGTAGATCCGCACTATGTCTGTCTACTAATGCGTCTTGGCGCTTTTTTAAGTGGATCCGCACTGACCCTAGTAGCATAAAAAAAATTAGTCTTGGTATAACATTATCTGTGGTGATACCTTAACTTGCAGCACATCATTAGACATATACTTGAAGTCGATCCGCACTAGTCTGAAGTCGTCCGGGTAGTCGGAGGGGCGCGCCCTCTCATAGTACACCGACATCGAGTGCCGGTCCTCGGTCATGTTCACGAACTGGTAGGTGCCGTACTGCGATGGGTAGAAGCAGTACGGCACGCCTTTAGTTGGAGACGGTGACCAACAACAACCTGGAATAATTGAAATAATATAAAATACTTGATAACAGCTGTTTCCCGCGTCTTTTTTTATGTCAGCAAGTGACAAAACGATCAAGCCTGATTACTGGTAAGTAAGGGGGAAGTGGTAAGTCAAGAGAAGAAAATTCCCAGTAGCCCTACTGGTAAGACAACTCGGTAAGACTACTGGGAATAGCCCGAATACTTTGAATAGCCCATCACTAGAAAGCGTTATCAAGATGTGCGCAGTAATGGGAACTTTTTTAATTATTTTTTTCATTTCCTCGAACGGCACATATTCTGTGCAATAATGGGAATAAAAAGTGTGCACTAAAAAACTGTGCAGTTCGAGGGAATACCTTATGTAAAGCACCAAGCCATGACCATAACAGATGCAGTGCCACCCTAAGCATAGATTTTAGCACATGTCATGAATTTTAATTCTTGGACATGCCGGTTTCCTCACGATGTCTTCACCGTATGAGAGCACTGGCATTGCGCACTTAAATTTTCGAATAAAAAAATCTATTGGTGCACGCCCGGCTTCGAACCCACGACCTTAAAATTCCGATTCTAAGGTAGTATTCGTAGGTTGTGCTGTCCACAAGGACATCATGACAGCATGATGAGTAGCTATTATTGACCGAGCGAGCGAAGCGACTCTGGCTGAGTTACTACTACATACTTACTACCACTAGACCACCAGTACTCAATAATAGCCACTCTAGTACAAAAAATCAAGCCCGACCACAAGTGGCTACGCTCACCTCTAGATTTGCACCCGGCTTCACTCGCATCGCCCTGGGGAAAGCAGTCGAACCTCATATTATCCGTGAACTTCCCGCATATATCTTTCAGCTCATCAGCGGGGCGCTCGATGTAGTTCTTTTTGTTGTACTTGTACTCTTTCTTCTTTGTTTCCGTGACGTTACCTCGATTTTTCACGCTTAGGTTGTTGTGGTCGTGGTAACGGTTCTCAGTCGCTACCTAGCGGAAGAGAATAAAATAAATATTAACGGATATTTCATCATCATCTAGCCCCAAACTAATAATAAATAAATAAAAAATAATTCTGGACAATCCACACAGCATCATCTAGCCCCAAGATAAGCAGAGCTTGTGTTATGGGTACTAAATAACTATTATATTTAATACAATACATGGATAGATATTTTTTATTATACATACGAATTACCCGTATCAAATATACACCAAGTTTGTCCTAATACTTGTGCCTGGTAAAACAACTCAGTAAGAGTCTGTCTTGATGGGTACCACTACCACCGCACTGCACTGTATATAGTAGGTAAGTGAAATTGTTGGGCGAATAAACCTAATTATTTTATTATGTCTCGCGGTGTCGAGCGCAGTGCAATGCCACGCAAAACTTTATAACTTGAATCTTTCCAAACAATAAAACCTACCTTTTCCAGTTGCAATGGTGATATAGGCGCTTTCACAGTTTCAGGGTGAGCGCGTTCCCATAGTTTTCTGAAACATAAAACACCCAGTATTAAAAATAAGTATGTTCGTATGTGTCAGTTGCCAACTCTGGTGACAGAGTTTTCTGGCCGCCCGAAGGAACGAAATGCTCGTCGCTACGCAGATGACACACGCTAGAGCGATACCCATCCCGATAGCCGTAGAACCAAGCCCAGAAGTCTAGGATATATATATATATTTTTTTTTTTTTTTTATACCACTGAAGTGGTAACCAAGCATACGGCCCACTTGATGGTCAGCGGTTACCGTAGCCTATGTACGCATGCAACATCATAGATATCACTTGCGTGTTACCACCCTGAGACGTTAGATGGGAAGTCTCATGTGCCTGTAATTTCACCGGAAACCATACCCTTCGAACCGGAACACAGCAATGCGAGCATTGCTGCTTGGCGGCAGAAATAGGTATGGTGGTAGTCCTTCCCCGGACGAGCTCTATCACAAAGAACTCTACTACTCTTATATATTGCTACTTAGACACTTTCATACCTATAATGCTCGTCGGCCCAGCTGCCCCCCACAGCTCCACTGACGGCCCACCACGTCGCTATGCAGATGACACACGCTAGAGCGATACCCATCACTCCCGATAGCCGTGGGACGCTTTCCCACGCTCGTTGGAATATGTTGCGACGCTGAGAGAAACGTTCGTACCTGTAAAAAGATTGTTTTGTTTATTATTGACTTTTAATTTGTTAATAAGTTAGCTCTTAACTGGGAAGATAACTGAACGAGTTATTAAGTAGGTATGTCTGATAAAAAAGTGCTTATTTTTCCATTAGAATTGCTTACAAAATACCAACATTTTAATAGGACATGCAATAATAGGTAAAATATTTTAAAGCCTTGTTGAAATTTTAACATAGATGCAAACATTCTGTAGTCAATTATTTCAAATGCCTAGGTTTTCGATAAAACTTCTAATTATCTAGTTATAAATAACTACTTATTTATTACAGGTAATACAGGTTTTTTTTATGTCCTTGTACTTTAAATTATTCATGTCAAGTAATCTGACTCACATAAGCATTGGGTACATTTTTCTAGCCATTAATGACATTGAATATGCAACACTCATGTTTTACAAGACTCAAAGTCACAGAAAGATATCAAAAACACTATTTTAAAACCACTATCTAAAAATACATCTGTTTACAAAAGAAAAAAGAACACTAAATAAAAACACGTTTATAAATAGCCATATAGGACAAATATATGTCATGTCAACTAGTAGGTAAGGTATAGGGAACTGCACATTTTTTCCAACTTACCTAATCTTTATAGACAAATTGTATTTACCAAACTGTTTATACAATAATGTTGTTCAATTACTATTTGCTGAATAAACAAGAGAACAAAGAGGATATTACTTATATAGTAGCTATCCAATCAGTACTACGATTGATTAAATAGCCTAGGTCAGTCATAGGTCAATCTAACAAAAACAAAAGATGTATTAGGCTACTAGCTAACCCACGCGATTTCACTCGAGCAATTTTTCTCACTGTTCCTGGACTCATAAATATTTTAAGAACAAAATTAGCCTAATTGGTCTCACCATTTTTGAGCGAAACAAACAAACAGCAATTCATTTTATATTTAAGATCATATTTGTAAGAAGTATTGTTTGCTTTTACATATTTATTGTTTGTCTCACAAACCAGAACAGTAATTTAACATATTTTATCAGCTTTTAATAGGAGGATGACCCCTACTTTATGGACTTGTAACATTGCAATGGGTGTAGAAAATTAATGGTTTAAGTTGGTGACAATTTGTGGCATTCTTGTGGTACACATGGCATTCTATGTAGGATGCACATATCTATGAGTAAAGCTGCCACCTGATGAAAGCTGTTAAGTAACACTAAACTAATATCACTTAACAGCCTAGCCTTTTAAAAATCAGGCGGCAGAATGCAGGTCAATAATCTTTGTTTGGAAACAGATTAATCTTATCTAGTCATGACAAATAATATACTTGTTTGTTATGTATTGAATAGGAATATTAATCTATTGACATGAAGCTTGCAACACAAAGTGTACTTTGTTTTTGTTATGACATTTGGCTTGTTTTGATAGAGGCATTTAAGTAGGTAAGTATGGCAATGAACTTGGTTATCTGAAGTCTAAGATTAAAGTCTTTGCAAAAGGTACATTACTTTTTATAGATTATTTTGAGTACTTTCCGGATACTATACTAATCAACACAAATAGTCAAATAGTCAAATAGTCATTTATTGGTATGGGAAAAGATACACTATAGTAGACTATATTATAGTCTTTCCTTGTGATTCAGGCCGCCCAAAGGCCTATGTCATGGTTTAACAACTTATGTCAATGATGACAGATTTAAAAGACACAAAAGCTATCAGAGCTTTATATTATAATTATGAATAAGACCCATAATCTTGACTCATACTAGGATACCTACAGGAAGTATTGTGTATTGTGTATACCACAACACCCAGATTAAGAACGATTAATTGCAGATCATGTAAACACAGCGGGAATTGAGCAACCTCTTTTACCTTTCAACCAGGCATTGCACCACCAAGGTTGTCATAATTACCTGGATAGGTACTCCATCTATTACAAACTTGTTTGATTTATTAATAATATAAGTACAAAAAACTTATTTATACCTATGATCTCTATTAGACGTTGGATCAGCATCTTCCTTCGGCTTGGGTAAAACGCCACTGAACAGAGGAGGTCTGCCCCCCTTGCCATTGTATTTACCAAATGGTGCAAATGAGTTCGACATCTTCCTCTTATAACTGACATTCTTCGGACCATTTAGAGACGTTTCCGTCTGCTCCAACCCTCGCGAGGATTCGCCGAGCTCATGATTCTTGGCACTCGAATCACCATCGTTCCCGAAACAAAGGCGATAGTTTATGTTATCATTGAGAGTCAACAAATCTGTTTTTGAACTCGGAGATTTATCACAGAAGTCCTCAAACGACACGATTTCGTAGTCCTCCTCATTTTCACCCGATTTCTCGGTTTTATATGGTATTTTCGGCATCTCCGTCTGGTATTCGAGCGAGATTAGAGAAAAGTTTTAATTTACGAAATCATTGAGTAGCAACAGATTTATAACAAGAAATTTTAAAAATCATAGCTCATAACTTGATTGTTTTGTTTGTAATTTTGTAATTTTTTAGGATTTTTGTTTTTATTTTTTAAATGAACGAATGAACGAACGTATGAACAAAGAGAATATAAGCCCTACGTTACGTTTACGTATGAAAACAACTCTCAGACAAATGAGAAACAACTATATTGATAGGTTTGGTCCAAGAGAATGTAAGCACTACGTAGTTTGGTCTCAGAATAATGATTGCGGATTGGTCGTCGAATGACGATGAATGAGTAAATAAAGACGAAAGGACAGAAAAAAAGTTACAGCCACTCAAGTTCAAAAAGGTAGGTACTTCTTTATTCTTTAATTTTCATGAAAATATGAGGGTAGATCAAAAATAGTAGTAGCGTGGACGTAATGGTGGACTTTAATTAGATTTTTAGTAAATATTTTATTTATTGTGAGCACTTTGGCGGACAGAACTTGAGTTTTATGAATCAAACTGCTCAAAATGAATTGGAAGAGTGCAAAGTTTTTATTGGCATCGACAGCCACAGTTGTTGTCGCTTCACAAGTTGCAAAGAAGTTATACAGATACTTCTTTAACCCGAAGAGGTGTTACCAATCAGATGTGATCACCGATGACTCGTGCAGTGAACTGATAAGTATAAAAAATAGAGAAATCAACGACGTTATCCTTTTCTCAGATGACATAGTTCGGCACACGATAAGAGTGCCACCAAATAAAGACATAACGATATGTGAAAGCAGAGAATTGAACTGCTTCAAATTGATCAAATATATAAAATCGGCAAAGGAAACTCTAGATGTTTGTATGTATTTGATTACGAGTAATGAGATAGCCGAACAAATTATAAGACTGGGACAGAAACATATTTTAGTAAGAGTAGTTGTTGACAGCGATATGGCAAATACGCCACCTTCGCAAATTAAGAAGCTGAAGGAATATAGTGAGTACCCCTGCCTACTTATAAAAAAACTTATACGTAATAATTGTCTGCAGCTATTATTCTACCGCTCTGTCTGTAATAGTCATGTACCTTTCTTGTATAAAAAATGCATGAATCTTATGTAACATTATCTATTAACATCATATCAGCTGATAGACGTCCACTGCTGGACATAGGCCTCCCCCAATCTACATAACTACAAATAATCCAGCACAAAACAAGAAAAAGAACAATAAATTGCATGCGCTTTAATGTTTTATTTTCAGGTTTTATCCAAGTACAGACTAATAAGAAATCTATACTTATGCACCACAAATTTTGCGTTGTTGACGGGCCCAGAGCCATTAAACGGAAGAACTTACTAAAAGCCTACGCTGAAAAACTAAACGTACACGCTCAGTACTCACCATCTTGTGTAAAATCACAACCAAAAGCGAAACCAGCCAAAGGTTTTGTTATGTCTGGGTCGTTAAACTGGTCTACCCAAGCAATGGTTTCAAATCACGAGAGCGTTATAGTTACATCGCATCCAAACATAGTTGGCAAATTTGAAAAAGAATTTGAAAGTTTATGGGTTGAAACAGAACCGGTAAGTTTTTACATAATTATTTTCATAAATTCTAGCGGCATAATAAATGCTTTGCTTGGCTCTAAAGTTTGTACCCCTAAAGTTTAATTTTGTTTTCAGGTGGTTCTGGCAGCATCCTAATTTATTTTGATTAAAAGCACTAAGACATGCTTACTTGATCCCAACTTTGTAAGTACTTAATAATCATATTTTTTTTAAAGTAGTCAAATCAAATAATTATGCCGGTGTGGTAATCATATTTGGTTTTTGATTGGACTGGTTCTATAAAGTATAATTAAGTAGGTTGGTGATTTTCTTATTATTATTAACTTAATTTCTATTTTTACTTATTAAACATAAGCCAAAACAAACTTATTAGACCTATAATATGGTTAGTTTGTCTACCTATATACCTAATACCTAGACAGTTTGAGATGGACATTAATGGAGCATAGAGTTATGTGATCAACTGAGGTTGCTCCTCTCAGATTAAAGAACTGTTCACAAATGTTTTATAATCTGTATTTATTTTATTAGTTCATTCATTTTGTTTTGTCACAGATAAAAATGTCAAGAATGACAACTGACAACCGTGCCGTAGACAAATCCATCCATGTGCACTTCAACTTCGATCGATCATATGTTTTCTTTGTGTAGTTTTTTCAGCCGCTGTAATTCGAATTGGTTAGAAAGTTCACGTGTTTTATTGCCTGTAAAATCTTTATCGTAGTTTTTTTCAGTGGTACAAACTCTATTTTACGTTTTCCCGTGTCAAACAATGATTTTAGAACATAAATTACTTAGTGCCTATTAGTGTATTTCTATGTGCACGTGCTTGCATTTTTTCAGGCTAATTTCTCTTTATCTGGTTTCAAGTGGGTAATAAAAATATTAGATTTCAAGAGTATAATGTTAGAAGTAAAATCACTCGCGTGCCGGCTGGATTTTACCTGATTTCGCCAGAAAAATGTGCATTTGAAAGTCGTTTGAAAATGTAACTATAGGTTGGAATTGACTTATTTTATTTCCACCTGTTACTGTGTAGAGTCCTGGATCCTGGATGGAAGGTTCGTTGGATGAAGTGATTGTGGTACGTATTCAGGACTATTAGCAGCTGGTCACTTTTCTGCAAATTATGTTCATTATTATGATATCATTTAACAAAGGTCATGTTCTTAATAAGAATATTGTATTTTTAATTATTTTCCAAGAAAATAATATATTTGATTAAGTTCTCTTTAGATTTTCGTTTGAGAAATTTTTCTATGATTGATTTATGAATAAAGTAAATTTAATAGGTTTTCTTACAGAATATTTTAAGATGATATTGTGGTAATTTTGTTCAATAATCAAACACAGACACAGTTTTCATTTTATGATCTGTATATTATTTTGAATATGATCAATATCTACATGAATTCATGTAGATTTTACCAGAAGATTCAGAAAGCCATACTTGCAAGTAGGTTGTGGTATTTATTGTAGAACTAAATCAAAAACACATTCAGTACCTAATATCAATAACAAATATAATTAATATCAAAGTTCAAAGACACTATACAGAAGTCAAGATGAATTTAAAGCATGTTGTTGTAATATCGTATTTATTATATTACAAGCAATGCATTTTGTTTCAATGTTCCTGCTCATCTAGTTTTTTGAACAGTGAACATTGTCCTCTAGTTTTTAGCAATATTACACTACAACTAGATAATTCATGTTGAACTTAGCAAGTCCCAAATGTTGTCATCTTTGCCTAAAGCAGGCAACAAACTAGCCAACTGTTGAATCAAAAAGTCTTTCAGAGTTTTTGATAAAACAATGTTAAATTGTGAAAAACATAAATCAGTTTCCTATGCCTGCGACGCGGAGGTTGCGGGTTCGATTCCCGCCTCGGGTCAAATGTTTGTACAATCTACAAATATTTGATCCGGGTGTTTTGGGTATTTTCTATATATAATAAAAAATATCTATCTATGTATTGTATTGTATTAAGTATATATCAGTCATCTAGTACCCATAACACAGCTCTGTTAAACAGCAGCTTACCAGGGACTAGATGATGCTGTGTGGATTGTCCAGCATTATTTATTTATTTATGGTACTTGGTCAACACTTGTATGTTGGTAAGTAAGTTTGTATAAGTGCCCAACTGTGGACTGTGAAGGAGTCAATAGAGTTAATGTTTATGGATTATATTTGGATGTAATATATTTATGCATGTATCTCCAAATAAGGTTGGTAGGTATCATTACTGATGATGCAGCACTCATATATATATTTTTTTTTTATACAACTGAAGTGGCAAACAAGCCCACAAGATGGTAAGCGGTTACTGCAGCCTATGGACGCGTGCAATACCAGAGGTATCACTCGCGGGTTGCCACCTTGAGGCTAAGATCGAAAGCCTCATGTGCCAGAAATTTCATGAGTTCCTGTACTTAAATACACTACACTGTTATAAGGCATTAATAAAATGATCATGTTAAGCAACCAAATGTACATGCAAATAAAGTGTAACCTTTTTAGCTATTAGAATGAATTCAAATTTTAAAAAAACATTTTTAAAGTTTTCTTTATTTTTAACATTAAAATTTTTTTTTCATCATTAACATTTAAAGATTTCTATACTTAAAACTTAATGAAATACCTAAACTAGATTTCGAAAAATGTAGATTAATTTAATATATGATTTACCCATTGTGTCCCACAGCTGGGCAGTTTCAGAAAATAATAAAGTGTTTTTTTATTGTTTCAGATAATGGCACCAATGATAAAATACCACATGTGCAAGAGTGAAATGTGTTCCATAAATGTTATAATAGTGCCAAAATATGGGATATGTGTGAATAACATGTTTGTTACGTGAAAATCAAAATATAAATAATCTTGTGGATGCCGACAGTAGTGTTATTTTTCAAATGTGAAATTGGATGCAGTGTTCTTCAATAGATGGCGCTGTTTGGATTGTTTCCGGCTAAGTGAGGTCATGCTTCCGCTACTCACCACTAGGTAGCGTTGGTAAGTAACCTTTTGTTGCTTTATTATATTGTCGCTAGATGGCGTTCGCTGAAATCCGTAAAAGCGACATCTAGCTGCGAGTGGCTGTACAATTAAATTCTCAAGTAAAAAAGAGAGATGGCGTTACGTGTACTGAATTTAACTTTAAAACAAATATATTTATATATTGAATACCTGCTAACATAAATTCTTTTCGTGGAAAATTTTGGTAATCTTAGTTTTTTATAAATTATACTAAATGAAATTAATAATAATAAAATGATAAATTCTTGCGCAACACTGAGCAAGTCTTTGTAATTTATATTAAAGGTATTATGTAGGTATGCTGTGATCGTGTTTTACCTACCAACTGCTTAGGTAGGTACTTATATTGTAAATCTCATTCATACCTAGATTACCAAAGTTTTCACAAAGACCGGTTCCATCGTCTCGCCGGGAAATAGGTAGATGTACTACGTTGAGTAGGTAACCGGTACGTACCTATGTGAAATGTAGTATATCAACTCGCTAATAACCACCTTGAATAATTCATTAATAGGTACGGCCTTGAACCTTGCTAGACTAGGTAGGTAAGCATCAGGTATTCTACATTCTACTTAATAGTAAGAAAAATAGGTTTGTTTGAATAATACCTATAGGTAGACATTCGGTCATTAATTACCTAATTTTTGAGGTGCTACAGTGGTGTACAAGACTACCTATTGTACCACGTAAGCAAAGAAATTGAGAATTTTTCATTGTTTGTTACTGTTAGTCAATCAAATTTTTTTCCAATTTTTTATGGTGTTACAAAGACTTAGGCCACTATGAAATTGGTCCTTTTGGTTATGATTGTGATATTAAAAAACTGGTACCACCTACCTATTGCACCATGACTTCATGAGTAATGATGAAATAAGAGACTGCACCAAAACTTGCTGGTAATGAAAGAACTTCGTATTTTTGCCTACTTATATAAAATTTTTGCTTAGGTAAATATTTATTGAAATAACATACATTACATTTTACACATAAGTTGTACAATCTTGCTTTTTAAGGTTTGAATAAAAGATGTATTTCCTTGATGAACAACATTGGTATTCAAACTAGGATTATAGTCCTGGGTTATAGCGTACCAACCAATGCCCTCCGCCGGACTGAGTGATTATACGATAAGATAAAATTAAAGTAAAAATATAACTTGTATGAAACACTCTTATGGGGTTTTTTCATCATACTCAGTGCAAGTTATTGGAAGGGCATGAACCTAAGTCAAATCAAAGTCAAAATAAGGATGCACATGTTCAATGCTTGAATCACCGCCCTTTATTGCCCACTTCCTTCAATGGGCATGGAATTATAAAAGTGCCTTCGTAAAGCTAACGATTTACGCACAAAGTTATTTTAGGCTGGGACTACATTACTAACCATAATGACAATAATGATAGACTATACCCGGAACTATACGAAAGCATTATAATCATGACAGCCTACTAATGTTTCCACGGCTGGGACACTGGCCGCTACTCTCGATCGAGAGTGATTGTCTTAATCCACCCCATCCAATGCGGATTGGATGGCACATGTTTTGCAAACTTTTAGTTCTTGGATATGCCGCATGCCGGTTTTCTCACGAATTTTTTCCTCCACCCCGTATGAGACCACCGTCATATACATTTTTCTTAAATTAGCCTGTAGGTAAATCTTGTAATTTAGTACAAATAGTGCTATAATACTAGCGACCTGCCGCGTCTTCGCACGGTTGCTTAAACTATAGTTATTTATTAATTAATTATTAAGAGCCTGTGTTGTTCCGGCCTCCCTTTCTTCTCTCCATTTATCTCTATTTTGAGCCAAACTAAACTATAGTTAGGTACTATAAAAACCTTCCTCTTGAAAAAACCTCTTGAAATATATATTTTTTTGTGAAATTATTCTGCACGTTCCGAAATATTCCGGATGGCATGTAGTCCGAGCCTTAATCTGTGGGCGACTGAACATCCGGTGGTGTTAACCCCGAAATCGCTTTGTTTGTAAATAAAAACAGCTTAAAATGTTAAGCAGAACGTGACTCATATGGTCCACTCCGGGCATTCCAGTTAACAATGGGTCATTCTGACCTATGCGACTTAAAAATGTATTGACTGAGAAAAAGCTGTCAAATTCCATTCTTGCAAAACGCATAAGTTCGTTTCGGGCCTTTGTGGCAAACTACATTTTCCCACTTTGCCTACCACCATACCTATTTCTGCCGCAAAGCAGTAATGCTCGCATTGCTGTGTTCCGGTGTGAAGGGTATGGTTTCCGGTGAAATTACTGGCACTGGAAATTACGCTTGGTTGCCACTTCAGTTGTATTAAAAAAAAAAAAAAAACCTCCTCCGTCGTTCCTTCATTGCTGAAGATCGTGACTCCTTTGGTGCAGTTTGTTCACTATCTGTCTCCATCGGTTTATGTCTGCTGCCTGATGGAGAGACGCACTAACTGGTATCTCTAGGTGTTCTGATACTTGGTCGGCCCATCTTTTAGGGCTTCTTCCTCGTGGCCTTTTTCCTTCCACTTACCCCGTCACCATTAGGCGCTCCAGATTGTCGAAGCTTCTGCGTGCAATATGGCCAAAGTTTTGTACAATTCGGTTTAGACATATTGTTTATTGGTTTCACTATGCCTACACATAAACTATTAAGAATAATTGTTGTTAGTTTTTGTTTTTGCGCGACTTTGTTCTCGTGGAACGCAACCGTACTTTTTTCCAGGATAAAAAGTATTAGCTTATGGAGGTCCTAAGTATTCCCAATCATTATCTATCTATGTTTTATTTACGGATTTCAGCCAAATCGGTTCAGTAGTTGTCGAGTTATAAGGGAACAAACTTCCAAACAAACATTCAAACTTTCGCATTTATAATATTAGTGTGATTAGTGATAGTATGATAAGAGGTGCTCTCATTTTTATGATGCTAATTATGATAATAAAATGCAAATGAAAAAGGGATTAAAAGTTATAGAATTTGGTGTAACAATGAACCAGTAAGTCATTACAGGAGAACGAAGGATTTTGCTTTGCCAAGCAAGACATAATAGATGAGATTCTAAACTTAACAGCTTCATAATGTTTTACAAGCTATTAATTCGTGCCACTGTCTAGAATTATAAGTTAACTACAAAATGCATATGAAGCGCGCATTAAAATCTATTTGTACTGCCCTGTTCCCATCGGTACGTAATACAACTAGACATTTACGATCATTTTATGGTGTCACACATCGTCCTTTCTCACTTCATACCAATAAAATGTTTAAACACAATTTAGTAAGGCCATAAAACTATCACTTCTATAGATAAATAAATAAACCATTGGTGTCGCTTTAAAATTTTGAGCATAGAATGAGATGGTAGCATCAATATTTTTACGACTGCATTTCTAAGTAACGAGCAAATGTTATAAGTATAATAGAGTAAGTTCTGAATGGGATTCACTTATTGTAGTAATTTATGGCCAATTTGCAAAAGTGGTCCGTTTTATGGCACCTCTTAAAAGAAAGGTATTCTTGGGGTGCGTTCATATTTAATCGCAAATGTTGAACCTTCAAATGCGGTCGCAATCCGGACTAATTCGGATCCGGATGTTTTAGAAGTTTAAATAAATAAACATGGTTTGAACAAATCTTTACTTAAGCAATATTTTTTTTTTACTATTAATCATCATTTTAATCTCACTCAGCTCGGTACTACTGAGGTAAATGAATTCTTTTCTGCAAGTTTTTCATGCCCTGTGCATCTTTTGCCCTGGTATATTACTACGTTAAATACTACGTTAAATATTTATTTGGCTTGATTTCAGTCACTTACCTAGTCTATTACAGATAAGATATAAACTATAACAAGATGTTACCATTGTAGACGGCACCTAAGAATCGGTACTTCAAATTCAAATTATAACTTTTCAAAGCTTTGCCATAAAAAGTTTTCATAGTCGGTTTTTCAGTCGCTTGCGGCGTAATATCCCTCTTTAAGCCATGATGCTTGTATTTTTCTGCCCTGGGCGTCCCGCCCGACCCTATCTTTTAAAAGACTCACATGCAACAGATTTAGAAACGCTCCAGTATTGTCAATAGGCGAATAATTGAATTTTACGATTTCTATAACGTTGCCATCACCTGCATTTGCTCGGCGAAAAAAATTGGATCCCCTCGTATTTTTGTCTCGTTACTCAATGTCTTGTGCTTTGTATGCTCAAAACCGTATTGTCTGACGGATTTAGTTCAACCCGTGTTCTGTATTAAGAAATTATGCCCTTATTTATGGTGGGGCAGTATTGATTTACGGTCGTTCACTCGGTGGCGGTTACGCTCCTTTCGCCGTTCGGTCGGCGGCGTCTTGGCCAGGTGTGAGTCGGGATTTTTTTCCTGAATCGAGAACGGTTTCCTTTCACATACAATAGATGCAAGATTTGCACAAAAACGTTATTCAAAAGGTTTTAAAAAAAAACTAGTGCATGCTTTATGCAGAGCTAAGCCCGACCGTTGGACCGGGGAGTCGCGTGCCGTATTTGCTTTGCTTTTTATTAGGTTTTTTTTTTATAAAGCTTGCCGTGCAGACTCACGCTTAGCTTAATCGCAGGCTACGTGATATTGTTTCCGAATACGCCTCATTGGTTATTTAATCGATTTTGAATATTAAATCCTTTTTTAAAATTCATAGCAGGCGTCTTTTTCTTCGATTGCGCTGGCTGATATATTGTCCGACGGTGTCGGCTCATTTATTAAATTTTTTCGAACGATAATCTGAACTAAAACGCAAGTAATTTTTTGTTAACGTGTAAATTGTAAATTAATTCACTTTACTGGCTTATCTCCATGCTACTTATTGCAATGTTTAGAAACTCGTAGAAATATTTCTCAAATAATTGCAAACGAAACATGAAACATTACGGAAATAAAAAAGAAACACTGGTTTAATTGAATTTAGTTGTTCCGTCAATACAAGCACACCGTAAATTCGTCGAACACAGGTTTTGACAGGCGTTCGAAATTCGAATCACAAAAGTGACAACATCCATCTGTCAATCAATCTATGTCCAACAATGCTTCCCGCTTTTGCGCGAAAGAACGAATGAATGAATGGAGATTAAGCGGTATTATAAAACTCTGTGGGAGGTCGATGACTGACTTGTGCTGTGTTGACTAAATTAAATAACCATTAATAAAAGCGTGGAGCTTGATGTAGGTAAATCTTACTCAATCACTAATACCTACCTATTATAAAAAAGAAATGCAAGTAAGTATTTTTGTTTGTTACGAATAAATTCAAAAACTACTGGTCCGATTTCGAAAATTATTTAGTTATTACAATGCTAGATTATCTCTGAGTAACATAGGCTATATTTATTACTGGTGACCGCCCCGGCTTCCTCCGCACCCGTGCGAAGCCGGGGCAGGTCGCTAGTTAAACATAAAACTGATGGACTTACCTTTAGTTTAGATGGTTTAGATCTAAGTTGGTGGGTTCGAATCTCTTCGGGGTTTTAACTCTCGAATTTATTAAACGAAGACAGTATTTTCTAGTCTAGATTCTAATAAACTCCTAGGTAAAGATACAAAAAAAAACCTTTATGATTTTAATAATTACTTAACGTCTGGTTTTTTTAATTTATAGAATCCTAGCTGCCGCCCGCAGTTTCGCTCGTGTTAATACATAAAAAGTAGCCCATGTTTCTCCCCAGGTTTGAAACTACCTATCTCCGTGCCAAAATTCATCCAGATCAGCCCAGCGGCTAACCGTAAAAACGTAACAGACTTTCCCATTTATGTATAGATTATTGGATTAATTGGATTAAAAACGCTAAGTAAAAGTTTTTCATAAGTTTTCCTTCAATACCAGCCATAGATTGAAAGCAAGCAAGAAACGCCGGCGTTCTTTTAAGTAAAATTAATCTGACTTTTTTTCTTTGGCTCGGCCGTTATGCAATTAATGCAGGTATTGCTTCGAGCTTGGATATTTGAAGAAAGAAAGAATTTGTTTTGAGAAAAAAAATGGCGGCGGCTTTAACTGTGGCTTGCATTGCATGTGCTTCGCTACCGTTCCGAGTAAAGAGCGCTTTTACATGATCAGACTCGATGCCGTGTGTCGTCCACGACAGACGACACTAAGACGCACAACCTGGGCCCAATTGCATAAAAAAGTAAGTAAGTTCGTATGAGTCAGTTGCCAATTCTGGTGACAGAGTTTTTAGGCCGCCCGAAGGCCTCTGTCGTGGCCTAACAACTTTGAAAAAACCGTGACCAACTGTTTAACGGGAGCGCTCAGTTGAAATTGGCACTGGCGGTCACCCATCCAAATGGTGACTACGCGGAACAGTGCTTAACGTCGTTAATCTGTTAGGAACAACGGAGCGCTCGTGACGTAGCTGGATAAGTTGTTGGTCGGAGTGACTAGCGCTGTGAGTCCTACGCAGAACTTTAAAACTAGTAACTTGGTGGCACTGCAACCTGCAACTGTCAGGCGTTACGCATTAGGCGAGCGACTTAACCGTCTCGTCACCATGCTGGCATAAAAAAAATAACTTGTGCAACCGCTTGTCACCCGAGCATCAAGCAAGACGGGTGCCTGGATAAATGAAAATATCCAGCGGTGACTAGTCGCTCAACAGCTCTACACTTAGCGCGAAAAACTAGTCGCTCTAGCCCATGTGCGGCCAGCCTTAGATTTGAATTTCAAATCAAATGCGTAGATTCCTTTCGCTGGAAATCATCATCTGGAAAATAAAGAAGCAGCTGTATTGTTTTTGATCACATACATAAGCATATTTATTATAAACAATGCTTCCTTACATAAAGCAGATTTATAGGATCATTTTCTGTCCCATAAACATAAATTGGAAAAAATACATAAGATTTTACGTTCCATTCCAACTATAGATGATTATCCGTTAGTAGTATTCTTAGTTAATTTTTCTATGGAAATATACTGCCCGTTATTTTTTTCATAACCTAAAATAAATATGAATTACTTACTTTGCTTTAAAAACTTTTAACCACAAGTTCACACACAAATAAAACTGCATTAAACATGCGAACGTAATTGTGAGTGAACCGGATTTTATTCCACATAAAACCGGGTTATCCACTTGAGAGTCGGAAAGTGAATTCCGAGCGCCAAAATGGCGAAATTAATCGGGAAATGGCAACATTGAAGGGAGCAGATTCTATTCATACCATAAAAAGTTTACAGCACATTTCCCGTCTAGACGCGGCCGCGTGTGCTAACGATCCCCTTTTAATATACGTAACGTAGACTACATGAATATTTAAAGTGTATTGTCCACTGAAGCGGACCGTGAGCTTTGGTGGTAGTGAAAGAAAGAAAACTTTCTTGAACGAGAACAATACAATACAATACAATACAATAGTGAGTAGTGAGTGACACTACCTATCCAACCTTAGTTCTAAGGTCGTGGTTTCGAAACCGATCGTGCACCTATAGATTTTTCTATTCGATAAAACATATTTAACCGGTGTGACATCAGGAACATTAAAAGGCTGAGCAAAAAGCTTGATTGTATGACTGCTTGGCTCCCACCCATAATGACAATAAATGTCGTAGTTCAACTTATATCGGTAATAACTAAATTCAGAGACTCACGACAATAAGCTGCTGAACCACTTAAACTGTTACTTGTATTTTTGTATATTTGTTGTTCTAATAAACTCAAAAACTACTGGTCCTATTTCAAAAATTCTTTCACCATTAGAAAGCTACATTATCCCTGAGTAACATAGGCTATATTTATTACTAGCGACCCGCCCCGGCTTTGCACGGGTGCGGTTTTATTGTACCCGTGCGAAGCTGGGACTGACTGCTAAAGTTTATTTGACAGAAACCAAACACAGAACAGTCGTAATCGTAATACTAATGGTACACAAAATAACAAAAAAAAATACCAAAAAAAAATTCGCTCTGCGTCATGCTGCCTAGATGGCCCAATCTTTGCTTTGTTTGCAAGAGTACACTCACAAACCTTTTTTAACGACGCGTCGGCTTAGTAGACAGTTGCCCGTAAACGTATCGCAGTCTTCATAAATATTTTAGTTTACATTTGAACAAGTTGCTGTCATAGTTGGCGCTTCTGATGGGGTCTGTTGATCATCGACTACGCAATCGACTGTGACAAGATGGGGATAACGGGAAGTTATTTTTTTACTTCCCCCTGTCACCATTAATGAGACAAAATCATGGGGACATCGGGAATACGTGACACGAGCGAAACAGATTCATTTCAAGAGCCAGAGATGCGGGTTTGATATGCGAGAGGACAAAATTTAAGCATACATACAAGTGGTGCGTTTTTGTGATGCAATTTATAATTTATACTAATATTTTAAAGAAGATTTGTATTTTAGTTTGTTACAAATAAACACAAAAACTAGGTACTGGTCCGATTTCAAAAATTCTTTCACCATTATAAGAATGCTACATTATCCCTGTGTAACATAGGCTAACTATCAAAAAAAACAAATCTTTCCTCATTTTAATATTAGTAAGTATAGGTATCACAATGGATCTCGGCCGTAGTGAAATTAACCGTTTCGATGCGCAATGGAGCTTTTTCAAACTAAATTGTCTTTGCGCATCACAAACGGCTAACTTCACGGAAGCCTAGATCCGCTGTGCGAACTATACATAGATTTAGAATATGTTATCCTACTTTCCTATATTTTTTAGCCAAAAGTTTTGGTTCGACCTTAGTGGCGCGATGGGTGAACGCCCGGGTAAGAAACGAAAGGTTGCGGGTTCGATTCCCGCTGCTGGTGTTGTGGTGCCATAATAGTACTCGCAGTGTAGGTGACTGTTGGCTGTGTTGTAATGCCAGAAGCTTTTAATATAAGCTCGTTAACTACTAATTGTGTTACCGCAGTGATTTTAGTTTCCTCAATTAAGATTTCGCGAAACGCGTGTGGGGTCCAAACCGCGATCGAAACCGTACTGACAGTTTACCAATCTCGAATCCGGCTCGAATTAACGTACGTGTTTAATAAACTTGTGGTTTGGCTGCACAGACTCATGCAATTTGCCACGTATTGCGGGATGGCTTCGATGTTCGTTATCGATGTTCTAATGCGATTAATCGATCATTCGATGGTTTAAAACGATCGAACCGTTTTTATAGAACTCTGTGGCGGTGCGATGGTACATCAGATGATATGTATCATCTACAGTATGACCTCTATCCACGTGAACTGTTTGAGATGTCGTTTCTTAAAAATCGTATGGAGAAATGTAAATACCTAACCTACGTCATCATAACTTAAAAGTTTATTTATTTATTTATAATCCACGATCCGCGGCTATACAATGATATTATAGATTGGAAGAGTTGGAATTATGCTTCTTAATTTATTGGAAATTAATCTAAGCATAATTCCAACTAGAATACCAACAAGAAAAATACCAAAGTAATTACTATCTAAATGGAAATACATAGCTTATTGGAAAATATTGTCTTTGGTTAATTATTGTAGTAACAACTCATTAGTGTTCACCGCGGCGCGTCACTATCCGTCTGACAGCTCCGCTTCGCGCCTAAATTTGAAATGAGAACGCGTGAGAAAACGCTCGCGGCGTGTCTCGAATTACCACGTTCGGGAATGTGAATGAACGAGTCCCAAAAAAAGCGCTTGCCATTCTCAATCACGTTTTTTGCTTGTTACGAGTTCTGTACTGCGAAATTGGTGTGTGGTTATAGTGTTTGTTTTTTTTTTCCTAATTGTGTCAAGAACCTCTTTAGATCAAGAAACTATTTGCAAGTCTGCGGTCGCGTGTCGTCGAACCATGAATGAACTATTAATTAAGCTTGCTCAACCGCGATTTGGCCTCAAATCTCTAAAATATAAACTGACCATAATAAATAACACACCACAGTCACATAGAGATTCCACTCTACGATTCCCTGTGGTGTTTAGTGAGTGAGTGGGTATCAAAACTACTACAATACAGAAATGAGATAAGAATGTTTCTATAAATGATTAACCACAATACAAAAACAAATATTGGCAGATGATGCAAACATTGTTCTCGCAGCGGAAATCGAACCGGCAACCTAACGCTTCTGAACCGGGCACTTGCTTAGCGCGTCATCAAGGTCGGCAAAAATTTAATCTGCCTGTTATTGTTAAATGTCATCGAGTAGGTATGTATCCAAAACTCGATGTAAAATGTATCCAAAACTCGATGTAAAATGCAAAACGTCATCATGATCATCATGACAGCCTTCTAAATCTTCTAATGTTCCCACTGCTGGGACACTGGCCTACTCTCAAGCAAGTGTGATTGGGTCTTGATCCACCACGCGGACCCAATGCGGATTGGTGGATGGCACATGTCTTTCGAGTTTTTAGTTCTTGGACATGCCGATTTCCTCACGATGTTCTCTTTCACCGTATGAGAGCACTGGCATTGCGCACATACATTTTTCGTAGCGAAAAATCCATTGGTGCACGACCGGATTCGAACCCACGACCTTAGGATGCAAAACGTATTTCATTAAAATAAACTAAATACCCACGCGCTAAAAATATGAAAATACTAGTTGTTGCCCGCGACTTCGTTCGCGGTTAAACCATCCTCTTGAAGCACTATCTATTGGTGAAAACCGCATTAAAATCCGTTGCGTAGTTTAAAATACCACGCATTACAGACAAACAGATACATATGGCATTACATACGGCGATTTTATTTTAAACTAGCAGTCCGTCCCAGCTTCCGCGGGTGCAATGAAACCGCACCCGTGCGATGCCGTGGCGGGTCGCTAGTAATTAATATAGCCTAAGATGTTACTCAGGGATAATGCACCAATCTAATAGTGAAAGAATTTTTGAAATCGGACAAGTAGTGTTTGAGTTTATTTGTAAAAAACAAAAAACAAAGATACAATCTTCTCTCTTTATAATATTAGTATAGACTTTATTCTTATATTATATTAGTATAGTAATATTAGTAAAGAAAAATGTATTTGGTTCGCTGCTAGTAATTTTTGTCGGTTTGTATATCTTTTACGCCTATTCCACTGGAATAGAATACCTAATAGGTATTATAATATATTTAATTATAATCTATTTTGAAGCTACGCGTTTGTTTCTAAATAAATATCTTGATGTTTACCTGAAAAGCTTCTGTAACTAAGTGAAGTCTTGATACCGAATGATTGCGTAAAACAATAATTATTATTTTAACGAAATGCCAGGCTTGAAGGTTACGTAGACAAGTTTAAATTAAGTTACGCAACTTAAGTTTTGATCCAGTTTGTTGTTGTAATTGTACGAGTTTTAGAAGATGATATAAAGTTGTCCTGTAGTTTTATTTTGTACCAATAAGCATTTTCGTCTTCCGATTAAACTGCGGGCTTGAAACTTTACTCGTGGTAGGTACCTCTAGATGCTAGGTAAGGAAGTAATATTTTTTTTTAACTATTTAAATTAGTTGGTAAGGAAATATTGGCTTTTTATTATATATTTTATTATAAGCAAAATTATGCTATCACAGAATTACAGATCTAGAATTCTATAACTATACCATGATTGATTGAAATCGGATCAGCCTAACGACATATATACAAATTTCATTCGGAATTCGGATTTTTAATATAAAGTTAAGTAGCTGTCGCCGGCGACTTCGTTCTCGTAGAACTCGGGAACTGTACTTTTCTCCGGGATAAATATACAATATATAACCTAAGTTCTATTCCCGGTCATTATCTATTTACGTTTTAAATTTCAGCCAAATCGGTTCAGTGGTTGTCGAGTTATTTGTTGTTGTCGATAGACACATCCAACCTGCGCATTTATAATATTAAGTAGTGTGGTTAGTGTGATATTAGTGTGATTAGTTTGATTATTTAATAGGATTAGTTTAACTAAATTTTGTATAATAAGCATTCGCGTATAACTTCACTAAAGTGTTCAACCTCTGGGTGTTCCTTAACCTGACGCCACGTAAATCATCTGTAATAGATGTAAAGGCCAGTGATGATAACTGCATTACCAAATTTACAATAAAATTATAAGTCTTGTCTCGCTGCGCTCTTGGCCTTTCCTTTGTGAAATATAAAATCATATTCTGATAACCCCAATATTTATTACCCATAATAATCTTTGCAGATTATTCCATATAAGTAGTATGTAGGGAAAAGTACATTTATTATACATGTACGGGGAACATTAAGGGTTCTTTTGATATACCTATTGATAATTTAATTTAATATTTTTTAGCTTCATTATTATAATTTGATTTTTCTAATTTTGTTTAATTATTGGTTAGGTTTGGCATGTTTGTATGCCAAATAGCAGAATCTAGAGACACTTACTTTTTACAACACCTTAATGTAACTATTACCATACCTGGATTCACAAACAATAAATGATTTATGATTTATGATTTCTGTACTTCAAATTGAACAAAAAACTGAACCTTTCTTGAGTAGGGCGCGGGCGCAAGAAATGGACGGCAATTATAACAAAGCAGGTTGTCAAATTAACTCTACAAAGGTAATTTTATTGATTAAAAGTCATAACTATCATCATAATATCAGCCAATAGATATCATTTGCAAGATATAACCCTCCCCCATAGATTGCCTCATCAACCGTTCATGAGCCTTAACAATCCGCCAACATCCCGACCTTTTTACTCATAAAATAGGATGGTTTGTGAGAAAAAATAATTGAAACTCTTTTACGAATTGGAGGTATTTTCGGTCAAGAATTGTTACAAACTGAATCTGTCTTGTACGGAACCCATAGGACGCGAGTCTCTCTCGCACCTATCCATTTTTATCATATTAAAAAGTTTCTTAATACTGTTCGGATACGGAAACCACAACGCGTAAGTTATCTCGTGTTTGTCCGAATTTATATTTTAACCGAATCGCGTAGAAAGAAACACGTGCTGTCTTGAAGAAATTACGGTAAGGGTGGGTTGTTTCGTATAGTTTATACACGATTTTACGATACAATAGCATTGTGCTGTGGCCCAACTTTACGATAGTTTTGGGACAATATTTATACAATGCCAGCACTCTCAAACGGTAAAGGAAATGATCGTGAGAAAACCGTCCAAGAACAAAACATAAAATTGATTCTAAAATTGGTTTGATAAGTTTCCCACCCGTGTAAAATGATTGTTATGTAACTGTGTGTCTAATAAATCAAATAGTTTCAAAGAAGTTAAAATAATCAATTAATCTCGACTAATTACAAACTAATCAATTGTGTTTAGCCAGGTTTTACGAGCCGTAAGATTACGCCACAATAAACCAATAGCAATTTATGAGCCGACATCCGCTCTCATCGTTACAATCGGTTTCACGAACTGAACTGTCGATCGTAACAATAAAAAAATTTAATCAAAATTCCTTATAATTTTACGACAATGTTGAAGCGTTATGTCCGAGAAAAGCGCGCCGTTTGGTCACATCAAATGATAAGTATGCTGCACGCCGGCAGTGGCAGATGGTCTTAGACGTTCCCTTTTCAATTGCCCATCTCGGGGCACCTACTTTTTTGCCCCCGATGCTGATTCTGATCAGTATTGTAGTTTTCAATGCCAGCTCCATTGTTACCGGTGGACTGGTAAGATGCTCGGCAAATTGCAATTTAAAATTTCGGCGAATTCACGAATTCTGTGGGAACGCAATTTTGGATTAGGATTGCGAGGGTAACGGCTTTGTTGCCGGGGATTAGCTTATTGTTATCTGAAATGGTGATTAGATCATCGATACGGCTATTAGATATTTTGAGATCCGTGCACTTACTTGGACTGTGTTTTAGATATTAAACACCCAGCAATTATAGTTCGTCTTGACCTCGAAATCCTTGTGTGGATGTAGTGAAACGACAATGACTTTATTTCACAAAGAACTAACATAACAACTGACGAGGATCTTGTATTCTTACCCGAAACAAGAAATTTAGATAGGTATATATTATCTTGTGATCAGTGCTGACTCTAAATTCGAGCAAAGTTAGTGTGCTGGCCCGCTACTGACCTAATGTAAACGCTATCTCTGAGCTTTAAATGTCAAGTTCTCGCGTACCGACCCTTTGTAAACAGATAAAGTCACTTCTCAAAGTCAGCACTGACTTCATTTGCAGTCAGTCACTGACCCAATGTATTTGCACTTCACATAAAGTTAGCTTGGCTAAACGCTAAAAAAAGTAAAAAAGAGTAGTAGAGTTCTCTGTGATAGAGCTCGTCCGGGGAAGGACTACCACCATACCTATTTCTGTCGCCAAGCAGTAATGCTCGCATTGTTGTGATCCGGTGTGAAGGGTATGGTTTCCGGTGAAATTACTGGCACATGAGGCTTTCGATCTTAGCCTCAAGGTGGCAACCCGCGAGTGATACCTCTGGTATTGCAAGCGTCCATAGGCTGCGGTAACCGCTTACCATCTTGTGGGCTACGTACGCTTGGTTGCCACTTCAGTTGTATAAAAAAAAACGCTATCCCTTTTGCGCAATTCACACTTGACTCGTCCGTCAGTCTCCCAAGGGCCGTAAAGTTGGTGAAAAAACACCATATCATGCACTCGTGCCGACATGCAAAGGCACCGCCGACACCCCGATAGGGCTGTTCGAGTGCTCTCGCCACAAGTGCCCTTCCGCCAGTTCACTACGAAAACTTGCCTCCTGGCAGTTTATCGTACTCTTTTACTGGAAACTTTTTAACGATATCAGAGCGGTCGATTGAAGTGCGAGGTCTGTAGGTATATTTTTAAAGGGCAAATGCGTCGCTCGCTGGGCCACATCGGTCGTCATTCTCGACTATAGATTCTGATATTCCAAAAGTCCACTAGGGACCCAACAGTTTCTATCATAATCTATGTGTTGGGTGTTTATTTAGATATCGAGTCTGCTGATAAGTTTAACTATTTATATCGTACACACAAAATTTTCCACGGGATACTGTTTTTACGAAATTGATTGTGTATATCTCAAGTATTTGTTGAAGTGAATAAATGAAAGTATAACGCAAAATGTGTTTGCATTTTGCGTTGCATAAAAATTCTACAGTTCTTCACCAAAAGTGGCGAAAAATAAAGTCATGTCAAACGCTGAAACATTTATGTAAGCTCAACAATTTGTTTGATCAAAGTCACATAGACCATTACGTGAATTTGAAATCACGTTGCTTGAGCTCCATCCTAAGCCACTTCGGACAGACTCAAATGTGAAATGAAACTGATTATAACTTGAATAAAACTTTAATAATCGAATTTTATTCAAAAGATTCGTGCAAAATTGTCGCTGATATTCTGCGTTAGGTAAGTAAGCGTATGAAACAGTGGCCAACTCTGGTGACAGTGTTTCTAGGCCGCCCGAAGGCCTCTGTCTTTTCTTAAAAAAACTTAATGTAACTTTGAAAAAGCCGGGACCTTACGTGCTCTCCGATGCACGGGAGTGCTCAGTTGAAAGTCAGTCTAGCCTTAATGGAATAGCTGTTTTGTTATAGAAGGAATTTGTATACAAGACCACGATATAATATTGCAGCCACACTAAAAGCAGATTCATCGAAGCCATTGAGCAGCTGTTCCGTGTACGATATTACGATATTTTACTGAAGATCAAAACAAATCTTTAATCACTTACCATAATGTCTCTTGGCCTTTTGGATTTGACGTCTCTAATGCCGGCACGTTCGTTCTTCCCGACTGACATCCAACTTTCATAATCCTCTCTAAAAATAAGCTTTACGGCCTACTTACTGTCGAAATATGCTGTAACGACCATATCATCCTGCCTATGATGTAATCACCTACGAAATTGAGTTATAAATCTTAAACGTTTTCATTTTAAATTCGCGAGCTGTATTGTCTAACAAAATTAGCGGGCACTTCTTGGGCTCTCCCTCCGCAGTCGCGTCACGTTCAGACAGTTAGAAGCCTCTAGCAGGCTCAGGGTTTAATATTGGAGGAATGTCGGATGCTACTAACGACAAGTCTGAGTTATGGACCAATAAACGCGAAGGATTTGAATACAGCGCGACGAGACGGCGACAACCCCATCTCTCTAAGCACTAACTAATGTGAGAGGTTTCTATATGATGACTTGGCCAGCTGGGATAGGACGATCCCTCTGTCTTGTTTAACTTGGTTTAGGTTATACAAGTTGTATAGAGTATGCACTTGTATAGAGTTTATACAAGTATATAGAGCTGTTGATTGCTGGAAAAAGCTGTGTAGGTGAACCTTGCTACATTATTTCGTCGATTTCATTGGCATTTAAATTATGTAAAGCAGCATCTTTGAATTCTCGGAGAAATTAAGGTGTGTGGGTTATGTCAACTCTTTTATAAGTCTACATAAGGTAAAACGTACACAAGTGGTTTGAACAAAGTAGAAATCACATTCAGATACTCATTGTCTATTCGAAAAATGTCACTAAGCTTATTTGAATGCTCATAATATGATTTATTTATTTATTTTATATTTATTTATATGATAATATGATAAAACTGTATCTTTTATTAGCTTAATGTTTAGTAGTAAGTACCTACTATATACTAGTATATATTAAATATATTTGTAGTGTCGGAATATCAAGTAGCTAGCTAGGTATTCCCACTTGTAAAAGTTCCAGTAAATCCTTCTGTATTGCCGCCACTAAGTAGTTTCTGCTCGTAAAGTCAATAGCAGACCCTGTAATGGGATCTAATTGCTTATTTTAGTCATTTGTTTGTCTGGCATGTCGTCTGTCGCATACTCCCCCAAGCTTTATTGCATTGTTATAAGTAAAGAGAGATACGACCATATGTACTTACCTTTCACCTTTTCCCCCCTTTCAAGGACACAACGGACATTGCAAATCGCTTCTTTTGGGGTATAATAAACAATTTCGTCTAGACTCCGGATTAATATATCAAAGATTAAGTACGAGGGATTCAAATTTAATAGCGTTGTTTGTCTTTATTTTTGTTTTATTTGCTATTTTATGTATTTCATATTAGCTTAATGTTCTAGAAGTGCTTTACTAAAATATATAAATCACTTTCATTATTTTCTACCGTTATTTTTACTATACGTATTTCAGTTTATTACTTGTTAGTCATAAAACAAATGTATCTATTTTTGTAAGATCTAGTATTTCATCAAGCAGTCATGGTTCCAAACGCATTATGGATGTTGCAATTATGGAATGTTGGTTCGCAGCCACAGAACATAATATACTCGTATTATAGTCGTAACCTGTGTCGTAACCTAAAGCTTCGTTTGGCTTTTATTCCGAAAACATTTTCAAAACAAATGCAGCACGAGTTTCACTGTAACGCTGAACTTGTAGGATTGCTCATGTCAGAATATCTGGTGGGCTACGTACTAACATTTTTTAAAGTCTTGTAGGTACTGATACAAAGGAGTCCTTGAATCCCGGCAAAAGGGCATGAATGAAGCGAAGGTTATTGATCCTAAGCAAACCGTCGATCGTGCTTATCTAATGCCCATGCCAAATATTGATAGAGCGCATTCCTGGAATCAGATTGAATAGGTATGCGATGGACGTTCGATTGGCCCGATCCTGGCTGGTTTAAATTCTGTTAGAATTTGTTTGGAGTTCAAATTGTCCGTTGGTCGTATTTTTATCATTGTTTTATCATATCATATCATTTATTTATTGCTTCATTGTAGGTTAGATATTAAGCTTTTAATTGTTTGGTGTGAATTTTAATAATGCATTTTCATATGGCTATATCTTCCATTGGATTGTCAGTCAGTTATAAACGCATCAATTGGTATATTTAGATCGGCTCTATCGCTTGGGAAGTTTAATAGTCAAAGTCAAGTGTGGCCATCGATTTGAAACATGATTCTGGGATTTTCCAAACACTCGAACTTATTTACAAAACCTTGCCAGAAGTTCTTTATATTTTCAAATACGTTTATCTCATTAGTTTACCGAGTCACTAGCAGAATCCGGACGCGGAACGAAAATAATTTTGTACTAAAGTAAGTTCGTATGAGTCAGTGGTCAACTCACGTGACAGAGTTTCTAGGCCGCCCGAAGGCCTCTGTCATGGCCTAACAACTTTGAAAAAGCCGGGACCGACTGCTTAACCTGCCCTCCGAAGCACGGGAGCGCTCAGTTGAAATTGCCACTGGCGGTAACCAATTCAAATGATGACTACGCTGAACAGTCTTTAACTTCGATGATATGTTAAGGACAACTTAGCCAGCTACTTCACGAGCGCTCGTATTGACACATCGTCATACACTACGTATATTTGAGTCTCGCACCAATCCATATTTACTATGCGCAGTAACAATTGTGATTGAATAAATAAGAAATAAATGAATTAGTAGGGTGAGAGGATAAGGAAGATTTTATACGGCCAATTAAAACAGGAAAATAGTATTGTAGGTACAGCATCAAAATCTACTCGAACTAATACTTAACTAAGATCCCCCACTCAATCTGGCTATGAAACTGTAATCAATACTAATGCATTGCTTGGGGCTTTTTTCTCCAGCATGCAGCAGTTAAATAGAAAAGTTATAGATATTCCGAACTCTCTGACTAAAAACGTGACACAATTTTGACACCTTTAGCGCTGTCTTATATGTTATGGCCTTATTTATTTTCGTATTTTAAACCTCTATTAACTAATGCGTCTTTCAAATCTATTATCGTTTTTGTTTATTGACATGTGATGGCAACATTTTTTTATGCATAAGCTAAGGACATGTGAAGGTCGCTCGCACCACTTTTGCTTGCGCCTAAAGCACAGGTAAAGTAAAGTAAAAAATATCTCTATTTAATAATATCACAAGGATCATTTTGATACGTCTTAAAGCTATGTGATTTTACGATAGTTCCACGCGCCCCTGCCTAGAAGAATCTGGCAACAAACTCGGCTTTTTTTTGATAACTTGGTGAAAGAGGCCCTACATCCACTAGATCAAATTGACGGAAATAACTACCGACTGTTAAATATTTAATGCACTTGCAAAACGATCTAGACACGCGCCACCGAATGTATCAACAGAGTTTTCATGTCGAATTTAATATGCGTCAGTAAAAACAAACGACCAGATCGATAACATTTGTATTTTGTACTAGGGGTGAGTTTTACGACTCTAGGGCGCTAAGGACGCGGCCTCAGCAGCGCATGAATTTAACGTAACGTACAATATGTATTTTATTCTATGTATGTAATATTGTGAATTTGTGAAGCGCTGTTAAAAAAAAAGTTACATATTTTTGAGGCGCTGTACAAAATTTCTAACGTCGCTCAGTAGAGCCGTGGAGGTGGCTACTTCTGGTCCAAAAACCATTTAGAAACGTTGAGAATTTGATTCGCAAAGAAGAAGAACAAGTCGCCAGCGCAATATCCTATCACAAAAAACTTCTTTAGCTGAACTTGGCTAGGGAAATGGAGAGCAAATGTTATTTTGTAAATGCCTATGCCTAGTTTCATTTTTCATATCTCATCATAACAGTAGCTAGAGTTCTTTGTGATAGAGCTCGTCCGGGGAAGGACTACCACCATACATACCTCTGGTATTGCAAGCGCCCATAGGCTGTAACCGTAACCTGTAACCGCTTACCATCTTATGGGCCGTACGCTCGGTTGCCACTTTAATAAAATAAAGAAGAAAAAAAAAACAAAGGCTGGTTTAATTAAATAGTTCTGTAAATGATCTATCATTTCTTATATTGTTGATCCGGTATTTGGTTTGCCGTGAATTTTGTCGAAAAAACTTACGCAAGTCGCTAGTCGCCAGAGCGGTTCCCGTTTTTACGGGAACCGCTCCCAAAAGCAATCAAATACAAACTCTTGTCCGACAAGATACTTTTGTTTAGTTCCTAGCGACTCGCGTAATTCAGTAATTTATAACAGGCCCTCTGATATTATATACTTATTGAAAAGAATAATATCGCGTTGATTGACTTTAAATAAATAAATAAAATAAATAATAAACAATGCTGGACAATCCACACAGCATCATCTAGCCCCAAGGTAAGCTCCTGTTATACAGAGCTGTATTATGGGTACTAGATGACTGGATATATATTTAATAATACAATACATAGATAGATATTTATTATTATATATAGAAAATACCCAGAACACCCGGAACAAATATTTGTAGATCGTACAAACATTTGTCCCGAGGCGGGAATCGAACCCGCAACCTTTGCGTCACAGGCGGACCTGCGCCCGCTGCGCCACATTGGTCGTCAAACTTACTTTATATTATGATTGATTGATTTTATAGTTTGATATGTTTAAATTTTAATTTGCCACTGTTAAAACAATAGTGTCACGCAACACAATTCGATCGACGATAAAAACTCAATCAACTACTTATTCAAAATTATATGAAACTTGCATTCAATATCTTCTTCTTCTTCTTGGTTTATGGACTCTGTGGCTAATTTGCCACAATTTCGCCAGTGTCAAGTGTCTTAGTTTGATTGTCGCTTAGCAACGTAAACAAACGAATTTGGAAAGAAATAGTGACTTTTCTTTCAAAATTCCCTTGGAAAGTCTTTGACTAAATTACCAACCAACATTACCCCTCCATTTCAATTACTTGATCGGAGCCATATCAAATATTGACAGTTAAAATCTCAATCTACCGCAGTATGGCATCAGCCTTATCGGCATACATCGTTTGCAGTTATCAAATCAAATGGATTGCATTGCGTGTTTGTATTGACGGCGCGCGTTACTTAGTTATTGCACCGTGCAATCGTAAACCATAAATAATTATTGTACGTGGTGTATCTCTGTCTGATTATAGGGATTCTATTCAGAGAGTGATACTCTAGATAGTTGTGTTTATATTGTTAATTTGAGTTGCAAACTGTATTTTGCTATCTACTCCTGTTTTAGAGCAGGGCGTCGAAGGGGATGAATAGAATTCAAGGTAAAAAGGCCTAACTAGTGTCTCTTGGTATAAAAGCCATACCCATGCTTCATCATTTCAGCCTTATAATGCTTCCACTGCTGAACCACTGGCCGGCTTTTGAGCGAGTCATAAGTCTTAATCCATCACGCGGACCCAATGCGGATTGATAGATGGCACATGTCTTTCGAATTTTTAGTTCTTGGACATGCCGGTTTTCTCACAACATGTTTCTAAAAATCCACTGGTGCACGACCGAGTTCGAACTCAGTACCTTAGGATCGGATGGTAGAGACACTACCACTAGACCACCAGTGCTCTACCCATGCTTGGGTCAGCAATATAAAACGCACAGGTAACCGGTCAGGTAGCTATCTACAACATTATCGGGACAAACAAGCGGTACGCAAACAATACATCCGGCGTGGCAGACGGACGGACAAACAAACAACGTTTACATAGAAAATCATGTTTAATGAAATTAGGTTGCACAAATGATTTGCTATTCTAAAGGTAAGCGTGAACCTGACAGCCAGCGCGGCGAGCGCAAAGCGAGGAATGATTAAGTTTTTTATGGGATAAAGAAAACTTTGCTGTTGCGTAACTGAAAACAGATTATACCGTATTTTTACTTTCATCAAAGCACTTCTAAGTGGCTTATTCCTGTCTGAAATCATATTCCTTGTACCGTAAAAGATTGCGATTAACATTCTAAAGCTCATTGTACATTGTACTGTTTACGGCGCACAGACCGTGGCGTGTTCTGTATTGCAATTTTGAACATTCAAACTGCATAATTATCAGTGCACTGTTGCCAGATGCTAAGATATTTATGGCTAGAAATAAAACGGTTGTTTAAAATATCCCTAAACTTTATGTTCCTGCTAAGACTTTTCTCTGTCTTTGGTATAGACGAATCATTGTTCAGAATGTGTCTACGAATAAATATCTTTATTTCTAAGTTATCATTATTTCTGATGTAACAAACCCTTTATGCACAAAGACTTAAGTACACAAATCTTCTGTTGCATTGTTTTAGCTACAGATTATAAACATCAACTACATGGTTCTAACGCCCCTGCAACATTTTTTTTCAAAAGGCGAGAGACCAGCAGTTAGGTAAAATTCTCGATTGTGCTAATGTGGTTACCAAATAACAGTATTATTTGTAAGTGTTATAATTTAACTAAACTACAAATGTCGAAACAAAACAGTGGCAACACTGAAAAGCGGCTACATCTATCCAAAAGTCCGCCAGCCAGCAACATCCTATCAATGCCTGTATAATGAGTTTAGCAAAGTTGTCTTGCTCGTATCCACCAGACCGTGTGTCTGGCTTTTTAGTGCTGTTTAGTCGAATAAATTCTAGTACTACTTTACAATCTACAAGGGATTAATTAAAAGTTTTTGTTTGTTGGTTTAATCCCCTAATTAGCTGAGGGAGCGATGCGTTAAGAAATTTTAACGATAATGGAAATAAGGCGTCGAAATTTCACCTTTGATGAATCTACATAAGTGGCGCTAGATCTACAAACCACTTACTTTGGCGGTAGCTTTTGTGGGGCGTTACCGCTACTGCTGGCCTACCATGGAAATGTCCATAACTTGGAAGTCATGGTACAAATTACAAGACATTTTGGCCCGATTTTTTTAAAATATTTTCATGGTTGGCCTACTGTTTCACTGTCGCCGCCGCCGTACCGTTGGCGTCGATGCCACTAGAATCTAGTTTTAAAAAGGATTTGTAAATAAGTGTTACTAATAATTATTGCTGATTTTATTAGTTCGCTGGTTCTTTCCTGGTACTTCTGTAATCCATACAATGAAATGTAAATATATATTCATCACACAAATGTTTGTCCTGAGTGGGAATGAACCGACAAACTACAGAGCTAAAGAATTTTTTTTTTTTTATACTACTAAAGTGGTAACCAAGCGTACGGCCCACTTGATGGTCAGCGGTTACCGTAGCCTATGTACGCATGCAACATCATAGATATCACTTGCGTGTTACTACTCTAAGACCTTAGATGGTAAGTCTCATGTGCCTGTAATTTCACCGGAAACCATACCCTGCGAACCGGAACACAGCAATGCGAGCATTACTGCTTGGCGGCAGAAATAGGTATGGTGGTAGTCCTTCCCCTGACGAGCTCTATCACAAAGAACTCTACTACTCTTCACACTACTACTACTACATATCAGCTACTAAGCTTTTGAGTCCAGTTTATGTATTTATATCTTACTAGGGACCCGCCCCGGCTGCTTACATACGTATAAAATTTCTCTTATATATAAAAAAAAAGAAAATACATTCATTGACTCTCAAAAAAACAAACAAAAATAAAAAGCAATATAAGAAAATTAAACACAAAATAATAAAAGGCCATAGGTAGGTACCACTTACTTACTAATAATAATAAAACAAAAAATATATAAAAACTACTTAGTCTAGGTAGGATAGGAACCTACATAACTACATATAGTTTAATTCATAAAATTATATATTATTTAATATCAGTCTATCTATTGATGAAAACTGCATTAAAATCAGTTGCGTTTAATATATAAGCGTACACGGAAAAAAATAATTTTCTACAATACAACCAGAACGCTGAGTTAAAATTAAATGTGTTATGAAAGCCAGAATCTGTTTGAAGGAACTAAAATTATTGTATAAAAAACTCATCATATTGTAATGCAAACGATTTCATTCTAGTTATGTAGGAATTAGTTCGAAAATGTTTACTAGATGTCGTAGTGTAAAACGTCGCGTTTCTAGATCGCGCTTACGATTACTTTCTAATTACAAAACCCATTTCGTTATTGATGAAATTTGAGTCAAGTAAAGGTCGATATACCTATATCTAATGGTGTATTGTGTATATATGATTCCATAGCCTTGTGTGTACATTTGTGCCATACCACTGGTTAGCTTACTTACTAAAGTAACATATTTTTTAAATAATACATCAACAAAGGCCCAAGTACTCTAATCGGTAATCTGTATTAAAGGCCTAGTTACTACCTTACTACAGTACAGCACATCATTTATTCATAATTAATTCAATACCTAGTAATTCAAACCACATAACTATTTGCAAATACAATATTTTTTTAACTAGAACAGTCTTGTAGTTGTTACAGAATAGATTGTCGTCACATATATAGCAAGACATTCTAGTTGAGCGTGCGATATTCAGGTTAATGTAACAAGATTTTTCTTTCCTTGTAGACATACATGCATACAGAGGATCAGACGGTGGGAAACGACTTTATTTCATACTATGTAGAGATTTTTACTACACAGCATACCTGTTACTAATAATGAAATATTAAGTCCGAAGAACTTTAAAATATCTATAAAAATTTACAGAGCTAGGTCGTGATAATAAAGTAAAGCTCTTCACAATTAAAAACTACAGTAATCTCCCGTCTTGATTTACTAGCTAGTTACGGGAAACCTGACTAGCTTTCTTCATTACAACAATGAATTAAAGTTTAGACTTTAGAGTCATAAACATTATAACCGTGAAATAACTAATTTAAAGTTATAGCCGCTTCCCCCTGCTAATAAAGAATTCAAAAGACGCAACGCACTCTCGACAATAAACCATCTAAATAGACAGTTAAACTATTATTTTAATTTGCTTTAAATAACACGCGCAATAAATTGCAAATACCGTGAGTCAAATGCGCCAAGAAAGGGGCAACCCCATTTTTAATGCATTGCAAATTTTCTTTGCGGGTAATGCATCACCTCGTTTGAAACTTTTGATAATTTCTCATTAGGGTTGAAGTATGGGAACCGAGAACCAAGAACAGAGACAAAAGTTTTGCAGATGATAATTTATAAGTAAATCAGAATACAGTCAAAAACGTTATTGCCTTAAACCCGAAAACAGAGAAAGAAAACGTTTATAAATTGTATGAAGCTATCTGGTAACGGAATTATCAGGCCATCTAATATTTTTTTTTTAATTCTTTTAAATATTAAAACTTTTTTTTATAACGTAACTTAAACCTCTGTTAGCTAATGTGTCTTTCAACTCCTATCATCGTCTTTGTTCTTTTACATAAAAACGACAAGGATGATATTACTTAGCAAGCCACTGAAATTAATTTTTTTAATGAATTTAGGCATAAATCTCTGGCAACGCCTTTCAACAGACTTATTTATCGAAAACGCTATAAACTTTCAAGTAAGCCTGGTGTCTATAGCCCACTTTCATTCTTCCGGAATATCGAACGCTAGGCTGATGTGCTCCTCAGGCGATTTCTTTGCAGTTTATTGTTCGCACGCCCGTTACCGAGTCGCATTCAAAAGAGTTATTGGTTATCGTCAATAGGCACGGTATTGTTCGACTCCGGTGGGGTGCGCTTTCCAAATGTTATCTATTTCAAATGGCAATAAATTTTAAATGAATCGTCCGTGTGATTGCCGTCGTTAAAGTTATCGTTTTTCGAATGTTCTTTGTCTGGAACCGATCTGGCTTCTCTTACTCTTAGCGTGTTTTTATTCTTGGTTTGCATTGTTGATTAAGAAACTGACCTTTCGTTTGCTTTAATTAAGTTATCCTTTAGATTTCTTGTTTTATCCGCGACATCTATTTGTGGGTTGCGTGCTGGTATGCTCATTAAGACTGCATGCGGTTCATTCCGGCTGATAACGTTGTTTCAAAATTCGACTGCAGCACATTTATATACAAAGGGATGGCCATAAATAATTCCCAATGAGGAAGCCATTTAACCAAAATAAACTTCTCAAAATTACTTAAGTTAAAAGTAATATAGTAACCAACAGCTAGGAATCATCAAAGCAACTATGAAAAAAATTTATGTTGAAAATGTTTATTTAATGTATTTTTTCCAAAATGAATTATATCAAAAGGTTTATTTTGTAGAATTCACAAAAAAAAAACTAATAAACATGAAATTTACACGTTTTCAATGTCGTCTGGTTCATGACGATGATGATTTGGGAAAATAATATTAATATTAGGTTTTTGTCTGTTGGTTATTGTTTCGGTGCTCAGTTTAACGACGATATCGACGGAAATGCGTGAGCGAAAGTAATAAAATGAGCTGAATAAAAAAATATATGCAGGGCGAGTGATTTTATAGCTGTTGCTATTTGTGTATCGGTTGGAGATCAGTTGTAGATTCCGGCTGAATGCAAAAGTACTAGTTTTTTTATGATGCTTAAATACAATACAAATGTTTTATTGCATTTGGTAAAACACTTGTCACAGGAGATTTTTTCCATTATAGATAGACCTAACCGCGTCCAATATATTATATTAATATTATGAAATCTCAGAACACCAATATTACCGGTATTGCAAGCGTCCATAGGCTGCGGTAACCGCTTACCATCTTGTGGGCCGTACGCTTGGTTGCCACTTCAGTTGTATAAAAAAAAAAAAAAAAAAACACCGTACTCCCAAAATGACCTTTATGTTTTAGTCAATAAGTTTTTTCAAGTCTTAACGGCGACTCTAATTGGAACCGCATAACAACGTAATATAGCATTATGTCAAAGCTCAGAGAAGCGTCATTTAATTTAATGGCTTCTAAAAAATTCTATCTAAAGTTATTTTCAAATATTATTGGGTAAGTAGAGCCCAAACGGTTTTAAATTGGAACCTAATAGCTAGTCCGTTAAAGCTTAATTAGAATCACATTTCTATATATGATTATTAGTATTGGTATTATCACGTTTAACTTAACTGTAATGGTATGTCTACTCTGTTTAAATAAACGATTAATTTGGAATTTCAAATGCGTATTTGATAACATACCAGGATTTAGTTTGAGCAATTTGTTGAGCCACTACTCTCGTTTGTGAACTAATAAATCAAGGTGTTCCAAACACGTTTAAACCTGTGTAAATATAGTTTAACTATGTATGATATTTACCGCGCGGCGCCTCCCCGTTTAATAACAATCTATTTAACTAATTTTACGACAACCGAGATCCTTTGGCAATACTATACTAGGTATGCTAGTATTTATTTTATTTTCTAAAACGAATAGAAACTTATAGATAGATAGATAGGTAGAAAATAATTTATTGCACAACTTAAAATAAGCTTACAAAGGCGAACTTAATGCTAGACAGCATTATCTACCAGTTAACCTGTGGGTAGCGAAGATACATAATATGTAGGTAGTGCACATACAATTTGGTAACTTAATGAATAAAGAGATAAGTACTTAATTGAATTCTAACATAACAGTTATTAGACCTACTTTACTTATACATAGACTCTTTTTATAATAATATATTAATATTACAATAAATACATATTAAGATACACTTACATACAAAATTATACATACCTATTACCTTATAAGTGCGTTTCATTTTAATCAAAATTAAAAAACTCATTTTACAATCTAGCAATTTTGAAATTTTAATTTTGGCACTGAATTTTAACAATTAACAAATAATCGTTTGTCTGTTGATGTGTATTAAATTGAGCATGTTACGAGCCCAGAATATATACCTACCAGCTCAGAATAACTAGGTATTCTACAGGTTAAACAGTAAAATTGCAATGTTCCTGAAAAACTTAATTCCGACGATGAGTTCAACTCATTAGCCTTGTTATTTATAGAACTATCGTGGGTAGGTGTCATTTCACTAATATTTTACGACTATATACCACGGCATATTTTAACGCGGGCATTTTGGAAATATTGAAAGCTTTTTATCACGAGCACCGTTGGCGTCGCTTACTTCGAAATTTGGGACTTAATTTCTGTCTAGATTTTGCACTTTTACTGCAACTTACAACTGTTTTATATCTATTTATAGTATAGTATAGGTTGTAACGAAACCTGGGGAGGGGTGCGCGGCGTAAATATTGAATAGGATCGGGCCGCGAGAGTTGATCAATACTGAGATTAATAAATAAGTAATGAATACGAGTGCAATCAAGCGTTTTGTACAGTACTCCCTCGATTCCTGTTTTTATGTTTGTTGACTTGTTTTGGGGATAAGCACGTTATGCATAGCCAATAAAAGTGTATAATAAGTACGCCTTTTGTCCATTATTTTCCTAACACTTTTTAGTTGACTGTACTAAAATTCACCCAAAGTAAAACTGGTGTGAGGTGCAGAACGCGGTTAGTTATAGGTTTTTTACGATTCGTCAACTCACACCAGTTGGGATGTATTTATATTTATATACCTAACCGCAAAGTCTGTAAAACCACAGAGTAATAGTAAAACTCAAAGGGAAGCATTTGCCCAGCAGTGGGACAGTGCAGGCTGACAACAACAACAACAACAACTTGGTTTAAACGCGTCCACTTTTACTTTGTTAAAGTTTTTTTTTTTGTCTTGTTGCAGGTATGTACGAGAGTTTTTTTTAACAAGTTTCAACATCATAGATATCACAGGTATTTGTATTTTAAGCATTTTTAGATCTATGAATTTAGTATTAATTAAAAAAATGATTGCTGAATCTACTTTCCGTCTAAGAGGCTCACAAGCTCATTTTCTCTTGTGTGAGAAGCACAGAAATATATTTTATAAAAGCGTGAGCGCCAAGACAGTTTTACCTCATTACAAGTTCAATAAAAACCAAAGCTTTGGTTTTTACTCTGGTTTTTATTGAAACTTACCTTAGCTATGGTAAGGTAATTCAATTCGAGATAAAAGTTCAAAGTTTCATGTCTAGCACCTCAATATTTGGGATATTGAGGTGCTAGAACTAACTATACCAAAATAACAATTTTGAACACCAATTTTTGCTTATAATACTGCCGACAGATCTTAGCAATCGTGAAGTTAGCCGTTTGTAATTAGACGACCGATGTGGCGCGGCTGGTGAAGGTCCGCCTGCGACGCGGAGGTTGCGGGTTCGATTCCCGCCTCGGGACAAATGTTTGTACGATCTGCAAATATTTGTTCTAGGTGTTCTGGGTATTTTCTATGTTTAATAAAAAATATCTATCTATGGTAAGTATATCAGTCATCTAGTACCCATAACATAAGCTCTGCTTAGCTTGGGGTTAGATGATGCTGTGTGGATTGTCCAGCATTATTTATTTATTTGTAATTTTGTGAAGAGAAATTAATTTTATTTAATTCGAAAAAGCTCGAAACTTCTAACTTCAAGACAGCCGAGATCAGCTGGTAGTACATTAAACGATTTTAGATTGACAGTCGCATTGAGAAGTCTTCCAAATATACGTATTCCGGCTTGACAGCTCGACAGTACTTGCCTAGCTACTTATCTGTCCTTCTGTCGCACGCAAAGGGTTCTTATTAAACAGGTCACGCGAAGGGTTAACAATAAAACCGGTTCCACATTCTCAGACATACATTGTCCGCTGTTGCTACGCGGTTTTTCGCAACTTGGTCTTGGTTTGACTCATGGCGGAAGTCTGGGCTTTGCTTAAGAAAGGACACAGTTTTAATATTGATTTTAATTTTAAATGTAACATTAAATTTAAAAAGTTAAAACTATAGTGGTTAGAAATTATATTAAACGCAGGCGGTGCTTATGAAGAAGAGCTTTTAAATAGCTTCGAAACGTCAGCATAAATGACAAATTCAAGTGGTAAATAGCCGTTAATAATTTAAAATTTTATTTTTATTATTCGGGATATGGATGATGGATGATATTAAATTAATGCAAGAGCCGCCCAAGACTACACATAATAAAGCTAAGCAAAAATAATTGTTTTATAGAAGTGCTAGGTACAAAATATACGTCTAGACCTATATTCTATAATTCACATATAATAATTAATGATAATTATTATTATTACAGGTCAGATAATTTGTTTACAAGTTAGTACATTCTATACAATCTTTAAAACACTAAAAATTTACTTCAAAAACAAAAATAAACAGAATAAGACAAAGTAGTAATAATTAATTATATAATTTATAGGTTAATCCCACTAAAAAATATACCTTATTCATTCACAAAGAATTTTTATATTAAACCAAAATAAAAGAAGCATTAAATTTCTGTGAAAAAATCCTTCTATCTAGAGGGCAATGCAATAACAACAGAATTACAGTTGCATGACACTTATCCAGCACCCATCTACATAGCTGGTGGTTTTTTTTAAAGTTTTGTTCAAATATAAATAGAAGATTCCGCATTCTCCAAGATTTGCTCTCTATAGACTTAGCTAATCACCTTCATTACGACTGACATTCTTGTCTTAAGGCTACGCTGTATGATCTACTGACGTATAGTAGTATGGTGTTGCTTTCAAATAATTATACTACTAGTAAATCTGTCCGAGAATTAAACTACTTACTAGATTTTCTCAAGTTTTTCAATTTTACTCTTGTTCATTGATCGGATCGGATCAACTTCAACCGCCTTGCATATTTAAATTCCGATTAAAAAGCTAAAACATAGATTACCTAAACAAAACAGCAGCAGCAAAGTTTGACTCTCAAAAACTAGGTTTATTTTACAATTCTAGAGCATCAAAAGTAGGTAAGTAGATACTTTTCCTCAATTGCATCCGTGTCCGTTGAACTCGACGCCTACTCTCGCGTCTAGCTGGCCGTGCCTCCCCTTAACCGGTGCTGTGTAATTGGGCCAGGATGTCGGGAATAACCGGCTGACTCATGCGCTTCGCCCACTCCCAATCTCGTTCTATGCCGCACAGCTGATACTTGTGAGCCCTGTTCGCCGTGGCACTGGTTCCTTCCTGATCTGTCTGTGTTAGGTTTGTGGCCAGAGATTTTTGGGTATGTCAGGATCGTAGCTTTACGTATTTTCTGCCCATTTATTTAGCAAAACAGGCTTTTTGTATGATGTTGTTGGTGTGAATATGTTTACACGGGATTCAATGCGCCTTGCTTGACACTTCATGCTTTCAAGCATTTTTATTGGTTATTAGCATTCCTCACTTTTTCTAAGTTTCACAATAAGTACGCTAGATTTGCGATTAATTAAAAAATCAATTTCTTTCTAATGACCTTTGTCAGATCTTCAAAAGGATGTGACTACAAAACTGTGGGAAGCCGTCACTACCTGGCCCTCCCATACTCTTTAAACGGTAAAAGAAAGCGTACTCCAAATGAATAGACCACCCAATGGCCTCTGACCTTTAAGAACAGGAACCGATTAAATGGGCCTTAGTGGTCAGGCCACATTGTATCAATTTGTATAAGAATGGATGCGAAATTGGCAGATCGCGACAATGTTCAGTGACGTGGGAAGATCCGTACTGCTAAAGTGGTCTGATGGAACTGACGTCACAGAACCATATTTACTGAGACTGTAATCAGTTTGAGTGAAAGGAGTTTCCGCATGACGTGCTTAATTAACCATACAATGGTTCATTCACCATTGGACCCAACCCAATAGCCTTCAAGAGAGCCACTATTACTTAACTGTCATTTACTTATTGAAAACTAAGAAAACAGCGTTCAGTTTTTACCTTAAACGAAAATTACACCATCACTGTACGTTCTAGGCAAGATACTTACTATTTACTCAGATATCTATATCTGTTCATCAGAGGCTTTTTAAAATATCATATTAATTTGTTTATAATCATATTAAACGTCATAAGAAGAACTCTATCATCAGAGTTCTCATTAGCTCAATGAAAGACAGACATGACAGAGGCCTACGGGCGGCCTAGAAACTCTGTCACCAGAGTTGGCCACTGACTCATACGAACGAACGAACGAACGATTAGCTCAATGAACTGTAAGTTAACACATTGCAGTGCTGTGGAAAACTCCTCAGAATTTAGAATACTGGCAATAACCAGAATCGACTTATCACGTTCATGTGACTCACGCACGTGATCGCAACATCGCGAATTATAAATACGAGATCGTTGTAGTACCGCGCTTCTCAAATAAATTTAAATACGGGAGGTATAACGAGAAATATAAAATAGTTCAGTTACTGACTGATTGTCCTACGATATTAATGGTGCACTAACTAAAGCAAGGATTAATTTTCGTGTGTATAGAACTAACAGGAAACCTATGTTACCAGAGTGGGTACCTAAAATTATATTAGGTCATCAAATCATCAACCATGGTCACTCGCATGGTTTTTTTTATTTTATTGAATAAAAAAAAACAGTTAAGTACACCCAAATGAAACATGTTGGCATCATGCAACGAATCTCTCTCAACTTCCCCGCCAAAAGTCGCGAACATTTCACCAGTTCAATAATACTTTGGTTTTTTCCGCACGTTTGACGCCACAACTAAATTACAACCCAGACGACAGTCCATTTTTAAAGCCGATCTTCTCTCTATAAAAATGAATGGATTCACAAATTACTATTCTCAATGTCGCGGCTCGCGAATTTAGATTATACGAGCCAGTTGCTAGAGATTTGGACGTTCAAGGTCTTTAGATAAGTGGGTGAATATAGGTTAGTAGGAGAATCTACTGATTGTGTGGGCAGCCCGAGTTTTATTGGTGAGTCTCAGTGTATGATTTCAAGACGATTTCGCGACGTCTCTCGCCAAATTGAGCATTTGTTTCCCTTGTTTGGTTGGACATAGCCGTTGTTAAAGGTAGGTAGAAGACATGCTGACATCATAACTTTACTTCACCATATTTAAAACTCCTTGTATTTAAAACTATTGTTTGTATTCTACTAAATAAATCATTGAATCTTTATCCCAGCTACCTACACCAAATAATATTTTAATGCCCATTATTCGAATATTGGACTTCAATGTCGTGTAGGTACGTGTATTGGGGTCCATAAATTTGGATTAAGGAATCTATTTTAAGCAATTCAACACGTGTTTTATTCCTAACAATATTCTGCCCTCAATTCGGTAAATGACAATTATGGTACCATTTTCAATACCTCGATTATGAGGCAACCCTTTTTTCTTTCAATTGTATTTCCATCAACGTCTTCCTGGTACATTCTGATTGAATCTAGAAGTAAATCTAAAGTAATCTTATATTTTTATCGATTATCTATTTGAAATATATCCTTGGAATTCTGTAAATAATTCTTGTCTCGAGCGGTATTTAAGGTTTAGGAATATTTGACTGATCCGGTACTAGCTACAGAGTTTCTGGGCACAGGTATACATAATGTTTTTCTTCTATGCCCCCTAAAAAATAAAAGGGAAGGTAAATAACGTTATTTGAATGGACGTTGTCATAGTCGATTGTCTTAAAATTTTCTGAACTCGCTACATTTACCAAGACATGAACGCGTCTGCGAGCTTCCCAAAATACATAGGTGTAATGAATTCACTAAACAGCTAATTGTTCTTTATTGGACGTTTCCTCAATCTCAATCGCGTTTATTACGTTTGATTCTGAAATTTATCACTTTCTGCGAAGTAATTTGGAAATCCCACTGGTAGTGTTTATAAAATAAAATGGAATTGCATACATAGTTGATGCTTTTTATTATTGTTGCTGTTCAATTAAATAGGTAGGTGTCTTATTATATTTACCTTACCAATTTTTTTAATGTAAAAAATTTTAGCCTAGCGTTTTCGCCTTGGACGGCAAGACCGCTAGGCCACCGACCGAATACTAGGTCAGACAAAAATTTTGCTATGAATATTCTTATCGGAAAATCCCGAACATCGCTATATTACGGAATACGACCAATCATAAGCACTTATCTCTCAACGTCTAAGGTAAAAAACTATTAATCTTGTTAATAGTGCATAAATGATCAAGTAAGTAGTATTAGTGAGCATCCTACCCGCATATAATTGTGTGTACGTAGGATACTAGGTACTCCTAGGAACTGTTACAATAATATCCTACCACTGTAAAATACCTACTGCCCCTTTGCTCACTGACCTAACACAATTCAATAATTCTTCACAATATCGTTAGGTAATAAATTAAATTATGTAACACATTAGCAATAGTACTTATACTATAAATTGGGGATTAGTAGATACTTACAGTATTTACGTGAATAAAATAGGAACCCATTGTTTCTTAGTTCATTGAGTTAAGAGCCAAGTCTGGTGACAGAGAGACAGACACCCACATAATACCTAGACGTACCAAAGATCCCCATCCATCAAATCTACCTTATTCGATCATCTGCCCTCTTTCGATGTAAATACCTACCTATAACTTAATAATAGTTCAATAACAAAACCAAATATCATTACTTGGGTACCTGCCTATACATAATTATAATTAGTAAAACCAGCCTACACATTTTAAGATGTATTTTAACTTCTAAGTAAAATTCTGGTTTTCCGTGCTAAATAGGTTTGTACACTGCACTACCTACTTATCTATTACAAGACAAATTTAAATAATAAAAAATATAATAATATCAAATCAAACACGACCTAGGGAAAACCCTACTTACCTACTCTCGAAAGTAAAATCAATTGTAAACTCACTTTTAATTACTTAAAAAAAATAAAACTTAAATTACGTTAGACATATTTTGTACCTACATTTTATACTTGTTTTAGTTCTTAATTTCCGCTAAGTCAAAACATCTAAATAATAACTTATCACAATAATTGTGTAAAAAAGATCACCGAAGGAAGGTATCAAAGGCCATAACACCGGTATTTTAGCCTAACTTGGTTTTTGATGCAACCTCAACAATGTTAAATGTTATGTAACCACAACAACTAACATTATTTGTACGAATACCTACCATCTAGCTACTCTAAATTAAATTAATCATTAGGATTATTATTTATGCTTGTATTTATACCTAAGTACTACCTGTTAACAGACGTTTGGTACAAATAAAAATATTCTATTCTATTCTATTATTTCGCTGTGAAATTATATGTAAATAGTATAAAGGTGTATTTCCCGGCCAGTGATGTATTAAAGGATGTAAAGCTTATTTCGAGAGTGAAGATTCCAAAATTCGTATGACAACTCGCGAGAATAGGAAGTGCTAAAGAATTCTTAACCGAGGGTGACGCAATGCGATTATGTGCGTAAATTTATTCATAGTCTGTTGCTAACGCGATTCAGTCATTTTATTACTTCTCTGTTCTTAAGCTTATTCTTAGCCTTCAGTAACTCTGCGCAGTTGATACGCTTTTTAGGAATTGTTATATCTATGTTGTTTGTAGTTTTTTTTTATTTCATTTTTTTTTTATATTGTATCTTTTGTATGTTGTGTGTTAAGTGGCAGTAGGTATGTGTATAAAGATTTGGTTACCAGTTCTTCTTGAAAAACATAGTTTTCTAACGTCTGCGTTTTCTATGAGTTGAATTTCGGGAATTCCTTTTTAAGTGCACCCCTATAATACATTAAAAATGCTGATTTGTAAACAACCAATATGACGAGTTGTTGTAATTGTAGCGCTCATTTTGAGAAGGTATACTGTATGATTGTAGCCCTGACTTCGACAATAAAGAATTACATTTCAAAAAATGAAAAACGAAAATCAAAAATGCTTTATTCATTGGATCACAAGGATCACTTTAAAACTTCTTACAAGCTAGGAAAATTTACGCCAGTTCCAATGCACCCATGCCTTAATGTTCATTTCAAAAGAACACACCCTGAAAATTTCGCGCCTCTAGGATTTACAGTAGCTGTGCGTTGATTGGCAGTCGGTCAGTTGGGCTACCATTTAATATCATTGACCTCGGTCAAGTCATGTGAGATAGTATGACACCAGACAGCCCATAAAACACCAAGTTCAAACGCGCGATTTCAACGCACATGCGTAGTGCGTACGCCCACCTACGGATATTTCAGGCACGTGTTTAGAAACCGCTCAAAAGTTTATGGTACACCGTTGGTTTGCTAGTCTTGTTGGCCTAACTTCCTTGACGACCTCGGTGGCGCGGTGGTCGAGTGCTTGATTGAGAAGCGAAAGGTTGCGTGTCCCCTCTGTGAGACAAAAATATGCTTGGTTGGTCTGCAAGTATTTGTTCAGGGTTTGGGTGATTTTTCGTATGTTTTTTCAAAAAAAAGTATTCATTAGTTATAATCTGGTTCCCATACCATTGTCCTTGAAAATAAATCTAACTTTGGTCCATCTTTACTGGGTTTCCAACTGCTTGTTTGCATCTAAGTGGTGAAACAAAACTAGTGAGATAACGGAAGTGCTGCATGTTTTGTGAGAAAGATTGCGAGATTGCTCTGGGAATCCATTGAAGATTTGAATTGCGAAAAAATGTACCTACACTTTAACATAACGGTACCATGACAGAAGATTGCCACCGTTATTTTTATAGGCAAATTATCGGAAATGATTACTGTACTCGGGGTGTACTTTATTTTAGAGAATGGCAAGTCACGAAATATTTGTAAGACAATCGTAAACAAAAACGTATCTTCCAGCTGTCAAATTGTATGGAAATAAAAAAAACCGCGATCACCCGGCCGACCTAGTTGGCAATGCTGTCGCTGGTTTTCAGGAACATAACCACCTACTCTGGCTGTCACAAACTGTCAATCATTTCCACTCACAAGTCGCTCACTGAAAGGGAAGGCAGAAATGGCTCTGAACTATATTTAGTTCACCGTGCAGACTATTTACCAGATTTTTCTACTGATGTTGTCGTTTGAGTCAGTGGCGTAGTACCTACTAATATGTCTTTTGTGTCATTGGCAAATTCTGACGATAGAGTTTATAGACACCAAGACACGGAAGCGCTAAAATGAAAATAGACACTTTTCGCACCTTTCGTATTTTCACATGTTCATAATTTGTCATTTGTTATTTATAATAATTACTCACTAATGAGCTTTTTAACCATTGTACATTTTGACGATGGAGCGTATTAACCCAAGTACAATTAAACTGCTACTCGTTGAAGTTCTTACATAACGGCGCTTCTTACTCTTGAAACTGCTTTTTAGTCTGAACGGAATATTATAGACAAGGGTATCATTAAACCCTGTGTTTCTAATAGTATGGTTTTAAATTGCTACTAGCCTTCCCCATAATATTATAACAAAGACAAGTAACGAACGTACTCGTCCATCCAGATACAGACCTAAAATAGGTGTTGACATTTAACTTGATAGGTTCTCTCTATCAAGTCAAAGGTACTCCCCATTTACTGCCGAGCACCTAACAGGCAGGTGATGACAAAATTAGTATTCGACAAGCATGCGGCCTTACAATCGACAATTAGTCCTTATTCAAAGGTAATTTACCATGCCGTTATGTCACTTGGTCACTCGTTAGGTCGTGTGACGTCATAGCGTGAGGTAGATCAAGACTAGTTATGTATCTATCTAAATACTGCATGTAGTCATCATGCTAACCATCTGACACAACAGTTCATTTCCTCTTGCCTATTTACTAATTACTGGGATCATCACAATTAGGTTATTTCTTCCACTCTCCTCTATTTTCGCTAATACCAAAAGTAGTCACTTTTTACATGTCATCATAGTCGCGGTTTTATAATAGATGGTTTCCTCTCTTTTCATCAGCTCAGTATCATAATTATACTGAGTATTTTCATTTTTGACAAATATCTGTTCTGAATTCTCATCTGATCGCAGTTTTAGCTGTTGCAAAGTCTGTGAATGGTGGCGGCTCCAAACCTAAATAACAAAAACCTAACCAAAATAGTCTTATTTCCAGCAGCGGACGAATAATTATGGTATGATCTTTAGTAGATTTCTATTGCGTATATTGTTTTCGATAGTTCGAGCCGATGACGGATTGTGTATTAGGCGTAGTAGGGCCTCTGCGAGACGTTACGCCACCGCGTAGGTAGGTGTCTAGCCAGGGTTGCCAGAGTGCTTAGCGTTGTAAACTTATTTCGTAAAGTTTATGGTTTAATATAAACCAATATTTCGCGACGCAATTTTATTGTAGTACTGGTTCCCTAGTAATAGTGATTCCCCCGCCTCCTGTTCCAAAAATAGGCTACTTAGACATACCATCAGTCTATGGTATCAGATGGCTCGGTTAACAGCCAAAATTTAATCTAGCTTCAATATTCGACATACATATCGAGATGAATGTGTGCGTTATCTCCAATATATTCGTATTACTCGTATTTGTTCCGGGTGTACTCTTGAGTTGATTTATGTGATTGATGGATTTCATCTTTTATGAAATCGTGTCAGCCCTGCAAACAAGGTGTCGGTCAGTGTGCCACGGCGCCGGCGCACACGCATAGTCACGCGGAGATCCACAGATTACGTGTTCACACGCGCCCCAACCGCATTAGAGGCTGCAGGTACTTTAGTACCATTAGTCTGCGGAAATACTGACGTGTGATGACACGCGTTACTAATCGGCGGCGTATTTCAGTCGGCTCCTATTATCACTCTGGTCTCATTGGTAAAGTCATCTCCAAATACCTCGCAGTTATTCCTGGAAAATAAGCCTTATGCAAAAATCTGCAGCGGGCGTATTTCCGCCTGCGACGCGGAGGTTTCGGGTTCGATTCTCGCCTCGGGTCAAATGTTTGTACGATCTACAAATAGGTGTTCTAGGAATTTTCTATGTATAATAAAAAAAAAAATCTATCTATGTATTGTATTGTATTAAGTATATATCAGCCATCTAGTACCCTTAGACAAAGCTCTGTTTAACAGCAGCTTACCTTGGAGCTAGATGATGCTGTGTGGATTGTCCAGCATTATTTATTTATCTACATAAGAGCTATGCAAAGTTATAAAAACCGTATTTTACCTGTTAAGTTTTGAGTGGCGTTCTAAAACGTTAACTATAGAGAACCCAGTGCTTTAAACTTTTAAAGCATAACAACTAGGAATAGACCAGTGTGAAGCACTCACTTTTGTGCGTACATATTGAACACCAATGGTTTTTGTGATTGCTTTCAATTAGCAATCGTAAACCATTGTGTTAATAGTCCTACCTTAAGTATCTCAATATGCTCATAATCAAACTACAGAGTTTATCGTAAATACTATGTATAGTATATGCATATCGCATTTTTCGCAAAAAAAAATATGCACGAATTGAAAGTATTTTTTCAGATAACAATTTATTGCAACTTCAAACGGTTGACAACGAATAGTTTAGGCTTATATTTTCGCATTACGCATTGCACGGCAGCCTATTTTTAGACATCTTGAAGAATCAGAGTAACTAGGAATCTGAAGAATTGTCTACCATGTCTGAGAATTACAAACGGTCTATATTTGTTGTTTTGCGTGGGAATATAGCACTGGCTGCGACTTCCTATAGTTTTCCCAGCCTGGCGTCTTCAGCGATGCTGGCACGACAGAAATAAGATGAATAGGTACCTACTCAAATATACACGGGTAAAGTGTGAGTAGGCCCCCTTAAAAACCCCTTCCCCCTCCCTCCCTAAAACGTGCTTACGTCACAGAATAAGAAAACTTATGTGTTTGATTTCTGCGGTTCGTGTAGATTTTTCCTGAGTTCTTTGTGGTAGAGCTCGTCCGGAGAAATACTATTTATGCCGCCATGTACTTATGCTCGCATTGCTGTGTTCCTGTTCAAAGGACATGTTTGCCGAAATTTCCTCAAGTAAAAACATACTACTATTTGAAAAAGAAGTAACATTTTTTGTTTTGTTGTCGACAACATACCAAAAGAGTTAGTGCGATGCAATTTTAGCCCATTATTTGTTTGTACAATAGCTGTCCTTAGTCCGCCATCTTTAGCATCGGTGGCATTGTTGACTTTTTCTCACGATTGAGCATTTCATGAAGTATTTACTCAGACTCCAAACTCTGCTCCTAGAAATCGGTTTAATACCAGATGCTGAAGCACCGCAGCCGATGACGTAGTTTAATCAGGACCAGCTCTCGTTCGATCCGCGAATGTGACATTCCCGAGAAAAATGATAGTTTTATTATTAGGAAATGTAATTTTGCGCTTTCATGATGATCACATTGGATCACGTCCAAAAGTATTGTTACAATCATTGTGATAAAATATTTATCTACCTGAATTTTTGTAGCTTGTGTGCGGTGTGCAGAATATTTGACGTGCTTACGGAAAAATTTGTCATAACATAGTTATGAATTAAATTGTGCTAAGATGGAAAAGTCCTTAAAAACGTACTTTAAACCTCTGTTAGCTAATGTGTTTTTATAAAAATGGCAAGGAAATACAATATAATAGGTATTAACAAATGACATTTTTTTTTGTAAAAAGAAAGAAATCTCTTTTATTCCCTTTTGCAAAAAAAATCACAAAAAAGGTAGTCACCTAATCACAGATTAGCATCTTGACGCTATTTTTTTTATCTAATCAAGTTTCACTTAACCATCATTGCTTAGACTTTTTCTGTGGCCCGCAAGATAGAAAACTCAAACTTTTTTGACGTTTGCATTAATTGCATTCAAATTATATTGAGCTTAAATTTAGAGCAATAAAGCTTATATTACCCTGACCGTCGATTTACTGTAACACTGATGTTATGGTGCATCCCACCCGCATATCCGGGGGTTAAGCTATTAGATGGCGCTATGTTAGCCATTACCGAACCATGGACGCACTCCGGTGACCAGAATATACGATTTTCACCTACTTTTCTTTTCGTATCACGTCTCTACTCAATACATAAGTTCTTATTTAAAATCGTTGCGTTACCTTCTTTTTGAATGACGATCAACACACGAGACAAACGCCAAAGCGGAAAAAGACCTAGATATACCAACATTTCCGACTGCTAAAATACAAGCTACACAAAAAAAAAAGAAAAATAATAAAATATCCACTATATTTTTTGTTCTTCTAATAAATTGTCTTACTGCTAGATCCCGTCAATCATCTTTGTCGCCCATTATTGAGATCGCCAATATCTTCTTGGCGTATATCTTTCAAGCATGCCAAGACCATTATCTATGAGATTATTCACTCCAACTCATGGCCATCCTACTCAGAGGGTGGAAGATCACACGACCAATTTGCAGATCTAATATCCAAGATCCCACCAAATTATAGTCGCCCCAGGGCCGCAGTGACGGATCCATATGGGGTCTCTTTATGACGCGGATTGCTCTTCCTATAACATAATGAGCTTTTGGCCTTTCGCCCCTCGTCTTCTGTGTTTCCATTTTTGCGGCAGATTTGTTTTTTTTTTTACAATTTACTGCATCCCAGAGGGTTTCTTGTTGCTAAAATAGTTTTTTTTTATGTTTTGCCGGATTCAGAGATGTAAAGAAAGAAATAATTGTATTTTTGTGATGGACATAGTACCTAGACTTGTATGAGTACATCGCACGCTAGAGTTACATTTGCTCACTTGGAATGTCCTTTGTTTTTCATTCAGGTTTTGGATAATATTGAATAAATGATTACAGTGTCAGATCTTTCTTTAATATCAATTCAATCTATTTTCTTTCTAAATATTTTAAAAAATCTTAGCGTTACTGACTGAGAATTAGAGACCTGAAATTTGTAGTTTTTTAGTAAACTATACCTATACTTTATCAGAAAGGAACTAAAGAATTCCCGGAATTCAACTCCTGGAGAATTCTGTGAGAAGATGAAGTATAAAAACAAAACAACGCGGACGTTTTTCTGGTACTATATACACCAGGACGCACACCATAGGGCGGCCTACGGCCTATAAACTCCACCAGGATTGGCGCTGACTCACTAACTACTAACTCCCTTTACTACAGTAAATTCAGCCATTCCAGAGGAAAAGGAATTTGACAGACCTCATTCGAAAACCTTTTCTTTCCCTCCGGTTGTTGATTCTACGAGTTATGACTGGCTTGGCTTCGGTACGAAATAAATCAACATGCAACCATAAGTACCATAACATGCATAAAGAGACTATTACGACTCCATATGTTCCCCTTGCTACATCTTCTAAATATATAAAACGTTTACTTTGACTGATTGACTGACGCAACCCGCACCATAAATTTGAATATTCTTGAATTTTCTATGGTATAAATCAGGTTTAAGAATATTTATTTCTCATAAGAATCAAATTCACTTTATGACATTCACTTTTTTACACTCGGGCTAATCGTATTATTATTTTTTTATTTTATTATATCAGCCGTTGGTGTCCCACTGCTGGGCAAAGGCGTCTCGATCCCGAGCCAAAAACCTCCAATCTACCAAAACTTAACACTCGGGCTAATCGTATAATAAATATATATTGCTAGACAACCACACAGCGTCATCTAGCCCCAAGCTAAGCAGAGCTTGCGTTATAGGTACTAGATGACTGATATACTTGATGATAATACAAAATACAATACATAGATAGATATTTTTATTATACATAGAAAACACCCGGAAAATATTTGCAGATCGTACAAACATTTGTTCCAGGACGGGACTCGAACCCGCAACCTCTTCGCCCGCTGCGCCACATCGGTCGTATGTTTGTGTAATGAGATTTTTTATAGAAAAAAACTGAGACAAAGACGTTGATAGATTTAAATAAATACACATTAGCTAACATAGGTTTAAAAAACGATTGTGAATGTGGCCTGTACTGTTTTAATGTTTTGAAGATTGTGCGATACAAAATCAACGCGAGCGAAGTCGCGGAGGTTCCACCAGTCTTACATAACAGTCAGTGTGTACTCCAGTCCTGCTCAGACAATTAATTTACCGAACGAGCATCCGGTCTAGACTTTGGGGCACTTTCGGGGCACTTGGGAAGCCTCGAGTGGACTTGTGGAATTGCTTGCTCATCAGGACATTTTGTGTTTGCCCTTCGAGGACGGTGCTGTTGTTTTTGAGTTTGTTATGCCATTTTGTATAGAAAACATTTGATTGACCTACTAGGCTAGGAGGATAGATATAGATGAAAAGGAGATACAGGTACTAGGTAGGTACAGGTACAATATTAGGTAGGATAAAGATGATTTGACACCGTGGGGTGATTACGTAAGCGCTCGTTATTAAACGCATACATGCATTTTTAGATTGCTCAGTTACGACAGCTGTGATCAAAAAACTGTCAAAAGAATGCACGGGAAAATACGAGCGAGTTAGATACTTAGCGCTACGCTAGCTCTGTAAGCGCTATTTATGGAAGGTTCAAAATAAATAGATAAAAAGTAGACAGATCAGATATTTATAACGTAATATTTTCTAAACAAAACTAACTAAAGTTGTTGCCGTCCTTTTCTAATGAATTAAAATGCAAAGGACCGCGATACTTCTAGTTAACTAAGTTTATAAAATGCTACAACAGAATCGACAATGTGTATTTTTCCCTAAAGTCAATTTGATTACTTTGACAATATTGTTCCTGCTATGCAATGGGCAGGAAACAATATATATACTTTAAATGCGCCTTTATTTTGAAGGACATTTGGTAGAAGTTTGTTTTTCAGTATTTATGCCTATTTAATGGTTAATTTCTTTCCTGTTTTCATAAAAGCGTAACTTAGGTCAAAGTACATTCTTAGGTAATTGTACAATAATAACGGAAAAAAAAATTCAAATATATATTTCCTGTTTTCTTTAAGTATGACCAAAATATCCTACGTGATTACAATGGGAAGAAGGAAAAACATTTAATTAAGCGTGATCGTTAGTTCGGGCTTAAATTAGAGTTGGTAATTAGTGCCTTGCGTAGCCACCAATGCCCGATTAAATTATTGAAATACTAGCTTCTGCCAGCGGCTTCGCTTGCGTAGTACCTAAATGAAAAGTACCCTATTTGCTAAATATTCAAGGTTTAGAACTATTGTTGTTCATAGTTTCATACAAATCAGTTCATCCTTTGATCTGTAATTGATCCACAAACATACAATTATACTTTGTATGTTTATAAATACAATCTTTGATATTTCGAAAAATCTTTTTTTTTAAATATAATTTTGAGACAAACAGGCTGACGGCCTGCCTGATGGTAAGTTAGTTACCGTCGCCTATTGACCTTAGCAACACCAGAGGTACTGCTGAAGCGTTGCCTTCCTTGTAAGACCATTTTTATATATTTTTTTTGAAGCCGTTCATATTGTACGTTAGCAGCGGAAAAACATCATGTGCTAATGAATATGTCTAGTCTACCCATAAACACACTTACGCTCACGATTCTCTTTATTGTATAAATTATTTTGAATATCTTCGCTATTTTACTCAAAAATTTAGATATTTTTTTACTGTAAAAATAAATATTTTACTCATAAATCCTTCGCTTTCAGTTTTCTATTGAAATCTATGTATGTTTGGGCCTTGACATGCAATCACCGTCTAAACATTCAACCGCACGCCTTTCTTGTTCTTATTACGTGAGGCCGAAGATGCAATTTCCCATGCTGGTTTGTGCGAATGTAATTGCAGAAACAGTAGCGCAAGTTTTGTAGACCAAGTACAAATCGTTCATGAGCAGTACGAGGCAGTGCGTTAGATTTACAACCATTTTAATGGTTACGTCGTGTTTGCGCGTTCCAAGGTGTATGATTCCTGGGAAGTTTCGGTTCCGCGTAGATGTATCGGACTGCAGTGACGAAAGTGATGTAAGAATACTATTCATAAATAGAAGCATTTCATTTCATTTTTTCATTCGTTTCATTTTTCATTTCTTCATAAAAAATTAGAAGTCGACGGAGCAACACGTCTGCCGGAGAACAAGTCGATGGTCCTGAGGATGTCCCGTGGAGGGATGAAACACGTGTCGATGTTTTTCTTTTGAGGTTAACTGTGGTAGCTGTGTGACCTCATCAGTTAAAAGGTTAAGCGGAATAGTACTTGAGATTTTTCGTCTGTTTTTTATTTTAGAAGTCAAAGTCAAAAATCTCTTTATTCAATTCTCAAGGATAATTTTTGAAACATAGCTAATCCACCTTTACGATGTCTCTTAAAACGTCGATCAAACCTCTTGAGCATTATGAAATAAAAATATGCATTTGCCAAAATTGTACTGCTTACGCTGTCGCAACAGCGACAGCAGTACAATGTTGGCTAACAAAATTATCAATAACAAAAAATGTATCTGCTACAAAAGTTCATAACTCAGTATTTAAATGCAAATTTTCAATTAGCTGCTCTGGTCTTCTGTGCAAGTAATTTTTTTTGACCGAAGGCGGCTTGAGTTATCTTGAGTAAGAATATTAATTTTTATTTTTATTTAAATATAGGCCTCATTGAATCAATTTACACAATAAAAGTAAATTATTTGATAGCTAACATTTGATTTCGTAAATCTTCAGATATTGGTTTCCGTTTGTGACCAAGTATAGAGATTACAATGGTAAGTATATTTATTTTTCTTTCTATTTAAATATAGGCCTGATTGAATCAATTTACACAATAAAGTAAATTATTTGACAGCTAACATTTGATTTCGTAAATCTTCAGATATTGGTTTCCGATTGTGACCCATTTTCTGCCCAGCTCGATATTCCAGTAATAGGTTTCTAAATCAAAGTGATCCGGCGTGTTGGTACAACATAGAGTAATTAAATTTCTGGCACGCTTTTCCACGTTCAATTTACTGTATATTTCGCGCGTTTCCGTTAGTATTTATTTAGGTGTGATGAGTGTTCTTTGTCTTCTATTTCTGAGGATATGAATCATTAAAGATACTCTAATGTCCACTTAACTAGTGGTATTCAATACGATATTGTTCGCAGGTAATTAACATAACATGACTCACATATCAGTCACATACTAGTCCTGATCCTGACCGAACCCACGCAAAGATCCCCTGTGTTGTTACAACTTACTGATACATATCATCATATCAGCCGATAGACGTCCACTGCTGGACATAGCCCCCGAAGAGCGCCATGACGACCGATTTTGAGCTTTCACCATCCATCTGCGACCGCTTTAATGTCATGTTAGTCTTACCTGGTAGGACTCTTCAGCAAGAGTCCGTCTTGGTGGGTACCACCGCAGTGTCAGATATTCTACCTTCAAGCAGTAGTGTGCAAGCTGCACTGTGTTTAGCTTTGAAGGGCACTGTAGCAAGTGAAATTACTGGGCTAAAGAGACTTAACAACAATGTCTCGTGATGATAAGCGCAGTGCAGTGCCACGCAAACAATTAAAAACTTTAAGCTTTGGGTGGCACTGCATCTGTTACAGTCAGGCGTGGTGCTTAACATCAGGGCGCCTTGATTGTCTTGTCACTTGATGACATAAAAAAAAAAACTGTCGTGCGTGAGTTGTGTTGATATGATACTTAGGGACTATGAATACTACAACACCCAGACCCGGAATAAATACTTGCAGATTCATAAGTCCCACAGTGAAAATCTAGTCCACAACCTCTCGCTTTTGAACCAGGCACTTGCCCACGGCGCCACTGAGTTTATCATTCCTTTCTTATTGCACTCTACAACAAGAAAAGAAGATGTCCCCCGAATCGCATCTCTAGGTCCCAGAACAAGCTGTCTGCTTTTTAGCTTTTGTTGATGGAAAATTTAAAATTACTACATGGTTTATTATTGGAACAACAACGGTTTCAAAGTTAATTTTAACTTTTATCGTAACTATAATACGTGGACGATGACGTAGGTAAGGTATGTGCACTGAGGAAAACAATGCTGAAGTGTAGGTAACCTACTTATTTACATCGGCAAGTGTGATTGCACGAGGAAGCTGCGGCTTCCTCTTGTTTCGCGGTTATTTCTGTTTTTTACACAGTAGCTAGGTCCTACTGCAAGGTCATTTAATGGGCTACTGCTACTAGAATACTCTCGATAATCCTGGTTTAGTTCGCTTCTTGGAATAAGGTCCCTGATGTTTTATTTTACATTTTATACATTTCATCTTTTTCTGTATTTTGTTTTGTATGTTGAGTTATGTACTTACCTGGCTGTATCCGCTCTGTGTTCTTTGTTTTTGCTGTAAAATAAATACCTTTCTTTCTTTATCAGAGTTAAATATTTCTGAATATACGCTCATTTACGCGATACATTGATTTGGTTGAATTTCCGATGAGTTTTTTGGGGTCATTTGTCTCAAAATTTATATGGATATTCTCATCAGTAACATAACACAGTATAGGACAACGGATCTAAGCATATGTGAAATTAACTGTTTCGATGCGTGGAGCTTTCTCGAACTAAATAGTATTTGTGCATCACAAACGGTTCATCACGGTGGCCGAGATCATTTAGCAGATTATACCTTCTATTTGGTCAAACGACATAAGCCTAATTATTCATACAAATATGTTGCGTGCAACAAAGGCGCGGTACACACTGCCGAGCTGGCCGCATTAATCATTGTTGTAAACGCCGGCAAACGCTGTAATGGTTGCTAAATCCAATACTTATCGTCGTGTCGCCGCGCCGGTCGGCTTGTCCAATGTTTACGGGGTTTGGTGCATGTTACTAGCTTTAGAACGGAATAGTCGGTAATTTTTCACAAACGGTGTTGGATAACTTTACTGTTTGACATAGTACGTCCAAAGTTAAGCATGATCTCGTCGTTATCTATGCCTGTAGTACATAATCATCATCATCCTAGGCGCTACAGCCGCGTGTGGGCTTTGGCCTGGTCGAGTATATTCCTCCATCCACTTCTGTTCTGGGTTTTCTCTTGCCAGCCTCTCACTCCTATCGCTTTTGTGTCTTGCTCGATCCCATCCAGCCATCTCAATTTGCGTCTGCCTCGAGTTCTTCGACCATCTGGTTTGCTTCTCAGGAGGCGTTTAGGAGTCCTGGTTTCCTTTATCCGTTCAATATGACCCGCCCACCGAAGACGTCCAATTTTTGCAAACTTTTCGACATAGTAACATAAGCAATACAGTAACATATGAAATAGCGTAGATAAGTTTGAACTATTTTTAGTTCAAACTTATTTACGCTATTTCAAGATAATTTTGACTTTGACAGGTAATAACCATTTCCACTTCGATTTCAGAAATCAGAAAAATAAAAGGCAAAACACTGAGTTTTCTCCAACTTCAGACTGCGCGCTTACTTTAATAATTTAAAATAAATTTAACTACACGTTTGAAATAAAAAAGGGCAAGCGTCGGGGTACTGAACTGTGGTAAGGAACACTTTTATATTATGTGACATTGAAAAATTGCTGTTGTTGTACGATCGCAAAAGTTTATATCTTGCACCGCGCTAATTCATTGACTATTCCGCTTGCGACCCTAAAAAACTTGACAAATGATGTACGATATTGGAAAACCGCCCCATTGTATTGTCACCAGCCATAACCGAAGTTTACTTCCTAATAACTAGGGGTAACGGTTTTGTAAAATGTATTTCTTTTCCAATGTACATAAATGTGCCGGTTTAATCTAATTTCTACGTATAAAACATGAAGTAAATAGTCGTCACTAGACTTTGTCATCAGAGTTGGCCACTGACTCACACGAACTTACTTACTTTTGAATAGCCTATATTTTAAAATGATATATTACTGGTGGTAGGACTCTTCAGCAAGAGTCCGTCTTGGTGGGTACCACCGCAATGTCAGATATTCTACCTTCAAGCACTGTGTTTAGGTTTGAAGGGCACTGTAGCATGTGAAATTACTCGGCGAAAGAGGCTTAACAACAATGTCTCGGGGTGATAAACGCAGTGCAGTGCCACGCGAACACTTAAAAACTTTAAGCTTTGGGTGGCACTGCATCTGTAGTAGTCAGGCGTGGTGCTTAACATCAGGTGGGCGCCTTGATTGTCCTGTCACTTGCTGACATAAAAAAAAACATATAAGCTTAAGTTTTATACTAAATTTTAATATTTTTTTCACCAGAGTTAGCCACTGACTCACAAACTCTATTTTAGGTGCATTTTTTTAAACCCAGTGTTAAATAAACACACACATAATAATTCACCAGTTCAATTCAGTTTTATCGCCCCCATACACCCTCTGCATAATAATATGCTAGCAAATTATAACTGCCGACATATGCTGTACGGTATTTTGGCAAATTTTCGGACTATACGGGTTCAGTTCTCGGCCGGTGGTATGGCATTTTTGTGCTAAGGGTTTTTACATTCGATCTTATTTAGCGCCGTCATATCGTAAAGCTGAACTGTAGTACGATTAAAGTTACGATTTTGAGTTTGAGTCGTGTTTTAATCAAATCAAATGCTCATACTAAAGTTAGTAAAAATGCGCCAATTTCATATCCTTTTTCTATTTTTTTCACAAAATTAATTTGTCCAATGGTGAATTAGCGTGTCATACAATGTGGCAATGCCGCCAGTATTCTGGCCACACTTCGATCTGATGACATCATGTATAGACTGGGTTATTTATAGAAAAAAATTAGCTATAATAAAATCATTCAGTTGATAATTTGGTTTAGGTTTGGTTTTTGTAATAGATCAAGGAATTTATTAATAAAATAAAATATGCACACAATTACATTACAAAATATACAAAGACAAACAGTTGAGTTATCTAAAGACCGTTACAAACGACCTACAGATAGCTCAATTGATCCAAATCACTACCAGACGGAAACGTTCCCGACATGCTGGCTGCATTGCATTTTTGTAATTATTTCATGTTCCTTAATTTTTGATGTTTATAACTAAACTACTATTGGAGGTATCCCTGATGTAGCTGGCAACAAAGACAAATACGATTATTATAATGCACTTATGTCACAGGAAATATATTATAGTACTACGTTTATGTGTCACTTCTTAACATAATAATAATAATTATTATTGTTATTTGTGTTTGTATTTGTATTTATTTATTTTACTTTAATTAAAACGGTTATAAACCAATTACATTATTTAAAGAAGAATTAGAATAAAAAATAAAAAAAAGCGATGGAAGGGTGTCTCAATTTCTTGGCCACGTCAACGGCCGGAAACTGTATGCCAGCACGTGAGTCACTACCACAAAATGCTACCAGTAAAATGATTTTAATTTGAAGTAGAAATTGAGGCCGGCGATAAGACCGCCAATTTGAGATCTTATCGACGCTTTGGACACGAAGAACTACTTTATGTGTCCAATTTTGGGTGAGGTGCAGCTGTTTGATCGATTTCAAACGAAAACGAAAAATTGCTTACGAAGACTCGTTCACAGACTCATTTTTTTTTTATACAACTGGCAACCAAGCGTACGGCCCACAAGCGGTTTCCGCAGCCTATGGACGCTTGCAACACCAGAGAAATCACTCGTGGGTTGCCACCTTGAGGATCGAAAGCCTCGTGTGCCAGTAATTTCACCGGAAACCATACCCTTCACACCGGAACACAGCAATGCGAGCATTACTGCTTGGCGGCAGAAATAGGTATGGTGGTAGTTCTTCCCCGGACTAGCTCTATCACAGAGAACTCTACTACTCTTTATTTAATCTCTTCATTTATTCTCTCGGCACACAAGGTTTATCATAAATCTAGGTACACAAAAGTAAGATGTAGTAAATTAAAACCTACTTTGTGCGAGACTGGTGCCTGCGTTTAGGTTTAGAAAAAAAAACGTGTATTGCGGGAACCTAGTAAGAGCATACAACAGTGATTTATCCATTAACTTTGTTCAAAGCATTCGTCATACATATCATACACCCATGAATTACATTATTATTAATTTACGTTTTAAATCGAGCTATGTGTTCATACAAAAGTTTTAATTATGCTTATTTAAACTTATGCGGGCCCCACACACACACTAATAATGTTATACAGCTAAAGGTTCTTTCACATGTGGATTTATGTTTAAGCGATTTTTATTATTCTTCTCGATATTTATTTGCAATTTGATCGCTTGTTACCTCGCTAATTATTTGTTGTAAATTTTAATGAATCAATCATCAAGGAAATGAGATAGAAAATTGAGCTCCTCCTGGCATTGAGCCTTGATCCTGGCATAAACCCATAAAATGATTTATGCCATATTCGTCCCACGAAAGTTCGGCCCGTATGAAAAAATATGCTTCCGTCCCTCATTGTATGCCGTATATGGCCTATAATATATTTTAGCTCCGTTTGATAAGTATTTTCCTGTTTCTTTTAGTAAACGTTTCATATATTCTAATATTTCTAATATTCTCTTTGGTAAACGTTCAGTTGGAGTGAGTGCAGTCAAGATATAAATAAATAACAACAAACAAAATCCTCCCAAATCCATCCATCTGTTTAGCGTCTAAACGCTGAACAGAGGATTGGTCACAAAAACGCACTTTTTTGACTCATAGTGTGCTCGAGCCCTAAAACTGAATAATCCCTCTAAACCCCGAGTATGTTCGAGTTCGAGTGAAAATAGCGCCATTCCACTCGAAATGACTGCTCAATTGTTATTAAGTCATTATAACTTTCAAAGTGATGGGAAAAACACCGGACTATTACGGAATATTTTGAACCTTTTGAACCTTTTGTTTGAAGTTTGAAGGGCACTGTAGCAAGTGAAATTTCTGGGCGAAAGAGACTTAACAACAATGTCTCGGGGTGATAAGCGCAGTGCAGTGGCACGTAAACACTTAAAAACTTTAAGCTTTGGGTGGCATTGCATCTGTTATAGTCAGGCGTGGTGCTTAACACCAGGCGGGCGTCTTGATTGTCTTGTCACTTGCTGACATAAAAAAAAACATAAACTTTCGCATACAATAAAAGCGTGATTATTCTCATTACGGAGTCAATATTTGTCCGTATTAATCGGGTTCCGCACCCGGAACACAACCCTGTTTCCTCAACAAACAATAACCTATGTCTGTTAATAGGACCCGCATTGGCCACGCGCCTCTAACGAAGCACAGAATCAGCCCCATGGGCTTTTTATTTGATACTAGCGACCCGCCTCGGCTTTGCACGGGTGCTTAAACTATACGTATAAATCTTCCTCTTGAACCACTCTGTCTATCGATGAAAACCGCATTAAAATCCGTTGCGTTGTTTAAAAGATAATACTGACTGACAGACGGCGGAAAGTGACTTATACTATGTAAAGATTCAAAGGACTGTGTGTGGGCCTCGTCATAAAAATAAACTCGCTAAATTATTATTATAAATGCAATTTCAAACTTATATTTTGCGTCATAAGGTTGAAGATAAAATCTAAACAGTTTTGCCGTTGGCATGCTGTGATTTCGCGTCAGATAGCGAGCTAAACCGCTAACCTGTTTAGGATGGTTAAGGGCAAAAACTCAAAGTTGATTCTTGAATGATAAACATTTTTTTATACCACTAAAGTAGCAACCAAGGATGCTGTTAAATTGATAGTAAGCTGTTACAATATCCTACGTACACTTGCAACATCATTTTATAACATTTATAACATAGCATTTATTTATACCAAAAATTATAAATAAATAACATTCCATATATCTACTAGAGCTAGGTACATCAATTGCACGTTGCCACCCTGAGAAGTAAATCAAAAATCTGCGCCTGTGATTTCACCGGAAACCATACCCTTCGAACTAATTACTGCTTGGCGGCAGAAATAGGTGAATGAATGAATGAATGAAATATTTATTTGACACGACACAACACGTATCGTACAAAAGAGAAAGAAAAATTATGACGAGATACAGGATTAACATAAAGTACATAAAAAAATAACCTAAACTTAGTCCCGAAATATCCCACGCATCTTACTCTCTAACTAACAGAATAACATGATAATAATTATATCGCGCCAAAAAAGCTCAGCATAATGTTAATTATGTAGGTATGGTGGTAGTTCATGTCCGGACGAGCTCTATCACAAAGAACCGCTTACCATCAAGCGGGTCGTTAGCTTGGTTGCCACTTCAGTGGTATAAAAGAAACCAGTATTTACTACGCACGTAGAATCACACTATCATTTTCAAAGTCAACACATTACCGTCGGAAGTCATTCCCCATGGGAACCGTCATGTCGACGTGATCGTGCCAAAACGTTTCACGTTCCTATGTAAATAAGTCCGGATTAAAAAAAGCACGGATTAAAAAAAAGTAATCCGGAAACGAACGGTCTAGTGTCAACACAGTCCTTCTGCGAAACTGCAATTAGCATGAAAAAGGTTTTAAGCAAATTAGCCGTAAAAGTTTTGTATGGAATTTATGTTTTGTGATGATTTTTTGCCATTCACAAACATTTAAGTAGACCTCCGCTTGTGATCGGTATCTACATGTTAACGACTTTGACAGGAAAAAAGTTAGGGCGCCGAGTTTGTTGCCAAATTCTACTAGGCTGTAGCCCGTGGAACTGGCGTAAATTCACCTAGCTTTAAGACGTTTCAAAATTATCCTCGTGATTTGCTGAATAAAAATAAAAATAAAAATTTGAATATAATTGTTCGGGTCTCTAGTAATAAAATAAAAAGCTCGTCTTAAAGCTCGTCTAGCTTAAATCGTTCTTAACATATCAAACTGTTTTCAAGCATTTCCGTGAGGTCATAATTTGGGTGGGTGACCGCCAGTGGCATTTTCACATCAACTAACAAAATAAAGTAGCATATCTAACTGATACCGTCAACTGTTGACTATTTATTGCGCGTATTATGGAGTATTATGGTGCGTACAATTAACACCATTACCCAACGGTTGTGTACGATAAAGTTGTTTAGGCATTTTAGTGACGGATCGTGTCGTGAGATAGTTATCTTTGTACGATAAGAGAGACGACGGATAATAGCTGTTTAGAATATTATTATGACGTTTTGGTGACGAATTAATATAACTAGCAATTCTCCGAACAGTAGACCTCGCAAGCACAAACTTGTAAACTGAGCTGTGAAAATAAGCAACATACTGCATTTTGAGGAACTATTCTGCTCATCACGCTGAAGATCTTCATCAGATCTTCAACAAATATGAGACGAACTTAAAGTTAATACTTACCTTTTAAATAAAATGAAAACTATCGAAATCAAATCACATTAGACGGAGATATCCAGCAGCCCCCTTTTTGCTTCTTTTTGGAGAAAGTACGCCCCTATCAAAAATTCCTAAAGACGACAATCAAATGTTAGAAAGTCATAGAACCTGTATGCAAAGTTTCAACCAGATTGGTTGATAAATGCGACTTGTAGGCGAGAACAGCCGGACAGACTGACTGACAGACAAAAGCATTTTTGGCCAATCTCAAAACTGAGACGCTTCGCTCGCTAGGTCAAAAAGAATGTTTATCCGGTCAAGTTATCTAGTTCCCATAATAAAAGCGTAGTTTGGGGCTAGTAATAGCGCTGTGTACAAATGTCTGCTAACCTTCCTAATAACAGGAGAAAAGATTTGTATTTTTGTACTTCTGTTTGTTACGAATAAACTCAAAAACTACTGGTCCGATTTCATAAATTCTTTCACCATTAGAATGCTACATTATTCCTGAGTAACATAGGCTATATTTATTACTAGCGACCCGCCCCGGCTTCGGGTGTTTAAGTGTTCCTTGCATCCGTGCGAAGCTGGGGCAGATCGGATAGTGTATTTATATTATGAGCTCCAAACTGCACTGGATTCGTCTGATCTACGTATTGAATGCTCGGATATTTTTCCCGGAATTTAGCGCAAACACACATCACTGCGTAGGTGGCCATTTGCGCGATTGACTTATAGATAAAAGGAAAGATTATGAGAGACGGTAGCTCAACCTATAAAGCACTTTGCTCTAATTTAGAAATGGACCGTAAAGCCTTACCTTAGAGCATCCGTATATATATATATATATTTTTATTGTACTAAAGTGGTAACCAAGCGTACGGCCCACTTGATGGTCAGCGGTTACCGTAGCCTATGTACGCATGCAACATCATAGATATCACTTGCGTGTTACCACCCTGAGACGTTAGATGGTTAGTCTCATGTGCCTGTAATTTCACCGGAAACCATACCCTTTGAACCGGAACACAGCAATGCGAGCATTACTGCTTGGCGGCAGAAATAGGTATGGTGGTAGTCCTTCCCCGGACGAGCTCTATCACAAAGAACTCTACTACTCTTGTATAGGGAGGTCAGAGGGCGAATCGTTTGACAATCGTAAATAACGTATCGTCCAGTTTTCAATTTGTATAATTTATACAACGCCTCTAAGAACTACCGAAATCTCATACAAATTGTCAGCGGATTTGTTCCGGGTCTCTTAAACGTATCGTCTTGCTGTCAATTTGATTTCTGTAGTTTCTTTTACGCACTAAAAAGGCGCTGTAATAAATCTTATACAAATTGAAAAAAAATCTCATACATACGTGAGATGAGATTCGGCTAACATGTCGTCGTTAATATTATAAAGAGACAAGATTTGTATATTTGTTTGTTACTGAATAAACTCAGAAACTTACAGGGCCGATTTTAAAAATTCTTTCACCATTAGAATCTTACATTATCAGTAACATAGGCTATATTTATTACTAGAGACCCGCCCCGGCTTCGCACGGGTGCTTATGTTTTCATTGCACCCGCGCGAAGCTGGGACAGATCGGCTAGTCTAATTTATTTTTGAAAAATCCATTGCGATTGGTGCCGAACCCACGACCCTAGGATCGGAAGGCGGATTTCCACTAAGCCACAAGTGCTTTCCCACAAGTCTACTTGAATAAAAGGCATTAATAGTCTTATAGTTGGTAAAACGTAATATTAGTTTTACTAACTTTTTTACCCTTCAGACAACCTACCTGTCACTTGGGGCCGCACATTACAAGTGCGCTACTTCGCTTGTTCAAACAATATAAAGATAAAAAAATTAAATTGCGAATGTTTGTATGTAAAGAGAACGTTTTAAGAGCAGAATATGATTTTAAAAACATATTTTTTAATCCTGTTGACTGGTTTTAACTGAAAATAATCGATTTGGCCAAAAGATGTATGCATTTAAAAATCTTGATTCAAATACAACGTACCGTACTGATCTAATCTTACTTTTCGAGGCATTTGTATAAGATTGATTTCGATTAAATTAAATGTAGGTTAGGACTTACACTGAAACCTAGAATTTGATGTCCTGGGACTACGTGACCGAAGCCGCGGGCGGCAGCTACTTTCTCCGTAACAAAGAAAACAGACAATTATTTATATTTCTACAGAAAAAAATACTGGCAGATGCTTCAAACGTAACTTTGTACATTATAGAAACGCGGCATAAATTATTAAAAGCTTTTTTGTATATAAACACACAGTTAGAGCCTTATTCTTACTGGTGCTTTAAACCTCTGTTAGCTAATTTGTCTCTGTTAATAAAGTATACTCTTTTTTTTGTCATTTTAGCTGTTTGCTTGCTAAGTATTGTTTTTCTTTGTCATTCTTATGTCAATGAACAAATTCGATGATAGATTTGAAAGACACATTAGCTAACAGAGGTTTCAAGTACGTTTATGAATACGACCCTATCTGTTTGCTTCTATTAAACTAATTGAAATTGATTATGCTCTTCAAAAGTCTAAACTTGAATCTGAGTTACAAGCCTACAAAGCCTAGATTTTCAGAAATTTCGAGCACCTAATCTAGTTAGTTAAGTACTTGCTACAAATTATTCTTCGCTATTCCTGTTGTAATTGACAGTAATCTGGAGTTTGCAAAATTTTCTTAAATTTCAATACAGAATTTAGTTTGAAAACTGTTTTATAGAGAAGACCTTAAGTGAGTTATGCGAAGCTAATTAGGAACCAAATTAAGGAACGAAATAGTAGGTACCTATTAGATTTCATCGTTTTCAGAGTAATATTAATTTGATTAATGATTTTCTCTGAGAATTTACGACGCGAAGAGCAAACATTTTTAGCTTTTGCGTTATCAATTTATTATCTACCCAATTCATCACCAAAATCATCACCTTCGCGTCGTAAATCATCATTTATCTGGTGGTTGAACTCTTCAGCAAGAGTCCGTCTTGGAAGTACCAGCGCAGTGCCAGATATTCTACCTTCAAGCACAAGCCTAATTTATCAGAGGAGCAAGCATTACCGTGTTTAGGTTTGAAGGACACTTAGCAAATAAAATTACTGTCACGGGGTGATCAGCAGTGCCTTGCAAAATTTTAAAACACATGCTGCCATAAATATGACGATCAATTTGCGACAATGCTCCTGTGACAGTAAAAGAACCAATGCGATGACGGAGCTCAGTGCGTCTCACAAAGCTCTTTCATGCACAATCACGATAAAACAGTCAGATTTATTAGCTCTCGGGAATAAACCAAGCGTTGCGTGAGTCTGACCCTCCTTGGTACGTTTTATCCTGCGAAATGTACTGGAAGCCTACTCAGAAAGGTCATGGATACAGAAATAACGTATATTTTTTTAAACCTAGATGAATATCTCTAAAGTTCTAGTTGCGGTAACCACGCCTCCAGATCCTAAAGTGGTTTCGAATCATCAATGATTTTTCATGAACCAATATTTTTTATTGCCAACTGATGGTAAGTTGTTACCGTAGTCCACGAACCCATGCAATACCAGAGGTATCACACGCGTTTTGCCATCTTGAGATGTAGATCACAATAACATGTTCCAGATTTTCACCAGAAACCATACCCCTCGGAACACAGCAATGCAAGCATTACTGCAGCTTGGCATTTGCAATAGTTATGGCATACATTATTGTGGTATAAATCCTATACCGTACCGTACCCTGAGAGGAATCTACAGGTAATATAAGTCAGGTAGCGATGCATACATTAGAAGCTCTATATCTGAGTAGCACCAATTCGAGGATACCGGGTCGATTCCAAGGGCGTCAGACAATGTCACTTCTATTTGCCTTTGGGTGTGGGAGGTAAACAAACTTTGTACTATGTATAATTTATACCCTTACGTATTAGGAGGATATGGTTTGTGCGTTTGTTTGTACTACCGGCTTATGTTAAAACCTTTTTTATACCACTAAAGTGGCAACCAAGCGTGCGACTCACTTGATGGTAAGCGGTTACCGTAGCTTGTAGACGCTTGTAATATCATAGATAGTACTTGCGCGTTGCTACCCTGAGACGTAGATCTGAAGTCTCAATGCCTGTTAATTCACCGGAAATTATACCTTTTTTTTTAATAATGCTGGACAATCCACACAGCATCATCTAGCCCCAAGATAAGCTCTGCTGTTAAACAGAGCTGTGTTATGGTACTAGATGACTGATATATACTTAATACAATACAATACATAGATAGATATTTTTTATTATATATAGAAAATACCCAGAACACCCGGAACAAATATTTTTAGATCGTACAAACATTTGATCCGAGGCGGGAATCGAAACCGCAACCTCCGCGTCGCAGGCGGACCTGCGCCCGCTGCGCCACATCGGTCGTCAACCTTTGAACCGAAACACAGCAATGCCAGCATTACTGCTTGGTGTCAGAATCAGCTGGTTGCGCAAATGGGTTGCAATCATTTAAATCAGCAAACTGTCAATAAGCTGACATATTTATACAAAAGCTGTCGCCCGTGACTAAGTTTGCGTGGAACTCGGGAACCGTACTTTTTTCGGGATAAAAGTATGTATGCTTATGTCCTATATCCGTTCAATAACTGTCTATGTTTTAAATTTCAGCCAAATCGGTTCAGTGTTTGTCGAGTTATAGAGTAACAAACATGCAAACATCCAAACTTTCGCAATTATAATAGTGTGATGTGAAAGTTTGATTAGTGTGATAGTGTGATGATACGTCAGTTATTCAATGAAACCTAGTGAAGTACGTGGCACACCACGTACTTCACTAGGTTCAAGGCACCTTATCCACAGATAAGGTGCCTTGACACACACATTCGTTCAGTTTTGTTGACCTCTTTATTTAGTTATGTACTTACCTAACTTTATTATTTTGTTAGTGTCGTGTTTTACTATTTAGTTTTAAACCTTCTGTTTCATGCACCTATCTACTGTCACAAATAAAAGTTTTTTCTTTCTTTCTAAATCATTTGCAACCGAATTACATTATTCTCGTAGCGGTAGTACTTCCTGAATGGTTGGTGATTCTAAGCGTACGACGAATATAGCGATGTGGTCCAATAACATGCATTGTGTTGGTTCACTAAAGGATGAGTCGTAAGCTAAGCACTAAGCTATCCTCTTCCTCTTACCACTAAGCGTTTTTTTACACCACTAGAGTGGCAACCAAGCGTACGGCCCACTTGATGATCAGCGGATACCGTAGCCTATGTACTCATGCAACATCATAGATATCACTTGCGTGTTACCACCCTGAGACGTTAGATGGAAAGTCTCATGTGCCTGTAATTTCAACGGAAACCATACCCTTCGAACCGGAACACAGCAATGCGAGCATTACTGCTTGGCGGCAGAAATAGGTATGGTGGTAGTTCTTCCCCGGACGAGCTCTATCACAAGAACTCTACTACTCTTGCGTGCGTGCCACCGCAGGTGCGTCCCTGGCCTAAGACGCAGTATAAAGCCTGATGTCTGGTTAGATCACGGCCTTGTTTCCCCAACGTCAAAACAAACCACACCCAAGTAATTGAGAACCGCATCGATAAACGGAAATCCTCGCCTCGAACTTGAACTTGACATTGTTAATCCTATACGTCAAAATGACGCAGTTACAAATTCTGGTGGCGATTACGCAGTCAGCACCGACTGTTCTCAGGCCCCAGCGCATATCATTGACCTCTGCGCCACAGGCTATGCGGAATAGCTAACTATTTACCACAAAACACGCTCTTTGCCACACAGCTCGCTGAATCGGTAACCGCTGGGGAATAAAGGTTCTTGAATAGCGATCGCGAGCCGGGAAAGGATCGTGGGGCAGCCCATTATTTGATGGACTAATGACATTAAAGCTGTTGTAGGAAGTCGGTGGATAGTTAAAGCTGAAGATCGGTTATTGTTGCACTCTTTGGGAAGGCATATGTCCAGACTTTTTATATCAACCGTTGCTGACCCACTGCTGCTGGGCAAAAGCCTCCCTCCCTCCATTCGTTCCAGACCTTTTGATCCTCAGCTAAATAACACCAGTCTTGGTGGGACGAACTAAATAATTCGAAGACCAGCCGCATACTTTCAGCTGGGAAAATGTCGAAAAATTACAAAATTCATTTTTATACCACCAATCTGATTGAGGCAGGCAGAGTAGGTAGATACATTTCTGACCTAAATTGTTATTGACTACATTCTAAGTCCTCAATAATTAAAGTGATCTAGCTGTTTTTCCAAAGCTGTAGTTCTAAGCTGTGTACACACTTGTGAAACGCAAATTGAATGGAAATTGTTCGTAATTAGGCTGGGAGTATATATTACGCAGTGTTAGGGCTAAGTTCGGCTGATCCGTGCTTTAATTGACGTGTGGATTAGGGTCTTTAGTAGAATGAAGTTACGTTTAAATTATTTGTTCAAATAGCTCGTTAATTCGTTATAGCGTTAGTACGTAGTACAATAAATACAGATCAACTAAGTTTTTTAGGCGTTCCGCGCGGTCATTTTGGTGGGTGACCACCAGGATGGATTACATCTGAGCATTTCCGTGCTTTGTAGGGCACGGTAAAGCTGTTGATCCTGGCTAAGTTTGCCCATGATGAAAGTACTTGGGCGGTCTTTAAACTAAATAAAAAACATCTGTGACGAAACTTCTCACGTCTTTACATACAATACAAATAAGTATGTACATTATATTGCTAAAATAAATAGTAGACGTATACAAAATGCACTTAACTTAATTAGATCCATTGTTTTTTCTTTAATAAATAAAAATAAAGATAAAGATTTTTAAATAAATAATCGGTCGGCTCTGACACGACACCCTACGACTCTGACACATGTTATGTACAGAAAGTTGAGTCATTATCGTAGATGTGACGCGCCACGTGTGTCAAAGACTTAATTTCCACGTCAGAAAGAAGCCAATTAGATGTAGCATACTACCTACATCAAAATAGAACCATTTTTGTTATTCAAGTGCTGGTCGAGTGACCTTTGTCGATTCGGTTCGAGTCACTATTTGAGAACCTTTATTCCTCAACGGTTATCGGTTCTGCGAGATATGGCCTGCCCATTGCCATTGTTTTGAAGTAGTGAAGTTAAGCACTGTTCCGCGTAGGCATCACTTGGATGGGTGTCCAAGTGATGTGGATGATGCCAGTGGCAACTTCAACTGAGCGCTTCCGTGCTTCGGAGGGCACGTTAAGCAGTCGGTCCCGGCTTTTTCAAAGTTGTTAGGCCATGACAGAGGCCTTCAGGCGGCCTAGAAACTCTGTCACCAGAGTTGGCCACTGACGAACTTACTTTACTTTATTTTTATTGCCATTTAAACTTGCTTACTCTAATGATCTGTGACTCTAGTGATCTTGGTTCTTCGGACGAACTTATTCGATTGTGCCCTTTAAGAGGCCTTTCCAAGATTTAGCGATATAATTCATGAAGTTCGCGTTAATGTATCTTTATATAGTAGAAGTAATAGCCCGAGCGACGAGGAGCGATACGTCCTCCCTCCATAAGCGCTCAGCGCTGTTTGAGAGTCGCTGCTTCGATCGATATGATTATAAGTTCGCTAACGTGTGATTTAAAAAAAATCGTATTAAAAAAAGTCAATGCTATTAGACTATTTTCTTCGTTGTATTTATTTAATAAAAACTTAAACTTTAATTTAGTAGGTGTATTTTTATTGTAAACTCCTTACTTTAGCAGAAATAACAAGCGTAAAATAGGGAAAAGTACGCGTTTTTTAGACCGTCTTTATTCAAAAATATTGAACTAACATGCTGTATTTTTCTCTATTCACTTAAATTTTAAAACTGTGATTATTATAATTGCATTTTTAGAAATATGTTAGACTTTGTTATTTCATAGAAAAAATGATCGAAAGTTGACTGGAATTGCTCATTTTACAAAACGTGCGTTAATAATTATTTTTTTAATCAGTTATGTCTTGAGTTAATTAATATTTGCTCTGTTGGCTTAAATTTTAAGGAATAAAGCTTTTATTTGTTTTTATTTTTGTTAAAATATCTTCAACACACGAGCCACAATAGTGTTCGAAACTTCACGGGCTACAAGAAAATTCAAGGATTGTCAAGGATAGGGCTCTTAATATGAATTATAATTTATTTGTTTTAGTTTTTTCCCTGTACTTAACGTGTTACTCCCTCGTTTAGCGGTAACCTTTTTGTGTAAACCGGTCTCCCGCTATACAGGCTGGCCCTTGTGCGGGGACCTCCAGTAAACCATTTTATTTGTTTTTTCTTTTGGTAAATAAATAATTTGATTTGATTTGTTAAAATAAGTCGTCTCTCAAGCTCTTATAAAGTCGCACGTTGTTAGTCACGTTTTAGTTATTCGTGTTTTGGACTAAAACGCAAAAAGAAACTCCTTTCCATTTTCATTGTGCGTCATGGAATATTTGCTTCGGATATTTGGCGTTATGGTAATAGCCTAGTATTTCATTCACAGTGTAATACCTTTCTATTTCAATTACATTATAACGAATAATATACTAACAGGAGTGGCCGGCTGATAGGCGAGAAGAGCTGATTCGATTCCCGGACAGATATAAATTCGTTCCGAGTATAGTTAGGTTAGATTTTTATTTTATTGAATAATTGATTTAAGAGATTTAATTTTTCTTTTTTCAGATTTCAAGTCTTTTAAACGACTTTACCTATCGTCTTAAAAAAAATACTTACGACAGTAAAATCTGAGTGTGGTAACCAAACTTTTTATTAATATGCAATACATATATTTTTTAATGGAATGTAGCATTTTTTTACTATTTGTGGTGAACATTGATTGGCTAAACGTAGCAATGGATTGCTATGGGAAAATAGACAATAGCCCTACCCTAGCGATAAATAAGAGATGTAAGTGCTTGAACCCCCATAAACATGACCTTTCCTGGCCACTCCCATAACTGCTAGATATCTTACTAATATTAAAAAGGGGAAAGTTCTGATGTTTGTATGTTTGTGGGAGTCACACGGAACTACTGAACAGATCTGTATGAAATTTGACATAGGCATAGATTATAAGCTGTAGCAATCGATCGAAAAAATCGTCGGTTTCCGTGGAATAATTAATAATCTAACCGCGAGTAACACCGCGGGGCGCAGCAGTAGTAGATAGTTCATTAGAAATCTCAGATCTGCTAGAATATTCAAATCAACTACTTTATGTAATTTTGTTTGTACTTTATGTCTTTACTACCCTGTATTAAATAACAAAGGGAGTATTCGCCTAGGGGTTGATTAAATTGTTAGTCTGAATTATGTTTCATTTTTAACATAAATTAAAGTGTCTAGACTAGACAGAGGTAGAGAACCTTTTTTGTTTAGTTAATGAGCAGATGTCTAGTGGGAGCAGACCTTACTATACATTCTTTTTTTAAATATCAAAGTGATTCTTGCGGTTTTATAAGATAAAACTCTTGTGACTTTAGCATGGTATTGACAACTGCCATGTTCAAACATCATTATCATCCACAGCCTGACTTCACCCACTGCTGGTATAGGCCTCCTTTAGTTTGTGCCATCTACCACGATCCTGTGCTAATCTAATCCACTTACGGCCCGCGACTTTCACTATGTCGTCTACCCATCTCGCCAACGGACGACCGACGTTTCTGTAGCCACTTCTCGGCCACCACTCAGCTGTCGCCTTACTCCACCTGTCATCACCACGTCTTGCCATGTGTCTTGCCCATCGGATAATGGAACTCAAATAGTTTTTTAATAACGCCAAGTTAGTGTCAGAAAGGTACAATATCTATATTTAGGAATATAGTGACCTAAATTATATTATGTATAAAAGTGCAAACATACAAGAAACAACAAGAAAAGTGGTATGCCTGATGGTAGGATCTACCTAGGTAGCAATTTAGTGCCAGATAGTCTTCCTCTACTAAGCAGTAGTGTGCAAGCAAGCGTTGCTGTTCTTGATATGAAGGGCACTGTAGCAAGTTAAATACTGGGCGAAAGTAAAATTGCTGGTGAAAGAGACTTATTTACTACGCTTTTTTGTGTTTTTTTTTTTTATACAACTGAAGTGGCAACCGAGCGTGCGGTCCACAAGATGGTAAGTGGTTACCGCAGCCCATGGACGCCTGCAATACCAGAGGTATCACTCACGGGTTGCCACCTTGTGGCTAAGCTCGAAAACCTCATGTGCCAGTAATTTCATCGGAAACCATACTCTTCACACCGGAACACAGCAATGCGAGCATTACTGCTTGGCGGCAGAAAAAGGTATTTGTGGTAGTCCTTTCCCGGACGAGCTCTATCACGAAGAACTCTACTACTCTTATACGTCTATAGGTGACAAGCTCAGTGAGATGCCTCGCAGAAAATTAAGACTTAAAGCGTTGTTTATTTTTGTTTTTATAGTGTTAACCATCACACTAAGGGAATACTATAAAAAATATCCCAAAATGGTGGTTGCGAGTTCAAAGAAAGCTTGAGGCGAAACATTTTTGGGAGCTTTGTGTTACACTACAGTCTACAACTGCTCAACATCAGGCAAACGACTTGACCGCCTCGTCATTTGCTAACATCAAAAAGACATCCAGATTTTATCATGAATAATCACGCAACTAACTCAAAAACAACGTCGGCTCTAGTAGTTTTAAACACTTTTTTTTCTGTCCTTTAGCGTTTCGGCGGTAATTTTCTCATGCTAATTTAAAACGCGCGGGCGCGGCGCCCCGGCTCTGCCAAAACTGTTTTTGTCTAGTTTTCTTGGAAATCGAGTTCACCGCACTCACCTTAAGCGTCCTCTGCGTAGAAAATAACGTTTTCTACTCAACTAGGTAATATATAATACAGTAGGAAAATGCCACAACCCAAAAACAATGTGGCAAGTTCACTTTATGGTTTTCTAGTCGTTGCCTCTGAACTGCGAATGCGTGAAACTAGGAGACAGTCCCCGGTCACAAACTCGACAAACTTGATGTCGAGTGATTGTCTAGTTACAGAAGAACAAATATCCATCCAAATTTTGGTATTTATAACCGTGTATTCCCGATGTCCCCATTAACCGTGTCCTCGTTAATGGGGACAGTGGGATTTTAATAAAATTATTAAAAAACATTCCCGTTGTCCCCATTGTCAATAATATATAAATGGGGACATAACATTTAAATAAAATAATGAAAAAATATTCCCGTCGTCCCCAAACATTAGTGTCATGTGACGACCGATGTGGCGCAGCGGGCGCAGGTCCGCCTGCGACGCAGAGGTTGCGGGTTCGATTCCCGCCTCGGAACAAATGTTTGTACGATCTACAAATATTTGTTCCGGGTGTTCTGGGTGTTTTCTATGTATAATAAAAAATATCTATCTATGTATTGTATTGTAATAAATATATGTATATCAGTCATCTAGTACCCATAATACAGCTCTGTTTAACAGCAGCTTACCTTGGGCTAGATGATGCTGTGTGGATTGTCCAGCATTATTTATTATTTATTTATTTATTTATTTATGTGATTATTGAGTGTGTCAGGCTGATGAAGGTGGTCAGCTTATGACAGATTTAACTTAAGCATGACAGTAGCTTCCTCAAGAAACTCCTCAAAGGAAAAAAATAACCTCACCTCGTCTTATACACATTATTCCAAGCAGATCTGGAATGATCTGGCTTTTCTCACAAGTCTGCGTCCACTTTTCATCACGCCATTCGTTGTTTGGGCAATGTACTATAGTTATTACGGTTCGCATGCAACGTCGGCGTCGCACCGCTGTCTAAACTTTTCTTCGAATTTGTTCGCCCTGGGATTTCAATTTACTTAAATTTACACCACTCCTGAAAGTTGGAGGCGATTGAGCACTTTGGAGCCTTACAAGTACAATGCAAGAGTAGTAGAGTTTGTTGTGATAGAGTTCGTCCGGGGAAGGACTACCACCTCACCTATTTCTGCCTCCAAGTAGTAATGCTCGCATTGCTGTGTTTCAGTTCGAAGGGTATGGTTTCCGGTGAAATTACTGGCACAAGAGGCTTTCGATCTACGCCTCAAGGTGGCAACCCGCGAGCGATACCTCTGGTATTGCAAGCGTCCATAGGCTGCGGTAACCGCTTGCCATCTTGTACGCTTGGTTGCCACTTCAGTTGAATAAAAAAAAAATGCAGTTTTTTTTTTTTCAATATCGCTCTAAGACATTGAGATATCGGTGGTCATTTTTAAACATCGCCAATTATCTTTAAATTAAGCAAAGCTTGTATTATAGGAATCAGTTAACTAGTTAATCTCTATCTCTGCATAGTGTATGGTTTTTACCATGTTTCTTGGCTTTTTCGAAGTTAAGCCATGGCAGAGGCCTTCGGGCGGCCTAGATACTCTGTCACCAGAGTTGGCCACTGACTCATACGAACTTACTTGCCATGTTTCACTGTTTGCGAGAAACGTTCCCATTCCCTGGGAAATCTCCATTGGTGCACATCCAACGACCTTAGGATCGGAAGGCACTCCACTGAAATCACTACCACTAATCTACCAGCTGTGCTCTCGTACCTGACTATGTTGTTCTATAACAGATTAACGAAGTTAAGCACTGCATGTTCCGTGGAGTCACCATTTAGATTGGTGACAGCCAGTGGCAATTTGAACTGAGCTCTTCCGTGCTTTTGAGGGCGCATTAAGTAGTCGGTGCCGGCTTTTCACAGTTGTTGAAGCTATCATGACATGAACGCTTGCAGGCCTATTAGCTCCGCCACGGAACCAAATAACGAAACAGAACTTAACAAATAATAACAGCTGCAATGTCACCCAAAAATTAAGAGCTTTTGTACGTTTAGGAAGCTTTTATCCTAAGCGTACAAAAGCTCCTCGCAATGTCTAATGATCCCAGCCATAACTTCTTCACCACGAAAACAATTTGATAAACGAGGCACAAAAATCTGCCGCGACACCGCAAGGCTGCATTGCACCAAACGTGGCGTCACGATGCACTACGAATTGCTGGTACAGTCGGCCACATAGTTTTCTGTATGCGGCTCTAGACCAGAAAATAGCAAAAAAAAATTCGCGATATAAATAGTCTCATGTAAGTATGCAATGTACTTGTTTTGTTTTTTAAGTACCCTTTCGTAATGGAAACGTGATGATTGATATCTGATCTTAATAAATATTATAGTACGTCATTTGGTTTTTTTTTTTGGTTCATAACAAAATATCTGAAAAAAACAGATCAGATTGTTCTAACATTAGTATTTATTTTGTGTTTGTATAAATATTTTTAAAACTATATATTTTTATCGCTGACTGTACCGAGCTGCTGTGTATTCTGTGCCCTTACGACGCTAAATTACAGTTTCTTTATGTGGAAGCCAAATTGTAAAAGCTTTAGAAATTGGCTAGCCTATAATAAGGAGTTTGGGTAGTTTATGCTGTTTGTGTTCGATGAAATTGTTAGAATCTTGGAAAAATGGTTTAGTATCTTGGAAATATAGTTTAAAATACTGATGGCCACTGTTGAAAATTGTGATGATTTGCGTAGAAAATTCTTACTTCACATTGCATCTGTTTGACAGTATATTCTATGGAAATTTATAAAATGGTTCACATTAACAAAAATTGCATTTACCATAGATAAGAATAGAAGCGGATAGGATTAATAGCGCTATGTTTTTATAGCTCCAGTTTCGTGGCCTTTCTTTAAAAGCTCTTCATTTTGATCTTAATAGGTGCGCCTGGGTCTTCCACTTCAAACTGTACGTTGACAGAACACAGCAATCCAAGCGATACTACTTGGCGGCAGAAATAAGTATGGTACTTGAGACTATCTAACAAAAGCGATAAAACAATCATATCGACTACTGTGTTTTTAACATTATAATATAGTTATTTAAGAGCGGTATCTTGTATCTCCTAATACAAGCAATTTTTTTTTTGCCTAAAAGGACACTCCAATCCAAGAGTGTTAAACTGTACTTTTTGTTACTTATTTTTCATTTTCATTTTCACTGTTGGTTTTGGCGCGTAAGATGAGCGGTCGCACGACACGCCGCACCCAAGACGTGGGTCGTTGCACTTGAGATAATGGTTATCGCGCTTCGAGTTAATTTTCAACGGTTAATATTCATATCGGAATGTAGTTATGCACATGTAGAGGTAATATTTTGATCTATTCATATTTATGTCTAGACGCTGTGTCCTAGTTTGAGATCACGATGTCTTTATTACTGGTAACTTTCCGCCTAAAATAGTATTTACTTGGGCAGTATCCTGCTGGTCCGGTCGTAAAGTCGTAGGTTGGTCGCAGTCTTGCACTAATGGGTTCGTCGCAGTCTTGCACTAATTGATTATGAGATGAAATTTGCGTCCTTTCGAGAGCTCAAAAGCTCAACACATGAATACAACATGTGTAAGGTCTGTAAGAGACGAGATCTAACATTAACATAGAAACTTGTTTCTTGAGTACAACAAAATTTAGGTTTCATCATCACTTAAATCAACAGACACATCTGATGATTTTGATTTTGATGATTTATTCAGCGTCTAATGACAAATTGGTTACTCTTGTTTTCCACACTAGCTAGATGTGTGAAGGCGGATGCTGCAGTGCCTTGGACAGGTTTTTTAGATGAAGTGATCTTGCCCAGCACCTACATCATCCTCTCAGCTTAGCCAGCTTTATCCACAGGAAAGACATGGACAATGCGTCACAGCTTAAGCCGCACACAACAGATACAAAGATAATTTAGCATTATAATACATTTATAATTCTAAAAAGTCTCTTCAGAAGATTGCCTTTCGAATACCAAGAGAGCAGGGCCGGGCCAGTACAGTTGGCAAAATAACAATTTTAAATTATTTATTTTTCTTCGTCATCTTATTCTTCATCACCTGGATATTTATTAGGTCAGTGACTGGAGTAGGAATCATGTCCTATTTTGTCATTGTCATACCATCTCTGGTGAAAGTATATGCTGCAAGTAATACTGTGGAACTCTTACGGAGGTTATTCATTACACGTAATGTGAGCGACATTCTAGGGTACTTCCTAGCTGGTCGTGCCTTAGAACCATTAAATTTGTAGTTTAGATGAGGTTTACGCGTACCATCAGGGTCCATAAATTTTGAAACGTGCGACAATTAAAACAAGTCACAAGTTGAATTCGCCTGGATGGACGGGGATTTGTGGAAAGATTGTTCAAATCCCCCATATCACCTGTCAATGTGCAGTAAATGGGGATTTGAAGTCAAAAAGTTTGCAAATCCCTGATGATATTTATTTTGTGAAACATTTTCGTGCTATCCCAGGCTGATTTTCTGTTGTTTTTCTCATCGTATTAACAAAAAATACCTGTGAAGGTACGGAGGAAGCCAAACCGGATGTATTATGTAGATTAGTACTGTAAGACTACTTAAAATAAAAATAATATCGTGTTACACGCAGCGGAAAACCTTTTTCAAACTTTGATCCGGTGGGCACGCACCAGGTATTATATCGATGTACTCATTAGCATAAACGTTACACCTTTAACCAGATTAGGACTCTAATTAGCGCGCGTTTGTGTTGAAATTTCTTTGTCTTTAATTAGCTTCGAAGGAGATGTTCAGATTTCAGTTAACGCTAAACTGTGAGGGCAAGTTTAATGTTTACCTGGATTTACAGTTCAAACTAAGTTTATGAGTTGAGCAGTAAGTAATTATACAGATATTTGCTTTAAATCGTGAGAAAACTGCATAGTCCCCAAAATCTGCTGCCATCGTGACCGAAATTATATTTTATCTTTGTTTGGTAAGTGGTTGGTTATTCTATATAGTTTCTTTTCTAAAGTCTATGATCGTTTGCTGCTACACTACAGCAGATGAATTCCTTATTTTCACCCGATTGCCACCCTCAAGAACATTCATTATACATTTTACACGTTGTATAAGAGCAGGGATTTTGGGAGTGCGGACGGTGCTCTGTGAAACAAAACCGTTTCGGGCTCTATGGAACGCTCTTGGGACGCGCGCCCAGTCCGCTTTCTGCATCAAGTCTCTCTTATAAGCTTCTAATTTTACCAGCAATCACACCCATCAAACCTTCCAAGACAAACTTAGTCAAAAAAGAACCAAAAATCTAAGTTTCTTCATTGTATTCTATCCATAGCCGCTGTGAAATACCGCAGCGGGCCGCATTACGCCTGGACAGTGTCGCAATGTACTCCACTACGTAGAGGCAGCGCACAAATTGTATTAGACCGATTTAGGCCCGCCTCGTGAGACGCTAAGTATTTGGGCGGATTGCTTGCTGAACACTGGTAGTTCTGAATCAATTACCTTATTACATTGATTATAGGTTAGCAGCCAAAGCTTGACAGTTTAGAGGAGCTATTATGTATATAAAAAACCGACGCGTTTTGTATGAATATGACAGCTTACTGATAGTTCGCTTATTGAAATCGGATTTCATATGAGTTGCGTAATCGCAGCCGAAAACAACGTTCTGCTTACGGAAGAGTATATTAAAACAATACTTTTGGTGAAGCACAAAAATTACGTTTTTCTGCTCTTCCGTAGACAAAGACATTGGTAATTATAATAAACACATACTAATTGATATTACTCAGCGCCATCTGGCTTCTAACTAAGAAAGCTTGTACTATAGAAACCAGATAACTGATAGAACTACTTTATTTAAATACCAATATTCAATGCTCGTGCAAGGAGAGCAAATGTGACGTGAGCCGTGTGTTATCTTCCGAAAAACTTTAAATAAACCTCTGTCCCTATTCCGTGCCTCTGTACGATAATGTGTAATCGATTTGTGAAATTCCATGTTCTTGTTTCAGATTCGGGCCCAGTGCACGATAATGCGAGTGATAACGTGAGTACATATCGCTAGCTAGACGATTTCGCGGAGTTTGCGGTTGCTAGGTACTATTTTCTTTTGTTTAAAGTGCTGAATGAAATCGTCACGCCTTGTTACTCGCGATAATTGGGAAAGGTCTTTGCATTAGGTACTTAATTTGTACCTGCCTACTGATGTTAAGTAATGAATGAAATGAACGTTGCGTCGAAAAAATACGCAAGCTTGTAGAAGATAGACATTAGTTTATTCTAGCACAGGCAGGATCACAGGACCGAGATATGTGGAGGAAAGCCTTTGCCCAGCGGTGGGGCAGTACCGTTAAGTGGAAAAAAAAGACTTGCCGTATTTTGGTGAGATTTTACTTTGCATTTAGTAATAGTAGTAATAGTAATAAGTTTATTTATTTCTCAAAAAGCAATGTCTTACACTAATATAAAAAGCAATGTCTTACACTAAATAAGTAGGTTTGTTAGCACAAGTTTGTTACAGTAGGTTAGTTTAGCTAAGAGGTAAGAAGTAGTGTCCATGCGGCAGGCATATAACCGTGACCCCACACTAGGATTCCCTGTATTGTAGTATCTAAGCCACATACCAACCCCATAGGCAACACTTATTTATATAACTAGGTACTGTTTATTTATAGTGCTATGCAGGTATTATATAGCCTCTTATTTATATGGTAAAGGGTTCACCTCTAAACTCCACACTAGGCTAGCCTGGGTTGTGGAATTTAGTGCCCCCCGTTATGAGCTTAAATATAATTTTAGAGAAAGAAAACAAAAGCAAAGTTAAAGTAGTAGGAAGGTATATAAGTACAGTAACAATCTATTGAGGTTCATAGCGGTCTTTCGAGAGTTTAACTGTTTCATATTATTATGTATTTGTTTGAAAGTAATAGGTAATACACCTAGGTACTTAAATATTTTAACTCAAATACCTAACTCTAGTCTAATATTATTTTATCTAGGCACTAGGTTTATATATTATTTATCCAATATAAGCTATAGCTAGGCATAATTACAATAGGTATTTAGACTTATTTTAAAGACAATATCAAAAGGGGATTAGATCCCTAACAGTGGGTATGCTGATTGACACTTAATTATTAAAGATTAGCAATTCTTACCACTTGTTTTAATACATTTCAGTTCTAGTAGATTATAGGAACATAGATTTAATGGAAGTATTAGTTGTACCTATAGGTACACTTTGTATCTACCGGTATTTGGTATCACTATACAAAAACAACCCTCGAAATACACAAAATAATATAGATTACGCAGTTGATCGGACATAATTCCTCTCGATAATATTTCCCATGCGGGTTCAAAACCTTTGGAATTGGCACAAAAAAATATGTGAGTTACAGCAAAAACTATTAATTGTAGCGTTTTGTCGATACTTCATCAATGCTGCTGTTGCAACGTGTATTGTTTGGTGATAAATCAAAGCGACTAAATTCGGAATTGATTCCCGTCGCAGGAACACCCCATAAAGCGCCCCGTGTGACCAATTGGTCAGCGGGCTTTTTAGGGAATTTGAACCTTTGTGTTATTGCACTACGATAACTTAGCAGACTTTTTTGAAATAAGTCGTGAAGTAAGATCGGTCGTTATGACATTATTTAAACCCAAAGAGTGTCCATAGAGTCTAAAGAGTCACCGTAGTATTCAAGAGTCATAGGCAGAGGCCTCAATTGGCTGACAATATGATGATGATGACGTCATTGAACTTCCGAGTATACTTTATGACTCTATGTTAGCAAAACGTTAAAGGTATATTAGTCTGTAAGTTTTAATGACAATACTAAGTATGGTAACAGTGAGTTGATCTCATCAGTAAGATGACACGATTCTGTTGGTTGGTTGACCCGCTCTACTTTGGTGGATGAATGGCCTTAAATCATAAGCCAATCTGTCTATTATTACGGTGGTTGGTCAAGAATGAAATGCAGTTTTACTCAATTATATCTTAGAGAAAACCAGTTTACAAATATTTACGGATTTATGATGATTAAAGTATTATTTTTACAGCCGAAGTACGTTTTTATGGATTTCATTCAATTCTGTTCAAGCAAGTAAATAAGCACAACGTCGCTATAACCATTGTCTCGAGATATCATAGTTTTTACGAAATTTCGATTGCCACCGCTCAATAAAATCAAATTTTATTGCACAACCGTCAGAATCTCAATTTACTTGAAGTGCGCATATAATTTACCCCTTGCGATTGTCGTGTGCGAATGGAAATGCGATCTGCCGTGGAACTGGTGGGGTGAATAAATTCCATAGATCCTTAGCCAACGTACTTTTAACGGTTCCTTAGTGTTATAGTGTTTTGTTATGAAAATTAAGTGCGGTGTTGCATTTCCCCGTTACTGGGGTGGTGTGCTAGATCGATACGATGGGGAAGGCACATCATCATCATCTCAGCCTGGTATTCGGTCATTTTCTCGCTTCCGTGGTTCTCAGGCAGGTTTTTTCCAGCAAGGTCGGGTCGGGCGCAGTGCCAGATACTCTGTGTTTCAGTGTGACGGGCAATGTAGCAAGTGAAAAGAGTTAAGAGTAGTAAAGTTCTTTGTTATAGAGCTCGTCCGGGGAAGGACTACCACCATACCTATTTCTGCTGCGAAGCTGCTCGCATTGCTGTGTTCCGGTTCGAAGGGTATGGTTTCCGGTGAAATTACAGGCACATGAGACTTACCATCTAACGTCTCAGGGTGGTAACACGCAAGTGATATCTATGATGTTGCATGCGTACATAGGCTACGGTAACCGCTGACCATCAAGTGGGCCGTACGCTTGGTTACCACTTTAGTAGTATAAAAGTAAATTTATTGTGCTAACTTACTTTAGTGCAGTGCCACGCAGAACTTTAAAAATTAAAGCTTTGGTTGATACTGCAACATGGTTCACCTTAAGTAAGTAAGGCGCTTGACATCAGTTGAACGACATGACCGCCTCATAACTAGATGACATAAAAAAGTCTACCTTTCTCTACCGTGATGAAATAAATGTGTTCTAGATCGGTGGGCGTAAATTGCAAATCATTCTTACCAGATCGGTAGCGGTATTTACTACACGCCTTAGAGATTTGCGGAGTACGTTAAACTCGGTTGAAGATGGCCTTTAAGAGCCACTAACTCATACGGTCATATTTCAAAAGTGTCTGCCTTGAGTGATAAGACTGATATGACAATTGAAATACTGTATTAGCCTCAATATTATCAATGACAAACTATTAGTTGTACTCCTAAGTACGTATTCATCGTTTTCTTTTGATATTGACTGTATGCCGATTAGATAGCGAACTCTTTTAACACAATTTTCACTTAAAACGGGATATTTACCATGATTTGTGAGTTTTATTGATTCCCGATATTTCGGCGCAGTTACATGCACCATGATCACGGGAGAACTGCATGTAACTGCGCCGAAATATCGGGAATCAATAAAACTCACAAATCATGGTAAATATCCCGTTTTAAGTGAAAATTATGTTAATAACCATGATAGTTTTAAAAACTCTTTTAACACACTCAATCATCCTGAACTTGCACAAACATTCTCTATAATATGATATCAAAAATTATGAGAATGATAGTACCACAACACTCGTAACAAATATTTGCAGATAATGCAAACAGCTCTGCTTAGCAAATGTTTGTATTTGCTTGGAGCTAGATGATATTGTGTGGATTGTCCAGCATTATTTATTTATTTATTTGTCAACAAACAATAGACATCAATCTATCGTTACGTTAATGATTCACTCATGATGATGAATCTTAGAGACCAGAAGACCAGATTTTAGGAATGTGTTCCTTCCTGTGTATACAGGCACTAAGAGTAGGGAAGACACAGTTCCATGAAAAAAAGTCAGCGCGGGCAAAGTCGTGAGACGGTTCACTATAAAAACTATTCATCATGACAGCCTTCTAATGTTCCCACTGCTGGGACACTGGCCTGCTCTCAAGCAAGAGTGATTGGGTCTTGCTCCACCACGCGGACCCAATGCGGATTGGTGGATGGCACATGTCTTTCGAATTTTTAGTTTCACTAGCATTGCGCACATAAATTTTTCGTAGTGAAAAATCCATTGGAGCACGACCGGATTCGAACCCACGACCTTAGGATCGGAAGGCGGGGTCACTACCACTAGACCACCGGTGCTCTAAATAAAAACTATTAACCTCCTCGAAATCCGGAATATCACTCTCACCTCAGCATTCTCCCTGAAGCCGTACAAACAAATAAGCTCTATTTCCAAGTCGTAAGAACACAGAAATATTTACTTATTTACACATACCGTAGTAAAAACATCGTAAAGATGCTTGCGTGTCTATTGTTGGTGGAATGGCTCTGGCCGTGTTTTTATGTCTCTACGGTAACGTACAATCCGATAGTGTGTATGTATGTACGGGGTACTGGCGTTGCGGAAACTAGATTGACACAATCTATCAAATTCAGTTTTTTTCCACGATCAAAACGGGTCAAATCGACAATCAAAACCGTGCGACACAATCTCTTTTTTACCAATAGCTGGGAACACTTTACAAAATTTAAGTCTTTACCTACCTAGTACATAAGTCTCAAATGTATTAACTGTTTGTTGTCCCAAATAAAGTAAAATAAAATATAACACTAACCAGTAATCCACCGTCCAAAGACGAAAATCTCATAATGCTTTGCATAAGTTGCGTATGTACGATCTTGTTGAAAATTCGTACAAAATAAAAGTTTTTCAAGTCAACTCGTCGATAACATAGAAGAAAAAATGGCTGTTAACTTCAGTTAAACGGCTTGAACGAATGCCACGCAACCATAATAGGTACTATGTCACCCAAAGCTTAAGATGCTTTGTCTACAGTCTTTTCGTAATGCTTGCTGTAAAGTACTGCTTTAAGGCAGAATATCTCGCTATGCGGTGGTATAGCACCCACTACCCAAACAGTACGCTTGGTTGCCACTTTAGTGGTATAAAAAAAAAAACAGACTCTTACCACACCTTGGACACTCACTATAAAATGTATGAACAACTAAATAAATTTACCAATTCAAGTTTTATCTGAAACAGAGAGTACCATTAGATCAAAATGAATTATAAGTTATTTGTACTGCGGCCGCAAATACATGCACCCTTCTGTAAAACTACACCAAACTATTCAATAGCTTCTTTCCACGATTGTACTGGAGGGCATAAACTCGGGGTCGTTTACGATGCTTCACTAGTTGTGTAGCGCTGTCCATTTCGTTATGAATGTAAAGTCTTCCACTGTCCCATACCATACTACATTATAAATAAATAAATAATGCTGGACAATCCACACAGCATCATCTAGCCCCAAGGTAAGCTGCTGTTAAACAGAGCTGTATTATGGGTACTAGATGACTGATATATACTTAATACAATACAATACAAAGATAGATATTTTTTATTATATATAGTAAATACCTAGAACGCCCGGAAAAAATATTTGTAGATCGTACAAATATTTGACCCGAGGCGGGAATCAAACCCGCAACCTCCGCGTCGCAGGCGGACCTGCGCCCGCTACGCCACATCGGTCGTCAAGGATGATTATGGATGAATTTCTAATTGTATATCGATCTGAGTTGTTTTTATCCAAAACACTGAATCGATTTGACATCGAAATATATTTTTAACAAATGCGCTGTAATACGAGGGCTGGTTGTCTAGTGGTAAGAAATCTGCCTCCCGGTCGTAAGGTCGCAGGTTTGAAACCAGTCGTGTGCCAATGAATATTCATATTCCAAAAATGTACGTTCGCAATGCCAGTGCGCTCAAACGTAGGTACAGTCAGCAAAGTAAGTTGTCTATCACTTTGACAAAAGTTTCTGTGAAATCCTATGACATTTAAATGATTCTCAACCTTAGGGTGGTAGACTACATATTTTGCTGACTGTACCTACCGAGTGAAGGAAAACATCGTAAGGAAACCGGCATGTCCAATAACTAAGAATTCGATAGACCATTCACCACCTACCAGTCTGCATTGGGTCTGGATAGTGGATTATATATATATATATTTTTTTTTTTTGACAATCCACACAGCATCATCTAGCCCAAGGTAAGCTGCTGTTAAACAGAGCTGTATTATGGGTACTAGATGACTGGTATATATTTAATACAATACAATACATAGATAGATATTTTTTATTATATATAGAAAATACCCAGAACACCCGAAACAAATATTTGTAGATCGTACAAACATTTGTCCCGAGGCGGGAATCGAACCCGCAACCTCTGCATCGCAGGCGGACCTGCGCCCGCTGCGCCACATCGGTCGTCAATTCAATCACCTTACTGGAGAGTAGACCATCGTCCCATCCATGATGAATCACAAAAGCTTTACTAAAATAAAATTTATCTTCTTCTTCTTTTCGTGTCAAAAATTCAACTTAGATGGTTTTGGACCAGTAAGTAGCAACCTGCACGGCTTCCTTGGTCGCTTTGATTCGGTCATCTTGGGTGCAGGTCGTCGGGCACAGAGGACAAGATAGTAGGTGCTATATAGATAATATACTCATTTATACTCATTAACTTAGACCAACATAGACAGCTTTTTCTTCAGAAAAAAATTTGAGAAAATCTTGTCTGAATTTCGAATCAGTTTGAGTTTCTTATTGAAATACGGAAAGTGACGCGTAGACAATTGTAAGACTAAAGTATCACAGACAGTTATTCATTGTCAATGCAAAGGTCGGTCGTTGCCTGTCTGCATTCTTACTCGTGTCGGCGGTCAAGGTGATTGCAATTTAGACAGATCTGATTAGTTTGTCTTTGTAATTATAAGATTGAAGCCGTTTTTGGTACACGGATGCAGATTAAGGAATGGTAATAAAAATTCATTCAATTTCAATTCAATTCATACTTTCCTATAAATGTCCTACAGACGTTTAGTTTTAAAGTAGTTTTACTCGTAATCGTCGTTTATAAAGCTTTGTATTCCTGTATTATAATTTCAGTTATATCTTTATGACACATAAAAACATCTGAAAAACATTTGAAGATTCGTCGACTTTCTTGGGTATTAGGAAAATAGAAAACCTGTGTATGAATTCGGTGTTTTCTAGATGAGACCATAATGGCATCTTGAATAAGAAAGATGACTTTGAGAGGGAAACTCCTCTAAATAAACCCCCCGAACCAAAACAAAACTCCACCTTTTCCCGGAAGCTCGTTTCTGAAGAGCGATCTACGGTCATCCATCACGTTTCGTGTTTCAATCGCGTGACACAACTTGTCCTCGCCGTATAAGTCAAGTGTCTTCCGAACATTGTAGGTGTCTGTCTATTACGGTGCGTGTAGGGTGTCGCTGTCTGAAAATACCTTGCTATTCAGTGGCAGCGGCAGTCACACTGTAAGTTTGAATGCCGCTGGAGTCCCTTCCAAAGCTTCGAAGCCAAACATGTCCTGCTGATCCCACATCATCGCTGACCCCACATCATTATGACAGCCTTCTTATGATCATACTGCCAAGAACTACTCTCAAACGAGAGTGATTGGGGCATAATCCACGATGCGGACCCAACGCAGGTTGGTGGATAGTTTCGAAACCAAACATGTCCAGCAGAACATAAGAAGATCATAAGATCATGGGGTCCGCCGACCCGACATCATCATGACAGCCTCCTTATGATCCTACTGCTAAGAACTACTCGCAAACGAGAGTGATTGCGGCATAATCTACCAAGCGGACCCAATGCGGGTTGGTGGATGGCACCTTGTGGTATTTTGAATTCATAGTTCTTGGACATGCCGGGTCTCTCACGATGTTTTTCTTCACCGTTTAGAGCACTGGCATTGTGCATATAATTTTATCTTATAGAAAAATCGATTGGTGCACTACCCGTTTCGAACCCACGACCTAAGGATCAAAAGCATTGGTCACTACCACTATACCACCAGTGCTCACCAGCTACACACATGGTTTTTAACGTGGTGATCAAAAACTACGAGTGCCATCACACCACGATACCAAGACTAGCCCGCCATTGCTTGTGTTAAGAATCCTATCCATGATAGCCCGTGAAGATCGAACACGATTGTGGCTCGTGTGTTGGAGATATTTTAACGAAAATAAAAACATATTAAAGCTTCATCCCTTAAAATTTAAGTAAGTAGGACAAATATTAATAAACTCAAAACACAACTGATTAAAAAAATAATTAGTAACGCACATTTTCGTAAAATGAGCATTTTCAGTCAACTTTCGATCATGATATCTATGAAACAACAAGGTCTAACATATTTCCAAAAATGTAATTCAAATAATCATAGTTTTAAAATTTAAGTAAGTAGGTAAAAAACATCACCTTAGTTCAATATTTTTGAAAAAAAAAGGTCTAAAAACGCGTACTTTTCCCAATTTTACGCTCGTTGTTTCTTCGAAATTAGAAAGTTTATAATAAAAATATACCTACTACATTAAAGTTTTGATATTTATTTACAAAATAAAATTTTAAAAATGGTCTAAAAGTTTTAATTTATTTTTATACGATTTTTTAAAGAATCCTCCGAATCCACTTTATAGCTTGATGCAAAACGCGGCTGCTCTCACTACGCGCTAAGCGCTCGTGGAGGGAGGACGTATCGCTGTTTGTCGCGCGAGCTGTTACGTATAATCATAGGGAGCTTATACAAATTATAAAGCGATCGTGTGGTTTTGATCCGTGATAGTTAAATCTCTAAGTAAGTACCTATGATATAATAATGTAAGTAGTAAACCACACTGGTTCTAGAGAACTAGTGATACGAGTAAGTAGCTTAGAATGTTAGTAGTAGTACATAGTAGTAATACATAGTATTATTAGTAGTAAACTTTTATGACATTATTAAAATTACCTTCTTCGTGGTAGGTACATAATCTAGCACTAAGTAGTAGGTAAAATTTCTACCTAGATACAGATACCTACCTACGTACCTACTTAGTAGCTAAATCGTGGGTATCAGAAACTCTAGTACCAACCTACCAATGTGGCGCGGTGGGCGAAGGTCCGCCTGCGACGCGGAGGTTGCGGGTTCGATTCCCGCCTTGGGACAAATGTTTGTAGGATCTGCAAATATTTATTTCGGGTGTTCTGGGTGTTTTCTATGTATAATAAAAAATGTCTATCTATGTATTGTATTGTAATAAATATATATCAGTCATCTAGTACCCATAATACAGCTCTGTCTTACCTTGGGCTAGCTAGATGATGCTGTGTGGATTGTCCCGCATTATTTATTTATTTATTTATTTACCATGGTAATACAAGACCCAGACAGAAGAAGCAATTACGTGTCAAGTAAAAGTATTTATTTCATTTCAAGTTCCTAGTAAGTTCCTAGGTGTTTGCAGGACACGTAAACATTTTTACCACTGCAGAATTCGAACCCGCACTTCTTGCATCTCAGCTCAGTTCAGCTGCTCAGCTGAATACTTGCCAGCCACGCCACCAAGATCGTCAAAGTACCTAGGCTCTGTGACCTAGATCAGGTACTAGGTAAATTGTTTTACGTAAGCTTACAAAGGGCACGGATGTCCCTACGTATATGGGTACCTATACCATAGGTACTTACACAATCTAGCTACCTACTAAGTAGGTAGACACTAGACCTAAACTAAACTTACCAGACCTACTTTGACGATCTCGGTGACGTGGCTGGCGAGTGTCCAGTTGAGACGCATGAAGTGCGGGTTCGATTCTTGCAGTGGTTATTATGTTTGCGTGTTCTGCAAATAGATACCTAGGAATTTGAAATGAAATAAGTAGGTACCTACTTTTCTATTTGCGATACAATTGCATTTATCGATTTACTAACTAGAATCTAGTTAGGAGAGCTGGTACCAACTTTATATAAGTACAGGTAGGTGTATCTGTAGGTAGGTATGCAAAATAATGAACCTACCGTAACTATACAAGTACCGATAGGTATGATGAATAACACGTTATTCGAATGTTAGTTTTTAGACATAGGTACGTACCTACTGGTTTCCTCACGATGTTTTTCTTCACCGTGTGAGATAGATCATTGAGAAGCGATTCTAAGTTTTTATCTATATATGGTTTTTATCTTTTTATGGTAAGTAGGTAAAGATAGACAATTAAATTCAATGTCATTCCAGCACCGCTGGACTTAGGTTGTCTTTCAAATTTGGACTCTATTGTCACAGGTTATGGTATGTTATTATTTGCACTTACCGAGCTCGCTAACTCTTGATAAAATCAAAACTTTGAATCGCCTCTTTGACCTGATGGCATTGCGCACATTATTATTACGAATAAAAAAATCCATTGGTGTGCGACCAACCGTCTTCAAACCCACGACCTTATGGTCGTCGGTCGGTTCGAAGCGCAGCGCAACTCTGTGGCGCAAGCCAGAAAAAAGCGACCGGCGCGCATCGGGCGGGCGCGCCGCACCACTTCATACAAAATATAGGAGAGGGAGAGGGACGTGGTGCAAAACAGATAGAAGAATAATGTGCGCTGGCCGATGGCGGGGCGCGCCCCCGCGCGCCCGCGCGTCTTCTATCTGGCCTGCGCCTTGATCACAAGACAGGGTCACTCACTACCACTAGAACACCAGTGCTCCGGCCAAATTCTATGTAAAAAAATGTAAACATAGAAACGACCACGGAATGACAAACTCGGGTCAAACCCGTTTTTTTTCACTAGCTGGGGTCTCTTTCCCGTAAATCATGTAGGTAGGTATTTATTTATTATTATATACTTACTAGTAGGTACCTACCTACCTGTTTAATTATTATTAGACTTACCTACCAAAGTAACAACTTATGTAAGTATCACCCTCCCTATGTACTTACCTAGGTACTAATAAAATTATTGACAGGATAGATGAAGCAGTTGTATAAGTAGATAGCCTCAATTTCTTTTGAATCTAATAGAAAACAGAATCCTTTATGGTAAAATGCGAAAGTTTGTGAGTTAGTGAGAGTGTATGTTTGTCTGCGTTTGTTGATCGATGACACGGATGATTATGACACAGTTATTTCGGATGAAGTAATAAAATATTGCATAATACAAGTTGATAGTTATCTGTAATCAGTATATTAAAATCCACTAAGCAAAGTTTTTTTTCGTGTCCTCGATAATATTTTCCAACGTTTAGGTTTCTTCAAGAAACCAACATAATATTCGTTTTAATAAATACGTTTAATAAATACTCTGTTTATATAAATAGTCTGCGACACAGATGAGGGGTTATTTGATTTTTTGTTTTAGTGTAAAATAACCTTATGAAAGTACAGTCAAACTGTTCTTGTTTATTTATTTTTGCAAGAAAAAAATTCATAATTATTAAAAACCTACTTATTAGAAAAAGAAAATACTCAAGATACAAAATACACAGCGTGTAAAAAAACGACTAGAGATAATTATAAAGTTGTGATCTTATTTTGTTGTACTATGTGTATGAAACTAGAAAAAAACGAAAAGGACGTAAACAAGACAACATTATTTTTTGCGTTTTTTCCGCTAAATATTTTCAGAATCATGGTCTGATCTTTCACACCTGATTAATCACGGTAGAAGTCTTTTTACACCCTGTATAAGTACATGGTGTAACCTAATGTCCCTCTATGCCCGAAAAGGGGGTATTCACAGGTCTTGCCAAAATTTGGCAAGATCTGTGGAATACTCTGACAGCTTTTGATCTGGACAGCTTTTCACTCTATACAAAGCACAAGTCCGGTCAGGTATGGAGTATTGCTGCCACCTATGGGATGGTTCAGCTCAACACCAGCTGTCTTAGACTCGATTGAGCGAAGGGCTTTGAGACTTGTGGGTGAGCAACAAGTTGCGGACACTAAGTTCCAGAGTCTCGAGCACCACCGCAAAGTTGCGTGCCTATCTATCTTCTACAGATTGCATTTCGGTGAATGTGCCCAGGAACTGCATGATCTTATCCCACCATCTCCTTTTCATCAAAGGAGTAGTAGACGTACGGCGCAGTACCACCCGTACCTTGTCAGCGTACCACCCATTCGCACCAAGCGTTACAGCTCAACATTTATTATGCGAACTGCCAAGGTGTGGAATACTCTGCCGTTTTCTGTTTTTCCTGACAATTACAATCCGGGCCTCTTCAAGGCTAGAGTGAATAGGTGTCTCATAGACCTTCGTGCTCCACCGTCGGCCACATCATCGCTTTCTACCAGGCGAGATCGTGGTCAAACGAAGGTCTATTCTCGATAAAAAAAAAAAAAAATACCCCCAATGTTATTTCAATTACTTTTTTTTTATACAACTTAAGTGGCAACCATGCGTACGGCCCACAAGATGGTAAGCGGTTACCGCAGCCTATGGACGCTTGTGATACCAGAAGTATCACTCGCGGGTTGCCACCTTGAAGCTAAGATCGAACGCCTCATGTGCCAGTAATTTCACCGGAAACCATACCCTTCACACCGGAACACAGCAATGCGAGCATTACTGCTTGGCTTCAGAAATAGGTATGGTGGTAGTCCTTCCCCGGACGAGCTCTATCACAAAGAACTCTAATACTCTTTTATGCACTATGACTTTTGAAATTTCAAAGTTATCCTTCATGAAATGCGTACTGTATGCGTAGGTAAATGAAATGAATACTTACTTACTAATTGGACTTTTTAAATACGATATACTAATTCAACTTTTGCACCGTCAAAGTGTTCACGTGCATGGGTGGAATACCCCCCTTTCGGGATTATAGGTACATTATGTTACACGTTTTAAATAATTAGATATCATACATCATCATACCAGATTAATTAAATTATTACTAGCGTCCGTTCGCGTACCTACCTGGTTTATGTGTTCTTCCAAATCATAAATTATGGCATGTGTATTGTAAAACATTAGTAGGTACTTAGATAATAATCAGTACGATTTTGTTTTTATCAAGCGCATCATAACATAGGTAGGTAGGTAATGAAAAACACTAACTCAAATATTTCATGACCATGACTAAAACTGCACTCTCTCAAGAATTGGACTACCAGCGATTCCAAGCTCTATCACAGTTCCCCGAAAGTTTATATTGCTCCGCTCGCATAGTACGGCGGCTATAGCACTCGCGCTTTTCAACCGCACTTATTTACTATGCTGCCGCCCTGGCAGGCTTCAATCAATTTTCAATGTATACGCTTCAAACTATTTTATCTCGTCTCGTCTCGTCGAGATAAATAGTTTTAGGTAACTACCTAGGTACTTACTGTTAGTGTGATTTCAAATTAGCCGCAAAGTGCCGCGCGGGCACTTTCATCAAGTCACCCTTATTTGTACCTCTAACCACAGAACAGGTATTAGTACTCTCCAACCCCAGCCCTGCCTGTATGGTAGCCGCGCGCTACACGCGCTAATACAATCAAAAGTAGGTAGGTATCATGTGCTTGTAATTTCACCGGAAACCATACCCATCGAACTAGAGCATCGAACTAGAGCACAGACGCGAGCATTACTGCTTGGCAGCAGAAATAGGTACTACAGGGTATTACCTACCTACCTACCTACCATGTAATGGTTCCTGTTTGAGGACAAAACTGAGAGTAGGTAGGAAAAGAGCGTGTGGTCCCCAGTCATAATAATAGGTAAGTAGGTACCTAACCTAGCTAGAGTAGGTACCTAGGTTTTAATAAAAAAAAGTAAGGAGGTAGGTACTTACATATATATTTAATATGTATACCTACCTACCTATTTTTATTCACGTCATTATCTGTTCAACAAGTAGAGTTAGGTAGGAACATAAGAGTATGCAGTAGACACCTATTTTTAAACATAATCACCCAGTCGACATGACAAAGGATCAAATGTATTTGTCCTTTACTTAGTTGTGTAAGTTACTAACGCACACAACGGTGAGCCGCGCACACGTAGAGCCTCGCGTCGCGCGCCCGTAAATACCTAAACTTGACAGCGCTGGATCTTGGAACGGACTCTTAAACTTAGTTTAGAAAATAAAATAAAAATTACTTGGTGTTGATATTTTTTCTATTTCTCTCCAGCAAGAGTCCGTCTTGGTGAGTGGGTTGGGTACCACTGAAGTGCCTGGTATTCTACCTCCAAACAATGCATTACTGAGTTTAGGCTTGAAAGTCAAGTACAATATCTACGAGTATAGCACAGTAATTAATACGTGTGTATAATTACTGGGCGAATGTGACTTAATAACTATGTTCCGAGGTGACAAGTGCAGTGTAGTGTAACGCAGAACTTAAACACTTGAAGCTTTGCGTGACACTGGACCTGTTATGGTCAGGCGTGGCTAACTGGCGATTAACATCAAACGAACGGCCGTCGACCGTAGACCGTCTCGTCATTTTGCTGTGTCAATAAAAATTAAAACATTTCAAATAATATATAACAAAGCTTTTTGCATATACTTACATATAATTGCTGGACGAGATGTCCAAAGACTTTTCCAGGCTTATAAACGACGATGATGATGATGAAAACTCAATTGACACATTCGGTGTAAGCAGCGACTAGATAAGTCGTTTAGGCGCGCACGAGTCTGTTCCTTATATACTTTTTGTGGCGGGCGGGACACATCTAAATCGGGCCCCATCGTTGCCGCTCTAATTCCGTACCACGTATGGGACTTCCTATTGTGTAAGAGAATCGATTTGTTGCTATGTTAGATCACTGTTTAGAATAAGCTATGGTACGAGATCTTACTTCAGCCCAAGGTCCTGTCCTGTGTGACTCATTGTCTTCATGGTCTGCCTTCTAATGTTCCCATTCACACTGGCCTACTACGAGCGAGAGTCATCGTGACAGCCTTTCTAATGTTCCCACTCCTGGGACACTGGCTTACTCTCATGTGAGAGTGATTGGGTCATAATCCAACACGTGGACCTATTGCGGATTAATATAGCCCGTCTTTTGAATTTAAAGTTCTTGGATATGCCGGTTTCCTTGAGATGTTTTCCTTTACCATTTACTTATATCATTTTGTCGAATAGAACTAATTGGTATACGACTGGTTACAGACCCATGACCTTAGTTATGGTCTAGTTTATTCATAGAGTTCAATGTATGTAGGCCTGATGTGGCCAACCCTAGCGACGGAGTTTATTGACCGCCAGAACGAAGGTAGACTGCTAGAACTTACTTGCTCTTCGAAACTCAGTTCTAAATGGTTAGTTGTAAGTACACCCCTAGCATCAGTACTGGCAAAGTAGTTTTTGCATACAAATGTAGCTATTTGCACTCTTCCGTATGTTGCTACATTGTCAAGTTTTCTTACTTCTCGTTCGTGAACAAAACACCCACTTAATACCCCAGCGACTTATCGATTTATTTCGAGATGGAGCATGGAGGCCCCCCTCTCGACTTGCGAACTTTGTGTTTCATCAATAGTGTCTCCTTACACGACAAAAGCCAACTTTCTATTTAAACATCCAAGTTTGAGACTCGATAAATAATGCATTTTCTTTGCTTGAAGTCAAGATACGTAGAAAGCAGGTTTTCTATGCCTAATAATGGTGTTTTTTTTTCAATATGGTGTGTATGTTATGTACCAGCTTTATACGTCGGTGCACTGCGTTTTTTGGACGATGTGGTAAGACGGAGATTGCAAATTTTTCAAGCTAAAAAACGTTATGAACGCAAACTAGATGAGTCTGCCGCAAACTGTCAAAGTGTGCCAACAGCATACTGTTCTGTTCTGTGCTAACAAACAAACAGGCGTGAATAGAACACCGCTTTCTACGTGATTTTGGTCTTAAGTAGCGATCGCTGTTGAGATCAAAGTTCTGAGTTGATTACTTTGATATATGTAGGTAGATGACTTCAGTCATCAGATCACGTTTTAACGGAAAATGTTCGCTGTTTTATTGCATATGTTACTTCTTATTAGAATTTTTGTCTTCATTATGATTGCCTGACAGTGGGGTGACTAACTGATCTGATGCTTGATCATTTTACAGATTTTTTGGCTAACCTGTAAAAGATCAGTCTCAGTTTTCCATTCAAAAATATCCATTAAAATGTCAAATTAAATAGCGAGCCGTTTTAAAAGCAACCTTTCGCCTATGGAAGCGGTAACTAAGTTTGCAGTAATTCGATCATTTACAAAAGCCTGAGCCCAAAGTTCACCAACATTAAATAAAAATGTTTTTTAGATAGAGATACGTTTTTCTAGTCTGGTTGGTACCTGACTGGCTGGCGATTATAAAACAAATAATTAACAATATTAAATTAAGATTTAATAAATAAGCCCAGACTAACTGTTGTCTTGCAAGTGGTCCTTGTGGTTTTATTAAATAAATCTCGTTTAACTTTAAGTTAGAAAATCAATACAAACTTTCAGAACCCTAGTTAGTCAGAGTTCTTTGAAAATGTTCAAGTGGATCAGACTTGTTGTGTTAGACGCCGTCAATCTGGACATCGATTCGATTATATCTTAACCGACGGTTACAACTAACGTGTGTTTTGGTGTACGTTAGTCAGAGGGGTTCTAATCACCTTATTGTTCTAAAATCGAGTGAAAAGGTACGCAAGTAGTACTATAGAATATTGTATAACTGCGTTTATTTATTGGAAACGCGAGGGGTGGAATAATATTGAGTGAGATATAAATTGTATGATCAGATTTGTATCAGCACTGGCAACATTTTTGATTGATTTACCACAACACCACGTCGCTAAATTGCTGTTTATTTAGTAACAACAAGGGTTATATAATATTCTGAGCTCAATTGTAAAAAATACAGATTTAGTAAATCATTATTAACTGAATAATCTAACTAAATAAGAAATGTACTTTCGCAGCTTGCAATGCAAAGACCTCTAGCTCTACAATACATTGTTTCAATACAACCTGAATTACCGAGTACATTGTAAGCGATAACATTATCGTGAGTAAGATCAAGTATGATTTGTGCTACATCTAGGACATTAAATTTATCGCCTGCAATCGTTTTTGCAGTGCCATGCTTATCTGTAACTGGGCACAATTTATCGACCCTCAAATTACCCGTCTGAAATTGGACAATAATACCTCCCGTACCCGCACATTAAGCAACGAAACAAACATGCAAGAGCATCGCAAAAAATCGATCGTCCCTTATGATGCTTTTTTTGGTTTCGTTCGGCATTCGCGAAATCAAAACCTGATTCTCACGTAATTATTGCTTCAGAGCTTGGCATGTCGATGTCGGCTTGTCAGTTCGGCCGTAGCCCGTAATAATGACATTACCGTAATTATTGCCGAAACTCTGGCTCCGAGGCAATCGATCTTCAACAAATGATGTACAGGATCATAGGTGGCAGGTACGAGCTCTCTTCTCAAGCAGCCAGGCCAATTATTCCGCCATCAATACACGATCGAGATCTGACGAGATGAGATAATCTTTAGAAAATGATAAATCATGCTGAGACTGAAGCAAACCGAGAAGTGTTTTTGGCCCTAATTTTGATTCCAAAATGGCGTAGGTAGTCAAAATTATGCGAGTATTATGGTGTTTCTATATGACTGTGTGAATAGGTTCAGGGAACTTTAACTCGTTTGTATAAACTCATCGATGGCATCGTGATGAAAATTGTTGCATAAAATAAACACTTCCAAAAATCAATTCGTACGTTATTATTATTACGGCGAAGCATCTTACCCGATCACGGTTGTGAGAGATAAGGCGCTGCGCACAAAAAAACAACTTTTTGTTGTCGTTAAATTGTTGAGCCTACAATTTTGGTGCAACGGCATCGGCACGTGAAACCGTTTGTCGGTTGCCAGCTCTTTTGGTTTATGGCTTTTTTCATTCATTCCTGTTCTCGGAAAGGCGGCGTTTTGGCGCCTAAAAAAGATCTTACCTTCGTCTTCTGACGGGAAAAAAGTTGGCGCGAATTTCGTGCACGATATCTGAAGTTGTTCATTATTTCTCGCGTTAGTTTTTTTGTTTGAGTAGTGATTTGTCGAAACATTTAGACTTGTTTCTTTAAATAACGTTTATTTTCGATAACAATGCTACGAGCAGTAAAAATATGAATGAAACTGTTATTGCTTTTGCAGAACAATATAAATCAATTTAATCTACCTGCGCCTTTTAAGGTGAGTTATTCATTCACAGTAACAAGTCTACAATGGCTGTGACAATGGTGACACTTCGAAAACAATCGCGAAGAAGAGAATGATTGTCACTGTCATTTTTTATTTACGATCTCGTGAGGATAGGGAACAATGAAATGCGGAAACTTTCGGATTCGATAGGGTGAAGGTGAACTCCGAAACTCAAAGTCTTGACATCATTTCAACAGGCCTCGGAGTGTTGACGCAACTGAGATGTAACATGACATCTGCTGTCAAAAGTTATTGTTACGCCATACAAGCTTATATGAAGCTTCTGATGCCATTACTGAATGTTGAGTTCCAGAGGCCAAGTAAATAATTTTACTTACCTAAAAGTATTTGGAGCTTAGTTTAACGAAATACAATGTAAACTTTGAATCTAGGTTTTGAAAGGTCGCATTACAATTGCATTAGAGATCTTAGTTAATTGTTCATAGCAGGCAGACACATAGCATCTTAGAACAATCATAGTTTTGACAGAAATTAAAATCAGCATTAGCAATAGCGTAATAAGGAGAGGCCCAATAGCCCTAGAAGCTAAGTCTCTTAGTGTAGAAGTTAATCTCCGGATGAGAATGATGCTGGCTAATATAACGTAAACAAAATCTATTCCTGACAAACCAGGATCAGAATATTTACCAGAAACAACAAAACCTACCAAGAAACCGTCACAAAGGGAACGGTATCCATTGTGATCGCACCTTTTGTGGACACCAATGAAAGCTTCCAAAGTTGTTGCTACGGTCTTTTCTAATAGTGCGAGAGCCCAGGTCTCCATTTTGTGCGTTCAAGTATTTAGATTTACTTCTAGATAATATTGACGTCAAATGAAATTGCAAAATCACATTGCATCAACATTTATAGACGTTTGCAAAATCGCATACCTAATTTTTTTTTTATATTTTTTAAGGAACTTTTGTCCCTAGGGACCATGTCAGTTTCATGTTATCTTCTAACATAATCACGTCAGGACCCTATGTTTTAGTCTTCTAATAGCTCGTATATGGACCGGTAGAGCATGTTAGCCTCGTCAGACTTTGGCGCAGCTAACACACTCCGAAACAGGCCCATATAGAGCTGATTGACTTTTAGTGCCTTACCTAATTAATAAAACCATGCTAAAATTATGAACAATTCGCAACCGCAAAAAAATATATTCTATCGGTTGCATTATTCTACACAGACAAGTAATAGTAAAGTTTAAGAGGTCCATTATCTAGATTTTTAATTATCTACTAATACAAGAAAGTAATTTCAAGTGCCGTTGCTAACCGAAAGGAGTAGGTACTTGATAATACTATGCATCAATCATTTGTATTGTTTTGCATTTTATGATAAAAATCCCGAATAAATTGATAAAGTTTTTACGGTTAATTATTGGTTCTGTTGCATTTTAATTTAACCCTGCACTTCTTTCGGCTGCAACTCAGAACTTTCATCCCCTGAGCTCTGGCTCTATACATACTTGCAATAATATTAGGAGAATAGAATCTATTGTCTATTGTAGGACAGACAATGTCCGAAGTGTCGTTTATGACACTTGGCTTAATGAAGGCAGCTGAGGGGTAAGGTGGTCCTTCGACTTACAGTTTACACCATCCATCGGTATCTATGTAATTGCTTTCACCTGCTTGTGTTTCCTCATTCCGTGTTATTATGTTTTTGTGGTGGTCGTTTTAAAGTTTCGATTGAATTTCGATATATTTGCTCGATAACGCGATTGATTGGGGTTCTGGGACTGTAATTTGTTAAAACATGGTGTTTTATTTTATGATTTCTACGTGCTACTTACGTAAAGAAGTGCGTGATCAGATCTGAGCAAATTGACTTACACTTTTCAGGGACCATGTCTTTGATTTAGCGTTGGGTGACTGAGATCATTGACAAGAAGTAACCGAACACGAGCCATTTAAAACTTTAAAAACCAAGCCTGTTCGTAAGAACGGACATACACCATAATATTAATTACTCTCATAATGTTAAAAATCATTGGTCAATAGTTTAAAGTGTTAACCACCACACTAAGGGGATACGAATGTTATGCAATATAGAAAAAATTAAGCCGCAACCTTCGGCTTAATATGCGGATGGTCCGCCATTTGAGCTACCGAGTCACGCCTCGCTGGCTCAAAATTATCTTTGTCTTCAGCTCAAAGCGCTGATAGCTCCACCGTCCATTATCAAGTCCCGCCTAAATCGAAAAACATTTTAGGGTATTATAAAACTTTAGCTACAAATGATTTCTCTTTTCTCCAAATGAGACAGGTGACAGATTAGATCGCAATCATAAATCCTCCCGTTCCTTTCCGTAATGAGTTCCTTACATTGGTAATAGTATGAAGATGGATTTTTAATGCCCTACTAGAGTTTTTGTCTACTGTAGTTTTTTTGTCCAGTTCCGTAGGTTGATGCAATATCCTGATCATTATTTCCTTTTATGTTTGGTGTTAATAACCATTTCTTATAAGGGTAGTAACCATTTCTCTTCAAACACGCACACAGAGTCTAATATTAGGGTACCACTATAGTTTTTAGAGTGGCGCTATCTAATTTCGTGTCTCTGCTACGATGTTACATTATTATTATGTGTTTTTTTTAATAATAACAGACAAGAAACAAATATTTGCAGATCATGCAAACACTTGGACAGGGAATTGTAACCGCACCCCTAGTACCTATCTCTACCTAGAACTCTCCCACCGCGCCACCGAGGTTGTCAATTTATGGTTAATTGAAAAATTATAACTATCAAATACGTATTTTATATCAAAACACCTTTGATAACGACTTAAAACCACAAGCACCCTCAATCCTATTAAGGACCCAACATAAATTACCACCAAAATATCAATAAAAACGCATCCACTCGTTTAATACATGTTCTTTATTTTATAGGAGCGAATAAATTACTAAATCCGATGACTGGATACCTAGCAGGTGATCGATGCACCTGTCTATAATGTTACCTTCCCACTGTGCATTTACTTATGGGTGGGTGATAGATATGTTACCTTCCCTTTGTGCATTTACTTTATGGGTGATAGATATGTTACCTTCCCTTAGTGCATTTACTTTATGGGTGATACATATGTTACCTTCCCTTTGTGCATTTACTTTATGGGTGATACATATGTTACCTTCCCTTTGTGTGCATTTACTTTATGGGTGATAGATATGTTACCTTCCCTTTGTGCATTTACATTATGGGTGATAGATATGTTACCTTCCCTTTGTGCATTTACTTTATGGGTGATAGATATGTTACCTTCCCTTTGTGCATTTACTTTATGGGTGATAGATATGTTACCTTCCCTTTGTGCATTTACTTTATGGGTGATAGATATGTTACCTCCCCTTTGTGCATTTACTATATGGGTGATAGATACGTTACCTTCCCATTGTGCATTTACTTTATGGGTGATATGATATTACATCGAAAACACTTTCGAAGGTCAATGTTGGAAGACTGTGCAGGTGTCATAGTTTATTATTCTTCTGCCTTCGGTTTTGCTCGCGTGGTATACGTATCTAGTCCAGAGAGTCTTCTTTTGAAAGCGACATGATAATTGTGTCATTTATATTGGTTCAGCTTATGTCAGTGATAACTTAGTTCTGAGCAATCACCGATATAACCTGAACCGTGAAAAATTGACATGATATATCTACAAGGGCATATTTTAAAAAAATAACCTGCAGAATGAGTTCTAGATCTACTCGAAACTTCATTCATTTAAAGCGGAGGTAACGATCGATCGATCGATCCCTACCTGAAGAAATGGGTCCACAGTGGCTCAATACAAAGATGATTAGAGAGAAGAAGGGAGGTCTTGGCTTTGCTCAGCAGTGGGATACCACAGGCTCGATAGCGCTCGTCCGGGGAAGGACTACCACCATACCCATACCTATGTCTGCCGCCAAGCAGTAGTGCTCGCATTGCTGTGTTCCGGTCCAAAGGGTATGGTTCGGCTAAATTACAGGCACATGAGACTTTCCATCTAACGTCTCAGGGTAACACGCAAATGGTATTTATGATGTTGCAAGCGTACATAAGATACGGTAACCGCTTACCATCAAGTGGGCCGTACGCTTGGTTGCCACTTTAGTGGTATAAAAAAAAAGATACACTACAGGTTTGTGTGTAATAAAACTTGAAAACAAATACACGGGGATATCATATTTTGCTCAATTTCGGCTTGACAAGATGCTACTATTGAGTCTTTATATGGACTGCAATACCATATAAGGGTTATGCGAGGCGGATCAGCAATGTTGACCGAAATAACGAACATTTATGGATATTTATATTTTTTATCTCCATGTACCATGTACTACAAAGCATGGCTCTCGTTATCAAGCGGTAAGGCTATTCAACTCACTACCTACTGACATGAAGATCATCGAAAGTCCTTACATATTTAAATCGCAACTTAAAAAGCTGTTGTATAACTTAAAAAGCAGTAGCACCAACTCAAAACTTAGTGGTTTTTAGGTGTTATTATTCTAACTTTAAATAGTATTAATCATTTTTTAAAATTGATAATAAATAAAAAATAAAAAATAAAAAAAAGTGTGTTTTTATTCATTAAGTGAATTATTAGAATGTGATAAAATTATAATCTAAAGTTGACTATGTTGACATTTATTTATGTATTAGAGTATAGACATTCATTAAGGACTTGACATTTCATTTTCTCTGATTATTTGGACATGTGTATTTTAATTTTTCTTTATAATATTTTATTAATTTCTTTTGCGTAAAATATTAAGAATAATGTAGTATATTTAATTTTAGTTATAATTTTAGTTAATTTCAAATACGATTTTATTAATTGTTATTGAATAAATGAAATTAAAAATGGAAAATGACTTTATACATATAGAGATAAAAAATATCTAATTCCTTATTAATTGGCTAGGATTTACCCAATCATATCCAGGTTAAAACAATGATCCACTGATTGATGTTAAACTACGAGTATTTGTACAAAACATGATCCAATTTAAAGGGAGCTTAATTGTCGCTCATCGCACTAATGTTTTTGATAACAATCAATGTTATACAGTGTTCTATTACTGAAGGAACAACGGCTAACAACGTAAGCACTGCATACGCACGTGCCCTGAAGGTAATTGAACCCTCGAAACAATATTTACTTTCTATATCAAAATTAATATCAGTCTTATCGTACCAGATCTAAAGTCCAAAATAGTTACTGACTGGTTGAACAACGGTAATTTTTACAAATTATTTTTTGATCGTAAAGGTGCACTTGTCCCGTTCCGTTTAAGTAGATCCTATCCCGTTATATTTAAGGCTCAATTTGGAGCACAATGTTTAATTATACTCATTAATTCGGTGGTCCAGGTACAATTTTCTTGAGTTAATGATAAGTTCAAAACGACAGGTAGTAATTTTATATAATTCGGAGTTTCGTTTTTGTTTTTTCGGAAATATGACCCGTTTAATTATAAACTGGTCGAGTACCTAATTACATCAGTTAATGCACGATAACTTTCAATTATTATATTTAAGGATCCCGTTTGGTGTACAGACATTTTTGGGGGAAGTGTTAAACCTGAAAATGAACTATTTTCTGGTAAAGGAACACTATTAAATAAAGAAAAGGGGAAAAAAAGCTGAGATTGAAAACTTATCCTGGATTTGCATTTTGAAATTAATTGGTCGAAACGAAGTTCTACGAAATAAAAGTAAAGCTTTTCGCTAATATAAACCTACGTCATACAAGCCCACATAATATCCTAATTATTTTTTTGACACAACGCTATCTCACTCTAGTTTTTTAATTGTTTCGAAAAAAAAGTTATTTTAAAAAGTAAAACGTGGAATGTCTTACAGAATGATCTACACAAAAGGGGATAAAGGGGCCTTAAGTATATCATAAAGTTTACCATAAAGTTTACATGATCGCTTCAATTAGCACCTTCCTACTAACGAAAAGAGATACCTTAATCAAATCAAATCATAAAACTTACGAATTTTTCATAAGAATAATTTAGAAATCAGAGCGAGTTTGATAGCACTGGATCAAATATTTTTTTTTATAGGTAACCCAATCTTTCAAATCAAGTTTTTTTTTGTCTTATTAAACCAATTTCTAAATAAATTTTATTATTATATATTATTATTATTGATTATTTTTAATCCAAACATAATTATAATCTAGCCTTAACAAAGGCTAATCAGTAATTTTACATTGACCTAGTTTTATAGAATAAAGTTATTGCTAAGAATGTGTCCACTACACTTTTCTTACTGTCTCTATTTAAGGGGAAGCACTTTGTTAATGTGTTTTTTATGTGTCACTTCACTAACACCTGCACTATTATAATAAACTTTAATTTACACTACTCTAAAGCTTTAGTCTTCAAATCAAATCATAAAACATGTCTTTTTTTTTTTTCTAAGAATAACTTCGAGCGTGATGGATAGCACTGGGTCATAGGACCGCCCTGATCCACATCCACAAAATGGCGTGCAACCATAGAGGCAGCACTCCACTCGAGTTTTCCACTAACGTGTCCCCTCGACGTGGAGTGTGCTCACACGTACAATTGTGACGCTATTGTTTCCCCGCGATTATTATCTCCCCCGTCAGAGCTAGTTTGATAAGTTCTGTTGGTGATTTTGCAAACACTCGGTAAAGCCGCGTTTACGTTATTCTGTAATTTCATCATTTGGATGGGTGACCGCCAGTGGCAATTTCAACTGAGCGCTCCCGTGCTTCGGAGGGCACGTTAAGCAGCCTTATAGTGGTGTATGGCCACCACTATAAGGCGACGTCACTTTTTGACGTCAGCGTCACCGACGCGCGACGCAGAACGATAACGGGGCGAGTAGGAGTAACGGAGTAGGCGGCATACATAACACCACAGAATAAATATACGCTATCATCATAACGACAGCCTTCTATTGTTCCTACTGCTGGGACACTGGGCTACTCTCGAACGCGAGTGGGTCTTTATCCACTACGCGGACCCAATGCGTGAATGGTGGTGAGCACATGTCTTTCGAATTTTTAGTTCTTGAATTTGAATAAATATATATTTTGACTTTAATTTACTTTACATGCCGGCTTCCTCACGATGTTTTCACCGATAGCACTGGCGTTGCGCTGGACAAAAGCTTTGGAATACGTAGAATATTATGTAGGTTAAAATATATCATTAAACAAGATATCGTTTTAATTTCCTATTTAAGTTTTAGATCAAGTTCCCTCAACCTTTGTACATATCTACTATTGTTTGTGTGATTCTATCGTCCCCTCTGAGTTAGGAAAAGGGCCTTTTGCGGACATGAGCGATATATCGTGACGATTGTCGTGGTTCGACGAATGTCCGCGAATGCTCTGAACTTAGTTGCAATCAACATAAGTTGAACTACGATATTTGCCACGATTATCGTTAGTAGCGTTCAAGAGCGAAACCTCAGTATTAGGATAAAGCTCGTGACGTAGCTGGCTAAGTTGTTTTTAACAGATCAACGAAGTTAAGCATTGTTCAGCGTAGTCATCATTTGGGACAGAGCATTCATGGACATGCTGAACCACGAAAATTGTTACGATAAATAGCTTTTGTCTGCTAGAGTACCTTAATGCCCTTAATCATAAAAACATTGTCATTTTAAAGTCTCGCTAAAGTACCGTCTTTTGACAACATATTTTATAGCCATGTTAGTTTAAGGTATAAAAAGTCCTTATGTTAGTTAGCAGAGGTTCAAAGTATGATTATAAATAAGATCAAGAGTCTACTCAAATTTTCTGTTGAAATTGAATAACCAATTAATACGCTTGACAAACATTATGTTTAAAGGCAATACAACCAACGGCTATTGATATAAGGTGGGTATTCCCGTGTAGGTCGTGATGCCGTGTGATCTTGTCACTTAGGCTAGCTCCCTTCGACATCAGCAGCCGACAAAGCGTGACAAACGACAACAGTTTACCCGCTAGAGTAGGTAGTTAGTTAAAATTACATTTACGAGTGTGTTTCACCGATTATTGTTATATTTTTACCTGACTTCCAAAAAGAGGATTTAGAGGTTATCATTTTGACTGCATGTTTCTTTTTTTTTGTTACTTTGTTATGCGATTTTTCCGCAAATTTGACGATTATTTGTTGTTCCTTCAGAGATGGTCCAATATAAATTTTATTGAAATTGCTTTACGTCTTTTTGAAAAAAACATAAAAAACGTGTCAAACAACTACATCTTCTCGTACTCACACAATAAACCAACGATACATATTAGTTCGAAGTCGGTTTTTGTTTTTCTAAACGATTTAAATAAAAGATATTATAAAATAAAAGATTGATGTGCACAAATGCAATAATTGACCGAGCGAGCGAAGCGTCTCAGTTTCGAGATTGGCCAAAAATGCTTTTGGATGTCAGTTTGTCCGGTCATTTTGTGTTCTCGCCTACAAATCGCATTTTTTTAACCAATCTGGTTGAAACTTGGTATACAGGTTCTATGACTTTATAAAATTTGATTGTCGTCGGGGATTTTAGATAGGGGGCGTACTTTTTCCAAAAAGGGACAAAAAGGGGGCTGCTGAATATCTCCGCCTAATGTGATTTGATATTTCGATGATTTTGATATTTTTTTTAAAGGTAATTATTAACTTTAAGTTTGTCTGATATTTGGTGAAGATCTGATGAGGATCTTCAGCGTGATGAGCAAAATAGTTCCTCAAAATGCAATATGTTGCTCACTTTCAAAGCTCACTTTACAAGTTTGTGCTTGCGAGGTCTACTGTTCGGAGACCTGCTAGTTATGTTTGTTCCGTAGACAAACCGTTAACTTCGCATGCTAGAGAGCCAGCTGATCTATGACCATTCAATAAATTTGAAGTAAACAACGAAAGCTTATTAGAAACTGCACAACGGTTAGTCTAATGCTAAAATATTTATCACATAGGTTAATCATAATTGAGCGAAGAAAGTAGCGAGCTCTTGGAATCATTAGGCTTAGCAGAAATAACAATCTTTAGGTACTTATTATAAAATAAAGTCGTTTCCCGCCGTCTGTCTGTCTCGCTTAGATGTTTTAAACTACGCAACGGATTTTAGTGCGGTGTTCATCAATAAATAGAGTTATTTGTTTTTCTTGTGGTAATAATCACACTAGGGAATACTAGTTTATAATATACCAAAAAAAACACCTCAAGCGGGAGTTGAACACAAATTTACGCTTGACACCCGCATATCAAGCGTTATGAATTTACGCTTGATATGCGGGTGTCAGGCGTAAATTTGTGTTCAACTCCCGCTTGAGGTAATGATACAAAGTGAGCTCAATTGGTAGAGCAAATAGATTGAATCAAGAGGAAGGTTTATTAGGAAGGAAGGATGGATGGAAGGTAGTTCAGTAGCATCCGCGCAAAGCCGGGGCGGGTCGCTAGTAAAAATAAAATATGTCTGCGCTCAATATTCTTCTTCGCCTATAAGGTGTACGGAACGTTTGTGAATACCGACTGTTGTTACAAATAATATAACTCATTTCTAACGCTGCTAACATCACAATAAACATTGGAGTTTATTCATTTGCTATTACACTGTTCGGTCTAGTATTAGGTAAACTGTCCACTAAAACGTCGTACGTTTCATGCACCATTATCAGCCGGTAGAAATTCCACTGCTGGTGAATAGATTGTTTATATAAAACGTCTTGTCAAATGATCTTGCACCGTTTTGTAGTGGTCATACGAACGAAATTAACCGATTTTTACGCCGGCGCGGTGTTGATATTCCTTAAATCTTCGCGGTGTTTTTTGGGTCACTTAAAATTAATATAATTCAACTCCATCATGTGAGTTTAATATCTATTGCGGTATACATGGAATCAAGACAAGGACGGTTTATAAGTCAGAGCATCCACTAAGTAACGTCTTTTTGTCTGCCTTAGCAGATAGTGCGCCTGAGGCGCGGCCATATTGGCGTGCGCACGCGCCGCTGAGCGCCGACTAATAAATACCAGCCCTTGATGGATCTTCATTAGTGCGCAGACGCGTTTTTATCGCCTGCCCGCGAGCATTGCTTCTCCAATGTAATACTTACCAAGCACGGTACACTATGTTTGTACAGCTAGGGTTGTCACACTCCGAGCTATTTGTGTAAAGTTTACTAGTAGAACACCCCGCGACTTTGTCCGCGCTGAGTTTTTTAAACAAACTTCCGGAGTTGAGTTTCGAAGCAATGTACACCCTCCAAAAGATAAAAAACTTTTGCATTAATACTGGTTTTATTTTACCAATTCTTTTTTTTAAAGCCTGTATCGTCCCACTGTAGGGCAAAGGCCTCCCTATGTCTTCCTTCCAATCATCTCTATTGAGCGCTAGTGTAGACCAGTTTTTCATAATTCTTACATTAATAAAATATTTTAATTACTGTCGAATAGTCAGTGTTGTCTCTTCCTATAATAATTTTGAAATATTTAGCAATACGGAGATCACAATCGAATTCGAAGAAGAAGACGTTCAAAAATAAGAAACATACATTTAAAATTGTCTTGTTTTAGCGCTCGTGCGTGCAGTTCTTTATAATTAGTACCTATACTTAATTATAAAGAACTGTTGTACGGGCGCTAAAACACAAGTTATTGTATTAAACTAAAGTGCATTTGTGTCAAAGAACTATTCAATTGCTAATTTCAAGGCGGATTTAAACAAAAACCATAAAAGTGCCTTCGATAAAACAAAAGAGGAATCGTAAAAATTCATCTCAGTATACATCGGAATGGTATTTTTGCAATAAACGAAGAAAGAGTTGAACGTTGTGAGATTGGAATTTAGTATACATAATATACGAAGTAGCAAGTGGGTAATGCTTACTTATTACTTAGCTTCTAGTCATGGTATTTTTGAACTATCTTACTAATATTATAAGTAAATGCAAAAGTTAGACGAACTCGATGACCAGATGGCGAGTATTCTGCTCAAAAACAATAGTTGGTTTTTGTTTTTAAAAACATGATGATGTTTGCATCATCCGCAAATAATTGTTCCAAGTCGGGGTGTTCCTTAATACTTACAAGTAAGACTATAACACATTATCGGTACCTAGTGTAATGAGTTAGTCTACAATGATACCTTATTTATACAAAGAAATATACGCACGAGTTGTGTCCATTGAAAAAAGAAAAACATTTCCAAGGAAGCTGTTTATGTTTACAAACAAAACAGCGTTAGAAATATACACAACGGTACGTTGTCTATCAAGCTTGAGTATAATAATAAGAGTAATTTTATGAGAACCTACGTAGAATATACCAATGAAAGTTTTTAACTACAATATCTTTTCACATCCCACTGAATCCTTATTAGGGTTACGTTTTAGAAATTAATATGAGAAAACGCTCTTCAAATTGAAGGTCTTGTGAAACGGTTTAGGTAATGCGTTGATTGTCAGCCAGTGAAAGTATATCTCCTGCGTCTGATGTTGGTACTTTACTCGGCATATTTACTCAAATTAGCGTTATTTCATCCATACAAACGAAATCTTGTATAATTCTTCATAGAGTTGACTTAGTAGACGATATAACGTAGGTAAACATTGAAAATTAATATACCCAAGTATATTATTAATTTAACATTATTAAAGGTAACCTTAAAAAGGACGGAGAAGTTGACAAATCTGAACTTGCAGAACCAATCTTGATTGAGCTTGCAAACCATTATTATCTTTGCAGTCAGAGGGTCTTGCACACAAAAGTAGACCCTCTGACTGCATAAGTTGAGCCATAGCTAGCATAGATATCATAATATCTGCCACGATTATAGTCTGTCGCTTTCAAGAGTAAACCCCCAGGGCTTGTTTTCCAAACACTCGCCTATAAGGAAATGCCATAGGTCATCACACACGCCGCACCTAGCTCTCAGCATCTGCATTGGATCTCGTCATCGCTTCAGTGGAAGCATGCGTCACTCGCAAGTGCAAAAACACTGACACGTGTAGTTACTAGTTTTACCTATAGATCCTGTGTCATTCACCTTCCGATCGATTTATAGATACTCGAACAAAGACCGGTCAGGGCTACCACTAGATTCAGATTTATCTAGTTTTGATCATTTAAATAATCGAAATTAATATGATCTAAGCTATTATTATAAAGGTAAAACATTTGATTATATAAAAGATTATATAAAGATTATATAATATCCCAAAAATTATTTTGCCTCAAGCGGGATTTGAACCCGCAACCACCGCTTGATACGCGGGCGCTCTACCAATTTGAGCTATCGAGACATATCTCGCTTGGACGAAATAATCATTGGGATTGGGATTGGATGGGAAAACATTTGGTTGTTTATATGTTGGTTTGTAATCGGTAAACTAAAAAACTACCTATAGGAAGTTGGTTGCTCCCGCATGCATTGCCAAAAAAACCAGAACAAACTTACGTGTATTTGTGTTCTTCAAACATTCAAACTTTTTTTTAATTCGATTTGATTCAATATCTAAATCTGAACTACATTATTATTGTATTCGAGTGCGAGTAATATTTGCGTTTTGTAATCGAATTTCATTAAATGCATACAGGCTTTAAAAGTAGTAGAGTTCACTGTGATATAGCTCGTCCGGGGAAGGACTACCACCATACCTATTTCTGCCGCAAAGCAGTAATGCTCGCGTTGCTGTGTTCCGGTGTGAAGGGTATGGTTTCCGGTGAAATTACCGGCACATGAGGCTTTAGCCTCAAGGTGGCAAGCCGCAAGTGATACCTCGTGATTGCAAGCGTCCATAGGCTGCGGTAACCGCTTACCATCTTGTGTGCCGTACGCTTGGTTGCCACTTCAGTTGTATAAAAAAAAAAGGCTTGATTTTAGTAAAATAAATTCTGTTAGTTTCGCTAGAAAAGCAACAATCACACAAATTGCAGCATTTGGTTGCTGGAATGTTATTACCATTTTCCGGCGTAGCTTTAGATCTCTCAAACGCATCGTATTAAAAGCTCAAAATTCCTTTTCCCACGTTTGAAAGACCTTTATTTATAGCTAATTAGTGTCGAAGCAATAAATCAGGGCAGCGTCAGCCCTGCGCGATAACGGAGTTGATGCAAAATCACGCAGTGGCCCGTCTCGCCGCCCGCCACAGAAGAAATATTACTTGCGAACAGAGTTTTCAATTACTTGTAGTACAAGCCCCGTGAACAATATCTTTGTTTTTAAACGGTTTCATTTGGTTGGTCAAGCTTAGATTTAATATGTAAATGCTTACTCAGGTCACGATTCACGAAACGCCCCACAATTTTACTTTTTTGTCTGATTAACGCCCTAGATTGATGACGAGAGTGGTGTGATGACTGGTGCGTGTTTAGTACATCAAACCGTTTAACTTAAGATATTATTTTACTTATTTATTTCTTAAAGTTGGTAATCATAATTTGTCCAAATAGTTTAACATCAATTCTTCATGAAAATTGGGAATATGATAGATATTTCAGCGTTTGCTGTTGGTTTTGACAATGATTATGGGTTGCGTTGTCTATGTATTTGATCTTTTGGGCAACCATTTGTCTAAATAGTTACTTTTACAAGGAGTAAGACTGAAAAAAGTGTTTTACTTTTTTGACAATTGTTTTACTACGGAGTCAACGCAAGACATGACAGCGAGAGCTCGATTCACAGTCGTATGTATTTCCTTAAAGAATAATGTTTAAAAAAAAATTGCTTAATATGTTGACAAATGATTAACCCTGTTAACCACGTTTAAAAAAACCGAGCCTGAGTCGATGTAGTAGACTTAAACAAGGCTTAGCGCAGCCATCTTATGAGCTGGCATACGTCTGAGCGTTGCTGTGCTTCTTAGAGCTAAACCATTTTGAAGCTTAAACCAGTGCGATTGAGTTTATTTTATATAGAAACTTAAATCGGAGTGCCCCAGGCTTCATCTCAGGTCGGAATGAGGAGCCGCATCCGGCACGAACTGGTTTTTTGGACCACTATTAAGGAAAGTAGATCATAATGGACTTACGAAGTAATGACAGACTGACAGTTCTCGTGCCTGTGTGACTGTAGCGTTGATTACTCGGAAAAGTTTTAGCAGGTATGAGGTCAGTGCAGCTTAAAAGCTCAGTTAGTCTGAGATACTTACATTAAAACCGCTAGGCAATTTTTTTTTACTTACCTGTGTGTCCTGTGAAGTGTTTTTTTATACCTTTGACGATTGATGTGGCGCGGCGGGCAAAGGTCCGCCTGCAACTCAGGAGCTTGCGGGTTCGATTCCCGCCTTGGAACAAATGTTTGTGGGATCTGCAAATATTTGTTTCAGGTGTTCTGGGTTTCAGGTGTTTTTCTATGTATAAGCCGTTAATAGGTGCACCTGTTTTGCGAGAGCCTTTGAAAGGTTTAAAAAAACCTGTAATACAGGTCACCAGGACCCGCTTTGTGGATGTAACTTACTTACGTCTAGACACAATGACATTTTTCGCCTAATTATAAAATATGCTAGCAGCAATCATTTATTTTTACTAGAAGAGGTAGGTGTTAGAGAAAAAGTAGGCATGAGAGTATATTTAAGAGAGTGGGTGTGTTTTGGGTGTGTATGTGCATGTTCTAGTTCATGTAGTAGTGTTTGTAATTAGTGACAGCCGAGAGGCTGTCGTGAAGTTAGCAGTTTGTGATGCGCAATGACAATTTAGTTAGAAAAGCTCCATTGCGCATCGTAACTACTAACTTCACGACAGCCGAGATCCACTGGCAGTACTCATCTGTAGAAGCTGAAAATAATGCCTGATTGGGAATTCTCAAAGGCTAAGATCGAATGAATCGTGATTTCATTCTGACACTTTCTTGATCTTGAATACCTACTGTTAACTGGCAAAAAATAAAAACGTACATGTACAAATTGATAATTGAATGAAGATTTGATTATCCAAGTCAACGATTTACGTTTTTGTAGGACTTATTCATGATTGAATAAACATAATTTAACATCAAAATCTAACACACGTATTATTCAAATTAACTCAATTCAAAGTTGCTCTCTAATATCATAAATGCTAATGTGCATGTTTGTTAAGATGTATGTTTGTTCACCCTTCAAGCCGGATGAAACATGGGTTAGAGACCCGAAATTATCATTTAATCTATTTTTATCCTGGTACCATGCGAGCGATGGTCCCCCGCATAGGTTAGAACCCCAAACTCTCGCTTCACTAGCCCACAGTGCTACCGATGTCATCGTCAGTCGCCTGTTATGATGATGCTGATGCAAGTGTTGACATAACCTAGTATTATAGTAAAGTACTAGACAGTAACGTGAAATGGTTATTGGAAACGAAATGTTAGTCAACTTCCGAAGTTCCTACTTATCAAGCACTTCACTGTTACGTAAGGGAAGTCGGTTTCCGTCCGTTCGCCTATCACACTATCCATGAACTCTAGTGTCCTAAACAGAGAGGTCAAAATTGAATACAATAGGTCCATTATTACGAGTGGTTTATGTCGTTTACGTGCGCAGGTTGCTTTGAATGCTCAAGGTCAAACATTCGGTTAGAAGGTAATGTAACTTGAAGGTCGCAGAACTTTTGAACACACATATATCGTCCCTGAAGGTTTTCAAGTGCCTTACTTCGGTACAACATTTTGTTGCGTTCAACGCACAAGTGAATGAATGTTCAAAGTTCACAGGGAATGGATACATATTCAAAATTTAAGTTCTTGTCTTAGAAGTCGTTACAGTTTTGTAAGAACTGGTCCTATGGACGTTGTACGTCACAGGCGATTTGTTTTGGTATAAAATAATATGACAAACACTTTCACAAAAAACGTTACAAATGAACTACATAATGTGGGTTTTTACGAAATCTTTAACATAATGAGACACTCAGGGGGAGGATTTTAGACTTGAACCCGCAACCTTCCGCTTGCCATGCCTTGAAATGAATCCTTGGGATATCCTCAATTCGAAGCCCGAGCCCTAAAAGTAGTTATTTGGTTCATTATAAAACTAATAGTAATTCCTTAGTAAGGTGGTTAACACTATAAAAAACAATGACTAAACTGTGTATTATTCCTAAATACAACTTCATGTTGTTATGTTATATGAGAACTAGAAGTCTGTCCCAGCTTCGCGCGGGTGCAAAAAAACCGCATCTGTGCGAAGCTGGGGCGGGTTGCTAGTAATAAATAAAGCCTATGTTACTCAGAGATAATGTAGCATTCTAATGGTGACAGAATTTTTGAAATCGGATCAGTAGTTTTTGAGTTTATATAAACAAAAAAACAAACATACAAATCTTCTCTCTTTATAATATTAGTATAGATTAGTATAGATTACTTCAAAACAAATATCCCAGGAAAAAGTATTCCACGCTATGAAATAGCCCTCCGGTATGTAATTACAAAGGTAGATTTTAATTTCACGTTACGTGACGATGGATATAGCAATTTTGTCACTACAGTGTTGATGGTAAACATGGACGGAGCTAAGGTATCAACCAGGGGCAATCTGGGCACAGAAAAGAATTAGTATTGCGTAATCTGGGAGTAGCAGTGAGTTCGTGAGTCAGTGGCCAACTCTGGTGACGAAGAATTTTGAAGATTCTAGTTCCTGATACCTTTGGGGGCCGCAAGTTCATCGTTGGTTTTATGCTTGAGGTCAGAAAACAGATAAGTATTTTGGAAACGACTTCTGACCTGTGCTGTGTGTAACCAATGTTCAAAGTGTAGAGTACCTTAATAAAGAATAGTATAGATAAGTCACCTTGATACAGAACAACATTTTTCTAACTCAGCATTTCGACGTAACACTCAATATAAACTAAAAAAAGTTTATTCAACCTGAGTTTGCATTAGTATCATTAACTGCAGGTTTGCTATATTTGTAATATGCAAACATCAGTTCAACCTAATATGTGCAAGTCATACTTAAAGCGACAAAAATAACCCCCCTCTGATGGCAGGTGCTGTGAATGATATTTGCTCTGACGTCACGTTGTCGGACCTCCTGTCGAGTTCTCTCGGCCTCCCATCGGTCAATGCACTGTCAAGCTTTTCACCTGCCATCGCATCATCTGGCCAGGTGTCCTATCCAATTTCTATTTGTATTTTGTTTGCCTCATTACTTGTGTGGTGGAATATCAAAAATCCAACTATTACGACTATTAATTATTGTAATGATAAGTAAAATATCTGTACTTACACATATCTTAAAATAGAAATGGGTCTTTCCGATTGACCCCTTGGAGGGTGGCAAACGGTTAGTTAGACAGACGGGTAGACACTAAAGTGAGTGCATGAGTGGTCTGGTACGAAACAGAAAAAAGTATAAGTATACCCATAAGCTGAACCATAGTTTTGAACATTTATTAGAACTAACTAGACAGTTTTGCACTACGAGACCATCTGCTGAAGATGATTTATAACAGCGTCTAGTAGCAAGGTAAAGTGCAGACGCTGTAGTGTCTGGTACAGGTTTTTAGAGGAATTAGGCTTGCGCAGCACCTACATCATCTTCTCAGCTTAACAGAATTATCCACAAGAAAGACATGGTCATTACGTGCGGAGCTAAATACAATTTAGTAGACAGTTTTGTACAGAGTGGTACAAACAAAAACACCCAGACTTTATACATATAGTTGCATTTGCTCATGTATTTTGTGCTGCTGCTTTAACTAAAACTGTTATGACATTGTATTGTATTTGTGGTGTATTCCACTTTCATTCGACGCGTTTGGTTGGTGTGATGCCCCAGTCCTGAATAAGCCCATATCAGATATATATTTGTGAAACATGATGATACCATTACGTTTTCATTGTCTGATACGGATCCGATTAGATTGTTATCGCAAACTGTGTAATGTTCGGTTCGGTTTTCCGGGGTGCTTTCATATCAATATGATAAAAGTGATAAGGGATTTGAAATGATTTGTCGGCCTATTGGTAATTGATATAGTCCAGCATGTTAAAGGATAGAATACAATAGAAATAGTTTTCTAGCAATGTTTAAATAACAATCCCTAGTGTTCTTTAAAGAACGAAAAAATGTACGAGAAGGGACTTAAAATAATTTCAACGTCTAGAACTTTATACATTTTTGTTTGCGTCAATCTCTTGTCCAGTTAGTCAATAACAATAAATAATAACAAGCTAAAAGTCGATGTGTGAGTTAACATTTCACACATCGCCTTCTAGCCTCAAACTAGGCAAAGCTTGGGAACTAGATAGCTGATAAAATACAAGTAGATTTTAAATTAGCATCAGCATCAGCAGCTTTTTAATGTTTCTACTGCTTTGACACTGGCCTACTTTCGAGCAAGAGTGATTGCTAACTCCACAACGCAGATCCAAGTCCTTGGACATGCCGGTTTCCTTACTGGACTGGTTTCAAACCCACGGCCATGTGATCGGAAAGCGGGGTCAATACCAATAGACTACCATTGCAGATTGTAATTATACATTCATGTATGGACACCCAGACTATTTTCTTGGTCTCGGTGTTGATTTATTTTCATCTAATGTTTGTCCCGCTTGAATAGAATCTACAAACTACAGCGCAGAAGATAAAGCTATCTATGAACTTAACTGTAGGTACTGTCAGCAAAAACTGTAATCTACCACCCTACGGTTGAGGTTCATTTGAACGTCATGAAACAACAAGGTTGACTTTTCCTTCATCATGACAGCCTTCTAATGTTCCGACTGTTGGGACACTGGTCTACTCTCAGGCGAGAGTGATTGGGCCTTAATCCATCACGCGGACCCAATGCGGATTGGTGGATGGCACATGTCTTTCGAATTTTTAGTCCTTGGACATGCCGGTTTCCTCACGATGTTTTCTTTCACCGTATGAGCATTGCGCATATACATTTTTCGAACAGAAAATTCCATAGATGCACGACCGGGTTTGAACCAACGACCTTAGGATCGCAAGGCGGGGTCACTACCGCTAGACCACCGGTGATTTTTCCTTACAATACTATTAACTGTACACCAAGGATAGTATTCAAATAGGAACTACCCTCGATGACGTCACTGAACAAAGTACAAAATTCCACCCCCAGCTCCACTTCAACAAAAGCATACCTAATGCTAATGAAATCCTTTAATTTCGCGCGCGGCCGTAAAAAAGACATCAATCTATTTCGAACCTGGCCTTGGTAATGAAAAACGCTCGCTTCAGCAGATCGATTGACGTATAAATACGTTATTACGTTTACAGGTTCAAGGAAGGCCGACCCCTGTCTAGCTATATCTACTATAGACACCATGAGCAAGTTTGTAAGAGCTAGTGGTGCATTAATGACTTATATTGAAATTTATGGATGTTACACCTTGGTCTTAACAATCTTGTTATATTTGAACTTTGTATAATTTTGTTATTGATGTTTGACTTTAGACATAAATAACAAAATTATACAAAGTTTGACAACAAGAGGTCCACTCTTGTTGTGCAATTTTTTTGTTGTTTATAAATGAAAATTTTTGTCGGTTGTGCATTTGACGGGATACAGACAGTTCACTTGGTTCTTATTATTATCATCATTGTCTACAGCCTCCCTTAGTTATTATCCCTTAGTTCTCACTTTATTTTGGAAAATATTATCAGAGTTTTGAATTCATAATATTTTACTACTGTGTATACATATTAACATTAATCAAATCCAAAAAAATAAATATAAATGATCAGTTTTGCATGAATATTAATTTTTATAAGCTATCATTATGAATCGACACTAACAATTTTATTTATTATTAGGTACCAACATTATCATTCAATTCATGACATACTTACCTATCTATCTTCTTTTTTAATATAAATACCTAATGCATAAACCTCGGCCTTTCTCCATGTTGCAATACCCTAATAACAGGGTTCATGTGTGATACTACTTATTCTGTAACAACTACATAATGTACCATATGACAGCAATAAATGTATTGATTGATTGATTGATTGATTGATTAACTTGCTACTACTTACGTACTTGGCAGTGATCATCCTTTATCTTTGAGACGCTGCGAAGAAAATATTTATGTTATTTTCATGCATATTTTTATCAAATTTAACTTGATAAGTCACCTCTTTCACCATTCGACGTTTCCCAAAACAAACGCACTTGTCAAGGTCTCCGGGAACATCATAAACAACAATATTTCAATTACATTACTCATTTCCAAGATATATTTTCATTTGACCCTGGCTGGGTTCAGTGCCAAAAATAACATTAATCGTGCCAGGTCGAGTTCACCGACACTGTTAGGAAAGAGTAGGATGATCATACAGAGGAATAAATAGTACTAATAAAACAGAAGTTTCACTCAGACACTAAAACAGTTCGTTTGATATTATTGGCACGCACGCGAGCTATATTGAAATGTCGAGTCAGCAGAGTACGGCAGCGACAAAACCGACTATAACACTGCCGAAAATTTTTAGAATATTACGCATTTTAGATATGAATAAAAAGTGCAGTGCAGTACAACTCCATTTCCATATAGTTCGATTTAGAGTGACACAAGCTTTAGTATGATAGGAAGCCGTGACACTACGGGATGTCCACGCTTCCTAAGTCAGGAGATTAGATCTGATGATGACTTCTGGCGACGAGAACCGAGGCGCGTGGACTGAATCCAAAAATACACAGGGAATGAAAAGATTCATTAGTAGTCGTAAATGTATGATTATTTTTATGGAAATTGGTAGTCAGTATAATAAAGTAGGTGGTCGGTATGTTTATTTAGGCACCGAAAGAGCTTGGTAGTTAATCATGATTAAAAATAGAAGTTAGAAGTTTGAGTGACTGATTTTAATTTTTATAAATTTTCCAATTGTTTCATGTCTGTTTATAGACTGTTTTTTCTTTGCATTTTGTATAACCGCAAACAATATCTGCCTGTAGACTTGATGAAGTTAGTCATCATCATCAGCTATCAGTTTTCCATAGCTGGACTTGATATTACCTATTGACATACATACGCGACAGCTAGACGCCTACATATATTGATTTACTACTACCGCCACTATGGCGTTTTATAAGGGCCGGTTTTTAATTTCTTTCATGAATCTTTATTCTCCAGCAGCAGTAAGTAAGTAAGTATTTAATATATTATAATAGTAATCTTACTTACTTTAGCAGCAGTTGTAATTACTGCACGGTTAGGGGTTTCAGCCTATTGCTGCTTTCTGTAAGCTATGATGGCAGTCACATTCTGATTAAATCCAATAAGTATATATATATTATTCTACTACCTTCTGCCTGTGGCTTCGCTCATGGTACCAATATACAAAATGTCCTTGTTTCAATCCAAGTCATAATCCACTTAATACAGTTACTACTATACTTATTTTGTTCAACTAGTAAACATCCAAGATATAAACTCGCATTTGTAATATTAGTGTCATTTCTTCATATACAATCCTCTATGCCAAATCAAGTCTTTATTGCATAGAAACATTGCCAACGATTCTGTGCTTGGTTCAAGCACAGGTTCAAGGTCGGACATGTCAGGCATGACGTTTGTAGAAAAAGTGAAATTAATGTTTTCTGGTTATATTCAAAGGCTCACTTCAGCCTATATCAATTTCGTGACATTTCGTAGTTTCAGTGGAATCACTAATTGATATTCTTAGACAAGTGCATGGAGATACTGGTATTGTAGCCAGACTAGCAATTTAGTTATCAACCGACCTGAACGTTCCCAAAATTAGTTTTCTAGAAAGTTGTAATTGAAATCATCGTTTTTCAGATCTGCGCTCGCTAGAACAATTTTATACGAGACGTTGACTCGACGGTAAAGTTGGAAAACTGCTTGTGAATTTCAGATTATTATAATTGAATTCACTTAGTTTTGTTCAAGGTAGTTTTTTTGTTGATAGCGAAACAGAGAATTATTTTTAATGAGTCATTATTATCATGATAATGAATTGAGGCATTTTTTTTACACCTTTCCGCTTTGACGCAGCTTTAAATGTTTGTTATTTATCTAGTTGGAAGCCAGATGAAATGCAAATTTCAATAAATTCAAATATTTCACAAACCATTTGAACCCAAATATTCAAGCGTTCTCTCATGAATTGCAAATGCGAGAACATTGGATAGCCTCCGATCCATAGGCTTAACTAATAGTAACGCATTCCATACCGACTTGTCGCTTCCTCTCGCTTCTAGAAGTGGTTCACTCTGAATGCTAATGCTGCCCGCTCATAGGCACGTGAGCAAGTTCAAGGGCATACAGTTGGTCGTTCCACTTCACTTTTTGTTTGCACGGTTTGCGTAATGTCCGAGACGAATAAAAATAAGCACAGCATAGATGCGACAATGATAATTCTAGCTTTGTGTAACCTCCGGTTTGGTTACGTGACTGGCAAGCAAGAGGGTAGTTCGCATCAAAACAAATGTAGGACCCTTCGTAACATCGTCGTATTACGAGTATTTCGTTTTAAGCTAGCAGCAAACTTTCTAAACAAGAACAGAATAAGAGCTAGTATTCTATTCTGTCTTCTGACTGGAGTTCAAGAGTCGACTATTAGTCAAAGTAATATTTGAGTGCTCATTTTCCTCTTCTTTTAAGAATTCCGTTTAACGATACGAAAGCTCACAGGCAGTACTCGAAACAAATACTTTCGATCACGCATTAGATCGTATAAACTTATAAAGAATGCAATCTGCGATCCCTTGTCACTCATTCGATTTGCTTCGCCTTCGTACTTTTTATTTCCCAAATACCAACCGTTCCGCGCGCGAGTTGTAGGCATTAATTACGTTGAACTAGGACATGTGTCACGTCTACCAGGTATAATATGCTCTGGAGATGTCGTAGATTGATGGTCTAAACGTGCGACTGGTTTTAACTAGATATTGTTTGCGACTTTGTCCTCTTCTTGTTACGTATATATTATCCATATTTTAGATATTACTTGGTAAAAGGTTTTTTCAGATGAATCAAGGGCCAAAGTAGGCTCTGACTTTAAGCTAAAGATATCAAATATAGCAGAAATAGTTGTTTGTTTCAGCTTTGCCATCGTTTCCAAATAACTATTTTAAAACAGCACCAGCAAATACCAGCATAAACAAACAAACAGACCGAAACATCTCATTATATCATAAATCTAGCTAGATAGATGGGCAGACGCACCTTAAGCTAGTAGATAGATATCGGGATAATATGTCTTGGCAGTTGGCAGCTACACAAACGCAATCGCTACACGAGTAAATAGCAACAAATTGACCACTCTGTTTGTTTACTGCGTAATTGATAAACAATTAATGTGCTCTGATATGTGGCGTGTGTGAATTACAACGTAATTGTCCTTTATCGGCTTTTCCGTGTCGATAATTTTCTGTTTAGTTTGTCGTGTAGAAATCAATATGTCATCAATAATTATTATAGATTTTTGTCACTGCTCTTCTGCTAAGGAGTAAGTTCTCACTTTGAATTGATGTACAATTTCGACGCATGTTACATATTTTTAATCGGCCTTTTTGATCCCTTAAATTTTTCTTTATAATGTGCATCAATTATGTATAAGTTCATTTTCCAATGCTCACTATAATTGATAATTCTATATTATTTAGGCCATCTATGTCATCCCGGTTTATCAAACGTGTCCTGCTATCCATCCGCATACGCACATCCTCAACTTTCGTACTTAATGTGTCATGTTTCTTTAATTTATTCACATGATTTATTAGTCTCGTCCCAACAATGGCTCTCACATGCGATAGTGGTGACAAAACAGTTTTGATACCCGTTTTTTGTGGTTCATTCATTTTAATGTCGCCGTGATACAGCACGCGGCCGCGGGTGGCCTTCGTAAGCGATTGTTGTAAAAAAGTAAGCAATTTATTCATCTGTTTATTTGTTCACACCTAGCGCTCCGCGGTATACCCTAAAGAGAGCGAGGCAATGTTTATTTATTTTTTATGTCGACCCTCTTGTCTTCTATGTCCGAACCCTTTCCGAATCTTTATGTCCCCATCTTAATGTCCCATTTGATATTCAACTTTGACATACGTTGCCTTATGCGTATTTGGCAAATTGTTTCAAACAATTTGTCTTGTTTGTTACGTCACAGTAGTAGGGAAAAAGAGCTAGACATTTTCATCAGTCAGAGCTAGATATTAAACACATTAAAAATATTATTTGCAGTCCCTTAAACATTCGTGGTTTCTTATAAAATATGTGTAAGTGTATGTACCTTGATTATGATCTAAATAGCACTTCCATGGAAACGGTCGAATCTTCCAAAGTTGAGCTTTCCCGAATAATGGATAATTTGTGTGGACGGAATAAGTAATTACTGCAGTGTGGTCCGTGGTCCGGTTGAATACAAATTGGATCGGATAACCGTGTTTGGATCACGAGAGATCATTTCATTGTGGCTTCTAATGTAGCCGAGATAAGATTACAACTATTATTTCGCGTTACGTTTTGATAAAAAAATTTAAACTGTGGATTTTTAAAGAGTACCTACTCTTTAAAACCCCAACTCAACTCAACTCAACTTGGTAAACTTTGAACGTCATAACCTTAAATAACATTTAAAACCAGTCCTTCACACATGACTGTACGGAGTCCTACCAGGTCCTGTAGACAAAAGTTCAGTCGAAGGGTTTCGTTGTACGCAATTGATTTAATAAACATCTTCCGTTGAAGCCTTCTTTCTAGTTTATAACTTAACTAGCTTTTGCACGCAACTTGGTTTGCGTGGAACTCGGAAACCATACCCTTTTCCGGTATAAAAAATAGCCTATGTGCTATTCCTATAATGTATCTCTGTGCCAATTTTATCTGTTCAGCTATTCTGGCGCAAACATCGATCATCCAAACTTTCGAATTTATAATAAGGTAAGGTTCTAATAAAATCTGAACTGATAAGAACGACTAAGTGTTTTGTAATGTAGACTATTTTAAGAGGTTTGTCGAATCCAACAACCGATGACGAACCGATTTGACGACCGATGTGGCGCAGCAGGCGCAGGTCCGCCTGCGACGCGGAGGTTGCGGGTTTGATTCCCGCCTCGGGTCAAATGTTTGTACGATCTACAAATATTTGTTCCGGGTGTTCTGAGTATTTTAATAATAAAAAATATCTATCTATGTATTGTATTGTATTAAGTATATATCAGTCATCTAGTACCATAACACAGCTCTGTTTAACAGTAGCTTATCTTGGGGCTAGATGATGCTGTGTGGATTGTCCAGCATTATTTATTTATTTAACAACAAAGCTACGCCTTAAGCGTTTTAACACTTGTCTAAAAGCTGTTCGCAAGTGACAAATCCTAACAATGCGTAGTGTAGGCGGCCGGTGACTCATCGGCCCATTCGGCAAGGTCAGTCCTACGCCATTCAAATTTTATGGGGCCAATTCATGGTTCTCCTAAACGGTGACGTAGCAAGCTCGCGACCGTCTCGGAAACTGGTACAAGCTGGACATTGTTAATATTATGCCACCCGCAACGAGTGAAGCAAAGAGTGCATTTTAAGCATTTTGCGACTTTAGTAACTTAGGCGATAGCAAAATTGCAATTGTGTCGTTTTATCCTGGGAGTCGTCCCTTATACCCTAACTTGGTTTCTAGATCACGTTATTTTCTTCATCATTCTTTGTTAGATCGTTCAAAGAAGTACTGCCACCCAAAGACATTGAGAATAAATTCTTAAAGCTGCCACCATACCTATTTCTGACGCCAAGCAGTGCATGCATTGCTGTGTTCCGAATCGAAGGGTATGTGTTACCGGTGAAATAACTGGCACCATGAGACTTTAGATGGCAACGCGTTATCACTAACACACTAAACCTCTAATACCTATTGCAAGCGTCCATAGGCTACGGTATCCGCTTATCATCAGGTCATTACCGCTTACCGTAAGCCCGTTTGCCATCTTAGCGGTATAAAAAACTTTAAGGATTTAATAGTCTAGGTGTCGATGGTCACTCAAAACATCTGGTTGGGCGGGAGCAAATAGGTAGCAACTATCTTCTCTCCTATCCACTTTGGTGGTCCTTACGACTGATTGTACACAATCCAGAGTGAGAGAAAAAAAAAGAACTTCCCGCTGATTCCTTTCCAGTTTCAAGAATAAGAATAAAAAATAAGAATAGTTTATTGTGCAAAAAATATAGATACCTAATTACTACAATCATATTACATTATATTTGTTACTAACTTAGGTTCTAGTTGGTAGTTTGGGTCATAAAATGGGTTGATAAGAAAGAGAAAAGGAACATTATTACCATATAAAAAGTGTATCTACTTTGCTACCTACATAAGGTAGCAAAGTAGATACACTTTTTATATAAATGGTGCGTTGGTTGTTGGATGAGTAAAACTGTATCCCGACTTCCAGCGCCCTCCGTCGGACATCTAATGGCTAAGTTATGAAATACAATTACAATATGGGAAAAAGAACTTGACCGTGTTTGGTAATGTATGGACGATCCTTAGTAGGTTAGGTAGTTATACTTAGTAGGTTTGTGCCATCTACCGCGACCTGATGTTAAGCACTATACGCCTGACTATTACAGATCAGTGCCACCCAAAGTTTAAAGTTTTAAAGTGTTTGCGTTGCACTGCACTGCGCTTATCGCTGTAAAGTCTCTTTCGCCCTGTAATCTACTCAAGTTTATTTATTTAGGAAAACCATCGGCTCAAAAAACAAAAAAGGCTCTTAAATATGTAACATTTTACCATGAGGCCATTCAAAGGTCTCTAAAATGAAATAAAACGCATCTTATAATTATCAACTTAAAAAAATCACCAAATCATCATATCACAATTAGAGCGCGCAGCTTCCAATGAATCATGACGTCTGGTGGCAGTATCTACATCGTTCGTGGAACTGCCTTCCATTATTAAATTGAGTCAGGGTTCATAGTTCAATTCTGTGGGACCGCCTCCGACCGCAGCAGTTTTGGAAACAGAATATCAACTTCCGTTACTATCTTTTGTACTTCCTTACACATATATAGTTCTCACGGCGGATCTCGGATTGTCTTAGCGCATCACAAACGGCTAACTTCACGGAAGCCTAGATCCGTTGTGCGAACTATACATAACTAGCAGTCCGTCCCAGCTTCGCGCGGGTGCAATGAAACTGCAACCGTGCGAAGCCGGGGTTCGCTTGTAAAAAATATATGTTATTCAGGGATAATGTAGCATTCTAATGGTGAAAGAGTTTTTGAAATCGGACCAGTAGTTTTTGAGGTTATTCGTAACAAACAAAAATACAAATCTTTCCTCTTTATAAAATTAGTATAGACTACGCTTCTTCTGAGTAAAGTAAAGTAAAAGCTTAGATACTGTCATTTGAATGCGTCTATCGTGCGTTTATCGAGCGAGGTTCAAACGATTCGCCGAGGAAGCCCAGGTCACAAGTTCAAATTCTGTTGGGAATTTAGGTGAACGACCCCCTGTAAAGAAGTGGTTAAAATTAAATTAGGAGGCGTCGTCGTCGCGACCATGTTCTATTAAATGATGTATGGCTACATTGGCCACGGAATAATGGAGTATCGAATAACCAAACCACGTAATGGATAATAAAAATACTAATATATAGATATGCAACTCTTAACAAAAGTTTTGTGTCGACAAGATAATTCCTTTGTTTCAAAAAATTAGTTTTCTAACTTTTAAGTGTGCGTACAAACGTTGCCATGGTAAAACTTTCACAGCAAACGGTTTGCCCGCGCAAGAAAAAAAGCAAAGGCAAACAAGCGATGATTACCTTCGTTTTTTTTTTTTCCTTAGGTGAGGTATAAGGTTAGCCACAGCCAAAAGCTACGTTATTATCTCGTATAGTTGCCTATTTTCATTATGGCTCTTCAGCGGCTTAGGCATCTGAGAAGTAGTCAAACCATCACTGAGTTCTTCTCAAAGGCAATCATCATTATATCAGCCTATAGTCATCCTCGCACACAGGATATGCCATAAGTCATCACTGACAACACGCACTGATTGTAAACTTTCGTCTTGAGACTCTGCGGTAACGAGAAAATATGTCGCAACGTCCCGAACGCTGCCCATCCGAGAACTCGTGATCTAAATTAGGGCACTAGTAACTTATAATTGGCAGTTTCACTTCTACACGCTGGTATTGTTTTCAATGGTCGCACTAGTTACCAGTTGTTTACTTTTGTCTAACTGGTAGTTATTCTGTCATTTTCTGAATTAAAATCGAATTACTTTGTATTAGCAGTGCAATGACACTTTCTTGACGCGGTGATTATTGGTTAGTTTATATCCGACTGTTACGTAACTATTATAGTGGCCTTTGGGTGGCCTATAAACTGTCACCACAGTTGGACACTTTAAAGTGACCATATCTTTTTAATAAGAAAAAAAAACAATAGTGTTATTATTTAATTTAAATTTTGGTCGTTTCTAATGTAACATGTTTTAAAATCAATTAAGTTTTATATTCGAAAAATGTGCATAATATTTTTAAACGGTGGAAAAAAACATCGTGCGTGAAGTATGTCCAAGAATTAAATATTTGAAAGACATGTCCACCAATCCCCATTGGGTCCGTGTGGAGTAGTGATTACACGGCTCGTCATAAGCACTGCTGTACCTAAGTTACTTCATAACTTCTCCTGACATAGTTATTTTGCAAAATGACTTCAAACAACATGCTAAGATCCGCAGTCGCGATTGCACCAAGCTTCAGATTTTTATCAATGAAAAACTACCTCTCAAATTTGTGATTAAAGTGGGCGGTGTTGCCAACGGCGCCCATTATGTGTGAGCTGAAGTTATCCTGCTTGCGTGATTAGTTCTCCGTGAACTAAATATGGATAGATGTTACACTCAATCACGCCAGAACGGCTGAACAGATCTGTATGAAATTTGGTAGTACAGGCATAGACTGGAATATGCTACTTTTGTTTCGGTTTTTTTTTCTAACTTTTAGTGGTTTTCGAACACATGAACGTCTAAGGTCAAGACGTTCTTCGAAAATAGTGTCGATTCTGCTGTAGCATTTTCTAAACTAAACTAGCTAAAATAGTTTCCGTCCCTTTCATAAGAATTAAAATACAAAGGACTGCGATAGTTTTAGTTAGCTAAGATTAGAAAATGCTACAACAGAATCGACACCATTATAAATGTTCGGTTTCCGTGGGATAATTATTTTAATTATTTATTATTTAAAACCTTCAACCAAAAATAGGAAAATAACATAACACACATCGCGGGCCGCAGCTAGTTATGTATAATATAAGCTAAAGTTATCCTGTTCGCGTGATTAGTTTTCCGTGAACTAAATAAAAAGACAACATGTTGTGATTGTGAATCATTGGCGGGCGATTTGGTTATCCGCTAAGTATATTATATGCTACTAGCTTCTCAGTCACAAGCTTGACTCCTGTGGGGCGATTTGGTTATCCGCTAAGTATATTATATGCTACTAGCTTCTCAGTCACAAGCTTGACTCCTGTAGGGCGATTTGGTTATCCGCTAAGTATATTATATGCTACTAGCTTCTCAGTCACAAGCTTGATCCTGTGGGGAGATTTGGTTAATAAGTAGTACCTATTAGCATAGCATCTTCTGATAACAGTGTAATAAGTATACTGCCGTCGTGACAGATCTCGGCCATCGTGTAGCGCAAAGACATTTTAGATAGAAAAAGCTCCATTGCGCATCGAAACTTCTAACATTAGACGGCCGAGATCCATCGGCACTAATCGACAGTACTTTACTCTATATATAAGTTCTTCATTATCACGATGACCCATTTTCTAATGTCCCCATTGCTACAGGCCAACTTAGAATGAGAGCGAATCGATCTTAGCGTTCCAAATGCCAATCGGATATTCAATTCAATTCTTGGGCATATCGGTTTTTGTTAACAATATATTTCATCACCTTTTGAGAGCAATGATAACGGAACAATACAAAAACATGTATAACTATTTTTACCGACGGATAGGGATGAGGTTTCCAATCGTCGCGTATTTTTTTTTTCTTGATTATTATTTACGATTCACACAAATTTCAAGAAACAGAAATGTCTCAACAAGCACGTTCTACACACATGACTTAGTACATGCAAATAGTCATTCGCTACTCAGAATTGTTCTAACTTTAGAAATGATATGATAACGAATTGTTGATTTAAATCTTAACTGTTACGATGCGTGATTCATTAACATGTTCTTTAATTGTCCGCATAAAAGTATTTGAACAATGGTGTAAGCGTTGTAAGGCACTTGGGAAGACCACGGACCAGAGCAGTCACGGAGTGGTGATCGAGAGGCAGACCACCTGCTCGATGGGTGGACGGTGGGAGAACGATGGATCCGGCAGGCACAAGATCGCCAGGAGTAGCGTGATAGAGAAGAGACTTGATTCAGCAGTGTTTGTACCGGCTGATTAGATAGATAGTTAGATAGATAGATAGATAGATAGATAGATAGATAATGTAAGTAGTAGTCGCATATCAGCCAATATACGTCATCTACGTTTGACGTGAAATTCCGAGATGTTACGTAGCTCATAGGCCTAACGGTTAACAAGCTTTCTGAGCGCGTGTCGTAAAGCACGTTAAACTGGTTAAGACAATCGTCAGGAGAACATACGGCCTTACATTCCCTTTAAAGGGATCTCCGAACTAACCCTATCCACCGAAGTGGAGAGGAATAAAGCTAATATCAGTCAACCAATAGAAACGTGTCATAACTGCGTAAAGTCAATATCGCGCAATTTTACCAGGACGCTATTTGTTGACTCCGCTCCGCTTATGTGGATCATTGCCCTTAACTTCGTCAGTGAAGTAGCTGCTGACTAATACGAACATACTTTAATGTAAGCACTTTACACCAATTTACATACTTATGTATATTATTATAATACAATCGTCGAATAAGTAATGCAGATCATTGATCGCAAGTTTTTGTTGTTCTTTTTTACATCGGTCTTGTTTTTAGACACCCGACCACAGAATACATAGGAAACTAGCGTTTATAGTTTCACTAGCTTCCTGAGACATCCTTCATTAAGTATTGGCTTAGAGTGAATTGCCCCCAGAACACTAATTGTTAAAGTTAATTAAAATTATAAAAGTACAACTAAAGTGTAATAAATGAGGTGTCGCAGAACGCTATTTTGATTTGTGTAATCAAAAGCTTTTAGCATAAGGTTTCTGAATATTTGGCGACCTACCATCCGACAGCTATGTTGTGTCGGACACGATTCCAACAAAATCGAAGTTTCCGATCCAAAACTTTTCCGAAAGTTTTAAATACCCCGTTTAACCCTCATAAAGTTCGTATTGTATCGCGTAATTACTCTGGTACAATCAAAATAATTGCACAATACAAGTTATGCTTGCGGCTTGGCATGCTGTTGGAACCGTCACTATATTTTTGAAGCTTACCCGTCGGATTTTTATTCAATAACTGAACATCTGTTATTGCTTCAAATTTTCATTGAATACGAACTTAATGGTAACCTTTGGTTTGAGATGCGAGATGAGGTTGCCGATTCGACTCCCACTATGGGATAAATGTTTGCATGATCTCCAAATACTTGTTCTAGGCCTGAGTTTTGGGGATTACCATTACCTACTCCTTATTTAATTGACGACTAATATGGCGCGGCGGGTGAAGGTCCTCCTGCGACGCAGGAGTTCTACCTCCTCAATGTCTCCTCGAACAAATGTTTGTACGATCTGCAAATATTTATTATAATATTGTATTAAGTAGGTATATCAGACATTTAGTACCTGCCTATAACACGAGCTCTGCTTAGCTTGGGGCTAGATGACGCTTAGTGGATGTCCAGCATTATTATTGTTATTTCTGATACGACACAGGGAATCCTAGTGTGGGGCAAGACTATGTCCTACTGTGACTTAGTAAAAAAAGAATTCAATGCTCATTATTATTGTTTAACAATTTTGTTTATTGTTGCAGGAATTCGCCAGCATCACTCTGCTTCCGTGACACCCAACCAAGTGAGTACTTTTTCGATTACTTTACTTGCAACGTTTTTACAACGTTTTCCTGTTCGCCATCTCGGCTTCTAAGAACTTGCGGATTTTAGGCAAAAACGTATTTATTATTGTAGCGAGTGCGCTCAGGGTAACAGCTTTATACGGGCAATGAAATAACGGCGTAGTATTATTAGCTTTGCAAGACATCAAGTCATAGTGAGTTTTTGCCGAGGTATTTGCACTCTATCGCCTTTTCCAAATGGTCCATTCCATTGGTCGTTTCACATAGTTGGTTATTTATATAATCATTACACTACAATACAGACCGACTGGATATCCCCGTATCAAGCGGAAGGATGCGGGTTCAAGTCCAGCCTGAGTATTTTTTTAAATTTTTTTTTTGTAACAAGTACAAAAAACTGTAGTTCATCTGTACACAAAACAAACAATAAAGCGTTGTCTACGGAGCTCATGCTACGGCCTGCTGATAATACTCGTAGCTCCTCTCCTCTGGCTTCTCGATCATCAATCTGGTCAGCTCTTAAATCTATGTTTTCAATGAAAAAGTTACTATTTTTGATATCGATTCTACTCTACGCTCGCCGATCTGGATCAGGAGCGCTCGTGACGTAGCTGGCTAAGTTGTTCTTAACAGATCAACGAAGTGAAGCACTGTTCCGCGGGGTCATCATTTGGATGGGTGACCGCCAGTGGCAATTTCAACTAAGCGCTCCCGTGCTTCGGAGGGCACGTTAAGCAGTCGGTCCCGGCTTTTTCAAAGTTGTTAGGCCATGACACAGGCCTTCGGGCGGCCTAGAAACTCTGTCACCAGAGTTAGCCACTGACTCACACGAACGAACGAACGAACGCTCGCCGATAACCCTCCGCTTCCGCGAAGGCCGACCCTAGATAACTTCCGATAGCTATAATAGATAAACAGTTTAAATATATTTTTCCGAATGAAGTTTGGGTAATATCGGAGATGAATAACATGATTTATGCGTCAACGTCCTCTTATATTACAACTAGCAACACGCCCCGGCTTCTTACGGGTGCTTACACTGCGTATTAACTTTCGTTTTGAATCACTTTATCTATTGCTGAAAACCGCAATAAAACCCGTTGCGTAGGTACTTAGTTTAAAAGATCTAAGCGATACAAAGAGTAGTAGAGTTCTTTGTGATAGAGCTCGTCCAGGGAAGGACTACCACCATACCTATTTCTGCCGCCAAGCAGCAATGCTCGCTTTGCTGTGTTCCGGTTCGAAGGGTATGGTTTCCGGTGAAATTACAGGCACATGAGACTTTCCATCTAACGTCTCAGGGTAACACGCAAGTGATATCTAAGATGTGCATGCGTACATAGGCTACGGTAACCGCTCATCGTCCAGTGGGCCGTGCGCTTGGTTACCACTTTAGTAGTATAAAAAAAAACATACAACAAAGGGGCACGCGGGGAACGATTTTATTTTATACTATGTCTCAATAAAGAAAATAAGACAGGAATAGGCTGAAGCCACAGTCCTGCTGGCCATCGCTGGCCAGTGGCCGTTGAATATGCATCATTTCAAATGTTTGCTGTCATAGCGCGATTGTATCTTCAGCCTTATTGTGACCAACTGCTGCACCAAGATCTTGAGGCATACCTTAAGGGCTTACTTACCTGATACCTACTGAAGTAGTTCCAAAAAGGAGGTAATTAACTTAGTGCACGGAAGCCGGGCTGGCGTCGGCATCGTTAGCTTGAAACGAATCAATATGAACGTTTCAATACAATTCTATATTCCCAGTACCCCCGGCTAGTAGAGCGGCCAGTGTCGATCTGCCCCTGATTACCCTGATTACCTGCTTGTTGTTGCGTCTGGCCGACTTTACACCTACAGTGCGTACCATAAGCGCGTAAGGGATCGACTAGCGATCGACAGCAATTTGACAGCAATAGACTTACGTAATAAAGGCAGTCTCGAACAATCGGGCCTGTAACGACGCCGCGCCAAATGAATTTACGCGATTTGCGCCGCGTAACATCGCGTAAATTCATTTGTCTTGTGATATGGTGTCACATACTAGATTATACAACACTACACTTCGAGGATTTCTCAACGTCTTTGACTACATATAATACCCGACGCCGCATTACCTTCATAAAAAACATTGTTGTCCCCTTGTTAACGTGTTTGCAAAGCTTTTACGTTCAGGTTTCTCTTCCATTTATCCCAAAATACCGTTAAATACAGCTTTTTTGTCGTGTGTCCTTAGAACCTTTGAAAAGATTCCCAAATAAATTAAAAATCCATCGCATGGTTTTTGTTAGTTATTAGGACGACAATGTTTTACAATGTTATAATGGTGCAACAGATAAACTTATAATATTTATGCTTGTTAGAAGCTTCTGAATAAACTACTTATCTCGGTACCAGTAATCATGTACTCGTATACAAAGCACGAATATCACTTAAGAAACTATAAAATCAATAACTTGAAGTATCTTTAGACACTGGCGATAAAAAGTGGTAAGTGCTTTGTGTATGTATTGTAAAGCTCAATTCAGATAGTAAGTACTTTGTCCTGTATAAAAGCTTTGAGACGACGAGCTATACTCACAGTTCGCATGTTTTTTACATTTATTGAACTAAAGTCTTCGAGCATACAAACAAATTTTTCTCAATGACTACAGGTTATTTTATTCAGAACTAGTTTATAACACAAAATCCCTTGATGTGCATTACATTATAAAACATTATAAGAAGGTTCTTTTATATTATATTTTACATTGAGTAATTTTATTATTTCGATTACATTTAACAGAAGGGTAACTAGCGTCTCACTCGTATGGGTCGTGTAAATTAAAAGGTAACCAACTATGATAACGGAGTTTATGGACCGTCCGAAAGTCTGCGTCATGGCCTAACGTTCGTTATACCCGAAACCGACAGTTCTTAGCTTTTAAATAAGAGCATGATATCCGTTATCATGAGCAGCTAAACTGGGAAAACCTTTTTCACGGCTGAGTCACAATCCAAGTCCATTTCATTGTGATATCACCAGGTTTTCGGGATTTGTTTTCAAAACCTTTCACGACTATAATAACATAAGCCTTTGATTACTCACCTCTGTTTACATTGTATAAATGAGTCATTTGGTGAATGGACAGCCTATGATTGTAAATAGAGGTAAAACAAAAAAAGTCTTACAATTATAAAGAAGATCTAAAACTTTTCTAATTATGTGCATTTGCCTTGCAAGCGAGGTGCTCAGGGTTCAAGTGACCGTGTTGAACGAACGTAGCTAGACTGACCAAAAATAAATTACAAACATAACGAATAAAGAATCTCGGTATGTCGAAATGATCTTACACATTCGTTGCATCAGATATCCCATTTCCATCTATCACTTCCCAATTTACATCAAAACATGCTGGGAACTGATAAGGGAAAGCTTGTTAGCGGTCAAATGGTTCCGGTTCCCAAAACTCCAGCCGATATATCACGTTGTATATTACCTACTGGAATTTATTGTGTATCAATGGCCGCTGTGGCGTCAGACTATTCGACAAATGCAACGTCGAGCATCTCCGCGGGATACTCTTTATGCAGGAACGCCTGATTCTGGGCACACGTCCTCAAACGTCCACTTTATAGGGCTTGACAAAGAACACCCAATTATTATTCAATCTGATTTACGTGTTATTACCGCAGCTGTACAAATAGGTTTGAGCTTACAGTCTATTTAGGTGTTCATTGAGTTTTAATATGCTTGTTTATTAACTTTGGGCATTACTTATGGAGTAAGCGTGGTTATAAAGATCGAATTAAATAGTAGAATCAAAATGTTCTTCACGCTGGATGAAGTTCATACGCTTTACAATAAGAATTTTATTGTATCGCGTGAATTGACCTTCGGGAGTTTGATGGTGATTCATACGAACCCTTCATACAATCAATTGAATGACTATTGGTACAGACAGAGTTAACGACTCCTGGCGTTTCTTTGATCATTTTGCTCATAATATCTTTATGAAACTATGCCCTTTCGATTTAACTGCCATATAGATGTCCACTTATAAAAGTTCTTTAGTGAATGAGCGCCGACCTTTATTAACTCGCAATGCGTTTTATGGCAAACCGCGGGTTCGCCATTACGCCTGCGGTCTGGCATTTACTTTTAGATTTTTCATTTTTGCCAATTATAGTGCAGTTTTATGGGGTGGCCTTGAATAGTCGAGCGGGGTCTCAGTTTTCAGAGTGGCTAGGTATGCAGAATCGATTTATGCTGGCTTACGACGAGCTCGGTGGCCGGTGACTCCCGCTGTGGGACAAATGTATTCATGGTGTGCGTAATACTGGTTTCTGGTCTGGCTGATGTGGTATCATGGTACCTACTGGTTGTTGCTGATAACCCCGACAATCTTAGTGTGGGGTCCAAACTATGTGACCGCTCGGCGTTTATTTATTTTATTTATTAACGTTTATCATCTTCATTATCATGTCTATTTCTTTTTTGATCTGCTTAGTTCAGTGACCCGTTTGCGTTTTCATCAACATCGTCATCAGACGTCTTGGTGTTGAGATTTGAAAATTGATGGCCCTCAATAGAAGTTTTACTATAAGGGTCATTTTCTAGGCACTATTTTACACATATCCGTGTTGTGCAACGCAATCCATTAAAAAAACAGCAATTGGATAGTAAAAAAAAAATTTGAAATGTGTAGGAACTAGTAGTCAAAAACTTGTCTGATCGACACAACATTGGCAACCAACAAGATAAATAGTTACAAGCAAGCAAGTCTGTGCGCATTGTAGAAGGTGGGTGTCCAGTCAGGCCGGTACGGCAGATGCTCGCCGACCTTGGCCGAAGTGGGAATGCAACCAACGCATCACCAGTGCTAGTGTCAACTACCTTTGGAAAGGATCACAGTTATGAATTGAAAATAGTTAACGGACTACGATTTCACAATCATAGTAAACCACATTGAACTTTGACTTTGAAGCTGACGAATAATGACAAGGTGGACTTATATAGGTTCCGTTTTTGTGATCATAAACCCGTAATATTTCAATGTCTCAGGACTATCCATCGAACAGAAAAGAGATGTAAAAATCTTCCGATCTATACAGGGTTTTTGAATGTGGTAAACTGCGTTACGTAATCTTCACGCGATAGGTATTAGATGTTTCAGCTCTTGGCTTAGGTGGATGGATGCCCAAAGTGCTAATTGTCGTGTTATCTAAATCCACTGTGTATTACATTATCCTACTGTGATCAATTATAAAACACTGTTTATCTAAAAGGCATTTCCGTAATCGTCAATGACTCATTCATATTTTTTAAAGGTTCTCGAAACAATAGCAAAAATCCCAGACAGGATTTGACATTTCAAATTCTAGGAAGACGTCGGCTTATCATCATCATCATGGCAGCCTTTTAATGTTCCCACAGCTGGGACACGTCGGCTTATAGCCAAAAATAAATCTACAACACGTCGTTAATATCTTCCAATAATGAAAGCTTGAAATATTTTCCCATAAGATCTTCAAAAATACTTACTAATTAAGTGATATTTCACAATGCCAAAATTTTCTGAGATGGAGTTGTTTGCTAGTAAAATCGCATACTTAGTTTTAGGTAACTAAGGGTGTGATTTTAAGGTATTCAGAAACTTTTATTTCTTGAATTATTAGCTCGAAGTAATTAATTTATTTTAGTAAGTTCTCGAACTTTCACTTATATCCCTTTAGCACAGTGCATTATCTCTGATAATATTATCAACTCTTAAAATTGACATCGCTAGCCCACCAGCACCGTTCTATCTGGTGACCTTTTCAATGTGCTGATAAGTTATCCCTGAAATATGGTATCTGCAATCGCGTTCAATGTACTTTTTATATCCACGTCGAAATTAAAGTTATTGTTCTTTCATTCAGAAGGTCTTTCTTTTTCATCTTTGCGACTATAATAAAAGTGTTATTGAAACCTTACAAAATGTACCTTACATGAAATACTCTTGAATAATCAAGTTAAAGTGGCACGCCATATAGCTCTCAGAACCGATAACCGCTGGGAAATAAAATGTTCTCGAATGGCGACCGCGAACCGGAAAGCGAAGTGTAGGACGGCCCCCATTCGATGGACCAATGACATTAGAGCGGTCGCAGAAAGTTGAATGGTGAAGGCTCAATATCGGTCATCATGGAACTATTTGGGTCTATGTCCAGCAATAGACATCTATAGGCTGAATGATGATAATGATATGCTTTATAAAATGTGGTTGTGAATTCCAGAACTGACCCAGGCAAAGGCAGTTGACACTAACATTGGTCGCTTGCATTCCAACGCTGGCCAAGGTCATTCGCTTATAGTGCTCGGCTTATATGGACCTACAACCTAATCTTAACTAGGTAGGGGTCGAGTGACAATAATTTCGCCTCGAGTTGTGAGTTGTTTATGAAAAATAATATTATCGATTTACTCTGTTCCCATCGATTTTGTTTCAAATATCTATGGTTACTCCATTTTATCATGGTCATTTTGCAATAGTGTCTCAGAAATAAATTAAGAAAAAAATATTGTTGATTTACTGTTACTCCCATCGATTTTGTTACTAAATCATTAGTTTCTCCACTGATATTTTATGGTCATTTTGCAATAGAGATTGAATAAAGTGGCTCTGAAGTAAATTTATTCTCGGTTGTGGAGAGATTCAGTGCGCTGGATCCGCTTGGTTATTATTTGGGTAAGGAATACTTGACCCTGGTCAGTGTTCCCTGTTGTCTGCCTATTTACCTTTTTTAAACTAGAATCGAATCGAATGAATAATTCTATTTCTATTTTTCTTTTTTTTTCTTCTTTTACTTAGACAAGTTTGCGGTAACAGTTATTCGTATACCAGTTAAATGTAGACGACCGTTTCAAATGGGAATTATTCATTCGAGTTGGTACGGTGTTTTACCAGACCTACTGCGCTTAACATTTCTTATCAGCCGTCCTTCCGATGTCGACTAAACATCCGGAAGACTGCTAGGGTACTGTTTCAACTAGTACAGAGGTTATAAATTCCGCTTCATATAACACAGCGCTTATCCATTCTGTGCGTGCGAACCGGGTCACTAAGGGCTGTGTGACTCATTCCCGTACCTCCTGGCAGAACATACTTCGCGCTTTTATTACTAGCGCGGTAAGGTTTCTTATCCAGTGCCGCAGGATGTGAGGGCTCTGAACTTTGGAAGCCAGACATCTGGCAGTCTTTATGACCTAGGAAATAAAGCTCATTTTCAGACCTAGCTATTATACTTTTGTCTGGACGTATGTCTCCCTCCAACTTTTGTTTTAAGCGTTTTGTTTAGGGCTTAAGAATGTTGTGAATGGGAATGCCTATAACTTAGTTTTCTTGTTATTTAATTAGTACTTGCATTTGTTGTTCGCCTCATAAGCATAACCAGACACAATTACTTTCATTATTTTATTGCGAATATAAAATGGAGAGGCTGGTATAAAATCTGCACCAGGTTTGATACAGGACAAACTAATAATCCTAAAATAATAAAAAGGTGATGGATAAAAACCTTTATTTTAAAAAACATGACAATTTATGTGCTTTATTCTGGGTTATTCGCAAAAAATACAGGTGCACCCTAAATATCTCTAAATCAAAGTCAATTGTGCAAAATTTCGGAAACCTAATCAATGGTCAAGTATTTTCTTAGAACTCGCTCCATTCACGCAGAGATAATTCATAAATTTCCATCTTGAATAGAGTTGCATTATGCGACGCGAAGACATCTCGCGTGCACAGTCGGATGGATGCATTGATCTAGTTCGCCTTTGTGACGGTAGAAAGGCGCGATTTTCTCCGGTGTGCTGTATCGCAAAGCGCATTTACATTCGACTTCATAAATCAGAGAGTTTACCTTTGAGTCCCGCCGCAGGTGTCCACGCGGTATCATCTCGCCGAGACTGCATTGTGCTCTTGCGATTGTTCGATTTCATTCACCTGCGATTCGTCCGTCCCTTATTAGCCCGTCGATGGGCACCGGAGCCGTCTCGTCTTCGGCCGTCCTGTAGACGCCGCGTCATCACGCACACAAAACCAAACCTATCATAAAGATCATAAGGTCTATTATGCGTTTGTGGCGACCGTGTTAGACCGGATGGGAAGCCGAGATGCTGTAATTTGGCGGCACAATACCGCGCAATAATAATCGCAGTAATTGCGACGACATCCGTTGTACTCGATGCACTGTACATGTGCTCCGTCTGCGTGTGAAAGTTCGAAAGGGCTAGTCACCAGTCACCAGACTGTTATCGAAACCCGTTCCGTGCATTTTAGATACATCGGCTTTCTTCAACACACAGATACTTAAGATAACTCGTGCTCCAAGACTTTATTGCTTTTAAATTGACCAGTTTCTTTGTATGTTCATGTCTGCTGACCAAAAAAGGGATTAGCCGTCGCGTTTCACACCTAATACGGTTGACGAAAATCGACTTGTGACAATGGTCCTACCGCAATATATGGCGGCGGTTTTTGACTGATTAACTCTTTTGTTTGGATAGTTTTCCGAGGGCGGAAGTTTATTGTGGTCACTGTCACCACCAGATTTGAATTGTGTGCGTGTTTTGACAATCGGCGTTTAGATAAATGTTCTGCTCTTTGTGATTTACTGCCGCGTCCGGTTCTGGCTCCGTGCTAGGTCCCGCTAATGTAATGAAGCGAAAGTACCGAAGCCTCAAAGGGTCGGACACTTGTGCCAACTCAGGTAGGAAGCTCTCTCCAATAAAAAAGTTCAATTGTACAAATGTGATAGGATCTTCGTTTCCTTTAGTTAGATGAAGGTTGACGTTTGAATTCGTATTATTAAACGCTTACAAAAAAGATAGTTTACTCGAGTCGTGGGCGTGGGACCAGCAGGCATCGATTAAAAAACCGGATATCCTCCAGTGTTTTGTATCAATTCGATACTGAATCGTTATGATAATACCTTTTGCATCACTTTAATATATTTAACAAAAAGTTTTTATTGCACGATCTTGGGGATCATTTTCGAGTTGTGAGATCTTTGGAAAGTTTTAAGTGGAATGTTCTTCGTAAAGTATTCTGATTTGGCTTCACGGAAGGAAGTAAGTCTTCTTATAACAACTTTAACTGCAGCAGTTTTTCCCTTCTTCTGCAAAGTATTTACACTGGCGTTCTTTCACGCACGTTTACTGTATCCCACGCGATAAGCCATAGAGTATGTACGTAAAGGGGGGCTATTATTGTTATCAGTAACGCGCTACGTTTTTTTTTAACTAGCGACATGCCCCGGCTTCGCTTCTGCTTAAACTATACTTATCAATTTTTCTCTGGAATCACTCTATCTATTGGTTAAATCCGCTTAAGAATCCTTTGTTTTAAAAGATTTAAGCATACATACAGAAGAACAGACGGAGGGAAGCGACTTTGTATGATACTTTTAGTTTTAGTTTTAGTGGTCTCGGCAGAATAACAGCGTCTACTGTTAACACAGCAGGCATAATGCTGAGTCGGGGCCCATTTTGCTGCTGTAGCACACAAAAATAATTAACAAGGTAGGTAGGTTAGAGTACTGGTATCGTATCTTTTTGTATTATTTTTTTATTGTTTTTGCCTACTAATGTATTTGTGTGCTACGTGGTGAATAAATATTAATGTCTATGTTTACTTTGTATAAAAAATTATAGATTCTTTTTTTTTTATAAAACAACGTCGCGCGTGAACTAATAACAACCCCCTTTTCATGCGCTCTGTCTCCTGTCGTGCGCGATAGAGAAAAAACACTGAACAGCGGAAAAAAATCCGACGGAGTTTTTTTAGTACCTTGATGTAAAAGGACTCCAGTCAACTACAAGACACTTAGGTAGATTCGAATTTAAGTAACACCTTACAGCCGGCATTTTTCAAAGTTGTTAGACCATGACAGAGGCCTTAGGGCGGCCTAGAAACTCTGTCACCAGAGTTGGCCACTGACTCATACGAACTTAGTTAGTACCCAGTTTAAGTAATAATGTGAAGACCCAATAAAGTATTCTTTCTTTCTTTCAGTCAGAAGAATATAATTACTATGGACAGGTAGTTGGAGATTATTTTATAAGCGTGCTGTCTTTCCCGCGCGCAATCATGACGCGCAAGAACGTAGAGTACGGCGTGTGTAAAGCCACCAGTTATGTACAAACACGTTTTCATTATGCTAGCAAAGCTGAAATCTAAGTAATTTGAACTTATTCATTATTAAAATCAGCAATCGGTAGCAAAAACGCTTGAATACAGTAAATTGATATTACATTAGGTACTTATCAGGCATTATTATGTTTATATTGTGGCAGTTGCTTATTTAAAACTCGAGCTACATCGCAATGAAGTTGTAAAAATTTTATAAGTTCATAAAACCATAAAAAAACTATTAAGTGTATAGGTAATATACATCTCTCGTATTATTTTCTGTATAATACCTACTCTACTAGATGTGAAACTTGCGTAGCAAACAGTATAGTCTGTTGTTGTAGTAAGGAGATTCTGTTTACGACGTTATTGAGCCCGTTATACATCTACATGTTTTAAAATCCAGTTTTTGATCGATAGTCAATATATAACTAAAATTTGTAGATAATATAGACATAACTTTTCAGTCTTATCCATTTTGAAAAGTCATGTTTAAATATTTTTTTTACATAAAGTGACTCAACGTATCGACATAAATCTTTGACATTTGCCAAATTGGCACTTTTAATTTACCGAATCGGTGTGCTAAGAGAACATTTAGGTTATAAAGCACCATTTGGGACATTTTGAGTACCTCGGAAATACTGAAAAATTGAGTTACTATTCTATACGCTAACATTTGAGTTTATTTAACGCCATTTATATGAAAAGACGGACCGAGATGAAATATTCAATCACGGGGCGTCGCTTCCGAGAAGAGAGCCGCTTTTTTTGAGCTAAAGTTCAATAGTTTTAGAGTTCTGTAGAAAATTTAAAAATAATTATTTTCAAATCATCATGGTCATCCTAAAGCGCAAAACACACCGCGAACGGGCGCGAGTTGGGTTGTATCCGTCACGGGCTGACTGACTCGACCCGACCCGCGCCCGCTTTCAGTATGTTGTCTTGTCATCCTTGTTGTCCATTCAAATTAAACAAAATACACCCACCCGCGAGCGACCCGCGACGGACATGACCCGACACGCGCCCCCTCTCTGTGTGTTTTGCGCTTAAGTCGGGTCCGTAAAGTAATGTTACTTCTGCAGGGACACTGATCTACTCTCAAGGGAGTGTAATTGAGTCATAATTCTTTCCTCACTATGTTTTTCTTTGCCATTGAAAGCACTGGCTGTGCGCACGTTTTTCGAGTAGAAAAATCCATTGGTACCCGATCGGTTTCGAACTCACAACACTTATGCTTGCCTCACAAGGTACTCTTTCGCGCCCTGTCCACGGGGTAAAAAAATGTCCTCTTCTAATTTTAATTTATTCAAATGCATAAACTAGTAACTACAGATTAAGATATGTATACCAGTAAAAACCAGAACTTGGTTGCATACAGCATTGTAACTGTAAAGAAAAGCTACTCAGAAAGGTTTTCTTCTTTCTCCACCGGTGGGTGTGCCAGACCGAAACAAGAACCAAATAGAATAGAATAGAATAGAAAAATGTTTAATTTTGCGTCACACAACAAACATAAAATAACAATACAAATTAAAACTAAATTATTGTGACGAAAAAAGGCACCAGGCACCACTCAGCATGTGCTACAGATTTGCATGTGTATGTAGCGCTGGTTTTCAGTAGAGCCTACGAGTAGCAGTAGTAGCAATGAACTGCGACACGATTCTCTAACAAACTATTAACTTAGGTTTATTTATTTACAAATCGAACCGTTTACCGCGGAACCCTCTGTGAAAACCAATCAAATCTTTCTTGCCGCGTTTTTTCTCGTGCACCAATCGACGTGAGATGAGTTTTTTGTTCAGTCCGCTGTTGACCTTCCAATCCTCAACAAGAAGAAAGAATACCTCCTACTTACTTTGACACGTGAGTTCGTATCTAAACGGATTTTTAATAGCTTTTGCGGCTAATGCAGTTTGCCAATCACAAGATTTTGACGAGTCACAACACCAAGATCTTAATCTTATATCAAGATGATTAACACTAATATAGACTGAGACTAGATGACCACGATTGCGCGGTGGGCGAGTGTTCGGTTGAGAAGCAAGAGGTTGCGGGTTCAATTATCATCATATCAGCCGATAGTCGTCCACTGCTGGACATAGGTCTCCCCCAAAGAGTTCACCATCCTCCGACAACCTGCGACCGCTTCAATGTCATCTGTCCATGGAGTAGGGGGCCGTTCACACTTCGTTTTCCAGTTCGTGGTCGCCATTCGAGAACATATTTTATTCCCCAGCGGTTATCAGCTCTGCGAGCTATATGGCCTGCCGATTGCCACTTCAACTTACATATTCTGAGAGCTATGTCGGTGACCTTTCTGATAAGCTGTGTCGGTCCGGTTCTTCTACGGATTTCCTCGTTGCGGATTCAATCGCGTTAGTGAAACTCCTAGTATAGCTCTTTCCATAGCTCGTTGAGCGACTTTGAGCAATAAAAAATAGCGACCAAGTCTCAGTGCCATAAGTCATCACTTGCAACACGCATGCGGGCTCAATCTAATCTCCTCCGATAAATATTTACATCAAATCAAAATAAAAAATCTTTATTTAGTAACAAGGGTCTTAGACAACATTACTTTATATGATATTAACAAATATTGTGTTTCTTGTAAGTAAAAATTGCTGCAGTGTTGCATTGAGTTCCTCGCTCTAACTAAGTAGAGACCTGTACGTAGATGCGAGGGAACCTGTACTTAGATGCGAGGGAACTTACAATGAAGAGAGGGAGAGAATTACATGATCTGCAAATGTTTGTTAGATTTTTTTAATCTGTTTTTGTCTCAGGAATAATTGGTGCATACGACAACGCCATCAGTCATAGCCATATTATTTATACAAACGCCTCCCTGAAAACTTTCATCGTAAAAAACAGTTATGTCACCTGCCAATGAATTAAAGGTTATAAAGTCGTACCAAATTTCGTGAAACACATATATTTTTACAAAGCATTCGCAATAAATTTCACCAAAATTAACGATATCGTAATGTCTCCGGCCCATAAGAATTTTACGCGTTTTCTTACGACTGGCTATTTTTATATTTTTAAAAATGTTTTTTATGTCAGTCATCAAAACGGATTTTACTTGAAAGTTGCATCTCATTTAGACGAGGCTTTAAATTAGATGTGATCCTAATAGGTAATAATTAAAAACTTGAAAGTTTAGACAAAAAAAATTCAGTACCTAAAATAGTCCGTTTAGGTGTGTGTATTTTACCACTACAGTGTCATAAAGTGTATTTATATTCTGCCTCCTCCAAGCAGTAGTGTGCAAACTGCACTGTGTTTAGATTTAAAAATTAATATAATTATAGAATACTGAAATACTTTTTTTTGATACTTACATATTAAACCATCAGACCCTACAAATATTTGCAGAAGATGCAAACATTGGTCCCGCTACCGAGGTCGTCTGATCAATGAACGCATGTGGTACTAGAAGTAGCGTCTACTGACAGCTCCCAATGCGAACTCTCTTAGAAAATAACTATAAAACTTTTTCTATATTCGAAAGTGTCATTTTCCGCTACACATCACCTCCTCGGAATAACAGGAAATAGAATACTAAGGGTCAACCTACATACCATAGTAACCTGCGGCGTTGCTGATATCACAATGTTTCATTATTATTATCAGCTATATATTTACACTGCTGGACATAGGCCTCTCCCATAGAGTGCCCTAACTAATCTCGAGCCTTCACCATCTAGCTTCCTGCGAGCGCTACAATATCATCGGTCCATCGAGTGGGGAGCCGACGAAATGCTTATATGCATGTTTCAACCTCAATCGGTCTTGACGTAACTGGCTTGCTCTAGACGTAGTTGGCTAAGTTGTCCTTAACAGATCAATGAAGATAAGCACTGTTCCGCGTAGTCACTATTTGGATGGGTGACCGCCAGTAGCAATTTCAACTTAGCGCTCCCGTGCTTTGGAGGACACGTTAAGCAGTCGGTCCCGGAATTTTCAAAGTTGATAGGCCATGACAAAGGCATTCGGTCAGGCGGCCTAAAAACTCTTTCACCAGAGTTGGCCACTGCCTCATACGAGCTTACTTTACTTTTAATTGCGCTGACCACAGAATAGACCAAATGCGCTGATAACATGCCATCACACGCTTAAACTCGTACATATCTGTGGATGCTGAAGCGTATGACGGTATTTGGCTCGATCTCTAGCAGAAAAACTTTGCACCATAAGGAAAAATAATAAAAACTACAGTCAGCGATAGGACGATGGATTGGTAGTTGAATGAGGACGGTTGATTGGTCAGCAGAGTGACGGCACAAAGATATCATCACAGATTCAGAAACAGTAACTTAAAATTATTTAGTTATTTTTATACCTAACTGAAATGGGAAAAAAAAGTGTGCAGTAAAAAATGTGTAGAAGAAAATTGTGCCGTTCGTGAGAATACTTACAGTGGCAACTAAGCTTACGGCTTATCTGATGTTAAGCAGTTACCGTAGCCTTTGTACGCTTGAAATACCAGAGGTCTTTTGCGCGTTGCCACCCTGAGACGTAAAACGTAGTCTCATGTGCCTGTATCTTCACCGGAAACCATACCATAAAGACGTAGTTATTAAGTCTCATTCGCCAAATACTTCACTTGCTACAGTGCCCTTTAAATCTAAACACATGAATGCTTGCACACTACATGCTTTAGAGGCAGAATATCTGGCACTGCGATGGTATATTATTTGCTACGTATGCGTATGCGCCACATCCCTATCCATTTACCAGTTACGGCGTGATTGAGTTCCAAACATACAAACTTTTGCATATCACTTATTGTAATTTGATGTTTGTTCATTTGAATGTCTGAATGGATGTTTGTCCTATATAACTCGAAAACCACTAAAATTTATACATAGATAACTAATGACCGGGAAAAGGACATAGGCTACTTTTTATACCGAAAAAAGGACGGTCTCTGAGTTCCACACGAAAGAATTCGCTAGCAACAGCCTAGTATTTAGTATTGGTAGGATTCTCATCGTAGCTGTGGCGCTATGACGCAAGCCGACGACCGACGTATGCGCATAATAACCGACTGTGTAACTAAACGGCATTTATATTACAATGTAGCGCCCGGCGATACCTTGTTTTATCCTCAATCAGTTCTAAATTAACCTCGAGAAATACTATATTGTATTTTTTGCATAAAAAACATGGGTGTGGTTTAATTGATTATTATTTTAGATGCTGGGAACTATTGGTGATGTCTTATTTCATTCGACGCGTTAATCCGACAGCTATTAAAATCCTATTTCATTCTGAAAAGTTCTTATTTCATTTTGAAAACTATAACTATAACTAACTAACTATACTAAAATAAAACGCAACGCAGACACACCTGGTGGTAGGACTCTTCAGCAAGAGTCCGTCTTGGTGGGTACCACCGCAGTGTCAGATATTCTACCTCCAAGCGGTAGTGTGCAAGCTGCACTGTGTTCAGGTTTGAAGAGCACTGTAGCAAGTGAAATTACTGGGCGAAAGAGACTTAACAACAATGTCTCGGGGTGATTAGCGCAGTGCAGTGCCACGCAAACTTAAAAACTTTAAGGTTTTTTTTTTTTTTTTTTATTCACAATAGGCTTGCGCTTGACCACTATCTCGCCTGATGTTAAGCGATGATGTGGTCTACGGTGGAGCACTTGGGTGGCACTGCATCTGTTAAAGTCAGGTATGGTGCTTAACATCAGGCGGGCGTCGTGATTGTTTTGTCAACGTAACGCTACTTTGTCTTTTTTTTTATGTCACCGACATAAAAAAAAAGACAAAGTAGCGTTACGTTGCACTAGTAGTAAATACAGGAAAAACTCGTTTTCCTTATGTATTGGATAATATATCGGAGGAAAACAATGCTGTTCCCTGTGAAACTAAGATGGATTAAGAATATGTAGAAACTGTGTTCTTAACTATTTTGAAGTTTGTGAGAATAATATGTAATTTAATACATCATCATCATCATTTCAGCCCGGTATCACCCACTGCTGGGTATAGGCCTCCTTTCGCTTATGCCATTCTTCTCGGTCCTGTGCAGTTCTAATCCAGGTTTTTCCAGCGACTTTTTCAATATCATCGACCCAACGCGCTGTTGGACGACCCGGATTACTTCTGCCTGTCCTTGGCCAGTCAAGGCTTTTCCCCAGCGACCATCACCGCGTTCACTTGTATAAATTAAACTATTATTAACCCTATAGTTGGCCACTGACTCATACGAAATTACTTTAGTGTATTTAAATAATCCGTTTGAAGTGGAAAATACAGGAAAATTATAGTCTGGGAGTTGTGTTGTGGAACTCGTAGTTTTACCATACCCACGCTAGGAACCCACGGGAATCCTAGTGTGTGGTCAATAGGGCATAGAATTGCCCTTTTTCTAACAAACTTTTCAAATAGACATTGGCATCGTTGGCAGCTTTTCAACTGTTTTTGGGTGTTCTTTCTCCTATTGAACAACTATAAAGGTTAAAGCTAATAATGGATCGAGTGTTTATTGATTGTGTTATAGTCACCCTGTTCCCATAGTACAAGCTTTGCTTAGTTCGGGTCTAGATGACGCTGCGTAAAAACGTCCACCAATATTTATCTATGTGTGTAAAAATGCGCGAAGATACTGACATAACAGCTGGTCACGTTTCCCCAATCCGCTGGTTTATTGATAAGTTTGTTTGAACCACGTGTTCTTAGATAAAATACATACGTTATCAAGCATTATTTTATGTGTCAGTAGAGCCAGTAGAGCACTGCTGATAATTCTGCGTCGCGTGACTGCTGTGTGCTTGATATTACATAGATTATTGAACACTTCATTGATCACTTCTTGGAGATCATTTCTTGTTTACGTTTTACGCCACCAATGGTGCTAAGGGTATAAATAATAAAGGTCATGATAAATGCATTTCATGTCAGCCAATAGACGTGCACTCCTGGACATAAGCGAAGACCACCAAAGACTGTCATCAGGGCCTTCACCATTCTTTGATTTCATGACTTCCTGGAACCGCAATGTCATCTGTCCACCGAGTTGGGGCCGTCTTTACCAGTTCGCGGTCGCCAGTCGAGAACCATCGATCCATTCGACAAGAGATCAATTATCGCATGATGAATGCGTATACGTATTCTGTGGCGTATCGAGGCAGTTTATAGTCATAGTCATAATATTTATTGGCCATAGGAACACTACAAGGTACACTTGGTCTCGCTATAACAATAATGATGTATACTTAGGTACTATAAATAAGTCATAATTAGGTAGGTATAACAACTTAACACAAAAATAAATAAATTCTAATGCTCAAGCACGTAGGTATCTTCCTAGCACATATTTTAAAATAATAATTAATTGTGCGGCTGTAAAAGGGCCTTCAAGAGGGGTTCATAGTGCAAACACGTCGCTCACTAGAAACATAGCGAACCTATGATAAGGCTCTTACACATTATTGTGCAACTTGTCACCAGGTATAATGATAATGATATCTTTGTCATCACAGGCGCCACGGTAGGCTTGCGCAAGGGACGATTACGGCGCCACTATCTAGGACAATGTACTTTTCGGGCCTTCGTGTTGACTCGACGTGGAGCTACGACCGGTTAACCGCACCACGAACCGAACTACCAACGTAGATATCTCTACATCCTGTATTTGTTATGTAAGTTGCAAACAACTGCATTCAGAAACCTGTTTATTCGTCATTATGCAAATAATATAAGTCCAGTTTTTTTTGGTCAATCGACTGAAGCTGTGAGTGAAGTAAGATTGCAAGTAATTGCGCAGCATGGCTATTATAACCGCCCGCATCCTAACAACTTTAAAAAAGCCGGGACCGTCTGCTTAACGTGCTCTCCGAAACACGACCACTCAGTTGAAATTGCCACTGGCGGTCACCCACATTGATGATTACGCGGAACAGTGCTTAACTTCGTTGATCTGTTAAGAACAACTTAGCCAGCTACGTCACGAGCGCTCCTAAAACTAAAGAAACTAAAATAATATTATCCTTGATCATGAAAAATAATATTCCGGAGTGAAATCGTACCTCATTTCCTGGCCAGGCACTCACTTACCGCACTACTGGGCTCGTCAAAATAATTTATGTGTTGTGTTGTATGATAAAAAATAAAAACAATTTATTACCTACTTAGAATTTGAATTACTACACAAAGGAAATAGCACAGACTGCGCTGTGGCTCATATCTATAGTCCTACATCCAACTGTCCGTATGTCCCCGGCCGCCATTAACTGCAGTGTTAAGCTACTAATGCATTATTCTGTGGCAGAGTGCTAAAGTTAATCGCACTCCTCGTATCTCTATAAATAGACACGTCTGACTTTGCAGACATCTCATCGCATACTCCACTGCCACAAAATCCTATATCCATTCTCACTACATCCAAATCCACCCCTTAACCACCAGCCATAACGTCCATTTTACATCGCACCGCGTTGAATAGTGAATGCAGAATTAAAGCTGCAGCGTTCATCGCTTGATTTACGATCTTGAATTGTAACCTGTAGAGAATAAGGTCGGTTCTGTGTTGTGCGCGGAGGTCACTGCTCCGGTATAGGCAGAGTTAGGTCGGGAAAATGAAGCGCCGTTTATAGTACTCCTTATAGTACTATCGTAGTATCGCGTGCATGTGTGTGTGTCGCATCGCGTCTGCAGTGCACTGCGGAGCGCTGCAGTCACAGCTTATTGTGGAGATGAGCTGGTTCTATTTGTCAATTTATATAAACTTATGAACTCAGTTAACTTTCATAATTATATTTTTACTAGTAAATACTAATTAATTTTTAATCTTGCGAGTTAATCAGCATCTTCTGGTAAAGCGCGGCTAAACTCCTTAACTGCGCTTACCATCACGCGAGAAATAGCCATACGCTGACCCATCATATATAAAAATAAAAATGAAAATCGCAAATATTCGTAGGACACTTTCTTAATAAAATAACTAGTATGTTAAAACAATGTACTTACATTATTTCATTTAATTTTTCATAACTTCATAAGTTTAAGTTGTAAGGTCTTACAATAGGTGTACTAGTGTACTAGTACACCTATTGTAAGACCTTGTTGACCTTGTTGACCTTACATACTAATTTGACATAAGTACTATTTAAATCCTCTCTAGGTGTATGGATTACTCTTTTTTGATTATGTAATAACTTAAACAAATTAAATTAAACGAAAAAACTTGGATTTTAAATCAATCATCATTATCATCATCATCAACCTATGCAGTCCACTGCTGGACGTAGGTCTCTCTCAATCAATCATATTATATCAAAATTTATATTGTGTGACAGACAAATTCATAATCATAATCATAATCATAATTCATTTATTTGAAACCAAGAAATACATTGTTACAATATTTACTTAACCACTAGTTCAGTAAACATAAATTCATGCAAAATCTTATCATATTTTATATACTTTCTAGTTAGTAAGTAATTGTCGGGAGACAACTTACCCAGCCATTTCCAGTGCCGCTGTGCCCCATTGCGCGTGTGTGCATTGCAGCGCGCCGTATAACTCTGTGAATGGAGATTGTATTTATGTTTTACCGCCTGAGGTCGGAGTGCGGTTCTATCGATTTTTTCCCCGCATTCCTTTTAGCTCCATGTCGGATGTGTTGGCGGGAAATTGTGACGCTAACAGTTTACGTCTCGACCCGGGACATGTACGTTGGTTTAAGGGTTCTTATCCACCAGAGAAAATTTTATACAAGTGGGTATGTAAGCTTATGGCCATACACTTGATGATGAGCGGTCACCTAGCCTGTGTACGCTTGCGCATCACAGTAACTATCGCTGCCACTCTAAGACGTAGATCTAAGTCTCATGTGCCTGTAATTTTATCAGATTCGGAAACACAACAATGCGAGCATTCCTGCTTGGCGGCAGGAATAGGTATGGTGGCGTGCTATGCAGCTGTGCTGCAAGGATGTAAAAGCTAAGCTACGCAATATGTGACCGTAATAGTCCGTGAATAGTAAGATGTACCAACCATCCATAGCACGCATCCTCTCTTTCTCTCCTGAGCATTATTATTCCCATCTGATGGTGGGGTCTGCTTTTCTGGTTCTATTTTTCTACTTCGTTCTATTCGACGCGTCGTTAGGGGAAACATTGCACCTCTCTTTCTCTCCTGAGCATTATTATTCCCATCTGATGGTGGGGTCTGCTTTTGGTTCTATATTTCCATGTCGCTCTATTCGACGCGTCGTCTGGGTAAACATGGCAGGACATGGTTTATAATGATCACATCTGTTATACCATTTTCGGTCTTCCCATGGCCCTGGACCCAGGAATGTGTGATCATTTTGTGTCCCAGTAGTTTGGGTTTTTTTTTTATACTACCTAAGTGGTAACCAAGCGTACGGCCCACTTGATGGTCAGCGGTTACCGTAGCCTATGTACGCATGCAACATCATAGATATCACTTGCGTGTTACTACCCTGAGACCTTAGACGGTAAGTCTCATGTGCCTGTAATTTCACCGGAAACCATACCCTTCGAACCGGAACACAGCAATGCGAGCATTACTGCTTGGCGGCAGAAATAGGTATGGTGGTAGTCCTTCCCCGGACGAGCTCTATCACGAAGAACTCTACTACTCTTAAACCTCTCCTTCTTACGTGTCCAAACCATCGGAGTCTGGTTTCAAGACTTCTGCGAACTTCTAGAGCACGCATGCATCTAAATAAAAACATACTAGCTTAGTTGAACCCGTTTCCACCAGCATCAGCCCATGAATATGGTGGAGTAGCTTTCGCCCGCGACTTGGTTCGCGTGGAACTCAGGTACCGTATTTATTTTCGGTATAAAAAGTAGCCATGTCCTATACCCGGTCATTATCTATTTACGAGCTGTCCCGCGCGGCTTCACCCGCATTTTTGCTGTGTTTATGCTATCCCACAGAAATAGTCCATTTTTTTCAGGATAAAAAGCATATGCGTTATTCCAGGACTTAAGAAATCTACATTCCAAATATCATCATAATCGATAAAGTCGTCACGGAGACGCGTGGTGACAAACATACATACCGCATACACACCCATATATATATATTGGATAGGATAGTGTGATACCAAAAGCATCCATAGCAACATACAGCACATCTTTGGTGGAAAAGCACCTGCTGCAATATAAAATGAAAATGCTCGAGGTTCATTCTGTTACCACTATTTTATTTTCCAGCATCTGCTGTTTCGAGGTTTATGTTCTTTACCGGGGTTATAGCTCAAAGTTTGGAGCCATTACTTGAAAATTATTTTAACTTTAGACTAGTTTTATGATAGAGCTCGCCCGGGGTAGAACTATCACAATACCCATTTCTGCCGCCAAGTTGTAAAGCTCGCATTGCTGAGTTCCGGTTCGTGGGGTATGGTTTCCGGTAAAATTACAGGCACATGAGACTTTCGATCTACGTCTAACGGTAGCAACGCGCAAGTATTCTCTGATGTTGCAAAGTACTAGGCTACGGTAACCGCTTACCATCAAGTGGGCTGTACACTTGGTTGCCAGTTTAGTAGTATAAAAAGAAACTATAATAAAACATATATTTTTGTTTTGTGTTGTTTTTTTTAAAAAGCTATTCATTTTCGATAAAATTATTATGGAACAGCACAAAGAGCTCTACTACTCTACACGTGTCTTATAGTCGGTTTTTGCTTATTTTTTATAAATTAACTTTTTATTATATTCTTTCAGGTACCAACGCTACCACTCTACCGCTTGCGGCAACGGTAAGCTATTTATGGCATTACAATATTACAATCTACCGTCTAGTCCATTATCGTAACACTAAAGAATTAGTCCGTTATCGAAGTAGCACTAAAGATAGTTAACAACACTAGCTCTAATCCATATAACATTGCGTCTTAATCGGACTTTATCTTATATCCGTAGAACTTACGTAGAAGCACAATACATCTTCTAAATAAACAGACTCGGACATGTTGACTCAGTGCCATGTAGCTCCTAAACTCACCAATTGTATTATGGGAGCCAGAAACCTCATAAACAAGTAGTTATTCGAACAGACTTTTACATCATTTTTACTATTAAACGAGATATTTACCATGATTTGTGAGTATTGTGAGAATATCGGGAATTAATAACCATGATAGTTTTAAAGACTAGACTTTTACATGTAAGCAATTTACTGCATTTTGAGGAGCTATTAATGTTGCCACTGCTAGAACACTGGCCTACCACGCGGACCCAATGCGGATTGGTGGATGGCACGTCATGTCTTTCGAATGTTTAGTTCTTGGACATGCCGGTTTTCTCGCGATGTTTTCCTTCACCGTATGAGAGCACTGGCATTGCGCACATAATTTTTTCTAATAGAAAAATCCATTGGTGCACTACCGGATTCGAATCCACGACCTTAGGATCGAAAAGCGGAGTCACTATCAATAACCCACTAGGTAGGCTGAAATGATGATGATGATGACAAAAAATATAAATAAAAACCAATAATAAAGGTACATAGCCATTATACTACCAGGTACATGTCGCTAGTTTATGGAGTAATAAAATGCAATCGTAATTTAATCGACGCTACCGTGCGGCCTCATTTATCTATCGATAAACCCTAGGGCGGGAACCTTATCGATATTATTATCGACTGCTTATCGATAATCGCACGTGGCGCTGCGGAGCTCGTTGCCTGATTACGAGTTAATGATAATACAAAGATTTATGTACTTCCCAGCCAAGGTACTGCGTTGGTTTAAAAAATCGCGTCCCCATAGTAATAGGCTTTGCTTAATTTAGGGCTAGATGACGCTGTGTAAATATGTCTGGCCAAAAAGGCATTGCCGAATTCTATAGGCAAGGGTGACTTTTTTTTCGCGTCCATCATCCAAACCTTGTTGTCTAATAGATAATACATACAAACTTCTAACTATAAAATCTCATTTCATTGAGTTTAGAGACATGCATGCCAAATAAGTTTCGTCTGTTACACTATTCTGTACTAGAAAAACAAGGTTTGGTTGATGGACGCGAGCAAAAAGAATGACGCCAATTTCAGGCATTGTCTTTTATGTTATGTTTTTATATTTATTTAAACACCATCATCTAATCTCAAAGTGTCATGCTTCATTACTTAAGTATATCCCGAGTCCCGACTCTACGACTCAAAAAAGAAGCTAGCGTGCTCATGCTAACATGGGCTGGAATACATACGTACAGTAAGTAAATTCTTAAGAGTCAGTGGCCAACTTTGACAGTTTTTAGGCCGCCCGAAGGCCTCCGTCATGGCCTAGCAACTTTGAAAAAGCCGAGACCCTCTCAAGCTCGGAAGCGCTCAGTTGAAATTGCCACTGCGATCATCCATCCAAATGGTGACTAAACGGCAATGGCGAATGGTAATGGCGTTTAACTTCGTTGATCTATTATAAACAACTTAACCAGCTACGTCACCGAGCGCTTCCTACGCTGATGCGGATTGATGGATGTTGACATTCATCTTGGTCAACCTATTTTCATACAGTAAACATACCAAACATTCCCATTCGCCAATTCACCAATTCGTACATCAACAAATGCACTTAGGTTTTAAAAGTGTTTGTGAGAAGCAAAAAGAGAAAGAGTTAAAAACAATTTCAAGCTGATTTACAAACGGACGCGAAAGTTTGCTAAGAAGCAGATCAATGAGTAATGTCAGCTTTCTTCTTGGATTTATACATTTTGCTGAGCAGTTTTAATAAACAAGAAGTTCAAGCTTTTTTTGTCTAGTCCAAATTACCAGGCAGGCACCAATTCCAAAAAAGTATGAATAGTAGATAAAATGTTTTTTGGAAGGCTGTTTGATTTTTTATTTAAATAATTTTTATATGAATTTTAGGCTAGTGAAACCGCGCGATTATTTGCATGAAATGTAGGATTGCTAGTTATAGATAATCCGAACAGACTATACAGTCTGTGTCTACAAATGTCTACTCTACAGCTGCAGACAATGGCACATCCTTGAAAGGCAAAACTCGAGCGCCTCAAGTTAAATAAACATTTCCATTCCATCACACTTGTTAACGGCGCGTAGGATACCATACTGAACTATGAAACGGTATGTATGTTTGTCTTCTGCTGCATTTTTGCATATTTTCATGTGCCATGGTACACCAAAGAAGTAAGAACCGACTGATACTGACTAAACTTGTGACCAAATACGTATAGATTTAATCTCATAGTACTGTATTAGGTATTCAATTCAATTTCATTCATAAAAATACTTCCCACCAAAAATATTTGCGTGTAAAATGTTGTTTCAACGAGACCATATGACTCGCACTGTCTAAAAGTTATCTCATGTACCAAGAGCCAAGCTTCCAACTCTACACGCCCTAACTCTACATGCCCTTGCTTCACTAGCTCTACATATTAGTTAAAATATTTGTATGTGGCTTGCAATACTATCATCATTTATCAGAGTTGGCCAATGACTCCTAAAAACTTACCAATTTACTATCATCATATCCCGAAAGATTTTGTTTATCTGGTATAATTATACCGTATACTCCAAACCCAAGTTATGAAGGTTTAAAAAATCAACGAAGGTCTTCGACAAAAGATACCTGTGTGTAATATCATGTTTTAGTGAAAATTATATAAAATTATATAAACGAGAACGAAATAATTTAATGAGCTATTATGCAGCAAAGTCAAATACAATAGCTAGTGTTACTTGCGTCATGAGCACACAAGTTGAATGTGTCGCTTTGTAGCTTGTAGTTGTTCAGGTGAACGGTTGCCATGGCGCTCCGGCCATTGTTTCATCGTCCACACTCATGTTGCTGCTACCGTACCGATGTATGTCAATAGGTCAGCTTGTTGGTTCTGTCGGTGCCGTCAATGTTGAACTAGTCTTTACTTGTTTTGTTTTATTGTAAAGAAATCACTTTCGTTAATGAACTGTTTCATAATCAATTAGTTAGAGTTTTCGGTAATCGATCTCTGTTTTGTTATGGTGATTTAATTTCAGTTCCACTATACATATTGGTAAATATTAATTTATTTGTTTATTTTATTTATTGAAAGTGTTATTTTATAAAATTAAGAATATATCGTACGATTTGCAAAAGTACTACAAAGGATATTATCTTCAAACGCAAGAAAAGCAACCCCTTGTCAAATAACGAACCCAATTTAAGAAACGAAAACGTACTGTCACGTCATGAAAAAATATTTTATAGAGACGCCCCTGCACATAATAATGACATCGGCGAAAGCCATTAAAAATAATCTGAGCGCCATTGACACAATTGATAATGAAACGCATAACGTAGACATCTCAAATTGTTGCTCTCATCAAAGTGTGACGAATTCTGCAATAAGTCCGCAAAGGGGTGGAGAAGATTGATCTGTGGGCAATGAGTCAGCATCTCTTAAGTTTTTGGATGAACATAGTATACAGTGAATGACTGTTACAATCACTGTGTAAAAGAACTGTTTCTGGTTATAAGTGTCAAGAGATGCACAATAGTAAATGACTAGATCTATAAGTTTTTTTTGTAATAAAAATATATGTTTTCAGTTACCTTTGTATCACATCGACGCTTGCCCTTGCTTATGCCAAAGTTACCTTTTTAAAGGGGTTTCAGCGTGGCACTTCATAATGCCGGCGCAGTCCGGAATAAGAGAAAAACCTAATAATTTACTTTTTTTATCTAAAAAAAAACATTTAATTTTAAAATTATTCCATTGTGTTTATTAAAAATCGAATGCTGCAATAGTGTGTAACAGAAGTTCTTGCTAAAACCAGTGTGGGACTACTGAGGCTTAAACTGTAGGTTTTGAGCTGACATGGCAACAGTTTTATCATTTCGCCTAAAAGCAATCCCATATCTAAAGCCACTAGACTATCAGTAGGTAATAATAGCTCGACCCAATTCAACGGTATTTCTTAAAAGAAAAACAAAGAATCACTGTATCGTGGTAGGCATACATTCCCCTAGCAACAGAGTTCGGTTATCAGAATACGTCAGTGAACGTTATCAATCAGAGTTTCGTCATGGCCTCGATTTCACCCACGCCCTGCGTTAATCTTGACTATTTACCCCGTTTCTTAATCCTATGCTACCAATTTAATCAGGTCTTTTGGTAAACGAGCTTCTCACAAAACCACAGCTCTGTCTTACTCGTGGAGTCCATTTCGTCGTGATATTTTAATTATTTGCGACTGGTTCGCGTTGAGTTTAGAAATATGCCGAAAGAACTCTCATTTTCCTGATTGCTCTTTCATTTGACTTCTACCTTAGTCTAGCATCATTAATTGTAGGTTATTCTAATTATATTTGAGGAATATATAAAAAAAAAAAATTAGATTCTTATCAACGGTTAATAGGATAATTTTTATAAAACTCTTTCTGGGAAGTAGCTTATCGCATCCTCGATCGCGGCAACGATAGCGGTTTACATACGAATGACGATAATTATGCGGTGTATGTTAGTAAGTTAAAAAAAAACTTACAATAATTTGGGATACTTTGAATTTAATGAACCAAAAATCCTTATTCGAAGTCTTGTAGGATATAATACTTTAGGCTTATCGGAGAACTTATTCATTGCTTACTAAATGTGTAACAAACAGCTCCCTACCTCCATGGATCGTGGCGCTGCCAGCCTGCCAGCCATTACTTTTATTATTATAGTACAGTCCATATACCCCGACTTATTAATATAGGCTCTGACAATGTTCGCCGACTATCAGACTATTTAATTGCGATTTTATCTTTGCTAATTGTTCTTTATAGTCCTGTTCAGTATTCAGATACATTTAAATATAATGAATGAATATAACGGTACTCAAAATTGTATAATTTATTTAGCTTGTATCTTGTAATGAAAAAAGAGATGGTAGAAAACGAGTGCTTACCCGTTCGACCCAAGAATTTTCTACACAATAGATATTTTGCTCCGTTCGACCCAAAACATTTGATTCAAGTTACCCTTTCTACCCACACCTACTTATTCCTAATTTCTATTGTTTAAATTCAAATAAATGGTACAGTATTTAAGATTAGTAGAGTTCTTTGTGATAGAGCTCGTCCGGGGAAGGACCTGTTTATACACCATACCTATTTCTGCCGCCAAGCAGTAATGCTCGCATTGCTGTGTTCCGGTTCGAAGGGTATGGTTTCCGATGAAATTACAGGCACATGAATGAGACTTTCCATCTAACGTCTCAGGGTGGTAACACGCAAGTGATATCTATGATATTGCATGCGTACATAGGCTACGGTAACCGCTGACCATCAAGTGGGCCGTACGCTTGGTTACCACTTTAGTAGTATAAAAAAAACAGTGAAACACTAAAGTAAAAGGGTCAGCAGACAAAAAAAATTAGATTACTACTATAAATATTTTTTTTAATAAAATCAGTCTTAGTCAGTTAAATATTTGTGTGGTTTAATTAAAAATTGTATTTTCATTATTAAATAATCATTACCGTTTTGAGATGTAATATTATACAGTACAGTAGAGTTGCTCGCTATATTTTAGCTATTTGTATGTCAGTCGTATAAGTCAATTCAACTAGTTTTCTGTCTTGTTACAGATCCACGCCGCCTCGTCCGATGCAAAATTTGTTTTAAATGGAGCGTAATTTGAGTCCACCAACATGAATTAGGCTCTTTGTGTTACATTATCCTATGTCTTATGTAGATAATTCCTAGTAAGTTCTGGATTTAAATGTAATTTGCAGTCAACATTTATCACTGAAACATTATAGAAAATTTTGATCTTTTGGAACGTGATAATGTTGGATAGCAGTTTTGTTTAATCGTAGGATGGATTTGTAACGCCTATTAGTCCAATTTTAGACATTATAACATTATTTTTACCATCAGCAATGGTAAGATCGCGGAGGAAAACGCAAAAATGAACCTCTATTTCATAAGTTCTATGACTACTAATGATTGTTATCTCTTTAACGTTTTTCCGATTTCCTTCCCGCTCAGACTCGTTCACGCGTTTGTCTACTTTATCATTAAGTTTTTGTTTGTATTGTCCTTAAATGTTAATGTTTTAATGACTAACAAGTACTAAACATTTTCTAAAGCATGACTATTAATACAATTTTTAAACTTCAACTCGCGAGTGTGCATGACTTTATATAACCCGTTTTAATTTATTATTCTTAAGTTTAATGGTTAATTATGATGTTCAATTAAACAAATACTTTATTGACATGTTATTATTTTATGTTTTATGATTTATTTTAATGATTATGATAATGCTAATGTTTACTTCAACAAAATGTGAATAGAGATCAGATTGTATATTGTCGTACGCCCTGCTGGATGAAACTTGATTTTAGGTTTTTAAATGTATCACAACTTAATTTCGAGTTTTGGTTATGCATGGCAATTACCAGGGATTGCTTTCCTAGTTTTTTTTAAGATGAAAATTTTGATTATGCAATCTGTATTTTTAATGAGATTTTAAATAGAGATCAATAAACGTTTCGGCATGAATGTATTTGTCTTATTCTGTTCCCATGTATTATTTATGTGTTCCCACATTAGCAGTGTGTCTTGAGCATTGAATTTGGAGGTCGGACATAAAGTCATTTTTCAATTAATCCAATGTCATCAGGACGTGCCGACCTCTGCTCCGGCTGGCTAAGTAACTTGATAAACCCCGCCAAGTGATAATGTGCTTTATACTCATCTCATTAACTGTTCATTTGGCATTTTTCGGCAATGAGAGATAATGCGCAAGTTTGTACAGTTGGGCATTCGAAAACTGTTCCTGCATGTAGTGTAGCCATGGAACATATCATAGATAGCAGTGCAAAATCATATGAAATAAGTTTTCATACGTCACACCTGCTCCTTACCTACACACACACTGCTCTAAATCACAGCAAAATGATTTCACAGATTGTTCGGTATTCATCGGAAATCATCGTGTCAGGTGCATTGCTATTTGCTCTAAATCACAGCAAATAATAAAATCATCACGTCATTCCGTGTGCAGAGCACTACTATGACTGCTATTTAAGCTATATTTCACAGCAAATGATATCAAAGATCGTTCGGATTTAATCGGAAGTAATCGTGTCTGTAGCAGGTGATTCGATTGGTGAGGAGCATTCGGTCGGTAAAACCGTCCCGAGCGAGAGCGAGACACGCTAAATGCCTATTTACGGCGTGCGAAAAGAGCGAAAAATACATTGTCGATACGTACGTCGTCAAACGATAATGACCTTTGACTGTTACCTACTTCTATGAGTCAAAAAAGTTACTCGAAATAAACAGATTTTATTTTTATTTATTTATTTTGACCGAACTTGGCATCTTAGTGCGGGTTAATTTTAAGCTTTAATTTTAGTGCGGGTTCATTTTAACCTACATGCCCGTAAAGCTCTGTTTTGCATTTATTTTGTCTAAGAAATCGTCAACTAACTTTCTTTTTTTTTCTGGTGGCTGTCTCTTTTTTTGTGGCAGTGCAAGGCAAATTCATTCTGCCACGTCAAAAAACGTCACTTTTGACACTTTAAACACTTTGACACTTTTATTGACTTTGACAGAATTTGATATAATTATTGATTGCAAATAAAAAATAAAAATGCGCTCATCAGCTGTGCGGGCGAAACGTACAACAGCTGTATATATATAAACTGTATATATATAAAACCAACAATCATCATGGCGTAGAGAGCGACTTTACTCATTATATATCACCTTCTGTAGCACTAATAATCTGAGATAGCACTATAAACCGACCATCTTCTGTCTCAGATCCTCCATTGTCAACCTTGTGTTTCTTCTTCTTCTTGTAGGCCGTCTCAAGTGCGACAACATGATAATAATATACCAAAGTACGTCATCCGTTCGTTCATTTTTTTCATAACTTTTTTTAATTTATTTAGCTTAGAGTTTAAATTATACAAACGATACCTACCGGTTATTATTTTTGTATTAAAGCAGACGTATCTGGCTTTCTTTTGGTATAAAATAAATAGTTAGACATAAAATAAGAAATAAAACAAAGCAATTAAATCCGGACGTGAAATTCGACCCGCCATGACGTCACATAAAACATATTAAATCACGGTAAAATATTCGCTTCCTTATTTGCCTAGTGTTGTATATCAAAAGATTCGTAGTTCAACATTAATATAATCGACTAAGTTCCTGATCGACTAAAGTTGAATCATAATAGAATCCACTAAGGTTTCTTATTGGATTGATTTGTGGCCTTTTAGTACTATGGACGTATGCTGGTAAAAACTTTTGTAGTATTATAGTGCCACTGGACGTTCTAGTGGATATAGTGTTTCATTGTGTTTCAAGTTTCAACCCTGTCGACATTGACATTGGCAAAATTGTGGCAAACTCAGCCACAGACGCCACAAATTAAAAGAAGAAGAAGAGATAGCACTAGTAGCTTTCACCAAATGACATTTTTAATATTTTTTTTTTTTTTGTTAAGTTTTAATTTGTATTGCTATTTTTATTTTTATGTTAATTGTGTGGCGTTAAATAAATATTTTTCTATTCTATTCTATTCTATTCTATTTTAGACCGTCAAAATGAAAATCATATCCTGTGAAAAATAGCATGTGAAATAGCAGTGACAAAATTTTATAATATCATCATATGATAATGATTTTAAAATAGCAATCATTTCCATGACTAATGTAGTGGGAAAAGGTTAAAGAGGTCGAAACAGTATCGCTAAGCAATTTTTTTGAATGTTTTTCTGGGTCAGATATTTTTTAATGTGGCCTGAAGTAGGCAATGTCATCATGAAATTATTATGACAATTCGGTACACACCTAAACAATCGAATAAGCGAGCTAACGCGACTAACGTTTTCGTTAGCTTGCCTTCGGCTAAACCACAGGCTAAGGCTACGTTTCCACCAGAGCTAAGCGAGAGATGTGTTTGTTGGAACCAATATAATCGCTTCATTGAAGCTGTCAGAGCGAGACTAGGTAAATGAAATGATTCTATTGAAACACAGCCTAAACGTCTACACCCGTGCCTTACTCTTGAATCCAATGACAATTCCGATCCAATCGCAATTTCTATTTACTGCTGTCAATTTTTTTTACTCTTGAAAATAAGGTTGAATTTGGCGCTAGGTTTGCTGTCAAAAGTACGAAATGTCATATTTCAATAATAGTCCAATACCGATCGCGTTCCAGAGGCCCCTGGCCCCTGGCTTGTTTATTTTCACTCGGTAAATCCACAAACTCAAAAAGCATTGAAGTGTAGTTTATTCACTTTCTTCATTACATAATCTTACGCTACAACAGTTAATAAATTCTGAACTAATAAAATAATAAACACGCAACAGTTAAAACACACCAATAACCTTACCCTGATATACATAGTCATGACGCGATGACGCGACGGCCATTTTATTCGCCTCATCAGGCCAATAGACGTAGACGTTTTACGTCTACTACACTCGTAACCAAGAGACGTATTTATTCAGTCTCTTTCGCTCAGTAATTTCACTTGCTACAGTGCCCTTCAAACCTCAACACAGTAATACTTGCACACTACTGCTTGGAGGTGGAATATTCTTCACTTTGCAATTTATTCTGTTCGTTCTCAAGGCTGGGGCCACAAAACTATATTTGAGTAGAATGAGTGAGTGTATGTACCTCGCGTGCCGAAAAAACGGGCTAAGTAAGGGCTGAGAACCTCTTTACTCGCCGCGAAACTCAGTCTGCTCCCAACCGGTGGTGGTGTGCCAGTGCCTAGAATCGGTTTGTGATGTTTTATCGATGCATTTAAATCATTTATTTTCGCGCGACTTATGTTTCCCATCACTAATACATTTGTGTGTAAAATACAAATACGCAAAATGTTACACGCTCGGTTTCCATACAAATCGACGAACTCTTTCATTCTACTTAAATATAGTTCTGTGGCTAGGGCTGAGGCGGCTGAGACCGACAACAACAACGGCCTCTTGCTAAAGAATCCTACCAGGTTAAAAAAAAGAAAAATTAAAGGTTCAGCCTAGAAGAATCTGGCAACAAAAATCACTAAGTTCTTAGATATTATTTCGATAATCCCTCTTCATTACGAAGCTCCAGTGATCCTAATGTCTTTATTTATCTATCCACCGAATAAGATCAATCGGCGCGTTACAGCAGTTTTGATCAGTGTGGTTTGTGAATATGGCTGATTTGACATTAAGCGTGCGCGCCGAAAGTCGATAAATAAAAGTAGTCTTACAAGTGACTTTTACACTTGCGAAATTTGGCGACTTAATTGGGTTGTCGCTCTCAGAATTTAAGGTAAGTGTTCTACAGAAAGCGATGAGAGATTTAACACAGCTCTGCCAATATTTTACTTCATTTGCGTCAGTTATACCCAAGAAAATTTTAGAAACTATAAAAGAAGAAGAATTGTTAGATAGCTGTACTGTGTCTGTGCCTGCTACAAAGTTAAGGGAATTCTAGTATTGTTGAGTCACCGGCGAAGTAGTACTTGCAGAAGGAAGCGGCGGAGAGAGAGCGGGGGGAAAACTTCTCCACGGATTGGATCCGTCGCAGTCGATCAGGGCATAGAAGAAGGCTCTACGCCCTCCAACAGCCGCAATAACATGGGCTAGGGTGGTAACCACAGGGGTACCACCTTAAAATACCTCGAGGTGGTGCGCGCGGTGTCGCGGACGCCCCATATAAGACGCATAACGAAGTGGGGACTCTCTTGAGTCTCTGTACCGCGGAAGTTATAAGTTCCCGCAGCCCTGATTACGCGCTTAGAAAGACACCGCGTGGTTTTTAGCCGGTAGGAGTCCGGCAAAACCCTTTCGTTGCCCATGCACGAAAGAGTATCTATGAGGATTCCCACACGTATAAAAAAAAGGTTAGACAATGTCAAGTTTACTCGTTTCCTGTAGATTATTAAGATTTTTTTTGACGGCTGTCAAATTAACAGAATACGAAATCCAGCAAGATTGTGTGTTTTGTTAGCTCAAGAAATGTCTTACAGTGTGCCACAAACTTTACCCGTACCGTGCAATGCGGATTTAAATATGACACAAGTTAAACGCAGCCAAGTATAGGAGTTCAATATAATTGCAGTTTTTTTTGGAACTTATCAACACAATTTGTACTCGGGAGTTTTCATTCCATGCAGTATTTAATGTTTTTACATCAACAACCTTAATGTTTGCAATCGGAATGCGAATATGGAAAAGTCTAGTTGTGCAGGAAGTTTTAAATACTTTAAAAATCGTCATCATCATACCAGCCAATTGACGTTACTGTGCTGGACAGAGGTATCGCTCATATAGTGCCTGAACGATCTATCTTGAGCCTACACCATTCACCGACTTCGTGCGACCGCTAAAGTGTCATCGGTTCATCGAGTGTGGGTCCTAGACTTCGTTGTCGCTATTCGAAAACCCATCATCATATCAGTCAATAGATGGACAGGCCTCTCTCACGGAGTGCCAGAACAATCTTGAGCCTTCATCATCCGCCGACACACTGCCACATCAGTCGAGCGGGGGTCCTACACTTCCATAACAGTTCATGGTCACAACTTAATAATGCCTGCTAATGTTTCCACTGCTGGGACACTGGACTACTCTCAAGCGAGAGTGATTGGGTCTTAATCCACGCGGACCCAATGCGGATTGGTGGATGGCACATGTCGTTCGATTATTTAGTTCTTTGACATGCCGGTTTCCTCACGATGTTTTCCTTTACCGTATAACACTGGCATTGCGCACATAATTTTAATCCATTGGTGCACGAACTTAGGATAGGACGGAAGGCGGGGTCACTACCACTAGACCCTTTTTTATACTACTAAAGTGGTAACCAAGCGTACGGCCCACTTGATGGTCAGCGGCTACCGTAGCCTATGTACGCATGCAACATCATAGATATCACTTGCGTGTTACTACCCTATGACCTTAGATGGTAAGTCTCATGTACCTGTAATTTCACTGGAAACCATACCCTGCGAACCGGAACATAGCAATGCGAGCATTACTGCTTGGCGGCAGAAATAGGTATGGTGGTAGTCCTTCCCCAAACAAGCTCTATCACAAAGAACTCTACTACTCTTCTACCTCCAGTGCTCTTGGTCACAACTTAGGATCTTTTGACTCCCAGCGGCTATCGGTTCTGCGCACAGCCTGCCCACTAACCATTCTGAGGATTCTGAGAATTATAAATGAATGAGGCAAAAATAAAAACAAAAGAGCTTTGAGTATGTTAGGATTGCAGCATCATAATCTCCGCTCATTAATTAAGTAGGTGGAACTGACCTAGACACCAGAGTTTTTGTCTGTCTAGTCTCGTGACCTTACAGTGTGCTGGACACACACACAACGATATTATATTATAATAACGTTGGAAAAATATATGCAGTTATAACTTAGTCTTATCTATGACGTCTGTATTGACCTCGGTGGCGCGGTGGTTGTATAACGAGAGGTTGCGGGTTCGAAGATCGCTGCGTGATAAATGTTTACATAATATGCAAATATTTATGACGACCGATGTGGCGCGGGGTGCAGGTCCGCCTGCGACGCAGAGGTAGCGGGAACGATTCCCGCCTCGGGACAAATGTTTGTACGATCTACAAATATTCCGGCTGTTCTGGGTATTTTCTATATATAATAAAAAATATCTATATAGAAACTAAATATTTAAACTATTTTGTATTATCTTGTTTAATAAATGTAATAATTTTCCTTGTGGTTATTCCAAATTTTATAAAATTTATGTTTTAAATTTTTGATAAATTTGTTTTTCAGTCTATCCGTTTTAGGAAAACCCGGAATGAATTATCCTAGTCGTGGATTTCCCTATTTATATTGTTTAGTTAAGGTCCCTAATTATTACTGGTTTATACATATTGTTGGTAAATAAATTAATAATGGACAGGACATGTTTCCATGACCTACTTACCAGTATTTGTTCCAGGTCTGGCTTTTTCTATGTATTATAAAAAGTATGTATTTACGAAAACATCTACTTTTGGGTATTCCTAAATTGTATTATATTATTGTTGTTATAACGACCTTTCTGTGGTTTATCAACCCACTAAATATTAACTGACAAGTATAATTTTTAAACTGTGTAATCCAATAGCCGGACTGGAGACATGACACTGATTAGCAGTGACATGCGCACGCGTTGTTTTTTATGTCAATCACATTTATCTTCAATTGTGTGCAATTTGCAAACAATTATTTGCCAAGGCTAACATGCTGTTCTAAGTGAAAGAAAGTGGTGCCATTAATATTTTAATAAATAATAGTTTGCAATACGCACTGTTTCTCGAATAGTAAAATCTATTAGTGGACGACCGGGTTTGAACTCACTACCTTAGCATCGGAAGGCATCTTCAGTGCTCTTTTTTGTAAATCCTACTAGTATTATAAATGCGAAAGTCTGTGTGTGGGTGTATGTTTGTTACCACGTATCTCCGTGACGACTTTATCGATTGTGATGAAATTTGAAGAGTAGATGGCTTAAGTCCTGGAATAACACATAGACTTTTTATCCCAGAAAAATGTACTGTTTCTGTGGGATAGCAACTGCAAAAACGCGGATGAAGTCGCGCGGGTAAGCTCATAATACACACTTTTGGCACAGAGCTTTTGGTCCTATAACACCCAGACCCAAACATTTGTCCCGGAGCGGGAATTGAACCCAAAACCTCTCTATTCTTAACCGGACACTCGACCACCAAGCCATCGAGGTCATCTCTTTAATCAACTTCATTAAAAACAATGCACTCGGTAATCAATTAAAATAATTTACAACCACATTTTCTTAACGGCACTAAAGGAGTTTCTATATGGCGAGTGAATAATAATGTATTAAAGCCTAATTATAATGATTTATGGATATCATGGATCGTAGGCAAACACAGTTAAGCGCATGATACAAGAAATATAATTAAAAAAACTTACCTTAGCTTTATTAGGTACGTGTACATTGTATGTTCGTAACAATTGATTATGAATATGGAGGTTATTAAAATGCAAATATTAATGTTATTGCTGACTAACTAAAACTCAAATTAATATAATATTATACTTAAACGAGTACTTTATAAGGTTTTTAATTATTTTTTAATATTATTCAAGCAACAGATTCTACACATATTTTTTTATAATGAAATATTCATAAACTTTCTGTTCATACCTACATATTTCATAAGTTAAAATAAGGTTTTCCAAAAAAGTAAATAAATAAATGAATAATACTGTTTTGTATATGAATTTTCTCAACATCAGGCAATATGACTTTTCTCAACATCAGGGATATATGAATTATCTCAACACCAGGCAATAGGAATTTCCTCAACATCAGGCGAAATACCCTCTTGTTACCCGCTGTTATAATTAAAATCTTTTTTTGGAGGATTCCCAATAGATGTTTGCATTGTTTGAATATCCTTATCAAAATATTAGGCGCCATATCTTACCGGAGAATTCAATCTAATTAGTTTTATCGAAAACGGCTTAGCCTTGAGTCGGGATCTTGATAGTCTAGACACAACCATGAACTTCTCAGAAGTATCTTTGTTTTAATCCAGGTTAAAATGTCTGTCTAAATGTTGACGCAGCCGAATCAGCATCAGATCAGCTTCGCCTCGCCCAACGACTCGGGGTTAACCAGCCATCGGTTACTGCTAAGTGACCGCGTGCCGGCAACTAGTCTACGCCTTTTTATTACGTCTTTCGGGCAATCAATACAAGTAATAGTTGAGCACTAACTGTTTTTTTTGTCAGCTAATGACGAGACGTTTAAGTCGTTCGCTTGGTGTTAAGCGCCACGCCTGACCATAACAGTTCGAGTGTCGCTTGTCTCGAAGTTTTTAAGTTCTGCGTGGCACCGCACGCTCGACACCCTTAGTCATAGTTAGTACCTTGTGGCGTTTTGCGTTCGCTGGGAGACGGAGTTATCCTTAAACGATGTTGATTATTATGACACTGCAATTAATTTTAAATCGAGTTGAGGCCAGGTCTATCGCCGGGGCGATATATCTGCGCCAACTGTAAACCAGATTTGAAGGTCGTTCTGTTAACCTAAAATGTAAAGGTGAAACTTAATGCCTGGATAATTAAGTGGTGCGCTAAAGGTTCCATTCGGATTAGACTTTGGATAATTGAAATTACAGTACGGTTGATAACATAAGCATTGAATTGAACGCAAACATACCCTGAGCTTAGCTAAGCGAGCTAAAATATTTAGGCACAAATTATAAGATACAAAACAGATGAAAAATTTCTAGTTGGTACTTTTCCGCTTATCTTTTCAAGTAATGAGGTCACACAGTTAACCTCAAAAGAAAAACATCGTCAAGTATTTCATCCCTCCACGGGATATCATCAGGAACATCGAATTGTTCTCCGGTTGACGGTGTTGCAGACGTTTTGCTTCGTCGAGCGCTGGAGCAAAAGCTTTGTGACCTCCTTAGTTAAAAAGTTAGGCGGAAAAGTACCCACTGCAAGAATTACTTTGTCAATTTGATTTCGGAACATAATGTCAAACATTTTTGAAATCAATTTAAGAAGGCAATTGTTGCATGCAATTATTGATCCGTGTAAAAACTGAATCCAATATCTATAAACTTAAAAAAATCTAAAGGTAAATAAAATAAGCTAAGTAAGTAAATAAGGAAAGCACTGTATTATTTATGTACTGCACTGCAGTGTGTATTGCTGACTGACCACACGATCAGGGTTGTCACACTAGGCACTCTAATAAAAAGTAAGCAAGTTATGAGTCAGTTCGGTTGGCACTACACTCAAGCTTTATGATGAAGAGTTTGTTGCCAGATTCTTCTAGGCTGGGGCGCGAGAACTGGCGTAAATTCACCTAGCTTTAAAATGATCCTTGTGAGATAAGATAAGATAAATGTTTATTTCAAAATGGTCATCATAGTACACGAATAATACATATTAACAATGGTAGGTAACGTGCAGTTAAGTTATTATACAAGGTAGTGTATTGTGTGTAAGAAATGACCCGCTACCGGAGGATACGTTGAGCTCCTCGTTCTAACGAAGTATAAACTTGTATACTATCAGTATATGATTGAATAAAGATATTTTTACTTTTCTTTTGTGGTTAACTCTGTTGACGGAGTTAAGGTGTATCCCGAAAGGCCTCCGTCATGGCCTAATAACTTTGAAAAACCCGGGACTAGTCAGTTCGTACCTTGCTTTAGAGAAGCAATAAGCGACTGCTTATCGTGCGCTCAGTTAAAAGTTGCCATAAATAATAAAATAAATAATGATAGACATTAAACGTGCGATCTGTCACCCTAGGCGGACAAAACTGGGTAACATATGGGAATAAACGATTTTACGCAACGCTATCTAGCCCCGAATTAAGCAAAGCTTGGACTATATAGTCCAGGATATACTAAGCAAGTTTGTATTGAAAGTCAGTAGTAAACTCTGGCTAATCTAAATGGTGACGCTGAACAGTAGCCAACTCCGGTGACAGAGTTTCTAGGCCGCCCGAAGGCCTCGTGTCATGTTCTTACAACTTTGAAAAAGCCGGGACTGACTCCTTCGTTGATCTATGAACAATATAACCAACTTTGCCTTGAACGCTCTTGTATCTATTTTTTTATAAATTATAAATAAATTAATTAAGTAAATTTAATTATAATTTTAAATAAATTATCACAATACAGTCCCGAAAGTAAGTGGTAGCCCTACTGCATACGCGTACGGTATACGTATGTTAATCAATCTAGATAGGAATGCACAGGTCACTGACCCTGTGACGTGTGCAGTGTCACAGTTCTACGTGTTTACTAACAAACGCTTCGTAGAATGCGAGGTAATAAATGTTTTTTTAGGTTACGTGTTAAGATGTGCCATAACGCGGCGCTTCTAGTAACCATTATAATTCAGGAGACTTCAAGGCTAGATTCTTCAAGGCTCACATACATCATCACATAGCATCAGGTGAGGTGGTGGTCAAACGCTTGTCAACATACATTATTAAAAAAAAACGTTGTAGAACTCAGTATTTACTCCAGGTATGAGTCAAATGTTAATAAAATATTAAAATTTTACTTTCTTTGAAAAATTATCTGTAAAAGAAAAAGTTTTATTGCGCCAACATTTCATTGGAAAAATGGGACATCTTTGCCCAGCAGTGGGATGACATAGGTTAATTTAAAAAAATTGCGCACGTATTAATTTAGAACTCAAAAACATTACGGCTTGTTGCAGATTAATCTCTTTGGCGACAATAATTCAAAGTTAAATTAATTAATAATTCAATAACTGAAGCTATGTTAGCATAGACACAAGCAATGTTTTGACTCAATATAGAGAGTCTCCATCAGAGTGAGTGAAACAGCACGCCCATTTAAATATCATTTAGGTTTACTCTTTTGTATACAAACTTAATAGTCTACGCTACGGTACATAGTAATAAACAAATAAATGTTAACATAATAATTATACAGACAAAACACTATTAAGTTAAATAATAATCCTGAGAAATTCCCATGATTGTAAAGTTTATTGCATTATGTCATTTTATTAATTAATTTAATTAAAAACAAGCAATAAAATTAATTATAGTTTGATAAAGTATGACATCACTAATACTAATTAAGTATTTAAAAATGCTGCCCAAATCCAAAACCCCGAGAGCTTTCAGCTGGAACTACAAAACCGTTTCCAGTGTCTCGCCGAATGCGAAACAGTGGACGAGCTAAACAACGGGCTGGTAAAAATTGTCCAAGAAGTCGGGTCGCGGTTTTATAAGACTCGACCGAAAAATAGAACTCAGAAACTTCCTGAGCACACTCTTAAACTCTTGGCAGAACGAGGCGAAATGAGGCTGCAGTCTTCAGTTGACATGTCGAAATACGGCGTGCTCAACAGACAGATCTCCAAGTCCATGCGACACGATTTGCGTCTTTTTAATACTAATTGTATTAAAGATGCAATAGAGCGTAATAAAGGCTCCAAAGTGTTTGCAAGAGATTTGTCTATTGGGCAGAGTCAGTTGACAAAACTGAAGACCGACAGTGGCAGTATCGTTTCGTCAAAGCCAGAGATTTTAAGAGAGCTCGAGAAGTTCTATGGACAATTGTATACCTCATCGCAAAACCCTGCTCCTAGCACGTCTAGCGATGCCAGAGCCCGTTTGACTCGACACTACACCGAAGACATCCCGGACGTCAGCCTGTACGAGATTCGGACTGCATTAAAACAGCTTAAGAACAACAAGGCACCAGGGGAGGACGGAATAACGACTGAGCTTTTGAAAGCGGGTGGAACACCGGTACTTAGGGTTCTTCAAAAGCTCTTCAATTCCGTTATCCTTGAAGGTACAACGCCAGAGGCGTGGAACAGAAGCGTAGTGGTACTGTTCTTTAAGAAAGGTGACAACACCCTATTGAAGAATTATAGACCCATTTCGCTTCTGAGCCACGTTTATAAGCTGTTTTCTAGAGTAGTAACCAATCGTCTCGCTCGTAGGTTTGACGACTTCCAGCCTCCTGAACAAGCCGGGTTCCGAAAAGGCTTTAGTACTATAGACCACATCCATACGCTACGGCAGATTATACAGAAGACCGAAGAGTATAATCGGCCGCTGTGTCTAGCGTATGTGGATTACGAAAAAGCCTTTGATTCTGTCGAAACCTGGGCAGTGTTGCGGTCTTTGCAGCGATGCCAAATTGATTATAGGTATATCGAAGTGTTGAAGAATCTGTATAGTAAGGCCACCATGTCTATCCGTCTTCAGGATCAGAACACGAACTCTATCCAATTGCAAAAGGGGGTGAGACAGGGAGACGTTATTTCTCCGAAACTGTTCACCTCTGCATTGGAAGATGTTTTTAAGCTTCTGCACTGGAACGGGTATGGCATCAACATCAATGGCGAACACATCACTCACCTTCGATTTGCCGATGATATAGTCATCATGGCGGAGTCGCTGGAAGACCTTGGCACTATGCCGGGTGCCGGTACATGTTGGGAACGATATCATCGACGTTGTTGACCACTACGTCTATTTAGGACAGGTGATTCAGCTAGGTAGGTCCAACTTCGATAAAGAGGTCAGCCGACGAATCCAACTCGGATGGGCAGCGTTCGGGAAGTTACGGCATATTTTCTCGTCACAGATACCGCAGAGCCTCAAGACGAAAGTCTATAATCAGTGCGTGTTGCCAGTGATGACTTATGGCACTGAAACGTGGTCGCTAACTATAGGTCTCGTTCAAAAGCTCAAAGTCGCCCAACGAGCTATGGAAAGAGCTATGCTGGGAGTTTCACTACGCGATCGAATCCGCATTGAGGAAATCCGTAGAAGAACCAAGGTCACCGACATAGCTCTTAGAATTAGTAAGTTGCAATGGGCAGGCCATATAGCTCGCAGAACCGATAACCGTTGGGGAATAAAGGTTCTCGAGTGGCGACCACGAACTGGAAAACGAAGTGTAGGACGGCCCCCCACTCGATGGACCGATGACATTAAAGCGGTCGCAGGAAGTCGGTGGATGGTGAAGGCCCAAAATCGGTCGTCATGGCGCTCTTTGGGGGAGGCCTATGTCCAGCAGTGGACGTCTATCGGCTGATATGATGATGATGATGATGATGATTTAAAAATGTTTAAAAAATGTGCGAATCTGTTAAAAGTTTTGTTTAAATTTTCTACAAGTGCATTTTCAAAGTGCTGTTGCAATTCTAAAATAAAAAAAAGTATAAATTTATACAGAGATTCCAAATTAAAAAATTAAAAAAATAGTTAGTACCTACCTAGAAAGTTCAGGATAGAGACGTATGGAAGTCCTTAGGGAGACCTTTGCCCAGCAGTGGGACGATATAGGTTAGAAAAAAAAGTACCTAGTTTATGTAATAATGTCCGACCCGATAAATTGACGAGCAATGTGGCGCGGCGGGCGAAGGTCTCTGCGACGCAGGAGGTTGCGGGTTCAATTCCCGCCTTGGAACAAATGTTTGTTACACCTAAGCTGAATACATTGTACATGGAGCATGAAATAAATGAATTGAATTGAATTGAATTGTACGATCTGCAAATATTTATTCCGGGTGTTCTGGGTATTTTATATGTATAATAAAAATAAAAATATCTATGTATTGTATTAGGTATCAGTCATCTAGTACCCATAACACAAGCTCTGCTTAGCTTGGGCTAGATGATGCTGTGTGGATTGTCCAGCATTATTTATAAAAAAAAACATACTCGAAGAGTATAAAATAAAGATAAAGATAAAGATAAGTTTATTTGTTCCATAAAAACATTTGGTGGTGCAAATAGTAATATTGCAAAATAATAACCCGTTCTTCATTGCACCTGAGGCAACTCTGTTCCCCGCACTGGGACTCTAGTGAGCCTGTTTAGCGAGGTCACAGCGACTCTCCTCTTCGGACTCTATCACTATTGGTCTCGTTTAGATATCATCAGTCGAGCAGCACACACTAGTTAAGTTTTATGTGATAACATTCTAATATAATAATATTATGACAGTACCCTGTCAATATATTTATGAAAATCTTATGTATGTTCGCAATAATATTAATCTGTTTAAGAAAAATTGTGATAATCATAATGTTAATACTAGAAATAGAAATAAACTCGCTGTTCCCACAGTTAGGCTCACTAATGTCAGTAAATCTTTTAAAGGGCAATGTGTACGCTTCTTTAACAAAGTCCCAAGCGACATACAAAATGTATCAATTGGAAAATTTAAAAACTTAATTAAACAAAAACTGTCTCAAAAAGCTTACTATAAAATAACCGATTACCTAGATGATAAAAAAGCTTGGGACGAATGTGCTCCAACTCTACTCGGCATCCATAACAATAGCAAGGGTCATGCCAAAAAAGCGATAGGAACCCAGCCGGTGTTGTTGCCAGTTCTTTTACGGCATGGGCGCGCATTGGAACTGGTGTAAATTTTCCTAGCTTGTAAGACGTTTCAAAGTGATCCTTGTGATTCTATTGAAATAAATAATTTTTGATTTTGATTTTGAATTTAAAATAACATTAAATGACAATTTATGTCACTTCCCGCCGACTATCCCCATGTACGCATAGAATTTTTGAAAATTTAAACTATGCAACAGATTATAATACGGTTTTCATCAGATATAGTAATTCAAGAGGAAGGTGTACAGCCCGTGCGAAGCCGGGGCGGGTGGGTCTGCTAGTATTTCAAAATATAAATATATATGTTTTTTTTTTCAACCTTTTGTGTCCCACTGCTGAGCAAAGGTCTCCCCCAATTCCTTCCACCTATCCCTGTCCCTGTCTTATCGTTTTTTTTTAATATATTGTATGTTAAAATAAAAAAATATAAATATATAATAATAATATATGTTATATAGGTTTAGATTAGTTAAATCATGCGTGTCCACCTATGTTTTAATTGGCTGTAGATTGATGCGCGCCCGAAACAATGCTCTGGCGCATTGGCCATTTGTTATGTTGGACCGTTTTATAAATGTTCTGATTTTATCAGAACTAGCTAGAGGTATTTGAAACGCAATTCTGTGTTTTGTTTTTTAAATATCCATTGATAAAAATAAATTGCTTCGTTCATCATCATGACAGCCTTCTAATGTTCCCACTGCTGGGACACTGGCCTACTCTCAGGCGAGAGTGATTGGGTCTTAATCCACCACGCGGACCCAATGCTGATTGGTGGATGGCACATGTCTTTCGAATTTTTAGTTCTTGGACATGCCGGTTTCCTCACGATGTTTTCCTTCACCGTGTGAGAGCACTTGCTTCTCGTTAGCTCGCTAAAACTCGACAACGGCTGAACCAATTTGGCTAATATTGGTCTAAGGTTTTAACGGTGAGAAAAATAACGCGAGTGAAACCGCGTGGGTCAGTAAGTTATAAATGTTCCGAACGCATCAAAATCAGAACACATAAAACAAAACACATCCACAAACAAAATGCATTACACAACAAAAACATTGTCGCTTACCAAGACTTTACAAGCAGTCCTTTACAAGTAGGTGAAGTAGGTACACAAGAAATCTATATTAATAGATATTCTATAGAGGAAAGATTTGCATTTTTGTTTAAAAACAAAAATGCAAATCTTTCCAATAAACTCAAAAACTACTGGAACGATTATAAAAATTGTTTATCCATCAGAATGCTTCATTAAATTGACCCTGAGTGACATAGGCTATATTTTATCCACCCGTGTAAAGCCGGGACAGGCCGCTAGTATCAAATAAAATTTTCAACTCCGATGCAAAAACTACCAATTTCAATAATGAATGTGAGAACCAACTCCTTCCACGAATCGATTCACGAAAACAGGTTCCAAATACTTCATAACCTGTTAAATATGTAATGGCACGATGACACACACAATACTTACCGGTCTATGTTTTTCCTTGAATAAAACGTGCAGATAACGATGTTGAAACTTTATAAACTAACTACTTTAAAAATATCGGTGTTACCCGCGGTTGGACAGTTTTTTATCCCACGGGAACCCGGGATAAAAAGTAGCCTATATCCCAGACCATAATCTATGCTTAAGTCAAATTTCATATAAAGGTCCAATTTCATAGTGGCCTAGGTCTTTGTAACACCATAGAAAAATTTGAAAGAAATGTAAGACTAACAGTCACAAACAATTTTATTTTTAAGTAGACAAACAAAGTTTTAAAGGATAAATGTATAATGTGTTGAGTTTTCTAAAACGGAAACACTAGAGGTCCGCCATGACAGATAGTAGCAATGATCAAAGTTTGACGACCGATGTGGCGCAGCGGGCGCAGGTCCGCCTGCGACGCGGAGGTTGCGGGTTCGATTCCCGCCTCGGGTCAAATGTTTGTACGATCTACAAATATTTGTCCCGGGTGTTCTGGGTATTTTCTATATATAAAAAAAATATATCTATCTATGTATTAAGTATATATCAGTCATCTAGTACCCATAAACACAGCTCTGTTTAACAGCAGCTTACCTTGGGGCTAGATGGTGCTGTGTGGATTGTCCAGCATTATTTATTATATTATTTATTTATTAAAAAGCACAGATGTGACCATACCCAAAGCTCTTAGGTGCCCTCTATACAAATGAAGACTTGTATGGAAAAACAGTGTTATTCGCGCTCACGCCCCTCGTCGGGAGCGGGATTACAGGTGGACTGACATCATAAAGAGATAGCCGCAGCCTGGGGCGCCAATTATCATAGTTCAACTTAATGTCTGTGACAACTAAGTTCAGAGCATTGACTGACATAAGCTGAACTGTCACAATATTATAGCTTTTGTCCACAAGAGTAGATTAACCTTTGATTAACCAGATGGTAAGCAGTATAAGTCGGCGAAATATGTGATACCAATGTCTTAATTTAACCACCTTGACTACCATATTTGTGGCAAATAAATTTTATTTTATTTCATTTCATTGCAATGTGACCGCTTACCATCAGGTGAGCCATAACATGTTGGTTTGCCATCTAAAGTTGGATTTGACTGAATTCTAATAGGCACTATTCTCCAAAACGACCTCCAGTGGGGGCGAAATCTGGGGGTCATCGGGAATAACCCAACTCGAAGAGCACTATTCTCCGAATAAATCGTAGTTATTCGCAAGTAAAGTGACAGTTTGCTTGTATTTGACATTTCTTACCGCGGAATAGTTATTCCAGAAGTTGGTCGAATCCAAGTGGCACAACAAAACCTTTTGTGAAAAAAAACGCGAATTTTTTCCCTATTGTTCTAGCTCGCTCTTTGAAAAGGATAAAGGGCTGAATAAAGAAGGCTTATCAAAAGGACGGTCCAGACAGAAAAAACTGTAGCCTGTGATTAGCACCCGGAACTTATAGCATAGTTGACTATTCAGTGAAAGGGGACAATAAGTTTTAGATCCTTGCTAATCTTAAATTTTATAATAGCCTTGTAATAAAGGCATGCCATAGCTCGGTTGAAGTGGCAGTGGGCAGGATAGCACGCATAATCGTAACCGCTGGGGAATAAAGGTTTCCGAATGGCAACCACTAACTGGAAAACGAAGTGTAAGACGCCCCCCCCCACTCGATGGACCGGTGACATTAAAGCGGTGGCAGGAAGCCGGTGGATGGTGATGGCTCAATCGGCCGTCATAGTGCTCTTTGTAGGAGGCCTGTCCAGCTGTGGACGTGTATCGGCTGATATGATGATAATGATGAAAGGCATGGCAAAATAGAATGATCATGGAAGATCAGCGTCCAAGCTTAATGGCGTCCAATGTCAGTGGCATAAGAACTACACTCGTAAGTACGCTCGAAGGGTCTTGGCCATCGTGAAGTTGCGTTTCGATGCGCAATGAAGCTATATCGAACAAAATAGTCTTTTTCGCATCACATACGGGTAAATTAACAATGGCCGAGATCCAAAAAAAAATCAAAATCAATATCAAAATTTTTTTTTTTTAATAGAATCACAAGGATCACTTTGAAACGTCTTACAAGCTAGGAAAATTTACACCAGTTCCAACGCGCCCATGCCGTAAAAGAACTGGCAACAACACCGGCTGGGTTCTTATCGCTTTTTTTTCCGTCGAGAGAAACCACGCTTACTGTATAAGTTATTACGAGTATTATAAAATTTTTGATATTATTAAATAAGAGTGGTACTAGTGGTAGTGACCCCGCCTTCCGATCCTAAGGTCGTGGGTTCAAACCCGGTCGTGCACCAATGGATTTTTCTGTTCGAAAAATTTATGTGCGCAATGCCAGTGCCAGAGGAAACCGGCATGTCCAAGAACTAAAAATTCGAAAGACATGTGTCATCCACCAATCCGCATTGGGTCCGCGTGGTGGAGAAAGACCCAATCACTCTCGCCTGAGAGTAGGCCAGTGTCCCAGCAGTGGGAACATTAGAAGGCTGTCATGATGATGATGATGATGAAATAAGAGAGATGAGAGATTCAGAAGGATATGGTGGCATGCAATATTTCGAATGAAAATGTTGAGGATACAGCCAAATAGAACAAAAGGCAGAAAAGCTGTGCGAAGGCTGACCCCAAGACAATGAAACCTAGTGTGTGATAGGATCTTATCACAACCTCTTAATTGAACGAGCGAGCGAAGCGTCTCCAGTTTCGAGATTAGCCAAAAATGCTTTTGTCTGTCAGTCAGTCAGTCATTCTGTCTGTCCGGCTGTTCTCGCCTACAGGTCGCATTTTCAATCTGGTTGAAACTTGGTATACAGGTTATTTTGTTTGCTTGTCGTCGGGGATTTTAGTTTTGGTCGTACTTTCTCCAAAAAGGGGGCGCTACTGGATATCATTGTGTGGTTACCACTAGGACTATGTATGGGTGTGTTCATCTGAGGTGTCTGCGCATGCGCTCGCCCACTACGACCGGTTGCAATAGAAAGTGATGTGTTCGTAGATGATTGCGCATTCACTCATTGTTCTAATTCTGATTGGTGTAGGCAGCAGAGGGTAATTTACATCTAACGTTCAATGCTGGACATTGGCCTCCCTCAAAGAGCGCCATGACGACTGTTTTTTTTTTTTTTTTTTTTATACTACTGTAGTGGCAACCAAGCGTACGGCCCACAAGATGGTAAGCGGTTACCGCAGCCTATGGACGCTTGCAATATCAGAGGTATCACTCGCGGGTTGCCACCTTGAGGCTAAGATCGAAAGCCTCATGTGCCAGTAATTTCACCGGAAACCACACCATTCACACCGGAACACAGCAATGCGAGCATTACTGCTTGGCGGCAGAAATAAGTATGGTGGTAGTCCTTCCCCGGGCGAGCTCTATCACAGAGAACTCTACTACTCTTTTTGAGCCACCAACATCCAACGACTTCTTGCGACCGTCAACAAGGCTGTCATGATGATTCCCCAGCGGTTATCGGTTCTGCGAGATATATGGCCTGCCCACGGCGTCACGGGATATGGCGTAAGTGCATTGAAGTAGAACACGCGCTCGATCGGCTGTGGGCGTTTACGACGCTGATTGACGTTAGATGTGTTTAGCTTAAACTGGCGTCTTTGAAACTACAGCCGTGTAATTACAGACCTTACGGCTCATTCACACTGGAACCGTCATTAACGATCGTCTAAATTAGTCTGAAAAAAACATTATCTAAGTACCTTTTTTTATAATTGATAGATTCAGGCGTTACTTTGCGTTACTACCTTTTTTTATATTATAGCGGCCCACTTCACGGTAAGCGGTTACTGTAGCCAATGCTTTCTTGCGACATCAGAGATATCACTTGTGCTTTCTAAAGTCTCACGTGCCTGTAATTTCACCAGAAACGAATGCCTCTTTTTCTTCGAACCGGAACACAGCAATGCAAGCATTACTGCTTGGCGGCAGAAATGTGTATGGTAGTAGTTTTTTCCTGGTCAAGCTCTATCACAAAGAACTGTACTACTCTTACCTACTCACCTTCATGTATGTTTGTTATGATGTGTGGGTCAATAAAAATGTTTTCTTTTATTCTTCTTTGTTTGAAAAATAATAAACGTTTTTAAGTGCAACATATGTCGGCCACCGTTTTATAGTAAACCGTAGCTTTTCAGGTCGTTGACTTAGCATTTTGGCAAGAGAACTCTAGAGAAAAGCTTTCAGTTTTTATGCAGTTTCAATAATTGGTGGGCGAATAGAACTTTTGTTAATAAAACTATTGTGAACTATATCATTCATTTTAAAAACGGGTGTTTTCACGTACCTGTATATCGGTAAAGAGGTACCGACACTGTTTCGACTCAGTTTCGAGAGTTCATCAAGCGTCGAATAACTTGACCGTCGTATTGTCATTTGCTGACATCATCATCATCATGACAGCCTTCTAGTGTTACTGCTGGGACATTGGCCTACTTTCGAGCAAGAAAGTTTTTTTTTTTTTTATACAACTGAAGTGGCAACGAAGCGTACGGCCCTCAAGATGGTAAGCGGTTACCGCAGCCTATGGACGCTTGCAATACCAAAGGTATCACTCGCGGGTTGTCACCTTGAGGCTAAGATCGAAAGCCTCATGTGCCAGTAATTTCACCGGAAAACATACCCTTCACACCGGAACACATCAATGAGAGCATTACTGCTTATTATTCTGACGACCGATGTGGCGCAGCGGGCGCAGATCCGCCTGCGACGCGGAGGTTGCGGGTTCGATTCCCGCCTCGGGTCAAATGTTTGTACGATCTACAAATATTTGTTCCGGGTGATCTGGGTAATTTCTATATATAATAAAAATATTTATCTATGTATTGTATTGTATTAAGTATATCAGTCATCTAGTACCCATAACACAGCTCTGTTTAACAGCAGCTTACCTTGGTGCTAGATGATGCTGTGTGGATTGTCCAGCATTATTTATTTTATTTATTTATTGGTTAAAAAAATATACAAAGAAATTGTAAGTACCAAAAAAACGTAAGTCTTAGATAATCCACAGCTGCATCTGACTTATTTTTATAGCTTCCTAGATCATATCCATTGGACGTCTGTCTCTCGCAGCATCCGATAAGGAACCCTAATTACAGGACCCCTCAGATATCTTCTATAGAAGATTTGTATATGTCTTTTCTATAAGATTTTTTAATGTATTATTTGTGTGTACAATAAAGAAAAAAGAAGAAGATTTATGCCATATTCGTCCCGCGGATACAGATACAAATAATAGGCTTTCGTCCCACATTTTATGCCATATATTTTATTTCAAAAAATAATAAAGAAAAAAGAAGAAGATTTATGCCATATTTGTCCCGCGGATACAGATACAAAAAATAGGCTTTCGTCCCACATTTTATGCCATATATTTTATTTCAAAAAAATCTTATATAAAAAAATAACTTATTTCTTCCTATTTTTTAGCTTCACATTCCGCCCAAGTTTTTGTATAGACAAAATTAAATGATAAATACTTTAAGTACAGTTGAAGCAATCTTCACTTAACAAGTTTTGTTGTGTTTGTCTGTCACTTGTTCTTCTTGGCGTTGTTTTTACGCCAACAAATCACGAGAAAGTCAAGTCTTAACATATAAGCGCAGTGCCTGACCACAACTGCATAGCCGAATCTAAGACGAATGAAATTTGTACAGTAAAAGTTGGGCTATTCCCAGTATTACAGTAGTACTACTTATCGAGTAGTCCTACCAGTTGAAGTACTTCTTCTTCTTCTTTTCTTTTATGGCCTCTGTGACTAGTTTGCGACAATTTTGCCAGTGTCAAGTGTATTAGTTTGATTGTCGCCTAGCAACGTAAACAAACGAAATTTGGAAAGAAACGATGACTTTTCTTTCAAAATCCTCTTGGAAAGTCTTTGACTAAATTACCAACCAACATCACCCCTCCATTTCAATTACTTACACTTGTGCTAAGTAAACAAATTAAATTGAATAAAATGCCACCAAATTTACGCAATAAAACTTAAAATAACACGAGAAAAATAATTAAAATGGGAAGACCCATGTCATTTTGACAAGATAGCCAAAGACAATCCCAGTTGAAATACTGGGAATTTTCTTCTCAACCGACTTACTGTCAAAGTCAGTCTTCTTCTTCCTCTTCTTCTTTTATGAACTCTGTGGCTTATGTGCCACAACTCTGCCAGTGTCAAGTGTATTATATTGATTGATTTGGGGGACGACTCCTTAGTAAGCAAATATATAGGATCACATAAACAATAGAAATCAGCAGTATTTTAGTAACCCAGACCAGGAACAAATATTTGCAGATCGTGCAAATATTGACCAATTTTGGTTTTTGATTGAGAGCACCTGTGGTCTAGTGGTAGTGACCCCGCCTTCCGATCCTAAGGTCGTGGGTTCAAACCCGGTCGTGCACCAATGGATTTTTCTGTTCGAAAAATATATGTGCGCAATGCCAGTACTCTCATACATCGTGAGAAAACCGGCGCGGCATGTTCAAGAACTAAAAATTCGAAAGACACGCCATTCACCAATCCGCACTGGGTCCGCGTGGTGGATTAGGACTAATCACTCTTGCCCGAGAGTAGGCCAGTGTCCCAACAGTAGGAACATTGGAAGACTGTCATGATGATGCTGTGCAAATATTGTCCCGCAGTGGGAATCGAGCCCGCAACCTCGTTTTTCGAAATGACAATTCATTGTGAATGTTAAAATCTAAGTTAATTGAATTTAAGCAAACTACAAAGAACGACATCAAAACCTTAAACGCTATGCAAACTCAATTTAACTCGGACTAATTAGTAGATCGAAATAACAAAAAGTATTTAAAAAAAAGTTCAAAAAAACTAGCTCGAATTGTACTGAAGGAAATCGGTCCATTATTCCTGCTGTTCTATTTCAAACCTTAGTACCGTTGGTCTACGGTTGTTTGTGGCTTGGAGAGTTGAATTCAGTTTTTAGAACTGACACCCACATTGTAAGATTTGTAAGTTCTCGTTTTTGCTTTAGTTCTTGTGATCGTTTTGAATATCGAGAGCAATGTACTATTGTCACTGTTGGTATGGCTAGCGAGTAGCGACCCTACCTGATTCTACGGTCGTGGGTTCGATTCCCACTTTCATTATGACCTCTTAATATTCCCTGCTGGGACCAAAGAAATTAAGAATAATCTGGGACACTAATAAATGAATTACCCAAATCCCACAGGTAACTAAATGGCTAGGTGAACACTGTTTTTATGACATTAATGAATTTATGAACCACTCCAATACTATGTAATACTAATAAATAAATAAAATAATAATAAATAAATAAATAATGCTGGACAATCCACACAGCATCATCTAGCCTAAGGTAAGCTGCTGTTAAACAGAGCTGTATTATGGGTACTAGATGACTGATATATACTTAATACAATACAATACATAGATAGATATTTTTTATAATTTAAAATTTAAAATTTTATACATAGAAAACACCCAGAACACCCGGAACAAATATTTGCAGATCCTACAAACATTTGTCCCAAGGCGGGAATCGAACCCGCAACCTCTGCGTCGCAGACGGACCTTCGCCCACCGCGCCACATTGGTCTAATAATAACTTAACATAAGTACAGTACTTATAATTATTTGTAACATGACATTTGCACACCAATTTAATGGTAGAATGTATAGGACTGAAAATTAGTAACACCTGTTTAAGAACTTATATTCATGCAAATAAAGTTTATGATTTAAGTTTTTTTTTTATACAACTAAAGTGGCAACCAAGCGTACGGCCCACAAGATGGTAAGCGGTTACCGCAGCCTATGGACGCTTGCAATACCAGAAGTATCACTCGCGGGTTGCCACCTTCAGGATAAGATTGAAAGCCTCATGTGCCAGTAATTTCACCGCAAACCCGGAACACAGCAATGCGAGCATTACTGCTTGGCGGCAGAAATAGGTAAGGTGGTAGTCCTTCCCCGGACGAGCTCTATCACAGAGAACTCTACTACTGTTGATGATTTAAAAAGACAGAGCTTTCGCGCTTCGGAGGGCACGTTAAGATGTCGCTTCTGGCTTTCAAAGTGATAAGACGTTCAGTCTGTCTACTTCGTCACCAGAGTTGGCCACTGATTCATATCAGTCAGACTCAGACTTCAAAAAGGTAAAGTAAGTTCGTATGAGTCAGTGGCCAACTCTGGTGACAGAGTTTCTAGGCCGCCCGAAGGCCTCTGTCATGGCCTAACAACTCTGAAAAAGCCGGGACCGACTGCTTAACGTGCCCTCCGAAGCAAAAAGGTTATCGATAGGAAAAAAGTTTTTCGAGATAATAACAATAACATAGACCATTAAAATAGTCTGTGTAGTAAAAAACAGCAAGATAGAAACTATCTTATCTTTACCCGAAATCGTCCAGCCGTTTTAGCGTGAAACAAAAAACCGTAATTTCAAAATATAAATACAGTTGATATTTAAAGCGATCCCTGGACCTACAGGTTTTGTGACACGTAAAAGGCAACATCATACCACTTTAAATAACGCTTTATATCAACTTTAATCACAGGAGTGGTCACTCTGTGTTTCATCAAAATTAGCGACCGCGAAATGAAAGTACCACGAAATGCCTCAACCCGGTTTTAGGAAGAGTGCACACACTTTATAATAAGTTAGGACAGTTTAAAACCGAAATACAAACGTGTAAACGCAAATATTTGTAAACATTCGTCCCGGACGAATAGCTTATGCATTGAAACGTCAGAGTTTTTAGAGTTCTTTGTGACAGAACTCGTCTGGGGAAGGACCACCATATCCATTTCTGCCGCCAAGCATGTAATGCTCGCATTGATGTGTTCCGGTTCGAAGGGTTTGGTTTCCGATGAAATTACAGGCACATCAGACTTTCTATCTAACGTTTCAGGGTTGTAATATGTAATACAGTAACCGCTTACCATCAAGCAGGCCGTACGCTTGGTTGCACTTTAGTGGTATAAAAGGTATATCACTTGCGCGTTGCCACCCTCAGACTATTTTTTCAACTCTCATGTGTCTGTAATTTTAGCGGAAAACATACCCAAACGGAACACAATCATACTACACTGTACTATCCAGTCCCGGTATAATTGAAAGAGCATTAATGATTGGTGGCAGAAATAAAATGGTTCGTTACCGGACAAGCTCTATCATAAAAAACTCTACTACTATTTTTTTTCAGTTTTATAAATTTAAAAAACAATCTTAACTCATTGAGATATACTGGTTTTTTCGATGGTTTGGGCCACACACACCTTTAGGTTTACTTAATCATTCACCACAATTCAACACAAACTCACCAATTACGTAAATCTATGAACTTAATTAAATCATGTCAATAAACTCTAGAACGAACAAGTTTCAACATGAAACACTTTTTACGACGAGGTAAAAAACTGAAACGTCTTACTCGGTGGATTTGAAAGACAATTATTCATTAATAAACGTATTTCGACACCTCCGCGTGTGGTACTTTACTTACTCATAAAAACCTAGCTAGAGCATTGAAGCTTAGGTAGTCAACCTGAGGCCCGCCTGGTGATTTGGTTCGGGCCGCATTGCTTTTTGTAGGAAGATGCCAGCAAATAATTAAATTAAAGTATTTTTGGGCGTTATTTTGATACGCCTATTAATACTTTAATTTAATTATTAATAATTTAAGTATTAATAGGCGTATCAAAATACTTTTAATCATGTTGCGAACGTTTCCGTCTCGGTTCGGTTGAGCTATCTATAAATTGTTTGTTAGGGTCTTTAGATGGCTCAACTGTTTCATAATGTATTTTGTATACTAATACGTAATGTTATTATGTGTATAGTTCTCTCGACAGTCTCGGTCATCGTGAAGTTAGCTGTTTGTGATGCGCAAAGACAATTTAGTTCGAAAAAGCTTCATTGCGCATCGAATCGGCTATCTTCACAATGGCCGAGGCCCGCCGAGGTAACTACTAAGTACATTATTGTAATGTATTTTATTTGAGTAAGTAATTTTTTTTTAAACGGCAGGTCGTGATTTTTGCTGATTTTTGCTGTTCCCCGAGTTAGTCTCTGATTCAAACGAACTTATTTACATTAAACGGGCTTAACAAAAAATAAATGCTTTCAACATAATTCTAAGATGTTGTATAAATGCAAATATCACGAGGCCCGCTATCATCATCATCATCATCATCCACAGCCCGACTTCACCCACTGCTGCGTATATGCCTCCCTTAGTTTGCGTGGCGTTTTAAGGCTAAACTCCCTAAGTTATGATTAGTGCCAATATGCCTTCCAGTTCGCAGTAGGCCCGCTATATTGCGAGTCAAACAGCTTGCGGGCCAGTTTGGCGATGGCTGAACTAAACATGAAACATTAGAATAAGGCACGTGGGCCGGAAACGACGTGTCAAATTATAAAATCGCACATGAAACTAACGTGGGCAACTCGGTAACCTACGTAAATTAAAAGTGCTTGGTAAAAAGTACCAAGAAAGCCGGAAAATTGTTAATTATTTTCAAACTAGCGACCCATCCAGGTTTCGCACAGATACTTGAACTTAAATGAACTATAAACCTTCGTTTTGAATCATTCTATCTATTGGATCCGTATCGTAGTTTAAATGATCTAGTAGGCAGACAGACTGCAGAAAATTTACCAATGACAGTTTAGTCGTGTTTTTTGTTTTTACCAATAAAGTGGCAACCAAGCGTACTGCCCACTTGATAGTCAGCGGTTACTGTAGCCTATTTTGTATTTATATTTAAGTAAGTAGGCTATGCTTTTAATAATGGTGCGCTAAGAAACGGACTAGATAGTCTGTATCCCGGTTCTCAGCACTCTCTCCTACAGATGATACAAGTAAGGTTAGGTAGGCAATTATTGTAAGTATAAATAGATAGGCAATTTAAGTATCAACAGAACTGAGTGTAATGTAAATAATGGGTGTGTATGTCAAGATAGGTATTTAACAATGTTAAGATTGGTTTGATGGATGAGGGAGGCTGTGTTAGGTGTGTGTGAGGAAGTGAAGGTGTATGTACGCATGCAACATCCTAGATATCACTTGCATGTTACCCTGAGACGTTACGTTAAGATTTCAATTTGATAATGTAATCAGTCATGATAAGAAATTCTTTTTACTTTATGCTTATACTTATTGTTATTTGTCTTTGTCATTTTGTTATGATACATAATTATAGTTTTATAAATTGCAGGCTGTGCAGCTGATTTTGGCATTTACCCATTTTTGCAATAATTATTATCTGAATCTGAAATTTGGAGGGTGTTCATTTGAATAAGGTGCACTAGAAACGGGGTTCCCGAAATTCAACTCCTGCTTCTCAATGCAAAAACCGGACTTATCCTTGTAAAACCGGACGCATGGCAACCCTAAGCTCATACTCGTCGCAGTATGTAGTATGTATATGACAGTCGCATTGTCCAAATACTCGCCCTGGTTATTGACCCGCGAGCATGGGAGCGAAAACGGGTAGGTACTTAGGCACCGAATCATCTACCTATCTCAGAACCTGCGAGGCTGCGAATGTCTGAACGAGTCAGGTGCTTATAAGGGAGAGTTAATGGGCCTTACATTGTTGAATTTGGTTTGTGTTCACGGGTTTTTGTTGGCCCAATATTCTTTTAAATTAAAAGAGTTCTTAGAGCAAAGAAGAGTAGTAGAATACTTAAAAATCATAGGATATGTGCAATTCACCAATTGGGTCCGCGTGGTGGACTATGACCCAATCACTTTCGCTCGAGAGTAGGCCAGTGTCCCAGCAGTGGGAACATTAGGAGGCTGTTGATTGATAGAGCTCGTCTGGGGATATACACCATACATATTTCTGCCGCCAAGCAGTAATGCTTGCATCGCTGTTTCGATTCGAAGGGTATGGTTACCAGTGAAATTACTGGCACATAAGATTTTATAGCGACGCATGAGTGATACCTCTGATATGGCAACGGTTCATAGGTTTCGGTAACCACTTACCATGCCATGCCACAGATTTGTTGCTATCATCATCATTATATCAGCCAAGAGAAGCAGTCTCGTTCTAGAGTGAAATTCACCAAAAAAAATTAAATACGGCAATTATTGGTCGAATTATTGGTATAACCCACGACCATCCACGATATTTGAATACCGTTCATCGAAGTTTATTAATTAATCATTCATTTCTAGACGACTATTTATAGCACTAGTGGTGTGGTGGACGTCTTCCTATCCTCAGCCCCCATACCATGAACTCTTAGAGCGATTCAAATTAGGACTGAATTGTCAAAAAATGTTGTATTGACTGACTTCAATAATTATTAATTTCATGGTACAAATTTTTTTGACAATTCAATATAGGTCCTAATTTAAATCGCTCTAAGAGTTCATGGTATGAGGGCTGAGGATAGGAAGACGTCCACCACACCACTAGTGCTATAGTCGTCTAGAAATGAATGAATAATTAATAAACTTCGATGAACGGTATTCAAATATCGTGCCAATCACTGATACCTCACCTGTGATTATATACCTGTCTCGCTTTGTCTGCACAAGAGACAAGAGTGAAGGAGACAGCACTACGTCTTTTGAGCTTTGGGCTTAAAAGTTTTCTCTGGTCACCGATTATTAGTAAAGCTGGTGAAGTCTTTGTTTTCATAAGTTTTAAATAAAAAAAAGATTAAGTTTTTTATGTCAAGTGACAAGATATTAAGTAGCTCGCCTGATGTAAAGCGCCACGCCTGACCATAACAGTGCCACCTAAAGCTTTCGATTGTAAAGTTCTTCGTAGTACTGTATTGCTTGTTACCCCGAGACTCAGTTAATATAATTGCGCGCATTGGAACTGGTGCAATTTTTCCTAGCTTGTAAGACGTTTCAAAGTGATCCTTGTGATTCTATTGAAATAAATAATTTTTGATTTAGATTTTTTTTGATTTTAATATTAAGTCCTCCATCCGGTAATTTCACTTGCTACAGTGCCCTTCAAACCTAAACACATGAATGCTTGACTACTGCTTGGAGGCGGAATTTCTGGCAGGTACGACGAACTTGCTGAAGAGTCATATTACCAGGTAAAAACACCAATAGCGGTCACCCATTCAAATTGTTGACTGCGCAGAGCAGTGCTTAACTTCCTTGATCTGTTTTATATGTGCAGTAAAATGTACCCTGTTACTGAAACAGCCTTTTATAATTTAGTCTGTGGCGGACTCCAAAGGAATGCAATATTATGGAGAATAAAAAACGTTGTGCCAGATTGAGATGATGATATCGACTGTGGCAATTTATATGGACCAGCGCGTTGCCATGGCAACCGGCACCAAGCCTACTTCGGCATCTGTGAAGTCAAAGTCAAAGTCAAAATCTGGTAACATCTCGAGAGTTTCTTCCAGGTTTGTCTTTGGCTTCAAATCAACCTTGTCAAAACGACATGGGTCTTCCCATTTTAATTATTTTTCTGCACAAATGTAAGTAATTGAAATGGAGGGGTAATGTTGGTTGGTAATTTAGTCAAAGAATTTCCAAGGGAGTTTACGTTGTTAAGCGATAATCAAACGAATACACTTGACACTGGCAAAATTGTGGCAAATAAGCCTCAGAGTCCATAAACGAAGAAGAAGAAGAAGAATAATTTATTCCAGATTGTTATGTTCCTTGGTTTCGTTGGCCATTTTGCCGGTACGATATGGTCCTCCCATTTTAATCTTCTTGTTTTTTTTTTATATTAAGTTTTCTTTCGACTTCTTAACTCGTTGTCTTGGCATGTGTAAGTGATTGAAATGGAAGGGTGATGTTGATTTGTAATTTGGTCAAAGATTCTAATAGATCAATTTTTGTTGTGTACTTGACACTGGCAAAATTGTCTAAACAGACAGACTAGGTACCATCAGGATGCAAAAAAGCATCATTTTGAAACTTCTAATGTAGGTGAATTTACGCCAGTTCCACGCACCTATTGACCTTATTGAATCGCTAAAAATAAAATAATTAATTAATAGAAAAAACTAAAAACTCGACATCACGACAAACTTAACTACTACTAATATGAAGATGTGTACTTTCTATGTACGAGTTTACTACCACAAGACCTCTAGTATCACTAGTGTTTAGTGTAGGTAATTTGGTACAATAATCTAGTGTGATAAGTTTTCCCAACGACGAACGGAGAGAAAGCGTAGCGAGCGATAAAAAGCTCACAAACTATAAGTACGGACAGACAAAACATAAAAAATATTATATTCATTACCGGCGCAATCTGTGAGACATACCGCCGGTGTACTGTTCGCAAAACAAGTTCGAAATCAAAAAGGAGCTTTTTATTTAAATTATGTTTTTAAATATACAAAATACATATGAAACAGTCGAGCCATCTAATGACCGTTACAAACGACCTATAGATAGCTCAACTGTTTTAAAAACTTTTTTTTTTCTTTAATACAGTTTAGCAATGTATTTAATAATATTACGATCTAGCCTTATGTTTAGGCTAATGAGTAATTTAATGTTGACCTAGTTTTATAGAATAAAATTATTTGCTAAGAATGTGTCCACTGGCACTTTTCTTAATGTCTCTATTTATTAAGGGGAAGTCACTTTTTTTTTTTTTTTATTGGTTATAGACCAACGTTTGACCACTACCTCACCTGATGGAAAGTGTTGGTGTGGTCGATGATGGAGCACGCTGGTCTAGAAAGAACCTGTTCACTCTAGACTTGAAGACCCCCATATTGTAATGTTCATGTGTTCTTTATAAGTAGTTTTACACTGTCACTACGTTTGGTACACTATTAATTTACACTACTAACTCAAAAGGTTTAGTCCTTTTGAGCCTTCTCACTATGTCTGTGCAAGCTTTATTTATAAACGTAAATTAAATCCCTGTTAGACAAATGTCTCTCAAAAAAAAAGGAAAGACAATATTTGGCAAGCCGCTTAGGTTACATGTTTTTTATGAATAAGGCTGTTTACATCGATCTAGTAATAAATTGGCATTTAAATTAGATTTAACAACCTCGACCACATTAAGCCAAATATGAGCCAGCACCCATCTTAAGTTTAGTTGTATGTGTACATCAGACATAGTATGTGACATCAGACTAGGTACTTCAGTAGAGCGATTACGCAACTCAGTTGCAATCTGATTTCAATTAGCTAACTGTCAATAAGCATTTCATAATTATACAAAACACGTCAGTTTCTGATTTAAGCCAAGTGAAATCGATTGCAATCGAATTGCATAATCACCTTTCTGAACGTTTCCACTTTACCACGCGTAATCACGTTGATCCGATTATGAGCCAGCACTATCTTGTGTTTGGATTGTTGCTATAAATCAGTGGATAATAACCTTTAAGCCAAGCTCAAACATATTGAGCCAAATATGAGCCAGCTTGTGTTGCTGTCAGTACTGAGCCGTGGTCAGTGGAGCGAGAGCGGGCAACATCAAAATCCTCCATAAAGGAAGCAAATAACACAGAACAATCCATTAAGTACTTATGAACTTTTATTACCTGTTTAACATATTAACTCTCAATTCTTACAAAACAAAAGGATAAGAGATTACTTATTAAAACGTGTATTTAGTATGTTATCTGAGATATATTTATAAGGCTTTATTCATACATGGATTAAAACTCTGTTAGTAAATGTGTCTTTCAAATTTATCAACGTCTTTGTTAATTGACATCATAATTATTATCAACTGTCATGGCCTTGGAACTTTGAAAAAGCCGAGACCGACTGCTTAACGTGCCCTTCGAAGCACGGGAGCGCTCAGTTGAAATTGCCTACAATTTGTGCACGTTGAAAAAACCATTTGTGCACGACTGGGCTAGAACCAACGACCTTAGGATCGGAAGGAGGGGTCACTACCACTAGACCACCAGTGTTACTATGTACTCAATCACTCACATAATAATAATCTAATAATTACAGTCAATCTTACATGATCGAAGAACCTAATTATGGATTACTCCCAGCAATCCAAAATCCATTGATCTCTTACTTTAAAACTTCATACATTTGACTCTCAAACAATCCATCAACATTTTCAATTATTGTAGCTCGCTTTACGGTAACCGCTTTTCACAAAACAACTTTTTTTACTATACTGACCGAATTCAATAAATTAGTTTCTAATTTTAAACTACAAGTACTTTCGCCTTTGTAAATCAAAATGTGAAAAGACAAATCGGCAGATCTATAATGAGCCTTATTGCGAGGTGTATAGAGTTATATTCGCGGGACAACCTCGTGAAAGGTAATATCCCAATCAATAAAAATCTAGAATCCGTTAGTATTTCGAGGAACTGGTTGTGGAATTTCTAAACCGGAAGCAGGTTTTATGGTTGAGCGGAAATAATTAAAGTTTTAAAATGTTGGTTCTTGTTTATACCGCGTTTAGGTGCGTGACAATAATGAGGTAATTACAATGCAATGTGTTTGATGATGATAATCGCTCTACTCTCTTGTGATTGGTGGATGACAGTGCTAAAACTTTTTAGTTCTTGAGCATACCAGTTAAGTCAGTGGCCAACTCTGCTGACAGAGTTTTTAGACCGACCGAAGGCCTTTGTCATGGCCCAACAACTTTAAATAGCCGTAGTTTACAATAAAGTAATACCATTCTCGTAGTATTCCGTACATACATTTTCTAATGGTAAATATAGTAAATATTGGTAATCCTACGAGCTAGTGTTCTCTATACTCTAATGAATCTCATCACAAGAAATGTTAGGCCATGACGAAGACCTTCGGGCGGCCTATTGACTCACCATAGTTGGCTACTGACTTATACGAAACTCATAGCTGACGTAGGAAAAAAATTGCGGTTATTTTTTTTTTCCTTAGACCTAATAAAGTCTACCAATTACGAGGTCTATGTTTTATAAATGTTGATAAAGTAAAACTAATGGGAAACAAATGACATCAGCAAAGTCTCTATCCGACCGAGTCTTACCGAGTTTGTTACCCAATAATAGCCCAACTTTTACTGTACAAATTTCATTCGTCTTAGATTTTAGAAAGACTTTTGTAAAACGTCTTCGTTATTACATCCGCCATATAAAGTCCGCGACATCTCAGGAGGCACTCACGGGGAGCAAAGAGTGCAGAAAAAGAGAGGTCTCATTAAGGTAATATAAACAGACGCGATGCCCTTCTCAGAATCACGCGACGGGCCACAGAACAACGTTATACAGTAGGATTATACCGCCTTTTTCATTTAGGGCTTTTTCAAAGTTAGGCCGTGACGGAGGCTTTTAGACGGCCTGTGAACTGTGGCACTAGATTCCCCACAGAGTATGTTATAAAAGGATCATAGGTTTTTTTAACTTAGACCGTGGTAGGGGCTTTCAGGCGGCCTGTTAACTGTGGCACTAGATTCGCCACAGAGTTTCGTTATAAAGGGATTATAGGCTTTTCAAGTTGGGCCATGATGGTAGCTTTCTGACGGCGTGTTAACTCTGGCACTAGATTTGGCCACTGACTCACGTACTAAAAAAATAAGTTCGTATGAGTCAGTCAGCTCTGGAAACATAGTTTTTAGGCCTCCCGACAGTCACTGTCATGGCCGACTGCTTAACGTGCTCTCTGATACACGGGACCACGAGTTGAAATTGCCACTGGCGGTCACCCATCAAAATGGTGACTAGGCAAAAATGACTGTAGTTTCATGGGAAACCATACCCTTTGAACCTAAAAAGCTTGGCGGAATAAAATAAGTTTAGTGGTAGAAGCCGTGGCCGAAACGTTTCAAAGTGATCAAAGTGATGTTATTAAACAAACTAATTTGGGTTTAAATTACATTTGTCCAGACGAACTCTATCACAAAGAACTCTACTATAAAAACTATTAAATTTAAATCATAACAAAAAGTTCTTCCAAAACAGTGCCACGATTAACGCGCCGGGTTCATACGCGTGTTTATAATTTCATTAGGTTTAAGTAAATTACTTTACAATTACATTATTTAAATAAGAATCGCGTAGTGCATTCCATTATCTCTAATTTCATTAAGTAGGTTGTAAAACGTATCCGATTCAAGTAAAAACAATAGTAATAATAGTAAGCAAAAAGTGGTATATTTTCATTGCAGCAAGTTTTTATGGACTGTTTATTGTAGGTTTCGTAATGTTTGAGGTATTTGCTGACCGACATTTGATTTTATATTAGCTTTACTGTCACCATGCAGATTGTTTTACAAATGAGCACTGGTGGTCTAGTGGTATTGATCCCACCTTCCGTTCTTATGTTCGTGTGTTCGAAATAAGTCGTACACCAAGAAAACCTACTGTTGCGAGCCGCTAAAATGTCATTTTGAAGTGACGTTTGCGAAGTAATAAAATTAAAAGAAACAAATTTCGTTGTAATATATGACACCCTGATGGTTTAATCAAAAAGGGCACCAGTTCCTACTGTACCATCTCATCTGTGGCGCTAGAGTCCTTGCCCGAAATTTATAACCCGACAAAATTGAATCAACTTACAATGTATGTTGTGCCAATACTGCCATCGACCAACACGTTTCGCCGTCGAACAAATTGACAAGTATATCCTGCTAAATTGCGGTGGCCATCGGAATACAGCTGTGTTGATATATGACGTTACTGTTTGATTTGTGTGGGTAGTAACGCGTTTTGGCGGTCAGTTTGTTGGGGGAATTTAGAAACGGTAGGGTTATTATGTAAGTCTGTACTGTCTTCCGTCTGTTGTTGTGTCAGACCGTCTGTTTCACATCTACAGTGCGTACTACTATACTTGTAAGTGTGTAAGGGACGACCTGACGCGAAGACAGACAGTTAGCGTTTTTAAATTGGAATAGCTAGACATTCAATTCAATGATTGAAAAATTAAAATTGATTTGAAAATTTAAATCTAACCGTGTTTAGCTGTAGTTGTAATGTAAGCCTATCGTTTAAGAACTGTTCCAGAATTAATAACCTCAGAGATCAAATGGAAGCTTACTGCAGAAAAAAAAACTCTTATTGCAGTTCTAAAATAGAGTCCCTGTTACTACAAATTAACTACAGTAAGAGCTTAAGGCTGCGTTTCCACCAGAGATGTGCGAGGATGTGTAGCAAGGGATGTGTTCGTTAGGAACCAATAGAATCACTTCATTTACCTAGCCTCGCTCTGCCCAGCTCTGGTGGAAAAGCAGCATTAGGCGATATTATACGGAACTCCAAGCATCAACTCTCACTTGGCCGCACCTTAACGATTTCCATCACTGGACATTGCCGTGATCCAATTAATAATAATAATGCGTCGGCAAAAACAACGTGCGATTTTCGACCGAAATCAGGCGAAATTCCTTCCAGGCGAGCTGGGGTCAACAGCCGCTCGGAACTGGTCCACAATTATTTGGCCAAAAAAGCCCTTGGCGAAAGGGTTAGGCGGGCCTTCTTTACATTTTAACGTTAAATTGGCCCCTGTTGTTTCTGTATCTTAAATACTCTTATAATGACGGTTCGCAAGGAGTTTTTCAGGATATTTTTAATTTATATAATTTTGAGGTTATCTGATGTTGGTGGTAGGTCTGTACGTTTATCGTGATGGATGTCATCGCAGAGTAGTTTTAAGTAATTTGTGGTTAGTAATAAGCATCATAGGTTTTGTAGAGCGATTATTATAAGCCTATAGGTATATTATAAAATGTGTTGTGACATACTAACCTATAATATACTAATAATAAAGAACCTAAGCCACTTAACATAGAAACTTAAAACTTGGAGAAATGAATTTCCTAAATTAAATTCTAGAGGACGCTGCAAGAAGATAAAGCCTACTCTTGAGTGAGAGTGATCGGATAATCTACGCAAAAAGCGGATAGGTAGATGGCACATGTCTTTCGATTTAGTTCTTGGATTGTACAGTTTCCTTATGTTTTCCTTCACCGTTTGAAAGCTCATTGCTCAAGCGCAGTACTGAAAATCAGCAATTTTTTTATATTTTGAGTTAATTTAATTTGTGCTGTGTTTATTTAGTTTAATTTACTTACATTCAAATACTTAAAAATTGTTTATGAATAAATGAAATGAAATGAAAATGAAATGTCTAAAAGATACAAAAAATATATTAACCAATCACGTGTTCGCACAATACGTCACACAACTCTTGCAAACCCGATAATTGGCCAGACAGAGTGGTATTTGACTAGACCATTTATCACGTAAATAAAACCTAGTGGCATTATTGACCGAGCGAGCGAAGCGTCTAAGTTTCGAGATTGGCCAAAAATGCTTTTGGTTGTCAGTTTGTCCGGTCAGTTTGTGTTCTCGCCTACAGGTCGCATTTTTCAACCAATCTGGTTCAAACTTGGTATACAGGTTCTAGACTTTATAGAATTTGATTGTCGTCGGGGATTTTTGATAGGGGGCGTTGACTTTTCCAAAAAGGGACAAAAAGGGGGCTGCTGAATATCTCCGCCTAATGTGATTTGATTTCGATGATTTTTAACTTGTTAACTTTAAGTTTGTCTGATATTTGGTGAAGATCTGATGAGAATCTTCAGCGTGATGAGCAAAATAGTTTCCTAAAATGCAGTATGTTGCTCACTTTCAATGCTCAATTTACAAGTTTGTGCTTGCGAGGTCTACTGTTCGGAGAACTGCTAGTTATAGAAGTGGTCTCACGCATACCGTAAGAACAAAATATATTACTTACATAGTGTGTTTTAACTTTTAAAAAAAAGCTATTTGCTTCGAATTATTTTAGGTTTCCTTAACAGTTATTGAAAGAAATTTCTATTTTTTTTTTCAAAAAGCAAAATAAACACCATAAAAGAGAATACTTATTATTTTTTTAATCTCAAAAAACTTAGGCGGGACCTTTTCTCTACCAGTTGAGCCACAAAGTCGTGCTCGCCTGTCGAAATAATCCTTGGGATGTTTTCTTGTCTCGGGGTATATTCGTAAACTTTTTCCGATTAGTCTTACTCTTAGACGATTCTAAATTGAAAGAACCTCCTTCGTTTTTTGTCGTTTAAAAATGTGGTGACTGCGGGGTTCTTGGACCTCCTTAGTTACAACTGGACCACACAGCCACAATAGCAGTTAATATGGACCTGTGATGGGCGTTTTATCACTTACAATCAACCGTTGCTGTGAGAACCATCAGCACCTTAATCACCTTTTGATTTAGAGCTCCAATTACACTGGAGAAGCGTTTATTTTACAAAATTATACATGCGTTTTACACAGTCTAGTTTAGACCCTAGCACTATTGAAATAGGGTTTGTAATAATTGCTTGACAATGACATCATGTAGCCCCGGGGTACACTCGTCGCCAATCTGTCAAACTTAGTTTAGGAATGTATTTGACAATAAAAAATTATAACAGTTTAAAGACACATTCAGACTGCACGCTGTATTGTATATCATAAGGATATTCACGACCGATGTGGCGCAGCGGGCGCAGGCCCGCCTGCGACGCAGAGGTTGCGGGTTCGATTCCCGCCTCGGGACAAATGTTCGTACGATCTTCAAATATTTGTTCCGGGTGTTCTGGGTATTTTCTATATATAATAAAAAATATCTATCTGTGTATTGTATTGTATTAAGTATATATCAGTTATCTAGTACCCATAATACAGCTCTGTTTAACAGCAGCTTACCTTGGGGCTATATGATGCTGTGTGGATTGTCCAGCATTATTTATTTATTTATTTATTCACATAAAATAAAATAAAAACAATGATTCTGCATGCGGAAAGTTGTAAGCGGAAGCGGAAAGTCGCGCGCGGAAAATCCGCCTGCAAAACTAGGGTAAAAACAAAGATACGGGCGTTGTTTTTTTAAATACTAAACAAAAATATTTTTTTCATTCAGATTTGTGGATTTTTCGATTTTCGATTCCGATCTATCACTTAGCTCTATCCGCCTAGGATGACAGATCGAACCTAAAAGCTCCTTAATACCGCCTGCGCAAAAAATTGTATCCGATAGTACTATCGGGCTCGGACAACGGCTTTTAAATTGAAACTAGCCTAAGAGTTTAGGCGAATAAGGCTGTTGATAAAAGAGCTGGTATCATTGCGACGCTGACATATTTGATTGCAAGTTAGTTAGCCTAGATTCTCGATAAATGTAAAGTTAGTTATTTTTGGACTCAAGCACTTAGAAAGAAATTAAATCCTAAAATATGTTAATAATTGAGTCCAAAAATATAAATGAATCCTAAGAATGTATAATCGCCCATTTCGTATTTTAAGGATTTCGATACATAAGATTAATATCTATAAAATTTATAAGGACGTCGCGTCGATTAAATTTAATTATTTACTAGTCAAACGGCCCGCGACTTTGTCCGCGTTGACTTTTTCCCGCAAACCTTTTCGCTGCGTCTTCTAGGAATTAAAATTTCAGAAATTCCTTTTTAGTGCACACAATAAAATAAAATCCAAAAAAACTGGTCTCTAGGATATAACGTTTTGGCTTTCATTGCCAGTGACTTACTTAAAGATCAGTGCGTGTCGCCAGTGATGACTTATGGCACTATGTGGTGGCTAACTATTGGTGTCCTTCACAAGCTCAATGCTTAACGAGCTATTGAAACAGCTATGTAAAAGTTACATTACGCGAAACGGAGAAATCCGTAGAACAGAGATTGGCTGATATGACGATGATCACCAGTCAGTCAGTCAGCATCGCAATGATTTAGATATAGATAATTGTTAGCCATAACATTACATGACCACTGTAATGGAGTGTCTGTAATTTTATTTATAAGCTGTGGTATACCGTAAGAATAATCGTTTTAATGATCCAAGAAGTATATTTTTAAGTGCGAAATTAATACAAGGCTGAGAAAAGAGTAAAAAGCTTCAAAAAGTGAAACATAAAATAAAAAAACTTTATTTTATAAGTTTTGGACACCTCATGACCCATTCTAACTTTCACGCTGATTTTGTGGTTAGGGATTGTCATGGAATATGATAAGATGTCCAATAATAATGTTTACGTACTTGCACACATTGCTTACCTACTCATTTAGAATTTAGAATTAATTTATTGCTTGCATGTACATTTATATACAGCTTAGATATAAATATTAGCCTAAGTATATGCACCCTATAAGGGCACTGCAGTTTAGTCGTGCATTTTTTTATTACAATTTATCCCTAACAATACAATTAATAAAATGAAAATTAAGTTACCTACTTTTTTTTTATACCACTAGAGTGGCAACCAAGCGTACGGCCCACTTGATGGTCAGCGGTTACCGTAGCCTATGTACGCATGCAACATCATAGATATCACTTGCGTGTTACCACCCTGAGACGTTAGATGGAAAGTCTCTATGTGCCTGTAATTTCACCGGAAACCATACCCTTCGAACCGAAACACAGCAATGCGAGCATTACTGCTTGGCGGCAGAAATAGGTATGGTGGTAGTTCTTCCCCGGACGAGCTCTATCACAAGAACTTTACTACTCTTACATTTTTTATATAAAATAAGCAGATTTATAATGTCATTACCTTTTTTTTCACCATGTACTTACCGAGATAAGTAAATTGCGTTAGTGGAACTTACCTTACTTAAAACATTCAAGTAAATTAGTAACGGTTCTTCAAACTGATATATCCTCTCAAATTTTAGCTCTTGTTTCGCAAAAATACTTAATTTGCTTATAATTTTCTCACGTCAAGATTCAGATCGCGTGTGCGAAGAAAATTGGTATTGAATTGGTTTTTATTTCGTTTTAGATGTAGTTTACACTCGTTGGCCATTCACATAAGAATCCTAATTTAATAATAATAATATAGTTATTTATTCATCCAGTACCCATAATACAGCTCTGTTTAACAGTAGCTTTACCTTGGGGCTAGATGATACTGTGTGGATTGTCCAGCGTTATTTATTTATTTATTTATATTCAGACAACTTGTAGTCCAATGGTGTTAGTGAAGCTTACAAACTATCTTATGTTAGGTTAATTTTTGAACAGTGACAGATTTACACAATCAAAAAAAAAAAACATACCTACTACTTAAATGATTTCACTCGCATCCGGATCAAATAGACACACTTGAGTCTATTTGACCAGGACCTGAATGAAATTTAAGAAATTAACATTTTAGTTATTCCTTCCAATACAAAATTTAAAAAAACATTGACGAACAAAAACCTCCGCAGACCCTATGTAGTTCTCGCACATACATAACAAAACATCGAACTGCTAACCTTCCTCTCAAATCACTATCTTTTAAAAAAAACCGCATAAAAATCCGTTGCGTAGTTTATAATTTAAGCATAAGGACAGAGCGGGAAGCGACTTTGTTCTATACAACATGCTGGCTGATATTATTTAAAAAAGGTAGATATTTATGATAATAAACTTGCACACGTACACATTTTTTTTAATACAATACAATGGTAACCAAGCTTATGGCCCACAAAATGGTAAGCGGTTACCGCAGCCTATGGGCGCTTGCAATACCAGAGGTATCACTCACGGGTTGTCACCCTGAGACGTAGATTTAAAGTCTCATGTGCCTGTAATTTCACCGGAAACCATACCCTTCGGACCGGAACACAGCAATGCAAACATTACTGCTTGGCGGCAGAAATAGGTATGGTAGTAGTCATCCCCGGACGAGCTCTATCGCAAAGAACTCTCAAATTGAAATAAACCAAAAAAAAACGTGAAATATTTACTGTTTTATTAAAAAATTCGACGGAACTTTGAAGGACAAAGCATTTGCATATCCTTATCGCTTAATTAAGGAACACATCAGTAATTAATCTTATAAAGTATTTCAATTCGAAAGTTGACCGGCCGCATACTTTAAAACCAAATAACCCAATGATAACAAATTTAAGGAATTTCGCAGGCCATTTATAAAAGGATGGCTTAAGTCCCTTTATTGGGCCGCATAAAATCACTGTTAAAATAAAGCTACAGCCAAACCGTCGCGAAATCTACGGCATCGACGCCGAAGACATCAATAAGGTTTGACAATCGTCAAAAAATCACGACGCGCGTCGTCGTTTCGTTGCACAATCGCTCCCTCATCGCAACAGTCGTTGCGTCGCGTCGGTTTGAACGCTGCTTAATAAATTCACCTGTCCAGTTTGCGTCCGATGTCGGAGCGCGATTAAATTCGCGAAAACGGACCGATAATCATCGGTTATTTTACTAGGGGTGCTACAAAAGATCAGTTTGTTATTTCAGACTTCCAACTTTACTAAAACGATGCGGAAAGTTTTTTTTTAAACCGAACTGCTTTTTGACGTGCTTTTTTCGAGTTCTAAGACACTGGCCTGTTCTCAAGCGAGAGTGTTGCAGACCTAATTGTTATCTGGAGTCATGTTATGACTGTTGGGTGTTGATTATTATTATTTATTTTGAATTAGAAGAAACATCTATAGTTTTATAATTATCGTCAAACAGGAAATAAATAATGTTTAGTGACATACGCGCAAGACCAATGACATTGCAGCAGTGGATGATGGCGGCACATGTTTCCAGCAGTTTGTGTCGGCTATACATGTTGTTAGTTAAGTAATGAAATAAATAGAGGAAGATTTGTAAAATGTATTGGATCGGCGTAGCCCTGTTTCTTCGTATCAATGGACTGGCTTGGACCTGCGCTGGGCACGTCTGAGCACGGCCTCTGATCGATCCAGAAAACTTTAAACACATTATTAAAACGTGAATTTGACACAGAGCAGATATTATCAGAGCCCCTAGTACCAATATTGTTACCGAATCACTTTCGTACTTTAAGTTGTCATGTCGTTTGTAGTCTGTTATTAGGGGGAAACCATTTGTATTTCCTTAGAGCCTAGCTCGATCAGAGCTTCTTCAAGACTTAAATAGATGACTTTCGTGTTCCACCGACGACTTTCATACTGCTGACTGATCAATTATAGTGTAATGGTATGTTATGACCCTGTGTACTTAGTTATTTATCTTTATTATTAGTATTTACCAAATCTGTGAAATAGACTACTTGACGAATCAAAGATGTTAGTACTGTTAATCTTAATATTTTAATGCGTCGTCATCTTTGCTAATAAATATTCTATTCTATTCTATTCTATTCATAGTTTACCACCGTCGAAATTAGCTTTGCTACTACTACTTACTATCTGAGCTGCATCTCGCTAAAGTGATTTAGCGAGATGTCAATCAGCATTGTACAGTTATTATGCAACGCGATCCCACAGAAACAGTACATTTTTCTGGGATAGGGGATAAGAAGGATCCTATGTTACAGTCTTACCTTATTCATAATGGTACTATAAACCTTGGCTTATGTGTCTTTCAAATCTGCGTTCGTCAAAAATAACAAGGAAAAACAATACTTAGCAAGTCGCTAAAATGACTGTGTATCAATATAGGGGTTACAGATTGTTATTTGTTTTGTTGGTTATTGTCATCTCAAAACCTATTCAAAGGACTAAAGCATCTGTACTTCACACATCCAATGTGGGCAACAAGATTAACCCTCACCTAGTTCGATTGGCACCACACTGAAGCTTTATGATGAAAAGGGATCATCAAAAAAAAAGCAAGAAACCCAGCCGAGTTTGTTGCCAGATTCTTCTAGGCTGGGGCGAGTGGAACTGGCGTAAATTCACCTAGCTTTAAGACGTTTCAAAATGATCCTTGTGATATGATTTAATAAAGATATTTTTTACTTTACTAATCAACTTGCCACTACTAGATGCTGTATAAATCATCTTCAATAGATGGTAAAGGCCTTGTTTATTATTAAGAAGTATTTTTTAAAATCCAAATTTCAGTTATTGTGTGTGCTCTGTTCCCGTGGTGCTCTGCACACGCCCCGGGAGCTTCTCATTTGATCTGGAGCGGCGAGTCTGCGTTTTTTCGGTTCATACGAGTTTTGGCGCGCTGCGAGCGGGTAGGTCTTTACAAAGACGTAGAGCCTGAAGAAATGGTCGTCTTTTTTAAAAGTTGGTATTAAGGAATTTAAAGGAAATCAGCAGAAAAAAATGGTCTCCAACATCAGCTCAAGTGAAAATGAACAGTTCGCAGACTCAATAATCTCTGGGTAATAAAGGATTTTTCATATCACAGGGAAATATATATTCTCTAAAGAATCTTTATTCTGGTGTAAGCTTGTTCTTGTTGTGTTCTTTAGAACCGGTGGACTATGAAAACTCAAGTTTGGTCTACATGGCACTCTTGAAGCTGTCTGGCAGTGGACGTCTATTGGCTGATATGTCAATCGTGCCAGTATCTATACTAATATTTTTTAGAGGAAAGATTTGTATTTTTGTTTGTTACGAATAAACTCAAAAACTGCTGGACCGATTTCAAAATTCTTTCACCATTATAATGCTACTTTATCCCTAGGTAACATAGGCTATATTTATTACTAGCGACCCGCCCCGGCTTTGCACGGTTACTTAAGTTTTGAATACACCTGTACGAAGCCGGGGCAGGTCGCTAGTATTTGATAAAACTAAAGTTTCAAGCCCTCCTTGCCACATCCAGTTAGTACTTTAGATCCACATCTCGGTCCTTCAGGCTCACATCGGAACACTTCGCAATTTTGTACCTCGCCGGTAATTGTGTAAAGTTCTCGGCTCAAATATTATGCTAAATAGTTAATGTTTTCTTAAAATAATGAGTAGGTGCCTGTAATTGGACGATGGAGTCGAAATCGTCTGATTTTAATCACAGATTTTACGTGTGGTTCGTTTTGGCTGCAATTTACGAGCTCGCGAAATGATGGATCTTTTAATTTTGCGGCTACTTTGGAGCCAGGGCGGCAACTTTTAAGACTACACGATGTTTGAGTAAGTTTCAAGTAGCTTATTTTCTGGTTTAGTCATTAATATATTATCCGGGTCTGTCACATGAGGTGATCCCATCATGACAGCCTTCTAATGTTCTACTCGAGCGAGAGTGATTATAGTAAAGTTGACAGCATTTTACTTACCAAATGGCAGGACTCTTCAGCAAAAGTTCGTCCAGGTCCACCGCAACAAGCATTACTGTGTTTAGGTTTGAAGGGCACTGGTAGCAAGTGAAATTACTGGGCAAAAAGAGACTTAACAACAATGTCTCGGGGTGATAAGCGCAGTGCAGTGCTACGCAAACACTTGAAAACTTTAAGCTTTGGGTGGCACTGCATCTGTTTTAGCGTGGTGCTTAACATCGGGTGGACGCCTTGATTGTCTTGTCACTTGCTGACAAAAAAAATGAGGAATGATGAATTGTTTGAATGATTACCCGGATAGCAAATGTTTCAGGGTGCATTTGCAGTTCTTTGGTTAGTTTGATGGTGGTCGAAAAACACCACCACATACCACATCAATATCCACAAACAAAATATAATCTACCTCATCAAAAGAACACCGCTATCACAACCTAATCACAAAACGTTACCCAAAAAAGTAAAGTAAACGGTAAGCCAAAGATTTCTGAAATAGCGGCAACCGTCATACATCATCGTCAGTCTTCTAAAGTTTTTTTTTTTTTTTTATACTACTAAAGTGGTAACCAAGCGTACGGCCCACTTGATGGTCAGCGGTTACCGTAGCCTATGTACGCATGCAACATCATAGATATCACTTGCGTGTTACCACCCTGAGACGTTAGATGGTAAGTCTCATGTGCCTGTAATTTCACCGGAAACCATACCCTTCGAACCGGAACACAGCAATGCGAGCATTACTGCTTGGCGGCAGAAATAGGTATGGTGGTAGTCCTTCCCCGGACGAGGTCTATCACAAAGAACTCTACTACTACTCTTATACTGTTGGGACGCTGGCCCACTCTCGAGCGTGAGTGATTGGGTCTAATCCAACACGTGGACCCAATACTGATATGACCCTATCAAGGCCAGCGTCTGAAAAGTGGGAACATTAGAAGATTCCATTATAACGAACTACATAGATGTTGAACTAGACCTGTTAAAAATTGGTTGATATATAAAATATACTTAGTAGCGGTTTCTGAAAATAGGATGATCAAAGACTGTTCGTTGTGGCCATCTCTAGGGCCTATAAACTTCTATGATAATGATGATGGCCGTAAAATCACGGCCTTAGTATCCTTAGATACTCTAACTTAGCTGTAATCAGTCGCTTTCGGGTGTTGTCGATTAAACGGACAATTAAGAAAGCAAATAAATCTTTTATTCGGGTTAAAAGGATTCATTTTAGCAGCCTTGGCCACTTTTATCGCAAAAATACAGGCGTGAGTAAGACTTGTGTTTTGTGGGTTCCGTACATGGCATTCGATCTCAGGTAAAATAATCTAAATTTTTACCTCCCTAGTAAATAATTAATTCCGAGAGCATATAATTTTTTATAAAACAAAAAATAATATACAATGTTTAGAATGGAAATCAAAATTAACAGCAATTGGCTTCTAATTATTAGAAGTCTTAAGAAAATATCTGCTAATTAAATTTAGACCCAAATTAATGAGAATATGGTTCATATCTACATTAGGTAAGTAATAAGTATACAAAATATATAATAAGAATAAGAATAAGAATAAGAATTTATTTATTTGACACACACACAAAAAAGGAAAGTATACAAGACAAGGTGAGTAAGTGAGTATAAGTAAGTATTACCTATATTACCTATTTCTTAAAATAAACTAAAAACAACAATACAGAAACATATAAATCAGATAAGCCATCTAAAGTTCTCTACAAACGATCTATGGATATTATAAAAGGCTTCGTGAACCCTAAAACAGGCAATGTAGCCGGTTTTGAGTATACCTTTGCCGTAATCGACATAATATAGTTTAGGTATTGCATTTATTCATGCCAATTAACTTTGTGTGTTTAAATAATGAAATAACTAATTATATGGTTTATGCTAAAACGCAAATGATTAAGGATATATTTCTTAACTGGCAACACTTGTGACTTTGCCCGCATTTATGACCTCAGTGGCGCGGTGGTGCCCGGTTTAGAAGAGATAGGTAGCGGGTTCGATCCCCGCTGCGGGCAAATGTGCATGATCTGCATATTATAAGTATTTATTTTGACAATCCACACAGCATAATCTAGCCCCAAGCTGAGCAGAGCTTGTGAAAATAGAACACCCGGAACAAATATTTGCGGATCGTACAAACATTTGTTCCAAGGCGGGATTGAACCCGTAACCTCCTACGTGGCAGGCGGACCTTCGCCCGCTGCGCCACATCGGTCGTCAAAAAAGTTGTTCCTGATCTGGGTGATTCTATGTACTTAATTATTATGCCTACACAAAAAACAATATAATAAGCCTGAAAGTATTATTTCTATTAGTTGTTATTATTAGGCTTCTTTAGTATAAGCTTCGCTTAGTTTGGGGCTAGATGGCGCGCTTTGTAAAAATGCAAATAATAAATATTCTGCGTCTGTGCTTTGATTTTCAATAGTCAGTCAATGAGTAACGTAATAAATTGAGTATATCTAGTAAATAATGTTCAATTAGAACAATTGAGGGAAATAACCTTCGATTTTAAATCATAGGTAGCTAAACCTACATATTAATTTGTTACTTACCCAAGAGCTTTTGTATACATACATATATATATGTATATATATTTATACAACTGAAGTGCCAACCAAGCGTACGGCCCACAAGATGGTCAGCGGTTACCGCAGCCTATGGACGCTTGCAATACCAGAGGTATCACTCGCGGGTTGCCACCTTGAGGCTAAGATCGAAAGCCTCATGTGCCAGTAATTTCACCGGAAACTATACACTACACACCGGAACACAGCAATGCGAGCATTACTGCTTGGCGGCAGAAATAGGTATGGTGGTAGTCCTTCCCCAGACGAGCTCTATCACAGAGAACTCTACTACTCTTTATTTTATTAATTGCACAAATTATTTGAATCGATCTTATTAATATAGTAATAGTTTCACGATTATGAACGTCATTTTTTGCACTTATATGGCACAGAGAAACACCAGCTGACAACCCATTTTCCCGATTCCCAAAGCATTTTGGGACTAGATGGCGAAGCGTAAAAATATCCTAAAATACTAATAATTTATTTAGTTCTACCCCGATCGAGCTTCATCACAGATAACTTTTTCATGTTTTGAGAAGAATACGCAAATGGCAGCGTCAATGACAATGACGACCGATGTGGCGCGGCGGGCAAAGTTCCGCCTGCGACGCAGCAGGTTGTTCGACACCTTGGAGCAAATGTTTGTACGATCTGCAAATATTTGTGGATGTTCTGGGTATTTTCTATGTATAATAAAAAATATCTATCTATGCATTATATTAAGTTTATCATTCATCTAGTACCCATAACACAAGCTTTGCTTAGCTTGGTAGCTAGATGATGCTGTGTGGATTGCCCAGCATTATTTATCTATTTATTTATTAAAGATATAAATTTCAAGAGTAGTAGAGTTTTATGTGATAGAGCTCGTCCAGGAAGGACTACCGCCATACCTATTTCTGCCGCCAAGCAGTAATGCTCGCATTGCTGTGTTCCGGTGTGAAGGGTATGGTTTCCGGTGAAATTACTGGCACATGAGGCTTTCGATCTTAGCCTCAAGGTGGCAACCCGCGAGTGATACCTCTGGTATTGCAAGCGTCCATAGGCTGCGGTAACCGCTTACCATCTTGTGGGCCGTACGCTTGGTTGCTACTTCAGTTGTATACAAAAAAAAAAATGTCAGCGATAGATTGTTTTTGTAGAAACAAATCAATAAGCTAGTCCTCCATCAGTTCCCACGCATACCTCTGCGGTCTGCGGTGCCCGATAGTACATGGCTGACAAATAGCTTGAGGTGTACACTTGCGCTATTTATTCTAGGTAATTTCCTTCTACATAGTCAGTCCTACGATCATCTGTCCTGAGAGTCTACTTTTGAAAGCGACAAACGATAATAATAGCAAATATCGCGGTTCAAATTTATGTCGGTGAGGATCAAATCATCTGAGTGTTTCTGTGCTTCGTAGAACTCCTGAAATTGTCGATTCTGGATATATAACAGTCGTGAAGTCATGATGGCGGTCTTCCGCAGGCAGACCTTCGCCCGCCGCGCCACATCGGTCGCGCCACGTTGGACGATGGGCGGCTTCATAAATTTAATGATTAAATTATAAAAAAAAACTTTCTTTGTCAATTTGTCTACCAAACTGTATAGGAAATACCAAAATTCCATACAAATTGACAGCTGGACGATACGTTTACAATTACGATTGTCAAATGTGTTTTTCGTGCTAAGCACTCTTCTTCTTCTTTTGTTTTATGGCCTCTGTGGCTAGTTTGCCACAATTTTGCCAGTGTCAAGTGTATTAATTTGATTGTCGCTTAGCAACGTAAACAAACGAAATTTGGAAAGAAACGATGACTTTTTCAAAATTCTCCTGGAAAGTCTTTGACTAAATTACCAACCAACATTACCCCTCCATTTCAATTACTAACACTTGTGCTAAGTAAACAAGTTAAATTGGATAAACTGCCACCAAATTTACGCAATAAAACTTAAAATAACACGAGAAAAATAATTAAAATGGGAAGACCCATGTCGTTTTGACAAGATAGCCAAAGACAATCCTCGTGCTAAGCACTCTGTACCTTTGTTATTATGACGTTTGTTTACATAATCTATACTAATTTTATAATGAGAGAAGATTTTGTATTTTTGTACTTTAGTTTGATACGAATAAACTGGAAAAACTTCTGGTCCGATTTTAAAAACTTTTTACCATTAGAATGCTACATTATAATTTAATATAGTAAGTAAGTAATTAAAGTAATAGTAAGTATAGTTCGCACATCGGATCTCGGCCGTAGTGAAGTTAGCCGATTCGATGCGCAATGGAGCTTATTCGAACCAAATTGTCTTTGCGCATCACAAACGGCTAACTTCACGGAAGCCTAGTTCGCACAGCGGATCTCGGCCGTAGTGAAGTTAGCCGATTCGATGCGCAATGGAGCTTATTCGAACTAAATTGTCTTTGTGCATCACAAACGGCTAACTTCACGGAAGCCTAGAACCGTTGTGCGAACTATAAATTATGCTACAAGTCGAACCCTTAGGGCGTGAGGTCTACTCACACTTGACAGTTTACCCGACTGCCCAGAAGGAGGGTATTTTTACTGTTATTGATATCGTGCATGCCGTTTCAATAGTAAACGTTTGTAAGTTCATACACGCATGTTACAAAGTTTCAATTAGATATTCATAATGATACCTGGTGGTAGGACTCTAGCAAGAGTCCGTCTTGGTGGGTACCACCATAGTGTCAGATATTCTACCTCCAAGCAGTAGTGTGCAAGCTGCACTGTGTTTAGGTTTGAAGGGCACTGTAGCAAGTGAAATTACTGAAAGAGGTGATAAGCGCAGTGCGGTGCCATGCAAACACTTAAAAACTTTACGCTTTGGGTGTTTAATATCAGGTGGGCGCCTTGATGGTCTTGTCACTTGACATTAAAAAAAAAAGGAAACTTTGTAACATTTTTATGCCAATGCTCTCAAACAGTGAAGGAAAACTTGAACAAGAGCTAAAAATTCATAAGACACGTGCCATCCCCCAATCCTCATTGAGATTTGAGACCGCGTAGTCGATTATTTACGACCCACACACTCTCCTTCGAGAGTAGGCCAGTGTCCCGACAGCGGGTACATAAGAAGTGGGACCTCAAATTACCAAACAGCAGCAAACCAACAAATGCGAAAGAGTAGTAGAGTTCTCTGTGATAGAGCTCGTCCGGGGAAGGACTACCACCATACCTATTTCTGCCGCCAAGCAGTAATGCTCGCATTGCTGTGTTCCGGTGTGAAGGGTATGGTTTCCGTTGAAATTACTGGCACATGAGGCTTTCGATCTTAGTCTCAAGGTGGCAACCCGCGAGTGATACCTCTGGTATTGCAAGTGTCCATAGGCTGCGGTAACCGCTTACCATCTTGTGGGCCGTACGCTTGGTTGCCACTTCAGTTGTATAAAAAAAAAAAATGCCTAGAGGCGAAAATGACGTCATTTTAACCAGTTCTAGGAAATGTGCCAATTGGCAGGCTTTAGGATACATTGACCCAAAGAGCATTCTTCTTCTTCTTTTGTTTTATGGCCTCTGTGGCTAGTTTGCCACAATTTTGCCAGTGTCAAGTGTATTAGTTTGATTGTCGCTTAGCAACGTAAACAAACGAAATTTGGAAAGAAACGATGACTTTTCTTTCAAAATTCTTCTGGAAAGCCTTTGACTAAATTACCAACCAACATTACCCCTCCATTTCAATTACTAACACTTGTGCTAAGTAAACAAGTTAAATTGGAGAAACTGCCACCAAATTTACGCAATAAAACTTAAAATAACACGAGAAAAATAATTAAAATGGGAAGACCCATGTCGTTTTGACAAGATAGCCAAAGACAATCCCAAAGAGCATTGAAAATATCACCATCAATGAATTCCATGCGTGTCATGTATAGTGACAGTGGCTGTGTATGTTGAGATGACAGAAACAGATTATTAGTACCTACTAAAAAAAAAAAAAAACAAAGACAGCATAAAAAAAAATTACAAATAAGCGTAAACAGACAGACTTATTTCTTCTTAGACTTTTCCTTTCATATTTTTATTAGTTAAGTAATTCATTTATTTTGTCTTTCGATTTCAAATTGTTAAAAGACGTTTGCCCAGGCAACAGTAACTTGAGGGCATTAAGCCTAAAATAGATAGATAGATAGATAGATAACGCTTTATTGATCACCACACAGAAATAATACAAAGCAACAAACTTAAATTAAGAGGTAGTACACTTGGCGGCCCTATCGCTGAAAGCGATCTCTGCCAAGCAACCTATGAACGGAGCGGACTAAAATGAAAAAGAGAAGGGGCATGTTGGCAAAATATCATCATGACAGCCTTCTAATGTTCCCACTGCTGGGACACTGGCCTACTCTCAGGCGAGAGTGATTGGGTCTTAATCCACCACGCGGACCCAATGCGGATTGGTGGATGGCACATGTCTTTCGAATTTTTAGTTCTTGGACATGCCGGTTTCCTCACGATGTTTTCCTTCACCGTATGAGAGCACTGGCATTGCGCACATAAATTTTTCGAACAGAAAAATCTATTGGTGCACGACCGGGTTTGAACCCACGACCTTAGGATCGGAAGGCGGGGTCACTACCACTAGACCACCGGTAAAATATATTGTTTGAAAACTGCTGGCACTGCTCCAGTCTCGAACTTACGCCTAAAAAGTCAAAATACCTTAATTCTAACATTTATCAAGTGCCCTTACTATGCCCGATTCGGATGTCCCAAATTGCAGCCAAATCCACAACCCCCATAAAAACGAAGGTTTACATGCACGCACGCATCATAGAGATTCAAATGACTTGACCCGGGAATCGAACCGGCGGCCCCGATGGGCTATGAATGTAAATGGGCACTTCACGATAGAAGCACGTCTTTCTGATTCATTTTGTGTTGTAAGTTGTGTAAAATGGCGGTGGGTTTAGCGAAAAGATATACTTTACTTTCCCTTGCAATAAAACAAAATAATAAAGTGAAACAATGAAATTATTATTATTATTATTATTATGAGCCTGTAGTGTTCCACTGCAGAACAAAGGCCTCCCTTCCTTCTCTCCAATCATCACGGTTTTCGGCTACTGTGGACCAGTACCTACTTCAGTGAAACAATGAAATAAAAATAATAAAAAATAACAATTATGTATTCATGGTATAATAGTAATAGTAATTAATTATTAAGCTTGTACTTATGTAAACTTACTTAGTTTAACTCTTATTATTAGTTTTGTAGATTTTCTTTCTTTATTTATGAAAGTACTACTAGTATAAGATGTATTGTGATTTACCTGAGTATTAGCTGAAGCAGAGATCCCTCCTATTTACGTACAGGTCTCTACTTAGTTAGAGCGAGGAACTCAATGCAACACTGGCACAAATGTCTTTTCACACAGCATTTTTTACTTACAAGAAACACAATATTTGTTAATATCATATAAAATAATGTTTTCTAAGACCCTTTAACTAAATAAAGATTTTTGATTTGATTAGTCAAAACAAACGCAAAAGAGAACTATTAGCAAACACATTATGAAAACGTTCTATTTCAGTACTACAGTAGGTATAGTAAACTGTCATGCGTTTCGTTGCTACCCACTTGTGTCATTCTAAATTAATTTCAGGTGAATCTTTATTTACAGAACAGTAAAATTATTTACGTAATATTTAAGAAGCCAGCACAGCACACCACTTGCCGTGATTGCTCATTATGTTTGCGTTGTTTCATCAATTCAAACTAGACTTTGTTTTAAACTGTTACAGAGTTGACTTTGTATTGACGAAAGTCCGTCAGTTTAGCATCACAACTTTGTGTTGAAGTAAGTCGGTCAAACTATTTATTTATTTACGGTATTATCCAAAATAAATATACAAACGATCTGTAGATAGCTTCGATCGCTACCAGAGGGAAGCATTCCTGCCTGGCATGCCGGTGGTTTTACCACTAACTTTAACCATAAATCTTATATATAAAAATGAATTGAAATGAAATTAAACGAAATTCGGTTTATTTGACAAACACACAGAAAGAAAACAAAAAAAATATAAAACAAGAGACATAAGTAATAAAAAAATTGCTGTGCGTTAGTCGCTAAAACTCGAGAACGGCTGGACCGATTTAGCTAATTTTGGTCTTGAAATGTTTGAAAAAGTTCAGGGAAGGTAAACGCGTTAACCGCGGTAAAAAAAAAAGGTTAAGTAAAATTAAAACCCTTGACATTCTTTTTGCGTTTTATTTTCGCTAAATATTTTCGGAATCATGGTCTGATTGCACCCCGGTTTTCGGTAGTAGTCTGTACGAGTACAACCGATGTTTTATAACTTTATCGATAAGAAAAGAGGTGATGATCTTAATACGGCTGAGTAGAACGTCACCTTTAAAAAAAACTTATCTACCAATATCGGTTTGTCCGTTCAGGAGCTATGAATATAATCTGTTTATCTGTGGCATCTATAGATATCATCATAGATGCCACAGATAAACAGATAAACTCTAAAAACATAACATCCCCCTTTTTCCTCGGGGTTTCCATTTCCTGTTTCTTTCTGTCCGTGGCCACTTGTTGACTAAAGAATCACGGGAGAAAGTTCACGACTTTTGATACCAGCGTAAACCTAGTGAAACTTCACAAAGGAAGTACATTGTATTCTGTGGCCAAACAGAGAAGCCACTGACTTATCTAGTTCTCGGGTCGTTGACCGGAAAATGAAAAAAAAAATTGGCATCCGTTTGAAACTTACGTGACTTTCCTTTTATGTTTTTTTAACGCACGCTCAACACGACAACTGTATACGGAGACATTTTGAGAACGCACGCGTCCTATTCTGGCGTCTTAGGCCTGGTATCCATTAAAGCCGAGCGCAGAAATGTCAGAAATCACCTTAAAAATTTTATGTGGTTTTGGGAACCTCGCTTATGTCATAAATTAGCAGAGTTCCTTTCAACTTCTTCTTCTCATCATCATGATTATTTTTCATTCACATAATGCTCAATGTTGATTATTGACAAATGTACCTGCTTGACACACACTAACAAAGTTTTATATTTATTTGCTCTGAGTACGTCGAGTATTATTTATTCATAAAATCGGGCTCTAGCTCAGGGGTATTTTGAAACATTTCGAAAGTTGTCGGATTGAAAAACGTCGATTTCGTCAGGAACGTTTCTGACACAAAATAGCTGTCGGAAAGATGGTCGCAAAAGATTCTGAAACCTCATGTCAAAAGCTTTTGATTTCGCGAATCAAAATGTTATTTGGACTCCGTCGAAAGATTTTAATTCCGAAAATAATTGGCATTCCGAATGTTTTAAAACACCCTTAGAGGTAGACTAAATGCTAATTTGAGGTTGTAACTTGACATATTACGTGTATTTGACATTCTCATATCCCCAGAATACTTATATTTACCAGCCCCCCCGATTGCGTAACTCGGTTTCAATCCGATTTCAATCAGTGAACTGTCAATAAACTGTCAGATTCATACAAAATACGTCACTTTTTGATTGAAACCAAGTGAAATTGATTGCAACCGTTTTACGCAATCGGGGGGCTGAAGTTGCTCGAAACCAGTATTCACACAATCCAAGTATACTTAGTACAAAAAAACTCTTCATTTCAAGACTGTCTCTTATTCCCAGAATAGTTACCAGGAGTCGGTCGAATCCACAAATCCAGGCAAAAGTAGTACATAAAAAAACTTTCTAGAATACGTCCGAACCAAGAATTGAATCTTGCAAGCGACATTTCAATCTCTTCGGAATACGCCTGAAGCAGCAACTCTTTGGATGTAAATAATTATAGGACATTTCTTCAATCTATTTCGGACTAGCTTTGGTTAACTATGAATTTGGTGATTCATTATTAAAATTTTATTTCTAGTTTATAGTGTGCGTTTTTCAAACGCGTACGAATACTAGAAATATCATAGATAGTTCTGATGCACTGCATGTGCTCAATCAAGCTTCGCAAATTTCTCTACTTCGCGAAAACGTAGCTTTGGAGTCTGTGGTGAAAAATCGACAAAGTCAAACTCAAGAGTTTTAAATCTTTACTCATCAGTAAAGATTTAAAACTCTTGAGTTTGACTTTGTCGATTAAGAAAAATAAAGAAGAAAAATAATTAAGAAGATAAAGAGGAAAAATTTGTATTTTTGTATGTTTGTATTTTGGTTTGTTACGAATAAACTCAAAAACAACTGCCATGATTTCAAAAATTATTTCACCATTAGAATGCTACAGTATCCCTGAGTAACATAGGCTATATTTATTACTAGCTACCCGCCCCGGCTTCGCACGGGTGCTTAAGTTTTCATTGTACCCGTGTGAAGCTGGGGCAGATCGGCTAGTAATTCATAAAATAATAAGGATCACTCTAAAGTAAAGTAACTAAGTAAGTTTAATAAGTTTAATAAGTTTAATAAGTTTAATAACTTTAATAAGTTTAATAAGTTTGAGGTAAGTTCGTATGAGTAAGTAACTCTGGTTACAAAAAACACTGCTTTCTATTGCTTTTTAGGCACAACCTTGCTATTATTATAGCATCGTATGCGTTCCAACAGCTTATAGAATAACCACAGTTTACGTTGTAGTTGGTGCTGCAGCATTGCAAAAGTCATTCATTATTTCAGAGAAGTTTTCAGTTTTATTTGTGGTACTTAGTTAAAAATGAAATAACATCCTGCGTGGGTAGCGTTGACAAAACAATTAAAGGATTCGATCGTTATCTTTTTCAAGTATTATACAATACAAATTCATTTAATAAAATAAATACATTTTATAAGCAAAAGTAGTACTGTTTTCTGTATTAGTTTAAGTATAAATTGTAGTATAATTGTATAATTGTACAAAGAGTGATTTTTACTCTACTCTAGGTATAGCCATAGCCATTAGCTACACACTGGACTCCTACACAAAATCAAAATAAACGCGTGCCTAAAACCTTTCAGTGCCGGCGAAAGGTGCCGGCAATCTCGCAACAAGAGTGAGGTAACTAAAACCGGTGGGAGGTAAAGAGTGGCCATTCTGTACGTAGTAGGTTATTTATGTGGACTCCCTTTTCCGCATTTGGACGCGCATTTGGTCCGTTGTGCGTGGTACGTAGTAGGTACTAATTGTTCTTTGGTAAAGCCGAGATTCTACCAAAAAAAATGTACTATAGAACAAATTTTCAGAACAATTATTCGCAACAATTTGTGCCGCACAAAATTTTTGCGAACAATTTTTCAAAAACCATTTTTTTCTTACGAGTCTACCAGAACAAACATTTGTTCGCACCAGTTCACGTATGGAATCACACCATAAGGTTGTATATTTTACAAAGATATTATAAATTAAGGACAAAAATAAGTAAGTAATAAATAAGTGTAATAATCTGTTTAATTAATTAAAAATTAGCAGATTTGCAAATAACCTATGATGTTATTGTAAACTACTTTATTAATGCGTTTGCGCAGATTTGCAAATGATTGTTGATGATCAGTAAAAATGCTTGCATTATTTATTATTTTGTTGTGACCCAAAAAAATTATGCAAACTATTATTGAAACGCAAATTTTGTTGTCAAGCCGAATTGGATGTAAATAGATAGCAGTCGTCCGTAAAGTATAAAGTTAGCAAAGTAAAACCAAAAGAATGCTTCTCCGCGTTTTTGCAGTTTTTATGCATTCCCGCAGAAAGAATAAAATTTTCTACGATAAAAAGTAGCCAATGTGTTATTCCAGGGCTTAAGCCATCTACATTTCAAATTTCATCACAACCGGTTAAGTCGTCACGGAGATACGTGGTAACAAACATTCACACTTTCGACTTTCGCACTTATAATATACTAGCGACCCGCCCCGGCTTTGTACGGGTGCTTAAGCTACATATAAACCTTCCTTTTGAATCACTTTATCTATTAAAAAACCGCATCAAAATCCGTTGCGTACTTTTAAAGATCTAAGCATAATAGGGACAGACAGCGGACAGCTTTGTTTTATACTATGTAGTTCGTTCGTTCGTATGAGTCAGTGGCCAACTCTGGTGACAGAGTTTCTAGGCCGCCCGAAAGCCTCTGTCATGGCCTAACAACTTTGAAAAAGCCGGGACCGACTGCTTAACGTGCCCTCCGAAGCACGGGAGCGCTCAGTTGTAATTGCCACTGGCTGTCACCCATCGAAATGATGACTCCGCGGAACAGTGCTTAACTTATATGTAGTGATAGTGAAGAAGTAAAATCACAAGAATCATTTTGAAACGCCGCCAGTTCCAACGCGCCTATGCAGTAAAAGGAATACCAACAACACCGGACTGGGTTCCTACTGGTTTTTGTCACCAGTTTTTAGCATAACTAAAGACTTGTAATAACATTATTTATGATGGGTTTTCATGTCATGCAAGAGCACTGGTGTTCTAGTGGTAGTGACCCCGCCTTTTTTTTTAATAACTCAAGTGGCAACCAAGCGTACGGCCCACAAGATGGTAAGCGGTTACCGCAGGTTACGCTTGCAATACCAGAGGTATCACTCGCGGGTTGCCGCCTAGAGGCATAGATCGAAAGCCTCATGTGCCAGTCATTTCACCGGAAACCATATCTTCACACCGGAAAACAGCAATGCGAGCATTACTGCTTTGCGGCAAAAATAGGTGGTAGTACTTCCCCGGACGTGTTCTATCACAAAGAACTCTGCTACTCTTGAGGTTGTCCGTTTGAATCCGGTCGTGACCCAATGGATTTTCTATTCGAAATTCGAATTTTCGTTTTTTATTTCCTGTTCGTGGTCACAAAAATACGCCTTCACACCATGCACCGATCCGCATAGTGAATTAAGACCGAATCACTCTCCCTCGACAGTAGGCTAGTGTCAGCAGTGGGAACATTAGAAGGCTGCATAATGATGATGATTCAAGAAATTACTTTATTTTGGTCTACTAACGATTGTTAAAGTCTAATAATAATTATCCGTCAATAGCTTGAAATACATGTCTTAAAATAGACATGTATTTCAACTTAAAATAGACATGTATTTCAAGCAAGAAATAATACTTTGACTTTGACGTTGACGACCGTCCGCGACGTGGAGGTTGCGGGTTCGATTCCCGCCTCGGGTCAAATGTTTGTACGATCTACAAATATTTGTTCCGGGTGTTCTGGGTATTTTCTATATATAATAAAAAAAAACGATCTACTCGTATGTATTGTATTGTATTAAGTATGTATCAGTCATCTAGTACCCATACTACAGCTCTGTTTAACAGCAGCTTACCTTAGAGCTAGATGATGCTGTCTGGATTGTCCAGCATTATTTATTTATTTATTTTACAATAATCTGTATACATAATAGTGCTTACATTCTTAAACTAGCCAATTGTACAACCACTTTAAACACCGCATGCATATTTTAAGAGTAGTAGAGTTCTCTGTGATAGAGCTCGTCCTGGGAAGGACTACCACTATACCTATTTCTGCCGCCAAGCAGTAATGCTCGCATTGCTGTGTTCCGGTGTAATTACTGGCACTTGAGGCTTTCGATCTTAGCCTCAAGGTGGCAACCCGCGAGTGATACCTCTGGTATTGCAAGCGTCCATAGGCTGCGGTAACCGCTTACCATCTTGTGGGCCGTACGCTTGGTTGCCACTTCAGTTGCATAAAAAAAAATTATATTTATGAATATAAACATTAATATTTAACATATATAAGGAGTTTTCTGCTGACGCTATCGCTGTTGTGTGTGGGAAAGTTGCGCAGGCGTCGTTAATTTAGTGCAAACATGCAGATGCGCGGTCATTGTCTTATTGCTCGGTTCAAATGCAAGCAGCTTATGTAATTTGGCATCCGGTGGCTGATACTCTGTGGTTAGCGCGAGTTGCAGTTACCTAAACTAAAGGATCGGTTATATATCTTGTCTTACAAATAGCACATTGTCACACTTATCACACTATTATGTCTTACGATATTTTGTAATGGGGGAGTGCTGCAGATATTAACACCATATTCGTGTTGCAGAAGAGGGCTGTTCGCGCAATTTATAACATGGGTCCCAGAGAATCACTTAGAGATAAGTTCAAAGAAATCAATATTATGACAGTACCCTGTCAATATATTTATGAAAATCTTATGTATGTTCGCAAAAATATTAATCTGTTTAAAAAAAATTGTGATAATCATAATGTTAATACTAGAAATAAAAATAAACTCGCTGTTCCCACAGCTAGGCTCACTAAGGTCAGTAAATCTTTTAAAGGGCAATGTGTACGCTTCTTTAAAAAGTCCCAAGCGACATACAAAATTTATCAATTGGCAAATTTGAAAACTTAATTAAACAAAATCTGTCTCAAAAAGCTTACTATAAAACAACCGATTACCTAGATGATAAAAAAACTTGGGACGAATGTGCTCCAACTCTACTTGGAATCCATAACAATAGCAAGGTTCATGCCAAAAAAGCGATAGGAACCCAGCCGGTGTTGTTGCCAGTTCTTTTACGGCATGGGCGCGTTGGAACTGGTGTAAATTTTCCTAGCTTGTAAGACGTTTCAAAGTGATCCTTGTGATTCTACTGAATAAATAATTTGTGATTTTTTGACATCACACTCACATGAGCGCTCGTGACGTAGCTGGCTAAGTCGTTCTTAACAGATCAACGAAGTTAAGCACTGTTCCGCGGGGTCATCATTTGGATGGGTGACCGCCAGTGGCAATTTCAACTGAGCGCTCCCGTGCGTCGGAGGGCACGTTAAGCAGTCCCGGCTTTTTCAAAGTTGTTAGGCCATGACAGAGGCTTTCGGGCGGCCTAGAAACTCTGTCACCAGAGTTGGCCACTGACTCATACGAGCGAACGAAAAAAAAATCACACTTTACACTTCAAATTATCACACTTCACACCATCACACTATCACACTTAACACTATCACATCACACTATATTATAAATACGAAAGTTTGGATGTTTGTTCGTCTTTACTCGACAGCAACAGAACAAATTTGACTGAAATTAAAAAATAACTTGGATAATGACCGGGATTAGGACATAGACTACTTTTTATCCAGGAAAAAAGTGCACAGTAATGCGAGCAATACTGCTTGGCGGCAGAAATAGATATGGTGGATTTATTACAAACTTTCCTGGACGAGTTTATTACAAAGAACTCTTTTAGTTTTCTGTGCGTTGTTCGATCTGTCACCCTAGGCAGACAGAGCTAGGTGGGAGATGGGAATAATTCGGTTTTCTAAGGGCTTTTTCTCACTGGGACACTTTGGTGGCGCCACCGGGTCAAGCCAGCAACAAAATGTATAATAAAACTGTATGAGTACCTGGTGAAATTACGTGGTGAATAACACGCAATTTAAAACGGCAAGCACGTTTTTGGCACGTTTTCATCTGTTTAGTTCAATGAATGATGCTAAATACTTTGGTTTATATACTTATCAGTGCTAGTCAACCAATAAATGTGGGGTCAAAAGATCATTATAGCTACGATAGCCACAAAATAATACAAAATAACAATTCATGATAATGTACATTATTAGATCATGGCATAGAATATGTAGAAAACTGATCATCATCATCATCAGTAGGCAAATCCAGTTAGACGTCCACTGCTGGACATTAGGCCTGCCCCTAAAAAGTTCAATGACGGACAATTTGAGGCTTTTGCCATTCACCGATTTCCTGCGACCATTTTAATGTCATCGGTTCACTGAGTGGGGCCGTGCTAAACTTGGTTTCCCAGCTCGTGTTCATCATCTTTACTCCCTTGTTGTCCTTTTCTAATGTTTGCATGATTTGCAAAACTCCTGGTTTAGGTGTTTTTCTATGTTTTTTTTTTTTTTAATCCAACTGAAGTGGCAACCAAGCGTACGGCCCACAAGATGGTAAGCGGTTTATAAAGTAGTTAAGTAGTAAGTTTAAGTAGTTTATAACTATGTTTTATAAAGTAATAATATGTATTTTGACAATTATCTGGTTCCCATAGTATAGCAGTATAGCTTTGCTTAAGTTGGGGCTAGATGACATTGTGCAAATTTTATTGATTATTTATATTTCATTTCATTTCATTTATCTATTCCAAAAACAATATAATTGTGTGCGGAAAAACTAAGAGTAGTAGAGTTCTTTGTGATAGAGCTCGTCCGGGGAAGTACTACCACCATACCTATTTCTGCCGCCAAGCAGCAATGCTCGCATTGCTGTGTTCCGGTTCGAGGGGTATGGTTTCCGGTGAAATTACAGGCACATGAGACTTTCCATCTAACGTCTCAGGGTGGTAACACGCAAGTGATATCTATGATGTTGCATGCGTACATAGGCTACGGTAACCGCTGACCATCAAGTGGGCCGTACGCTTGGTTGCCACTTTAGTGGTATAAAAAAAAACTATTAATGAACATAAAAATACACAAAAATAAGAGTAACAAAATAATAATAATCTCAGCTTAATAAATATCAAAGGAAATAAATAAAGCATAATATTCTATGAGAAGCAATAGATGAGGCTACCTCATAGGCATTATTATAAGCCTGTAATGTTTTTTTTTTATGTCAGCAAGTGACAAGACAATCAAGGCGCCCTGATGTTAAGCACCACGCCTGACTTTTGCAGATGCAGTGCCACCCAAAGCTTAAAATTTTTAAGCTTGTTTTTTAGCTTAATTTATTTAAAAAAAAATTATGGTGGCTACATAGGGCAAAGGCCTCCCTTCTCTCCTTCCATACCTCTCTGTTTGTATCTGTATTTTTTTTTTTTTTTTTTTTATCTAGCCTATACTGTCCCACTGCTGAGCAAAGGCCTCCCCTGCATCCCTCCCTGTATTTATTTATTTACTTTAATTAACACGGATAAACCAATAACATCAATTAAAGAGAAAAATAAGAGAATACAGATTTTAAGAACATTCCAGTCAAAAAAATAAAATAAAAAATAAAAATAGTTATCTTCATGTATAGTTCGCACAACGGATCTAGGCTTCCGTGAAGTTAGCCGTTTGTGATGCGCAAAGACAATTTAGTTTGAAAAAGCTCCATTGCGCATCGAAACGGCTAATTTCACGACGGCCGAGATCCGTTGTGAGAACTATACAGGTCACATCTCTCTGTTACCGGCTAGTTGAGGCCACTCTGTGCAAATACGTCCTATAATTTAGGGATAGATTTATAAAATAGCCAAATAAGCACACACATTATCTAATAAATAAATAAATAAAAAAGCGTTTTATTTCCTTCTATAAACATGTTTAAACTTAACTAGATAAAATAATACAAAAATCAAATTAAAATGATGTCATGCAATTTTCTAAATTTCTATAAAAATATTTTAAATAGTTAAATAAAAAGTGTGCTGTGTGTGTGAGAGAGAGAGCACACATTATCTACTTGTAACTTAACCGATAACTGGTAAGGTTGGCCGCTAATCTATAATAGTACTCCCATTAACCTAGATTGATAAAAATTATGTATTTTTTTAATTTCTGATTACTATCTGTGCCCCGTTTTGCAGTTTTTATGCTATCCAACAGGAATAGTAATATTTACCGGGATAAAAAGTAACCTATGTGCTATTCCAGACGATAATCTATCTTTGTGCCATATTTGATCCAGATCCGGTCAACCGTTCTGAAGTGTTTGAGTGACAAACATCCATTCATCGCATTTATAAAAGTAGTAAATTTTTTAAAAGACTGACTTCACCTTCTGAGCACTTTTGCCGTAGCGATACGATGTTGATTAGTTTGCGTTGTGGTTTAGAGTTTTATAAGTAAGGTCGTATGAGTCAGTGGCCAACTCTGGTGACAGAGTTTCTAAGCCGCCCGACGACCTCTGTCATGGCCTAACAACTTTAAAAAAGCCGGGACCGACTGCTTAACGTGTCCTCCAAAGCACGGGAGCGCTCAGTTGAAATTGCCAATAGCGGTCACCTATCCAAATGATGACTACGCGGAACAGTGCTTAACTTCGTTGATCTGTTAAAAATTACTTAGCCAGTACGTCACGATTATAAAAATGCTGAATTAGAGTTGAGGCGAGGTTGATCTACCGCCGAGAAGATTCGTCTACGTCAACCTTTACTCTGCATACTGACATTGTGCACTGTTTTTTAACTGTAAATATTGTTATTCGATGTATGTTTCAGTGTAACAATTGTAGAAAACTAATAAATAAAATAAACTCCGCAGTGTACAATCATGTGACAAAACCACGGTCATGTGCCGAAATTAATATTTATTTTAATGTACCTAATTACATTAACACGATACTGTTATCTCTGTTGACGAGGTCATGATTCAGGAAATATAATATTTTACGCGCCATTTGAGGATCTACAAGGGTTTGCTAATTTATGGCTTTATCACAAATTATGGTGGCGCCACCAGCGGGTGATTCGGTCGCCGTCACCAAATTGGTGGCGCAACTAAGCGGACACCAGGTGAGGTACCCTTCATACAGCTGTATACATTTTGTTCGTGGCCTGACCCAGTGGTCAGTGGCGCTACCATTGTGTCCATCCAAGTGAGATAGAGCCTTTAGTTACGTAGTACTAATATCTGTTCTGTGCTTAGTGTAGCCTAGTTTTAAAAGAATTCAAATGTCTAATCATCATCACGCGTGAAATGTTTCGAACGCAACATTATCTAAGTGTTTTTTTTTTATACTACTTAAGTGGTAACCAAGCGTACGGCCCACTTGATGGTCAGCGGTTACCGTAGCCTATGTACGCATGCAACATCACAGATATCACTTGCGTGTTACCACCCTGAGACGTTAGATGGAAAGTCTCATGTGCCTGTAATTTCACCGGAAACCATACCCTTCGAACCGGAACACAGCAATGCGAGCATTACTGCTTGGCGGCAGAAATAGGTATGGTGGTAGTCCTTCCCCGGACGAGCTCTATCACAAAGATCTCTACTACTCTTAGCACGAAAAACTCATTTGACAATCGTAAACGTAAACTTATCGTCCAGCTGTCAATTTGTATGGAATTTTGGTAGTTCATTTAACGCACTTAAGAGGCGCTGTTAAAAATCCTATACAAATTGATTGAGCTGGACGCTGTTTTTGCGATTGTGAAACTAGTTTTTTTGTTAATTGATAGATTCAGGCGTTACTTTGCGGAAATCCATTACAAGATAAAAAAAAACAGACGAAAAATCTCTAGTACTATTCCGCTTAACCTTTTAACTGATGAGGTCACACAGTTACCACAGTTAACCTCAAAAGAAAAATATCGACACGTGTTTCATCCCTCCACGGGACATCCTCAGGACCATCGACTTGTTCTCCGGCAGACGTGTTGCTCCAGCGCTCGACGGAGCAACACGTCTGCCGGAGAACAAGTCGATGGTCCGTATTGCAAATCATGCAAACATTTGTCCTACAGCGAGCATCGAGAGATGGGCAAGTGCCCGATTGAAAACGGCAACCACTTGCTTCTCCACCGGGTACACGACCGACGACGGTCGTTATTACATAATTAGCACTATTATAGAAGTGAAACTACTAGTTTCGTGTTATCACTGTTATCTTATCAGACGTGTTAACCCACATCGGGTATGTATTTAAAACACTTTGTTTATAATGTCTGTTTGTGAAGGAATCACTCTAAAACTGTGTCGAATTATATTAATTTACATAGGTTTTTTGATAAAGATTTAAACAATTAGTCACAAAAACCGATGTAGAACTAAGTATATATTCCAGCTACGCTACGAGTCAAATGTTTACGGAATATAAAATTTAACATTTTTTCATGGGTTCATAAAAAGAAAACAGAATTTGATAAAAAAAACTCGATAGAATACAGACTCAACAGCCACAATAGTCCTGATCAATCCTCACCAGGATTACCTTAGTCATCATCATTATCATCATCATCATCATCATTATCATATCAGTCAATAGACCTCCACTGCTGGACATAGGCCTCTCACAAAGAGCGCCATATCGATCGATCTTAAGCTTTCACCATCCATCTACTACCAGCGACTGCTTTATTTCCATCAACCTAATGAGGGGTCCTTCTATACTTCGTTGTTTATCTTCTATACTTCGTCTAGAACCTGTGTTTCCCAGCGTTTCATAAGTATCAGACACTACAAGTATATGGTAGGTACCGCAACTACCTAACCCAGAAACAAATATTTTAAGATAATCCTTGGGATGTCTCCAGCTCAAAGCGCATTTTTTTTTAAATAACTAAAGTGGCAACCAAGTGTACGGCCCACAAGATGGTAAGCGGTTACCGCAGCCTATGAGCGCTTGCAATACCAGAGGTATCACTCACGGGTTGCCACCCTGAGACGTAGATAGTCTCATGTGCCTGTAATTTCACCGGAAACCATACCCTTCGGACCGGAACACAGCAATGCGAGCATTACTGCTTGACGGCAGAAATAGGTATGGTGGTAGTCCTCCCCCGGACGTGCATATCCTATCGTTAATCAACCCTAAGAAAACAGGGTCTACCAATAGCCCAAATTATCCGTGACCCGATGACCATCATCCAGTAGCTGAAGAACTGATAAGGATCGCTAATGTTTACATAATAACTGCGTAGATAAATCATACTGGTTGGTTGACCGATTCAAACGCGCAGACGTATATCTCTTTGTGATAAGCGCCTCGAAGAAAGAATTTCTGCCGCCAAGTTGCGTTGCTGTGTTTTTTTTTATACCATCTAAATGGCATCCAAACGTACGGCCCACTTGATGGTAAGCGGTCACCGTAGCCTATGTACACTTGCAACATCAGAGATATCAAATGCGCGTTGCAACTTGAGACGTAGATCTAAAGTCTCATGTGCCTGTAATTCCACCGGAAACCATACCCTTCGAACCGGAACACAGCAATGCGAGCATTGCTGCTTGGCGGCAGAAATAAGAGTAGTAGAGTTCCACCATACCCATTTCTGCCGCCAAGCAGTAATGCTCGCATTGCTGTGTTCCGGTGTGAAGGGTATAGTTTCCGGTGAAATTACTGGCACATGAGGCTTTCGATCTTAGCCTCAAGGTGGCAACCCGCGAGTGATACTTCTGGTATTGCAAGCGTCCATAGGCTGCGGTAACCGCTTACCATCTTGTGGGCCATACGCTTGGTTGCCACTTCAGTTGTATAAAAATAAAAATAGGTATGGAGGATATTACAAGCGTCCATAGGCTAAGGTAATCGTTTCTCATCAGGTGGGTTTTATGCTGGTTTGCCATCAGTGCGCGCGAGTTTATACCTCTGGTAATGCAAGCGTCTATAGGCTACGGTGACTGCTTATCATAAAGTGGGCCTCATGCTGGCTTGCCATCAGTGTTATAAAGCACATAATGGCTGGGTTTGGATGAAATTTGGGAAAGGTAAGCTTTTTTTTTAAGCTGTGGCACTTTTTGGTGGATGCAATATGTCCAGCAGTGGACATTATTATGACTAACCTTTTATAAGGACCGCTCAAGCGAAGCCGCAGACAAGGTGTAAGCAATAGTATTAAATATAATTATCTAATCGTTTCCTCAAAGGTATTGGCAAATATTGATTAGGGTACCAAGAAGTCACATAAACAACGCATTGAATGAAGTTTATTGGTAACTTAACTAGTGTGGTTTCCTCACTTTGCTTGCGTGGTTCACAAAAGTATCTATATTATTGTTTCTGTCATAAAGCTCCAGAACGGATCAAACAATTTTTATTCAGTTTTTTTAATTGAAAGTTTGTTCTACGAGTATGTTTCAAGACAATCTGTTCAGCCGTTTAAAGATCTTTTCTAGTTGATAAAGAGATAAGAAAGAAAGAAAACTTCTGATGGTTTAGTCCCAATTCTACAGACTCTCGTTTCAACAGAATCCCATTTTTACAGATTCCCAAATTTACAGTTTCCCATTTCTACAGGTTCTCGTTTCAACAGAAACCCTTTTTTACAGATTCCCAAACCCACAGATTCCCATTTCTACAGATTCTCGTTTCAACAGAATCCCATTTTTAAGTGTTAGGGGTTTCTAGGGGTATCTATACCAACAAACATACAAATCATACAAACTTCAACTGTTATTATATTGAAAGTAGGATTGAAAGGATTAGCCTGTAATGTGTTATCTACAGTTTTTCTGGCGCCTCGTACGGCGCCGTCTGTTTAGTCTTTATCAAAACTTCCTAGATAGTATAGCCACAGATAACATAATATGTATGGCACATATGCGCAAAATGGTGATTATGGACCGAACGAGCGAAGCGAGCGAAGCGTCTCAGTTTCGAGATTGGTCAATGCTTTTGGTTGTCAGTCAGTTTGTCCGGTCAGTTTGTGTTCTCGCCTACAGGTCGCATTTTTCAACCAATCTGGTTGAAACTTGGTATACAGGTTCTTTGACTTTATAGAAGTTGATTGTCGTCGGGGATTTTTGATAGGGGGCGTACTTTCTCTAAAAAAGGTTAAAAAAGGGCCTACTAGATGTCTCCGTCTAATGTGATTTGATTTCGATGTTTTATTTGTAGTATTAACTTTAAGTTTGTCTGATATTTGGTGAAGATCTGATGAGGATCTTCAGCGTGATGAGCAAAATAGTTCCTCAAAATGCAGTATGTTGCTCACTTTCAAAGCTCACTTTACAAGCTTGTGCTTGCGAGGTCTAATGTTCGGAGAACTGCTAGTTTATCATGGTATAACTCACCACAAAAGTTGTACTCGTAGAACTTGATCAAACTAGGCTGGCGACAAATCTGTCATGAAAAGGGGGCTGCGCAAATTTCTGCACCATAGTAGGTAATATAAATAAATAATACTGTAAAATTGTAGGTTTTTTCCCATCTGTCCCCCACCCAGCTCTGTCTGCTTACTTTTTTTTTAAAGTTCTGTCTGTCAACCTGTTTGTCAAAAGTGTCAACATGACAAAAAGACTTTTGGGGCGAAAAGGAAAAGGTTTCATCTTTTACCCTAAGCAGACAGAGCTGGGGGACAGATGGGAATAAACCTACAATTTTACAGTATTATTTATTTATTTTACTATGGTGCAGAAATTCCTTGCGCGGCCCCATTTTCATGAAAGATTGCTCACCAGCCTAATTTGTTCTGATAACATTTAGGGAATTACAAAAGAACAAGGCTATCTTTGGTTGGCAACGGTCGCAATAAATTATAATTAGTACCTACTTAGATATCTAATGATTATGTAACGCTACAATATAAGTAAAATATCATAATGTACTCGTAGTTATGGTAGGTTCGGACAACTAACAGTAATGTCAACACTTGAACACTTTAACTTAGACACTTTAATGGCTGGTATACAACGCTTTGGCTGTATAAAGCCTGTCTAAGCAGCTAGTGTGCTAGTATTATGTACCATATCTTGCGAGACGCCACCGTATCGCGTGTCTTTATACGTCAATTTTATATGTTTTAAAAATTCTCGTCCAAGCCCTGCCCGCGTTGCGTCCTTGTCTTACATCTTTTCTGTGTTGCCAGCCATACTTAAGACCGATTAACCTTCACACCGCTCTGTCACACTGGTGTTAAGGTTAGGAAAAAAAGTCCTCATAACACTAGTGTGGTGTTAGATATATTTATTTCTTTATTTATTTAAATGTAAAATCATAAGCACGTCACGCACGGTGATGGCTGATTCACAGCAGCAAGCCGATAGGGCGAGGTGTTGCCGATTTGTTACCGAGTCCACAAGTATGCGTCAACCTTTAGTATATGCCAATATCCGCTGTATAATAACATCATCATCATCATCATGACAGCCTTCTAATGTTCACGCTGCTGGAACACTGCCTCGAACAAGAGTGATTGGGTCTTAATCCACCACGCGGACCCCGGCCTTCCGGCGGCCTAGAAACTCCAGAGTTGGCCACTGACTTACATGAATTTACTTGTCGTGACTTCTTCGTGAATTAGGACGCAGGCGGGTTATCTATTAAATAACATTACTTACGTCATACATTCCACAGGCTATCAATAAAACCGTTCTGCGCGTTCGTAGAAACACAAACATTACAACATTAGTAAATAACTGATACTTTATCTACAAAAAGTGCCCATTCACAGCGTTTCAAGGAAATAGGTATGCAGTTGATAATCCGTTGCATTTTAGCTCAATCGACCTATACGCACTTCCAGCGGACTGAATGTAGCGGATAATCCGCTATCTCAATACTACGGCTTTTGTGTAATATACGATTACAAAAAACGATAAAAACGTTTTTTGTAATCGTATAGGTTCTTGTACCAACTAAAATAAATATTTTCTGAACATTTGACTCTTAGCAGGAATATAAACCGAGTTCTACATTGGTTTTTGTGAATAAAGTAGCAATGGTGCGTTCTTAAATGGATGGAATCAATCGTGACGTTGCTGGCTAAGTTGTTTTTTAAATTTAAGCACTGTTCCGCGTAGTCACCATTTGGATGGGTGACCGCCAGTGGCAATTTCAACTGTGCTTCGGAGGGCACGTTAAGCAGTCGGTCCCGGTTTTTTTCAAAGTTGTTAGACCATGACAGAGGCCTTCGGGTGGCTTTAAAACCCTGTCATCAGAGTTTGCCACTGACTCATACGAACTTAATTACTTAATAGATGTTACTTAAGGCTGATGATGGTGTCCGCTTGATGTGTGTACCGAATAGCGCCAGGTAGGTCTTATCGCGTAGTATTCAAAGAATTATCACAAAGTGTTTTTGTCAATATTAAAGAATATAAGTACTAACTTGTATATTACGTTATTAAAAAACACACTTTTTATACAGAAAGACAACTTTATTACTGTATTCTTTTTATCAAATCAGATTCTGTCATTGAATGCATGTATGTTTTATGCTAGTAATGTAAAAATATGTGCATTTCTAGTAATGTCAATGTTAAGCGCCACGCCTTACCATAATTGCAGTAGGTGTATGCACCAAAATCATCATCAAACCAGTATGACGAAGTCCTCAAGAAGTCAATTATAATTGGGAACTTCGCTTGATACGGATCATAAATCGCGCATCAAGTTATAACTTTAAAATCTTTATTGATCAAAATACAAACACATTTAGATACTTAATTTTATTACACCATTAAGCGCTCATGTGGACTTATTTTATTTGTTTATACTCCCGTATCATTGATAAACAGTTCTTTATATAGTTCTAATTTAACATCTCTATTAAAATCATACACGGTACAAAGTGACACGACAGTTTATCGTGCAGGAAATCCCCATAAGGTAATCAGAAACTAGTACACACACAGTGCAACCATAAGTTTTATTTAAATACCTTACATATTACGCCGCAATACACGACAGCGCAAAATTAAATAAAATATACAAATAAACTTAAAAATTCTTAATGTATTTTATCAAGGAGGTTTATAGTTCGCACGCAACTTACTTTTAGGGGATAAAAAACTATTTCCATTTTCAAATCCAGAAATACTTCGTTCAGAAACAGACCCGCAGGGAACGCGCCAGGCAATCTATTATCAAAGAGGTTAGTCAGAAACGTCAAATAACGATCTCTAAACATATTTTTATACGCTTACTCGTAAAATACAATTTCCTGGAACGATTTTGGCAAACGCCCGACATTCGTAACTGCCCTCGTATGTGATATTTTTAATTCATGAAGAAAAAACGCAATCCAAATGCGCTTGCAAGGCGTTGGGGCGTACGAAAAATAAAAATACAAAAATATAGCCGTTTCCGGACTAAACAAATTTTTACAAAGCGACGCGTGATTTGAATGACAATTTGTTGTGTTTATACTTTTAGTTCGCTCATAGTGCGCACTGTGATTTTATTTTTGTTTTATGAACGTGCAAGTACTTTATAAGTTAAAGTGATTTTAAAAACTAGATTTGTGTTACGTCGTCCTAGAAGTATTCGTTTTGAATAATCCAAGCATTAGTTCCAGACCTCGAATCAAGACTGGCGGGAATGCTGTAAGTAAAAGCTTTAGAGATTTTTTTAAGAGTAAGTTTCAATAGTTTTCTTACTTAGTCTATGAATAATTTCTTAATTATTCATAGCACGTATTTTTCGTTTAACTCATTCATTGACAAATTAGAACATATTCCCCAAAATAAAATCTAAATTTATCAAGTTTTGACAGTTCTGTTGCAGTCACCTCCATGTTGCATTGTTTACAAACAGAAGATTAATTTATATTTCACGAACATTTAAGTTTCATGAATGAAACAAACGAGTATTTCGCTAGATAATTTATCTATTTTATACCAATACCATTATCCATACCATATCCACCAATCCGTATTGGATTGGTGGATTAAGACCCAATCACTCTCGCCTGAGAGTAGGCCAGTGTCCCAGCAGTGGGAACATTAGAAGGCTGTCATGATGATGATGATACCAATACCGATGACATTAAAGCGGTCTCAGGAAGTCGGTGGATGGTGAAGGCTCAAAATCGGTCGTCATGGCGCTTTTTGGGGGAGGCCTATGACCAGCAGTGGACGTCTATAGACTGATATGATGATGATAATGATGATACTAAACCAACTACAATTTTGCTTTATTTATTCATATATAACACCGTAGTTTCTTATTTATTATAACTCCGTAACACATGACTCATCTTCGAATGAAGCATAATTGTATAGTCATTAAAGCTTTGACTTTTTACTTGTCCTAAAGAAATAAGAAATCTTTGCATTGAAGTTTGCCTAGAGCTGGAATTTACAAATCAAATTACAACCTTTTTTAGAAAAAGTAAGCCCCCTATCAAAAATCCCCGATCAACTTCTATAAAGTCTTAGAACCTGTATACCAAGTTTCAACCAGATTGGTTGAGAAATGCGACCTGTAGGCGAGAACACAAACTGACCGGACAAACTGACTGACAACCAAAAACATTTTTGGCCAATCTCGAAACTGAGACGCTTCGCTCACTCGGTCAATTAATAATAATAGGGAAACTCCGAAACTACTGGACCGATTTGAAAAATTCTTTCACCGTTGGGAAGCTACACTATCCCCGGATGGTATAGGAAATATTTATTTCCAGCGTTTTCATTGCACCCGTTCAAATCCGGGGCATGTCGCTAGTCTATAAATAAGCTTAGAACATTACCCCATACATGTATGCCCTTAGGTCTCTGCAAGTTAACAATCACAATACGACGACTGATCAGATATTCATCTGAGGCTTGCGGATTTCCTCCGATTCACGTCTGCGCGTGGTTTGAAAGCGTTTAATTATTTTATATCATACTAGTGGCTCGTCCCGGCTTCGCACGGGTGGACATAAAATATAACCAATGTTACTCTGAGGTAATGTAGCATTCTAATGGTGAAAGAATTTTTGAAATCGGACCAGGAGTTTATTTGAAACTAATAAAAATACAAAACTTTCCTCATGTGGAATATTACTAGCAGCTAGGACGAGCTTCACACGGGTGCAATGAAACCTAACCCGTGCGCAGCCGGGGCGGGTGCTTAGAGATATATATAGCATATGTTACTCAGGGATAATGTAGCATTCTAGTGGTGAAAGAATTTTTGAAATTGGACAAGTAGTTTTCAAGTTTATTCGTAACAAAAAAAATACAAACATGCAAAAATACAAATCTTTCCTCTTTAATACTAGTAGATGATGTACAATGACAGTGGTATTTTCTGGTAACTTTTGCAATACAACGAAAGGTCCGCCTTCCGATCCTAAGGTCGTGGGTTCGAACCCGGTCGTGCACCAATTGATTCTCTAATAAAATGTATGTTCGTAATGTGAAGGAAAACATCGTGAGGAAACCGGCATGTCCAAGAACTAAAAATTCCAGTGCGTGATATTTCGCTTATATGTGAGCGAGGCTTTATTTATCTTTCAACGGCTCCTTGTTGCAAAATATTATGTACCCAAATAATTATGCAGGTTTACGAACGTGTTTTGTTTTGACGATATGAGTATACTTAAGGCGGTTATAGGACTATGCACTATCTCGATCCAGTTTTTTAAAAAAATATAACCTACTTACAAGATTATTTTTTTACAAATACATTTTCAAAACAGCCTTACACCTATATCTTTACCTATTAGTATAGATTTAAAAGATGAGAAAAAAACAAACAATTATTGTCGCTTTAATTAGCAGGCTTTCAAAATATGTATATATAATTTAACAAGTAACTAACAAATTCTGCGACAAAAATATTGATATAAACTTTATTTCGGGGTAGAACGGGCCGGGTGAATACGGGACTGGAGGAGAACGAAACAGACCCAATTTTACATATGACTTTTTTTAATTATCCTTCTAGATTTTTTTCTTTAAATAAAATATAAATTGGAGGTGGAGTGAGGTAGTTTGCGCTTGGTCCTATAACCGCCTTAAGTTATGAGTAATGTGAGAACTGAAAACAAGCCTTGAAGGTACAAGTAAGGGAATGACATGTATACCCCCCAACTTCAAGTCACACAGTATCTACCTACTTTTTTATCTCTTTTCTTCGTTACACGAATAAGTAAGTTCGTATGAGTCAGTGGCCAACTCTGGTGACCTAAGGTCTCAAAATAATTACCTAGTTAAATAAACTAACAAATCAACAGCTCGTAGAATAAATAAAATTATATATATACAACCTTGTTACAACAATAATCATTATCGAAATTTCTTGTAAATATTTCGCGGTCATTCTCACGCATGCCTTTGTATGAAATTCGATCATAAATCCATCTAAAAAGTTGTACTGCTTATTAGAATTTGTTTAGAACCGCACATAATATAACATTGACTATTTATTTTGTTATCACAAATAATTTAAGGCCTGATGGTTTGAAACTAATTTAGAAATGATTTCTTAGATTGCTGCACACGTCGTTATTTCAATATCATGAAATAAAATATCACTTTAGGCCACATTACTAACTGGTTCGAGTTCTCGAAACTGCTGTCATTTACCTAAGTGCCAATCAAAATGGACACTAATTTTAACAGTCCATAAATAACAAATGAATCGACCATAGCAAACGTCCAAGTGTTCTGATGTTTTTTTTTTCAAATGTAAAAACCACTTTTTGAGTTTTGTTTGACAATAAAAATACCAAAGGTAATCGTTTCAAGTTCAAGATTCGGTTTATTAATTTTTATTTCGCTTCTTATCGTTGATGACATCCAAACGGCCAGTAAAAACGATCTGGTAGCAGACACAAAATGGTCTTAGAGCAAACTTTTTGGGTCAAAAAACCCATATACAACGGATGAAATATGTTCCAAGCGACCTCTGTCTGTTCTTATGACTTTTGAACACTCGCTCCATTCTCTATCAAGTTTGTTTGTTCATACAGCCTGAGAAAAATGCATTTGTAAAGCATTATGATTCCTTCCACCACTAATCGGCTCGGGTCCTTTTCCCTCAGCAAACTACGTAAACCATGCAGTTTAAAAGAACCAGTACCATTACGACACAGACTAATCTACACAAATTGCCCCAACATTCGTGATCACTTTTGTAGGGATCGTACTTACACTTGGTATATCTGCAGAGCTTGACGGACAAAAAAAATAAAAAAATGTTTTTCTTTAAAACACATTTAAAACGCTATACAACTGAAGTGGCAACCAAGCGTACGGCCCACAAGATGGTATGCGGTTACCGCAGCCTATTATGGATGCTTGCAATACCAGAGGAATCACTCGCGGGTTGCCACCTTGAGGCTAAGATCGAAAGCCTCATGTGCCAGTAATTTCACCGGAAACCATACCCTTCACACCGGAACACAGCAATGCGAGCATTACTGCTTTGCGGCAGAAATAGTTATGGTGGTAGTCCTTCCCCGGACACCAAACACAAAACACCAAAGAACACAAGTAGCGATCATAATAGGCCATACATAGCCGCAGTGACATTACTCGTATAAAGGACAATTAAAAAATTAAAACACAGATCTGAATTTCAGCACTCAAGAAAGCCCGAAGCAAGATGCCTTTACTCACTCACTTTTATATTGCTAAAATTTCGTTCTGGATGTGTAACTCATACATAAGTAAAAGAAGTAAGAAAACCAAAACTTTACAAGAACAAAACATTTAGGACGCTCATCACAAAAAAATAATTTGACACTAATCCGCCGTACCAGCACAGAGTAATAGTACCAGTGTGTCACTAAAGCTTAAGTTTCCTAAGACCCACCCGCCGTCACGCCTTGACAGTATTTTTTCAGCAATCCAGCACTGTATGGATCAACCTGGAAACGAGTACACAAAATTATGGTTAATCTTTCCATCTTAAAGTTATGTATAAAAATATTTATTCAATCATAACACAAGGATCATTTTGAAACGTCTTAAAGCTAGGTGAATTTACGCCAGTTCCACGCGCCCCAGCCTAGAAGAATCTGGCAACAAACTCGGCTGGGTTCCTAGCTTTTGGTGATTCTTCTTCATCATAAAGCTTCAGTGTTGTCCAATCGAACTAAGTGAGGCTCATGCCTAGAATATAAGTAGGTAACTATGTTAAAAGGAAAAAAAATAAAAAATTAAGAGTCAAGTTCTTTAGCAATACACGCTACGCTTGATGAGTATTGTCGTCCTAATCAAAGCATCACAATGGGTAAGTATTGCTAGATCATGCTACACCCCGCGCAGAAATATTGCTATATCAATCATCATCATAACAGCGAATAGACCTCAAATGCTGGACAAAAGCCTCTCCAAAGAGTGCCACCACCAATCACACTCTCATTAAACTTCCTGCTATAGTGTCATCGGTCACATTTCACCAGATACATCTTTTAACAGTTGTAAAATAACGCTCACAGACTTTTAGAAAACAGCAAAAAAGGCCTTCTCGGGGCCGTGGGATCGCCTCCATGGGAATCGCCTTAAAACATTGTTTTTGTCAGCGTAAATAATACCTACCACGTTACGTTTGACAATATTTAACAATCGTTTAAATTGAGGAAAATCACACACGTGACAAACAAAGGGAACCTGTCAGGGGTAAAAAATAGATGGCCTTCGCGGTTCATTTGTGTCAAGTTTAGCACTGATCGTGTTACTATGCCCTAAGCCAGATAGACGATAGATTTTGTAATGGAAATGTAAAAAAACGGACTGCACGGTAAACAGCATCGTGTCACCCAATCTCTTATGATTTAAATTAGATATATAGTTAATTAGGTATCTTCACTTGCTACAAGAGTAGTAGAGTTCTCTGTGATAGAGCTCGTCCGGGGAAGGACTACCACCATACTTATTTCTGCCGCCAAGCAGTAATCGCATTGCTGTGTTCCGGTGTGAAGGGTATGTTTTCCGGTGAAATTACTGGCACATGAGGCTTTCGGTCTTAGCCTCAAGGTCCATAGCTCAAAGGATCAAAGCGTCCAAAGGCTGCGGTAACAGCCTACCATCTTGTGGGCCGTACGCTTGGTTGCTACTTCAGATGTATAAAAAAAATGCCCTTCAAGCTAAACACAGTAATGCTTGCACACTACTGCTTGCAAGCAGAATATCTGGCACTACCAATAACGTACTACCAAAAAGTACCAAAACATGATGATGGCTAAGTGCCCCATAGTCCATGTATAAAGTGCTATGGAATTTATGTAGGAAGTAGGAAGGAAACTCAAATTAAGATATGACGCTGGTCAATTATGTCAATTGGAGTTAGGTGACATAATTGACACGTTGCGTCATTCGGGACGGCCTCAAATTAACGGGTAGCCGTCACGATGCGGTAATAATTAGCCTATGAGCATCTTGAAGCGTTAAATTGAGATTGTATCCTCGATGTTTCCCTAATGAAGGTACTATGCTGGATCATCACCATCTGTTCCCACTGCTTTTTATAATATGCTTGCACACTAGGTCTGATGGGTATCCACAAGCTCTAATCTAAAGCAATGTTGAAATAATATTAGATTGACATTTCGGTATACAAAAAAAAACAGTGTAATATTGTTTCAATATCTCTATAAGAGCTTGTGGTCAGGATATGTGACTAAAGACAGGCCAGGTCAGGAGTACCTTAAACTGACGAGCGTGTATGAAGAATGTGATGAGAGTAAATGAAGGAAAAGAGGTGTGTCAGGATTGTAGCAAGTGGAAATCCGTGGTCTCTGCCTACCACTACGGGATACAGGCGTAATTTTATGTATGTATGTATGTATGTGACTGTAAGGTGTGCTATCTTAGATGGGGTACTTAAACGTCATGTTATTTTATGGAATAAAACTCTATTGACTTGACTTGAATTCAAGCTGTTTCCGAGGCCGTGTGAAGGTTACCATTGAGGTTATGTGATGTTTGCTCGCTGGTTAGCAGTTTAGGGTTGGATCTTCACTTCACAGCTCAAAGGTTTGCCCAATAAAGTCACGAGATCACTGCTAGAGTAGTCAAGACAAAAACAAATTGAAGCTATAGTGGATAAAAAATATTTAAAAATGCATATTTTTAGTACTAGTTGACCCGCGCGGTCTCAATCGCGTTATTTTTCTAATTTTTTCATCGTTTAAAGCTTCCCTGGACTCCTACATTTCAAGACCAAAATGAGCCATATCGGTCCAGTCGTTCTCGAGTTTAGGTGACCTGCGCGGTTTACCCGCATTATTTTTTTCGCAATTTTGACAAATTGGACTTCTACAAACATTTCAAGACCAAAATTAGCTAAACCGGTCCAGCCGTTCTCGAGTTTTAGCGAGACTAACGCACAGCGATTCATTTTTACATACATATACATTGTCCAGCATTCGTTATTTATTTATTTTATTTATACATTATTTTATATACTAGGATTCTGTGTCGTGGATATTATATAGGTACTACTAGTACTATTGCAGACCCGAAACAAATATTTGCAGATCATTCAAATACCAGTCTCAGAACAGGAAACGAACCTGCAACCGCTTTTCAACCGAATGAACAGATATATAAATCATATATCATAATGCTACACTACAATAAGTTCCTCATGGTGAAGAGGGATCAAACAAAAAGCCCAGCCGTGTATTGCCAGAATATTCTAGGCTGGGTACCCACCCTGGGAACTGGCGTAAATTCACGTTATAAATAAATAAATAATAAATAGTACTTTATTGAGGACACAAGTAGTACAAAAGTTACTTAAGTATGTAGTCCTACAAAAGGTGGTCATATCGCAGAGAGCGATTTCTCACTGACTACCTATTTAAGGCACAAAGGCTGTGCCAGTGGTAACAAGGTTAGCAGTGTTCATAATCGCCTTCCCCGAACTAGTGTAGAACTGTATTTCGGATCCAGTGGTTACGCTCATCCTTGTCACGTTTAAATTGATCCTTGTGATAAAGTCACAAGGATCAATTTAAATAAAATTATTTTGAAATTGAACTGCTTCCTTACTTGACTGCCTTTTATGTAATTCGCAAAACTCTTTCTTTGTAAAAGGTTCATTCACATTAGACAAAGTATTTTCAAAAACACCGACGACTGCCGCGACTTCCTTTACGTGCGCTGAATTGTACCTGACTGAACCCATTGTTTTGAAATTGAGATGGAAAAGAGTTAAATAAATAAATAAATAAATAAATAATGCTGGACAATCCACACAGCATCATCTAGCCCCAAGGTAAGCTGCTGTTAAACAGAAATAACAATACAATAAATAGATGATATTTTTTATTATATATAGAAAATACCCAGAACACCCGGAACAAATCGTACAAACATTTGTCCTGAGGCGGGAAACGAACCCGCAAACTCTGCGTCGCAGGCGGACCTGCGCCCGCTGCGCCACATCTGTCGTCAATGGTCAAATTGCTACAAAATTTCACTTACGTATGAAATGGGGATTCCATAATCCACCTTTTGAAATCATCTTGCAGCCGAAAATCAGAATTACGGGAATTTCCGTTTGAAAAGAATAATATTTTCATTTAGAAGTAATTAGTTATTTTTATCCATATTTTTTTATTTAAAAGTAGCTGACCCGCGCAGCTTCACTAGCGTTTTTTTTCTCCCTCTCCGTTTCCTTGACCTTGATTTCTATTCTGAGCCTGGGTAAATAGCAATTTTTATCTTAAGAAATAGTTTTTGTAGGGTACTTGTCTTTATAAAAATATTTTACAGTCTTATCACCTGACCTCACATTTAAATTCTCTGGATGTCATGCCTCATGCATGACATGAGTCACATGAGTACTAAACCATAACCACAGAACAGATATTAGTACTACGTACAGAATGGCCACTCCCTACCTCCCACCGGTTTTACTTGCCCCACCCCTGTCGCAAGTTTGCCGGTACCCCACGAACAAATCGCCGGCACTGAAAGAGCGCGCAAAAGCGTGACCTCTCGCTCTTGCAAGGCCAACCTTGTCAAGGTTGGCTCACACATAGAACGGCACCGTTTACGTACACAAACTGTGCATGTGGTGATTACGAAACTTTTGTTTCATACATTTTAGTGAGAGTGTGCCGGTGTCCGGGGCGTGCCATAGCACCCAAACCCGGAACAATTATTCGCTTTCGGGTATTTGCCACCGAGGTATGTATAGTCATTTAGAATCATGTGCAGATAGTAATAAGATAGTTTTTAGTAGAATGTAGATATAGTCGTATTATTCTACGAGTATATTAGTTTTTTTTTTTTTTATTCAACTGAAGTAGCAACCAAGCGTACGGCCCACAAAATGGTAAGCGGTTACCGCAGCCTATGGACGCTTGCAATACCAGAGGTATCACTCGCGGGTTGCCACCTTGAAGCTAAGATCGAAAGCTTCATGTGCCAGTAATTTCACCGGAAACCATACCCTTCACACCGGAACACAGCAATGCGAGAATTACTGCTTGGCGGCTGAAATAGGTATGGTGGTAGTCCTTCCCCGGACGAGCTCTATCACAGAGAACTCCACTACTTTTAGATACTTATTTTAATCACACTTCATCACACTAATATTATAAATGCGAAAGTTTGAAAATTTATTTGGATGTTTAGACAACCACTGAACCAATTTGGCTGAAATTGAAACATAAATAGATGATGACCGGGAATAGCACGGTTTTTTATATTAATAAAAGGATTCCGAGTTCCACGCGAACGAAGTCGCGTGTGACAGCTAGTAATATTATAATGGGAAAGTTTGCATGTTTTTGGGAGCATCACGCCTAAACCACTGAACGGAATACCAAGGTTGACTTAGTTAAACAATGAGCTGGTCAAAAATAACCTAAACTTGGGATCCTTATTTATAATCATACTGTAAAATTACAAAACTTGTGTCTCTCTGTCATCGTCTTCTTTTATTGATATAAGAATGACAAGGAGATACAATGTTTAGCAAGTGTCAAAATGACAATTTATATTATGAATAACGGGTTATTTTATGAATGTAATTAATGTAATTATTAGAACGTGTGCCAAATTAAATGAGGCTACTGACACAGTACTGATTAGGTACTACTGATAAGGAAACTATTCAAATTGCCGTACGTATCTAAGTAATAATTTTAATCAAGAATTACTTTATACATACTTATTACACTTCAATCCAGTAGCTTAGATTACATGGTTAAATTCATATTACTTTGATTTTATTGCAATTTAAAAACTCTTTTCCGAGAAGCTTATAAAAATTCATAATATAACATCATTAAAACGTCTTCAAAAAGCGAATGTTTTTGAACACCGAATCGGACCAAACTATTTTTTATGCGGTTTGAGTTAATTTTTTCACTGGGCAACTTTACAAACAATGCAACAGGAAAGAGCTTTTTAAAAATGGCGCCAGCGGCAGTCTACGCTGCGTCTGCGCATTGGCCGGCCGGCGCCTGTGCCGACACGTATTCCACACGCATCCCACCTTCAGTGCTTATTATAACTATATACCTTCCGCCGACTCGATGCGAGTCAGTCACCCTGGAATGCCTAGGGTTTTGCCAGCTCATTCAGTTCTTTGCTGGATCTAGCCGCTTGGAGAAGTTAACCACATTTGAATAGTACTCGTAATAGACAATATTTTGGCTGTGGTATGCATTTTATTCGCGCAAATTATTGCTCTATTATCTCTTTCTCTCTGTTTCTTTTTACAATGTCTAAATTTGTAAATTCGTTGCGGCAATCTCTGACCGACTAATTTAACTAAATTAATTTTTACCTGGTGGTAGGACTGTTCAGCAAGAGTCCGTCTTGGTGGTGTACCGAACCCTACCTCAAGCGAGGAAAACTACCTCACCGTAAAAGCTAATAATGTATCAAAGTAATACATTAAAATAGTAGTAGAAATATTGAAGAAATATCGTTGAAATGGCCACGTGATCGTCTAGTAGTAAAAGGTAGGACCTAACTTGTGTTCCGTATTAGTAACCTAAATTCTTTTTAAAAGTGATCAAGTCTTGTCTACTGCGATACTTATTTTATAATTGTCTACTGCGTTACCTACCTCGTCTAATATTGTACCTAAATACAGGAATGTCTACTGTGTTACCTATATTTATTTATTGTCTACTGTGTTACTTGCTTCGTATAAATATCAAGCTAAAGTCTAATACTGAAAGTACGTCGAGATAACATACTTCAGGCTATTGTACCTCGGGCTATCGTACGTCGGGCTAACATACCTTTTATATTATCAAGATGAATGAAGATGATGATTATAAATAGAAACGGCTATAAGGATCATAACATAATCCATATAGGATCAGAGCACCGCCCCGCTCAGATCAATGGGCTCGTCTCCAAACTGGACACCCTCTTCCGTATCATGAAATATTATCATGGAAATTATCGTGGACATCCTAGTGACTTGGATGCCCATCAATAATTCTGGGAAACAGAAACTATATCTGTAAAACTCTACGAATTTCAACTTTAAGTCTGTCATGTATGTCTACAAGGGACAAGAGGGCTTTATCTTTTAGCAAGTCCAAGTCGAAGGTCCGTCAGTCTTTATTGCCTCTCCAGTAATCCTGCATCTAGAAATGCAACTTGGCACTTGGAGAGGTCCGTTCTAACTACCCTACCTACTTACCTGCCTGCCTGCCTACCTACCTACTTACCTACCTATCTATCTATCTTTATAGGCTTTTTAGAAAGTTTTGGAAGAATAATTTAGTTTAGAACTTTCCAGAATAGCTTAGTTTTCTGACAGTGAAAATATCATAAAATCGGCGTTACTTAACCTTTGCAGAATGAACCAAATTCAGATATATAATTTGTATTGTTAATGTCGTGATAACTCCGGTCAGGACTTCGAAGAGGTAGCTCACCATCCGTGAACAGGTCTGGGTATTGCTGGTGGGACTTATACTGCCCAAAAGTCCGACGTAAGATATACCAAGCGAACTTAACGTAGCTCACCAGTTGTACATAGACTGGATTATGGTTACACCGGTCGAGACTTTAGTAAGGTAGCTCACCATCCGTGAACAGGTCTGGATATTGCTGGGTGGGACTTATTCTGCCCATGTCTGACGTAGGATAAACCAAGTGAACTTACCTCGTTCACCAGCTGTACAGTCTGGGTATCGCCACTAGGACTAAATACGTCCAAAAGCCAAAGAAGAATATAATATTAGTAGAATTCAGCTCACTGTCTGCATTGGTCTAAAACAACACAATTTAATATAATAAATTCAACATCAAGATCAAACCCAACCATTCCTTCAATTTAGGTAAATATTCACAACATTATAAAAATAGCCCTTAGTAATTACTGGTTATTTTAAATGTACAAATAAATAGTATTGAGATCAAATAAGCCAATATCAAGAATTTCACTGAAACTACGACAATTCCGTATCCGGACTTTCTAGCTTACAAACTCCTCAAAGGGTACTGAATCGATTCATGCTTTTTGTATTTAAATCACAATTAGTCTACAGCTGATAATAATGTATTTGAATCAAATATTTTGAGATTTTTTAGCCGATAATTTTCAATTTGTTATTTTTCACGACCTGACAGCCTGCCTACCAGAATTCCTGTCCCATATTTCTTTTTGACATCTACCAACTTAGTACTATTTCTCTACAGCTGTCTAGTAATGAGTTTTGAATATAATGACAAATAAGATTTTAATGTTTGTTTGAATGCACTACTGATGTGTTTTAGAAATCTTAAACGCCCCAATAATAAATGTTAAAGCCCTCCTAAACTATGTTTGTGAATAGAACGAAACTAGGCATAGGCTGTTTCGTTACAGTGGGTACCACCGCAGTGTCAGATATTCTACCTCCAAGCAGTAGTATGCAAGCATTACTGTGTTTAGGTTTGAAGGGCACTGTAGCAAGTGAAATTACTGGAAGAAAAAGACTTAACAACAATGTCTCGGGGTGATAAGCGCAGTGCAGTGCCACGCAAACACTTAAAAACTTTAAGCTTTGGGTGGCACTGCATCTGTAATAGTCAGGCATGGTGCTTAACATCAGGTGGGCGCCTTGATTGTCTTGTCACTTGCTGACATAAAAAAAATCTTTACTTTTTAGCGCAGTCTCTGTGGCGCAGTGCAGTACCGCGCAGAGTTTAAAACCTAGAGCTTTGGAATAAATTGAATAGGAGCAGCTGTTGAGTGAACGCATCGTATGAAACAAGACATAAGCACTAAAACTGTTATGGCAATAAGGATGCTTGATATCCGGCAGACAATTTGATCGTCTCCTCGTCATTTTGATGATATAAAAAGAAATTAAAAAAAAAAAACTGTAATAGCTGGCAACACATGATAATGCGCAAGGATGTACCTTTAACGACAGTTCCTATGACGTCAGCATGTCTACGGACCGCTGACTTGAATAAAAGTCAATGAATCATTGGATAATCTTTATGAATAGCTTTCGTTATTAATTGGTACTTAATCATTGATTAGTTGCTTTATTTGTTTCGAGAAATGCCTGCAAAGAATTACCACATATACACTGTGGTCAAGTGGTAGCTGATCCGCCTTCTGATCGGTTGTAGGTTCAAAAACATGTCGTGTACCACGTGGATTTTTTAATAAAAACTTTAAGAAAAGTGCTATCCATAATCTGTATTGATTGGGTCCGCTTAGTGGATTATGAACCAACTACTCTCGCATCTCGATGGTATACCAATTTTTTTTTATTCCACTAAAGTGGCAACCAAGCGTACGGCCCACTTGATGGTAAGCGGTTACCGTAGCCTATGTTCCTTTGCAACATCAGAGAAATCACTTGCGTGTTACCACCCTGAGACGTTAGATGGAAAGTCTCATGTGCCTGTAATTTTACCGGAAACCATATCCTTCAAACCGGAACACAGCAATGCGAACATTACTGCTTGGCGGCAGAAATAGGTATGGTGATAGTCCTTCTCCGGACGAGCTCTATCACAAAGAACTCTACTACTCTTGAACCAGTGACCCAGCTTTAGATCAGAAATTTTACTGTGAATGTGTAGATATATACCTACAAGAATGCTAAGCAACGTTCTTTAATACAGATGGGTGACTTGGCCACTTAAGAAGATACGTATAATAGAGTTCTACTATTGCTACGCATACTACGCACATTTTTACGTAGTTTAGCTACAATATTTATGTTTAGTTACACAGTTTAGTTACACATTGTCGGTTTCGATTTGTATGGCTGGCGCTCGTTCGTTCGTTCGTATGAGTCAGTGGCCAACTCTGGTGACAGAGTTTCTAGGCCGTCCGAAGGCCTCTGTCATGGCCTAACAACTTTGAAAAAGCTGGGACCGACTGCTTAACGTGCCCTCTGAAGCACGGGAGCGCTCAGTTGAAATTGCTACTGGTTACCCATCCAAATGATGACCCCGCGGAACAGTGCTTAACTTCGTTGATCTGTTAAGAACAACTTAGCCAGCTACGTCACGAGCGCTCATTTTTTTGAGCGCTAAATACGCCATTTTTTTACAGACAGGTAGCCAAGGCAATTGTAATAAACGGAAGGTTATATCAACAAAAGGCGATAAACCAAGTTTAACCATGTCACCTACAATTAATTCTATGTTATATTTGTTTAAATACTGATCAGTGGTAACACCTGTTTAAATCCTATATCGATCGTTAAAAATCTTTTGTCATATTCAGTTATTTTCCAGTGATATGTACTGGATCCTTATTCGTATGTAAATAAATTAGAGTTTACCTAAAGTTCGTGTGTGTCAGTGACAAGTTTATAGGCCGCCAGGTTTAAAGGCAAGTCGCTAACAGCAAGCGTATCTCGGGACGTAAGTCGAGGTGGAATTTCTGTAGTAAAAACCTGCCAAGGCGTTCGATAGCCGCTAAGAGCCGCAATTAACTAAAATTAAAACTTGGTTTTCATTAAGGGAGGAGAGCGTTGGTTACTTCTACGAGTATTATCGCTTTTCATTGTCTTATTGTTCCAAATAACTTATTTGATTAGATTTTCTATAAAACTTTTCTTGGCCGCCAACCGTTCCCAGTAGTGTGCAAGCATTACTGTGTTTAGATTTGAAGGGCACTGTAGCAAGTGAAATTACTGGGTGTGTACACTGGCGTCTTGATTGTCTTGTCACTTGCTGACATAAAAAAAATTATTTAGGATTAGTGACCAGACCAACTCTGGAATTTACATCTGAGCGCTTTCTAAGGCACGCTAAGCTATCTGTCCCGGCTAATAACAGTCCATTTAAGTTAAAACAGAGGTCTTTGCGAGGCCCTTGCCACGGTTGACCACTGGCGCATACGAATTTATGCCAAAATTATACAGTACTTACATAATTCCATACAGTATCCAGTATGATCTTAATGATTGTGGTTCGGTCGGTCACGCTGTATTAATGCAATAAATGGGTGCCTCTACGTCTTTTAGCTGTTTCTTGGCTCGTTGGTTTTTCAAGTTGGCGCCGAGAGTAACTATCTACATAAGCCCGCGTTCATAATGACAGCTGGCCTGGAGCCTTATTCGCTATGACCAAACGCGGGCTGGTTACGATATCTGCGAGGAATCGTTGTCGACGAGCCACGTTTTGGGGCTCGTCTGACTGTTTTTCAAAGTCAACCTATCGATAGCGAAGCTATCGCTATTGAAACAACACAGATACAGAAAACAATTTTACAATTCCACACCACGGCACGTATAGAACACGTTAATAAGTTACACGTTATTGGTACGGAATCTCCTAGGTCATAGCGAATAAGCCCCCTGACCATTTTATCAACACCCGGGGCCCAACCATGAACTCTTATAGCGATTCAAATGAAGACCTAAACTAAATTGTCAAAAAAATTTATACCATGACATGATTGTCTGGTTGATGTCATGGTACAAAATTTTTTGACAATTTAGTTTAGGTCTTCATTTGAATCGCGATAAGAGTTCATGGTAGGCCCCCTGTTTTTTATTCTCTAATAGCTGTTGCCCGCGACTTCGTTCGCGTGGAACTCGGAACCGTTTTTTCCAGGATAAAAAGTAGCCTATGTCCTATTCCCGGTCATTATTAGGTATTATGGTTCAAATTTCAGCCAAATCATGTTGATTTTTTAATATTTGGAGGAATAAATATCCAAACATTCAAACTTTGCATTTATAATAGTGTGATAGTGTGATGTGATGATGTGTTGTGTTATTACCACTATGTCTATGTGTGTGCTGTCAAATAAATACTTTTCTTTCTCTAACCATGAAAATACCATGTCAAATAAACCGAATTTCATTTCATTTTTCATTTCATTTCTCCGTAACTTCAAAGCCGAACGAAACACGAACGTAAATCGAACTTATATAACAGCTACAAGCAGTAGTATGTTTCATACAATCTATTACACTGTCACGCCTCGTCCCGTTTTTGAGACCAATATCAGAATTATTGTGATTCATGGTACTAATTGTAGGAAAGGACTAATTTCATAGTGGCCTAGGTCTTTGTAACACCATAGAAAAATTGGAAAAAAATATAAGACTAACAGAAATAAACAATTTTATTTTTAAGTGGACAAACAAAGTTCTGAAGGAAAAATGTTTATTGTGTTGAGTTTCCTAAAACGGGAACACTAGAGGTCCGCCATGACAGCTATTAGCCAATGATCGTGACGCATCTTGACTTTGACAGTACCTAATAACCCTGTTGTTCGTTAAACCCGCCATGTTGTTTTGCATTGTGTTGCACTTCTTCACAAAGATAAATTTACTTTAGATTATGAAAGAAGCCAAAATAATATAAATAAACAGTGATAAATCGTTTCTTTAATGATTATCTAATAATCTAGACCCCTACAAAAGACCAAGGTCCGGCACCATACTGCGTGAAACTACTCCTTTCATTTTAAATCTGTTTATCGGTGACATAAGGTACTGATATTATTTTGATCCGAGATCCTCATCAATTCCAAGAGCCAATAACAGCGCGAGTGAACGGCACAATTTATATTTTTTCCTTTAGAAATATCCAACCAAGTTTACAGCCCACACAAGCAGTTACCGCATGTAGCCTATGAACGCTTGCAATACCAAAGGTATACAAAGACGACGGTCGACCACTTTGAACTGCTTCTTTGAACTTGAGTCCTGTACTCAAACTGTCCCAGGACGAAATATCAAAGACAATTGGATGTTTTGTACAACAATGAGCCATAAAATCCGGGTTGTATTGCATTGTTACTGGGCAGTTAAAAAGCAATACAAATTGATTCTTTTTCATATCTGTCGCCGAAAGCTCCAGGCTTCTTTCACTTACACTTTTAGTGCGTAATGGTTTTGTAAAAATTTAAAAGTAATTGTTTTCTGAAAGCTTTTGTTTACTGCCGCCGGCTGAGGGAATTGATTTTGGGAGAGAGGGGTACAAGCACAGAGGTATGGGTCTCACAACGGATCTCGGCCGTCGTGAAATTAGCCGTTTCGATGCGCAATGGAGCCTTTTCAAACTAAATTGTCTTTGCGCATCACAAACGGCTAACTTCACGGAAGCCTAGATCCGCTGTGCGAACTATACAAGGTAGTGTATTCATTTGAAGCAATATCGGTGGCTGCCGGTGGCTAGGTGAGTAAGTGCCTAGTTTCTTTCTAGCAAGGTGGTGTCGAAAATAATAAAGCCACAATCTGCAATTTTTTTTGTATACAACCAAGCGTGCGGTCCACATAATGGTAAGCGATTATAGGCTATACAAGCTTGTAACATCAGAGACATCACTTGCGCATTGCCACCCTGAGACGTAGATCTAAAGTCTCATGTGCCTGTAATTTCACCGGAAACCATACCCTTCGAACCGTATTATATTAACTACCAGATTTTATACCAGAGAACTGATATAAAATACTTATCCAGACCTGTAACAAATTTTTGACCCGTGATAAATTTTTGATCATGCAAACCTGGAGCGAAAATCTAACCCTATGTCCGCGGCACTTGGTCACCGCGACGATGTCGTCAGTATAATGTAAAATTTTCAGATGAGTGGAAATATAATGTTGTACTCCAGTGTGATGTGACCCTAAGCGCATAGTACTGTGCGCCGGCGCATGCAATAACGATGCATGCATGCGAGCCAGCTCATGACCTGCGGAACATTTATATCGCCGACACTATCCCTATTAAAAACAACATTTTAAAACAATAAGTTACATGTAAGATAGGGCTGTGTATAAATGACTGTTTAAGAGTAGTAGAGTTCTCTGTGATAGAGCTCGCCCGAGGAAGGACTACCACCATACCTATTTCTGCCGCCAAGCAGTAATGCTCGCGTTGCTGTGTTCCGGTGTGAAGGGTATGGTTTCCGGTGAAATTAAAGGCACATGAGGCTTTCGATCTTAGCCTCAAGGTGGCAACCCGCGAGTGATACCTCTGGTATTGCAAGCGTCCATAGGCTGCGGTAACCGCTTACCATCTTGTGGGCCGTACGCTTGGTTGCAACTTCAGTTGTATAAAAAAAAAATATATATATTGGACGAGCGAGCGAAGCGTCTTTGCTTCGTCTGGCAAAATTGGCTCTTGTCTGTCATTTGTTAATACTCTTCTATCATAGAGTCGATTATGTAATTCAGATGCAATCAATTGAACTTGGTTTCATTCAAAAACTGACGTACTGTGTATAAATATGGCAGTTCGCTGATTGAAATCGTATTTGCTACCGAATTGGGTAATTGCCCTACATGTCGTATTTGACAATCGATCTAGACAAAACTTGGTGTACCTACACTATATGTTTTACGACTAGATTTTTTTGTCTGGGATTTTTGATTGGAAGGTACTTCCTCCAAAAGAGGGTTACTGGATTATTAGTTATTGGATACCTTTCCAAATATCTAAAAGTTTATATTTTAGATAAATTTTTGTTTCATATAACTTTAATTTTTATATTGCTTAATTTATAAGTATTTAGGTACTTCAACACAGTAAGCTTATCTTATTTCAGAGTTTTTCCTCAAACAGATTATTATTTTTGCGAAAATACGCCAGTGCTTCGAATAGATACTTACATGGTACATGCTTATCTCTTTGAACTTAGTTCATAATGTTTATAAATATCATAATGTTTATCCCTTTGAACTTATTTCAAAGTATGTCTAATAATCGTGAGGGTATCGTGAAACGAGATCTTAATATTAAAAAGGAAAAGTCTTCCTTTTATCATGACAGCTTATAGTTCCCACTGCTGGGAAACCGGCTTACTCTCAAGTAAGAGGGTGTTAGGGATGCGGATCCAAGTTAATTTTTTATTTTTGAATAATGCCTGTTTCCTCAAAATGTTTTCCTTTTCCGCACTGTCATTGCGCACATACATTTTTCGAATAGAAAATCATATTAATTTAATGCTGAAGCAATCATATTCATTTAATGCTGAAGCAATAAATGAATATGATTTTCGATATATTAATTATTGTTCGCAACAAGAGCCCCATCTATTGGTTCATGACCGATTTCGAACCCAAGACCTTAGGTTCAGACTGCGGGGTCACTACCACTAGACCACTGGTGATTTATGAAGTCCACATTTATTACGAAACAATTAGCGAGTAGCAGTTTATTTTCATAAACTAGGAAACATTTAACGAGCGTTTGCGCAATCGCGACAGACAAACAATGCAAACAGCTAATTTCAGATAACAAAATATGGAATTTTTTGTGATGAGTTCGTCTTGGGACGTGTCCATTGCCGCGTTTCATATGAAAGCTCTACGACTCAAGCCTGTAAAATTGGAATTAGTATCACGGATTTATCTTACCAACTCTTTGTCGAAAAGATCATTATTGTTATTCTAATTTTAGTTTTTTGTAAGTATTTTTAAAGCACGACCTGTATTATTATTTCATTAATTCTCAGAATAAGCATAATCTTAAGTAATTTCATTAACGATTATTGTGATTGTTATTGAATAAATGATATGATTGATAATGATGAATCATTGTTAATGCAATGGTCGATTTCTTTTATTTCATTTGCCAATTACTCAGTCTCGTTTGAAATCATATATCTTTTATCTGAATTTACATTTAGTGTTGTATTACCTATCAAAACATTTATTAAACTAGCGTTTGCCTACGACTGCATCTTATGTATAAATAAAACAATAAACCCCAAAATTCGTAAGTAGGTAGTACATGTTTTTCTTCCTGTTTGACAAAACAGTTGCAAATTTTTTTGGATCCATCACTGTCCGTCTGCTTGTTTGCTTTGTTCGTGCTAATTTCAGAAAGTACTTAAATATAGATTTGTAGGTACTAACTTATCTTTGCAGAGTTTTTCTTAATTCTACTAATATTATAAATAAGAAAATGGAGTAGAAAACGAATAAATGCTAACCAGATGAATACTGCAATGTAATTTTGTTGCAAACAACTTCAGTCGTCCAAAAACTGACATTCTGTCAGAGTATAATGGGTTTATTGAATGAAGTTAAATGCAATTAAGATACCTAACTAATTAGTGCACTGCTCTTAATAAAATTATTAGGTGTACCAACACAAAGAACAATCAAACATCCACATTAACTTTTATGTATATAAAAAGCTATTATTTAGCTATTTTCACTGAGAAGCAATGTATTACACAGAATTGAATGTAACACAACACGTAGTAGGAAGAATCGGAGACATTACGGCCTAGTTGGCAACGTGTCTCCACCCACGGCTGTCGCTAGGAAATCAAATAAATTCGTATACAAGTCGCCGGCGCGCTAATATAACAGTTATTTAGATGCAGGAATCACAAGAAAAATGCATGCTTATCTCTTTTGTTACATCATTGTAGACGGAAATATCTGATACCTGACCTAGATGAATGGTCCTAGTGTGATCCCAGGAGAGCCGGCAAGCTGAGTGAAATATTTATTAGCGCAGTCACACAATTTGCAAGACAACAGAGCACATTTTGAAGTATTTTTCTTGTGGATGTGGGAGGTGATCTTTGAGTCACTCTGACGATCTGCTGATCAAAAACTAAAAGTTACCACGCTATTGTAAGTCGTTTAAAGTAGTAACTAAACCCAGATCCGGAGCAAATATTTGCAAATCATGCAAACGTTTGTCCCGCAGCGGAAATCGTCCCCGAATCCACCCAACGCGCAACCGATGTCGGACATTGATCCAAAGGCTTATAATATCCCAAAATAACAGCTATGTTCATCACAAAAATGTTTGTTCTGGGTGTAAATCAACGCATTCTTAGGCGCAAAAAGCTAACAGAGCTGTAAGGTCAGTCTAAATTAGCAAAAGAAGAAGAGTATTGTTGAAATAGGATGCGATGTCTGTAGTAGAACTAATGGAGAGCGATCAGTAATGAACACTAATAGCAGGCACTGCATCGATCGCGCTGGTCTTGGAACTGCCAGGTTCTAGACTGCGTTTTATAGCAAGCCAAATTACATAATAACTAAGACACGGAGAGAAGAGCGCAGTGCAGTGCCACGCAGAACTAAGCTGAACATAACACGCAAACTTTTAACATATTTATAAATATCAAATTATATCAATTGACCCATTGGATGCCACAACGACGATCGCACGGATCACCGCCAAAACCCAAATTTGGCCCATAAGTGGCAAGCAAGCAGCCCATCTGATGGTAAGTGTACCATAGCCTAAGAACCCTTGTAATATCAAATGTACGGTGTACCAATCGTGCGTCTGATCCTGGGTCTCTTGTCTATTTTACGACACCACTCGAACCCAACAGCAATGCGAGAGTTATATTTTAGCAGCAGATATACATTTTGGCAATTTGGTATCGTAATGATGAATGATGAGTGGTGAACTCTGAAACTTTGAAAAAGGTAAAGGCGACTGTACACCCTCACCAAGACAGGCCGAGACCGCGACAGGGCCGAGATCGGGCGAGCGCTGCCATGTGCACTCTCGCGCTTGCCCTGTCTTGGTGTTCCTCGCAAGCTCTCCGTCCCGGGCCGGGCGTCTCGGTCGAGACATAGCAAGTGCTCTTGTACGGGAGTGTACAGCCACCATAATAGGAAATTCCTAGAGTCATAAACGATCGTATTAGCTATGTACAAGTATTTTTTTTTAATTTTACGTCCAGGGTTGGTGTGCTAGCATCCCTGGATGAGTTACGGGAATAGACGGGGTGAGTTATTGACGCTCCGTCCGCCAGACACATTTAAACTAGACGAATTCGCCGGAGTTTCTACTACGGGCTATTTTGCTTAAGCTGACATGCAGTGGGGGATAAATCTCGATTAAGTCACGTTCCACCTTGATTTTCTATACGGTTGCGGTAGTAATTTAGTAGTTTAGCAGTCATCATCATCATATCAGCCGATAGACGTCCACTGCTGGACATAGGCCCAAAAATCTCATGACGAATTTTGAGCCTTCACCATCCACCGAATTCCGGCGACCGCTGTTCATTGAGTGAGGGGTCGTTCTACACTTCGGTTTCTGGTTCGTAGTCGCGATTCGAGAACCTTTATTCCCAAGCGGTTATCGGTTCTGTGAACTATATGGCCTGCCCACTGCCACTTCAACTTACTTATTCCAAGAGCTATGTCTATGTAGTTTATTAGTAACAGGATCCTATTTTGGTAAAATGATGAAGCGTATGCGACGTATGCCTAGCCTTCAAGTAAGCGTCACGCAAATGTAGGTACTGGTTGGTTTGGAAAAAACTTTAAAAGTCTAACTCTAAAACTGTTCGTTATTTTAGCTAAATAAAAAAAAACATTAGGTAGGTAGACATTCAAAAAATGCTGTAGGTATTTTTTAAATTTCTGATATTTTTTAAATTTATTTTATGAAAAACATAACTTTCATAATGCTTGCTTTGATGAGATTTTTTCTATTGTAATTTGTAATAGGTAGTTAAAATAATATCTTCAAACCTTAAAAAATGAGGTTCATGAGAACATGATTACATGACCCAGTAAAGTTGACAACTGAGCTAATAACTTTAATAAAGACGTGTTTAAATGGAGGATCTCAACTAAAACTAAGTCTGTTTAAAATCCAACAGTTAAAAGAAACCTTATTTTGTTAAGGCCTTGCCTTACAAAAGCACGTCGCTTTACCTCAGCGTCGCGCTGTAAGACGCTTCGTTTTGTTTTCCTGAAGGAAAGTACTTGCTGGCGCTGCAAGTACTTGCTGTAGTACTTGCTGGCGCTGCAAGAGCAGAATATACAGGCGGTGTAATAATAAATATTAGCGCGTGCGTCCCGTAGCAGGTCATTGACACGCGCAGGTCATTGACGCGCGGGTTATAGATGCGCGGTTCATTGACACGCAGTTCATTGAACGCGCCGCGCGCTGCCCTTTCGATTTCCAACAAGGATAACTAATAATTGACCAGAAATACATATATATAAATATAGATTTAATAAAGATTTTTCAACACATAATAAAAAAAGGTAGCGCGTAGCGCGCTACGATGCTACTCTATACCGCTTAATTATATTTAACAAGGCTTTGAAGGTAATATATAATTTTCCGCATCTTAATAACCCTTGGTGTACACAGGTGGACTTTTCAACATGGAAATACTAAGCTAATATTTGACGTGAGAATGGTACGAATGCTTCATATCAGAATTGTTGCGTCAATTCGTATTTAGGCTTCAGGTACATGACCTGTATGTGTATCCTACTCCTAAGAACGTATTCTGTGGTCTAAGACACATTTCTAGCAAAACAGTGAACTTCTTATGACGGCACAGTTTCTTGGGCATATCTAAGCGTATTTAGGCGGTTTGCTCATCATTCTTATAGAAACTAAGCGATGAGACATATCAAAATAACAAAAGATTGTCTACTGTTTGTTCTTACGCTTGTCACTCTTTCGATAAATGAGAATAATGTTTGATCGATTCAAATGTGTATCTGCGATCTAAACGAATAAATTATTTTTTAACTAAACAAGCAACGAGATCGAGAAATTTTGATTGGAGTGCTACGTTCTCGAATTTTCCATAGGCATAATTTATTGACCGAGCGAGCGAAGCGTCTCAGTTTTGAGATTGGCCAAAATTGCTTTTGGATGTCAGTTTGTCCGGTCTTTTTGTGTTCTCGCCTACAGGTCGCATTTTTCAACCAATCTGGTTGAAACTTGGTATACAGGTTTTATGACTTTATAAAAGTTGATTGTCGTCGGGGATTTTTGATAGGGGGCGTACTTTCTCTAAAAAAGGGTGAAAAGGGGCCTACTAGATAACTCTGTCTAATGTGATTTGATTTCGATGATTTTTATTTTATTTGAAAGGTAAGTATTAATTTTAAGTTTGTCTGATATTTGGTGAAGATCTGATGAGGATCTTCAGCGTGATGAGCAAAATAGTTCCTCAAAATGCAATATGTTGCTCACTTTCAAAGCTCACTTTACAAGTTTGTGCTTGCGATGTCTACTGTTCGGAGAACTGCTAGTATTAGGTAATTTCGGAAAAAACCTGACAACAAATATAAATAACGTTGAGTTGGCGTCGATAAAATGCATGCAAATCACAGACCACACAGAACAAAGGTGATGCAAATGTATGCATTCCGGCGCTTGTATAGTGAACGTTTTCCTACGCACACTCGACTCGGTTTCCTAATTCAAAAAGCGTACATGCGTCCAGGTTAACCGACAAAGTTAAATTATTTATTTGCTGCATTTTTTTTTATGTCAGCAAGTGACAAAACAGTCAAAAGCCGCACTACGCCTGACTATAATATAAGGTCATTCATTAACAACCTGACAAACTTAAGGGGTAGGTTCACACAAAAAAAAAAATACTTGTACTTTTTTTTCTAAACGTTTTTTTTATTATATTTAAAAAAAAAATTACGTAATTCTGCTTAACAATTAGTTATCCTTGTTAGAAATCGAAAAGGCAGCGCTCGGCACGTGTCAGTGACCCGCGCGTCAATGAACCGCGGGTCAATAACCCGCGCGTCCTTGACCTGCGCGTGTCCTTGACCCGCTACGGGGCGCGCACACTCGAATATTTCATTATTACGTCGCTTAATTCGATTCCCAACAATGATAAATAATAATTGAGCAGAAAAACGTAATCGATTTTTTTTTTGTTTACTTGGGATTTTTAAGACAAAATATACATAAAAAAATATAGGTTCTTCAATTTTTTTTTTTACATATATATATTATTATTTTTTATGTGCGGAACCTATCCCTTAAGTTTGTCAGGTTGATAATGTATGACCCTGTATATGCAGTGCAACCCAAAGCTTTAAGTTCTTAAGTGTTTGCGTGGCACTGCACTGCGCTTATCACCCCGAGACATTGTTGTTAAGTCTCTTTCGCCCAGTAATTTCACTTGCTACAGTGCCCTTCAAACCTAAACACAGTAATGCTTGCACACTATTGCTTGGAGGTAGATTATCTGACACTGCGGTGGTACCCACCACGAACACGGACTGTTACTGAAGAGTTCGTGCATTTCGTACTATCCATCACATTAATTCCACAATCGGTCCCGAAGACAGCACGTGACAGTGAAATAAATTGTAAGAAACTTCATGGTAGCTAAGCTCTCATATTCGTTCTCGTTTCTTTTGGCTCTGTAGTACAGACCGACATTTTTATGGTAGGGCCAGTTACCGCGATTTTACGGACGCCTTACAGCGGTCGCTGGTTTTTAAAACATTGCCTTTAAAGATAACGCTAGGTAAACTTGAATTCTTTGTTTACAAGATGGCTATCTGTCTCCGTCAGGATTGTCGGAAGATGTAGAGCAATATTCTGTTCTTCCGTGCTGTAGGTTATGTGCCGTAGTTATTGTATAATGATTTGCATATAGCAAATCATTCGTTCGAGGTCACCATTTGGATGGGTGACCGGCAGTGGAGGCAGCAGGAGAGGGTCCGTTATGTCATGACGGGGGCCTTCGGGCGGCCTATAAACTAACCAAAGTTGGCCACTGACAACGAACTTACATTATCAAATTTATTTTCCTTAACAAATTCCTAGACCACTTATTATCTTGTTAACCCAATTACTTTACAAATTACGAGTATATTGCTATCAGGCTGATATCGATTCGATAGTCCTTTATTAAACGTCCTATATCCTATATCGGCACTATGAGCACTGGTGGTTTAGTGGTAGTGACCCCGCCTTCCGATCCTAAGGTCGGGTTCGAATCCGGTCGTGTACCAATGGATTTTTCGCTACGAATAATTGATGTGCGCAATGCCAGTGCTCATACAAGGAAAACATCGTGAGGAAACCGTCCAAGAACGAAAAATTCGAAAGACATGTGCCATCCACCAATCCGCATTGGGTCCGCGTGGTGGATTAAGACCCAATCACTCTCGCTTGAGAGTAGGCCAGTGTCCCAGCAGTGGGAACATTAGAAGGCTGTCATGATGATGATGACCTATATCGAATATTTGAGTTTTTATTTTGCTATTGTGGATCCAGTCAGACGCTCGGCCAACTTCTAACTCTAGGGTGGCAAAGGGTGGCCCGCACTCGTTTGAAGGCTCGATCAGGTTGGCCCAACTAGCTTGCCCAAGATAATAAAAGACCTTGGTGGCGTGGTGCGCGAGTGCCCGGTTGTGAAACGAGAGGTTTCGGGTTCTATGCCCACTGAGGTTTGCAAGAATGAATGTAAATAAATAAATAAATAATGCTGGACAATCCACACAGCATCGTCTAGTCCCAAGTTAAACAGAGCTTGTATTATGGGTACTAGATGACCATTATACTTAATACGATACAATATAGATAGATATTTTTTATTATACATAAGTACAAAATACCCAGAACACCCGTAACAAATATTTGCAGATCGTAAAAACATTTGTTCCAAGGCGGGAACATAAGTGAGATGAAGCTGTGTAAAATAATGTCTGACAATATTTATTTATTATTGTTTATGGGGTTTCAATGGGACGAACGAAACAGGTAACAAAATATGGGGTTTCAAAAAATCACGCGGGCGAAGTCGCTGGCAGATACAAGTGATAAATATTGCGAAGCTCAAGATAGTTGTCAAGGAAATACTTTATCGGTTGATAAACTAAGATTATGGTGTATTTAGTTTAATTTCAGGGTGTTTGATTTTCCGTGCGACTAATAAAATACCGTTTCGATAATCGAGTTGCTTTTTTTATATCACACCAATAAAATAAAAAACAGACGAAAAATCTCTAGTACTATTCCGCTGGAGCCATAATAACGTGTTGCTCGACGGAGCAACACGTCTGCCGGAGAACAAGTCGATGGTCCTGATGATGTCCCGTGGAGGGATGAAACACGTGTCGATGTTTTTCTTTTGAGGTTAACTGTATTAACTGTGTGACTTCATTAGTTAAAAGGTTAAGCAGAATAGTACTAGAGATTTTTCGTCTGTTTTTTTATCTTGCAATGGATTTCCGCAAAGTAACGCCTGAATCTATCAATTATCACACCAATATTATAAACACGAATAGCTATTATAAATGCGAATAGCGCTAGGATGTTTTTTTCACTATAGTTAGACAACCACTGTTAGACTGAACCGATTTGATAGGAAATGGTACAATGGACTACTTTTTTTAGTGTTCACCACCACACAGAATAATAGAGCTTAGAATAATATCTCGAAAAATAATATTCCTTTTTCGCCTCAAGCGGGATTTGAACCCACACCCTCCGCTTCATACACGGCACTACCAATTGAGCCATTCAGTTGATTCTAATTAAAATGCATATCGCTGTAGCACTTTTGATTGCTCTGCTCTGTGCAGTCCACGATCTGCACAAACAAAACATTTTCTCTGTTAACTTTTAGCACAATAAGCCCTGTTGTCTGTCTATTTTGTGCTTATTCCAGTACAACCGTTCATTTATTTATAAAGCCGGGTTTACATTATTCTGTCGTGGAGTGTCGTGACGCGTCATAAGTATATCATATCCATACATTTACAGTGGGTCTACTCTAGAAAGCGACAAATGATAATCGTGGCCATTATCGCAGCTCAACTTATGTCGGTGACGTGCTAAACCACGGAAAGTGTCATGATATATCGCGTTAATCCGCAAGAGTAGACCCACAGAATGCGTCCCGAGTTCCCGACACACTACGCTTTAGAAATAAATACTAACCATATAAAATGTATAGGTACGATGAGTCGTTCGTCAAGTCACACCATGAATATTGTCCCAACTGGTGTAAGTTGACGAATCGTAAAAAAGCTATACTTTTCGTTCTGCAACTCACACCACTTTTAATTTGGCTGAATTTTAGTACAGTCAACTAAAAAAGTGTTAGTTATGCTTATGACGCGCCACGACACACCACGACAAGCCACGACAGAATAATGTAAACGCGGCTTAACGTAGGAATGGGCCCCTTACTATATTAGTATTCCGCTGACGTTCCCCACGGCCAGGACCTCGACGTTTCGAATTTAATGACTAAAAACTTAGGGTGTCAAAATTAAGGAAATGCTGCAAATGGTAATCTTACCGCCTTCCTAAGCTATTATTTTATTTAGGGATTTTTTTTTCAATATTGGTATGCAAGTTTACCGTTTTGCTGTTGCTATGCCTGCGTGCTGGGGAATAAAGGTTCTCGAATGTCCCCCACTCGATAGATCGATGTCAATAAAGCGGTTACAGGTAGTCGGTGGGTGACTGCGAAGATATGAAAATGAATGAATGAATGAAAAATTCTTTATTGTCGAAAATAAAACTTAAAATTAACAATTTACAAACAAGGTACAATGGGTGGTCTTATCGCTTATGAGCGATTTCTTCCAGACAATGATATGTACATGATAGAGATAAAGATAGGTACATGGCACTCTTTGGGCACACTCGTAAGTCCAGCAGTGGACTGCAGTGGTTATCTGATATACTATGGCAGCGAGATCTAGCCAACCACTTCTAGTATAGCTGTCATTTTAGTGCTGGTTACTTTAGCTTTATGGCACAAGTGTGTGTCTTTGCGTTTAGTTGTATAGTTCTCTCGGCGGATCTAGGCTTCCGTGAAGTTAGCTGTTTGTGATGCGCAAAGACAATTTAGTTAGAAAAGCTCCATTGCGCATCGAAACGGCTAACTTCACGGAAGCCTAGATCCGTCGAGAGAAACTATAACAGAACACAGGCTATTTTTTGAGTTAGCGCTGGGAGAACGTACCCTATCTTCCGAATTTTATTAATATCAATGACGTGTAAGCACTTTTTATGATAACAGTACAAGTTGAAAACAATGGAAAAAATAACAAAAGAACGTCTCATAAAATTGATCGAAATTGGTCTCTAAAGACCGGGTCCCTGCGGGATCGGGGCTCTCAGGGACTAACCCAATAAATGGTTTAAGGATATGATGATGAAGCCTCTGAACTTCAGGGTCGAAAAGTCGAAACACTGTTTTAAACTTATTTAGTAGTCAAAATATAAAAATTGTTCATGATTATATTGTCTGTGGTCTGCTTCCTTGGTTTATTTTATTTAGAGAAGTTGTTGTGGAGGAATTGAATTGAATTTATTCAATTGAATTGAATTGAATTGAATTTATTTATTAATGTTATAGTTAAAAAGAAAATCTTACGGGCTTGCTCCTATTGTATTGCTCTGAATTTCAGGGTCTAAATAATCATCATCATTGGCCTCTACGTCTATTTCAGACGGTTTAAGCAGTGTCTGTATTAAGATTGCACTTTTTTTGGTGGCTAAACAAACCGATACGGGAGCGGACAGTACGGCCACAGTTGTTGCAAACAAGTGAACCATGTGATGGGTTTGCTTCGCTGGCATGCCTTCTAGCTCTTTTGTCTGCTAATGTGGCAAACCAGACCTGGTCGTGGTGCTTTTTGCCATCTCGCAAGCACTTTTGCCATTCAGGTCTATCAGTAGCAAACAATTCCCAATCCTGGTCATTAATATTAAATTGTTTCTGGCAAACCAGACCTGGTCGTGGTGCTTTTTGCCATCTCGCAAGCACTTTTGCCATTCAGGTCTATCAGTAGCAAACAATTCCCAATCCTGGTCATTAATATTAAATTGTTTCTGGCACACCAGACCTGGTCGTGGTGCTTTTTGCCATCTCGCAAGCACTTTTGCCATTCAGGTCTATCAGTAGCAAACAATTCCCAATCCTGGTCATTAATATTAAATTGTTTCTGGCAAACCAGACCTGGTCGTGGTGCTTTTTGCCATCTCGCAAGCACTTTTGCCATTCAGGTCTATCAGTAGCAAACAATTCCCAATCCTGGTCATTAATATTAAATTGTTTCATGTCTCTTTTGCTACAGTCCTTGAAGCGCAGCAAAGCTAAATAATAATGCTTAAAATATTAATAATTATTTATGATCCTGTAAAAAAAACATAAAAACTCTTTCGTTGGTTTATTATTATAGCGTATCTATGCTTAGATTGTTGCGTTCTGCCATTATAATACCTAGCTTCTTCGATTTCCTACTTCGATAGATAAGCCAATCTAATATTTGTACCGGAAATCGAGTTAATCCTATGTGATCCGTGAGGACATGAAACATCAGATAATAAATATTAAATTCTAAGTTTTTATAAAAAGCAACTTGCGAGATAAGATATAATAAAATAATATTTAAGATATTATATTCACATCATGCTACCACTGAATTTATCATTACCCCAGGAATTGTTACGATTCAAAGATATTTGCATGATATTCAAATATTTGTTAATTTTTATTAGATAAAGAGCTGACCCGCTTGCAGCTTCACCCGCGTTATTGCAGTTTTTATGCTATTCCACAGGAACAATTCATTTTTCCGGGATAAAGTAGCCTATGTGTTATTCCAGGACTTAAGCTATCTACATTCTAAATTTCATGCTAATCGGTTAAGTTGTCACGGAGATACGTGGTAACAAACATACACACACACAGTCTTTCGCATTTATAATATTAGTAGGATAAATAAGTGTTGTGGTACAATTAGTACTCGTAGATTCTAAAACCAGCAACAGGTGGACAAATCATTATCATTTATCATAACGATTTTAGTGATTATACTAAGTAATTACTTAATTAGTTAGTTTTAGATAAGATTATAATAAATTAAGCACATAAAACTGTTTATGTAACATTGATCGTCCCCCTGATTGGGTCTAACGTCTCGAGGTAACGAACGCAGTGCAGTGCCAGTTTATTTTTAGGTGATACGCCAGTACAACTTGACAGTCTCGTCATTTACTGATTTAAAAAAAAACACGAAACATTGGCCTACTCTCAGACGAGAGTAGCTTAACTTACAGAGTTAGTTGTTTTCCTTGTAGTTCGGTAATTTCCAAGATCAAGTTGAATATTTTAGAAGGTAAACAAAAAAGTATTTTTAGTTATTAGATCATTCTATTGTCTTGTCACCCAAACCGCAAATAAATTATGTGCGGTTTGAGTGATATAAGGATATAAGGATTTTTTTTTTTTTATACTACCAAGGTGGCAAACAAGCATACGGCCCACCTGATGTTAAGCGGTTACCGTAGCCTATGCACGCTTGCAATACCAGAGGCATCACTCGCGCATTGCCGACCCTTTTAAAAATTTTAAAACGCCCTTTTTGAAGAACCTCATGCTGTAGTCTCCAGGGAAAACCTCAGCAGGGAGATCATTCCACAGCCTAAGTGTTCGCGGGAGGAAGTTCCTCTGAAAACTTACGGTGCGCGACCAACCTGGCTCTAGAGTGTGTGGACGAATCCCCTGCCGATGCGATGGCGAGCGGTGCGATGGTAGAAAGAGGCTGTTGGCATCAATTAATATGTAGGTATTTATTTATTTGTCGTCATCTCCACTCCACAATTGACTTCACCTCTCGCCACACAACAGATATTAGTACTACTCTCGCTATGACTAGCATCTGCACAAATGTATAATACCTGCTGGGAAACAAAAGACCGCGAACAGGAAAACAAAGTACGGCCCCCCCTCAATGGACCGATAACAGGAAGTCAGTGGATGGTAAAGGCCCAAGATCGATCGAAGATAGGTCTATGTCCAGCAAAGGTCGTGTATTGTTGGCTGAGTTTGGGTGATGATGATGATGATGGATGACAAATGTATACAAAATCTTATAAATTAAGACTAACTTTAATAGTTTGAAACTTTAAACAAAAAGTACGTTGATAAGGAAAATAAAAAATATTGTATTCGAAGGGAAATCCAACAATAACTTTTAGTTTTCTAGATTGCTTAGGGGAGAGTGGGGAGCATTGGGCAGTAGGGATTGATTTGGGCACCTCTTTTTAATTTAAACTGTATAATATAATACTTGCATTTTTTTATTAGGTAATGTTGTTTACTTAAAAACAACGATCGTTTACAACTGTACCAACGCAAATGAAAAAACGCTTTTTTAAAATAGCGTTTTTTTTTTTTATTTCACACTAGCAGGTACACGTACACTTAAGTAAGGTAGGTAGTAGGTACTTTACTAACTAAATATTTACAATAAAGTAAGATAAATACTTTGCTTTTTTGGGCAATTTTGTCAAGGTTTGGGAAAATGCTTGTTATTTTGAAACCAAATGTAGAATTTTAAAAGTTTTTCTGTTGAAGAATTTTATTTTATGAAAGCTTGTCTATTTACTTTTATGTGTTAACGATATTATCTGGCGCATAAACTTATTTAATGTAAATGAGCTACTATTTTATTGCAATTTTTATACAATTTTGTCCGATGCTCCCCACTTTCCCCTAAACATGCAAATATTGTAGGATAACACAAGGAAGTCTGAAGTAAAGGCGCGTTGCCACATATCAAGAACTCTACTGTACTACCTATTATTATTCGTGATTTTGCTGAAAAACATTCCGAAATTAACGATGAACGTACATTGAAACTGGAAAAGGAGGCACTTTAAATTAAACTCTAGTCCTATTGTATACAGTACACATTGCATTTTCAATAAAATACGCTCTCATTGCGCACAGGACCTTTTAAGAAAATGAACCGTGATTTTATAATCCCGTATTTCTTCATCGAAATTTATAGGAAAAATTAATCGCTGGCAACGCGCCTTTACTCGCTAATTAATTTAACAAATACATATTATGTTAATCTAAAAAGGCCCTGCCTGAAAACCAGCGCTGATTTGCGTTGTTCCACCACGCAAATACATTTCCGTCTTTCTTTTTTGAGTTACATTTAAATGCCAAGTTTTATGCATGCCGGATAGCTGGCGCTTGGTCCTATAATCGCCTTAATCAAACATCGTGGGAGTTCACAAATCGCAAAAGGCACACCTGCAAGGATTGAGGATCAATGGAGGAATAGATATCGGTACCCATTCAATTTGTGTGGCAAAATCGTGGGAATCCAAACAAGGTGTTCTTGGAGTAAGTTGACGAAGGGTTGGATTATTGCTAGCTTTTTGTTATCGTATCGTTCGTTTGTGCTGTTTCTGAGTTGTGTGCGGGGTTTTTTTTATATACCACCTTCGAGCATATAAATAAATATAAAAGTGTTGTTATGCTTGTTTTTATGTCTCTCTCTCTCTCTGTGCATCGTTTCCTCAAAGCAGAGGGTCGCGACCTCTTTGCATGATCTTTTCTCTCGTGATGTTTCTCCATTCGGTACGGTCTTCTGCGACTCGAATTGCATTGTGTAATTGGGTATCAAGAGTAGTGCGGATTTGATCAGTCCAGCGAATAGGGCTGCGTCCTCTAGGTCTTCGTCCTTCAATTTTCCCCGTAACAGTAAGTTTTTCGAGGTTGTCAGGGTTACGTCTGATTATATGTCCGAAGTATTCTAGAGCGCACTCTAGAATACTTCGGACATATAAGACTAAGGCAGATGGTTGAAAGCCTTTTGGTGATGTTGAGTTGTTTTTATGTAGTAACTTAGTTTTATGCACGCCAACTTCTACTTTTTCACCAGATAAGGATGACTGGTAGAAAATGCTACATAGCATTAAGTCCTCCCTTTGTACAATAATGTTTTTTTGTGCAATAAAAACAACACAACATCACCAAAAGGCTTTCAACCATCTGCCTTAGTCTTATATGTCCGAAGTATTCTAGAGTGCGCTCTAGAATACTTCGGACATATAAGACTAAGGCAGATGGTTGAAAGCCTTGTTGAAAGGTTGAGTTGTTTTTATGTAGTAACTTAGTTTTATGCACGCCAACTTCTACTTTTTCACCAGATAAGGATGACTGGTAGAAAATGCTACATAGCATTAAGTCCTCCCTTTGTACAATAATGTTTTTTTGTGCAATAAAAACAACACAACATCACCAAAAGGCTTTCAACCATCTGCCTTAGTCTTATATGTCCGAAGTATTCTAGAGTGCGCTCTAGAATACTTCGGACATATAAGACTAAGGCAGATGGTTGAAAGCCTTGTTGAAAGGTTGAGTTGTTTTTATGTAGTAACTTAGTTTTATGCACGCCAACTTCTACTTTTTCACCAGATAAGGATGACTGGTAGAAAATGCTACATAGCATTAAGTCCTCCCTTTGTACAATAATGTTTTTTTGTGCAATAAAAACATCACAACATCACCAAAAGGCTTTCAACCATCTGCCTTAGTCTTATATGTCCGAAGTATTCTAGAGTGCGCTCTAGAATACTTCGGACATATAAGACTAAGGCAGATGGTTGAAAGCCTTGTTGAAAGGTTGAGTTGTTTTTATGTAGTAACTTAGTTTTATGCACGCCAACTTCTACTTTTTCACCAGATAAGGATGACTGGTAGAAAATGCTACATAGCATTAAGTCCTCCCTTTGTACAATAATGTTTTTTTGTGCAATAAAGAATTAAATAAATAAATAAAGTGGCAACCAAGCATACGGCCTACTAGATACCACTAGATACTACCAAATACCATAAAAGGTGTGCCAAACTTCATATAGATCCGTTCAGTCGTTTGAGCGTGATGCTCCCACAAGCGTTGAAGAGTAGTAGAGTTCTTTGTAGTGCGTCATGTCACCATTTATTTACCGTTTAAAAAAATCTGAACCAAACCATAAAGGGGATTAGCGGCACCTAACACATAATGAGGATAATCCCAGTTCCTGTGGTGACAAACAGCCAGTTACTACCCTATGCCGTGATTAGTGTGATTAATAATAATTGACTGGGGTCCTGTTGCATAATAGAATTATTCCAAACATAGCTTTATTATGTTTTATTTTTGTAATTCTAATGTTGTATTAGATAATTTTATTGCTGTTTTAAACTGACATGTAATTAATATTTAAAGTGTAACATTGTATTTTTGACATATCCAAGTACATGTAATTTTTGTCAAAGGATGAAAATAAATGAAATGAAATGTAATCATGCTGATAATATTGAAAGTTTTTGAGAAGATAATTCCAAATGTAGGTACTTAAATGTTGCTATACTGACGGACTGACTGATTGATTGACTGAAAATCAACGCACAGTCAAAACGGCAAGCCCTAGAGACCTGAATATTTTAGTGTGCGATCCTTTTTATGTGTAGAAGTAGGTACACTAAGGAATTTACCGATTTCCTACTCTTAGATGAAGCAGTGAGAAGAAGAATAGAATATATAAACAGCGCGGACAAAGTCACGGGCCGTTATCATCCTTACATGGTATAAACAGTTCGCTTTCCACCCTGTTATTTCTGTATGTAGCGTTTTATGTATAGTTCGCACAGCGGATCTAGGCTTCCGTGAAGTTAGCCGTTTGTGATGCGCAAAGACAATTTAGTTTGAAAAAGCTCCATTGCGCATCGAAACGGCTAATTTCACGACGGCCGAGATCCGTTGTGAGACCTATACTTACTTATATTTTAAGGCTCGATTACATTTCACGATTCATCGTGACGATTTCAAGCAGGGAGCCTAAATCGCAAGGTGTAATCGCTGTTTGGCAGTTCGTCGTCGTTTCACGATGAATCGTAAAATGTAATCGAGCCTTTAGAAAGGCGATTTAGGGAGGCTATCGTGTAGTGTAAACAGAACGTCCGATCTGTCGTCACGGCTCATCGTGCCGACGATTCGTGTAATGTAATAGGCCTTTTAATGCGGTTTTTACTATAGATAGAGTGAATTATGAAGAAAGATTATACGTATAGTTTAAACTTATAGCATCCGTGCGAAGCCGGAGCGGGTCGCTAGTTTCTCTATAAAATACATCAAGCTGATTTCTTGAGAAGAGCTTTGCAACATCTTGTTATAATGGCCAAGGAAAATTACTTACGTAATTTTAAAATTATTTCTCTTAAAACTTAATATATTATTTTGCGGAATTTATACTATATTAATTTAATAGACAAATTTTTGTTTGTTATAAATTTCATTTTGAGTAACTCTCTGAGTGGTATATTTGGTTAAAGATATTATTATAAATTGTATTATTAAAAAAAAAAACCTTTGCTTTGCATGATTAATTTCCAATTATGTTAAATGACAAAGTCTAAAAATTTCCATGAAGTAAATCTTGCTTGTAAACTTATTATTTAATAATTTAAGTAATTATTTTTAAAATTAACATTATTTGTGTAAACAAAATACACACACAACCTAACATAATCTAATTAATTAAACAAAAAAAATTTGCTCACATAAAAAACTTTACTTGAAAAAAATATTACCTATAAAAGCAATATTTATATGAAACGTACATTGTTATAACAAGTTAAAATATTTCTTATAGTATGTAAAGTAGGTACACGACTTGACCGTTTTGTCAATTGAATATATAAAAAAAAAACTACATAAAATTTAAAACAGCTTGAGTCGCGGGACTACCCTCAATCTCCCATGATTAATAAAAAGCTAATAACCCCGTTGCAGTGAATCTCTCATTCACTTTGATCATCAAAACCATTTCACTTGTCAAAATAATGGAGTGACATGTCGTAAAACGTGACGGTTGCCAACCCTAGACAAATGCGTTTGACTATGGCACGGATTATGACGGGTTTTGATGTCGTTACCCTATATTTTAAAATAAATTTACCATGAAACCGTAATCTTTATTCATATAGTTGTAAGGTGTAAAATTGTGTGGCGTGTTATATATTTTTTGTGTAGGAAATATTATAATTTTAGAAGTGGCTATTGTTTGAGAACCCTAGCTAGTTACATTCGGAAGTGTGCATTCAGTGCTTCCTGTTATCTATTTTTTTTAAGACGAATGAATGTGAACGTAATTGAAGGGTGTGTTAGAAGCAGATATAGGTATAGTAAGTAAATATCGTTCATTTAAAGGGTGTAAATGCAGTCATTTAAGCGTCTCAGCTAATTTGTAAAGGCATTTCTTGACAGTAAGCAGCCTGCCAAATAAACTAAGTTTTTTTATTTTTGGTAAACTATGAAAAATAAATCAAATTGTATAGGTAATAGGAAGGTGTATGGCTTGAATTACCTACAGTTTTATGTCCTTGTCGTTTAATAATTTCTTACATAAGTAGATATTCTAACATCACTGTAACTAGACCTACTAATATTAATTACCTACCTACTTACAATTTTGTAGCAAAGTTTTCACTTCTTGTTTGTTTTGATGCCGAATGAATCAAGTTAAATACCTACCTTAAAATAGAAATAATATTTTTATTAAAATATATTTTTTTATGTAAGTAGGTACTAGGTAGTTACCTTACTACTTAAGCAAGTAATAACTTGTAAATAATTTAGGTAAGTAGGTAAATAAATAATAAAAAATAAATAAACTCAGCAAATTTCAGCAAACAAGTGTCAATGTAGCGGCAACCCCAATACTTTTAGCAGAATGCTACGCTAGGAATGCGGGGTCGTTGACCCCCATGGCGGGAAACTGAGTAGGGTCGGTTAATGCGGGATTACCTATTTGTTCCCAACTTTGCATATGCCTTTGAAACTCAATACAACAAAACGCTTCACATTCACATCCCTTGTTTGTACATTTCTAAGCGAAAAGCAAATTTTTTATTTGTGTCCACGTTTGAAGGGTGCTTAGTAGGTAAACAGTGGTTAATATTGTTTTTGCAGGATATCGAATGTTTCAGTTTGCTTATTAGATTTTAATAGCTCTTCGTTTTGACTACACCCACCCGCCCACAAAAACTAACGAAAAATCTTAATAGCAAACATACCTACCCTTAGAATATTATTCTAAGTACTTACCTATATTAGGTAGGTACTTATAATAACATAGGTAGGTAAGTAAGTGGTTATAAAAACAAACAAACAAGGAAAAAAGATAAGTGAATAATACCTACCTATTATGTTAGGTAACTTTCGCAGAAATCGAAATAACTACGTACCTAATTATTATGCCTTATTATTTACATTTATGTGGTAACTTACTTACTTACCTATTTTGAGTACTAAGTAGGACCTCTCTTAAACATGACTTTAAGTAGGTAGGTACCTACTAGGTAGTTTTAAAATGTATAATTAAATTAGACAGGAAGGCGACAGCACAGCCCAAGTTCAATATTATTTGCAGTTCAGACTTCAGACGCATATTAAATAGTGCGATACAAATTCATCAGAATCGCTCAGGTATTCTTGTTTCGCGCCACAAACCGCCCGCCGACTCAGGAATGTCGACCGACAAGCTTCGATGTTATGCGCCTGCGAGCAACAGAGCGATACAACCTCCCCCTAACAAGGCTAGAAGCCGAATGAAATGAAATTGAATGACGCGCGCGCCAGCCAAGCTGCCAAGCACGCCAATCGCCCGCCGCGCCAGGTTTCGCTCGTCGCTCCGTTGCGTTCGCTGCCGCGTCGCCGGCCGTCGCGACGCGTCTCGTGTCGACTATGCCGATGCCGGCCGGCCGGCTTTAGCGAGTCACTACTTTACTACATCATACTATATTAGTGCTATTACTCTGTGATCATACCTACCTACCTACTATTAAACTAACTACGCCACCATGCGCCAGCCATGACATTATTATAATTTTTACAAGTTTCTACCTAGGTAGTAGGTAGGTAGGTATCTTTCTACGTGATGATTAAATGTAATCACACGAAATACCTACCTACCAAATTATACTTTATAAATTGCTTAAAAATTATACCTACCTACGTATAACATAACGCCATCTAGTGGCAGGTAGTAGCTAGTAGCTATACTGTAAAAGAGATGCTTTAATAAAATCAATTTGATGGTAGGTAGCACTAATTAGAAGTGTTACCTCCTCACCTAGCCAGTGCCAAGTGATTATGACCATTAGCACCCATTATGTAGATAAATTATTTGGCCTTGTATAGGGCTTAGGTACCTAGTAGGTACCTAGGTAGGTAGAAATATAAAAGAACCTAGCTACCGAGCTACCTAGGTAGGTGATGTAACAACTGACCTAGTAGGTAGGTAGGTACTACCTAGGTACAGGTACTTTTACCTGTTATCTGCAGGTTACCTAGGTTTTTTTACAATTTTTAAATTAAATAAGTACGTAAATAGGTAATTAAAGGTAAAAATCATCACATCCTTACCACTCCCTAGGTACCTTACGTAGGTAGGTACAATTTACTTGGGGCACACACATCATAATCACCGCACAAATACAACCTCACCTACCGTACCGACCGTACCTAGGTACGTATTCTTTCTTCGTTCGACGAATGCTGATATCCTTCTTCGGGTGCCCCCCACTGGAGCTCTGTAACTGGAGGTAGGTACCTACTGTGGCGAAGAAATAGCCTGTATTTCGCCTGAAAAATCTATCTCAGGACTATCCGGGCACAGGTTTTACATTTCCGGATGACTTTGGTAATGTGTCAAAGTATAATTTCATAGGACTTTCGTGAATGACATGGAATAAAGCCGGCGATATGTGGCGCGTCGCGGGGCGCCGGCACAGGGGTCGGGGCGGGAGGCACCGCGAGCGACCGCAGCCGCGGTTGGGTCGCTCGCTGGCAGTACGCGCGCTTCGCTCCTTCAGTCGTGTCCACGGCGCAACAAGAATTGCACGCGCGGCTCTCATTAGACCCGGCCCGCTCCCGAATAATGTTTCAGTGTTTGACAAACTCAATCGGAGGTCTTGGAAGAAGTATCGTATTTAGTAATATACACAGTATAACCGTTTTCATATTCTCAGTGAGTGTTACTCAGTGCGTACGAAAAAAACTTTGTCGAAGATTTTGAAGAATTTTGTGTAAAATTGTGAAATACGCCGGTCGCGGCCGGATTGCTTTTTGCACAAAAACTTTTTGGTGAGTGATCGTGATTTGATTTTATGGTGCTAGCCGGTTAAGATATTCCATCCTTTCCATAGCTTCTGTGGGTATGTTTTATTCCGCGGTGAGATTGCGCGGGGCGTTGCCTGCCGGTGCCGACGCCGGCTAACTCAAGCCTTAGTGTAATGGGTTTTTCTGCGAAATGGCAGCACCCAAATTCCTTACATTACAGCAGAGGCCGACTTTTAGAGCAATAAAAATGTAAACTAAGTAAATATTTTTATGGTTTTTTTGTAACATTTGTGGGTACCTGACTAAGTGTCTACCTGCCGATAATTCTTTCCTGTGTACTTTCTACCTGCTGCGTTAATTCTGACTGCTTGAGAATTAGCTTAGTGATGGGGTGTTATGTTATCGATATCGATTCGTATTTATTTTTAGAGTATTTTTAGTTTGGGGCTAGATGGCGCTTTATTAAATGTCCACCAAAATTTATTTAGGTAATTTCGTTAATATAAAAAAAATTACTGGATATATATCAAATGTCTGATTTGCCTCCTTAAACACGTTATTTTATTATGTAATATGGAATTATTAAAAAGTATTTTGTTACATATATTGCGCAATTTTAGTGTAAGTGGGTACCTACCTACCTACTTACATTTTATAATTATAATGACAGAACTGGTCAGTAGCCTGTAAAATAATTAACTTAGCTGTACATCTACATTATTTAAAGGCAGAGTAAAAATAAATAATTATTATTCCTATTAATCTTGCATCTACATTGTAAGGTAATGAATATAGTTCTTATAAAATTAGGTACCTACCTAACTATTTGGATCTTTTAACGAAAAGTTGGCGCCGGCATTTTGTTAACTATAGGTAGGTAAGGTCTTTTTAATCTTTTATTTAACCAGAGACACCGTACCATCTGTCACATACGTAGATAGGTAGGTTAGGTACCTACTAGGTACTTATGTAGATCGGTATTTCACCCATTGTGTTAATTATCAGTCGGACGCAAAATAGCGGGAAATTTTCACGTTCAATTGCTTTATTAGTAAACATTCATTTCGCGCCATTCTGCGCATGTAAACAAAAACACTTTACGGAAATCTTAGGTAAGTAGTAGCTGCCTGTGATGCGGCGCGTGCAAAAACGTTTGGCGAATAATGTAAAGATAGGATAGGGTTGTCCACGACGTCCACTTTCCGGTATCATTTTAATGTCGATAGAAATTGAGGGAGGGAATAAGCTGTGTAATCCTAAAGTGGGAGAGCTCCCAAGGACAATGCACTATTTAAAAATACTTGGGATTCGCAGTCAGGCTTCAGTACGATTTCGGGCGTCATAGAGTTCGAAAGTGTCTTCGGGATTTTTTTGTAAATTATATTATGTAAATTATCAGTTTTTTCTACAAATACTAGTGCATTGTGTAAGTAAATAAACATACCTACCTGTTGTATAATAAAACAATATTGTGCAATATTATTTTATTGTAACTTTTGTATTTGTTTACACAACTTGAATAATCTATTGTGCAATAAGTGCACCTCTTGTTAGCCTAATACGCCTATTGTTATAATCATCTTATAATTTTTATTAAGTATTTACTTAAATAGTAAGCTGAATGATTATCAAATTTTCAAAAAAAAAAATTATTGAAAAAACCTAATACGCCTATTGTTATAATCATCTTATAATTTTTATTAAGTATTTACTTAAATAGTAAGCTGAATGATTATCAAATTTTCAAAAAAAAAAAATTATTGAAAAAAAGTTATAAATAGTTACTTAGTACAATTTATTTATTTCTGGTCAGTATTTCTTACATTATTTATACTCACTCGATAATAAATCTATTTTTTTAAACTTTAGTTCAATTAACACGAAAATATATTTTTAGACTAAATTTATTTTTTCTATTGTTTCAGACGGTGTGCGTGTGAACCCATCGCGCGCATCGTCCCTGTGATAAGAGGGCCCTGCCTGTGATATCGACGAGTTCGTCTTTAGCTTTAAAACTAGTTATAAATCTAGAAGTAAAAATGTCGCCGCCGTGGGACTTTAACTTGTGGGAAAATCTCGACGAGGAGTCAGTGAGGTTGACTCAAACTTCCGAGTTCTGGACACAAGTGCAGTCCGAAGCGGACGGGCTAGACATCGTTCAGCCCGCCAATTACTCGGACTCGCTTCACGATAGCGAAGAAGACTGGGGTGTAATAGAAACACCGGAGGAGCAACACAAGGAAATCAAAGTTCTCCATGACTGCATGTGGGCCGGATCATGTACTGATTTACAGCCGAGCAACACATTCGTGCCGTCAGAGTTTATACCGCCTGGTCAGAGTTTGCTGCGCCGAGACATGTCGCCTTCGAGGCCGGACACTCCTCCTTCTTTGGACGGTGATGAGCCCCCTCAGTTTCGTCATGCTGTGGACGTGGCGACTACAGCGCGCCGTCTCCTGAGAGATTCAGTAGTGGCAGTGGCTGCTGATCATTCTTACACAGCGCGGCAACAGTTCGACTGCCTTGGCGTGCAGACACCTTCGGACTCAGGTGAATCAGGTATGTGTTCCTATATATTATTTACAGCCATTATTGATATCTCTACTACTTATTAATTGGATGATCTGCAACCTAAGACTTTAATCTGTGCAGTGTGGTGAGCGTCAACTGTTGAAATCAAGAATCTTTTAGAAAACTGATAAAATGAAGCTACTTTTCATAAAACACATTTTTTGGTAATAGAATAAAATAGTAATACGTAGTGTTTCAATGTTTTTATTTCGTGCACACCAACTCCCGTATAGCGGAGGATATTTAATAAAATCACTTGAGTATTCTAAATACTCTCAACTCTGCGTTCGCAAGTAACTTTCAAGATATCGTTAAGTAGGCGGCAAGTTGTCTTAGCCGGGTGTGTTGTATCTAGAACGCAGGCGCCGTCTGGTGAGCGCGGGAAACTGCGAGTATCGACCGTCATCCCGCGTCCCCCTCTGCGTCTAGACTCACCCGTGATTCCGTTCTTCCGGAACCTTCGCCCATTGCGACCTTGAACGGCTCAACCCACCTTATTGTCGGGTTGCGCAACATTCGTTGACACATCTCTCGGGATTGACGTTTAATTAAAACACGGATTAATTACTTACCCCATAGAGGTCCCCTAAGCTAGCGTTTGAGGTCGTTAGTACGACGACCGAGACGTCCCGACCTTGATGCATCCTCCGAACGCGAATTGGCGTTTCCCGCCAGCTGCCGAGGTTAACATCCTCGGGAGCCCATTAAAATGATGAATTGCACTCTATCGAATATGACCGCCCTCTATACAAATGCATCATTCATGATTACTTTCAATTTACTGTCTGATTAGATTGAAAGTCAACTTATTAGCCGTTTAAACTTGCAAATTAAAAGTACAGTTAGAATGTTGTATGATTGATTGCACGCGCTAAACTCTTCAACCGTTTTACTCGGTGCATATTTATTACGTGATTTAATATGACGAGTGACCTCATGCAGATACTTAATGCAACACTGTAAACAGTTATGTTTGCGTATAGAATAGTTTACAGCAATTTTGTTATCATCGATAGCAGTGGGTAAGGTCGTGATGGCGATGGGCATGTGAAGGATCGCACGAATGCGAACGATCTATTTACACTCTAAAACTTGTTGCGCAGTTTTTACTAAAAATAAAGAAATCTGATGTTTTTAATTAACGTTGAATAAACGGAGATATTAAAGTAGGCAAGATTTACTTTACGGATGGCTCGCAGTCTGCAATCTCGGCCTGTCTAGTCCGTTACTCGTGTAAGAATGCAGTGGAATGAAATGGAATCTCATTGAAGTGAAGCTCGCTCGGCTCGCCGCCGAACCGGTTTAGATCGCGGCTTGTCTAGTTCGGATGACAATTTGATAGACAGCATTTCAATAATTGTGGTCTTCTATCCGGCCAGTTAGAACGACGCGACCGACGCCGACGCCTCTATCCGCTTGTAACGAATAATTCCGTCTTAATTACAAATGGACATGAACATCGAACAAACATAGGATCAAATTCCTTTTTTGTTTGCCGACTTAGAGGGTGTCTTGAGAGAAAGCAAACAGCGTAACGGGAATCTTTATCGTACGATATAATTAGATGCCCCTCCCTACTGACACGGCGCGGCGCAGCGATACGATAGGTAAGAAAAAAAAGTTCGATTCGATCTGACATGGCCATGGCTGCGAAAGGTAGATAAGATAAGCTTGGGAGAGGTAAGTTGGTATGGCAGACTGGTTAGGTAAATACTTTCGCGGCATAAACCTCTTCGTTAGTACTTTTACTATGCGATTGATGCGATTACGATTTGTAATCGATGATTTAGTGAAATTCTTAGTTTGATTGCCTTGTTATATCAATGAATAAATTCTTTATCGATTTCTAGTGATGTTCGAACGAAACAATATCGATAATTATTCATCGATTTTTATCAACCAAGACAGTTTTCAGCCAAAGGAAAGAGAGCGTTTGGTTGTGGTATATTGAGCGGAATATTCTATTTTTTATTTACTTCGAAAGTAAAAAGACCAAAAAATCATATTACTTTAATTAAAACCAGCACCTTACAGCTACTGTCTCTGTGTGATTATGATAACATTATCATGAAGAGTTGCTACACTTTAAGATATTTCTTCAAATGTGATTCAGTGTGGCACTGGTTTACCTGTGAATTACAAGCACCTTTAATGGCAATTTAGGTCGCAAAGATCCGGTTTGTTCAGTTGGCCTAAACATTTTAGTACCAATCAGTGAGCCAAGGCTGCGTGCCAGTTTCCGAGAGATTGCTAGTCCGAACCACTATGTTAATACTAATTTTTTTAAGGTTCAAATTTCTAACTGGACATAATTACAAGGATATAATCACATAGGTAGTAAATATGTAGTAAAAATACATATAATATAATGCTATTTAATTATATACTTAGGTAGGCATTCGTTACAAATTCGTCAAGCCTTTTCATTTTACATTTTAACGACTCTTATAAGAAGGTTTGAACAACATTTTATCTGCACAAAGAATTTTATCGGGTTGCTACGCGAAATCTTGCATTCTTCTAGTGCGTAGTAAAGTGATTTGCGCGGTTCAACTTTTGTGCCTATTTATTCTTGCATGATGTAAAATATAAATAACCTAAATGAAAATAAATTTACTCGTGACCTTATTATTGTAAATTTATCAATGATAGGTTCATTCGGCCCGTAAGATTTTCCGATGATGGGGCGCCGGGGTCAGTTCTGATCTCGATATAACTTTGTTAAAATTTGTTACGTAGGTAGCCTCAAACCTGGCTCGTACTTCTCAACAATCAACACATTCTACTATCAATCAATATTTAGTACCTATGTGATGTCAAACGAATCCACTTCTAAATAACTACTAAGAACCACTACTATTACCTAAGAAGAAAAAATATCATAAAAGGCATTTCAAAAATTGATTCGTGAAAATAAAAGTTATCACCATTGGGTTAGTGTGTCAAAATGAAACAATATCTCATATTTCCAATCCACAGATAAAACAATTCCACATCAGCATGAAGTAGGTATGTTAGGTATTTAGTCGAAAGGGCCTTGAGCGTTATCGCCTACGGAATAAACGCACTTAGATATTTAAACAATCAGTATAAGAATGTGTTGATATTCTCGATATACGCTCGTATAGCGATTGTAACGGAGTTGGTGTATATTGCCGCCATCTTGGCCTCCATGCGACCTTCGTATTATCAATGCCGATAACAATACTAATACTACAACGTGACACCCTAACATAAATTTGTATTGTCTTATCTATCACGAAAAAAAACCTAATACTTTCTTATACCTAGATAATATACTATACAACATCGCAATAAGAGATAAACTTAAAAGATCTTCAATCGTTCAATCACGTGATGATAAATTAATATTCATGACCATGGAATATTTTAGTGTGTTTCGTAATAATCGGGTACATATTGATTTGATTTGAATGTGTCAATCCGGTTTTCTATCTGTCGTCGAGATGGGTGTGGTGACGGTTAGTAACAAGATGGTTACAATATTATCTTCTCATTAATATTTGACGGGGCAATCTGTTTTTGTCACATCACTATCACAGTGATAAATGAATTTAAATTTATTATCATCGACATCGTACATTAACGCTGCACATCCCTATCGTAGCCCTATTACTCTGTTATTAGTAACCTCTGTTGCAGGTGCCTTGTCAGTTAAGTGAATTATTACAGATAATTTAACATAGTCCATTATCTAATTGCCGTTCGCGCAAAATTTGTTCATGCTTATGATAGGTCTTGTATTTGTTTAAGTATTCAAAAAAGTTACGCCACATTATAAAACTCACGCATAATGCGCACGTCCGTGAACTTCCGTGCGAACGACGCCGGTACAAGGTCACAGCGGTACTCCTCATCGATCCGACAATGTACACGATAGATTACCGCGTCTATTTCAGCGTTACGGCGGATCTCGAGTGCCGGAGTCCGAACTACAAGTGGCTCAGAAACAGCCAGATGACCGAGTTTTCGCGGTTGCGTAATAACCTGAACCGAAATAACCCGTGAGCCTATCTTAGCGCCTATCGCGCCCACTGAGCAAATAGGCAACATTTGTGTCACGCTCATACTCGATACATTGTCAATCACGATTTCATGCCTAAAAACTTTTGTTTAAACTATAAAGTATGCACCACTTTTATCAAAAAGATATTAGTTTTGATTAAAATAAATGTAGGATGAAAATAGCTATATACCTACTTAATAATAATAAGGGCAATTTATTTACAATTGATAGATGAAATCGTAAGGTAATCAATTAACACAAATTAATGCCTCACATGAACATTTCAAACACTAATCTAATGATAATGCTTTAAGTCGCCCGATAAAAAGAATATTCTGATATTACTACGAATAAATCATATCGCACTGTTTCCATGTCCACGGCCGGCGCATGGTGATTGGTGATCCTATAAACTAGTTTTTTAATTGTCGTGTATAGCATTACCGAGCATGCTGTATAAGATGGCGTGCGCCTTGCGCGTCACGATAATTTTTAATTATCGCGCTCAAATGCCAGTGAACTTGGCCTCGAAGTCGTGGCCAGCCAGGCGTAAACTCAGCCCCCGCTTACCAGGTCACACTTGACGACACCATTGTGCCTGCCTATCGCATTCCATTTTCAAAATACTATTTGTTGTTTGTTTTGACACCTGTCAGTTTTCACAGCTTTTTATTTCCAGTCAGCGTTTATCAACGTTTAAGCATCGATGTTATCATCGAGCATCGGAACCGCACTAGAGTGCCCATTATTTTGAAACACGGATTTTAATCGATCCTTTATGTATCCGTTATTTTGATTAGATACAGAATATTCTTGCTGGGGTATTCACGTCGGGTTATGGTCGTTTAGCTGCGCCTTATTTAACAAGTTTACCAAATTTTCCAAGATCCCCGGCCGCGGCCGACTGTTACCATTACTGGAAAAAATGTTTAATCCTCGAGATAAATCTCAGCCTCATGCTAAATTCAGTGGTTAATTGCGAATCCACTTCAATTTCGACAAGGAAATGCGACGATTCTTGGAAATTGTTTCGGTCTTTTGAAGTTATAAAGAAAATTCTTTGCTTCAATTGATTAATTGTTGGGGGAAAGACTTTGCTTATACCCATCAGTTAGTCAGAAGTATTAAATAATTAAGTACTTACTTACCTATTAAAAGGTAGTGTGAATACTTAGTACTTCGTACTACGTAGGTACCTACCTACCCTAATCTTGTATGGTCATCTTCAGTATTTTCCTCATCGCAGCCATCTGTATGTAGTTTGTAATCGGTAATGTCTCAATAGGTACCTAGTTGGGATTGTCTATGACTCATCTTATTTCTCACGGCAGGGTCGTGTTCGTTCGTAGGTACCTAGAAATAGTGACTAATCAGCTTAGCCTGCATCTATCTAGCTCTGTCCACAAGAGCGATTTTATTTTCATAGTTTCTTTACTTCACTTCAGTATGGTCAGCATATTAAGTCCTCTTACAATGTAACACAGAGAGAGCTGTCGATTTTTTCCCGCTAGCTGACTGACAATAAAAAGCGGATTATCTCTGGTATCGTTTAAAATTGGAACGGCGGCGGTGTATCTGAGAATCGCGTTTCGAGTGATGGAGATATAATAGATATGCAGTAGACCGGATCCCGGCGGCACACCACGACAATACCGCCCGTATCGGCTTACATGCAGGGCTGAAACAAATACTCTCGAGTCTGTTAATCGCGCTGGCGCCACGAGAAAAATCGTCACGTGGAAATCGAGTCGGACAATGCTAGGGTTGCCAGCAAATCTCTTTTGTTTTTCAACGTTCACCACCTGCCTCACCATTTAGAACGCTTCCGTACAACTTTACCATGTTTTGAGTGATGTAAAATTTTTAACCGCTGTTTAAATAGAAGAATCGGGGTGTGTCTAATGGCATTAAAATTTGATACAGGCATAGCAACAGGCCCACGCCTAGATTTATTAAGACGTAAGCGGGGCGTGTTTGACGACAGGCGCCGATACTCGAATTAGATTGGCGCGTAACCGCGATAAGCGACCGCGTAACTATGCGGAAATGTAGTAAAAAGAACGCGTTGGTGTATAAATTTATAGCCGCTCTGCCCGATAAATGTGTCTGATGCGCAATTTTTACGCTCAGAAAATGCGCAGTTGAGGAAACGATTTCGCTCGTCTCTGAATCGCTCCGAACAGCTGCCCACGTAACTTGTTTCTATTTCTAGTGCTTAAACGAGTACTTGAACGGCTCTCGTCCTTGCTGGCTACGTAAATAGCTCCGGACCGGTAACCTTTAATCACAATGAACCGCTGACATAATTATTTGTTGGTGTAACCGGATAGTGCGGCCGGCGGTCGATGCTATTCCACGAAATGCACACTACGCCGTAAACACGCGTCGGACTAACGTCTGCATCCGCACTTGGGTGCAATGCGATCGCGAGTGCGCTGCTATGATATACCTAACGGCCGACCATTACCCCTAGCCGAGCCCATTCATACAACTCTGCAATCTCCCGCGATATTATCGCACCTTATCGCGGCGTATTGCGGCTCGTATAGAATTCAGGTCGCTTCCGTATACCTATATACTACCTACCCTACCGCAATAATGGCTCCCGTGATCGGGTTATTTCTGTTTCTGTAATACTTGGGTAGGGCCCATAACCTGTACATTTGGGAACCCTATGCCCCATGGCTTCGGTTCTAGAAAAAGCAGGGATATTATAGTAGAGAGGCGCCCGTGTTGAGGCTGTCACGCTTGACGCCATGCAACTCCGTACGCCTCTCACATTCGAGCGGAGCTAGCGGGGATCGATACGATAGTAGGGACGGGAACCCGCTCCGCGACAACACCGGTCGAGCCGGTCGGCGCCGGCGGCGCGGCGGGGTGTCAGTCGCATAGTGCGAGCCGGCCTCGTTATCGTGCAACTCTTGCGTGACAGCTAATTCCGAATCAATGCTCCGTTAAACGGTTGCGGCGGAGGCCGGAAAGCGTGTCCGCCGCGCGCTAATCCGGACTCCATTGAGTGCGGACGCTGCGGCAGCGGGCCGCGCATGCGCGCTCGTTTTGGCGCGAATGGCGCGCCGTGACGTCAGGCGTCTGGATCGATGGCGGCAGACGCTGCGGTAGTACGCCGGGGTCGACGTCCTCCTTCCGTCAGACGCCCCTCGCCCCGCGCTCCCGAACACTGCAGTCGCATCTCCCCAACTAGGTCTAGCTAGCCCCGCTACACATACCTACACTACTCCACTACACTACGACAGTCGATGCCTATTATGGTGATGCGCGTGTTATCAGTAATGAATGAAAGCATAGGTAGGTACGCCGCGGAACGAGGTTCCGCTAGATTGAACTTGATCTCTCTTGTTGCAGAAGAGGAGATCGATGTTGTGTCCGTGGGCACGAGCGTGCAGCCACTGGCGGTGCGCACCGACAGCCTGCCGCGAGCGCCTTCCGCCACGCAGCAGCACCACCTGCAGCGCACCATGCTCACCTCCGTGTCGCCCGGCGCTCGCCCGGCGGCCCGCAAGCGCCTGGTGCCGCCGCCCGGTGTGGCGCCCTCGCCCGGAGCGAGCGCCCGGCGCCGCGCCCGCGCGCCCGGCCGTCGCGGCCGCCGCTCCAACACCGACACCGACTCGGAAACCGAGTCCCCGGACATCGAACGCCGCTCGATCCACAACGACATGGAACGCTTGCGCCGCATAGGCCTCAAGAACCTATTTGACGAGCTAAAAAAGCAGATCCCGGCGACGCGCGACAAGGAGCGCGCGCCCAAGGTGGTGATACTGCGTGAGGCGGCTGCGCTGTGCCGCAAGCTGCACCTCGAGGACCTCGAGCGCGACAAGCTGCGCAAGAAGCAGAACCAGCTGATGACGAAACTCAAGAAGCTGCGCACGGTGCTCGCGCCGCGCTACCGCTCGTATTGAGCTACCCCCCGAACGGATGAGTTCCCTCATCGGGTACTCCCGAGTCTACGCTTCGTGACACCTGGAACGGTGGCTTTGTGTGCGAACGCTCCGAACGCTCCTTGAACTCTAGTTGTCCGGAACGCGGCGACGGATCCTCGGACCCTCTGTACGTTTTGTACCTTCTTTCCCGCCGCTGTCGCGGAGCTGCGCGCGGGAAATATTTGTACGGGGTCCATAAAAGTTGTCGTCGGTTGTCATAATAAAGTCAGCTTTTACGGCTTACTCTGCTTCTGGCGAGGTTCCGGCGGTCCGGATGTAAAGCAATAACCGCTGGTTTGTTTTGCTCAAGAGGGTTTTGCAGTGCCAAAGTGAGCCATAAAACTGTTATTACGATAAATCCTAGGTCTTCAGTACAATGTCTTAAATAGTACAGACTGCTTCGTAAACTAGTAGACTGGTTTTATCTCTTCAAACGTTTTTGAATATAACATTTAATATGCATAGCAAGAAATAGCCCATTACTGAATATTCTTTAAGTTGGCACGTTGAAATTGTATAACATCTATTCTAACTTCGAAAAGATAAAAGTTTTTCTTGACTTTCAGAATTGATCCAATCGTATATCTAGTGTGCAAGATACATTATGTATATTAGCAGTGTCACCAGGATTATAATTGAACTATACGATCCACGGACGCGAGAGTTCGACAACGTTGTAAATATCGAGAATGAGGGTAGTCGGCATTCATTGCCCGACTTGATTGAGGTGGCTATTGAAGCGATAATGGGCAGTTGGCGTCGTATGGCCACTAATATGTTTTCGGCCCGAGTAATGTATGTAGCATTTTATATATTTTAAAACTTAGCTCGCGAGAGCGGGACAGTGATATCAATACGATTGTTTTTAACTTTGATATTAATACGTTTAAATTACACTAGGTTAGTTCGCTTACGGTTTCTTTTGTAGTGTTTTGTTATTTTGTAAATTTTAACACTGAATACTGATACCTATTTTTTACATTTTAGTCACGCAATTAACTTCAAGTCACTATTTTATCTATAACTGTTGAATTGTTTATCATAATGGACCACAGTAATGTCGAAGCTATTCGAATTATTTGTATGCGATCGATCATAAATGCACATCGACTTACGTTATCAAATGATTAGTGAAAATTCGTTACATATAAATTTTTAAGATTAATAAGTACTATCTATGTAATGGCAACTCTGTTATCAAGAAATGCGACACGCGATTATCGATATCGTTATCTATCGATAGTTTTCCGTGCCATCGGATCAGAGTTCTAAAATGCACTCTTACTGGTAGGGTTGGCTCATGCCCTTTTTTTAATAGTACATAATGCATTATTCGTACGATCATTTCATATTCATATTGTATCATTACCTACCTTTGTTTAATGGTCATTGGTCATGTGATTTTATATTTTTAATTTTATTCATACACAGTTGACAGTGAATAATAATCTCAGTGACAACTCGTCTGAATATAATATTAGACTGTGTATTTTGATAACAACATCAAAAATCTCTAAAACTAATAAGTGAAATATTAAAACCAAGACATAGTTCCTCATAGTACCTACCTACGAATAGTAAATTTTGCATTTTCTTTATGATAATGTTTTTTAATTATTATTGCAGTAAGTTAGTAATATTATACTCGCGATAGTTATTGATTAATCAACATATTTTAACCTGGTATGAAAAATAAAAATAACCGATATAACTTTAATATAAAAGTTGCACGCCCCTATTTATTTTAATTAATTTTCGATTTGTTTGATTAGGATAAAATGGCGCCACGACTTTTTTTTATTTTTCTATTCAGGTTTACAATAGAGGTTGATGTTTTATCAAGCACATGGTCAGCAGTTTTGTACGTTCGAAGGCTTTAATTGTGTGCGGAATGTGCCTTGCTATATGTAAATTTGAAAATAGAAAATTAGGTTTATACTCGAATTAGTTGCAAAAAATATTTTTTTGTAAGAAATATTATGTAGGAATATAGCGTTGTTCTAAGTAGTAGTTACACGAGGAGATATAGTTATCGTGTTAAAGATTCGCAGTTTATCTTCCACTAGACATAAAGTTGTAAATAATAGGCGATAGAACTTAGGTGTATGTCTTGTTTAAGATTTTGTTTTATTATACGAGTTTTTTTTTCTAGTAATTGTTTAGTTTCTTACTGGAGAGTTACGAATTCTCGAATGTTGTACCTGCATTTATTTTTTTTGTTTATCTTATCTTGACATAAAATATCTTTAAAGATAATTTTAGTTATCCAAAATGTAAATTGGTTTTTTATCTTGGTGATATAACCATTCTTAAAATAGTTTTCACATAAGAAAAAGTCAGTAGTTAAAAGTTTAATCGTAAGGAAATGACAGCTTTATACATCGGCAGACAAATCGAGATAATATTGTAATAGTAATTCAAAACTGCACATAATTGTGACAAGGCACATTTCCACCACTGCCAAAATATGAAAATAGGCGCGAAAAACTTTTTACACACATGATTATTTGTACATTTTATAAATAAGGTTGGGATTGTAAGTGATGTTTATAGTTTAATTTTATTATTTTTTTCTTTGTATAGTATCCGTTTTAAGTAAGGATTTTCCACCTAGCCGTTGTCGGAAAGGAATGCTTTTCTTGGGGTGTACAATTTTTGTATAATGTTGGATTGGGCTTGTAATTTGTATGCAACGGTTCCGATGGCGGCGACCGACACCGCTACAGGGAATGCAGAGCACAAAATAGATTCCGCCTAATATTAAAGTTGTACCCTGCAATCTTTGAAGCGGAGTTCTAATCTAAGGACATGTGTACTTACCACGTCTAGTTTTTTGGATACTATTATATAAAAAGAAGTTTTTTTGGTTTTTGTTCCTTAATTAATGTATGAAACATTAAGATAATCATTACATATAAATAAATACTTGTCGGATCGGGATAGATCTTGGGGACTTGGTTGTTTGATTATAATTTTTATACGGTTTAGTGTAATATGGGGTGAAATCAGTGTTAGGTTCTGTGATTATGTACCTTTGCGGTACGCGGGGTTGAACTTCCCAGGTTCTTAACTGATCCGACTAAAAAAAACTGTTGTTAATTTTATCGACACTTTCCCATCCCTATCCGTCCTTGTATAGGTCTATTAGAACCAAAAAATTGCCAGGTAACAAATAGGTAGGTAGTATAAAAGTTTGAATTATAGTCGCTTCAATGATATTATATAACTGATACGAAAGTTTTAAAAAAGGTTAGGAAGGTATCTATTTATTTTATAAACGAAGGTTAACTTTTGTTATGTACTAATAGTAGAAGGTGTAGTGTAGATAATAATATGATGATTGTAGTAAAGTAGAGGTGCCTACCTACCTACCCTACCTATCTATAAAAAATTAGGGAAATCACGATTTTCTTTACACAAACTCAGGAACTTGGCCAAACGCCATGTTTTTAATGACTAGGTAGGTACCTACCTACAAACTACAAAAAAGCGAGGCGGCTCTATTGTAAGTTTCAACTCACGCCGCGAATCACCGTGTATCGAAGTGAAGTGAGTGAGGTCAACGTCATAACATATCGGTCCAGAACAAGCCGCTATTTTTTGAAATATTGATCTCTATACATACCTATAGTAATTTATATAGTTTTTTATACTACTGAAGTGTACAAGATGGTAAGCGGTTACCGCAGCCTTTGGTCGCTTGCAATACCAGAGATATCACTCGCGGGTTGCCACCTTGAGGCTAAGATCGAAAGCCTCATGTGCCAGTAATTTCACCGGAAACCATACCCTTCACACCGGAACAACGCATTGCGAGCATTACTGCTTTACTTTGCAGAAATACGTTAGCAAATAACTAGCTAGATGGCCAAGTTGTTTGCGTAACGCCTGACCATAACAGCTGCAGTGTCACAAAAAAAAATGTAGTGCGTGGCACTGCACTGCACTCTTCGCCCCGAAAAGTAGTTAGTCTCTTCGCCCAGTAATTTCACTTGCTAACAGTAGTACTATCTAACGCTTGTACACTGCTAGGATGGCCTTTGTGTGGCTACAGAATAGATATTAGTACCTACTACATACAGAATGGCCAATAGTCACTCCCTACATCTCACCGGTTTTACTTAGGTACCTTACCCCGGTCGCGAGTTTGCCGGCACCTTTCGATGGTACTGAAGCTAAGGGCTATTATTAGGTACGCGTTTATTTTGATTTTGTGTAGGTCCAAGCGCGCATGCCAGCGCTAGTGATAGTGTGCTATCTCGCTCTTTCTATAATTGGGTGTGGCCAACCATAACACTCATACATTCAAGTGCACCGTTTACGTACACAAACCATCCATGTGGCGATTGCGACACGTTTGCTTCATACATTTTATTAAGAGTGTCCGGGATGGTAAAGGTACATGGCCTTACATAAGTAACCTAACTACCTACAATGAGCTGAAGATTTGCTAAAATAATCAACACCTAAAAGTCGTCATGTCATGATGAGTCATGCATGACTCGGCACTAGGATTCCATGTTACGTGGGTGTCTGAAACTGCAGGTAAGATAGAATGAGGGCAGGCTTGGTTTCCGATGAAATCACAGGCATGAGACTCGATCTATGTCTCAGGGTGGTAACACCCGAGTGATACCTCTGGTATTGCAAGCGTCCACTGACTATTATGTATGTATGGTACCAAACTGCTTCTACCAAATGGGCCCCAAGCTGGTGGTTCCAACGTCAGGTACCTACATGGACCGTTTACCGTGATGGTACCCCAACTACCTACCTAGTATTAATAAGTTCTGTGCCCTGACTGACTTAAAACAATTTCATTCAAAATTTCCCGTAGTACAACTAAAACTGCACCTTGGTCCTTACAAAACAAACTTGCGTCTCGCCTTCTTACTGAGGTCGTGAACTCATGATGATGATTATACCTATTATTATTGTGTGGCGCAAAATAAATATTTTTCTATTCTATGATAATAATAAAATACTAAGTAAGATACTTCGATTATAGTCTGAGACGATTACTTATACTAGATAATCGTATGAAATTAAATGCCTATACAGCCAGATAGACTTTTCCTCCACATAGCCATTACCATGGTAGAATTATACCATGGCCACTACGAACTTACTTTAAAGTCACTAAACCAAGCTACAGTACGCAGTGAACACCCTGATCAAGTGGTTATTATAGTGTTAAACTCGTTTATCATGTAAGTACCAGCTAACATACTCCAGTTAGATGTTTTTTAAAATTATTGCTCATTTTATTAAACGAAACGGAACGTGTCTTAAAATGTTATATTACGTTAGTAAAATGGAACGTTACATCAAAAGTCATAACAACAGTGAAGTTCGTGCGATTGAGCAAAACAATGGCTCTCCGGTCAGTGATTTCTTCTAAACTTCCTATGGTGATAGTTTTGGGTGCTACTGGGACAGGAAAAACTAAATTAGGCGTGGAATTAGCCCAAAAGTTTGGTGCGGAGATCATCAGTGCGGATTCTATGCAGGTACCTATGTACTAAAATACAAAAGTATGGCAGTGTTTCTTAACCTTAACTTTACGGCTTATTTTTTCATAACCGACTTAATAATCTTTTGTTCTTTTTGCGTATTTACGTAGTCTATTTTAATATATTTGTGATTGTCTGAGTTAGAAGAATGAGCTAGTATTATAACTTGTGTTTTTTTTATAAAATAAACTGTCGTTTTATAACCTCCAAAAACGAATAAACTGCTTTTTAACCTACTTCTATAGTTGCTATTGAACATTTTGACCTACCTAAGATGTGGCTTACTTAGTTATTAAAATCTAAAAGCATAAAACCTGTAACACAAAATCTTGGAACAAAATACTGAACAAAAATACATCAACATAGAATAAGATTTATTCTACTTGGATTCTTTTAACTGATTGTTAACGATATTGCTAGTTGGAACAGTATTTTTTTTACCAGATAAAGAGGTTTTGTGTTGAGGACTCTATTTATTACATTTTTACTTTGATCAAATATCATCCAATAAAAAACTAAAGTGTAATTTTAATAGATGGACATCTTCGGTTTAGTTAATATAGTCACTGATGTTAACTTAATCAACATAGTCAGGCAAAGATTATGGTTGTAAATAGTGTCTCCATAGTTTCTGGTTGGGAACCATAGTCTGGATGCGATGGATGCTCTCCATAAGCATCAGTTGTGTGTGCGGCTTTTAATGTTACACAATCATTTTATTACCGGCGTTTCATTGAAACAATGATGCTCATAGCCCTGCAAGCCAGTTTTGGAAAAAAGAACATGATGATCAAAAATTTGTGATTTAAGTGTCATCAAATCAAACAATTTGATTGTAGGATGTAGTTAATTTTATTTCAATTTATTTATTATGGATCACCAACAAAAGATAACAAAGACATACACATTTTTAAAACACACAAAGTAGTTTGTCACAAATTAGGTTTGCTCCCACAATTAGAGGTGATCAAATCATTATTACAGACAAGCGTTATACCAAAATTTAATGATTAAGTTGGTAAAATAAGATTAATTATTGCTTAAATTATTTTTAAACATAATGAATAGTCAAAGCAACCAATGGTTGTAATTTAAAATAATGAGGTTAGTTCAATTAACCAGATAATTTCAAAAAACAAAACCAGTCAACTCTACTGACAGAGTTGATAGGCGCTTGAAGGCGTCCATCATGGCCTTGAACTTTAAAAAAGCTGGGACTGATTACTTAACGTTTCCTCCGAAGCACAGAAGCACTCAGTTGAAATTGCCACTGGTGGTTGTACACCCATTCAAATGGTGACTATGCGGAATAGTGCTTAACTTCGTTGATCTGTTGTGAACAACTTAGCCAGTTATGTCACAAGCTCTTCATAATAATTAGCTAAATGTCGAGCCAACAGGTGATAATAGACAAGGACAATAATATTGACTAAGCGTCGACTAGCCTATTTAATACTTACTTGTGGATGGTGAAAGAAGCCCTAGGAGCAGTAGTTCAGTTAATAGTAATAATAAATGCTGGACAATCCACACAGCATCATCTAGCCCCAAGCTAAGCAGAGCTTGTGTTATGGGTACTAGATGACTGATATACTTAATACCATACAATACGTAGATTTATTAGGTACATAGAAAATACCTAGAACAACCGGAACAAATATTTGCAGATCGTACAAACATTTGTTCCAAGGCGGGAACCGAACCCGCAACCTCTGCGTCGTAGGAGGACCTTCGCCCGCCGCGCCACATCAGTCGTCAGTTATCTTTGTGGGATAGCAGAAAAATTGCTAAACTGCTAGCTCAGCTAGTACAGGACACTGTGTCCACAAATACTGTAGTGTCCAGTGTGTAGTGGGAGTTATCAGTGATTCATAATGCGGTGAGTAAACTGTTTAAAGGCTTGTTTACACAGTGCGAGTTAGCATGCGAGCTGGCTTAGTCAGTGCGATCTCTGTGGCGCGGTGGGCTAGTGCCTGGTTGAAAAACTTCTGAGCACTGGTGGTTCGAATCCGGTCGTGATCCAATGGATTTTTCTATTCGAAAAATGTATGTGCGCAATGCCAGTGCTCTCTGACATACGGTGAAGGAAAACATCCGACATGTCCAAGAATTAAAAATTCGAAAGACGTGCCCAATCACTCTCGTCTGACAGTAGGCCAGTGTTTCAGCAGTGGGAACATTGGAAGGCTGTCATGATGGATCAAAAAAATAATAATCTTTAGTAACTGAGTAAACTGACATTAGTTAAAGAAAAAATGCATCTGCTATTATTTGTTCGAGGTTCGGGGTATAAGTAGGTGTAGGTACTATAGTTTTTCATTATGAGTAACCAGTCGAGGCGGGTTGTACTGTCATGCGAGTGTGTATTATGTGTCTACTGTCACGCTAGCTAGTACTGTGTAACCGTGCCTTAGTAATGTAGGCGGCAGATAATCTGACAGCTACCTGACGTGAAAAACCATTTCTATACCACATGTGTGTGATTCACATCTCCCACAACGATATCTAATGGTGGTACTTAACTTGGTATATTTGCTCAATTGTTTGCGTTATTTTTTTTCAATACAAATTACACTTTGTATTATAACTTTTGTTGACTTTTCATTGATGAAATAACGAAATAAGACAAGTGAGGTGTCAGCATTAGGTAAGATTGTCTTATCATAGAGCTAACAGACGTATGTGAATCACCATTATCATACTAGCTAACAGCCGTCCACTGCTGAACATAGGCCTCCCCCAAAGAGTGACTACGGATTTTGAGCCTTCACCGTCCCCCGACTACCTGTCATAAGAATTAGATTAGTAGAATTCTTTGTGATAAAGCACGACCGTGGGAACTAGCACCATTTCTGCCGCCAAACAGTAATGCTCGCATTGCTGTGTTCCGGTTCGAAGGGTATGCTTTCCAGTGAAATTACAGACACAGAGACTTTCGATCTACGTCTCAGGGTGGCAGCCCGCGATCGATACCTCTGGTATGGTATTGCAAGCGTCCATAGGCTGGGCCGTACGCTTGTTTGCCGGTTTTGTTGTATAAAAAAGAAACTTATGGATCTTAAAATAAGATTTATAGTTTATACAGACCTATCCAGTACTTAGCTCGTTTTTTTTTACAAATACAAATAGTTTATTTGGTAGAATATAATAAATAATACAAATATGAATTGCTGTGCGTTAGTCTCGCTAAAACTGGAGAACGGCAGGACCGATTTGGCTAATTTTGGTCTCGAAATTTTAGTAAAAGTTCAAGGAAGGTTTAAACGGTTAGAATATATACAGGGTGAAAAATTTGCTAAAAAAAATATAATGCGAGTGAAACCGCGCCGGGTCTACTAGTAGTAAATTAAAACAAAATATCGTTGACAGCTGCAAAATTAAAAAAAAAACTGTATAGCAGTCTTAATTTTAAGTTAAGAATACTATGCAAAAAAATTTAGTAAAGTTACTATAATTTTATTTAGGGAGTAGCCGATCTGCCCCAGTTCGCGCGGGTGCAATGAAACCGCACCGGCGCAAAGCCGGGGCGGGTCGCTAGTAATAAATATACCCTATGTTACTCGGGGAAAATGTAGCATTCTAATGGTAAAAGAAGTTGGAGGAGGAAGGAGGAGGAAGCTGGGGGAGGCCTTTGCCGATAAAGGCAACAGACAAAGTTGTCGATGTCGACTCACCTTGTTGAGTAGTTAAAATAGTTAAAGTTAAATATATAAGTGTCTGAATACATTTTATTATTATTATATGTCCACTACCACTACGTCTGCGAATCAGATATACTGCCCTTGAAATTCGGCGAGCGTTATAATCGTATCGGGTCGACGGCCGCGCATTTCCACCCGCGGCCTCTCGACCGCTGACCACTCCATCTAATGTCCTTAGGGCCCCTGATTTGGCCTTAGAAATGCGGCCACCCATCTTAATGCACTGAAAATTGCTTAAATTATTTAATCTGAATAATCATGGCATCATCATGACATACTTCTAATGTTCCCACTGCTAGACTGGCCTACTCCCAAGCGTGAGTGGACCCAATGCGGATTGGTGGAGGAGTGGTGAATTGGTGGACCCCTAAGGTAAGAAAAGACTAAGCTATACGTCATAGACTCCTTAAATCACAGACAGACATCGCCCATTTCAGCAACCGATCATTTACTACTTCCGGTTGGAAGGGCAGCACCGCTGGTGGAATTACCGGTAAGTGGGACTTACGACTTCCTTGTCCCGAAACTACAAACGAATACAGCAGGGTTATTATGTAAGCATGTCGCTGTTGCTCGCCTGTTGCTGTGCCAGACGGTCTTCTTCACACCTGTGTGTACCTTACGTGTGTGTACGGAGCGCTAGTGAGTAGCTGGCTAAGTTGCTCTTAACAGATCAACGAAGTTAATTACTGATCCACGCAGTCACCGTTTGGATGGGTGACCGCCAGTGGCAATTCGAGGAATATTTGTTGGAGTTTCCAGCAAAAAGGGGCATGAAGGGTTCTACTGGATATCTTCGCCTTATGAGATCCGATTTCGATGGTTTTTTTTCTCATCACGCCGAAATTTCTAGAACTTCACCATTTTTTCACATGAAAGCAGAATAGCTTCATAATATGCAATAAATTGCCATTTTATTTTTTAATTTGTTCTTCGCAAGGTCTATCCTACGAATCCCTACGAAACTCTACGAATTGTTCTTGTTTATTAATTTATTTTATTTTATTTATTTTTGAAAACCAACAGCTTTATTACAGTAAATTAGACACCCTTTAGCAACAGAGAGCCAATTAGAGGTTCTCGCGAATAGTGGTTTTTTATGAATACGGTGAGGTATTCATAAACAATATAATAGCTGCAAAACGGTTAAAAACTAAGAACAAAAGTAGTATAAGATGGACTTAGTACACGGTGAACAAGCTAAATTTGAAATAGCCAAGAGTATTACGGTCGTCAAAAAAAGTCACGAAAAATTCTCTGCAAATTTTTCAATTTAAATTTAAATTTATTTATTAATTAACAAAGGATCACTACTATGTACTTAATAAGACATTATTTATACCTAAGTCGCTATCTCGCCGAGTTGTTGGTTCAACATGCCCGTAGTTCCTAACAGAAATAATAATATCCTTCGGCGACAAAACTAAGTAATTAGCTATTATGAAATCTCCTCGTCTAGACAAAATTTTGAATAGTTTATCAACTTATTTAACTTTTCAAAGGCACCTTCGCAATCTAGTGTGATGTAAATTAACTTCTTGAGACTCATTAGTTTTTGGCTTTTCTTGGTCACTGAATATAGCAAGAACATCTTACATCATCGGCAATAGTTACTGCAAATTAACTTTGTTATAATTGAGAATTATCACTTTGGTACCTGAAAACAAAAAAACATTTGTCTTATAAAACGAAAATACATATACCTACGATGCCGACGCGACGCGACGATTTTTAGCCATACAAAAATTAGGATTAGGTATTTAAACCCTTTAAATATATATTTTTTTTTTTAAATGGTGGACAATCCACACAGCATCATCTAGCCCCAAGATAAGCTGCTGTTAAACAGCTGTATTATGGGTACTAGATGACTGATATATATTTAATACAATACAATACATAAATAGATATTTTTTATTATATATAGAAAATACCCAGAACACCCGGAACAAATATTTGTAGATCGTACAAACATTTGTCCCGAGGCGGGAATCGAACCCGCAACTCGACAACCAGCAACATCAAAAAAATTGATATTATAATATGTCGCAAGATGACAACTTTTGCACTGTTTCTGAAAGTTTCTGAGATAGTAAATTTTGACAGTTAGACAAACAGTAAAACAGATATTAGGACATCATCAAGTGATCCTATATGGGTTCTGTCTGTTGCTGTACGGAACTCTAAAAAGTGTTCCTATTTGGGTTCCGTTTTATTTCTGTTGCTGTACGGAACTCTAAGAACAATTCCGAAAAAGTATCGGCATCAATCAAAGTGTTCCTATTTGGGTTCCGTTTTATTTCTGTTGCTGTACGGAACTCTAAGAACAATTCCGAAAAGGTATCGGCATCAATCAAAGTGTTCCTATTTGGGTTCCGTTTTATTTCTGTTGCTGTACGGAACTCTAAGAACAATTCCGAAAAGGTATCGGCATCAATCAAAGTGTTCCTATTTGGGTTCCGTTTTATTTCTGTTGCTGTACAGAACTCTAAGAACAGTTCCGAAAAGGTATCGGCATCAATCAAAGTGTTCCTATTTGGGTTCCGTTTTATTTCTGTTGCTGTACAGAACTCTAAGAACAGTTCCGAAAAGGTATCAAGAATAACCCATATTATAAAATGACACTCAACTAAATTATTGGCTTCGGTCCGTTTAGTTGACAAATTGCTCTTCAACATTGTAAGGTGGCAAAGTGCCCAAATAAATCGCAATATCACTTTTAAGTAATTATAAACGCTCATATATTGCATAGTCCTGACAGTACTTGTGATATAGCTCGTCCAGGGAAAACAATCATACCTATTTCTGCTGCCAAGCAGTGATGCTCGCATTTGTGTTTGTCGAAAGGTATGGTTAAGGTGAAATTACAGGCACATGAGACTTTAGATCTACGTCTCAGGGTCGGGACAACGCGCAATATCTGATGATGATGCAAGCGTAACATACCCATAGCATATAGCTATGGGTATATATATAAGCTATAACCGCTTAACATCGAATGAGCCGCGTTTCTCTATGGTAAAAAAAACAAAGTTAGAACGCTGGAAATTTAAAAAATGGTAATTGATGATTGCAGATAGCGATTGTAAGAATACTGGTTTTTCATTTAGATTTCTTCTACCATCTTTAGCATTCAAGTAACTTAGCTCGCAGTTCAAAGTTTAATCATCTCTTTGACTTACCTTGGTAGAGGAAGGTGAGTGTTTTAGAACGTCTGCTTGATGGCAAGTGGTAATATTTAAATACAAATGTTTTATTGCGTTTCCAAAAGATATAACAATCGTTCGTTCGTTCGTTCGTATGAGTCAGTGGCCAACTTTGGTGACAGAGTTTCTAGGCCGCCCGAAGGCCTCTGTCATGGCCTAACAACTTTGAAAAAGCCGGGACCGACTGCTTAACGTGCCCTCCGACGCACTAATCTTCTTCTAAGTAAGAAATTTTCGTTTTTTAATTATATTCGCCGGATTATATCCACGATTCCACGATGATTTTAACTTGTAAATCAACGAGGACCTGTCTACTTCTACGAACAAAGCTTTGTTCGTAGGTCTACTTGGCATTGCATGATATGATATGATACCTACGATGATGAAGAATAGATACATAAAACTACGTCATAGTTCCTCGACCCCTTTTCTAATGGAGCAAGTATAAACATTCTATATCTGTGCTCGGGAATTATAGTTGTAGGATAGTGTCTATGCCAAGATTGGCTAACTTTGGTCTGTGCCAAATGCGTCCTTATGCAGGCAAGTAAGGTATTTTCTTTGTTTCGTCATGTTATTTCTTGGCGCTGATATCTGATTGTTGCGCAATTTGCCACAAAAAGGAAAACTTTTTGCTTTGAAACTATACAACAGTAACAAAGTCGTCAATGTCACAATAAATGTGGCAGACATTTTTACATTAATAGAATACTTACCACATAATTTTTTTTTTATAAACACATTCTTATAATGTTTATGTAACCTACATAGTAACACCCAAACCTGGCAAAAATATTTGCAGATCATGCAAACATTTCTGCATAGGACATCGAATCGGCATCCTCTTGCTTCTCCACCCGGCTTTCCACTGACTCATACGAACGAACAAACGAACCCGGCTTTCTCTTACCACGATCTCAGCGATAATGAGATCATGAACTTTAATTCACTATCATCTTCTGTACCCATAAAACAGCTCTGTTTAACAGCAGCTTACCTTGGGGCTAGATGATGCTGTGTGGATTGTCCAGCATTATTTATTTATTTTATCTTCATCATTTACCTTTTGCAGTCCACAGCTGCTTTCTGATACCCAAGACAGGGAAACCTAGTGTGGGAGTAGACAGGACTATTTGTAACTATTAGATGTGTTAATGGTGAAAAAAAGGTAGATGTTACGGAATTTCTGATTCAATTCATTTGAATTGAATCAGAAATTCCAAATTTTTATTCACGATTGAACTTGACCCACCTAAATACAGGCCTTCCCTTGAAAAATGTGAGCCTTGATCTTGAACCATCTATCGACTTCCTGCGACCGCTTTAGGGGCTACTATTGAAAGCGACAAACGATAATCGTTGCAAATATGGTAGTTCACCTATGTCGATGACAACTAATTTCAAAGCATACACAAACTGTTACGATATATCGCTTTTGTCCGCAAGAGTAGATCCCCAGTCTATAGGGGACCGTCCTCAATCGATCTACAAAACAAATTGATATCATTTTTAGTCTGGTGATATCTTTGGCGAGACGAACTCGACACCTTCGAAGATGGTGGGAGAAAGTTAGATAGAGACGAGTAGAAATCTTTGTGAGAGACCTTTACCCAGCTGTGGGAATAGTTTAGAATAAAAAAAAAGTTTTGAAAATTCTGTTCAAAGACCTGTAAAAATAAAGATCCACCTAAAATCATGGGCATTGAGAATACTCATCTGAGCCTAGAATAGCAAAAATCATTCCTATTAATATTATAAATGCGAAAGTCTATATGTATGCTTGTGACGACTTATACGATTGTGAAAAAATTTGCAATGTTGATGGATTAAGTTCTAGATATCTGGAATAACACATATTTTTATCCCGAAAAATACTGTTCCTGTAGGATAGCATAAAAACAAAAACCGCGTGTGAAACTGCGCGGGTCAGTATTTTCAAAATAAAGTAAAAGGCAGCCGGGTGAACGTGCAGTGCTAATTGTGAAGTCACACGTGGCCCTAGACAAGACAGTTAACACCATAGGCGAGACTCGAGACGCAGTCATAAGTTCGTATGAGTCAATGACCAACTCTGGTAACATAGTTTGAAGATTAACATCAGACGTTAAAATCAGAAGGCAAAACTTTTACAAAAAGTTAATAGCACAAAATTTCTTTACATGAGTTTATATGGCTTATTAGCATCATGATGATCTTCATGACCTTTTTCAATTGGAATAGTGAGTGACTCCTATGTATTCTTAGGTTTCCATTTTTCTGTTAGGTTAGGTACCTATTAATTATGTGATCATTGTTTTCTTATTCAGTTTTTCTAAAAATTATTAAGTGTTAAAACCCACTAAGTGTTATAATTTGTGGACAACTAAAACTTTGTTAAGTATAAGTGAACTATTAGTGAAAACTGTTTAGGTTAATCCTGTTTAAGCATTACCATTCTCACATGATATAAACTGTTAGTTTTCCAAACATGTAAAAATAAAATAAAATAAAATTCAAAACAAATATTGGCAGACGATTTTACTGTATTAGAAGAACCAGATAACTGATAGTTTTTTTTTTACAATGACCGAAAGAAGTGGATAAAGGGGAAGGCTTTTAGTAAAGAGACAGCGTAAAATAACTGAAATTTTAAATACTTACACACCGTTTTCATATTCAAATTTTTGCATAATCTGTGAATGTTGGAACCGGTGCCTTTCTTACGTAAGTCTATTGCTGTCAAATTGCTGTCGATCGCTAGTCGATCCCTTACGCGCTTATGGTACGCACTGTAGGTGTGAAAAAGACGGCCAGACGCAACAAGAGATCGGCAGTGATAGACTTACATAATCAGGGGGCCGGTCTATACCATGATTCTCGTGGTTTTTGATACCCAGGTAGTCCTTGCGATTAGGTTTATGTGATTCTTGGTTGTGTTTCTTTGTTTTACTATTTTATTTATCTTGTCTTTGATCAGTTAATTTGATCAAGCAAGATATAAGAAAAACCTATTTACGGTTGATTAGTATAAACTGGTATTCTTTTTTTTTCTTTTTTTTCGTTGGAAAACTTCTATTTAGCGATAGCTATTATTAGCTTTATTGCAATAAAAATGTCCTCATGACATGGTAATGGGCAATATGTTCATAATTTACGTCTATTAACGCCAATTTGATTCCTATGTCGTATCGTATCCAATTGACTCTGCAGACATAGCAAAATTATAGACACTTATTGGGGCTTAACATTGTGGTACATTGTATGGGCTACCAATTAAAAATACGAGTATGTGACTTTTCTGTTGAAGAACACCCTGATAACGCGATTTGTTCCGATGTACGAGTACTGAGTTGGGTAAACTTATCTAGAATTATAGGATACAATACGCTCGAAGAGGATACAATAATTACATTGCGTAAGTATATATATATAAAACACATTGACAGTTGAGTCATCTAAAGACATACGATCTATAGATAGCTCAACTAATCCAAATCACGTTCCCAACATGAAATTATCGAACACTAGCCGATCTGCCCAGCTTCGGGCGGGTGCAATAAAACAGCACCCGTGGCAAGCCCGGGCGGGTAGCTAGTAATAAATATAGCCTATGTTACTCAGGGATGATATAGCATTCTAATGAAGAAATATTTTTTGAAATCGGACCAGTAGTTTTTGAGTTTAAGCAACAAAAGTACACAATACAAATCTTTTCTCTCTATAATATTAGATATACATAGAGAACATAGAGAGTAGTGTCTTTCACTCAAGTTCTATGACATGGAGACACATCGACCACGACACGATTGTTGGCAGTGGATAAACTCTGAATATAAATAATCCTAATTAGATAATTGGAGAAACCCAAAGTTTTTTTATCGTCTGAAGTTTTGAAGGCCTGTTGAATTATCTGGCTAGACAGTATGACGGGCCAGTGTGTGTAGTGGCCAAGACTGTAATGTGGCATGACGGAATGACAGTCACTAAGATACTCAAACACGAATGAGTGATGAGTCTTCTCTTCCCGCGGTGGTTGTGGGTTTGGTCATCGTCCTAACGTGTCGTCAGGTGGGATTTTTGAAAAAGATGAAGAGTAGTAAAGTTCTTTGTAATAGAGCTCGTCCGGGGAAGAACTACCACCATACCTATTTCTGCCGCCAAGCAGTAATGCTTGTATTGCGGTGTTCCGGTTCGAAGGGTATGGTTTCCGGTGAAATTACAGGCACATGAGAATTTCGAACTACGTCTTAGGGTGGCAACCCGTGAGTGATACCTCTGGTATTGCAAGCGTCCATAGACTGCGGTAACCGCTTACCATCTTGTGGGCCGTACGCTTGGTTGCCACTCTAGTTGTATAAAAAAAAATGTTATTAGTTTGAAGTAGTGCTTCCGGTGAGTGAGAGTGATACGGTTAAGGAAAACGAATCGAAATGAAGAAATCGGCATATCCAAGAACTAATAAATCAAAAGACAAGTGCCATCCACCAATCCGCATAGGGTCCGCGTGGTGTATTCAGATCCAATCACGCGTAGGCTGGCGTCCAAGCCGTGGAACTGCGGGTACATTAGAAGGCTGTCATGATAATGTATCTGTTTATCTGCGTGTCTGTCTGTGGCGTCATAGCACCTGAACTGATGAACCAATTTTGAATCAAGTTATTTTTCATTTGAAATTGAGAGTATTTTTAGCTTAGCGTTGTTTCAAAAAAATCTGCGCAGCCGTTTGAAGATCATCACCTCTTTTCTAGTTGATGATCCTGTAGGATAGTATTAAAACTTCATAACCTCGGGGGAAACGGTGAAACCGCGGAGCCGCAGCTATTATTTAGATAAAGAGCAAAGTAAAGTCGATCGAAGGTTGTTCCTGTGGTTGCGAAACCTGATTTGAAAACAAACAATGAATTTGGCCGTTATTTCTAAAGTCCGGTGTCCTCAATCCGCATCCAATATCACTGTCAACTTGAATAAGGTCAGATTAAAAACTTAGCGCGAGCTACATATCATCAAACGCTTCAGCATCACGTCATCGCATCGCATTCTATACCTTTTCTTGCATCATTTCTTCGGCAATGTGTAAGTTATAAAATACAAACAATAAACCACAATTTTGAAATTTACCAAAAAGAGGTTTTAATTAGCAATTTAAACTATAATCTATTGATTAAAATTATAAAATACTAAATCTGTCAGCACCCTTCCTATGTGAAATAGACTAACTATATTGTGTCTCAGCGACAAAGCCTTTTTTTTATTCAATAAATTAAAAAAAAATATTGTGTGTTTCCAGCATTTACTATATTCAGTTATTCTAACTAAGGCTTACTCGTATTTAAGTACACGCGTAGGTAATGTCGGACTCTTACCGGTTAAAACCCTACTGATGATGATGTCAGTCATCATCATCATAGCAACCTACTAAGGTTCCCACTGCTGGGACACTGGCCTACTTTCGAGCGAGAGTGATTCTTAATCCACCACGCGGACCTAATGCGTATGGCGGATTGGTGGATATGTGTCGTGTTTTTTGTTCTTGGACATGCCGGTTTCCTCACTAAGTTTTCCTTTACTGTATGAGAGCACTGACATTGCAAACAAACAAACGAATAGATATATCCATTTTTACACGTCGGTTTGAACCCACGACCACCAGTGTCATGACTACCTCAATTTTCTCTTCTTTTACTCCATGATTTGATTGATTTTTCCAAAACACACAAAGCACCCATAAAGTACCATTTTATTTGAGTTTTTTTTTTAATATTTCAGAAGAAAGAATTTTTTTCTAGTTAGCCGACTTCTTGTCAGCCGCGCTGTACTGACGCACACGATATATGCAGCTTGACCCTTATTATTATTTAAATAGTGTTAAACAATACGTACATATTCTGAAAACGTACCTATTTAATGATGAAACTGCGCCTTGAAACTTGGACCTTCATTACTAAACGTGATTAGTAAGATTACTAAACTTACTAATCATAAATTGTAATATCTTATCAACGAGATTCAGAAACAGAGCTACTAATTTATACCATCACCATCTACTTATTTTAATGAAATCAGAGGCCAGTGGCCTACCATGAAAATGTCCGTAACTCCAGAGCCGAACGAGACGCGAACGAAATACGAATCAGCTATTACTCTCGGCGGATCTAGGCATCCGCGAAGTTTGTAATGCGTAAAGACAATTCAGTTTGAAAAAATCTCTATTGTGCATCGAAACGGCTATCTCGGCTATTATATAAAATTCATGGTATATATATATCGGCTATATATATATACCATGAATTTTCACACAATTTATATCACTGTCATGTGTCGTCTTCGGGACAGATTGCGGAATTATTGTGATTCATGGTTCGAATTGTACGAAATTTCGCCTTGAAACTTTGGAATTCGGCTCGAAACACCAGAATTTTTGTTTCATGGCTGCTGTAAGCCAGCACCTGCGGTAGTCTGTCTGTTGTACCTATATTCTATGGGGTTCAAGTGATGTGCATTGTTTGTGCATATAATCTTATTAATAATATATATTTTAATATTGCTTTAGGAGCTTAAAGTCGCCCCCTCTGGTCTTGGGTGGATCCATGACCATTAAGTTTATCTTGATCCAATATTGATCGATGCAGATACATTATTAATTAATCGCGTTTTAAAATAAACTACAAGAATAACTAGTAAATAAAACTGACCGGGTTTTGCAGACTAGTTGACATTAGATTAAAATTTGCATTTTTGATCCATCATTATTCTTGTCGAATCAGTGCGGTCGTTATGTAACTTGGTTGACGTCAACTTTATACAGTAAGTTCGTAGTCAGCGGCCAACTCTGCTGACGGGGTTAATAGGCCGCCTAAGGCCTCTGTCGTGGTCTAGCAACTTTGAAAAACCCAAAACCGATAAAGCAAGGAAGTTTAGTTGAAATCACCACCGGCGGTCACCATCCAATTGGTGATCCCGCGGTACAGTGTTTGGCTCCGTTGATCTATTAACACCAGCGGCCTATTGAGTCCGCCACCAAAGCTGGCCACTTCATACGAACTTATTTAATGAGCCTAGTAAGGCTGATTAAGTATAATCAGGATTTCAACGCGCGAGTAATATTGAACAAACCTTTATATTGCAGGCGTCCATAGGCTACGGGGCCGCTACCAGTGCGCAGTCATCATGATAGCATTCTTATGTTCCAGGTGAAACGCTTGCCTACTAAACATTTGTTTTAAATTATTAACTTTATCCTCTTTCTGCTACTCGCAATAAAACCTCATGCATGCTGTCTGTACCTTTAATTATAATGGCACTTGGTTAGTTTTACTTGAAATGTTTCCTATATAATTTTAGTTATCATTGTGTTGGTGCTCAATAAATAAATATACTATAAATATTAAATATAAAACGAGAGTGATGCGCCGCGTGCTCGCCATTAAACTGGTATAAAAAAATCTAGAAGGCAATAAAGAAGTTTCTTTAAGCATACCTAAATTCAATGGTATGTTTCGATACTTAATTGGATATCAACCAATTGTTTTTAACATACCAGGAACTTACTACAAAGGTAGCATTGGACACGCCTCGAAACACGAGCGTTAAATTGGAACGTGGCGGGAAATCAATAAATACTTCGGGGTGATGATTTGATTTAAATAAATGAGATGGAACCATTCTTTATAGACTAAGTTAAACCATCGAAGCATGATTATTTGGATGATGATCGGTGACAGCGTTTACAGGGCTTCCGTGCCTTAGAAGGCCGTTCCTTTCTCCTGTGTACTGTCCCGGTTACCTCTGGACGGTCTAAGAACTTCATAAGCAGAGTTGGTTAATAGCTACAATTTACACAGTAAATACAAAATATAGTTTTATTCAATAAAACCACGACGATCACTTTAAAACGTCCAGTTCTACATCAGCCTAAAAGAATCTGGCAACAAATTCGGCTGGGTTTCTAGTTGTCTTTCGATGATCAAGACCTCAAAAATGATGCAGCATTCGAAGCAACGCAACGCAAGACCAGCTTCGAACCCACATTTCCAGGATCTGAAGACTCATTACCACTAGACCGCCAGTGCTCTTACTAAGCTATGAGAAGTGAAATACCTGCAGATACCACGGAGTAATAAAATATGACACTAGTATACGTTTCCGTCAAACAATATTTTCAACCAAAAATAGCTTTTGAGTAAAAGATTTTTCGTTCCGTGATAATATTTTCTATATTGAATTTGCTACCTTCCTTCAATATACAAGTTATTAATACGCGTACAGGGTGTCTGAACATCTGCTCTTTGTAAAACTTTTTCCTATGAGTTTTGCCGAAACTTTCGTAATTCGACGGGGGATGCTGCATGCACATGAAGATAATCAGAAGCAGTAAAGACGCTACCTATCCCATAGGTTCTGTTTATATAAGTTCTATTCATACTAGCTGCAGTGTCACCCAAAGCTTTGCTTTAAAGCACAGCGCTCGTCTCGTCACCCCGAGACATAGCTAATAAGTCTAGTGGGAGGGTAATATTCCCAGTTATTTCTTTTGCTATGACCTTTTTTATGTCAGCAAGTCCTAACCTTAAGAGAAGGAGATGCAGTATCAAGATTCAGGACGTAACACAGTTACAATTCAATTTCAGTCAGCAACCATCATATTCATTGCGTCAATTTTTTTATTGAAAACTCAATCAAAAATCTTGAAAATTGGGTTTCAATCAAAAATCGATTGCAACCGAATTATTTACTCCTCAGATACAACCAGTTTTTATTATACCACTTAGATGGTAAACAAGTACACGGCCAACCTGATGATAAGTTTTTCGCGCGTTGCCTTGCCATCTTCAGACGTAGATCAAATCGGATCAAGACGGAGTTCTAAGCTTCACGGGCATAAGCTGAACCAACTGTTTAAATATATCGTGTTCGTTCGCAGGAATAGACCCCTCCGATATTTTCTATTTCTTGCTTTACCGAGTTATTCTACTGCTCAGCGTGCCTCCTGTGCCAAGTCCTAGAGGTTATTATTGTTTGCGAAGGTAAGGGGATGCCAGCTCGCTTAAGGAAATTGTTTATGAGGTGGATCAAATAAATTGAATCGAACTACACTTGTTGCGAGGATAAGAAATACATCCATGAGCCCAAAACAATCTCGGTAATTGAAACCGAATTAGGTAAGAGCCTTGTAAGAATACCTAGTAAAAAGACGTCCTAATTTGAGAGTTACTCGTGAGGCTTATAGCAGACGAATCAACCTTGTATCAGGAATTCAGGATAGCTTCACTTAACTCCATCATCATGACAGCCTTTTAATGTTCCTACTGGGATACTGGCCTACTCACAAGCTAGAGTGATTGGTGCATAACCACGCGGAGCCAATGCAAATTGGTGAACGGCACGTCTTTCGTACTTTTAGTTCTTGAACATTTCGGTTTCCTCACGATGTTTTCTTTCACCGTATGAGAGCAGTGGCATTGCGCACATGCCTAATTTTTATTGTGTTGTTTTAATATTTTGTTGTTCGCCTAGTCATACGGTTAAATAGTCATTTTTAATCAATGGTGATCCAAAGTATGTTTCTCTTCATTCCGATTTCTGGGCATACCGGAGAAAACCATTGGTTAGTGCTTATTCTTACCCGGCTAGCTCCTTGTCGGTATGCCCGAGCAATCAGAATTAGATCTCATTATCCATAATCAGATTCTGCCAAGCCAAACATGTAAAACAATTACAATAATCATGTAACAGTCCTCTAAATTTGTCTAATTGTTGCTATTGTTTAAACAACACACCAAAGCGGAATGCAAATCAACTGTGTATTACATCGGTGTACAGCAATTACATTTAAATTTATTAAATTGTTACGTTACTGAATGTTTGTCAGGCAATAGTCAATCTTAAACGTACGTAACTCGTAAACCTAGAACCTTATTCATAGTCATACTAACATCTCTTCGTTGATAAACATTTTGAAGGCTATAAAATAATTAATTTGTCTATAGTTAGTCCAAACAAGGAATTCCTAAATCTCGACACAAACGAAGTCAAGTGCGTTTATTTTGTGTTATGTTTGTTATAAGAGTAGATATAAATGTCGTTTATAATAATTATATGTTACTGTGTAATTGCTTAGCTTCACACGGGAATATTCTATTTAATTATGTATATTATGTACATACTTTAGTTAATTTTAGATACCTTCGCACTTTTTGTATCACCTGTAGGTATTTGATTTGTTAATATTTGTTTGTAACTCAAATTCTCACATTTTCACTGTTTATTTAATTTATTGTGTATTTTATTTCATTTTATATATAGTATATAGTAACTATTTATTCTATTTCACTAACTATTTCCTATTATTCTTCCAATTTTGTCGAAATTACATTAAAATTGGTGAAAGTCACAATTTGTTCTGCGAATATTTATTCTCAGAATAAAATATGAAATAAGCGGTTCGGTAAGTATTGTCTTTTCTTGTTATTCTTATGTCAATGATCAAAGACGATGGTGAATTTGAAAGGCATATTAGCTAACAGAAGTTTTAATGTTAATGACTAAGACCCATACAATATATATATTTTTTTTATACAACTGAAGTGGCAACCAAGCGTACGGCCCACAAGATGGTAAGCGGTTACCGCAGCCTATGGACGCTTGCAATACCAGAGGTATCACTCGCGGGTTGCCACCTTGAGGCTAAGATCAAAAGCCTCATGTGCCAGTAATTTCACCGGAAACCATACCCTTCACACCGGAACACAGCAATGCTCACATTACTGCTTGGCGGCAGAAATAGGTATGGTGGTAGTCCTTCCCCGGACGAGCTCTATCACAGAGAACTCTACTCTTAATTAATATAATACTTAGCTATCAATTTCAAAAGGATATTACTCTGTGCTGATATAAGGTACTAACGAACACGAAACTATACAGATGGACAGCAGTCAAGCAGTCTTTGTTTTTAGTACAAAATACAAATTCGGTTTAAATATCAATTCACCTTTGTTCTCCACAGCGCTATGAACAAAGGTTATCAAATAATTTGTCTGCTAACAATTCCGAATCACTCAGGAAGTAGACCGGCCCTAATATAGTCGGAGACTCGTGCGCAATATAAGCGAGTTTTTTTACGATAGGCCCCCGAAACGAGTAAGCGGAATATTTCGCGCTCTTGTGTGACATCATGTGCCAGTGACCTAGCGAGGCCGCGTCTATTATATATTCCGTCTCACTATACATACTTAGGTATATATATATCTGTATATAAGACATTGATCTTTCGGTTCTGGACTTTTTCTTGGCCGTTCACATCTATTGGCTGATGGTTCTTTGAGAAAATAAACAAATACTTTGATATGTCTGGTTTTTGCGACGCATTTTTTCGCACTGAGACCTGAGACTGTCTTATTTTCGTAGCATTACAGACGTATCCTGCTGAGACAGTTCTAGATGATTTCATCAATCAAATTATCTAATTTGTATATATTACTCAGCCACTTTATCCTTGTCTGATTAATTAATGGTGTAAGAACGACTGTGATAGGTGAATTTCGTATAGAGTTGGTGGTTTTATTCGCGCCCATAAAACATAATAACCATAAATCTTTGCAATTGAATGACAACTTAGGAGGGCCACTCCTTGTTGTGTTTCTTACACTACTGGCCCTCGTAGGACTGTAAGTTTTCATGACTTTAGGAAAAAAGTAATAGGTGTCTACAATTCTTTGTAGTCACTTTTCTTCATTCATATGTATCATCAGATGTTCTATGACTGTCCTTTCTGAGTTCTGATCCTCTGTTATCATCATCGAAACATAAGGTATTATATTTATATACGAGAGCACTGGTGGTTTAGTGGTAGTGACCCCGCCTTCCGAATGTGGTTCCGGTCATGGGTTCGAATCCGGTCGTGCACCAATTTACGTGATCAAAGCCAGTGCTCTCATAAGGTGAAGGAAAACATCGTAAGAAAACCGGCAAGTTCTTTGACTAAAAACTCGAGAAACGAGCCATCCACCAATCCTCATCTGGGTCTGCGTGGTGGATTAAGACCCAAGCACTTTGGCTTGAGAGTAGGCCAGTGTCCGAGCAGCGGGAACGTTAGAAGGCTGTCATGATGGTGATGATTATATTTAAATGCGCATTATACTGAGTAACTTAAATCTAAATTGCCAAGAGTTAATTTAAGATTCTCCAAGCAAGTCCATTTTAAATTCTAATCTCGTATTAATTTTATAACCTGTGTGTACTTTGGTAATTTTTATGGTAGCTCATTTAAATTCTGCACCTAGAAATGATTAGTTTTATTAGTCTAGGAGTCAATGATCTTTAGAATCTAGTTTTTCTTAGACCTGTATTTAAATTAGTCATAAATTTTTTTTAGAGATTCAAATTTCGAGTGACCTAAACCCTGATGGTGTCCAATGATCGTTGTTAAGAGCCCTATCCTTGACAATCCTTGCATTTTCTTGTAGCCCGTGAAGTTTCGAACACGATTGTGGCTCGTGTGTTGAAGATATTTTAACGGAAATAAAAACAAATAAAAGCTTTATCCATTAAAATTTAAGTCAACAGAACAAATATTAATTAACTTAAGACACAACTGATTAAAAAAAATATTAGTGACGCACGTTTCGGAAAATGAGCAATTCCAGTCAACTTTCCATCATGTTTTCTATGAAATAACAAAGTCTAACATATTTCCAAAAATGCAAGTCTAATAATCACAGTTTTAAAATTTAAGTGAACAGAGAAAAATATAACAATATAACAACGGTCTAAAAAACGCGTACTTTTCTGCTAAAGTAAGGAGTTTACAATAAAAATACACCTACTAAATTAAAGTTTAAGTTTTTATCAAATCAATACAACAAAGAAAATAGTCTAATAGCATTGACTTTATTAATACGATTTTTTTTAAATCACACCTTAGCGCACTTATAATCATATCGATCGAAGCACACGACTCTTAAACCGCGCTGAGCGCTTATGGAGGGAGGACATTATACCATATAAAGATACATTCAGGCGAACTTCATGAATTATATCGCTAAATCTTGGAAAGGCCTCTTAAGTTCTTAAAGTTTCTAGATTTTGATGTTCAATTAAAATTGCTAATACATAATTACCAAGCAGATGCTAATTTATCTATAAGCTGTCTTATGTTAATGAAAAAGTTAAGTTGCCTGCCTACTCTAAAAAACAAACTCGACAAAAATGTCTTCGAAGATTTCTGTTTTATCCACAACACCATCGAAGATGCTGGAACAGTGCTGCCATAAACCTCAAGTCATCCGTTATTTTTTACAAGTAATTGGGCTAGCTGGGGTCAGGTTAGCAGGGGACAATGAACAATACACCCGAACGCGGGACTTCATATCCTATTCCCCCACCAAAAATTAGAATTAGAAGCTTTCTGTAATCTATACCGTCTCTTTGTTTGGCTTAACAGTATGTTAATTTAGTTATTTGGCGATTTTTCCTCGTTCTGGCATAGTAATATTCAAATATTTTTTTCAAATTATTATTTTATAAAAAAAAAAAAAACTCAAAGGACGTTAGTTCTTGCTAGGACAAAATTTCGAGGTCATTATTGTGCGGTATCTCTACATAGTATAAAACATTTACCTGGTGGTAGAATTCTTCAGCAGTTCATCTTGGTGGGTATCACCGCAGTGCCAGATATTCTACCTCCAAGCAGTAGTGTGCAAGCATTACTGTGTTTAGGTTTGAAGGGCACTGTAGCAAGTGAAACTACTGGGCAAAAGAGACTTAACAACAACGTCTCGGGGTGATGAGCGCAATGCAGTGCCACGTGCCAGTTATGCTGTAAATACCTTACATCTTTTCTCAAATTATATGTACAGCTATAAATACTTTTAACCTTTTCTCAAATTAACTGTAGCTGTAAATCTATTCGCAATTCTCTTTGTTGACTCGGATAAGGCACCATGAAATCCCCTTGCGGCACATTTGTTTATTCCCGCGCAAGGTCATGTCAGCTCACCCGTCGCGCTTCGGGTCAGAGTTTCACTTTCGTGCGATATCCAATGTTACAATACAAAATGTGGGCGATGTGATACTGTATGGGGTAACTATACTAACTGTTTGCTCTACTGTGGGTAACTATACTAACTGTTTGCTCTACTGTGGGTACTGGAGCGCTCGTGACGTAGCTGGCTAAGTTGTTCATAACAGATCAACGAAGTTAAGCACTGTTCCGCGGGGTCATCATTTGGATGGGTGACCGCCAGTGGCAATTTCAACTGAGCGCTCCCGTGCTTCGGAGGGCACGTTAAGCAGTCGGTCCCGGCTTTTTCAAAGTTGTTAGGCCATGACAGAGGCCTTCGGGCGGCCTAGAAACTCTGTCACCAGAGTTGGCCACTGACTCATACGAATGAACTAATGAACGAACTGTGGGTACTTCGATGCTGTTTATGGTGATTTGTGTGAGTTCATAATGACGAGCATTTTTTGAGTATCTAATAAAACAAATTCTAAATATTTAGCGTTCTCATGAAAGTGACTGTATTGTTTTGAACTGAATAAATAGTCAAATTCTATTTTAGATCTTATTTTGATTGCGTGAAATGTCGAAAATGGTATTCTCTAAACGAAAGTAGGTACAAGGATAATTACATTATATATTGAAGTGATCGCGATAGATGCTACAAACTGCGGCTGGCTCTAGATGATGACAGTTATTATTATTATTAATTGATAGATTTAGGCGTTACTTTGCGGAAATCCATTACAAGATAAAAAACAGACGAAAAATCTCTAGTACTATTCACTATTTATAGTCACTTTGGCTCCAGCGCTCGACGGAGCAACACGTCTGCCGGATAACAAGTCGATGGTCCTGAGGATGTCCCGTGGAGGGATGAAACACGTGTCGATATTTTTCTTTTGAGGTTAACTGTGGTAACTGTGTGACCTCATCAGTTAAAAGGTTAAGCGGAATAGTACTAGAGATTTTTCGTCTGTTTTTTATTTTATATTATTATTATTTTTTTTTAACCGTGATTGTCCCACTGCAGGGCAAAGGCCGCCCTTCCCTTCCTCCACTCTTCGCGATCTAACGCCGTGACAGGCCATGAGGTTGAATGTGAGTCGAGTTCGTCCCGCCATCTCATTCTGGGTCTTCCACGCCGCCTTGCGCTACCTGGGGCCCACTCAGTAGTTTTTAGCCCATAAGTCTTCAGGCATGCGGCAAAGGTGTCCGGCCCAGTTCCACTTTAGGCTGATGTTATTATGATAGTTATGTGTTTCATAAAGATTGTCTCGGGATGATGAGCGCAGGGCAGTACAACGCAAAACTTTAAAAGCTTTGGGTATCACTGTTATGGTCAGGCGCGCCTGATAGGCGTGGCGCTTGACATCAGACGAGTGACTTGACCGTCTTGTCACAAGTTAAATGAAGCTTAAATCGGTATTTTGCAACAAAATAAACTGATTCATTACTAGACACCAAAATTGAGTTAAAAGGTTAACCGAAAGGGGAATAGTAGACCATCGTAAAGTTAGTAGCCGTTTGGAATGCGCAAAGACAATTTAGTTAGAAAAAGCTCCAATGCGCATTGAAACGGCTAATTCCACGAACGGACGAGATCCATTGGCAGTACTATAAATAAGTAGAATGCCAGTTCTTAACCAATTCAGTCTTTATTTGGTTCGAATTAGGATGTCAGATAATATACGTGATGGTGAAGGCTCAAAATCGGTCGTCATGGCGCTCTTTAGGGGACTATATCCAGTGGACGTCTATCGGCTGATATAATGATGATGAGTATCTATTCTGTGCCTTTAGGCGGCGGAAGAAAGTGTCTAGTGGGCGGTACCATGCTCCTACGCAGATACTAGATCGTAGTGACGTCATTAATGGAAAGTAATCGTAGGTGTAACGAATCTGAAGATACATCAGGTGGGTATTATGGAACTTAAATAATTATTCTTATTCAAATAAACACCTAAACAGTCATAGATTTGCATAATTCTGACCCCACGTTTTAATTTGCCGTGCCGTGGGTATTATAAACCTACGGCTACCATGCTGGCAAAGTCTACTTAGAGCGAGGAGTCAACGCGTAGACTATCTATACAAAGGTTTATGTGCAAAGTATACGTCATATTGTTGGTTACTTGCTTCATCGTTCGTTCGTTCGTATGAGTCAGTGGCCAACTCTGGTGACAGAGTTTCTAGGCCGCCCGAAGGCCTCTGTCATGGCCTAATAACTTTTAAAAAAAGCCGGGACCGACTGCTTAACGTGCCCTTCGAAGCACGGGAGCGCTCAGTTGAAATTGCCACTGGCGGTCACACATCCAAATGACCCCGCGGAACAGTGCTTAACTTCGTTGATCTGTTAAGAACAACTTAGCCAGCTACGTCACGAGCGCTCCGATTTACTTCATCATCATCCACAGCCCGGTTTCACCCACTGCTGGGTATGCCTCCCTTTGTGCCACACCACTCGATCCTGTGCTAGCCTTATCCAGGTTTGACCCGCGATTTTTGTTATATCCTCTGCCCATCGCGCTGCTGGACGACCAACGTCTTATAACCACTTCTCGGACGCCACTCAGCTAACGCTTTACTCCACCTGTCGTCACCTCACCTTGCCAGGTGTCCTGCCCAACTCCATTTTAATTCCGTTTAACGTCTTTGACGTTCTTTACTTGTGTAAAAAGTATGGAACTATTTACGTATTATGTAAAAACAATGTTTGTATCATGTAACACATCATCATCATCAACATCAACAACAACAACAATAATTTGTAACCTTTTTGTTAAAACATATTGTTTAGAAATTACGTTTATTAGAAATTGCAGATTATACTCGTACAAATGTTTGTTCCGTAGGAGAATCGAATTCGCATTCACTTCTCAGCCAAGCGTTCGTTGCGCCGCTAAACCCGTCAACGTCGATTCAATGAAAATAAATCAATTGTTGACCTTTGGTTGCTTTTTGTTCGATTTCATTGTTGAAATATAGGTGCAATACGTTATTTATTTTTTATTATGCGTAGTGTCTTCGGAACGGTCTTTGTTTAACTTACTGCTACAAGAATCGTTTAGTTTTTTACCGATTTCAAAAAAAGAGGTTATTAATTCGACTGCAGGTATTTTGTTTTACTTATGTTTGTTACGCGATAACTCCGCCAATTTTTTTTGTTTGAAATTTTAATCTGAACTAATTCAGTACCTTTAAAAAATATTTACAAAACGCATCAAATCAATAACTAATCACATCATCGCGTATCTCCAAAATAATTAAAAAATATTTTTTTAACTTTGAAGTTGGTTCTTGTTTGTTTCCAAAATATAATTATATGTCACCTTCTCTGATCTGATAATATGCTGTCCTCAATAACTATTCAGCTTTTACAACGACAGTTTTACAGTAAAAAAACACTAAAATCTTTGTTTCACATAATAAATTTTCCGACTATAAAAACAGTTTGGCGTTAATCATCCAATCGTAATAAGGAAACGCCTGCTTTTTTTATTATTTTTTATACTAATAATAATTCTTGTTATAATATTTCATCGGGTTTTGGGGCCCTGTACCTATTAAAATCTGTGAACTTGCTAAAATGTCGCAGAAGTAATGTATAACTTATGTTAATAATACCTGATGGATTGAAGATTAATCGAAAAGTGAAAAAAACTTAAGGTTTCGAATCGTGTTTTGTATATTTCCACTAAAGAACTATTTCAAGGTCATCAAGACCATTGCGTAGTCGAATTACAAAAATTTAAGCAAAATTTAAGTTAAAAAAAATTTTAGTTTCAAAAAGATGAAATAAATTGTTACGCAATATTTAAGTTAAATTATTCCAAGATTTGCTGTTTGTTTTGTCACAAAATGTAAGTAAATATAAACGGCCTGTGTCTACTTACTTAGGTGTGTATTTCTTGTAAACTAAAACACCGAACTCCAATGGATTTTTCTGTTAGAAAAATGTATGTGCGCAATGCCAGTGCTCTCATACGGTGGAGGAAAACATCGTGAGAAAACCGGCATGACCAAGGAATAAAAATTCAAAAGACTTGTGCCATCCAATCAGCACTGGGGCCCAACCATGAACTCTTATAGCGATTCAAATAAAGACCTAAACTAAATTGTCAAAAAATGTTATACCATGACATGATTGTCTAATTGATTTCATGGTACAATTTTTTTTGACAATTTAGTTTAGGTCTTCATTTGAATCGCTATAAGAGTTCATGGTTGGGCCCCAGGTCCGTGTGGCGGTTTAAGACCCAATCATTCACGCTCGAGAGTAGGTCAGTGTCTCAGCTGTGGGAACATTAGAAGACTGCTATGTCATGACACACCGAACACTAATCTAATTCACCAAACTAGCCTAGTTCTCGAGTGATTGCGTGTTATTTAGTGAAAGCCCTAAACTGTGTAAGCCTATGGGAATCCTATTTCGAGGCGGGAAAGCCTGTGCCCAAGTTAGATCACCTACGGCCTAGCGTTTAATTACGATCCGTATTGTTTCGTGGCTTAATTAAAGCAAGCGTAAATTTCAGAGGCTTTACTCTTCAACGCAATCTCAATTTCAATTCAATTCTAATTTACTGCTGTGTATTTTTTTGTACTCGAAACAAGGGAGAATTTGTCGCTAGGTTGTTATGAAATGTCATTCTAATACTTGTCTAAAACGGATCGCGTTCAAGAGTAATGCAACCGGATTGTCTTTGGCTATCTTGTCAAAACGACATGGGTCTTCCCATTTTAATTATTTTTCTCGTGTTATTTTAAGTTTTGTTGCGTAAATTTGGTGGCAGTTTATCCAATTTAACAATGTTTACTTAGCACAAGTGTAATTAATTGAAATGGAGGGGTGATGTTGGTTGGTAATTTAGTCAGACTTTCCAAGAGAATTTTGAAAGAAAAGTCATCGTTTCTTTCCAAATTTCGTTTGTTTTCGTTGCTAAGCGACAATCAAACTAATACACTTGACACTGGCAAAATTGTGGCAAACTAGCCACAGAGGCCATAAAAGAAAAGAAGAATAAGAGTAATGCAACCGTCAAAGTGGATTGAGCTGCAGTTCATAATGAAATGCCAGTTTCATGACAGCCTTCTAATAGAGCTGGTATAGGTCTCACAACGGATCTCGGCCGTAGTGAAATTAGCCGTTTCGATGCGCAATGGAGCTTTTTCAAACTAAATTGTCTTTGCGCATCACAAACGGCTAACTTCACGGAAGCCTAGATCCGCTGTGCGAACTATACACTGCCCTAGTTTACAGCGAGAGTGATTTGGTCTTAATCCACCACGCGGACCCAATGTGGATTGGCGGATAAAATGCCAGTTCAAAACAAATATTTTCTCTTTAGATTTGTTGGTCCCAATTTCTAAATTCCTCATTAGTTTTGAAATAGGTATGGCAAACGCATAAAAAGAGTGGTTTCATAGACTTCGCATTATCCAAACATCCATTTGCATCGACAGCTTTCCACTGCCAATAAATCCTCGCTACCGCTTATGACTTGAAATTTTTACCTTTTTATTTTCTTTTACTTTGTTCTTTTTTACTTTTTAATACATTATTAATAGCTCCGATAACTCTTATATTGGAACAATCCATTGTTTTTACTCCATCCGCTAGCCTTCCTCCACTTGTTCCGTCAAACGTTCTGTCTGTTGCCTAGCGTATAATAGGTATGTTATAATCGCATATGACGTCAAGGTTTATGCCAACGACCCCGACAAGGCCAAAATGTCCGTTTACGACGTATTCTGTCTTTGAAGCCTGTGCGAGTAGGTTTTTATGCGGAAGGCGCGAATCTTCATTCAGTCCTTGAATTTGGAATTTCAGGTTACGAGAATACGTTTGTACTCTTTGTCTTTGTTCGACTATAATAGTTCGCTAGAGATATGGTTGGCATAGCGGTTAGTTATTGAGCTTGTCTTTCGTTTTTATTATGTAAGTAAGTAAGTTACTTGTTGAATATTTGAAAAAAAGATGGCTTTTATTCTTAGAGCATTTATTCTTAATGTGTTTTTAACAATATAAAACTTATTTTAAACAAACCAACTATTAATAAAACGTTTACAAAAATAATTCGTTTTTGGAATAATAATATATGAGTTCATTACTTATGAGTCAGTGGCCATTTAAAGTGAAAAGTAGGGACTAACGTTTATTTACGTATTATTTACTTACATGCATACATTTGTTTTTATTTGTAATTAAATTCCAATTTGATATTATAAGATTATTTTAAGAGTAGTAGAGTTGTCCGGGGTAGGACTACCACCATACCTATTTCTGCCGCCAAGCAGTAATGCTCGCATGGCTGTTTTCCGGTGTGAAGGGTATGGTTTCCGGTGAAATTACTGGCACATGAGTCTTTCGATCTATGCCTCAAGGTGGCAACCCGCGAGGGATACCTCTGGTATTGCAAGCGTTTATAGGCTGCGCTAACCGCTTACCATCTTGTGGGCCGTACGCTTGGTTACCACTTCTGTTGAAAAAAAAAAAAAAAAAATATCCTTTATAAGAACACAGCAATGCAAACATTTCTGCTTGACAGCGGAAATAGGTAACTAAAGGCCACAGCAATATTTTTAAAGTAAAGCAGACACAGCAGATATGATTTGCTGTGGCCACGTGATACACACACGTGCTTGTACATATTAAGCATGAACAGCATTTTCCAAAGTTTATCGAGGTTAAATTGTTTTTAACATTTATTTACTGTCGTCCTAAAGTTCCTAAACATAGGCGTACGGTAACTCTTGTAAGTGAAAAACTCACGTTAGTGAGGTGAGGTACCACACCTCCATAATATTTACCCTGTTATCTAGTCTGATTTAGCATGTTTTTGGTAGTTTTTTCTAATTCTAAAACCGGGGTGTAAACCACCCTGCGTGAGTACTTATACTTGCAATGTATACTTGCATATGTTTTTAGACGCGAGTGACTAAGGGTTAAATATAAATAATAATAAATTTACAGTAATAGCATAAAACAGATATTAGTAGTACTAGTAAGTGATAGTAATTTAATAGAGTTCTATGTGATAGAGCTCGTCTGGGGGAGTACTACCACCATACCTAAATAAAACCTAATTATTAATATTTCAGCCGCCAAGCAGTAATGCCCGCATGTGTTTCGGTTCAAATGTTATGGTTTCAAATAAAATTGCAGGCACACAGACACTACTGATTATGATTTAATATTAAAAATTAAATTTTTCGAAGAAAAAAAAAAAAAAACATAATCACAAGAATAACTACTTAAAATTCTAGAAATACTATAAGTATCAAGGCAAGCCCCAAAGTCTAAATTATTTGGTGGTTACCTTAACTCGGTTGGGTCTTGCAGGCTTTGACCGATAACGGCTTGTTTACTCAATTGATTGCTGGTGCATAGCCTTGAACGTGTAGTTGGGGTAATTTTCAGCGATTTAAAGCATCGTATTTTACATTTACTTTTACTACGATGATACTATTGGCCAGAGAGAATATAAGCACTACGTCTATGGGCTTACTCTAGAACGCGATCAAGAGTAGGTAAGGACAAGTATTGGAATATGACATTTCGTAGTTTTGACAGCAAACCTAGCGTCAAATTCAACTTTGTTTTCATGAGTTACTGTCGAGATTGTTTTTGGCTATCTTGTCAAAACGACATGGGTCCTCCCATTTTAATTACTCACACATCAAGAACTCTACTACTCTTGATGTGTGAGTTGCATTGGATTAGTGCGCTTCCGTGCTTCAGAGGGCGCGTTAAAGCTTCATGATATTTCATAGACTCAGGTATTGTAAAATTTTGGATTTAAAAAGTATGATTAACTTTATTTCCAAAACTTACAAACAAGCTAAAATTATCAGCAACGAAAACCATTCATTAGCTATTTAACATGACGGAACCCATCCCACTGGGTCCGTATTACATAACCTATTTTCGTTTCACTTCCGCTGTCCCGTACCCGAAAACATGACAATAATGAACCTTATTTTACAAGAATTAAGAGCCATCAAGCCACTGGCTAAAGGGTACACTTACAAATAACGATAATATTCTAAAACTCTTCCATTATTATTTTTCCCCAATATAAAAAGTAATGAGTTTTAGCCGTGTGTTCTTGCGCGAGCTATTTCCAGCCGTGCCCCACGGTAATAATGTTTAAATTTTATTGGCACCGGGATTAAATTAGAATCGGTTATGGCCAAGTAAAGGGTGTAGGGGTTTTTGCAAACATTTCAGGGGTTGTGTCGGTTTTGCATGTTTGATACAGGGTAAAGGTAAACAATGTTGCTTGTTGCGTTTAAGAGGTTGAAACGCTAGAACAATATTGCTGTTAATTAAAACATGTGCTATTGTATTGGTAGTTGATTGCACTTGTCGAATAAAAAGGTGGGCCGTATGCTTATTTGCCACCTTGGTGATATAAAAAAAAAAAAAAAACGAGCCCGACCTGAAAAAAAAAATAGCAATGCCAGTTCTCTCAAACTATGAAGGAAACATCGTAACAAAGCCTTAATAATAAAAATAATGATATGAATAAATCTACTATACGAAAGTACACCACAGTTTCTGAGCGGTAAGTAAGTAAGCTCGTATATCAGTGGTCAACTCTGGTGACAGAGTCGTCAGTCGTCAGTCGTAGGACGCCCGAAGGTTTCTGTCATGGCGTAACAACTTTGAAAAAGCCAGGACCGACTACTTAACGTGCCCTCAGCAGCACGGGAGCGCTCAGTTGAAATTGCCACAGGTCACCCATCCAAATAATGACTACGCGGAACAGTGCTTAACTTCGTTGATCTGTTAGGAAATACTTAGCCGGCTACGACACGAGCGCTCCTTTTCACGAGCGAGTGTTCTGGAGGGCGATTCTGGTGCCATAGATAAAAGGTCACATGTGATATATATCGTCAAAACTGTCAAAAATGTATAGAAATTTTGGCAGTTTTGACGATATATAGAATCAAGCGGATGATAATGATGATGAGTAGATGATGAATCGATAGCAAAAATGCAAAAAAGATATAAAACCTGTTGAGGTTATATTTGCTGACTTCCTTTTCAAATATGAAGTGCAACTGTTTGCAGGTCGTTTCGACGTTTTCCAGGAAAACTGCAAATTACTGTTGTAATTAGCGGTTATATGATATTTTGATGATGTCGCCGAATGAGGCATGTAGTAAAAAGGACGCGCATCAGGTTTTAAAAGTAAACTGTTGAATTGTATCGCGCATAAAAAAATGAATGAATGAATGAACACTTTATTGTACACAAAAAATTACTTATTAACTAATATAAAAAACATTAACAAAGTACAAAGGGCGGCCTTATCACTAAGAGCGATTTCTTCCAGGCAACCATGGATGGAGAAAGTGAGGGTAGAAAATTAAGTAGTGGCGCATAGTAACTATTTGGTGAGCAATATCAGGGGCTAACGAGTTCGGGGGCAAACGACTGTAACCCGAAAAAATTACATTAGCTTTCAGAAGAGCAGAAAAAAAAGAAAGGTAAAATTGGTAGTATTGGTGAATATTTAAAGGGCACTTATTTTCAGAATCAAACGTAGAATAAGTCTTTCTCAAAGAAAAGAACTCTTGATTGGAAACTTGGTACCTAATAAAAATAAGACGAAAAACGTAGCAAATTGTGCACCCAATAACATTTAGCATCCAAAACCTCCTGATTCGAAATGTTTATTTAAATACAATAAAAATAAAAGTTCTTTAAAAAAAACTATCCAGATTTTTTTTATCATCAAATATGCTTTATTCTAACCAATATTCTTGTTTTTTTTTAAATGGACAGAGCAACGATCTTGAAGGCAGACCTGCCCCCATACCATGAACTCTTAGAGCGATTCAAATTAGGACCTAAACTGAATTGTCAAAAAAATTTGTACCATGAAATTAATAATTATTGAAGTCATGGTACAAAATTTTTTGACAATTCAGTTTAGGTCCTAATTTAAATCGCTCTAAGAATTCATGGTAGGGGGGCTGAGCTGCTTAGCAAATAATCTACATCCCATAATTTTCGTTTACATCCTTCTTAGACGTAACCCTTTGAATTTTTCCACAAAGGAGACAGGCCACGCAAAATTTAGCATTCGAAAGGGTTGCCAGTAATATGATATCGGGTCATCCTAATTTCATTGTCGATCGGGCAACTCTGCGGAACACTGCGGGTCTACTCTTGAAAGCGACAAACGATATCCGTGGTAAATATCGTAGTTCAACTTATGCCGGTTACAATTAAGTTCAGAGCCTTCGCCGACATAAGCTGAACCATGAAAAATGTCTCGATATATCGTTTTTGTCCTCAATAGTAGAGGCCCCGAAAGGTTTTCCGATGGTGGCGCGCTCATGACGCGTGTAATGGCAAGTCAATATTATTCATTGACATCTATTCTTCTTCTTCGTTTGTGCCAGTGTCATGTAATTATTTGAATTTGTTTTACACTAAACAAGCTGATCACAGATGTTATTTTCAGTTGGTTTTCACCATGAAAAAAGAAATTCAATTCAACAGCTTATAGACGCAGCGGCAAAACGAAATTTGTATAAAATAAAACAACTCAACGCCGGCGCCGACAAAATCGCAGAGCCTTTCACTAGTTAAAATTATAAATTCAAAATAAATCGGGCTGTTCCCAATTTCCCAGTAGTCTTACCGAGTTGTCTTACCAGTAGAACTACTGGAAATTTCCTTCTAATCAGACTTATTAGTAAGACCACTGGGAACTTTGTTCCCAGTACAGTACGCTTAAGTTATATCAGCCAGTCCACTGCTGGACATAGGCAACATCAGTTGGACAGTATTCTTAGCAACTCTAGGATTTCATTAAATTTAGAAAACGGTAAAATCCTAGAGGTTCGGGGCCCCCCTTAAATGTGTCTATGGTTCACCTGACACGCTGGTACCTAGTGTATCATCATGATTCATGACACTCTTTAAATATTTCTACTGCTGGAACACGCATACTCTAAAGCGATAGTGATTAGGTCATAATCCACCACGCGGACGCAAACGTGTTGATTATTTGAAATAGTCTTTCGAATTATTAGTTCTTGGAGATGCCGGTTTCCTCCCGATGTTTTCCTTCACCGTTTGGTGCACTGGCATTGTGCACAAAACCCTGTGTTACATGTGCAAATCGAATTAGTGTCAAATTGGGTGTGAATAACTCAATTAGGGTACTAGCATGACGCACTTGGAAAACTACCAACACTAGGGTCAGTAGAACAGTGCATGTTCTTAGTAGGTACAGTACAATATGATGATATTGTATGTTGTTCCATTTGGTCTTATAAAAACTCATATAGAAAACACTTGTTAGAATATCAAATAAAATCTAGAATGCCAGTGCTCATACGGTGAAGGAAAACATCGTGAGGAAACCGGCATGTCCAAGAACTAAAAATTCGAAAGACATGTGCCATTCACCAATCCGCATTGGGTCCGCGTGGTGGATTAAGACCTAATCACTCTCACCTGAGAGTAGGCCAGTGTCCCAACAGTGGGAACATTAGAAGGCTGTCATGATGATGATGAGAATCTCAAAACTCCACATTATAGGTCGTTCTGGGTCTCAATCTGGTTTGTTTTAGATAATGTTATTAATGTTTTAACTTGCTATATTTTTACAGCCATTTGAATATTTTCCATTTTCTGTTTCTGTACAATGTCATTTTTTACCTTATCTTTGAATTTTAACTTTTACCGTTAATTATTTAAAAGCGGCGACTAGTGTTCCGCAATTGCTGTTGGCGCCATGGAGGACCAGCGCTAAAGTAGTATGTACTACTACATACTGCTTTAGCAAATGCTGAATGGCGACCATTTTCGAAGACTTATGATCTACATGTACTCGTATATGCTTAACTGCTTAGATATACTCCTTTTAATATTATTACCACCTATTATGTATCAACTGTCTCGATATAAACTTTTTTACTTTACTTTACTTACTAAAAATACAGTGGTTAGATTCCGCTCATTCTCGCCCACCTCGCCCCCATCATAAAAAGTTACGTTGTTTTTGTTTTAATTGACCGAGCGAAGCGTCTCAGTTTCGAGTTTGGCCAAAAATGCTTTTGGCTGTCAGTCGTCAGTTTGTGTTCTCGCCTACAGGCCGCATTTTTCAACCAATCTGGTTGAAACTTGGTATACAGGTTCTATGACTTTATAGAATTTGATTGTCGTCGGGGATTTTTGATTGGGGGCGTACTTTTTCCAAAAAGGGCCAAAAAGGGAGCTGCTGAATATCTCAGCGTAATGTGATTTGATTTCGATGATTTTTATTTTATTTGAAAGGTAAGTATGAGGTGTGTCTGCTATTTGGTGAAGATCTGATGAGGATCTTCAGCGTTATGAGCAAAATAGTTTCTCAAAATGCAGTATGTTGCTCACTTTCAAAGCTCACTTTACAAGTTTGTGCTTGCGAGGTCTACTGTTCGGAGAACTGCTAGTTTATAAATGTTTAAAAAAATACACAGTACAAAATGGTGGGTAAAAGAGAAGCTGCTGTTAACATTACTGCAAGTCGAAGTGTCACTCGCTTCGTCTGAAATCACTTTTGATTTCAGTGAACCGCGTGTTGTGCCACGGATTATGGTAATATTATAACCGTTTCCGGTTCATGGCGGGGGATTTTGTTTGGGCTCCGCGATGTTTTGTTTGCCTATCTTGTTTCTATAGGCACCTGGGGATATACAGGGTATCTGTAAACTGCTGACATTTAAAAATATTGTAGGAAAGTTGAAATTAAATAATGTCCAAAAAAAAACAAAAACAGAAATAACTAGTAAATATCTCAATAGTTTAGTTTTAATTTGTATTGTTATTTTTATGTTTATTGTGTGGCGCAAAATTAATATTTTTCTATTCTATTCTATTCTATTCAATATGTACTTAGATAAAATCGTCGCATTATTGTATTGACTGTTCGACTGACTGACACATTCCAAGAGCTGAAATTAAGAACAAGTGTTATTAAGTTAGAAGATACAAATAAATTATTTAACTATCTATCTATCTATCTATTACTACCTAAATTACCTAAACTAATTTCTTAGTAGACATTATTATGTGTACTAAGAATTTAGCTTTTACATCATAAATAACTACGACTTCAAAGGTTCTCGATTCTAAGCAGTCTCTTCGTGAATTATAAGTCAAGCTGGCTTTGTCTTGGAATCAGAACTAAAATGGTGGAAATAAATGCGTTGATAATGATAATGTAGTTACATTATTTTTGCTGACCGCCAGAAAAGATTCAAAGAAGTGGTTTCACGCAGTATGGAGCCGGGCCTTGGTCTTTTGTAGGGGACTAGATAATTATATAATCATTAAAGAAACCATTTAACACTGTTTATTTATTTTATTTTGGCTTCTTTCATAATCTAAAGTAAGTTTATCTTTGTGAAAGAGTGCAACACAATGCAAAACAACATGGCGGGTATTAGGTACTATCAAAGTCAAGATGCGTCACGCACGATCATTGGCTAATAGCTGTCATGGCGGACCTCTAGTGTTCCCGTTTTAGACTCTACACATTAAACATTTTTGCTTTAGAACTTTGTTTGTATACTTAAAAATAAAATTGGTTATTACTGTAAGTCTTGTATTTTTTTCCAATTGTTCTATGGTGTTACAAAGACCTAGGCCACTATGAAATTGGTCCTTTGCGGAGACCCTGTATTTGCAAATTCGCATGACAACAGTGGGTGTCAGCAGTTTGATACCAATGTGTGTTGACTAACAAATAAAAGGTTGCTACGCAGTCGTCGTCTAATTCACCGATAATAAAACGCTTTTGGTTTAGTTAGCATATATTATGCAAAATTCTATTAATTTCAATGTTAATCGACAGAATCCACCTTGACACTGTAGTTTTCCTTTCGTTAATATTATGGAATACAAAAGCTTGTTTTCATAATATCCCAATAAAACACGGGCATCTGTTTTTGAAGCTTCGTAGTCGGGCAAGGACCCTAGAATCATCTAGTCCGTCTGTAATATAACGATTAATAACCAAATGCACAAACATTGGTAATATTTTTGCTGTTTAAACAACATGTTAGAAGTCACTTGGTTGATATATAAATTTTACAGATTTGCACTATATTTTTATGAACTTATTAATATAAGTATAAGTACACCAAACAAAAATTATCAAACAAAATGTTTTTTTATTTATTTAAATTATATATTTTCTACTGGCAGTGGGACTGGGCAGGTCATGTAAGCCGGATGCCTTCAGACAAATGGGCTCACATATCAACATTATGGCAGCTTGATGGAAGGCGCCGTCGTGGTTGGCCAAGAAGACGTTGGCGGGACGATCTCGACTCCTTCGAAACAGGATGGTGGGACATTGCGAAGGAGAGAGATGATTGGAGAGATTTGGGGGAGACCTTTGCCCAGCAGTGGGACGAAACAGGTTAAAAAAATAAAATAATAATATTTTCTATGGAGTTTACAGGGAACCTAAATACAAACTCATGAAATAAAAAGATTACATAATAATCTATATCGTACTTGATATTAAGATTTGTTTTTTTATTATATACGAATAATTACATTTAAGCATGTTCTATTTCAAACCCGGTCGTGCACCGATGAATTTTTCTGTTCGAAAAATTTATGTGCGCAATGCCAGTGCTCTCATACGGTGAAGGAAAACATCGTGAGGAAACCGGCATGTCCAAGAACTAAAAATTCGAAAGACATGTGCCATCCACTAATCCGCATTGGGTCCGCGTGGTGGATTAAGACCCAATCACTCTCGCCTGAGAGTAGGCCAGTGTCCCAGCAGTGGGAACATTAGAAGGCTGTCATGATGATGATGATGTTCTATTTAACAGTTGGTTTGAGATGATACAATAACTCATTAGGCTATTTAATTAATAATGTTGTCTACAGTAGGTATTTTTATTGTTTCTCTGTCATACAAGTGTGTCACACTAGACTTTTATATGCGAAAACATATTATTGGTGTTTAGTTATTTAAGTTCTTTCATATTTAGTTTTTTATACTGTTTGCTTTCTGGACAAAATAAAATAAAATAAATATACTCAAAAACTACTGGTCCGACTTCAAAAATTCTTTCACAATTAGAACGCTACATTATCCCTAAATAACATAGCCAATATTTATTACTAGCGACCCGCCCCGGCTTCGCACAGGTGCAGTTTCATTGCACCCGCGCGAAGCTAGTCGATCGGCTAGTATTATCATTTGTCGCAGCACTGGGACTATACCTTAGGCTGCGTTTCCACCAGAGATGTGCGAGGATGTGTAAGCGAGGGATGTGTTTGTCAGGAACCAATAGAATCACTTCATTTACCTAGTCTCGCTCTGACAGCTTCAATTAAGTGATTCCATCAGTTCCAACAAACAGCATCTCTCGCTACACATCCTCGCTTAGCTCTGGTGGAAACGCAGCCTTAACCCCGCATAATGAGCTCGCCATAACCGTCCAACACCTACTTTATTTCAATTAGTTTTAATACAACGTTCATCGTGATCCGGACATATTGTAAGTTCGATAACACCTGTTTTTTACGTGACCAGCTCGGCTACGAAAGAAGTTTTAAGGTCTGAGGTTCATACTAAAACACTTGCTTTAAAAATACGATGCCGAAAATCTTTATCTTTTCTTCATAGTCTATACTAATATTATAAAGAGAGAAGATTTGTAAATTTTTATTTTTATTTGTTACGAATAAACTCAAAAAGTACTGATCCGATTACAAAAATTCTTTCACCATTAGAATGCTACGTTATCCCTGAGTAACATAGGCTATATTTAATACTAGCGACCCGCCCCAGCATTGCACGTGTGCGGTTTCATTGCACCCGCGCGAAGCTGGGACGGACTGCTAGTATAAAATAAAGAGCACTGGTGGTCTAGTGGTAGTGACCCTGCCTTCCGATCCCAAGATATTGGGTTCAAACCCGGTCGTGCATCAATGGATTTTTCTGTTTACCAAGTTAAAAGAATTCATTTTATTTTCAATCCTTCCAATAAAAGGGGGAATCTGCTCCTCAAAACGGAAAACCGCATAATGCGACCGCAAAACTGAATATAAAGCAGACATGCAAGCATAGGGTAGTGAATTTCAATAAAGCTATGTATTTCTAACGAATACTGTTTGTCTGTCGGTTTATTTTATATAGTCAGCAATATTTCGTTTAGCTCAGCAATTGGCGAGATGATCTGCCGTGTCGCCGTCGCCTTGCTGCGCGACGCGACGTCTAATCCATAATAATTTAAGTTTTGCGTTACTGCACTGCGCTCGTCAGCCCTAGACATAGTTGTTAATTTCTTTATTTTTATTAAGTCATTGTATTTTTTATTATGTAAGTACTTACTTGAGAAAAAAAAAACATTTTAACTATTTAAACAAATATTAAAATAAAAAATTGCTGCGATCCACCAGAGATGTGCGAGGAAAGTGTTTTTAGGAACCAATTAGAATCACTTCATTAGAGCTGTCAAAACGGGGTATGGTAAATTAAGTGATTCTATTGGTTTCTAACAAACACATCCCTCGCTACACATCCTCGCACATAAAACGCAGTCTTAGAATGCTACATTATCCCTGAGTGACATGACATAGGCTATATTTTCTATCGTGCAAAGCCGGGAAAGGCCGCTAGTTTATTATATCTGCTCTCACCCGACCTGTTCGAAGTCGCGGGCGAATTCTAGTCATATTATAAAGTAGTTTTCATGCGTATGTCGTTGTATTTTTTTATTGCTGCAACAGGTGGTACGGAGGTTTTGTTTGAGGATTTTTTTTAAAAGAATTAAAAATACCCGGTAGTAGGTCTCTTCAGCAAGAGTCCATCTTCAAACACTTGAAAACTTTAAGCTTTAGGTGGCACTGCATCTGTAATAGTCAGGTGTGGTGCTTAACATCACTTGGGCGCCTTGATTGTCCTGTCACTGGCTGTCATAAAAAAATTATAATAATAATGTAAATCTCTAATGTTGCAAGCGTACATAATCTGCGGTAACCGCTTACTGTCAGGTGGGCCGTTCGCTGGTTTGCCACTTCTGACTCATACGAACTTACTTATCGATCCTGTGCCGATATCGACTCATTACGTACCATTACTTAGTCTGTCTGTATACATTTTCCACGACCTATATTCGAAGCATCAAACGATAGCTCACTTTTACCCGAAATTGAGTGAGTGATATAAACATTGGATCACTTTTTTCTGTTAGTCCCACGTTTAGCAGTTCTACAGGTGAACGATCTAATCGTCTCGAAGGCCAGCAATCGTTTGCCAAGGTTTTTTACTCTGTTATTAGAGCCTGTCTTCTGTGTGCGACTTCGCTTGATAGTTTACCTGTATTTAAAAAGGCAAACCGCATACGACCTGGCGCGACTTATTTGAACAGTGTTGCCATTTGCTGGTGCAACTTTTCTGAATATATGCCTATTTGCAAGTTTTTTTTGTTTTGTAATCTACTAAAGTGGGATTTCCACTTTTTCCAGCGTACGGCCCCACCTGTATTGTAAAACGGAACGGAAAGTCGTAACTTACAAAGATTCCGTAAGGATTTAAAGAATCATTGGCGACCAACTTTCTCGACGAAATCGATGTTTTCCTTTCCGAATGGTTTAAAATACTCTGAACTGAATCGATATTGTATTGCGGAAACATTTCTGCTTGGAATAGGTTTGATCAAAGAACTTGATTTGTTGCTAGAACTCTTCAGCATGAGCCTTTCTTAATGCTATTGCAGAGATTGCAATGAAAACTTTGTGTAGGTTTGACGGACACTGTAACACTGAGAGAAAATGATCAAACGCAGTGCAGTGCCTAGCAGAACTTTAAAATTTAAAGCTTTGGTTATGATCAGGCGTAAGATTAAATTTAATTAGTTAGATATAGTTCTCTCGGCTTATCTAGGCTTTCGTGAAGTTAGCCGTTTCGATGCGCAATGGAGTTTTTTCTAACTAAATTGTTTGCGCATCACAAACTTCACGGAAGCCTAGATCCGCCAAGAGAACTATATGTACTATGATTTTAATGGACAGTGTATGCACACTACAGTGTGCAATGCTTGCAAGAACTCATACTCTACAGCGTACTGAGTACAATTGTACTGTGTATTATAGAACAACAAACATACAAACATCCCAACAAATTGTATTACATTATGTAGGATTATAGTTGGCGGTACATGTATGGGCTATCGACCTGCCGGCAAAAAAAGACGTTCACAATGATATCGTTCGAAATCGTCCGCTGTTTTGTTTTGGTGTGGCTAACTGCGAAATGACGGCTTATTGGGAAAGTAATCCGGTTTGAGGTTCAAGTTTTGACATATTCGCGATCCGCAGATAGTAATACTAGCAGTTCTCCGAACAGTAGACCTTGCAAGCACAAACTTGTAAAGTGAGCTTTGAAAGTGAGCAACATACTGCATTTTGAGGAACTATTTTGGTCACCACGCTGAAGATCCTCATCAGATCTTCAGCAAATATCAGACAAACTTAAAGTTTATACCTTTCAAATAATATAAAAATCATCGAAATCAAATCACATTAGGCGGAGATATTCAGCAGCCCCCTTTGGTCCCTTTTTGAAGAAAGTACGCCTATTATCAAAAATCCCCGACGACAATCAAATTCTATAAAGTCATAGAACCTGTATACCAAGTTTCAACCAGATTAGTTGAAAAATGCGATCTGTAGGCGAGTACACAAACTGACCGGACAAACTGACTGACAACCAAAAGCATTTTTTGGCCAATCTCGAAACTGAGACGCTTCACTCGCTTCGCTCGGTCGGTCAATAAATGCTGGACAATCCACACAGCATTATCTAGCCCCAAGGTAAGCAGAGCTTGTGTTATGGGTACTACATGACGATTACATAGAAAATACCCAGAACGACCGAAACGAATGTATGTAGATCGTTTCGGTCGTCGTACAAACATTTGTATCCAAAACTGAAATCGGACCCGCAATTACCAGCGTTGCTTGCGGACCTTTCGCCCGCCGCGCGCGCTACATCGGTCGTCAATTTTATACGAATATCCAATCAATATTGAAACTATATCGTATGAATACGCGATATAACACTCAGATCTGATCAAGCCTTTATTCGCCCCTTTGTGACCTGTGGAATTGGTGATAACTGTAACAATAAAATTTTACGACTCATAATTAAAAACAGGTCCAAATGCGTCAACGTTTTCATAATATGATCTATTTTTATCAGAAATGTCTCGTGAATTGTCAATTTTTGTCACAACTGGTCAATCAATACGGCCGCTGCGTATTTAAAACTTGTTATTATTTTCACTGGAGTAGGTTACAATAACACGAAGGTAATTCGTTTTGATAATACTTTATTATATTACGTAAAGGTAGCTTTGCGATTTTTTTTATTTTAAATTTTGTTTTATAATTTGCGCTTGCGTCGGAACTCCGGCTTAACTAATTATTATTGTGTCATCTGTCAACTGATTGAATTGAAAAAATTGAAAAAAGACAATCTGAGTGCCCGGTTGAGAAGCGGTAGGATGCGGGTTCGTTTCCCGCTGCTGCATTGTTTGCAGAGTCTGCAAATATTAGTTCCGCCCGCCGCCGCCGGCCGGGTCCTAAAAGTAAATATAAAAAATATAGCTGTATTATATCATTTATTAACTGAATACCATCATAACAGTCGCAGCGGGCGCAGGTCCGCCTGCGACGCAGAGGTTGCGGGTTCGATTCCCGCCTCGGAACAAATGTTTGTACGATCTACAAATATTTGTTCCGGGTGTTCTGGGTATTTTCTATATATAATAAAAAATATCTATCTATGTATTGTATTGTATTAAATATATATCAGTCATCTAGTACCCATAATACAGCTCTGTTTAACAGCAGCTTACTTTGGGGCTAGATGATGCTGTGTGGATTGTCCAGCATTATTTATTTATTTATTTATTTATAAGAGTTTTGTTTAGTCTGGCTCTAGATGGCGTTGTTAAAAATATCCGCTAATATTTATTTAAATATAACAAGAGTAAGTAGCAGTGTAATCAATTCCTAATCAGCTATTCAAACAGCGTCACACAGATCTTTTTCAACCCCTAAAGGTCACGGACACACCAAACTACTTTCCGATATTTGCTCAGATTCCACTCAAATTTGATATCGTAAGCTCCGCCTTATCTTGCGTCATCTCATCTGTCGATAAAAAGTTTATCGATAACTTTTACGATAGAACAACCCTATTATCGGTATTGGTTTCTTCTCTAACTGTACGATTTTAAGTAGTGTTGTCCGTTTGATAAACATGCTTTCGGAATTTTTACGATTGTTTTTATGTTGTGATTTGAGATAGTGGGTTTTTGATGTTGTGTTGTCATGTGGTTTGACTGTCTGTCTGCCTTTTGTCTAGTTTAATAAATAGACGCAGTTTTTCATGGTTTCTATTATACCTACCATATTACTTTAGAAATATCTTTTATTAAAGTTGTATGCAAATTCTACCGATTCTAAATGTTATTTCCTTATTCGTACTAAACACTCGTAGATTATAATCTAAGATGTAATCAAGAATGTTTTTATTATTGGAATTTGTGTTGGGATCAAACCTGAAAAAATAGGGTCTTAACGATTGATAAAAATTATCTTTATCTTTATTCTTTATTGTACACATACATGATAACAAAAACAAAAAATTATAAAAATTAAAAAAAGGACATGTGTCATGAACACAGGCGAGCTTAACCCTAAAAGAGTTCTTATTTTAAGTTCTTATTTATCTTAATAAACATTTTTTTGTGCCCTAAAAATAAAAGAACTCGAACCCTCTCGCAACCGAATAGTTTGCAGCCGACTGTACTTACAACACTAATACTACAGAATAAAATGCTAAATTAATTAGAAAATACTTCCTTTCCAACAGTTAAGACGCTAAGGTATGCAGCCGTCAAACATAATTGCATAATAAAAGTGTACAATCGAATTCTCCGCGAAGTACAATAAATATAAGAATATCTCAAAGCAATATAAGTTCTAACGCTCTGGTTTAGAGTTGCTTTTTGTATTTGTAAAGCTATGTACATTTAGGTGAGTGAGTAAACGCATGCCATGTGTTAGCGGTGACTGATCAAGACGAATTAACTGTAGGATAACCATAAGTTTGGATAAACTTATCAGGAAATACAGATCGAAAACAGCTTATAAAATACCCTTCCATATTAGATTTAGTCCCTTTATCTTCTAAATATTATACCATTATGAACTATCCTATACTATCCTATACTAATATTATAAATGTGAAAGTTTGTGAAAGTTTTTATAATTGAGAAAGATGTTTGGATGTTTTTTCTTCTATAACTCGACAACCACTGAACCGATTTGGCTGCAATTTAAAACATAGATAGATAATGACTGGGAATAGGGCATAGGCTACTTTTTATCCCGGAAAAAAGTACGGGTCCCGAGTTCCACGCGAACGAAGTCGCGGGAAACAGCTAGTATATAAATTTCTTCTCGTTGCATTTTGGAAGTTTGGGAATTACTTTACTAATGTAACCCTACAGCCGGTTATCGGTGAAATTACTGGCACATGACACTTCTATCTGTCTCAGAATGGGAACGCGAGTGATACCAAGTGATAACTGGTATTGCAAACGTCCATAGGCTACGGTAACCTGTTACCGGTTTGTTACTTTTGTTTTTATAGTGTTAACCATCACACTAGGAGAATACTAAATTATTAGGGGATTATAATATCCCAAAAATTTTTGGGATAAAATATTTGGGATATTATAATCTTTGTTACCGGTTTGCCATCTAACGCCTGAATACTGAAACATTAAAACGCTTTTTTAGTTAAATAGCTTCATTCAAATCTTAAATTCATCAAAGCTTAATTGATAACGTTTTAAACTTTTCTTTATACGATTTTGGAAACTGACGACCTCAAAAAATTTAAATAACGTTTGATTTTTCAGGCATTAGTGGTGTATATAAACAGAAGTTTGGCTTTTCACATAGGTAATTTACATACTGAGGTAGCAAATACAGGTTAGCTAAGCAGAATTTGTTCAGTGCGACACAGTTGGATAGCTATAAATAACTATAATATAAGACATACTACGTCTTTCGAATATTTAGTTCTTGGGCATTGTATTGTATTGATTTCCTTCACCGTTATGTAAGGAGTAATGTGTAAACGTTCCTATTTCTTTAATATATTATAGTTCGCACAGCGGATCTAGGCTTCCGTGAAGTTAGCCGTTTGTGATGCGCAAAGACAATTTAGTTTGAAAAAGCTCCATTGCGCATCGAAACGTCTAACTTCACGACGGCCGAGATCCGTTGTGAGAACTATACCTAAATATTTTCGCCGATAAAATACACTCTTCTTAAATTACCTACCATACCAACTTAATTATCATAAAACTGTAAAACTGGTTAATAAAAAATATCCTACCAATATATTTATATAGATCCGAAGTTTTAGATATTATTATAATTATATAGATATTAATATAATTATTTGTGTTGATGTTGTAACGGATTTAAGTGATATTTAAAATATAAAGTTCTAAACCTAAAATAGCATTGGTGCCTTGCGTTGCGAGCAAACGCGGGCAGAGAATTTTAAACTCTCGCATGAGTCGGCCATCCAGATTTTTTACCGGCCATCCATTTGTTTCCATTTCGGTCGTGGATTTGGATAATGCCAACTCTTAGAATTGTCAGCTCTAGACCTGGAGTAGCATTTTAAAATATATATTAACAACTATTTACTACTATTAACGGCTATTTACACACGTCGAACGCGGTCGCGGGTGGTGCTCATAAAGAAGAGCTTCTAAATAGCTTTGAAATGTCAGCAAGCAGCATATGACAAAAGCAAGTGGCAAATAGCCGTTTATATATTTAAAATTACTATTACCACTAGTTTTGTTATTCATGCTTACGTTTCGAAACTACAAAACTATCCTTCATGAGCATCGCTCGCGAAAATATTTTATAATTATTTCTAATCACTATAAATAGCTTAAATTCTAAAATAACATTACTTAGGCTTGCGAGTGAAGTCGCGGGCATAAGCTATCAAACACTCGCATGAGTCAGCCATCCAGATTTTTACCACCCAAAATCGGTTTCCATTTTTGTCGTGGATTTAGATAATACTTGTACATTCAAGACTTAGAAAAGCACCTTACTGAAACGTCATATATATTTAAAGTCATATTAACGGTTCGAGACGTCGTTATCTTACAAAATCGTTTGAATAAGCGTTAAAAATACATAACTTAAGATTTGATTAGTACAGTATTCAGTAAAGTAAAAAATATATTTATTCAATCATATCAGAAGGATAATTTTGAAACGTCTTAAAGCTAGGTGAATTTACGCCAGTTCCACGCGCCCCAGCCTAGAAGAATCTGACAACAAACTCGGCGCTGGGTTTCTAGCTTTTTTTGATGATCCCTATTCATCATAAAGTTTCAGTGTGGTGCCAATCGAACTAAGTGAGGCTCATGCTAAGAATATAAGAATGTACTTATGTAAAAAAGGAAAAAAAAAAATGAAAATTTAAGTATTCGAGCCCTAGGCTATCTAGGTCCCCTGTGAGTGAAGCCGCGCACAAGCAATCAAAAACTCGCATGAGTCAGCCATCCAGATTTTTTACCACCCAAAATCTGCTCCCATTTTGGTCGTTGTCCGAAATGAGAAGCAAATATGGCGACTGCAATTAGGTGAGTGCGGTCAACGACTCGAACCTTGGCATTGGCTACTTACATCACCGCCAACCTATCGATAGACCGGGAGCTTGCGTTCTTATATGATAAATTGAAGTCCTTTTATTTCTTTATAAAAACTACTATTTTCACATATCGGTATAATATAGTGAGAAGGCTCGAAAAGACTAAACCATTTGAGCTAGTAGTGTAAAATCGCTATTGACTCTAATATAAAGTGTAAAACAAATTCTAATATAAAGTGTAAAAAAAACACATGAGGAAATTGCTTCCCCTTAATAAATAGAGACAGTAAAAAAAGTGCCAATAGACAAATTCTTAGCAACTAATTTATTTTATGTCTTTTTTTTATACTTGGGGAAAATGCAAGTTACGCATACCCGACTGCGGGGTAAGCAGACGGGCTATGTCGGACTCTCGTCGCAGAGTGCGACGTCCTACCGACTAAAAAAAAACCCACGATGTTCCATCGTCCAAGACTAGGTCAACTTAAAATTACTCAATACAATCATAATAATAAAAAATAAAAGAAAACATATCGGTGAAGAGGTACCGACCGACACCATTTCGACTCAATTTCGAGAGTCAATCAGGAACGGCGCTTCCTCCGTTTTTAAAATGAATGATATGAGTAGTTCACGATAGTTTTGTTAGTAAAAAGCCTTTAATTGCCTAACAGACTTAATTCGTTTTTATTTTTTTTGTTTCTAGAAATAAGATTATGGCAAATACAAGTAAAATGCCAAATTATTTTTAGATAGCTACGATTTATTCTTATAGATATTCGAGAATAGTGCTTAAACGGGTTTGGTTGAAACTAACCTAATTATAATATACCTAACCTTGCTGTTTTTTTTTTATAATAATCTAAAAACAAATAGAATAGCTCTCGCTCTATAGACCTGTCAATAGCTAACAAAATTGGACAATTATTTTATGAGGAATATTATGTTATTATTGAATTCGGTTTTATAACCGTGGGAGCTGTTGTTTGTTTTTGAATGAAGGTGTTTAATTTATATTTTTTCAACGTCTAGGATTATAAATAAATATTGGCGGATATTTTACACAGCGCCATCTATCCCGAAACTAAGTAAGTTCGTATGAGTCAGTGGCCAACTCTGGTGACAGAGTTTCTAGACCGAAGGCCTCTGTCATGGCCTAACAACTTTGAAAAAGCCGGGAACGACTGCTTAACGTGCTAAGGGCTCAGCTGAAATTGCCACTAGCGGTCACCCATATAAATGATGACTACGCGGAACAGTGCTTAACTTCGACCCTGTCCCACTGCTGGGCAAAGGCCTCCTCTGCATCAATATTTAGTCAGGGTTCCTATATCAAGCTTTGCTTAGATTGGGGCTAGATGGCGTTGTGTAGAAATGTCCGGTAATATTTATTTTTATATTAATTGGTCTTCTTAAAATATTTTTTATTAAATAGGTTAAAATCGCGTCAAATCCACCAGACGTTGAATTCTAACGACCAGATGTGGCCGTCTCATTATGAATAATTACCATGAAATTATTTAATATTCGAGTTTGTTCGTCGATGCCCTTGAAGACGATCATTAAAACCATGAATTCACGTGAATTTATGACTAACTAAGTAGGTCTACCTGTTTGCTTTCGAAGGATTTAGATACACTGGTGGTAGGACTCTTGCTGAAGAATATAAAAAAAAATCTGATTAATTTGATTTAAATCGGATTGATTCGATTTTAGTCAGGTTTGTTTGATTTTATTATGGAACTTAGTACATTTTTTTTTAATTTTGAAAGTCAATAATTATTTCAAAAACTATTTTTTTTTATACAACTGAAGTGGTAACCAAGCGTGCGGCCCACAAGATGGTAAGCGGTTACTGTAGCCTATGGACGCTTGCAATACCATACCATACTTGATTTTAATCGCGATTTAAATCATCTCAACCATATTATTATTAATGTACTTATTATTATAAAAATATGTTGAAAAAATGACTACTAAGTAAGCAAAACGACAGGACACGTGCCCACATCAAATAAACAATTATCCAACATGGCGGCATTTAAAGATGCAATAATGCCTTTTTGCGAATTATTCATATTCGCACATTTTTTAACGTTGACGCAATTTATATAAACTAAGGTGTCGGTTGAACAAATTAATTGCGGTGTTTATCACTTTTGATTTAGAGAATAAAGTCTCTTAAATCACTATTTAAACGATGACCGATGTGGCGCGGCGGGCGAAGGTCCGCCTGCGACGCAGGTTCGATTCCCGCCTTGGGAGAAATGTTTGTACGATCTGAAAATATTTGTTCCGGGTGCTCTGGGTATTTTATATGTACTACATATTAGTTTTGCATATCGTTAAATTCCTCAACTGAAGTTTGAAGTTGAACCATTGAAAGTTTTTGCTGAAACTAAAAAAAAAAAACTTTACTGAATTTCAACTTTAATTCAACAAAGTTAAGTTTGAAATAAAAAAGGGCAAGCGTAAAGGTGCAAATCTTAGCTAAGGAACGCTCATAACGACCAATTTAAGGTTGCCGACCCGCTTATCTGCAATCTATCTCAATCACACATGCTAATTAATATTCGACAGTGTTACATATACTAAATTGTATGATACGCACGCAAAAACTACGTATCAGTAATCTATCTATGATGTAGGCGAATGAAATGTCAGGTGTAGCCAAGCCTTTTTATACTCAGTATAATCGTCTTTGTTCTCATTGATAAGAATGACAATAGTACTGAGCCAACCACTAAGGGTGAGTTGCACCATCTAACGTTAACGTCAAATTGTTCAAACGTATTGAACAATTTGATTTGAGTGCTATCGAGTCCACCAAACAATCAAGTTTACCGCTACGTATTACAAGGAAGTGCCCGAGCTAGAACCAACTAAGTCTTCAGCCTGGACCCTAAAAGCTACAATGTATGCGAATAGTTGTGAGCCGGACTCAGATAGCGGCAAGCACAGGTCAGCCCGAATACAGAGATTAACTTATTTAAGTGTTTATCTTTGGTTACTTCGATAATGTTAAGCATTATCATTAAGCATTATTACTGGATGGTAACACGCAAGTGATATCTATGATGTTGCAAGCGTGGCACCGTACTGAAGCTTTATGATGAAGAGGGATCATCAAAAAAAAGCTAGGAACCCAGCCGAGTTTATTGTCAGATTCTTCTAGGCTAGGCTTCTAGGGGCGCGTGGAATTGGCGTAAATTCACCTAGCTCTAAGACGTTTCAAAATGATCTTTGTGATATGATTGAATAAATGTACAGGGTCATTCTTTATCAACCTGACAAACTTAAGGGATAGGTTCCATTAAGTTATAGGATTTATATTTTGTCTTAAAATTCGCAAGTAAACAAAAAAAAATCGATTACTTTTTCTGCTCAATTATTATTTATCATTGTTGGGAATCGAGATAAGCTGCGTAATAATGAAATATTCGAGTGTGCGCGCCCCGTAGCGGATCATTGACACGCGCAGGTCAAGGACGCGCGAGTTATTGACCCGCGGATCATTGACGCGCGGGTCACTGACTCGTGCCGAGCGCTGCCTTTTCGATTTCTTACAAGGATAACTAATTATTTAGCAGAATTACATAGGTTTTTTTTTTTAAATAAAAAAAAATGTGTGGAACCTATCCCTTATGTTTGTCAGGTTGATATGTTTTACTTACATACTTACTTTACGTGCATAGGCTACGGTAACCGCTTAAGATCAAGTGGGCCTTACGCTTGGTTGCCACTTGGTTGCCACATTGACAGCTAGGCGATACGTTTACATTTACTATTGTCAAACGAGTTTGTCGTGCTAAGCACTCTGTAGAAGATTGCTAACATACTGACAGATAAAAACAAATTTTCCCAGACCTAAAGCAGAGCTACCTAACGCTTCGTAAGTAACTTCGTATGAGTCAGTGGCCAACTCTGGTGACAGAGTTTTTGGGCCGCCCGAAGGCCTCTGTCATAGCCTAAAAACTTTGAAAAAGCCGGGACCGACTGCTTAACATGCCCTCCGAAGCACGGGAGCGCTCAGTTGAAATTGCCACTGGCGGTCACCCATCCAAATGGTGATTACGCGGAACAGTGCTTAACTTCGTTTAAGTTGTTCTGTTCAGAACAACTTAGCCAGCTACGCTACGAGCGCTCCGAGAATAATTTAGTGTGACAGTGTGATTAGAGTGATAGTGTGATAATAAGTCAACGAACAAACCAACAGACGTAATTTACATACGTACGTACATGTCAGATTTAATAATTATTATCGAATTGCACTATAATTTTTCTGGGAATATGCATTATAAGGTCAGTTATAGTTCGCACAGCGGATCTAGGCTTCCGTGAAGTTAGCTGTTTGTGATACGCAAAGATAATTTAGTTTGAAAAAGCTCCATTGCGCATCGAAACGGCTAATTTCACGATGGCCGAGATCCGCTGTGTGAGAACTATACAAGAGTCATAAAATTTAAAGATAACGTAAATGCGTAACTGACCTAGTCTCACAGATAAACTTTAATCGCGACATATTTATCGATACATTTTTTTGCATTTTCTGTTGCCAAGACGCAATAGATTGATCGACATACTTTGTAGCTAGAATGAGGAGTTTTCGTCTCAAGTTATTAAAAAAAAAAGCTGTCTATTTAGATAGCGGTATTTCAACTGGCGAGCCCAAGAGAATGTAAGCACAACGTTTGGCGAGCTAAGGTGAATGTGTAGGGAATTCAACATTGGTTGCTCCTGCTGTCACTGTCTGTCATACCTCTGGCTGGTGTCAAAGTCATAGTACGTACTACGTAGTACATTAACTTTGGTCGTACTCGAATTAAATTATTTTGCCTCAAGCAGGACATGAACCCACAACCTTCCGCTTGACACGAGATGGAACAAAAACGGAGTTAACAACTTTTTTCTTGTTTCGATAACCTTTTCCAGTATGGCAGTAGGGCAGATAGCGCCATTTGTCAAAGCAATCGAAACTACTTTTTTTTTTAAATCTCGAATCGAAAACCCTCATTGCAAAACATATTTTATGTTTACTCTAGCTTTACTTTTTTAGATTACTATGCTCTGGTGGTCTAGTGGTGACCCTGCTTTCCGATCCTAAGGTCATGGGTTCGAATCCGGTCGTGCACCAATGTATTTCTATTCGAAAAACTTGGTTTAATCGATGTAACAAAAGTTCTTGCTAAAAAAGTAAGGTAGTTAGTGGGCATTTAAAGAGGTTGATCTTTCAATTAACCTTTATGATAAACAACGTGGATTGTCCAGCATTTTTTATTTATTTATCTTGAAGTTTCTGTACCGCGTCTACTCTACGTTCAGTCATGACACCCCATTGCTCATTGTTCTAGTAGATTCCAATCGCATTCTGATCCAAACCGTTATTGGACGTAGAAAAACTGCACTCATATCTGGCGATAGCGAATCAATATCATAATTTTATTATCAACTAAATTACTACTAATATATTTGAAGATCAACTACTTCATTAGCATAATCAGCAATATAATGCTCCTACTAGTTGGTTTGACGACCGATGTGGCGCAGCGGGCGCAAGTCCGCGGAGGTTGCGGCTTCGATTCCCGCCTCGGGTCAAATGTTTGTACGATCTACAAATATTTGTCCCGGGTGTTCTAGGTATTTTCTATATACATATAATAAAAAATATCTATCTATGTATTGTATTAAGTATACATCAGTCATTTATTACCCATAACCTAGGTTCAGTGGAATTGTCGTAAAGGAACAACATCCATCCGAACAAAGGAAAATACTTACCTACGCATTCATCATGACAGCCTTCTTATGTTCCCACTGCTGGGACACTGGCCTACTCTCAGGCGAGAGTGATTGGGTCTTAATCCACCACGCGGACCCAATGCGGATTGGTGGATGGCACATGTCTTTGAATTTTTAGTTCTTGGACATGCCGGTTTCCTCACGATGTTTTCCTTCACCGTATCAGAGCACTGGCATTGCGCACATAAATTTTTCGAACTGTAAAATCCATTGGTGCACGACCGGGTTTGAACCCACTACCTTAGGATCGGAAGGCGGGGTCACTACCACTAGACCACCGGTGCTCTACCTACGCATTACTACACTCTATTCTTTTACAAGCCTTCTGACCCCCTATTCATGGTCGCTTATCATCTTAGACGCTCATCCATATTTTTGCTCATATTTTTGTAACGCCAATGAACTAAAGTGACTATGTATTAAGGGGTAATCTAACTAAGTAGGTATTATAAACTTACTAAGTAGGAATTCGTTACTTAAGTACCAGTATTGGTCTGTAATTTTTCAAGGAAATAAACAAATTTCAAATTTCAAAAAAAAAAAAAATCTAATCTTTTGCATTTATAATATTAGTGTGATGAAGAACTGGCGGTACTATTTTGACGATAACGCTACCCTATAACGGGAATAACCAGACAGCGTTCCGTCGCGAATGGTCGAATTCGCAATCGGTCAACTGACTGAAAAACCGTCAAAATCGCGATCGGTCATAATAGCGATTAGTCCATATCTCGAGCCGACGAAATAGCGATTGGTCCATATCTCGAACTGTCAAAGTAGCGATTAGCCTTTATCGCGAATGGTCAAATTCACAAAATTATCTAATCGCAAACGGTCATATTAGTTAGTTTATTAGTTACGAAATGTCACTGTAACCATACCATTATTGCACAGCGCACGAGAATGCTGGCCTCTATCCGGATTCCCCAACGATCTATCTTTGGATGCTGCTACTAATAATATAGTAGAGTAGTCCGTCACAGCTTCGCGCGGGTGCAATTAAACCGCACCCGTGCGAAACCGGGCCAGTCGCTAGTTATAAATATAATAATAATAATAATAATAAAACTTTATTTCAGGCAACATTAGAAAAGTTACAGGTGTAAAATACTTATTCTACGGCCCAACTAAGAATACATATTTTATAATATTAAAACGAAACTATTTATTAGGCACAGTGAGATGCGACGTGCCTATATATATAGCCTATGTTACTCAGGATAATGTAGCATTCTAATGGTGAAACTGAGCACTGGTGGTCTAGTGGTAGTGACCCCGCCTTCCGATCCTAAGGTCGTGGGTTCAAATCCAGTCGTGCACCTATGGATTTTTCGCTACAAAAAATGTATGTGCGCAAGGCCAGTGCTCTCATACGGTGAAGGAAAACATCGTGAGGAAACCGGCATGTCCAAGAACTTAAAATTCGAACATGTGCCATCCACCAATCCGCATTGGGTCCGCGTGGTGGATTAAGACTCTCGCTGGACACAGTGAATGTGGAGCGCTCGTGACGTAGCTGGCTAAGTTATTCTTAACAGATCAACGAAGTTAAGCACTGTTCCGCGTGGTTATCATTTGGATGGGTGACCGCCAGTGGTAATTTCATCTGAGCGCTCCCGTGCGTTGGAAGGCACGTTAAGCAGTCGGTCCCGGCTTTTTCAAAGTGGTTAGGCCATGACTTCGGGCGGCCTAGAAACTCTGTCACCAGAGTTGGCCTCTGACTCATACGAACGAACGAACGAACGAACAAGTACAGTAAATCAGTGATGGGATATGTTGACACTGCTCGCTTCGGTAGATGATCGCCTTAAGCGCCAAGATTCAGGTCCAGAACATCCCTAAATCGCAGTTTACAAACTGTGATCGTATCCCGCCCACGAACAACAATAAATAGACTTTGTTTACCGCACGTTAAACTAGTTACGACTAGTGATGGGACATCTCCCGGCTATTAGGTTATACTCTGATTAGTGCCTCATGTGTTTTTAGAGGATTCATGTTTTTAAGGTGGCAAACAAGTATACTTGTACCGTATACGGTTCACCTGCCTTCCATGGTTCCTATCTAATTATATATACACAAACTATACATACATACCATATCTGTATATACCATTAGAGTCAGGGGCCAACTCGGATGAGTTTTTAGGCCGCCCGAAGGCCTGTGTCATGGCCTAACAACTTTGAAAAAGCCCGTACCCTCCGAAGCACGGGAATCGCGCATTACCACTCTAAGACAAAAATTAAGTCAAGTCAAAATTAAAGTCAACTCGAGTCTCTTTTTTTCAATATTCCAAGTTCTACGCTAAATATTGGAAGAAACATAAAATCACTTCTATACACTGAAGACATAAGGTTTAAGATACCAATTTTCACTTGGGGTGTCCGTCCGTCTATAATCCGTCTTTTATTCAAATTTTCCAATTTTCATCAGGCAACCCTAGCAACCATACATTCGGCAACTAAAGTAGAATAAACTGACATTTTACTGTCTATAGATGCTGTTAAAACTGTCAAAACCAACAAGTAAGATGTATTTTATTTATTTCCTAGGGTTTATTGGTGATTTGGGTTATCATAGAGAATCGTGAGAACCCTGCCTTGATAATTAAGGTGAGGGTTTGGTTTCCATCGAGTTTGGTCGAATCCAACCTAATAGGGTTAGGTATGGCAACACTTGGATACATTACTCCCTCTTCTGCAAGCAAAACATTTAATCGCGAATAGCGAAGAATTTAAATAGATCGATTCAAGACGGTTTTCTTTTTGTACTACTTTCATTGTCTTAACAAAACTTTTAAAACACAAATCAGTTTAGACAGCCTGATTTCATCATTGCCGCCTATAAAAACTTCTTGTCATTTTGACCCAGTTGGAAATGAATGATATACCGATACCGTGCCACTGTATGCTACTCTGTGCCTCGATAACTAGCGTAGGCAGGTACTGTTGCAACATTTCGACCGTACCGTCAGCAGAACAGCGTAGATCAGAGTTCATAAATGAACTAGAGTCAAAGTTGAGTTTGAGTACTAATGGTCTAATTTTGAAAGCGATAAACGATAACTGACAAAAATATCGTAGCTCTACTTATGTCAGTGACAACGTAGATCAGATATTAAAATAATTAATTAATTAGAGCATAAATAAAAATATTTAAAAATGCTGGACAATCCACACTTCATCATCTAGCCCCAAGCTAAGCAAAGCTTGTGTTATGGGTACTAGATGACTGATATATTAAATACAATACAATATATAGATAGATAGATAAGTACATGCTATGCTGAGTTTGGAGCTAGATAGCCCCAAAAATGTAAGTTTTTTTTTTATGTCAGCAAGTGACAAGACAATCATCAGGCGCCCACCTGATGTTAAGCACCACGCCTGACTATTACAGATGCAGTGCCACCCAAAGCTTAAAGTTTTTAAGTGTTTGCGTGGCACTGCACTGCGCTTATCACCCCGAGACATTGTTGTTAAGTCTCTTTCGCCCAGTAATTTCACTTGCTACAGTGCCCTTCAAACCTAAACACAGTAATGTTTGCAATTACTGCTTGGAGGTAGAATATCTGACACTGCGGTGATACCCACCAAGACGGACTCTTGCTGAAGAGTCCTACCACCAGGTAAACGTCAAGATTTATTTAATTTAGAGCGTTGTTTTGCTAGCTGTACATCCGGTTAGTAGTGCCGTAGTACGTAAACGTGTAGCATGCAGCTCGACGCGTTATTAACTTGTTATCAGTGCACGGTTACGGACTGGTTCTAGTTTCCTACACGGGTGAATACGTCACACCATCCCCCTAGACTCAACTTCCTCGTAGTGTACCATGACTTCAATAATTATTAATTTCATGGTACAACATTTTTTGACAATTCAGTTTAGGTCCTAATTTGAATCGCTCTAAGAGTTCATGGTATGGGGGCAGATTGAAATTTACCATTTTAACTAAATAAACTATTTTAGTTATGTCTACAAATAATCATTACAAATTAGTAGGGGAGTCGTTCATTAGGTTAAAGTCAAAATAAAAGTAAAGGTGTTCGTAGAATACTTTATTATTAACAAATTAAAGATTTAAGAATAAGAATAAGAATAAGAATATTTTTATTGTAAAACTGTTATAAATGTAAGATGGTAAAATTAAAAATACAAAAATAGTCCAACAGTTTGCCCTTTTCGGACGTACAATATGCATTTGTAGCAAAAGCTTGCAGTAATTCTAAAAACCGTAGGCGAGTCGTCCAATAGGCGTTTCAAGCAATAGTGCAAACATCCAATAGCTTAATAAAACATTAGGTTAATCGTCCGATAGTGCAATCAACTATAGTCTAATTAAAATTAGGTGAATTAACCAATAGTTGAGTCGACCAATATGCATTATGAACATAGGTGAATCGACCGTAGTTATATCGAGAGTAGTTGTAATGACCATAGTTCAATTGATATGTAACCCAGAATAGATATCAGAATACATACAGAATGACTTCTTCTACTGAAGCTATTCTTACTGCTATTGTGTGAATATTTTTACTGATTTTACTAATTTTTACATAGAATCAACATTGGAATTAACTTTTTTTTTAGTTTTTTTTTTAAATATCACTTTTACTAAATTTTTCACTCGTTTGATAAATTTCTAAATTTTAATTGTGTATTTGTACCTATTATATATACAGGGTCATTCATTATCAACCTGACAAACTTAAGGCATAGGTTCCACACCTAAAAAAAATATATATGAACCTATAATTTTTTTTTTTTATGTATGTTTTGTCTTAAAAATCACAAGTAAACAAAAAAAAATCGATTACGTTTTTCCGCTCAATTATTATTTATCATTGTTGGGAATCGAGTTAAGCAACGTAATAATGAAATATTCGAGTGTGCGCGCCCCGTAGCGGATCAAGGACACGCGCAGGTCATATTTTTTATATAGTATTTTGTATTTTACTAGTAATATTTGTTTAATGAAATCCACTCAGTATTTGTGTTTTAAATTTAATGAAGTACCTAATTCAAATCTTACTTTGTCTTTAATTATAAATGTTTGCTCGGCGGAGGGCATTAGTATGCCATTCCACAGGCTTCCTAGTTTGGGTACTAATGGTGTCCAGTAGAATAATATAATAATATTGTAATTGCAATAATTGATATATTATGTTATAACGTTTGTTGTGATTTACAATAAATTTCATTTCATTTCTTTTCATTTCAATGGCCACTACCTACCTCCCACCGGTTTTACTTACCCCACCCCGGTCGCGAGTTTGCCACACACTCACTGCACCTTTCGCCGGCACAGAAGTTATGGGCTTTGGGCACGCGTTATTTTTGATTTTGTGTAGGTCCAAGCGCGCGCATGCCAGCGCGAGCGAATGTATGCTATCTCGCTCTTGCTAATAATTGGACGCGTGCCTAATTATAACATTAGCACACCCCAGACACTCTCACTAAATTGTATGAAACAAAAGTTTCGTAATCACCACATGCATAGTTTGTGTACGTAAACGGTGCAGTTCTATGTGTGAGTGTCAAGGTTGGCCTTGCAAGAGCGAGAGGTCACGCTTTTGCGCGCTCTTTCTGTGCCGGCGATGTGTTCGTGGGGTACCAGCAAACTTGCGACTGGGGTGGGGTAAGTAAAACCGGTGGGAGGTAGGGAGTGGCCATTCTGTACGTAGTACTAATATCTGTTCTGTGACATTAGTGTGAATAGTAAGAGTAAGATTGTAAATTACACATCGTTGCAACATTTGTGTATATCCTGTGTTATTTTACGACGACGGTGCAGTAAACTGCTGTGTTTACAAAATGTACGTACATTTTGTACCGATCTTATGTCTGTTTGTATGGTAAATATAGGTATTGATTTGGCGATTAGATTCGGAATGAGTAGGGTTGCCTTTGATTTGAATAGTGTGATTTCACATTGATTTAATTTACGACCTTGAAACAAAAAAAAACTCATTTTAGCGTCGGATTTGAAAGACAAAACAAGAGGCCTTCGAAGCGGCCTATAAACTCTGTCGCAGAGTTGGCCACTGACTGCAATACTCATACCCTCATACGAACTTACTTAACAGAGGTTTAAAGTAGATACTTTTTTGTCGCCCGCTTGATCTTAAGCCTGACCATAACAGATGCAGTGCCACCACAAAGCTTACAGTTTTTAAGTTCTGCGTGGCACTGCACTGCTGTCATCACCCCGAGATGTTGAAGTCTCTTTCGCCCAGTTATTAAACTTCTATTCAATTTCACATACAGTTTTTTTTATTTATTTATTTATTTAACTAGAACGGTGCATATCCAATTATACTAATTATTAAAATTAATGACAATACTAATACTAATAACATAAAAACAAAAATCAAATGAATTAAAAACAAAATTAAAACATTAAACATTAAAAATAATAATTAAATTTTACACTATCTTAGGTCTAACAAAATTAAATACATATCAATCTAAATTTCAAAAAGTAAAGATGCTTGCACACTACTGCTTGGAGGTAGAATATCTGTCACACTATCACACTAATCACACTTATCTACTCGTATATCTATACTAATATTATAAAGAGAGAAAATTTGTATGTTTGTTTGTTACGAATAAACTCAAAAACTAGTGGTCCGATTTCAAAAATTCTTTCACCATTAGAATGCTACATTATCCCTGAGTAACATAGGCTATATCTTTTACTAGCGACCCGTCCCCGGTTTCGCACCGGGTGCTTAAGTTTTCATTGCACCCGCGCGAAGCTGGGGCAGATTGGCTAGTAATATTATAAATGCGAAAGTTTGGATGTTTGGATGTTTGTTTGTTCCTCTATTAACTCGACAACCACTGAACCGAATTGGCCGAAATTTTAAACATTAATAGATAATGACCGAGAGCAACGCTGGTCTAGTGGTAGTGGTAGTGATTTTTCTGTTCGATAAAATTATGTACGCAATGCCAGTGCTCTCATACGGTAAAGGAAAACATCGTGAGGAAACCGGCATGCCCAAGAACTAAAAATTCGAAAGACATGTGCCATCCACCAATCCGCATTGGGTTCGCGTGGTGGATTAAGACCCAATCACTCTCGCCTAAGAGTAGGCCAGTGTCCCAGCAGTGGGAACATCAGAAGGCTGTCATGATGACCGGGAAATAGGACATAGTCTTTTTCCCGGAAACAAGTACGGTTCCCGAGTTCCACGCGAACGAAGCCGCGGGTAACTTAGTTTCATCTGTGGTTATGTTAACGAACTGGGGGCTTATTCGCTATGATCTAGGAGATTCCGTACCAATAACGTGTAACTTACTAACGTGTTCGATACGTGTCATGGTGTGAAATTGTAAAATTGTTTTCCGTTTCTGTGTTGTTTCAATAGCGATAAAAATAAAAAATAAATAATGCTGGACAATTAACACAGCATCATCTAGCCCCAAGGTGAGCTGCTGTTAAACAGAGCTGTATTATGGGTACTAGATGACTGATATATATTTAATACAATACAATACATAGATAGATATTTTTTATTATACATAGAAAACACCCAGAACACCCGGAACAAATATTTGCAGATCTTACAAACATTTTCCCAAGGCGGGAATCGAACCCGCAACCTCTGCGTCGCAGGCGGACCTTCGCCCACCGCGCCACATTGGTCGTCAAAGCGATAGTTTCGCTATCGATAGGTTGACTTTGTTAAACAATCAGACGAGCCCCAAAACGTGGCTCGTCGACAACGATTCCTCGCAGATATCGTAACCAGCCCGCATTTGGTCATAGCGAATAAGGCTCCTGATAATTTCGTGGAGCACTTAGCATATCGCGCGCAATCGGGGAAAACCATGACAATAACGAGTAGGTATTTACGTAGGTATTCTAAGACCACGCCTGGGCATAAAAGGAGCGGGCGTTGAACTTGCTTGAAGGTAAAACTATATAATATAATATACGATATATTAAGCAATCAATCAATCAATACATTTATTGCTGTCATATGGTACATTATGTAGTTGTTACAGAATAAGTAGTATCACACATGAACCCTGTTATTAGGGTATTGCAACATGGAGAAAGGCCGAGGTTTATGCATTAGGTATTCATGTTAAAAAAGAAGATAGATAGGTAAGTATGTCATGAATTGAATGATAATGTTGGTACCTAATAATAAATAAAATTGTTAGTGACGATTCATAATGATAGCTTATAAAATTAATATTCATGCAAAACTGATCATTTTTATATAGTTTTTTTTGTATTAGATTAATGTTAATAAGTATCAAAATAATATAATAATAATTGTCATGTCATGTCAGAAAATATGAATAATAATAGTCATTGGTCAATAAAATCAATTATTAATAGTAACTAATGTCATTATAATAATTGTGTTGGTATACTATTGAATTCAGTAGGTAATTAGTCTAGGTATTCTCTACGGTCAAGCATCATCATATCAGCCAATAGACTTCCATCACAGAGCTTCCATGTTAGACATTAATAAAAACTAGTAGTCTAGTGCACAGTTTTTTTAAATTTCTCATCATCATCATCATGACAGCCTTCTAATGTTCCCACAGCTGGGACACTGGCCTAAATTCGTGGCGTAAATTCACCTAGCTATAAGACTTCAAAATGGTCCTTGTGATATGACTGAAAAAACATGTTTTTTACTTTACTTTACTTACTTTACTATGAACTCTGCGTCGTTCTACGCTCTGCTTCGCTCTTCTACTACGCTCTTTGTTCTGCTACGCTCTCCGCTCTGCTTCGTTCTACGCTCTGCCTGCTTCGCTCTTTGTTCTGCTACGCTCTCCGCTCTGCTTCGTTCTACGCTCTGCCTGCTTCGCTCTTTGTTCTGCTACGCTCTCCGCTCTGCTTCGTTCTACGCTCTGCCTGCTTCGCTCTTTGTTCTGCTACGCTCTCCGCTCTGCTTCGTTCTACGCTCTGCCTGCTTCGCTCTTTGTTCTGCTACGCTCTCCGCTCTGCTTAGCTCTCCGCTCCTGAAAAGTCAACCCTCCTACAATAACGGTGATTATGTTAATTCCTAATAGGTTTTCGTACTTATTATTAGCTTGTATCGTAATAGCTTTTTCATATTTTTGCATATCGCTTGACAATCGTGTGATATTTTGCATTTAAAAATGCGGGTTTCGTGATATACAAAGTTGAAATTTTCTTTTTTGCTCCATAATTAGATCGTTTACGGCACTGGTATTTGTAAAGAATTTTTATTAGGTTAAATTGGTTTGAAATGACTAAATAATTTTTAAGTTACCCTAAGGCTGCGTTTCCACCAGAGCAAAGCGAGGATGTGTAGCGAGATTGTGTTTGTTGCTCGATACACATCCTCGCACATCTCTGGTGGAAAAGCAGCCTAAGCCGGGTTTGGGACGGCTTGGCCAAGTATCAGCTTGAGGCGTTGAAGTCAATTGAGAGAAGGGCTAAGAGGCTAATTGGCAACGACACGCTTACCAACACTAAGCTTCAGAGCCTTGAGCATCGCCGCAAAGTTGCCAGTTTGTCGGTTTTTTACCGGATACATTTCGGAGAGTGTGCTTCTGAATTACACGATCTCATTCCCCCATCTCCTTTCCATCATCGGACGACTGGACATACGGCAAAGCGTCATCGCTTCATGGTCGAGATCCCACCAATGCGCACTAAGCGATATGCATCATCATTTCTCCTGCGCACCGCCAAGGAGTGGAATTCTTTGCCAGAGTCTGTGTTTCCTGATACTTATAACCTGGGTGTCTTCACGAGTGAATAGGTTGCTCTTAGGCAAGCGTGCTCCACCGTAGACCACATCATCGCTTAACATCAGGCGAGATAGTGGTCAAGCGCAAGCCTATTGTAAATAAAAAAATAAAAAATTAAAAAGTTTTCAACAAATGCGAGGACCCAGTATTACAGTACCACTGTGATATAAAATCAAAAACTTTAACCACAGTTCTTGTATGATTGTATTGCTATGATGTCGTCGGTCCATTGTGTCGAGGGCCGTCATTTTTGTCTCCAAGTTCATTCGCAGTCACCATTCTAGAACGTATTTTATTGAAAACTAGCGACCCGCCCCGGCTACGGACGTGTGCTAAACTATACTTCCTTCCTCTTGAGTCACTGTATCTAATTGATAATATACTCAATACAATACATAGATAGATATTTTTTAATATATATTATATAGAAAATATCCAGAACACCCGGATATTTGTAGATCGTACAAACATTTGACCCGAGGCGGGAAACGAACCTGCAACCTCCGCGACGCAGGCGGACCTGCGCCCGCTGCGCCACATCAAAATGTAAGTATAAAACAAGTATGTTACCAAGTTACCTGGTGGTAGAACTCTTCAGCAAGAGTCCGTCTTGGTGGGTACCACCGCAGTGTCAGATATTCTACCTCCAAGCAATAAGTGCAAACATTACTGTGTTTAGGTTTGCGTGGCACTGTAGCAAGTGAAATTACTGGGCGAAAGAGACTTAACAACAATGTCTCGGGGTGAGTGCCACGCAAACACTATAAAACATTAAGCTTTGGATGGTACTGCATCTGTTATAGTCAGGCGTGGTACTTAACATCAGGTGGTCGCTTTGATTGTCCTGTCACTTGCTGACATAAAAAAAAATTTAGAGACATAAAAACAACAATTTCGCATATATAATTATAATATTATGAATTGGAACCTAAACTTTCAGTTCAATATGTATTAGTAGATAGCTCTGCCGTAAAGGTGACCTTTCCGGAACGGCAGAAGGCTCTACTTCCGGCGCGGCGGACACCGGACATTCTTCCCATAGCACTGTTCGTTATGCTATGATGGGTCGTCGCCCGCGTAACCTTTGCATGCCTTAATTATTTATACTGCACAATATATAGCCAATGAAGAGCACCGGTGGTCTAGTGGTAGTGACCCCGCCTTCCGATCCTAAAGGCGTGGGTTCAAACCCGGTCGTGGACCAATGGATTTTTCTGTTCGAAAAATTTATGTGCGCAATGCCAGTGCTCTCATACGGTGAAGGAAAACATCGTGAGGAAACCGGCATGTCCAAGAACTAAAAATCCAAAAGACATGTGTCATCCACCAATCCGAATTGGGTCCGCGTGGTGGATTAAGACCCAATCACTCTCGCCTGAGAGTAGGCCAGTGTCCCAGCAGTGGGAACATTAGAAGGCTGTCATGATGATATATAGCCAACATGTAATCCTAAGAATATTATAAAGGGAAAAGTTGTTTGTATGTTTGTGGGAGCATCACGCACGCTCGACTGAACGGATCTTTATACAATTTTAAGAGTAGTAGAGTTCTCTGTGATAGAGCTCGTCCGGGGAAAGACTACCACCATACCTATATCTGCCGCAAAGCAGTAATGCTCGCATTGCTGTGTTCCGGTGTGAAAGGTATGGTTTCCGGTGAAATTACTGGCACATGAGGCTTTCGATCTTAGCCTCAAGGAGGCAACCCGCAAGTGATACCTCTGGTATTGCAAGCGTCCATAGGCTGCGGTAACCGCTTACTATCTTGTGGGCCGTACGCTTGGTTGCCACTTCAGTTGTATAAAAAAAAATGGCACAGGCATAGATTATGGTCTGGAATAGCATATAGACTACTTTTTATTCCGGGTTCCTGTGGGATAAGAATTGCTTAACCGCGGGTAAGACCACGGGGCGCTGCTAGTTACAAATATTTTTTATACCACTAAAGTGGCAACCAAGTGTACGGCCCACTTGATTGTAAGCGGTTACCGTAGCCTAGAGCACTGGTGGTCTAGAGAGCACTGGTGGTCTAGCGGTAGTGAGTCCGCCTTCCGATCCTAAGGTCGTGGGTTCAAATCCGGTCGTGCACCAATGGGTTTTTCGCTACGAAAAATGTATGTGCGCAATGTCAGTGCTCTCATACGGTGAAGGAAAACATCGTGAGGAAACCGGCATGTCCAAGAACTAAACATTCGAAAGACATGTGCCATCCACCAATCCGCATTGGGTCCGCGTGATGGATTAAGACCCAATCACTCTCGCTGGAGAGTAGGCCAGTGTCCCAGCAGTGGGAACATTAGAAGGCTGTCATGATGACCGTAGCCTATAAAAATATGTATATATTTTGCTTAAATCGCATTTCACATTTTTCAACCGATCTGGTGTAAACTTGGTTCTGTGACTTTCAAAGACATTGATGCTCGAAGATGACATTAGAATACTAGCAGTCCGTCCCAGGATGCAATCAAACCGCATCCGTGCCAAGCCCGAGCGGGTCGCTAGTATTAATGTAGCCTATGTTACTCAAGGATAATGTAGCATTCTAATAGTTAAAGAATTTCTGAAATCGGACCAGTAGTTTTTAAGTTTATTCATAACAAACAAAAATACAATTCTTCTTATACAAAAATATAAATTATTATAGATTATAGATGTTAGTTTTTTTATTGGAGGCGTATTTTCTCCAAAGGGCAAAAAGGGGGCTCCTTATATCTCCGCCTGTTAAGATCCGATTTCAATGGTTTTTGTTTTATTTGAAAGATAATAACTTGAAGTTGGTCTCATCAAAATTTGGTGAAGATCTGATGAGGATCTGCAGCGTTTTGAACATCTCCTCAAAATGCAGTAATTAAATAAGTTTGTGCTTGCGAGGTCTTCGATTCGGAGAACTGCCCCCCTACCATGAACTCTTAGAGCGATTCAAATTAGGACCTAAACTTTGTATCATGAATTCAATAATTATTAATTTCACGGTACAACATTTTTGACAATTCAGTTTAGGTCCTAATTTGAATCGCTCTAAGAGTTCATGGTAGGGGGGCTGCAAGTATATTCGTACTAAGCAACAGAGCCTACCGTATTTTGTATGAGGTCAACGACATTAGCAACCTTTGATAGCATGTTAAAATGTACTTAGTAGGCAAGTACATCGTGGTGAATCGGCGAAATGTATGTTTGCTTTGCCAACGTATATTATGCTTAGTGGAACGCCCCGTGACATTGTGCGCGTTGAGTTAGTTCACATTAATCTATATCTATACTATTAATTAATATGCTATTAAACTATTGATTTGTATTTTTGTATTTTTGTATGTTACGAAGAAACTCAAAAACTACTACTACTACTTATGACAGGATGACGCCTCCTGCAAACGATAGGCCTCCTGCAAAGATTGTCATGTTCATTATCATCATCATCATAACAACTCACAACATAACAACATAACAACGGAGCGTAGCTGGCTAAGTTGTTCTTAACAGATCAACGAAGTTAAGCACTGTTCCACGGTGTCATCATTTAGATGGGTGACCGCCAGTGGCAATTTCAACTGAGCGCTCCTGTGCTTCGGGGGGGCACGTTAAGCAGTCGATCCCGGCTGTTTTAAAGTTAGGCCATGACAGAGGCCTTCGGGCGGCCTAGAAACTCTGTCACCAGAGTTGGCCACTGACTCATACGAACGAACGAACCGGTACTTCTCCCGCTAAGGTCTACATCCGTCAGTAAGTAGACCACACAGTAAGATCCCATGAGAATAGATATTACAATTTTACTGACGTTCTTTCTGTCCTTGACTGGAAATCACCCAAAATCAAGAGTAGAGTACTTTGTGATAGAGCTCGTCCGCGAAGTACTACCAGTACTACCATACCTATTTCTGCCAGAGCTCGTCCGCGAAGTACTACTATACCTATTTCTGCCGCCAAGCAGTAATGCTCGCACTGCTGTGTTCCGGTTCGAAAGGTATGGTTTCGGTTCTGGTAAACTTGGGTAGTACCTACTTTAAAAAAACCACTGTTGAAAAACGGATTATTATTTTTTTTCGTTTCGCCACTTCGCATTTACGACGATTTATACAATTTATAAAAAAAAATTACGTAACTCTACTTAATAATTAGTTATCCTTGTTAGAAATCGAAAAGGCAGCGCTCGGCACGTGTCAGTGACCCGCGCGTCAATGAACCGCGGGTCAATAACCCGCGCGTCCTTGACCTGCGCGTGTCATTGACCCGCTACGGGGCGCGCACACTCGAATATTTCATTATTACGTCGCTTAACTCGATTCCCAACAATGATAAATAATAATTGAGCGGTAAAACGTAATCGGGTTTTTTTTTGTTTACTTGGGATTTTTAAGACAAAACATTTTTATGTAATTACAGGGTCATTCATTATCAACCTGACAAACTTAAGGGATAGGTTCCACACATAAAAAAATAAAATATGTACCTATAATTATTTTTTTTACATCTTCGCTACCCACAGGTTAACTGGTAGATAATGCTGTCTAGCATTAAGTTCGCCTTTGTAAGCGTATTTTAAGTTGTGCAATAAGTTATTTTCTATCTATCTATATATCTATTATTATTATTAATTTATTGCGTAATTATTAAATAGCCTTGGCTTAAAAACATAAATGGCAACATAAACGTTTTATGGTAAAATGCATAATATTCATGGTGATTTTGAAGCACAATCGTTAAAATAAGAATCTAGAACGCTAACGATAAGCGCATACCATATAACACCATAAACTCACTGTGTTACACCATAAGTAGTTATTTAGCGCTAAAGTAAGTTTGTATGAGTCAGTGGCCAACTCTGGTGACAGAGTTTCTAGGCCGCCCGAAGGCCTCTGTCATGGCCTAATAACTTTGAAAAAGCCAGGACAGACTGCTGAACGTGCCCTCCGAAGCACGGGAGCGCTCAGTCGAAATTGCTACTAGCGATCACCCATCCAAATGATGACTACATGGAACAGTGCTTAACTTTTCGCCAGCTACGTCACGAGCGCTCCAGCTACGTCACGACTCACGAGCGCTAGATCATAATGATTACTTATGAATGGACGAATAGCTAAACGTTCGCTTACACCTTACCAAGGGCACACTGGATCACAGGAAACGTTAACAATGACGTCACTGCATTCCCTTAGAGGAGGAAAACCGAGCCGATTCTCAGAACGCATCCATCGTTGTTTTATTTATAAACGACTACTTTGCTTGAATAATAATCTTGTAGTACACAAAAATCATCTATAAATGCATGTAAATAAGGATGTCTATTGACATTAGATGATGAAAATAATGCAAGTGAATGGAATAAGCGGGTAAATTACGTAATTAATGTATTATTTTGAGAGAATTGTGGTTTTGAGTGCATTGTGGTTATAATAAATGTAGTATTTTGTTGTATTATGCCTCCACAGATTTGTTTTTAAAAATTTCTCGACATGTCAGTGAAACTATTTTATTATTGGTTAAGCATTGGTGTTAAATCCATACTGAGTTACTGTTATAGCAATAACAATGAGGAAAACCAATGAGATCAAATATCACGGTATAATAAATCTATTTGATCCTCAATCATAAAATTATAGTTCAGTTACACGTAATTTTTTATTTAAATATAAAAAAAAAAGTTTAGAAAAAAAAAGTATAAGTATTTTTTTTTTTATGTGTGGAACCTTAAGTTTGTCAGGTTGATAATTAATGATCTTATATATATATATATATTTTATACAACTGAAGTGGCAACCAAGCGTACGGCCCACAATATGGTAAGCGGTTACCGCAGCCTATGGACACTTGCAATACCAGAGGTATCGCTCGCGGGTTGCCACCTTGAGGCTAAGATCGAAAGCCTCATGTGCCAGTAATTTCACCGGAAACCATACCCTACAAACCGGAACACACTAATGCGAGCATTACTGCTTGGCGGCAGAGATAGGTATGGTGGTAATCCTTCCCCGGACGAGCTCTATCACAAAAAACCCTACTACTCTTATAATTCAAAGTTGTATTTCCAAAGCTTATTAAGCGAGGTCTATAAACTTTTTCAAATTGTTGGTGACGTCACGGTTCCCGATACTCTTACAAAATGTCTAGCGTAGTAATAATGCAAGTTTAAAAACTTATCGTGAGTCTTATGTCAATGAGATTTTAACGCTATTTTAACTAGCAGAAGATTATACTTTGATTATGAATTATTGCTCTCGTTGCCAATTTCAGTTAAAAGCGATTGGGCTATAGACCTGGGCTGTGACTTGGGCTTGGTAGGTACTTTTGCAAGTACAAAGGTACAACAGCTGAATTGTAACGCATTTTTCCCACAAAATATCAAATTTCCGTTGACAATGGCGTGATTTGGTTATGACGGTTAACAGAGCAGAAAAATTGTGACACATTTCGCTGCATTTAGTTATAATTTCAGCTGCAGTGACCTCTAATGGCGCAAAGTGAGCCACAAAAAAATTTTTTATATATTTTTTTTACCGATTTCATTATTAATGTAAGTTTGTATGAGTCAGTGGCCAACTTTGGTGATAGAGTTTCTAGGCCGCCTGAAGGCCTCTGTCATGGCCTAACTTTAAAAAAGCCGTTATCGACTGCTTAACGTGCTCTCCGAAGCACGGGAGCGCTCAGTTGAAATTGCCACTGGCGGTCACCCATCCAAATGATGACTACGCGGAACAGTGCTTAACTTCGTTGTCTTAGCCAGCTACGTCACGAGTGGTCCTTATTATAATAAAAATTCATTATTATAATAGCTGAACGGCTTTTAGCTTCAAACTGAGTTCAGAAGATAATCACACAGTCAAACATAACCAAAACAAACACGGTCGTTGACTTTAGGTATTGAGTAACGTATTCAATGCAAGTGCGGCCATCAGAATTTTCGGAATTCCTTGCGCAGACGCAAAAAATGCGGCGTAGATACCTGAGTAGTAGGTACTTATTATAATAAATTCAATGCAGTTTTACCTAAATGTGCCGTGCAAAATTGACGACCGATGTGGCGCAGCGGGCGCAGGTCCCCCTGCGACGCGGAGGTTGCGGGTTCGATTCCCGCTTCGGGTCAAATGTTTGTACGATCTACAGATATTTGTTCCGGGTGTTCTGGGTATTTTCTATATATAAAAAATAATAAAAAATATCTATCTATGTATTGTATTGTATTAAGTATACAGTCATCTAGTACCCATAACACAGCTCTGTTTAACAGCAGCTTACCTTGGGGCTAGATGATGCTGTGTGGATTGTCCAGCAATATATAAGGTCATTCATTATCAACCTGACAAATTTAAGGGATAGGTTCCACACATAAAAAAATATATATGTACCTATATTTTTTTTTTTTATGTATATTTTGTCTTAAAAACCCCAAGTTAACAAAAAAAAAAAGTCATTCATTAAATGTGCTCACAGAATGCACCACTAGAGCACAGAACAGCTATCACTTGTTAGTTAGTAAATAAAAATATAAATAAAAAAGCCTTTAATTCTATTACATAATATTATACAATCAAACAATAAAAAACTTTAACTCTGCTACTTATATTTAATACAATCACTAGATAATTATTATTCAGTTTAATCTGTAGTAGTCGCCTGAGCGGCGTAGGCCTCCCCTAAGTCCTTCCATATGTCCCTCTCTCGTGCTTTCGACATCCAGTCCGGTCCACACCTATGTGTAAATATATCTCGCCATCTCATTTTTTGCCTCCCTCTCTTTCTTTTGTTAGTACAACGTGCATAATAATCACTCCACCTTTTTTTTATGTCAGCAAGTGACAAGACGGTCAAGTCACCCGCTTGATGTTGAGCACCACGCCTGACCATAACAGATGCAGTGCCACCCAAAGCTTAAAGTTTTTAAGTTCAGCGTAGCACTGCACTGCGCTCATCACCCCGAGACGTTGCTGTTGTTTCTTTCGCCCAGTAATTTCACTTGCTACAGTTCAAACCTAAACACAGTAATGCACACTACTGCTTGGAGGTAGAATATCGGACACTGCGGTGGTACCCACCAAACGGACTCCTGCTGAAGAGTCCTACCACCAGGTAACCTCCCACCGGTTTGACTTACCGCGCACCCCGATCGCGAGATCGAGGGCACTTTCGAGGGCGCCGAAGCTAAGGGACTTATGTCCAGCAGTTGAAGTCTATTGGATCTCAGACCCTTCTGACCCGCATGTTCTGACCCGCTTAATAAAAGTTCCCTTATGACCCAGTTTCAAGTACCCATTTGACCCACTGTGGGTCAAAACATTTTTTGTTATTAAATTTTAATAATGGCCGAAAACACCATATTAGCAAAGGTCAGCAGTTGTTCTTCCTGTTTCCTTATTGTTTATGGGAATTCAGTTATTTAAACGATAACGTGTGTACACTCAGCAGCGAATGTCGTATAGCTACTTTCAACTACAATAAAAAATTGAAACTAGAATTGAAATATGATATATTTTTAAGATACATCACTTCATCATCATCATCATTAGTAAGTAGTGTACTAATATTATATGTCTGTCTGTATCTCTGTTACTGACGGGGCGACAGAAGTTTTATTTTTCTTGTTACTGATAGGGTGACGGATCGCGATCTGTCATTTTATGGGGACAAAACTAGGTGACAGATGGGAATAATCCTCTGTCCGATATAATTATCGACGACCGATGTGGCGCAGCGAGCGCAGGTCCGCCTGCGACGCAGAGGTTGCGGGTTCGATTCCCGCCTCGTGACAAATGTTAGTACGATCTACAAATATTTGTTCCGGGTGTTCTGGGGATTTTCTCTATAATAAAAAATATCTATCCATGTATTAAATATATATCAGTCATCTAGTACCCATAATACAGCTCTGTTTAACAGCAGCTTTCCTTGGGGCTAGATGATGCTCTGTGGATTGTCAAAAAAAAATAAAAAATTACGTAGTACTAATATCTGTGCTTTGGTGACTGTACATGGTTGTTTCCAAAGCATTAGGTACTAATTATTATATCCCACGGGCGGTGACGATAAGAGCAGGAAGGCTGCGGTCAAGTCCTATTATTTCATGTGTCGATATCTGCTTCCTGCTAGCTCCACTAAGATAGCGCTTGATTATAATTGTTTTGAACCGTTTTATTGGAAATATTACTTGAACCCTGGATTTTCCTGTATTTAATTAGGAATCGCATAAACAACGGAATGCCCGCGAAATCGTGCGTATAAAGTTAAATTGTAATATTAACCTTTCGGGTTTGCTGAATTTCGGGAATTCCAAGCGGTTTCAGACTAGCGTTTTTTCTGCGCGTATACGGTCGCGCTACATATCTCTCAACTCGCGTTTATGGATTCATTCTGCGTTTTCATCTTGGGTTCCATTTGTAGCCCAGCCTCTTACGAGAATGGTGTCTTCAGCGGAAACCCGAGTTTTTAAAATTACACATTACATTTCCTCGCATAAAGGCAACCTACACTCTATTGTCAAACCTTTTTTCTTTAATGTTTTATTAGTTAAATCACTGTCTTCATCATATCAATAATAGACCTAATCAAGAGCAAAATCTCCAATGACAAGTATTTATTTATTACTTAAAAGGAGATTTTATCACTGTTAACATTGTTATATCTTTTGTAAACGCAATAAAACATTTGTCCTATATTTGTTTTCGTTCGAACCGGTAGTGGTGTGGTGAGTCAGTCAGTATCAACATAGATTCGAGCGTCATTCAACGCTCTTACGAGTTGCGCATGCGCAAACACGCGCCTATACGCGCCTACACGCGCCCCAAAAACGAGCTGCGTATAAGCTAGCGTATAAGTCGCTAGTCTGAAACCGCTTTAAAGGTGAAACTTTAGATCCCGAAAGGAAAGATTTTGTTAGTAACGTTACGAAAATTAGGTAGACGAAAACATTTATCTCTAGAGATAAATAACCATATTATATCATTTTTTAGTGAGAGCCAGTGTTTTGTGATAATTTTGTTTTACAGGCAATAACATTTAAGTTCACTCGCATTTCTAGATAGGGTGACTGTAAATGCACCAGTAGTATGGCGTAAAAACACGAGGAAATTGCATTTGGTTATATTTTTAAAAGGCAGTTCAATGATTGCGTAGTAAGCAGTTCTTTGTGATCGTGCTCGTCCGGGGAAAAACTACCACTATACCTATTTCACCCGCCAAGCAGTGATACTAGTATTGAATGCATGATTTAATGACTCCGCAACATATATAAAAAGAATAATGGTGTGATACAAGAAGAGAATGGACTGACGTGTTCCGATTTGAAGAGGGTATGGATCCTGGTGAAATTACATGGCGACTTTCGATCTACGTCTCAGGGTGGCAACGCGCGACCGATACCTATTGCAAGCGTCCATATGCTACGGTAACCGCTTACCATCAAGTAAGCCGTATCAAAGTCAAAGTCAAAAATATATTTATTCAATCTTATCACAAGGATCATTTTGAAACGTCTTGAAGCTAGGTGAATTTACACCAGTTCTACGCACCCCAGCCTAGAAGAATCTGGCAACAAACTCGGCTGGGTATTTAGCTTTTTGGTGTTCCCTCTTCAAGACTTGTTTGCCATGCTGTAGTATAAAAAACAAGCAAAATTGCTTAACAACAGAATAAGCAAATATAATGTTTGTGTCCATGAATAGGTAGTTTCAATTTCTGGAATGTAGGTTATCTTTGTAATTCGATAATCCACAAAAATTATAATTATAAAGTAGTTTGAATTTCAATTAACTTCGTCAATAGTGGAATTTGCTGAATATAAGGTTCAAAGTATCAATGCGCTCAAATTACGTTTGTAATAAGTGACACTTTATGTTGACACGCCCAACGATTACAATAATTTTATACTTACATAAGTAACATATTATAAATTACGTCCGACAATTTATATTTAGTATTTTGTACTGATATTTCATTAAATATTGTCTGGCCTACTCGAGGGAGAGTGGTTGGATCATAATCTACCACCCGGATCACTGGTGGATGACACATTTTTTTCGAATTTTTGGTCTTTGCCTTACCGTCCTGCGGTGGACTGTAAATACTGTAATAGGTTGATGATGATGTTGATGTACAGTGTACATGTAGTATTATGTACATTGTACATACATACTTACAGAGGGACAGACGGTGGGAAGCGACTTTGTTTTATACTATGTAAATAAGTGTTAGAGAACGGAACTATAACTCGTGGACGACAGTCACATAATATTATGTAAATAGCAAATATTGTTCGTAAACTTCTAAGAACAATTGTTGTTAGTGGTAAATTACATAGCACATACTAAGTAAATAGACCGGACCTATGTTTTGCATACAACACTAGAGGCCTGTCCCGGCTTCGCACGAGTGTACTTAAAAATATAGCTTGTTACTCAGGGATATTGTATCATTGTAATGATATAAAAATGTTTAAAATCGGACCAGTAGTTTTTGGGTTTTTTTTTAGTTTATTTGGGTAAACAAACAGTCACACAATGAATTGTTTATTGGTTACAAACATACAAACCGACGACCGATGTGGCGCAGCGGGCGCAGGTCCGCCTGCGACGCCGAGGTTGCGGGTTCGATTCCCACCTGTTCTGTGTGTGTGTGTTCTGGGTATTTTCTATACATATAATAAAAAATATCTATCTATGTATTGTATTATATTAAATATATATCAGTCATCTAGTACCCATAATACAGCTCTGTTTAACAGCAGCTTACCTTGGGGCTAGATGATGCTGTGTGGATTGTCCAGCATTATTTATTTATTTATTTATTTATACAAAAAATACAAACCTTTCCTCTTTATTTTATTAGTGTGTTTATATAAGATGTAACTATTACTATACAGTATGTTATGCATAACTTAACATAACTAAACAGTCACTTAAATCGTTTTTGTATGCCGAAATGTCAGTGTAACATTGTTTCAATATTGCTTTTGAGCTTGTGGTTACCCACTTGACCCCCGTTCTGTCTGTGGGTAATGGGTATCAAAAGCTACAGGGTATCAGTAAGTGAAATTACTGGACGAATGAGACTGTCTCATGGTGACGAGTGCAGTGCAGAGCCAGACAGAACTTCAAAAGCTTTGTACGTGTCTTTAAAAATATGTCTTTTAAATCTGCCGTCTTTGTTCATTGACATAAGGATGACAAGGAAATACATTACTTAGCAAACCGCTAAAATAAATGTTTTTTTTAATTAATAAAAGGGTAAAGCTTTGCGTGACACTGCAGTTGTCATGACTTCTCGTCATTTGCTTAAAAAAACATTCAAATCAAACCCGGTAAAAATATTCGCAAATAGAGCTGACTTAGCTTAGTTTGTGCATAAGCGCTGAGATTTTTTGTAAAAATATAGTTCGATAAAAGTATTGTTCTAAATAAATATTTAAATGAACTTGAATTTGTCAAGAAAAAATATAACATCCATGGAACTAAGAAGTACGTACAACTATAAATTCCTTGTCAACATCACTTTACATAAATATGTCCTTATTAGTAAAAAACTGTCATTTTAATCTTTGTCATTCTTATCAATAGACTAAGACGATCATAGATTTGAAAGACACATTAACTATCAGTGCTTTAAAGCACGATTATGATAACAAGGCCCTCAAAACACAAACACACTCGCAGACATAATATTAGCGTAAGCTTTTGACAGGGTGACAAGCTTTTGTTGCGGTGTGTACCAATCCAAAATGGCTGCCGTCTGGAGGTCATGGAACTGGTTCGGCTTTTGTTCTCGTGTTGCCGGTATCCTGACCTACCTCTGTGATATACTGCCCCAGTACTTTATATAGGGTGTAACTGCTAAATTTAACGGTAACATGGTTCGAGAAAAGAATTTGTTGTGTGTGTTTAAGTGGTCTCTAAAGTGTAAAAGTGCCAAACTTATGAAAAAATACTTGAAAAAATATAAGCTACCTCTATCTCTACTATCACTGGACCACTAGTGATCTTAATACTTTCTAAAGATTATACCGCCTGCGACGCGGAGGTTGCGGGCTCGATTCTCGCCTCGGGTAACACAGCTCTGTTTAACAGCAGCTTACCTTGGGGCTAGTTTTTTTTTTTTTTTTTATACAACTGAAGTGACAACCAAGCGTACGGCCCACAAGATGGTTAGCGGTTACCGTAGCCTATGGACGCTTGCAATGCCAGAGGTATCACTCGCGGGTTGCCACCTTGAGGCTAAGATCGAAAGCCTCATGTGCCAGTAATTTCACCATACCCTTCACACCGGAACACAGCAATGCGAGCATTACTGCTTGGCGGCAGAAATAGGTATGGTGGTAGTCCTTCCCCGGACGAGCTCTATCACAAAGAACTCTACTCTTGGCTTGGTGGAGTTGTGTAAACATTTTCTCCCAATTTATTAATTTTATATCCGCGAAGTTCTCGTGACTTCGGACGAAGATGTCGAGGATAGAGCGAAGTGGAAAAAAAAAAAATTGTAGGAAGGCTGACCCCACCACCATGCGGGATAAATAGTCAGGAAGAGAGAGAGAGAGAGAGAAGTTCTCGTGACTTAACTTGCTTACTTGCTAGTCGTCCCTAAGATCAAAGAAGTCAACGCGGTCACCCGTAAGATGGAAAAGCGCTAATGGTATTTACGTCTCAGCGCTTCCGTGCTTCAAAGAGCACGTTTAGTTTTAGGTTTTGGGCTAAAACAGTAATAGAGTCAGACAATAGTATCGATTCTGTTGTAGCATTTTCTAAACTAAGCTAACTAAAATTATCGTATTTTAATTCATTAGAAAAGGACGGCAACAATTTTAGTTAGTTTATTTAAGAAAATGTTACAGCAGAATCGACACTAATGACTCGAATTGTGACATTTTTTTCGCTCAATTGTCTAAAATCTACAATACAGCTGTCATTGATTAGAAGCATTGTCATTGGATTGTCACTCTCGCTTGAGAGTAGGCCAGTGTCCCAGCAGTGGGAACATTAGAAGGCTGTCATGAGGATGATGATGATTGTCATTGGAGTAATTGATTATCCCCAAGGTAGAGAATATCCGCAGTTTGGCAAACTAGCATAATATGGTCCACCTGGTGGAAAGCCGTTATCGCGGTATCGTAACCTATGGACGCTTGCATTAACAGAGTCGCGCATTGCCATCCTTAGTCGTAGATCAAATGTCTTATGTGCCCGTGATTTTACCGGTTACCATGCCCCTCGAACCTGAACACAGGCGAGCATTACTGCTTGACGGCAGAAATAGAAAATACTCGTATTCTGGACGAGCTCTATCGCAAAGAACTTTAATTACTTCTCATATTACGCGCACCACGTGCATTCAAGTTAAAAAGTGCTTGATTCCGTTTAAACTTCAAACAAAGTTATTTACGCGATAAAATATCTTTTTGCATGGAACTATTATGTCTTTCTCATCTTATTCAATTAAAAAATAATTAAAAGATATTATTTTTAGTTTTTGTAAAAATCAACAAAATGTTGAATATTCCTAGACAATGTTGATGTGTGTATATCTTTTTCGGCACAATTCATTTTCCTCTGCACTTTATTATGACACGTTTTCGTCAATCGACTTACAAAACCTAAATGCATTCAGTAGCATGTTGATCATGAACTCTGTTATCTTTAGAATAAGGTTAGTTGTTGCGTGGTGTTTTACGACAGACCAATCACGTTTATCATAGTATAGGGCGCGTGGGCTGGTTGTCCCATTCATAACGCTATGACGTCATTTGGTGAATGAAGTGCAGATATTTTCGGATATCTGCAGTATTTTGGGAAAATTTATGATTATAATGTTCATCGATCCAAATAGTGCTTACGCTATTAGTAATTAAACTTTTTTTTTGACAGTAAATGCATTTGCAATTTGCAATCGTGATCACTTACAAATAGAAAACAAGAAGTCCGTCCCAGCTTCGCGTGGGTGCAATGAAACCGCACCCGTGTTAAGCCGGGGCAGGTCGCTAGTAATAAATATAGCCTATGTTACTCAGGGTTAACGTAGCATTCTAATGGTGAAAGAATTTTTGAAATCGGACCAGTCCTTTTTGAGTTTATTCGTAACAAACAAAAATACAAAAATGCAAATCTTTCCTCTTTATAATATTAGTATAGATATAGATAAGATCCTTAATCATCACAGAAGTTGATATTCATCATCTTTGAATAGTCTTTGTATAAAAGCCTATGGAAGCTTGCAATACCAGAAGTATCACTCGCGGGTTGCCACCTTGAGGCTAAGATCGAAAGCCTCGTGTGCCAGTAATCTCACCGGAAACCATACCCTTCACACCGGAACACAGCAATGCGAGCATTACTGCTTGGCGGCAGAAATAAGTATGGTGGTAGTCCTTCCCCGGGCGAGCTTTATCACAGATAACTCTACTACTCTTAGATATTATAGAGATTTTGTATTTAGGTACGCTTAAATCTTTTAAACTACGCAACGGATTTAAATGCGGTTTTCATCAATAAATAGAATGATTCAAGAGGAAGGTTCTTTATTGTTGAAGCACCCATGCGAACCCGCGGTGGGTTGCTAGTCATACTATAATATAAGCTAATGTCTTTCAAATCTGTCATCGCCTTTCTCCATAGAGATATAAATAAACGGGAAGTAATACTTATCGAGCCGCTAAAATGATAGTTTCTTTATGAATAAGGTCCTAAATTGTCAGTTGAATTAGTCACTCCGATTATTTTTTAATTACGTAGTTATAATTACACCATTTATGTGTATACAGGTGGGGGCCGTGGTGGGATACCAATTTCCAAGGTAACAATTAATATTCCAATTTCAGTGTACTTATATTACCATATATTACCCACATATTAAATATTTGTTTAAGTTTTTGTATACAGCAAAACCTTTTTAAAATCTTCGAGTTTTAGAAAATAATATTAGTCCCAGATGTCTAAATAACGTTGTAAGATTGAAGACAATAAACATATTTATAATAAATTGTACGACTTTTGCTTAGTTTTTATTAAGGCTAAATGGTGGTGTAAAATTGTCTGCTTGTATTAATTTATTACTTCTATTTACATAGTATAAAACAATGTCGCTTTTTGCCGTATGTATGTATGTAAAACTAGCTGTTGTCCGCAACTTCGTTTGCGTGTAACTTGGAATCCGTATTATTTTCCCTGATTAAAAATTAGCATGTCCTATTTCCGGACATCGTCTATCCATTTTCAAATTTCAGCTATGTCTATTCAGTGGTTGTCGGGTAATACATAGAGGAACAAACATTTATCCATACAAACTAACAAAAATGTGATTAAATCAGTTATAAAAATAAAACCACTGCATAATAATGATATTTTTCAACACGTACATACTAAACACAATACGTCCAACAGTTTTTGCTTAAGCACAGTAGCGTTTATCTTTCCTAAATACATAATCCAAGGTAGCTCTGCTGGGAAGCATCCTTCCTGGCAGAGCCACTAGCGAAGTCGATTTTCTCAGTACCTGACGAACGTACAGCAATAAACGGCATACCGGGTGGCTCTGCTGGGTAGTACCACGCCTCGATTTTCTCAGTACCTGACGAACGTACAGCAATAAACGGCATACCGGGTGGCTCTGCTGGGTAGTACCACGCCAAAAATATAATCTTATAATCGATATTATAATCTTTAGCCTTCCAATGTTCCCACTGCTGGGACACTGGCCTACTCTCAAGTGATTGGGGTCTTAATCCACCACGCGGACCCGATGCGGATTGGTGGAGGGCACATGTCTTTCGAATTTTTAGTTCTTGGACATGCCGGTTTCCTCACGATGTTTTCTTTCACCGTATCAGAGCACTGGCATTGCGCACATGAATTATTTCGAATACAAAAATTTATTGGTGCACGTTCAGATTTGAACCCACGACCTTAGGACCGGAAGGCGGGGTCACTATCACTAGACCACCAGTACCTCTACCTATGTTATGTTAGCCATGATAGTTAAATAATCGTAATTTCAAAACGATAAAAAGTTACCTTTTTTAATTTTTCCTAACAATTTGATATTCAGAGCTAGCAAGCCAGACTGGGTCATATCGCCTTACTACTAGGCTAGTTATGGCCACGTCAGACTGCAAATAATTATAGTTACATTGTATTAATATAGGTATAGTATTGGGTGTGTACCTAGTGTGAGTACGATAAAGCGGCCTTGGCTGATTTATGTTATCTGCAAATTTAAACGTATGTTACGTGAGGCCCGACAATGAACGAGCTGTGGACTAAGGCATAAGCGGAGCGGGTTGAAAACCATAAGTTCTCTAGCCATCCATAAATTACGTTATAGTTCTCTCGGCGGATATGGGCCACCGAATTTGTATTTGCACATCACAAACGTTTAACTTCAACGTTTGTGATGCGCAAATACAATTTAGCTAGAAAAAGCTCTGCACATCGCAACGGCTAACTTCACGATGGCCGAGATCCGTCGAGTGAACTATACTGAAGTGAAGCACTGTCCTTTCCCACAGTGGAGGATGACTCTCTCCCTTGGTGTGATGTCTCATATTGTTTGATAACTAAAGGGTCAATCAATCATTTTGAACTTGATTCGTTTGTTTGTATACTTACGTTGACAACCTACTTGACACTAGCAAAATTGTCTAAACTGTCTAAAAAAAATGACAGACATAAATGTAATGTTGTAATTAAAAAAAAAGGTTGACTCCGTCTTGGTGTGACGTCGCATAATTGTTTTAAATTTAGAACAATTATGTGACGTCGCGTGAGTTTTAAATTTAGGATTACTTAATTTTTTAGTAGAATTCGATTTGTTTTGTTTTGTTTATGAAATACTCGTAATTTATAATATTCCAGAATTACAACAGCGCGATTTTAATCACGTTTTAAATTCTTATGATACCTCTCCCAAAACAATTCCCCGCTTTCGCTTGTGAACGAGCTCACACGTTAGTGCCATGGCAACATAATTCAAGTATTAAATATTAAAATATTAAATATTAACATTGTAACTTGATATGATATCTTGGTCCGAATCACACGATTAACGCGAATCGGTCTGAAGTCAAACATTAATGTAGGTCGGTGGTTGGTTGTAAAATTTACAATTACATTCCTTTATCTGCCGCCAAGCAGTAATGCTTTCGGTTCGAAGGGTATTTCTCAAACATATGAGTCTTTCAATCTTCAGGATGGCAACGCGCTAGTGATAAAAGACGACCGATGTGGCGCAGCGGGCGCAGGTCCGCCTGCGACGCGGAGGTTGCGGGTTCGATTCCCGCCTCGGTACAAATATATAATAAAAAATATATCTATCTAGTATTGTATTGTATTAGATATATATCAGTCATCTAGTACCTATAATACAGCTCTGTGTAAAACAGCAGCTTACATTGGGGCTAGATGATGCTGTGTGGCTTGTCCAGCGTTATTTATTATTTATTTATTTTATAATTCTGGTCTGGTATTGCAAGCGTCTATAAACTAACCTCTTACCCGGAGCCTTATTCGGTGTGACCAAACGCGGGCTCGTTATGATATCTGCGTGGAATCGTTGTCGACGAGCCACGTTTTAGTTCGTCAGACTGTTTTTCAAAGCGATCTTTAATCGATAGTTTATCGATAGCGAAACTATCGCTATTAAATAACACACAGGCGGAAAACCATCTCACAATTTGTCACCATAGCACGTAGAACACGTTACTAAGTTACACGTTATTGGTAAGGAATCTCTCTTTGTCATAGCGAATAAGCCCCCAGGTGGTCGATTTTTAACACAGTAATGCTTGCAGTCTACTGTAGGTAGAATATCTGGCACTGCGGCACCAACCAGGACGAATTCTTGCTGAACAGTCTTACCACCTTGCAATGTATATATGAGTGGTAGAGTTCTTTGTGATAGAGCTCGTCCGGGGAAGAACTACCACCATACCTATTTCTGCCGCCAAGCAGTAATGCTCGCATTGCTGTGTTCCGGTGTGAAGGGTATGGTTTCCGGTGAAATTACTGGCACATGAGGCTTTCGATCTTAGCCTCAAGGTGGCAACCCGTGAGTGATACCTCTGGTATTGCAAACGTCCATAGGCTACGGTAACCGCTTGCCATCTTGTGGGCCGTAGGCTTGGTTGCCACTTCAGTTGTATACAAAAAATATTTGCAAACAAAACTGCAGGCAGAAACTAGTATTCATTAAATACTAGTCCTACCGCAATATGTCACGATGTTACCGTCTTTTTAGCCGTCCAAGGATACAATAAAATAAATATTTAATGAATTAATGTATGTTAAATACTTACCTGTTTGAATGAATATTTATGTCACGTGTTTCTTATCTACAGTGTGTAAAAAGATTACTACAAAAATTTTAAATTTTTTGCAACTTGCTACCTATACTATATATTGACGACCAATGCGGCGCGGTGGGCGAAGGTCCACCGGACGCGGAGGTTGCGGGTTCGATTCCCGCCTTGGGACAAATGTCCCAAGGCGGGGATCTGCAAATATTTGTTCCGGGTGTTCTGGGTGTTTTCTATGTATAATAAAAAAAATATCTATCTATGTATTGTATTGTATTAAATATATATCAGTCATCTGGTACCCATAATACAGCTCTGTTTAACAGCAGCTTACCTTGGGGCTAGATGATGCTGTGTGGATTGTCCAGCATTATTTATTTATTATTTATTAATAGTGGACAAATTGAAACTTTTGGCTATTTTTATTTTTATAGTGTTAACCATCACACTAAGGGAATACTAAAGGTTATAATATCCCAATAATTATTTCGCCTTAAGCAGGATTTCAACCCGCAACGATCACTTGGTAAGCGGTTGCTCCACCAATTATTGAGCTATCGAGACATAATCTCGCTTGGACGAAATTGGCGAGTTCAAATCCCGCTTGAGGCGAAATAATTGTTGGGATATTATAATCTAAATTGAAACTTCTGCACTGCAAAAACATAATATGTACTTACTTTCTTATTGTGTGTCTCATTTGTTATCGTAGAAAAATATGCGTTTATCTGAGATTTTTACTTGATTTCAATAAAAAATTTAAAGACTAGTAGAGTTCTTTGTGATAGAGCTCGTTCGGGGGGAGGACTACCAACCACTATACCTATTTCTGCCGCCAAGCAGTAATGTTTGCATTGCTGTGTTCCGGTCCGAATGGTATGGTTACCGGTGAAGTTACAGGCACATGAGACTTTCGATCTACGTCTCAGGGTGGCAACACGCAAGTGATATCTCTAAGAGGTCTCTGTTGCAAGCGGACATAGGTTACGGTAACCGCTAACCATCAAGTGCCGTACGTTTAGTTGCCACCACAAAGTGGCAACTAAACGTACGGCCCACTATCAAAAAAATAATTGCCACCTTAGCGGTATCAAAGAAATAAAAAATAACTTAAAGCTTTAGGTGATAATGCAATTATTATAGCTATAGTATTGGCGCTCGACATCAGTTGACATGTCGTTTCATCATTTGCTGTCATGATATAAAAAAGCCGTATTGTAAGCACACAATTTAACTGCATATAAGTTGTCCTTAACAGATCAACGAAGTTAAGCACTGTTCCGCGGAGTCATCATTTGGATGGGTGACCGCCAGTGGCAATTTCAACTGAGCGCTCCCGTGCTTCGGAGGGCACGTTAAGCAGTCGGTTTCGGCTTTTTCAAAGTTGTTAGGCCAGGACAGAGGCCTTCGGTCGGCCTAGAAACTCTGTCATTCTTGTTTTTAATATATATAAATGATCTACCCCGGCTTGTTAGGAACGATCATGAGATTGTACTGTTTGCTGATGACACGTCACTTTTATTTCAATTAAAGCGACAAGAGACTAACTTTGACAAAGTAAACAATGCAATCTCTAAAATTGTAGGGTGGTTTAATGTAAACAACTTATTGTTAAACGAAAATAAAACGAAATGCGTTCGTTTCATACTACCTAATGTAAAACAAAACCAAACTAATATAAAAATAAAAGATGAAAAGCTAGGCCTTGTGGACACCACAGTTTTTCTAGGCATAACCTTAGATAATAAACTGCAATGGGGCCCACACATAGATAAATTGTCGAAGAGACTTAGTTCTGCAGCATACGCAGTCAAAAAGATCCGTCATTTCACCGACGTCGATACAGCCAGACTAATTTATTTCAGCTACTTTCACAGCATTATGTCTTACGGTATTTTGTTGTGGGGGAGTGCTGCAGATATTAACACCATATTCGTGTTGCAGAAGAGGGCTGTTCGCGCAATTTATAACATGGGTCCCAGAGAATCACTTAAAGATAAGTTCAAAGAAATTAATATTATGACAGTACCCTGTCAATATATTTATGAAAATCTTATGTATGTTCGCAAAAATATTAATCTGTTTAAAAAAAATTGTGATAATCATAATGTTAATACTAGAAATAAAAATAAACTCGCTGTTCCCACAGTTAGGCTCACTAAGGTCAGTAAATCTTTTAAAGGGCAATGTGTACGCTTCTTTAACAAAGTCCCAAGCGACATACAAAATTTATCAATTGTCAAATTTAAAAACTTAATTAAACAAAATCTGTCTCAAAAAGCTTACTATAAAACAACCGATTACCTAGATGATAAAAAAGCTTGGGACGAATGTGCTCCAACTCTACTTGGAATCCATAACAATAGCAAGGGTCATGCCAAAAAAGCGATAGGAACCCAGCCGGTGTTGTTGCCAGTTCTTTTACGGCATGGGCGCGTTGGAACTGGTGTAAATTTTCCTAGCTTGTAAGACGTTTCAAAGTGATCCTTGTGATTCTACTGAATAAATAATTTTTGATTTTGATTTTTGATTTTGTCACCAGAGTTGGCCACTAACTCATACGAACGAACGAAAGAACTGCATATTATTTGACACCCTATAAAATTACTCTGTTCAGTATTAGTGTTTGCAAAGGTGGTTTTCTGTTGAACATTTTCTTTTTCGATGATACTACGTAATACCTGCGATCGAAGTAGCAGGCAGCGGATTTTTTATATACAACATTTAATCTAATCTATTTAATTAATTATATTATTATTATTATTTAACTATATTATTTAATTTAATTTACAATTACAATCCGAATGCCGGAGGAACTATGGGCAAAAGCTACCACAGTTTGGGTTCCAAACGGGCGACGGCCGCGTGGAAGGCCCAGAAGGAGATGGAGGGACGAACTTGATGTATACCTCAAAGAGTGGTCCCAACTAGCCGGTAACAGAGAGGTATGGAAAGAGAGAAGGGAGGCCTTTGCCCTGCAGTGGGACACTACAGGTTTATAATAATAATAATTAATAATAAACATTTAAAGCCTATTTTACGATCTTCAAGTAAGAAGTTTTGGGTGACACTGTAACCGTCAGGCGATGGTTCTTATATTGGTGCAAGGGCACACCCCGGACACTCTCAATAAAATGTATGAAGCCAACACGACTCAATCACCACACGCATCGTTTGTGTACGTAAACGGTGCTGTTGTATGTGTAAGTGTCATGGTTATCCCCACCCAACTATAGCAAGAGCGAGAAGCACACTTTCGCTCGCTCTGGCATGCGCGCGCTTGGACCTACACCAAATCAAATGAAACGCGTGCCTTAGCCCTTAGCTTCAGTGCCGGCAAACTTTCAACCGGGGTGGGGTAAGTAAAACCGGTGGGAGGTAGGGAGTGGCCATTCTGTACGTAGTACTAATATCTGTTCTGTGACATAGGTTAAGTTATTGTAACATTATTGTCATAAAAAAATTCTGCAACACAGTAAGCTATCCAATAACGTACTCGTCGATCCTGTCCATCCTAAGGTTGTCTGGAAGAGATCGCTCTTAGCGATAAGACCGCCCATTGTACTTCCGTTACTAGTTTTATGTTATATATTACTCCTATGTTTGTATTTCTTTATGTGTGGTGTGCAATAAAGTGTTTTCTATCTATCTATCTAAGCTAAAGCAGGAGGAAGTAACACTAAACAATGTTATGTCTTATTACATATAAGAACATAACATTGTTTAGTGTTACTTCCATCAATGACAGCGGCTGGACCGATTTGGCTAATTTTGGTCTTGAAATGTTTGTAGGAGTTCAGGGAAGGTTTAAACGGTGAGAAAATATACAGGGTGTAAAAATTTGTTAAATAATGCTAGTGAAACCGCGCTGGGGCTACTATTACTACTACTAATTGTTGAATAAATATTTTTGTAATTGTATTTGATGACGAACGACTTGACCGTCATATGCTGACATTAAAAAAGGTGACATTGATCTTGTGAATGAAATCAGCCGGAAGGGACGTACTGCTTCCAAAGCCAGTGATAACCTATGCTCCTGTATTTACATTATTCGGACCATTTTGGTAATTAAGATAATTTTTGACTTTCAGTTTCGGTAAAGGACACACGTGATGACGCGCGATCAAATGTTATACCTAGGTCAGTATATTAGAGCTGTTTTTAGACTACTAAACAGTGTCTACTAAACAGTAGTAATGCTCGCATTGCTGTGTTCCGGTTCGAAGGGTATGGTTTCCGGTGAAATTACTGGCACATGAGGCTTTCGATCTATGCCTCAAGGTGGCAACCCGCGAGCGATACCTCTGGTATTGCAAGCGTCTATAGGCTGCGGTAACCGCTTACCATCTTGTGGGCCGTACGCTTGGTTGCCACTTCAGTTGTATAAAAAAAAAAAAAAAAAAAAAGTGTCAAAGTCAAGTCACAGTCAAAAATCTCTTTATTTATTCAATAGGCGGGTCCACACAGAGCGAGCAGCCTCGCGAGGCATTTGCCGCGCGAGGAAACTTATCACGAACGAGCGCGGCAGGCTCGGAACCATCGCGAGGCGGCCGCGCGCGGCAAGCCCAAGCCATTTTGTTCGTTCGTTCAGTTGGCAAAGACATCATGGCACCACACGTACGTGTTGCGGTGGCTAGGCACGAAACAAAATACGCGAGTGTCTAGAGTACGCGCGGCAAACGACTTAGGCGCCTTTGAGCAAATCAAAAAGCCGACACTCGATGGCTCGGGCGCTCGGTCGCTCGCCCAGCGCGCGCACGCGCTTTTCTCGGCCGAAGCAAGTCCACACTAACCGAGCTGCTTCGCGCGGCAAATGCCTCGCGAGGCTGCTCGCTCTGTGTGGACCCGCCTATTCACATCTCAAGAATCATTTTAGAACGTCTTAAAGCTAGGTAAATTAACGTTCCACGCGCCCCAGCCTAGTAGAAACTGGCAACAAACTCGGCTGGGTTTTTTTGATGATGACATGGACTCTTGAGCAAGAGTCCGTCTTGGCAGGTACCACCGCAGTGCCAGATATTCTACCTCCAAGCAGGCATTACTGTGTTTAGGTTTGAAGGACACTGTAGCAAGATACTTAACAACAATGTCTCAGGGTGATGAGCGCAGTGCAGTGCCACGCTGAACTTAAAAACTTTAAGCTTTGCGTGGCACATCTGTTATGGAGGGCGATTCTCGTGCCATAGATAAATGGTTACATGTAATATATAATATATGTCAAAACTATCAAAAATGTATAGAAATTTTGACGATATATATCACATGGGACCATTTATCTATGCACGAGAATCGCCCTCATGGTCAGGCGTGGTGCTTAACATCAGGCAGGCGACTTGACCGTCTTGTCACTTGCTGACATAAAAAAAAAACAAACATAAAGCTTCATTGTGGTGCCAGTCGAATTAATTAAGGCTTTCCAAGTAAATAAGTAGCTACTAAGGTAAAAAAGGAAAAATAAGCCCAAGCTCTATAGCAACACACGCTACCCTTGATGAGTACACAGTATCAATTCTAAATAATCGAATACTAAACTGTTGTGTGCAAGGCAGTGTTGCTATGAGCATTTCGATTCCCTTGCCGTGTATAACTTATAATTTCCCTGGTTTTATGTGTAATTTCCTTGGCCCATCGAAGGGGAACAGTCACAAATCACAAATCACAACATCGCAATAAGCAGCTATAACTTATACTTACTTTCTTTGATGATAGCATATTGACGACGGACATTTTAATGACGCGATTACTTTATTAAATGTAAACATACGTTATAGTTCACTGGCTGTTGCCTGCAGCTTTGTTCGTGTAATACTACGTCTAAAACCTTTCTCATGAAGTATTAGCACAGGACGGATATTAGTACTGCGTACAGAATGGCCACTCCGTACCTCTCACCGGTTACTTACCCTCGGTCGCGAGTTTGCCGGCCGGCACCACACGGCACCTTTCGCCGGCACGGAAGCTAAGGGCTAAGGCACGCGTTTATTTTGCTTTTGTGTACGTCCAAGCGCGCGCATGCCAGCGCTAGCGAAAGTGTACTATCTCGCTCTTGCTATTGCTTCATACATTTTATTGAGTTTGTCCCGGTCGTGGTATTAGTTTAAGAGATCTAAGAGTACATACAGAGGGACAGATGGAAGCGACTTTTTTTATAATTTTAGTAATAAATAATGACTATGCAGAGATAGTAAAATGAAATGAAATGAAATGAAATACATTTATAGTACCTACTAGTTTTAATAATGCGAAAGTAACTCTGAATGTTACCGTCGGCGTCGTCACGATAAAACCACTGAACCTATTTAGAATAGCAGTTCTCCGAACAGTAGACCTCGCAAGCACAAACTTGTAAAGTGAGCTTTGAAAGTGAGCAACATACTGCATTTTGAGGAACTATTTTGCTCATCACGCTGAAGATCCTCATCAGATCTTCACCAAATATCAGACAAATTTAAAGTAAATACTTACCTTTCAAATAAAATAAAAATCATCGAAATCAAATCACATCAGGCGGAGATATTCAGCAGCCCCCTTTTTATCCTTTTTTGGAAAAAGTACGCCCCCTATCAAAAATCCCCGACGACAATCAAATTCTATAAAGTCATAGAACCTGTATACCAAGTTTGCGACAAAACTACGACCTGTAGGCGAGAACACAAAAAGTCTGGACAAACTGACATCCAAAAGCATTTTTGGCCAATCTCGAAACTGAGACGATTCGCTCGCTTCGCTCGCTCGGTCAATAAAATCTGGTACGGAGATAGCTTAAAGTCTGGGAAGGGACATAGGCTACTTTAAGTGTACGCACTACATGAGCAAAAACGTGGCTGTTCTCATCAAGACGGACTCTTGCTGAAGATTTCTACCACCAGGTAAAGAAGATAGCTATAGAAGTATTACTAACTGCTTCTGTTTTCCTCATTGGTGGAAAACAAACTTTAACAAGAAGTAAATAGACTACCTAATCGATTAACACTCACCAAACAACTATTAATAACAAAGGCCCATTGATAGCCGATTATGCAAATTCGGGTAAAATGTATGAAATGTATGTAATAAGGCCGGTTTGAAGACCATCTGAATAATGTGCGTGGCGGTTTGAATATTCATTAGTTGAATTAGGGCGTTCTGAATACGTTTTTACACCTATAAATTGCAAGTTAACGGAAGCGTGTAGGGTGCCCTGTCTTCGTCTTTGCGAATCAATTTCTCAACGTTTTTTTAATGTTTTTGGACCAGTAGGGGCTCACCGCAATGACTCAACCCCGTAATTTTATTATAAACCTTTATTTATTAAGAAAATCCTACTAAATATTATAAATGCGAAAGTCTGTGTGTATACACACACACACGGAGATACGTGGTAACAAACATTAATAATAATAATAATTAATAATAATAATATTATTATTCCCGGAAGAATTGACTGTACCTGTGGTATAGCATAAAAACTGCAAAAACGAATCGAACCCGCAACCTCCGCGTCGTAGGCGGACCTTCCACCCGCCGCGCCACATCGGTCGTTGAATATAAATATTTTTTCTAATAAGTAAGTATGTATATGTATATATACGTATGGCTCAGTGGCCAACTCTGGTGACAGAGTTTCTAGGCCGCCCGAAGACCTCTGTCATGGCCTAACAACTTTGAAAAGCCTGGACCGACTGCTTAACGTGCCCTCCGAAGCACGGGTCTGGGTCTGGCGGTCACCCATCCAAACAGTGCTTAACTTCGATGATTTGTTAGGAACATTTTTTTTTATACTACTAAAGTGGTAACCAAGCGTACGGCCCACTTGAAGGTCAGCGGTTACCGTAGACTATGTATGCATGCAACATCATAGATATCACTTGCATGTTACCACCCTGAGACGTAAGATGGAAAGTCTCATGTGCCTGTAATTTCACCGGAAACCATACCCTTCGAACCGGAACACAGCAATGCGAGCATTACTGCTTGGCGGCAGAAATAGGTATGGTGGTAGTTCCTTCCCCGGACGAGATCTATCACAAAGAACTCTACTACTCTTACATCTTAGCCAGCTACGTCACGAGCGCATTTTTTCTAATGAAATAGGCCAGGTCAGGAGTACCCTAAACCGACGAGCGTGTATGAAGAATGTGATGAGAGTAAATGAAGCAAAACAGGTGTGTCAGGATCGTAGCAAGTGGAAATCCGTGGTCTCTGCCTACCCCTACGGGATACAGGCGTGATTTTATGTATGTATGTATGTAAATATTGTTTCTAACAGCTGAATATTTGTTCCAGATCTACAAAGGTCTGGACGTGGTGACCGCTAAAGCGAGCCTGCAGGAGCGGGGCGCGGCACGCCACCACCTCCTGGACATCCTGGAACCGCATCAGATGTTCACCGTCGTGGACTTCCGGAACAGAGCCTTGAAGATTGTATCCTTTTTACTACGATATCTATATTGATGTTTTAAAGAGGAAAGATTTGTATTTTTGTATGTTACGAATAAACTCAAAAACTACTGGTCCGGTTACAAAAATTCTTTCACCATTAGAATGCTACATTATCCTTGAGTAACATAGGCTATATTTATTATTAACGACCCGCCCCGGCTTCGCACGGGTGTGGTTTCACTGCACCCATGCGAAACTGAGACGGAATGCTAGTATTTTCTATACTAATATTATAAAGAGAGAAGATTTGTATTTTTGTATTTTTGTATGTTACGAATAAACTCAAAAACTACTGGTCCGATTTCAAAAATTCTTTCTCCATTAGAATGCTACATTATCCTTGAGTAACATAGGCTATATTTATTACTGGCGACCCGCCCCGGCTTCGCACGGGTGCTTAAGTTTTCACTGCACCCGCGCGAAACTGAGGCAGATTGGCTAGTACAGTATAAACTGGTGCATGTATGTGCCATCCACCAATTCGCATGTATACCACAGTGTCAGATTTTTTTTTATATTCCAAGGTGGCAAACAAGCATACGTCCCACTTGATGTTAAGTAGTTACCGTAGCCTATGAAAGCTTGCAATACTAGAGATATCATTTGCGCTTTGCCGACCCTTTAAATTTTTTAAAAACAAAGTAAGGATTCAATCTGCGTCGACAATCAGGCTCTTTAGTCCCGCACGGGATGAGTTGACTAGATCATTATTTTATGTGTGGGTGTGTGGGGGTGTGGGTGTGTGTGTGTGTGTGTGTGTGTGTGTGTGTGTGTGTGTGTGTGTGTGTGTGTGTGTGTGTGTGTGTGTGTGTGTGTGTGTGTGTGTAAAGTGTGTTTTGTTAATAAAACAAGTCTATTTGATTTTAATTTTATTATATTATTATGATTTGGTTGTAATTAAGCTTACAAGTGATTATACTCAGTAAGTATTTAACTTATTGTAAATTGACTTATCTAAGAGATAAATAAATGATTTGATTTGATTTGATTTATCTTATTTTGATTGGTTAACTCAACCCGCTCATAAAAACAGATGAAATTTAGTGTATCATTTGAACTTTAAGTACAGACGTGAACAAAAATGTTTGGGTGAAAAAATTACACACCATTGTTTTGTACTAATGAGTTATTAAATACTAGCTGAACCATTATATATATTATTAAATACCCGCATGTTAGTAAAGATTTTGTTTTGTAAGATACATTTCTGACGAACAAATGGGAAAAAGTTCTTCTGATATTCTGTCTTCAAACAGTGTGCAAGCTGCATGTGTTTATGTTTAAAGGGCACGGTAGCTAGTGATTACTGGGCAAAGCGCAGTGCGGTGCAGAACTTTTAATCAAATCAAATGATGTAATTTATTTGCCTATTATGTATTAGAGTAAAAATATACAATGATTCTAAGGTGGATTCGGTTATGAAGCGCAAGCAATTAAAAGATTACGACAACTCGGTTGTTGATGATGATGATATAAATAGTAGGTATAGCTCATAAAGCTAAAGTAATTTGGAAATGACTGTGCAAATACAGGCGGCAGGGCGCCACGGGCTGTTGAGTGAGAATGTTATACAGAGCGCACATAACAGGAAAAAAATACATTTATCATTTTTATTCAGCCACTGACTCATACGAACTTGTTTTTTTTTATAAATGCTCCAGCATTCTACCCCGCATTATCTAGCCCCAAGCTAAGCAGAGCTTGTGTTATGGGTACTAGATGACTGATTGATACCTATACTTAATACAACGCAATACATAGATATATATATTTTATTAGATAAGTATACGTACAAAATATCCTGAACACCCGAAACAAACATTTGCAGATCGTAAAAACATTTGTAGGCGGGAATCGAACCCGCAACCTCCGCGTCTCAGGCGGACCTTCGCCCGGCGCGCCACATCGGTCATCAAAAAAAACTTAACTTTAACATTTGACATTATAATTAATAATTGATAGATTCAGGCGTTACTTTGCGGAAATCCATTACAAGACAAAAAACAGACGAAAAATCTCTAGTACTATTCCGCTTAACCTTTTAACTGATGAGGTCACACAGTTACCACAGTTAACCTCAAAAGAAAAAACGAGTTAAACATGTCCTATCCACGGTCACCTTTGTTGCGTTTGTTTACAACAAGTAGCGTTGACTCAGAGAACGCAGGTGGGAGTGGCCATACCGGTTGAGACTATAAATAGTGGGGTTGTCGCATCGAATTCTCACTTTGGCTCCAGCGCTCGACGGAGCAACACGTCTGCCGGAGAACAAGTCGATGGTCCTGAGGATGTCCCGTGGAGGGATGAAACACGTGTCGATATTTTTCTTTTGAGGTTAACTGTGGTAACTGTGTGACCTCATCAGTTAAAAGGTTAAGCGGAATAGTACTAGAGATTTTTCGTCTGTTTTTTGTATTATAATTAATGTTTGAATGTTGGATATTTGTTTCTTTATAACTCGGCAACCACTCAACCGATTTGGCTGAAATTTCAAACATAGATAGATCATTATCTATCTATGTTTGAAATTTCAGCCCGGTCATTACCGGGAATATAACATAGATTCTTAGTTTGGGTTAGTGTCAAAATCCCCTTTGAAAATCCCCTTTGAAGGGGAAAAGTACGTTTCCCGAGTTCCACGCGAATGAACGAGCAACTGCTAGTATCATGTAAATATGCCTACGGTTCGTACTGCGTATAACACTGTGTATAATTTACACTCTAAGCGCCAATCTTCTCTGCGGTCCGTGCTGAGTGACTTTTCGTGTTTGAAAAGTCTTCTGACGGATTGGTTGCACTACTCGTATTACTTAGGCGGTCCGCCCATCTAACGTCAAACACTACTCAACTAATCAAGTCATTGTCGACGTTACATACGAAGTAAACGACGACGTCGAAAACAGTTAATGATATCCTAAATATTTAAATGATGTTTCAATACTTGCAGTGTTTTGGTGTAAGGGGCTAGTCAGACTGGAAAGACGTAAGACAAAGAGTCGAGCGTCAAGAACGTGACTTTTTGAAACATATAGAACAGACGCTAGTCCGCGACCGTGTCCCATCTTTTTTATGTTTTGCAATAAGACGCAGACGAGTAAGCGTCCTCGTCACAGAACTATATTTAGTAGAATCAGTGAATGTATGCACCTCGCGTGCCGAAAAGACGGGTTAAGTAAGGGCTGAGTAACCTCTTTACTCACTGCGAAACTCCGTCTGTTCCCAACCGGGGGCGGTGTGGTGATGTGCCAGTGCCTAAAATTGGTTTGCCGCGTGCTTATCGATGCTTATAAATCATTCATTTTCGCGCGGCTTATGTTTCCCATCACTAAAATACATTTGTGTGTAAAATACAAATACGCAAAATGTTACACGCTCGGTTTCCATACAAATCGACGAACTCTTTCATTCTACTTAAATATAGTTATGTGGTCCTCGTCGTGTCCGTGCCCCGTCTTTTTTAGGTAAATGTTTTGCGTTGCGACGCTTCTATACATTTTATATGAAAGGGGCTCTTTCTATTGGTTCTTGTCTCACGTCTTTTTTGTCTGGTTAGCTTCTTACACACTCACAATTTCTATAACACATTAAACTAGCGACTATCGATTTCCTGGTAATTTGTCGTCACGACAAATGTCGCTTCTTAGATGGGCGATCCGCCTAAGTAAAACGAGTCACGTTACTTGTTGCTCCTTAGATGGGCGAACCGTCTTAGTTGTCTATCACTCTGTATCCATTGTTATATTATATTTATAGATCTGAAACAATAAATATCACTAAAGATCATAGAGTCAAAGTATATCAAGTTTTAGAGAAAGATATGTACAGCTAAGTCGTTCGTTTAATGATAACATTAGGCGAGAGCCACATTTGACCCTAACTGGTTGGAGTGTCACCCAAAAAGTCACCCAAGACACAGATCGTCCTCTTATTTCACTTGCTACAGTGCCTTGAAATAATTAAAGACAGTCAAAGCTCTGAGCTTAAAAGTACTGCGTAGCATTGCACTGAGGTCTTCAACACAGTATGGCTTGCACAGTTTTACTTGAAGACAGAATATCTTTTGACGTTTGACGTTTTGATGACCGATGTGGCGCGGCGGGTGAAGGTCGCCCGCGACACGGAGGTTGCGGGTTCGATTCCCGCCTCAGAACAAATGTTTGTAATATCTGCAAATATTTGTTCCGGGTGTTTTGGGTATTTTCTATGTATAATAAAAAGTATATATTTATGTATTGTATTGTATTGTATTAACCTAAGTTTATCAGTCATCTAGTACACATAACACAAGCTTTGCTTAGCTTGGGGCTAGATGATGCTTTGTGGATTGTCCAGCATTATTTATTTATTTATTTATCTGGCACTGACGTGTTTTATAATTATAATACATGTAAGTTCCGATTTTCTATCTAAATATATCTGATAATAGTATGACCCACCGTGTCGTCGGTTTTAACTTTCGTCTTTTGTAAGTGAATTTCTTTGAAACAGCATACGTATTTTGACTAAGCCTGGCTTACACTTATTGGGAGACTAGCCCACAATTTTAATGAGAATGTTTGGCAGGTCTTCTACAAAATCCAATTAGAAAGGTTTTCCTCTTTGCCGTGGGGTCGTTCACCGTGTAATCCGCTTAGGCATGTACTTGTGTCATTACATTGATATCAGTGGGCCTGTGTACCCACAATCAAAGGTTTTGTTAATTTATAGTTATTGCTTCGACGCTCTGGGCTTAACGATATAAATTATTTCCTGGAACACAAATTTAGCGTGGGACACTTTGATACTTATATGTTACCATTGAAATGTATGGTTAGTGAAAGTAGTCATATTAAAATATAACATGAAAACCGCCAAGCAGTAATGCTCGCATTGCTGTGTTCCGGTTCGAAGGGTATGGTTTCCGGTGAAATTACAGGCACATGAGACTTTCCATCTAACGTCTCAGGGTGGCAACCCGTGAGTGATAACTCTGGTATTACAAGCGCCCATAGGCTGCGGTAACCGCTTACCATCTTGAGGGCCGTACAAGCGTACGTCACTTTAGTTGTATAAAAAAAAAAAAGAAGTTTATTTTGCATACATTTTTAATTCAAAACGTTTAGTAATAACCAGTCTGTCCTTGTCGATGAAAAGAGATGTTAACAGATTTTGACGCTCTGTTAAAATAATTATAAGGGGTGATCTAAACCCCCACTGGTGTAAATGAACCCATTAGATTAGACGATGTAGCATAACTCACTGCCTTCCCCCATTAACAATCTCTAAAACTCCTGTTACTTTCCGAAACATACACATTTTTAAGAGTAGTAGAGTTCTCTGTGATAGAGCTCGTCTGGGGAAGGACTACCACCATACATATTTCTGCCGCCAAGCAGTAATGCTCGCATTGCTGTGTTCCGGTGTGAAGGGTATGGTTTCCGGTGAAATTACTGGCACATGAGGCTTTCGATCTTAGCCTCAAGGTGGCAACCCGCGAGTGATACCTCTGGTATTGCAAGCGTCCATAGGCTGCGGTAACCGCTTACCATCTTGTGGGACGTACGCTTGGTTGCCACTTCAGTTGTATAAGAAAAAAAAAAAACATAAAATAAACAATAAAACCGTCCTTATAACAAGCAACATCCAAGCTCATATTTTATTAACTTTTTATGACAATTTGCTTCACTCCAAAACAGATTGATAGCCTAATAGAGCACGGAAAAATTCCAGTAGTAGTTGGAGGGACGAACTATTATATAGAATCGATTGTATATAAAATATTAGTTGAAGATATGGACGACGAAGAAGCTCTTTTGTGGGATAAGAGCAGACGAAAAAGAGATTTTAATGATATTGGCATAGACGTTCCTTCTAAAAAGCAAGCAATCGAAGCAAACATCGAAACAGAACCAAGTACATCTGAAACTAAAAGAGAAACAGGTGAACTAACCAAAGACAAATTGAAAGAAGACGTGGACAACGAAAAGAATTTCACAAATGAAGAAATACACGCGAAACTGAAAGCTGTAGATCCAGTGATGGCCGCGCGTCTTCACCCCAACAACAGGAGAAAAGTCCTCAGGTAAGTCTTAAATTCATATCGCGTTTCTTTGAAAATTTGTCAAATAAGGAACCGTGATAAAATTAACAATTATACCAATTTTAATATTCATGATTTCATTCAATCAGTGACGCTCATAAAATTTTCCATTAGCGATAACATTGTTAAGGAGTCCGCTGGCTAATTTTACGTTCTCGTTTTCGTATAAATCTATGATTATAAAAATTTATATTTCGGTTAGCGTTTTATAATTTATATTTCGGTTTAGAAAAAAAAGCAAGATCCTTCTACAAAATGATTATTTATCATTCGATTTGCAAAAATCTGCGATATGAATTACATTTACCTTTAACTAGACGTAATTTTTGTCACATAAGTATCGTGTTTGGGGCCTGACAAACCCGTAAGCTTAACAAATATCATAAAAACACTTACTTATTTCTGCCGCCAAGCAGTAATGCTCGCATTGCTGTGTTCCGGTGTGAAGGGTATGGTTTCCGGTGAAATTACTTGCACATGAGGCTTTCGATCTTAGCCTCAAGGTGGCAACCCGCGAGTGATACCTCTGGTATTGCAAGCGTCCATAGGCTGCGGTAACCGCTTACCATTTTGTGGGCCGTACGCTTGGTTGCCACTTCAGTTGTATAAAAAAAAAACAACTTGCTTATTATTATTGGTTGTTGTAACAGATGTTATACTAGAACACTATGTTCGTGAATAAGCAATGATGTGCATTTTCGCCTTCGCCCTACTAAATCTACAATGTGCTATGGCAACAACCGTGAACTGTACACAAAATAAACGAAAGTGACAACACTAAATCGCATCGAAGCACATTTTCGTGAATGAACCGACTTGTTTATTTTATTTTCTCAATAACACTGCAGAAACCAAGTGATAATATTTCAAATTCAACTTTATTCCTTTGTTATAAGAACTATCTGCTGTTCATTAAGTAATTTATTCTTATTTTGTTATCTATGAACGCCAAAGTTCAATACTAGTGTATTATTTCCATCAATTAAACTAGCAGACTTGTATTCACGCCACAAACAACCTTAACCGGTGATCATTAAATCGAATATATCTTGTATGCTAATGTTTTATCGGTTTTCTTCAAATTATCGTCTGTCTCCTTCACACTTCAAAACAAATAGAGATGGAAATCTGCCCTTCGACTATGAACTGTGATTTTAATAGCTTTGTAACTGTTTGTAAGTGGGACATTATTCCACGATTCATATTTTCATTGATGAATTACTGTCTGCCTATTTTATCTGAACTATTTTTGTTGTGCCATTCAACTTTTTCAAGACATATTTTGTCACGTTGATTGATGTATGACGACCGATGTGGCGCAGCGGGCGCAGGTCCGCCTGCAACGCAGAGGTTGCGGGTTCGATTCCCGCCTCGGGACAAATGTTTGTACGATCTACAAATATTTGTTCCGGGTGTTCTGGGTATTTTCTATATATAATAAAAAAATATCTATCTATGTATTGTATTGTATTAAATATATATCAGTCATCTAGTACCCATAATACAGCTCTGTTTAACAGCAGCTTACCTTGGGCTAGATGATGCTGTGTGGATTGTCCAGCATTATTTATTATTTATTTATTTATTATGTATAAACATGTGCGCGTTGATCTGTTTTTTCTGTCTGTTTGAGGCATTATTCTACTATGTATTTTTCTATGTATATTTAAATACTTTGCTTGGTCCGGACCGATGGTCGGACGACATCGTCAGCGTGGTCGGACGACAATGGATGAGGCTGGCACAGGACCGACGAGTGGCGTATTAGAGAGGAGGCCTATACCCAGCAGTGGGTGCCAACGGGCTTATTAGATAGATAGAAAGACATAGCTAGCACATTTATATATATTTATCGCACAAAACAGCCCCTAGGGTCATACCCTAATTTTTAAACGGATCGTCATTGTATTCAATCCTTTTAGGCTTGATTAATACAAGCCATTTATTCTTTTTCATCTTCTTTTTTACGGCTTCTGTGGCTGTGGTAGAGCACCGGTGGTCTAGTGGTAGTGACCCCGCCTTCCGATCCTAAGGTCGTGAGTTCAAACCCGGTCGTGCACCAATCGATTTTTCTGTTCGTGAAGTCGTTCTGTGAAGGAAAACATCGTGAGGAAACCGGCATGTCCAAGAACTAAAAATTCGAAAGACATGTGCCATCCACCAATCCGCTTTGGGTCCGCGTGGTGGATTAAGACCCAATCACTCTCGCCTGAGAGTAGGCCAGTGTCCCAGCAGTGGGAACATTAGAAGGCTGTCATGATGATGATGATGTGACTGCACAATTTTGCTTCATTAGCTTACCTCTGGTATTGCAAGCGTTCATAGGCTGCGGTAACCGCTTACCATCTTGTGGGCCGTACGCTTGGTTGCGAATAATATAACATCACTATATTATTCTAAAACTTCTTCGATTTTTTCAAACTAAGTTGTAATATATTTTAATTTATTTTCTAGTTAAATAACTTATCTAAATAATATTTAGTTTTGTAATTTGTTATAAGCTAATTATATTTTCAAAGATTAGACATCATCACTGGTTTTTTCTTCTGTAGATAGTAGTATTCTATGTATCATTTATGTCATATCTCTAACCCCTCGACCTTAGCCGCTTCCTGTTGCTTAATTACGCGTTTTGTTTTAAAATTGAACTTTTTCTGGAATTAAATAGTCATGTTGATTTATGATAGTCAAAACTTGTGTATATAATTGTGTCGTTTGTATTCAAACAGGTTCGTGTTCTGTAACATCATATTGTCACATTGTGATGATGATAAATGATGTTAACGTTTAAGAATCAGTTAGTTTCACCTTATTCGGCTCTGTTTCCGGCTATAACTTTCGCTAAGTGGTATCCGAGGCCTCTAGGTGGATCTTTGTCAATAGATTTGGATATTGCATCATTATTTAAAAATATTTCCTTATCTCATTGAATTTTTTCTCGTTAGTGATATGAATGACTGATATTACCTCCCCACTCGATGGACGTATAACATTGTAGCGGTCGTAGGAAGTCGGCTATACTCTATGAGAAATTGGGAATGGCCTATGTCCATAAACAATATGTAACCTTTTTGAAAAATTATAGCCAAACTATTTACCAATATTTATGGAATGCCTACTTAGAATCTTCATATTATTATGTATATTTTCACACAATCCGACAAAAATGTAATCCTACTCATAATATCTCAAAAAAACTTCCTTAGTAACATAGCTCGCCTCACGCGGTTTACATAAACATCGAAATTGAAGGCCTTTTGACATGATGACATAAAACCAAACAGTCTTAGCCGGCCCCCCTCCCTAATCTATTCGCATAGCAAAAACGGGGAAGCGTATTCATGTCGGGGGTCCTACTTAAGCTGGGCGTTCCGACTTCCGTAGGTCGCTGACCGCTTCAAGGATTCCGTAGTGAGCTTGTTAGATGACCTTGGCTCTACTACCCGCCACTAGATTGGCCATTAGTTTTGCGGAAATTCGCGGAATCAAGATGGCGAATGTTGGTTCGTCGTGATCAATCGAGACGTATCGCGTAGTTTACGTCGTTATCGGTTCCTTATAAGTGGTTTGATGGTGTATTTTAATGGAGTTATGTGATATTTTAGCGCGTTGGTTGGTTTATTTATTTATTTTAGTCAAGTGGCGCCATAACTTTTAGGCTCTAAAGCTCAAATAGTGATTGATAAATTAGTTTTACCATAAACTTCGTAGTTTATAGGTTCTTTTTTTTATCTATTCCGTCACCAGATTTGGCCACTGACTCATACGGACTAACTAACTCATCATGACAGCCTTCTAATGTTCCCACTGTTGGGACACTGGCGACACACTCGGGCGAGAGTGATTGGGTCTTAATCCACCACGCGGACCCAATGCGGATTGGTGGATGGCACATGTCTTTCGAATTTTTAGTTCTTGGACACGCCGGTTTCCTCACGATGTTTTCCTTCACCGTATGAGAGCACTGGCATTGCGCACATACTTTTCGAACAGAAAAATCCATTGGTCCATTGGACCGGGTTTGAACCCACGACCTTAGGATCGGAAGACGGGGTCACTACCACTAGACCACCGGTGCTCTAACTAACTAACCGTTTAAAATGAGATATGCGAGACATAATCTGTTCAGGCCGATTATCAGTGGCTGTTCAATATTGCCAAAATGGCTAATTTATTGTTTTGTCATAAAGTGTTAACCATCACACTAACGGGATATTTTTGTATCTCAAAAAATTTCAGGTTTACCTTAACCTTTCGCTTGATCATCCCAACTATTTAGATTTCGTGCAGGCTGGCATAGACTTGATGGCTTAACTGGTAGAGCATCCAGTAAAAATCACCGGACTTGTGAAATAAAGCAGATTCGACCTGTTATTTTTGCCATCCTCTGCCCATCTTTATCTCACTGCTGCATATCCTCTACCCTTCTCTCTCTATCTCTACTGTAGACCATACCTATTTCTGCCGCCAAGCAGTAATGCTCGCATTGCTGTGTTCCGGTTTGAAGGGTATGGTTTCCGGTGAAATTACAGGCACGTGAGACTTTCCATCTAACGTCTCAGGGCAACACGCAAGTGATATCTATGATGTTTTATGCGTACATATGGTACGGTAACCGCTTACCATCTAGTGGGCCGTACGCTTGGTTGCCACTTTAGTTGTACTATTAAAAAAAAGACGCTAATACAAAGTTACTTTATCTATATCAGTATGGTCACCCCAATATTTATTACGCGGCCTCCCGATAACCCGGCTTAATACGATTATTTAAAACTGGACATTATATAATATTTGTTACGCGAAATAGCTAATTTCATGTAAGCTTTGATATACCTACCCAAAAAACTCGTCAAATAATCATCAGTCAATCACTCTTGCGTAGTCCAGTGTTCCAGCAGTGGAAAAATAAGGATTTTCTTATACTTTTTAGGGTTCCGTAACTCAACATAGAAAATTTAACCGAACAAATATCCTTTGTTGTCTGTCTAAACCAAGTACCAACTTAATTGATAGATTCAGGCGTTACTTTGCGGAAATCCATTACAAGATAATCGTACCAACTTATTTACCGAGTAATTTCACTTGCTACTGTTTCCTTCAAAGCTAAACACATCGATGCTTGCACACTACTGCTTGGCACTGCACTATCTGCCCCTGCGGTGGTACCCATCAAGACGACTCGTGCTGAAGAGTCCTACCACCAGGTAAAAACTTTCAATCCGGCTAGCATGAGCACTGTAGGTTACGGTTTTCTTCCGTTTTCTTTACGGAAATGTAAAGAAAAATACAGTTTTCTTTAAATATTCGTCTCCATTACCGTAAATAAATAAATAAATAAATAATAAATAATGCTGGATAATCCACACAGCATCATCTAGCCCCGAGGTAAGCTGCTGTTAAACAGAGCTGTATTATGGGTACTAGATGACTGATATATATTTAATACAATACAGTACATCGATAGATATTTTTTTTTATATATAGAAAATACCCAGAACACCCGGAGCAAATATTTGTAGATCGTCCAAACATTTGTCCCGAGGTGGGAATCGAACCCGCAACTTTTGCGTCGCAGGAGGACCTGCGCCCGCTGCGCCACATCGGTCGTCAACCGTAGAGACCTAGAACACTGGTGGTGTAGTGGTAACACCGCCTTCTGATGCTAAACTGATCAAAAAATGTATTTGTATTTATTTGGAACATAAAGTACAATAACAACACATGAAGAACGATAATATCCGCAGAAACTATAAAACTGTGTTGCGAATATTAACGCCCAGCTCCGAATAATGAATAGAATAGAATAGAATTATTTTTATTTGCAACAATACACAACAACATAATCATAATTTAACTAAATTAAGTAGGTGCTTATGATAACAAAAGAAATAGTATCTAACTAAAACCTACTCAAGTTAACAATAAGGAAGTTATCACAGTATACCTATATATACCTATTTCTGCCGCAAAGCAGTAATGCTCGCATTGCTGTGTTCCGGTGTGAAGAATGAAGTATGGTTTCTGGTGAAATTACTGGCACATGAGGCTTTCGATCTTAGCTTTAAGGCAACCCGCGAGTGATACCTCTAGTTTTGCAAGCGATCATAGGCTGCGGTAACCGCTTACCATTTTGTGGGCCGTACGCTTGGTTGCCACTTCAGTTGTATAAAAAAATAAAAAAATAGTATTGTAATAATAATGGGTTCAAATACTATTGTACAGTACACCAATGGAATTTTCCATTTAAAAAATTTGCATCCGCAATGAAAGAAAACCGGATTTTCCACGAAGAGAAAAACATACCAATATGGCATCAGTTTTTTATTTTTTATTTAAGTATTAAATACACTTCAACAGCTTAGTCAACATAGTTATACTATTTTATACTAATCTTATTGCCAATAATAGATTCTCATTATGTAAATATAACATATAGTAAATATAATTTATTTATAATAAGGAATAAAGTCGCCTGCAACAGCTTGATAACAACAGCGCCCCAGTTGGATGCGTGACCGCCAGCATTTATAAACTGTACAAGCATTTGATTCCCAGGGGATCGAACCCGCACCACGCGACTCAGCCGGGCACCAAGTAAGTAAGTAAGTTTGTATGAGTCAGTGGCCGACTCTGGTGACACAGTTTCCGTCGCCCAAAAGCCTCTGTCAAGGCCTAACAACTTTGAAAAAGCCGGGACCCACTGCTTAACGTGCCCTCCGAAGCACGGGAGCGCTCAGTTGAAATTGCCACTGGCGGTCACCCATCCAAATGACTACGCAGAACAGTGCTTAACTTCGTTGATCTGTTAACAACAACTTAGCCAGCTACGTCACGAGCGCTCCTGGGGGTATCACCGCACCACCATTACCAGAAACTTTAGAAATGTCTTTATCCTGATATATGGCTAGCGGTCTTGGTTACCCTAATTCCAGCAATATTTCAGTATTTCCGCCTTCAAGGGCGCGACAATGGCGGACGCGACTCAAATATAAATCTATTACTATTATTATAAAGAAGAAGGATTTGTATTTTTGTATGTTTGTAACGAATAAACTCAAAAACAACTGGTCCGATTTCGAAAATACTTTCACCATTAAAATGCTACATTACCCCTGAGTAAGACACGACTTTATTTTATGTCATCCCGTGCGAAACCGGGACGAACCGATAGTCTTATTTATTTATTTATTTATTATTATGGATCTCCAACGAAAGATACACAGGCATACACATTTTTAAATTACAGAGGTACTCTGGTCAGGTGCTCTCTCAATTAGAGGTGACCACGTCATCATGCACAAAAATAAAAGTTATTGTGAATTCAACTGAAAAAAAAAGTAAAAAAAAGTTTAAAAAAAATCTTATAAATAAATATATATAAAAATACTAATAAAACAATTTGTCAGTCTTCGTCTCATCTAGGCGTTTACTTAGGGCCATATTCATAATAGTAGATACTTGAAACCTCTGTTAGCTAATGTGTCTTTCAAATCTATCTATCATCATCATCATCATGACAGCCTTTTATTGTTCCTACTGCTGGGACACTGGCCTACTCTTAAGCGAGAGTGATTGGGTCTTTATCAAATAATGCGGATTGGTGGATGAATGAATGAAAAAGGAAAGACAATATTAACTAACCAAGCCGCTATAATGGCAGTTTTTGTACTGAGGATGAATGGAAGTGACCTCTTCCGATGCTAAGTCGTGGATTCAAACCCGGTCGTGCACCATAATTTACTACTCGAAAAATGTAAGATACTGGTAGGTTGTCTGAAAGAAATCGCAAAAAAACACTCATCTCTTAGGCTTACGAAAACCAGGGCTGTGTCTCATAATAATAAAAACTCGTGTACGAGTGAAATTACTGGGCGAAAGAGGCTTAACAACGTCTCGTTGTGATGAGCGCAATGCGGTGCTACGCAGAACTTAAACACTTCAAGCTTTGGGTGGCACTGCATCTGTTATGGTAAGGCGTGGGGCTTAACACCAGGCAGGCGTCTTGTTCGTCTTATCACACATGTGACTCACACGCAGAAGAAAAAAAAAGATGACAACATTTTCAACGACGTGACAAGTCCAAAGACGTGACTTAATAACTTAATAAGTAGGCTCCATTTTGGATTGTCTTTGGCTATCTTGTCAAAACGACATGGGTCCTCCCATTTTAATAATTTTTCTCGTGTTATTTTAAGTTTTATTAACAATTTTACTTGTTTACTTAGCACAAGTGTAATTGAAACGGAGGGGTAATGTTGGTTGGTAATTTAGTCTTCTAGTTTAAAGACTTTCCAAGGGAATTTTGAAAGAAAAATCACTATTTCTTTCTAAGTTTGTTTACGTTGCTAAACGACAATCAAACTAATACATTTGACACTGGCGAAATTGTGGCAAATAAGCCGCAGAGTCCATAAACGAAGAAGCAGAAGGAGGTTCCACTTTCAGCCGGATATTTCTTCCCTTTTGGTCATATTAAAGTGACGTCACTGTCCTTACTCTGTTGCTAACCGCCGCATAGACCTAAAAACATTATGAACTGTTAAAGTTTCAAGTAAAGTTACCCCATCTCAGGGGCACCAAGTAGAGCTGGCGCAAATTCATCCGAAGAGTTTTTTTTTATTTTTTTATTCAGTAACAATTAAAAATAATCGTATTTGAATTCTAACTAAAATTAAATGGATATATAGCTTGTAAGACGTTTCATAGTGATCCTTGTGATTTTATTGAATGCAATAAAACTGCTGCCGTGCAAAGCCTGGGCGGGTCACTAGTAACAAATATAGCCTATGTTACTTGAGGCAGCTGTAGCATACTAATAGTGAAAGAATTTTTGAAATCGGACCAGTAGTTTTTAAGTTTATTCGTAATAAACAAAAATACAAATCTTTCCTCTATATAGATTTTTTTTTACTTTGAACTTGTTCAGACATAAGTTGTAAAAAAAACTACTCGCGGTAGAATTTTAGCCTAGAACATTATTTTATTTATTATGTTCAGCCTATTTTGTCCAACTGCAGGGCGAAGGCCTATCAAAAACCTAAACGTTCCGAAAATTTTCCGAAAACAAAAGCTATAAGTACAACTCTAGTCATTCAAAGCTCCCCTGAAGAAGATAATCACAGAAAACTGTTGTTCCCATTCGCCCTTGACCCAATAACATTCCTTACAATATCCTCTATACCACCTTTAAACAATTCGTATTCATCTGAACATGGGTCTTGAACGAGGGCTTCGTAGAGTAATATAAAGTATGTAAGTTCGTATGAGTCGCCCGAAGGCCTCTGTCATGTAAAAAGCTTTGGCGACTGACTGACAGATCAACGCACAGCCTAAAATAAGTCTCAAAAGCGATATTTAGAGCGTACATTGCTCTTTAAGGCGTAGGAGTGCACTTAGAAAGGAATTCCCGAAATTCAACTCCTAGAGGACGCGGTAGGAAGATGAAGTTTGTATAAAAACTCAACGCAGACAAAGTCGCGGGGCGTTCCACTATTATTTTGAGTTTCGCTGCTTTATATTAAACATTGAAAAGAACCCTTTTTAAGATGGTTAGTTTGGATAAAAAGATGGATAAGTGGTTTGGAAACTGAATAGTATATTTATTTAGACTTCATAATCATAGCCATTTTCTAAACTAAACTAGCTATTATTGCCGCCATTTTCTTTTAAATTAAAATACAAAGGACCGCGATAGTTTTGGTTACCTTAGAAAATGCTACAACAGAATCGACTCCAATGACTAATCGAAAGAAAGAAGAAGAAAGAAAATAACTTTATTCTGACAAAACACGGTACACAATAAAAAAACAATGTTTAAAAAAAAAAAAAAAAAAAAAAAGCGAACAGGTGTGTGGAGTAAACTGCTGCCGTGATTATTTACCAGAATAGTCTGAGTCAGCATACGTTGAGAATAAAATCCACAACACTGATTTGTGTTTTTTTTTTTACAACAAAATTGGCAACCAAGCGTACAGCCCACAAGATGGTAAGTGGTTACCCCAGCCTATAGGCGCTTGCAATACCAGAGGTATCACTCACGGGTTTGCCACCCGGATACGTAGATCGAAAGTCTCATGTAATTTGCCTGTAATTTCACCGGAAACCATACCCTTCGGACCGGAAAACAGCAAAGCAAAGATTACTGTTTGACGGTAGAAATAGGTTTTTTTTTTTAAATTTATTTAACTTAACAAAAAACAAAATATATATTTATAAACATTTAAAAAACCTTTAGGGGTTTGTCCTAAATGCTTAGAGTCCTTTTAATAATAAAGTGGTACACTTTATAAACCAACTAGCTGCGCCCGCGCGGTTTTACCCGCGGCATGACAGTTTTTTAAACCACGGAAACCGAACATACGTAGCCTTAATGTTATTCAAAACCATATTCTATGCCTGTGGAAAATTTCATGTAGATCCGTTCAGCCATTATAGCGTGAAGTGAAATTTCGGAAATTCCTTTCCTAATGCACTTCTACACATTATAATGAACACGCTCCGAATTTAAGATTTCTAAGACTTACGGTTAACGTGCGTTGAATGTCTACATAAAAGTCAGCCAGTCTGTCCGGCTGTTCTCGCCTACAGGTCGCATTTTTCAGCCGATCAGGAGGGCGATTCTCGTGCTAAATGGTAAATGATAGATAAACGGTTACATGTGATATATATTGTCAAAACTGTCAAAATTTTTATACATTTTTGACAGTTTTGACAATATATATATATCACCATTTATCTATGGCACGAGAATCGCCCTCCTGGTTGAAACTTGGTATACAGGTTCTATGACTTTATAGATACCGTTTGTCATCGGGGATTTTTGATTGGAGGAATACTTTCTCCAAAAGTACTCAGACTGACTGACTGACTGAGAAAAGCATTTTTGGTAAATCACGAGACTGAGACGCTTCGTTCAATTATGTAAAGTCGCTCGCAACACGTAGTGTTAGTCTAGACTTAGAGCATCGAACTTATAGCCTTAATTATACCTATTTCATGGTCACGCTCAATGAAATAGTAAAATTTAGCATTTTGCTTCTGGTAAATGGTAAGCAAGACGGGCGGATGATTTCGGACCGGAAGTCATGAATTTTTGCCCCATTCAACGAACGATCCAGACTTATTTACATTAAGTACACATAATCATTATAATAATATTAATTAACACCTTTATAATTACAGTCTAAAAATAGCTCTTTAAAGTTTCAACATTTTGTTTAACTTTACTCGGCGTCAATAATAAATAAATAAATAATGCTGGGCAATCCACACAGCATATACAATAACAATAGCAAGGTTCAGGTCAAAAACTGATAGGAACCCAGCCGTTTTTGTAGGTTTCTTTACTCGTAAGTTATTAAATACGAGCTGACCCGGGCGGTTTCACTTGCGTTTTTCAGTTTTTATGCTACCCCACAGAAACAGATTTTTTATTCGGGGTAATAAGTAGCTTAAGTTTATTCCAAAACTTAGACCAAATATTCCGAATTTCATCACATTCGGTTAAGTCGTCGCGTGGTTACAAACATACACTCAGACTTTCGATAATAAAGTAATATTAAGAGCCATATTCATAATCGTGCTATAAAAATTTGTTAGCTAATGTGTCTTTTAAATCGGTTATAGTCTTTGTTCATTGAGACAATCATCATCATAACAGCCTTAATAATCCTACCTAATGGTCCCACTGCTGGGACACTGGCCTACTCTCAAGCAAGAGTGATTGGGTCTTAATCCACCACGCGGACCTAATGCGGATTAGTGGATGGCACATGTCTTTCGAATTTTTAGTTTTTGGACATGCCGGTTTCCTCACGATGTTTTCCTTCACCATATGAGAGCACTGGCATTGCGCACATATTTTTTTCTAATAGAAAAATCCATTGGTGCACGACCGGGTTTGAACCCACGACATTAGAATTGGAAGGTCACTACCACTAGACCACCAGTGCTCCTTGACACAATATTGACAAGGAAAAAGCAAGGCGCTTAAATGACCGCTTCTTTTATGAATAAGGGGTAATTATTTATATCTCCTCTTACGCTTAATTAAGTATTCATTTCAATGTCATATTAATCAATGGATGTTTTATGAATGAAGTATAATTGTACAATGCTTGTTGCGTGGGACTTGTAGTAAAGTGTAGTACTTACTAATATCAGTTCTGTGGTAAAGTGCATGGAAAGCCATAGAATAATCAATAGGTACTATACAACTACAATGATAACGTAAATGGCGGTGACGTCATTGATACAGGGCTGACACTAGTTTAAAAGTTAATTTAAAAGTTTAAAGATTTTTAATTTTAATTTTTTGCGCATGTCTTTTTTTGTAAATTCTCGCGACGTATGGCTATGATTGAGTGTCTACGGGCCGCCTTAGACTATTAACACTATTATACCATGTACAAACATTATACTAGCGATCCGCTCCGGCTTCGTACGGGTACTTGAACTATACGTATGAACCTTCCTCTTGAATCGCTCTATCTATTGATGAAAACCGCATTAAAATCCGTAGCGTAGTTTAAAAGATACACACTTTCAGAGGGAGAGACGGAAAATTAGGCACAGATAGATGATACTCTGAAAAAGACTACTTTTTATCTCGTCGTGCTGTTCCACGTGAACGAAATTGCAGGCAACAGCTTGTTTAGCAATATTGTTCAACCAAGCCCTATTCCTCATTCCGGGAATACACGATTCACCCGAACATGACATTCTGACACATGTAGATACGGCGCCAATATCTGACGTCACATCCGCCATTCATTCAAGCCGACGCTCATTCATAAAACCCTCAGCCAACAGCTGCGATACTATCAACTTTACTGCTTACAACTTAAAGTGTAAATTACAGTTGGAAGTGAACGGAAGGTTTCTGGACGGGTTATGACCTTATCTGTATTCAGCGTAAGTAGTGTTTATAAGTGTTGGTAGTTTAACGACTATTTTTTTGCATAAATTGTAGAGTTTTTTATATAACAATTTAAATTGTCTTACGATTAAACAATTTTTAATTCAAATTGGCAGGATTAACATAAGGTAAGAGTAGTAAAGTTCTTTGTGATAGAGCTCCTCGGGGGAAGGACTACCACCATACTATTTCTGCCGCCAAGCAGTAATGCTCGCATTGCTGTGTTCCGGCATAGAATACTACTATTACTATTATTACTCTGTGGTTCCGGTTCGAAGGGGTTTCCGGTGAATTTACAGGCACATGTGACTTCAGATCTACGTCTCAGGTGGCAACGCGTAAGTGATATCTCTTATTTTGCAAGCGTAAATAGGCTACGGTGACCGCTTAGTGAGCCGTACGCTTGGTTGCCACTGAGGTGGTATAAAAAAATGAGGTACTTATGAAGAAAATAGATCGAGAATCTCGATGGACCGATGAAGTTAGCGGTCTCTGTTGCGAACCGGCAACCTCTCCGAGTATTCGCCCACCGCGCCACCGAGGTCATTTTCATGCAAGCATTTGTCCCGAAATCCCAAAACGAACCCAACAAAAAAATAACTTAATATATGTAAATAAATAAATAAATAAATAATGCTGGACAATCCACACAGCATCATCGAGCTGTAGTATGGGTACTAGATGACTGATATATATTTAACACAATCCAATACATAGATAGATATTTTTTATTATACATAGAAAACACCCAGAACACCCGGAACAAATAATATTTGCAGATCCTACAAACATTTGTCCCAAGGCGGGAATCGAACCCGCAACCTCTGCGTCGCAGGCGGACCTTCGCCCACCGCGCCACATTGGTCGTCAAATGTAACGCTTTTAGTAGGATAAGCTGAAGATAAAATCTCCCTTCGCAGATTCACACGTACTGAGATGCCCTTGGCGATTCGACAATGGAGCCCATGTGCCATGTGCGCATAACGCATACTTTTTATGTTTCCGTTCAAGCGCGTGAAGATTTTTGTTATTAACAGCACCTACCTACTTGTCAAATCATGGTCATTGTAATAATAAATAATGCTGGACAATCCACACAGCATCATCTAGCCCTAAGCTAAGCAGAGCTTGAGTTATGGGTACTAAATGACTACAATACAATGCATTACTGTGTTTAGATTTGAAGAGCACTGTAGCAAGTGAAATTACTGGGCGAAAGAGACTTAATGTCTCGGGGTAATAAGCGCAGTGCAGTGCCACGCAAACACTTAAAAATTTTAAGCTTTGGGTGGCACAGCATCTGTAATAGTCAGGAGTGGTGCTTAACATCAGGCGGGCGCCTTGATTGTCTTGTCACTTGCTGACAAAAAAAAAACATATTTAGAGCGACATATCGCGTTTCATTGTGCCTAATAAATATTAAAACTATTAATATGGGCCAGTCATATATTTTTTGTAATGTACACTGCCTGATATATCTATACTTCTATACTATAATATTATAAAGATAGAAGATTTGTATTTTTGTATTTTGGTTCGTTACGAATAAACTCAAAAACTACTGGTCCAATTTCAAAAATTCTTTCACCATTAAAATGCTACATTATCCCAGAGTGACATAGGCTGTATGTTTAGTGTGATTTTATGTTTTTGTGTTATAAGTTTAACAAGTTTAGAACTAGATGGCGCAGCTAATTAGAGACACGCTGTGATTCGCGCTATCGTTGCGTTTTGGCTGTATTAGGTCTTTTGATGCATTTTAATATACGGTACTTGCTTCTACCAGGCAGTCATTGTTTTATTTACACCAGTTTGGTTTGGAGTTGTACATGGTCCTTCGCGAGTCGGATGTTTGCTGACATTTTTACTACATAACGCACTGTAAGGAAACCAGTGAGGATTCCACTGAAGGTGCGCACCGGACGACGGTTCCAGTCCAGGAGTCGTGACGGGTGGTTGAGTGCGGATTGGAGAGTGCTCCAGCCGAGCAACCGAGGAGTAGAGAAGTGGATAGCAGAAGACCAGCAGGGTGCTGATGCGTGCTACGACGGACGTCACAACCGTGACGTAGGATTCGGCGCGTGTCGGTGACGTCACAGCTGCGGCAGTGACGTAAGCAACGTCATCGAGGATAGTTTTAGTGACAAGTGGTTTGTCAGTGAAAACTGTAAGTACATTTTGTGATCTTATTACGTAGGCCGTAAAGTTCAGTTTGCAAGAAGAGTTTCAAGATTATATGGACTTGCAAAATTTGTGCGCGGTAGTTTTAGACTTAGAATAATTTAGAGATAAGTGAACCGACGGGGAACCTATGCCCAATTTTGTACCGGTTTTCAAACACTTGTAAAATATTTAGGATTTTTGGGAAGACTTTTTCATACTTTCATTTCGTGCAGAGTTTGAATTTCTAGTATTTGGTTTGACGTCTATCTTTCAAAATGTCATTGGTAACTTCAATCAAATGCCAATTAGGCTTGATGTCTTTGATTGAGAAAGCTTACGAGACATACAAAAAGTCACCAAACGTGCGACTATCTAGAGAATCGTACTTGTTGACGCGACTAGAGTCATTAGAAGAGAAGTGGAAGACTGTCGCAGAGACTCATATGAAGTTGATAGTTGTAGACGAAATTGATGAAACCAAATACATGAAAGAGAATGTTTATCAAACTGCAGAAGAAATTTATATCGAGTATAAGTCAGAGATGATGGAAGCTTTAAGTTTGATAAAACCAACGCATTTAAGCTCGCACACGGTGTCTAGAGTAGAGTCAAATGTAAGATTGCCCAAAATATCCATTCCTATGTTTTCCGGTTCTTACGCAGAATGGACAACGTTCAAAGACTTGTATGTATCGCTGATTCATAACAACCCTTCAATTGATGCAGTGCAGAAGATGCACTATTTAAAGAGTCATCTATCGGGTGAAGCAGAGCAGCTCTTAAGGTATGTTCCGATAACGACAGCTAGTTATGACGAAGCTTGGTCAACTCTTAACAGTAGATATAACAACAAGAGTTATTTAGCTAACTGTCTGTTGAAGCGTTTTATGAATCAACCAAGCATTGGAACTGAGTCAAGCAGTGCTATCAAAGATATGTTAGACGTCATGAATGAGACATTGAACGGCCTAAAGAATTTGGAAGTGAATGTTAGCTCGTGGGATATAATTGTAATTTATACAATTTGTTCAAAGATGGATTCCGAATCACGAAAAGAGTGGGAATTTAAGATTAGTACTTCTGAGGAACTGCCAACCTTGAACCAATTGCGAGAATTTCTGGAGTCGCGATTCCGATCACTTGAGTTTTTGGATCCCCAGCAAAAGGTAAAGCCAAATTCCTCATGCCAAAGGTCTACGTCAGTCATGCACTCAATGTCAACTGAGTCAGATGCTGCGACCCAGTCTTATTGTCCATACTGCAAAGAAGACGATCACAAAATAGCAAATGTTAGCTCGTGGGATATAATTGTAATTTATACAATTTGTTCAAAGATGGATTCCGAATCACGAAAAGAGTGGGAATTTAAGATTAGTACTTCTGAGGAACTGCCAACCTTGAACCAATTGCGAGAATTTCTGGAGTCGCGATTCCGATCACTTGAGTTTTTGGATCCCCAGCAAAAGGTAAAGCCAAATTCCTCATGCCAAAGGTCTACGTCAGTCATGCACTCAATGTCAACTGAGTCAGATGCTGCGACCCAGTCTTATTGTCCATACTGCAAAGAAGACGATCACAAAATAGCAAATTGTAAGGGTTTCTCTAAGATTGATTACGAGCAAAGGCACGACTTTGTTCAAAAGAATAACCTGTGTTTCAATTGCTTAGGTAGAAACCACTCTGCCTATATATGTCGGGCAACCTCTAGATGTCACATTTGTAAGCACAAGCATCACTCGTTGCTCCACCCAAATCAAGATTCAACATCACAATTATTAAAAGCCGAACCAGATTTGGAGGTAGAAGTACAGTCAGGTGAAGCGTCTGAGGACGAATTAAGCTCAAGTGTGAAGACACATTTTTCCCAGAGTCCGGGAACCAAGAATCAGATTCTGTTAGCAACAGCGGTTGTAGGAGCTCAGACAGACAACAAACGCGTTCGTCTGCTCAGGGCACTGATAGATCAGGGCTCCAAAGCGTCATTCGTAACAGAATCAGCAGTGCAAATGCTGGGATTAAAGAAGATTCCTAGTAGGAACAAGATCTCAGGATTGGGCGGTGATAAGAGCGATCTAGCTTCTAAGAGCATTGTCATGCTGAACATTCGGTCACGCCACGATCCCAGCTTTAAACTGCATGTACGTGCACATGTGTTAAATGCAATCACCAATCTTCTTCCATCAAGAAAGATTAAAAATGTGGAATGGCCTGAGTTGGCTGATATGAAGCTCGCAGATCCTAAGTTCAACACGTGTAGTAAAATTGATATTTTACTCGGTGCAGACGTCTATGGTCAGATCATCAGAGACGGACTGATCAAGGGTCCGAAAGGTACACCAACAGCTCAGTGGACAGCCTTAGGATGGATTCTGTCAGGTCCAATACAAGCTGATGAAGCTGATGATACACCACTCTGTCATCATAATGTCGTCAGTATGCATACGTGTACCAATGATTTGCTGGAGAAAGCCTCGCAGTTAGAATCAGATTTCTCTGATCATAAGATCTCTACGAAAAGGAAAGGCGGCGAGGAATTTTATAGCCAAACAACACATCGAGTTTCCACCCAGATGCATCTGTCGGTCCCTGACGATTTGTGTTTTGACTTGGATGAAAGGGTAAAATCAAATGTTAGTGTAGATGATCTGCTTAATGAGTGCCAAGGAATGGAAGAAAGAATAAGAGTTCATGAAAACGTGAAAGAAAAGGTAATTAAGATAAGTCATGAACTACAAGAGTTGGAAACGAAGAATAAAGATAAAGCAGAAACAGTGAGTAAGAATAAAGAAAATAAGAAGATGAAACAGAAATTGTGTAAGTTATGGATTGAAGAAATGAACTGGAAAAATACATTTTTAGAAGAACTGCTTCACAAATGGTTTGTTGGAAAGTTAAATATGCAAGAGATGATGCAAGACTTTTGGAGATGGTGGTTCAACGAGCATGGTTTGGTTCATTGCATGTGTAATTGCTCAGGTACATAAACCCTAATTGATGTAGCCCAGCCGATCTCTCTTAAAGAAATCCACCTTACTGAATGTAACCAGTCATCAACTGATGTTTCCACAGTATTTTTAAGTTTTACATTGCTATTAAGCATTTTCATTATTGACAACTTTATAAGTTTAGTATGTTTGTTCAGATAAGATAGATTTTTAAGTTTTAAGTTATGTTTAGATTCATAACTGCCTGTCAGAGTTCACGGTGGGCGGTAATAATGATGAAAAACGATCAATGTCGTTCTTGGTGGGCGGTATGTTTAGTGTGATTTTATGTTTTTGTGTTATAAGTTTAACAAGTTTAGAACTAGATGGCGCAGCTAATTAGAGACACGCTGTGAATCGCGCTATCGTTGCGTTTTGGCTGTATTAGGTCTTTTGATGCATTTTAATATACGGTACTTGCTTCTACCAGGCAGTCATTGTTTTATTTACACCAGTTTGGTTTGGAGTTGTACACTGTATTTATTACTACATAGGTAGACTATAACTTTTTTAAGGAAACTTTTTCTCCTTTGTTTGTTGCGACAATTTTCATTACTAAGCCACAGAATCTGTAAAGAAAGAAGTAGTTTAATTTACATTATAACCTTCTTTCAGAGACTGCCATTGTTCTGAATTCAAACTCAGTTTTAATAAAATTGTGATTAAAAAAAAGAGTTTGTCTATTTATTTTCAAATAAATTCCGTAGAAAAGTTAACGAACTTTTAATATATTATTTGCCGCCCTCTAGGAAACTAATTACTATTTACTTACCTTCATAAATAAATGTTATGTAAAGTGTAATATTTTGTTCAGCTAAACAGGCATTTTATATGATAATTTGTTTGGTAAGTAAATAAAAAATTATGCTTTACATTATGCTTTCCCGCTTTCGCGTAAATTGGTTTTCAAAATTGTTGTCATGGAAATTATTGGGCACGTGGACAATCATCCAGAAATGTCTTTTGAATGTTTAGGACATAGGGTTTTGATGCGTTGTTTTCCGTCACCGTCTCAAAGCACTGTCATTGCGCGTATGTATATTTATTAAATTATTAAACAGTGGTGGTAATAAATAAGAGTTAAATCATTTCCGCGTGGTACTATTATAGTATAATCGACGACAGTGGAATATTATACAATTAAGTAATCCAATAGCGCATTGGTCAACATCTAACTAATTTAATGTTTTGAAATTTAATTATTGACTTAAACTATAATTGAATTTGTCCCGCAGCGGGAATCGTACCCGTATCCTCTCGCTCCTCAACCGTGCGCTCGCCCACTGCGCCACCGAGGTCGTCGATACACTCTCGAAATACCAGTAGTTATTATTTACTTAATATATACATGGAACAGAAAGCGCACTCCGCGAAAATAGTTTTATAAACAGCGACTCTAGCTACGACGCAATAACAACTGCAAGTAAGTAAGATCGTATGAGTCAGTGGCCAACTCTTGTTGAGTTGCCAGAGCTTGTAGGCCGCTCGAAGACCTCTGTCATGGCCTAAAAACTTTGAAAAAGCCGGGACCGTGCCTTCGAAGCACGGGAGCGCTCAGTTGAAATTGCCACTGACGGCGGTCACCCATTCAAATGTTGACTAGGCGGAACAGTGCTTCGTTTATTTTACGCGTAACTCTATGGTAGTAGTACAAAAAGTAGTATAGATCTAAATTGTGGCTCAATCGACCTACTAGTAATGTCTGACCTAGCTAAAATCTTTAATAGTAAGTGACCGTGAACCATTTCTCAATGTTTATATTTCTTGTTACAATGTGTGGATAATGGTTATTTAGGTAACCGTATTATTAGGTCAAGACGCATCGAATAAACCAATGCCACGGCTCCGCGCTCGCAAAATTTATAGGTGTCTGGGAAAATATATAAAATTGCTTTACAATTTCTTTATGTAGGTAGCTGATATATAAAAATGTCGTCCGTCGAAAGACAATCAACGCACAATAACCGTAAGTCCTAGAAATCTGAAATTTGGAGATCGTGTTCATTATAATGTGTAGAAGTGTATTAGGAAAGGAATTTCCGAAATATAACTTTTATATGATGCAGTGGGATGATGAAGTTGGTATAAAAGAAAAACATATCAAGGGTAAAGTCGCGTGCATTTCACTAGTACTTTGAAAAATAAATGAACTCGTTGATGTGCTTAAAAAACTTAATAAAAAGGTAATAAAACAAGTTTTTACGTTAGAAACTAAAAAAGCTTTTTTTATGTACTACTCTCATTTTACGACGCTCAAAATAATAATTTGAATCGCTCTGTCACTGACTTATAAAAAAAAGACAAAATGAAAATGATTCAAACCAAGGCCCCGACGAGATTCGAACTCGTGATCTCCTGTTTACTAGACAGGCGCTTTAACCAACTAAGCCACGGCGCCTCGACAGTTCACGCTGAAATTGAGCATCTGATATAACATGTTCTTATTTCGTAACAAGTTTAAAAGTTCAGCGTTTTAATATTGTTGTACCCAGGTCGTGTACAATGCAAATAAATACATAGTAATCCAATTATTTTAGCGTTACTATTACTTATCTCTTTAAATAATTGATATTTTATGTCAATAAACTACTTTCTTATCTGTTTATTAGTTGAAGTGTATTCATTTTGAAATTATAAGTAATCCGATTGCAATAATAAATTGGGTGAGTGTCTGGTTAAGAAGCATGAGGTTGCGAGTTCGATTCTCGCTGCGGTACAAATTTTTGCATGATCTGCAAATATTTGTATAACCAGAACCCACTAAAAGTACAACAATACCGTCATGGTACCATCCCACGACGAAGAGAATCCTAGTGAAGGATCATATCAATGCGAGCATTACTATTTGGCGGCAGAAATTGAAACAGTTCGCTAGGTAGGACTAGTGGGCGCTACTAGATCTTAACAGATGCACTTTAATAGTAGAATAATCGTTTATTTATCACAAACAAGACTTTCTACCCTAAAGCTACAATTGTTCATAATTAACCTCACTTAAGGAATTTCTGAGAGCTCAGAAGTATTCATTGTTTTCGATATGCCAAAGGTAGACTATTGTGTCGAAGCACAGAGTAATAGTCGAAGCGTATGGTTGCTTACTTGTTGACCGAGCGAGCGAAGCGAGCGAAGCGCCTCTGCTTCAAGTCTGGCAAAATTTGGTTTTTCTGTTAGTTTGTTGTTACTCTACAGGTCGTATTTTACAGCCGATCTAGACAAACTTAGCATACAAGTTTTAGGACTTTATAGATTTTATTGTCGTCGGGGACTTTTTATTGTACTACTCATCATCATCTCTTTCATCTATATTTTTCGTCTTTTTCATCTATAAAAGGTCTTCCAAAAAGAGGCAAAAAAGGTTCATAAATCGTTTATTAAAAATTTAATTTGCTATGAGCCTCCAAAATTGAGCACCTTGACGCTTATCCTTTAGATTTCAAACATAGGTTTGTAGAGTTAAAGTTGAAAATGTAATGCGTTACGCCTGTTTCCGAAAAAACATGATTGCTTAATTTAGCTCAAATATTATACAGATTATCGTTATCAAAAAATATAATAAAATTAAAAGACATATCATAGGTGCTACCTGATAAGTCTTTTGAGACTTATTCTATTCATTATATGAAACGGAAAATACTTAGCAAGCGCAACTTTAAGTATGAGATATCAGTTAATATTATTTTAATGATGATGATGATGTCATCTATGCCGATTTCGGCTACGGCGCGGCGCGGCGGCAATATTTTTACTTAATTTATTTAATGTATATTGCTACTAGCACAGGTGGTCTAGTGGTAGTGACCCCGCCTTCCGATCCTAAGGTCGTGGGCTTGAATCCGGTCGTGCACCAATGGATTTTTCGCTACGAAAAATGTATGTGCGCAATGCCAGTGCTCTCATACGGTGAAGGAAAACATCGTGAGGAAACCGGCATGTCCAAGAACTAAAAATTCGAATGCCATGTGCCATCCACCAATCCGCATTGGGTCCGCGTGGATTAGGACCCAATCACTCTCGCTTGAGAGTAGGCCAGTGTCCCATCAGTGGGAACATTAGTAGGCTGTCATGATGATGATGATTGCTACTAAGAGTTAGTATTTGCCCCCCGTTTGTTTTAATTATGGTTGTTTTAATAACAGTTATTAGACGTGATAATTATTATTTTAAACAATAAACTATTTGATGAACCCACCCAGATACGACACGAAAAGCTCAACAAGATTCAAAAATATAAATACGTAAGATCTATATCAACGCTTATGCTCATTAAGGCTCTAGCCACATATCATCGCATCTTTCAGTAAGTTCGTAGAATCAGTGGCCAACTCTAGTGGCAGAGTTTTTAAACCGTCCGAAGGCTTTTGTCATGGCCTTTGATAATAAATTTGAAAAACTTTGAAACAACTCTCAGTGATGGTTAGTTGTAATAACAAATATTAGAAACAAGTTAACGTGTAAACCAGCGCTATAGCTCTCTCGCTCTGAGCTGTGCTCTTTGTTCTGTATTATTGGAATAAAACTTTTGGAAAAATGGTTTTTTTTTTCAAAAAATCAACGTGAATAGTGTTGTTGTTTAGTTGAATAGTTGGTTATACACCAAAGTTTTAATCTTAATCTTAATAATATTATAAATGGAAAAGGTTGGATGTTTGTATTCTTGTGGCCACGCTTAGTGACTAAACGTATCTATATAAAATTTTGCATATGCATAAATTATGGTCTTGGGTAGCATATTAGTAGACTACATTTTATCCCGGATTCCCGTCGAGTAAAAAACTGTTTAACCGCGGGTAACATCGCAGCTAGTATGAAATATTAGCGAAAATGCATGTAATTTTGCTGTTATTGATTTAGTAACCTTGCCCCTGGCATGTGTATTTTACCCTAAAACTGACAATATAAAACAACTTACTTCATTGAAACCCTGCGTCTTCGTTGAAGTGTAGCCCAACCCTAATATAAAGAAACGTTAAGAGCCGGCCAAGTATGAAATCATATAATTTACATAAAAGTTTTTATTAAAAAAAAACAAGAGAGTAGCGTTTTTCTAATTAGTTGTTATCTAAAGGATGTTATTTGATCATGACTCGGCTACGCTCCCACTATTTCATTTTTCACGCCACAACTAGACGTTTGATTTAATAAACTTTGGATTTAGGTGTCGTGAGGTTAGTCAAGGTCTACGGATCTTGTTGATTGGCTGAAACACACCAACACAAGCTTATGGTAGCTATACGGGCTATGGAAAGGGCTATGCCTCATGGAATTCAAAACAGCGTGTGTTTTCAGTCAGATAGAGACAGTGTGACCTAGGCTTAGTAGTTATACCGCTAAATTGGTAACCAAGCCTACGGTCCACTTGATAGTTAGCGGTTACCGTAGCCTTTGTACGCTTGCGCCATCAGAGATAGTATCACTACGCGTTGCTATCCTGGGACGTGGATCTAAAGTCTCATGTGCCTGTTAATAACACCAAAAATACATACCCTTCGAACCGGAACACAGCAATGTGGGCATAACTGCTTTGCGGCAGAACTAGGTATGGTGGAAGTTCTTCCCCAGACGAGCTCTATCACAAAGAACTCTACTACACTTGTCAAGTTTGCATTTATTTATTTATTTATTTATTTATTTATTTATTTAGACATACCAACGACAATTACATAAAACATTATTAAATAGGTACAGTAAAAGGTATTAGATTATTTAATAATATATATTTTATTTTTTTATTTCTTGTGTTACACAAACTTACCTTAAGCTATTTAACATTAACTTAATTCAGTACTTATGTATCTATTGTCTGCTAATTAACTAAAGGCTTTATAGTTTAAAAGAAACAAAACAAGCAAAAACGGAACATCTAACACATACTACTACAAGATTAGAAGAGTCTTTGTGATAGAGCTCGTCCGGGGAAGGACTACCACCATACCTATTTCTGCCGCCAAGCAGCAATGCTCGCATTGCTGTGTTCCGGTTCGAAGGGTATGGTTTCCGGTGAAATTACAGGCACATGAGACTTTCCATCTAATATCTCAGGGTGGTAACACGCAAGTGATATCTATGATGTTGCATGCGTACATAGGCTACGGTAACCGCTCACCATCAAGTGGGCCGTACGCTTGGTTGCCACTTTAGTAGTATACAAAAAAAAAACATTGCGATTATAAGTTACCAGCACTTACAGGTGTATACAGCTTTCTAAAAATTATAAAAAGTCCGCGCGATCAAAGTAGCAGGGCATTCCACTGATGTTACAAAAAGTCAAACATTATAAATTCAAGTTTGTAAATGTAAGTCCATAATCCATACATCCCTGACATAGTGTATGGCCAGCGTACCGTGTCGGCTCTCGCGTGAGAACAAACCGGAATGCCGCTGCTAGTCTAAATAATAAGAATACCACTGCTTTAGCCATGACGGAGAAACATGGAGCGCTCGTGACGTAGCTGGCTGAGTTGTTCATACCTGGGCCCAACCATGAACTCTTATAGCGATTCAAATGAAGACCTAAACTAAATTGTCAAAAAATTTTGTACCACATCAATTAACAATCATGTCATGGTATAAAATTTTTTGACAATTTAGTTTAGATCTTCACTTGAAGTTCATGGTTGGGCCCTCAAGTTAAGCACTGTTCCGCGTAGGTCATCATTTGGATGGGTGACAGCCAGTGGTAAATTCAACTGAGCGCTCCCGTGCTTCGGAGGGCACGTTAAGCAGTCGGTTCAGGCTTTTTCAAAGTTGTTAGGCTATGACAGAGGCCTTCGGGCGACCTAGAAACTCTGTCACCAGAGTTGGCCACTGACTCCGAAGCACGGGAGCGCTCAGTTGAAATTGCCACTGGCGGTCACCCATCCAAACTCTGTCTTAGAATAATAACACGTGTTATTATTCTAAGAACTCTGTTAATAAAACTAGTGGCTCGTAGTTCCGGCTTCACACGGTTGGACATAAATATAGCCTTGTTACTCAGGGATAATGTAGCATTCTAATGGTGAAAGATTTTTTGAAATCGTACCAGTAGTTTTTGAGTTTATTCGTAACAAACAAAAATACAAATCTTTTCTCTTTATATTATTAGTATAGACTAGTGGAATGCCCCGCGACTTTGTCCACATTGAGTTATGTATACAAACTTCATCTTCCCACTGCGTCCTCTAGGAGCTGAATTTCGGGAATTCCTTTCATAGTGCACTTCTAAGCCACGAGCAATGTCTCCATTCAAATTTCATATTTCTAGTAAGCTATGCTGTCAGTCAGTCACGAAATACTTCTAAACATGGTCTTCCATTATAAGTGCATTATATTCAAAAAAGATTCCACACACAAAAAAAAATACATAACTTTACTTTTTTTTCAAACATTTGGTGTTAAAAATCACGAGTAAATTGATAAAGTTTTTCTAGTTAATTTCAAATTAAAAAAAGGTACATGATTTTTTTTGTGTATGGAACCTTCCTAGAATGATATGCAATTATAACGAACCCTGTATATGCTGATGCTGATATCTGCTTCTACCCCTTCCAGATCATCTTCTTGGAAACTAATGAGGTTCTAAGATTATCAAAATGTATCTCGAAAATTGATGCATAACTCGAACCTACGTAAGAGCCCTTCGTGTGCTGAAACATCGTAATCAAGGGCGTGTTAAGTGCAGTTAGCTAAGTAATGACAAGTGGAGCTATGTGCTATCTCATGGTCCAAGTGACGCGTGGTAGCGGTTGAAGTCTGGCGAATAGAACCGGGAACAAACATCTTTACATTGAAATTAAAACTATCGCGCAATAAAGCTTGCTGTCCGCACCAGACACAGGGCGGCCGGCGTGACAGGTCGGGTCGAAGGCATTTAACATTTAAATAAATAAATATAAATAAATAATCGGGATAGCCGGGGCGGGTTGCTAATCCATGATAAGTGCCATTAGCTAAGCAATAACAAGTAAAGGAATACACCTCTGCGTGCAAAGCAAATCTGTCAACGTGTATAGGATACCTATTTGAAAACTCGCGTCATGCATGTTGTATTATAGAATAGACAATAATATCGAAAACGTCATTCAAATTCAATTTCGTTTATTTGCATTAGAAATAACCTAACAGTCTACCAAAGCATGTCTATTTACTAGTCTTATTCGCACGGTATCATTGGTTGGTTTTACTATTTCCGCTCCGCTTATGTACCCATACATAAGCGGAGCCTTTACTCGCTTGTGACATGGACCACATGTGTGTAGTACGGTTACACGCAATAATGCGCGCGTTCCAACCGAAGCGACTTTTGAAAGTTCCGCGCTAAGTAGCCGACAAGTGCTCTGGCGGACGCTGACAGGTGGCGGTGACTATAAATACCCAGCTTTTGGGGATATTCACAACATGTTCGTTCGTGCGTACGAGAGCACGATGGTGCTTCCGTGAAGCACGCTTCATCATCGACTACACCTTACCATCAGGTGAGGTAGAGGTCAAACCAGCGTTTGACCAATAAAAATAGTCAATTATTTACAAAAATAAAAAGAAGTGTCGTTTGCGTGGTCTAAGGGCTGGCCAAACACAAAAAACGTAAGGAAGGACGTGTTGTAGACGCCCTGTCTACAACACGTCCTTCAGAATTTTGTATTCCCATGACACAGAATAGATAATCCTAACTTATGTTATAGTAACTGCGCCGAAATATCGGGAATCAATAAAACTCACAAATCATGGTAAATATCCCGTTTTTAGTGAAAACTAGCTTATGTTTATAATAATAATAATAAAATATCATATAATACAATATATCATTTATGACGATGTATGTGTAGAGTTTTATTTACACTAGTAATTAACTAAGTACTATTAAATTATGTTACAATCATACAATCAAATCTGTGTGCATGACACAGGCAAGCATGCATTTGGCCTTGTTTTTGTACAATAAAGACATTAATGGTGTATGAACTACTAATTTTACTATCTTTCTGTAATTTATAACATACTAACATGCCATTTAAACTAGTTTTATTACCCTTGTTTTATTACTTGCAACCCGCAAGTGATACCTCTGGTATTGCAAGCGTTCATAGGCTGCGGTAACCGCTTACGATCTTGTGGGCCGTACGCTTAGTTGCTACTTCAGTTGTATAAAAAAAAAAGATCTGTTTCGATATGTATTTTAGTTTTTCATTTTTTTTTTTTTTTTTTTTATCATTTTGTAGAAAACTTTTATCTACTCAAGTATATAAAATTGTTGAGTTACTGTCTGACTAACTATCAATGCACAGCTAAAACGAAAAGTTAAAATTATCAAGGCGCGTTTGTTCTTATAAATGTGTTGAAAGGAAATTCTGAAAAACGCCTAGAGATCGCAGCGGGAAGAAAAAGTTTATAGTTAATTAATGTTGCAAGTCTATTAGATTAGAAAATAGAATAGAATAGAAAAATATTTATTTAGCGCCACACAATAAACATGAATATAACAATACAAATTAAAACTAAAGTATTGTGACGAAAAAAAGGCAGCCACTCAGCATGTGCTACAGACTTAATGTGTCTGTAGCGCTGGTTTTCAGTGTAGCCTACGAGTAGTAATAGCAGCAGTTAGCTGCGACACGTGTCTCTCACTCGATTAGATGACTATAATATTCAGCTTGGGCTTATAGGAACCTGTTTAGCCCATAGTTTTTTATAATATTTGCGGGATTTTATCGCGTAATTTACCTTTTTATTTCCCCGACGTTTCGGTTGTGTTGCAACAACCACGAGTCCAACAACGAGTCTGCCCGCGACCACGGTTGTTGCAACACAACCGAAACGTCGGGGAAATAAAAAGGTAAATTACGCGATAAAATCCCGCAAATATTATAAAAAACTATGAGTTCAGATCGCGAAAGTTTAAAAAAGACTACTGTTTAGCCCAGTTCTTTGTTTATTACTTCGAAATTGTCTTCTAATATTCATTTTGAAATGTTAAACGATGGTCACTCTATTATAAGCTCACGACTCCGTAGTATAGTCCAATTCATCTTTGAGGAAGTCACATTTCTTATCACCGCCAATTTATATTGAACCCCATAGCCCCTTTAGTCGCTATCAATAATAACCACCAACATTTTATCAAGGGTTCTTCTTACACTGGTTTCTCGTATAAGCCTTCCAAAATTATTATAGTGTTGTGTATAATTTGTATGGAGTTAGTTATTTTTATTACTAATTAACGTGAGAATATTAACGATTATGGGACTTGTAGTTAATTGCGAGTTTGAAGCGGGTCAGTTACACAATATAATGTTCAACAATGTAGAAATATAATAGTGCATTATGTCAAAAGTTAAGCATGTTTTGTGCTTTATAAATATTAATTTATCATTTATCTTTTGAAAACATGTTATGGCTTTTACTTATTACCTTAGTGCCCAGAGGAAAGTTAAATTAATATAATATTATGTGAGTATTTATATTAATTTTGCTTTTTCCTTATATATTGTTTTATGTCATCGATGTAAAACTAACTGGTGGTCCGATCCTACTAGCTCAATCCTGGTCACGTACCAATAGATTTTTCTATTGGAATAAATTATGTACGCAATGAAGGAAAACATCGTGAGGAAACCGGCATGTCCGAGAACTACAAATTAAAAGACATGTACTGTCCACCAATCCGCATTGGGTGCGCCTGGTTTAATCCCAATCACTCTCTATTTACACTCTCTATTACCTGGTGGTAGGACTCTTTAGCAAGAGTCCGTCTTGGTGGGTACCACCGCAGTGTCAGATATTCTACCTCCAAGCAGTAGTGTGCAAGCATTACTGTGTTTAGGTTTGAAGGGCACTGTAGCAAGTGAAATTACTGGACGAAAGAGACTTAACAACAATGTCTCGGGGTGATAAGCGCAGTGCAGTGCCACGCAAACACTTAAAAACTTTAAGGTTTGGGTGGGACTGCATCTGTTATAGTCAGGCGTGGTGCTTAACATCAGGCGGGCGTCTTGATTGTCTTGTCACTTGCTGACATAAAAAAAAAAAAAAAACTCTCCCTTGAGAGTAGGTCAGTGTCCCAGCGGGAACAAAGAAGGCTGTTATGATGATTGCCCTTCAGCCCGGTTTATTATTTATTTGCACAATGTTTTCCTTATTAAGATAAACCGTAATACAATTAGGTGCTTATTTTGTAGCTTCAAGGTCAACAATTGAAACCAAGGAAAATCCGGTGGAGTATGATAACAGTTTTTACCTATCAACAGTAACCTAACCTTACAAGTAACGGTTATATTATTAAAAAGTAAGTCAGTGGCCATCTCTGGTGACAGAGTTTTTACACCGCCCGAAGGCCTCTGTCATGGCCTAACAACTTTGAAAAAGCCGGGACCGTAACGTGCCCTCCGAAGCACGGGAGCGCTCATTTGAAACTGCCACTGGCGGTCACCCATCCAAATGGTGACTGCGCGGAAGAGTGCTTAACTTCGTTGATCTATTAGAAAAAAGTTAGCCAGCTACGTCACGAGCGGAATTGAAAAATATAAATTAACATATGAAATTTTTGCACAATGCCATCTTGCCTAGAACTCAAAATCAAAATCAAAAATTATTTATTTCAGTAGAATCACAAGGATCACTTTGAAACGTCTTACAAGCTAGGAGCACCGGTGGTCTAGTGGTAGTGACCCCGCCTTCCAATCCTAAGGTCGTGGGTTCAAACCCGGTCGTGCACCAATGGATTTTTCTGTTCGAAAAATTTATGTGCGCAATGCCAGTGCTCTCATACGGTGAAGGAAAACATCGTGAGGAAACCGGCATGTCCAAGAACTAAAAATTCGAAAGACATGTGCCATCCACCAATCCGCATTGGGTCCGCGTGGTGGATTAAGACCCAATCACTCTCGCCTGAGAGTAGGCCAGTGTCCCAGCAGTGGGAACATTAGGAGGCTGTTATGATGATGATGACAAGCTAGGAAAATTTACACCAGTTCCAATGCGCGCCCATGCCGTAAAAGAACTGGCAACAACACCGGCTGGGTTCCTATCGGGTTCCTTAACTAAAAATCTTGTATATACTATGAGAACCAGATTTATACCTTATAGAATAAATTTATTTGTTTTAAAATGTAAAAACATACATAAACATGTATACATAGTAAAACCTAGACTTGCAATAGCATTGTGCACATCAATTTTTAATTGAAAAATCAGTTGGTGCACTTCCGGATGCAAACCCACGAGCTCAAGATCGGTAGGCGGTCACTACCACTAAACCACCCTTCCTCCATTTGAAAGTTAATGAAAAAGCCAATCCCAATGGGGATGGGCTGAAGTTCCGAAGCAGACCATTTCGTCATATCATCTTCGCTCCGTGTTATTTGTTAATATCACGCATAGCTTTCTGCTTCTGTGGATATCCGCCCTTATCACGATTTAAGAAATACAAATTATGGTAGAAAATACTAAACCAATTATTATTTAATCAGCTGACCCAAAAATAAAGCTAATTTGATTGACTTCAGTTTGTAAAAAGGTGGATTTGCCACGTCAATTCAAGAGCACTTTCTGGCCAATAAGAAGTCAGGTCGTGTTGTTAAGTTTCTGCGTACACGTTGGTATAGACTTGGAAGTGTGATGAATCTACTAATGAATATTGGCGGGAATTTGACACAGCGCTATATTTTGCCCAAAACTAAACTAAATTTTGTAAGCTACACTCACATCACAGTGGTACCTTACTGGTCTTCATAATTTCACTTGCTGCAGCCCTTCAACCTAAACACAGTAATGCTTGCACACTACTGCTTGGAGGCAGAATATCTGTCATTGCTGTGGTACCAAGACGGACTCTTGCTCTAGAGTCCTACCACCAGGTTAACCTCTGCTTAATCGACCATGACAGAGGCCTTCAGGCGGTCTATTAACTCTGTCACCGAGTTGGTTACTGACGCATACGAACTTAATTAATGACAAAGGCAGAAATGGATTGAAAAAAATATGTGGTGACATTTTATGCAACGTCATTTACCCCCAAACTAAGCAAATCTTGTACTTTTGAACATAACTGATACTTGTTACGTAATAATAATAAATAAAAGTCATTTACTCCCATTTCATCTTAGTTAATTTTAAAATTATTAGATATTATAATTATTAATATTTTACATACACAGATATTATTATAGATAATCATTTAGATTTTTGGATTATAAAATTTTGTAATACAGTAATAATAGTTGAGGATTGCTTTACTACACTAGATCAATGTTATTAGACAAAAACACGATTCGAAAAAATATCTAATATAAAAAATCTTCAAAGTTCTCGATGTCTATTTCAACAATTAGTTAATTACACCAACCTTGACTACTGATCGAAAACTGGGCCTTGTATGTCAAAAAGTCACGTAATTATATTATGGTTAGTTACGCGTTAGTATAACTTATTTATTAGATGCGTGACTCGCAATAAAACTTAGGACATAACACGCCCTGCCTGTTTACCTTAGTGTTCCGTAATATAAAGGGATGTCATACACATCGATAAAACCGAAATATCGATAAAAATAAATAAATTGGTTAATTTTATACATCCGATATACCTTTAATTGATAAATCATTTTGTCAAAAACCAGTTTTAATTTTTGTCAGTCGTATATTATGTCCATTTCTGCATAACTTGTTAATACGCATTAGCCTATTTTTATATTATTATGTTGACATATTTATGATATTATAGGCCAATTAAATGTCAAATATGTGCGATCTAATTTGATCTTAATTGATTCGGTGATAAATTAAGTTGTAACCAGACGTAGTGCGGCAATTGTGCGCGACAGGCGTGTCGTGCTTTGCACTCTATTATTGGGACGTCTGCCACGCGCTAACACCTCAATGATGGGGCAGAGATTGTCTTCGTCAGTTACTGTCCCCATTAATAGTTTACTGACAATAAGGACAACGGGATTTTTTATTTAAATAATTTTATTAAAATCCCACTGTCTATTAACGGGGACACGGTTAATGGGGAAATCTGGAATACACCCAAGTTGCCGCGCAATTTTTTTAATATTACATACCAAACCAAATCCCCTCACTACACTCACACTCAAATGAGGTCCTATGATTGCCCAGATTCTTTGAAGACTGGTTCTCAGGCAGGAGATTCTGACACGCACACATACTAACACACCTACCCATTTATCACACTCTACAACCCTACACAAACACATAATTTTAAGTGTATTTTTAATTAGGTAATTACAAAAATGGTATTAGAATGTAAAGTCTTGAACCAAAAACATAATGCACTGTGGATATTTAAGAGCTGGGTCTTCTAATACAAGTTTAAATTAAAAGAACAGAAAGACATTGTTTACTTAAAAAAAGATTCGTATTTTGACTAAAAATATAATGTAAAATTTTTGGTAAAGAAAATAAAAAATGATTTTTTGATTTTTTGATTACGATTAGAAAACCAGCTTGCAACCTATCAAATAGTAACAGTAAGGACGCTTGCAATACTAAATATATCTTTTAAGGAGGTGGGCGTTGGTAGCTGCTACACAATTTAACAACTACTGCAGTTAGCATCGTTTTTCTGTGTATTAATGTGCTATTGTAATTGTTCCGGTGGTCCTGACACTTCGATCAAAAGTCTCACGGGCCAGTAATTTCACCACATACTTCAAACCAGAACACAACAACGCAAGCATTAATGCTTGGCGGCATAAATATTGCATAGACATATGCTACTCTTACTATTGTACTACAATTTCGCACAAGTCACGCTTTGGTCACATTGAAACGAGTTTATCGTCACGTGTTTATCGTTATTCACGAGCGGCTTAAATTGTTATCACATGTTTGTAATATATTTGTACCTAATAATATTTATATCAATCTCGTTCGGGTATTCAAGAGTTCAAGGTTTAGCTACAGTAACCATTTAACTATCCGTTTTTTTATTTTTTATCGTGTTTTTTTTTAATTCACATTAGGCTTGCGCTTGACCACTATCTCGCCTGATGTTAGCGATGATGTGGTCTACGGTGGAGCACGCTTGCCTATGAGCAACCTATTCACTCGTGACATGAAGACACCCAGGTTATAAGTATCGAAACACAGACTCTGAGAGAGTAGAGAAAAATATACACTAGCGATCAGCCCCCAAATCCGCACGAGTGTTATGAATACAGTATTAAACTATACGTACAAACCTTTTCATTAAACACTCTACCTATTAATGAACATTAAAATCCGTTGCGTAGTTTAAAAGATCTAAGCGTACATAGATACAGAGGGACAGAGACGGAGGGAAGCGACGACTGTATTATACAGGGTGTAAAAAATGAAAAAAAAAAAAAAAATGTTTTATTAAGCTTTACAATATTTGGCGGTACAGAACCAATTTTATTATTAGGGTAAAACAACTTTTGTCGCACATCTAAATAAACCATCGGTTTATTTCATTATGTACATAAATAAAATGATTCGGAAAAGCCTTGCTTACAGAATTGAATAAAGTTGATAAAGATAGCGAAATATCATATCAGCGAAATATTTAACTATTTTACAGATATTTCATATTTAAAGATTTCAACTATAGTTAAAATTATGTTAAACTTTGTGAAGTATTATTACATTTTGTGTTTCGCTTTCATCCTTTAAATAAGTCAAACATTATGATTGAAATAAAAGTGAAACGCGATAGTTTTTATCATTTCTGTTATAACTCGCAAATAAAGTACGACTCTTAACCTACCTTTCCGAAATTAATGATCGTTAAAGAGACTAGACGCAATTTAAACGAAAATAGATATTTTGACATCGTTGCGTAGACGAAACACATAAAAGCCCTTTCGTTTCGTCACAGTAAATAGTCTACCACGGAGTTCTAAATTAAATAACTATCTCTTTTTAATTAAAACTTTCGTAATGAAAGCTGCTATAGAAAGATTTTTGTATTTTTGGTACAGACTTACGAGCTACTTTGATGGGTCAAATATTGATGATTTAACTTTTCTCGAGACAAGTTTTAGATGATAACGGATTTTAACTTAGCTCGACTAATAAATAATTAAAAAATAATATCAGGTGAATGTAAAAACGCAGTCACAAACCTATAGGTACTGAACTAGTTTAAAAATATTTGCTAATTGATATAAGTCGATCGAATAGGTAAGAATTTAACAGGACCGGTTGGTAACCTACTTATTTTGAGATGATATCGGCTGAAGGTGACCCATTTAAATATTGAACCTGTTCTTGTTAGTAGGTACCAGATGTCGCTTCTTTAGCCAGCCAAGCTCTTGTGAACGCCTTTTTAAGTAAAAGTTTATTAGATTCAACTCAATCGACATAACTCCTTCACAGTTTTAAAATAGTTTAGTACCTACCTACCGTGTTTTGACTCATGTATTTTTGCTAAAATAAATTATTCTATTCTATTCAATTCTACTCTACTTTCCTACAATTCACGATTCTAAAAAGTAGTATAAAATTCCACTTTTATTCATTACATATTTCAATATTTTTTTGGTCTTAAACTTTTTATTTCAAAACAGATAACGTACTTACGTAACTTTTATTAAAATAAAATTGAATTTTCGCATTTCTGTTCTTCATTCATGATCTTGAGTTAGTCATAGATATTTAATAAGACAGGTAGGTAGGTACTTAGATAAATAATAAATAAATAATGCTGGACAATCCACACAGCATCATCTAGCCCCAAGGTAAGCTGCTGTTAAACAGAGCTGTATTATGGGTACTAGATGACTGATATATACTTAATACTATACAATACATAGATAGATATTTTTTATTATAAATAGAAAATACCCAGAACACCCGGAACAAATGTTTGTAGATCGTACAAACATTTGACCCGAGGCGGGAATCGAACCCGCAACCTGTGCCCGCTGCGCCACATCGGTCGTCAAAATGCAAAAATGTGCATGAAAAGACCCTATTTATTATTGTCTTGTTTATTGTCAGTCAAAATACCTTTTATATTTGAATTGATAATTATATCAAGCAGAAGACCAATACCTAATGAGTACCTAATGATGTGTAAGTAATAAGGAACTTATAAAAACCCACGTAATGTATTCAAAAACATGGTGATACCTACCAAAAATCGATTCATTGACGTCATCGACATGATGTATGATTAAAACATTTTTAATATCAATCGACTCGTTTATCGACATCGTCCCACCCCTAGTTCAAGGCCAGAAGCAAATTTCATGGTTGCTTCTGATAACAGGCGCGTAGTTTAAAAAAAAATAGATAATAGCTTTTAATTTAACTACCTCGAGGCTTAACGGGTGAGTGGTTACTTGAGGTTTGTGAAGTTCGATTCCCGCTGCTAGACAAGTAATGAAATATTTAATAAACAGGGTCTTTTATGTTTGATATTGTATTCCTTTAACTTATGGCCCACTTGATGGTAAGCGGTTACCGTAGCTTCTGGACGCTTGCAATACTAGAGGTACCACTCGTGCGATTATATCCTGGAACGTGTAGACGCAGAACACAGCAATGCGAAATGTACGTATGCTGGTAGCACACACTTATTTGGACTTCATCACAAAGAACTCTACTGTTCTTCTATATCTACACTAATATTATAAAGAGAGAAGATTTGTATTTTTGTTTGTTACGAATAAACTCAAAAACTACTGGTCCGATTTCAAAAATATTTTCACCATTAGAATGCTACAGTATCCCTGAGTAACATAGGCTATATTTATAACGAGCGACCCGCCCCGGTTTCGCACGGATGCTTAAGTTTTCTTTGCACCCGTGCGAAGCTGGGGCAAAGTAGGTTTTCGGGCGGCTTCTGAACTCCGTCACCAGAGTTAGCCATCTACTAAACAAACTTACTTAGTATAAGGTTTTTTTTCACTTTCAAAACTTTCCATAAATAAATAAATATAAATAATGCTGGACAATCCACACAGCATCATCTAGCCTCAAGGTAAGCTGCTGTTAAACAGAGCTGTATTATGGGTACTAGATGACTGATATATATTTAATACAATACAATACATAGATAGATATTTTTTATTATATATAGAAAATACCCAGAACACCCGGAACAAATATTTGTAGATCGTACAAACATTTGTCCCGGAGGCGGGAATCGAACCCGCAACCTCTGCGTCGCAGGCGGACCTGCGCCCGCTGCGCCACATCGGTCGTCCATATCGGTCGTCCATATTATAAGTAATTAGTATGGCGCATTTCAGTACCCCTCAAATTACTCAATCAATGATAATATACAATAGCTTATCTATAAGTATTTGCTATTAAACGTATACAAATAATGGGCTATGTATATTTTACGACTTATAAAGCTACGAGACCACTGCCAGTGGCGATGCTACGCGAGCGCTACGAAGATAGTTCTACATGCTACGCTTATACATCCCAGCATCTTACTAATATTAAAATAAATGTATACAAATAATAATAAATTTAATGATAATTTAGAAATAAGTTTCTGTGTGTTTCTAAATTAGATATATAACTAACCTACCTACTATTCTGTATGTATTACATTTTTTGGTAATCTATCTTATCTTAATAGGCCATCTATATTTTACTTATAATATATTTTGTATATTTTAGTTAATACTTTTTTTATCCTTGTAGTTCTATGGTAGAACGGTTAAAATATAAACTGTCTTATTTGTTCTATAGAACGCATAATACCTTGTCAATATAACTGTAAATACTTTTTTATCCTAGTAGTTCCATAATAGAACTATTGAAACAAAAACTGACCTATTCGAACTAATATGACATGAGAGAACAAGTTTTGTAGAGCAAGTTATACCTATAGCATACCTATTTCTGCCGCCAAGCAGTAATGCTCGCATTGCTGTGTTCCGGTTCGAAGGATATGGTTTCCGGTGAAATTACAGGCACATGAGACTTTCCATCTGACGTCTCAGGGTGGTAACACGCAAGTGATATCTATGATGTTGCATGCGTACATAGGCTACGGTAACCGCTGACCATCTAGTGGGCCGTACGCTTGGTTGCCACTTTAGTAGTATAAAAAAAAAAAAAAAAAGTTTTGTTGAAGAGAAGTAGAGTTCTTTGTGATTCTTGATGATGTTTGTTTTGACGACCGATGTGGCGCAGCGGGCGCAGGTCCGCCTGCGACGCAGAGGTTGCGGGTTCGATTCCTGCCTCTGGACAAATGTTTGTACGATCTACAAATATTTGTTCCGGGTGTTCTGGGTATTTTCTATATATAATAAAAAAATATCTATGTATTGTATTGTATTAAATATATCAGTCATCTAGTACCCATAATACAGCTCTGTTTAACAGCAGCTTACCTTGGGGCTAGATGATGCTTGTGTGGATTGTCCAGCATTAAAAAAAAAAAAAAAAAAGCTCGTCCGGGGAAGGACTACCACCATACCTATTTCTTCCGCCAAGCAGTAATGCTCGCATTGCTGTATTCCGGTTCAAAAGGTATGGTTTCCGGTGAAATTACAGGCACATGAGACTTTCCATCTAACGTCTCAAGGTGGTAACACGCAAGTGATATCTATGATGTTGCATGCGTACATAGGCTACGGTAACCGCTGACCATCTAGTGGGCCGTACGCTTGGTTGCCACTTTAGTAGTATATATATATATATATGTATATATATAAGGTCATTCATTATCAACCTGACAAACTTAAGGGGTAGGTTCCACACAATAAGTTGTATATTGTGTGTATGTGTCTGTCTGTTCTGTATAGCTCCTGAACGGATGAACCGATTTCATTGTTATTTCGGTTGAAAGCAGAGCAGAGTTGCCTTCTATGTACCTACTTAATAATAAACCTCGGTCTGCCTTCACCTATTGTTATTATTATTATTTTTTATACTCATCATCATCATCATCATCATCATGACAGCCTTCTAATGTTCCCACTGTTGGGACACTGGCCTACTCTCAGGCGAGAGTGACTGGGTCTTAATCCACCACGCGGACCCAATGCGGATTGGTGGATGGCACATGTCTTTCGAATTTTAGTTCTAGGACATGCCGGTTTCCTCACGATGTTTTCCTTCACCGTATGAGAGCACTGGCATTGCGCACATAAATTTTTCGAACAGAAAAATCCATTGGTGCACGACCGGGTTTGAACCCACGACCTTAGGATCGGAAGGCGGGGTCACTACCACTAGACCACCGGTGCTCTATTTTTTATACTACTTAAGTGGTAACCAAGCGTACGGCCCACTTGATGGTCAGCGGTTACCGTAGCCTATGTAAGCATGCAACCTCATAGATATCACTTGCGTGTTACTACCCTAAGACCTTAGATGGTAAGTCTCATGTGCCTGTAATTTCACCGGAAACCATACCCTGCGAACCGGAACACAGCAATGCGAGCATTACTGCTTGGCGGCAGAAATAGGTATGGTGTTAGTCCTTCCCCGAACGAGCTCTATCACAAAGAACTCTACTACTCTTACGTTATGCCCTAAAGGGCGCACATTGTGATCCACGATTTGTATTTTCACCCCATGTAACTACCAATGTGATGACAATAAAAATATTGAGTATTGAGTATTGAGTGTTCTTGAAAGTATAAAAGAGTCAGTAGTTTCTTGAATTTTTAATTTATGGTTATCATTCCAAATGCAACTTGTTGAATTAAAGATGAAATCGGAAAGAACCCTTAATATAAACCTTATTTTTGTTCAGTTTAACTTTACAGCCGGCCTTTTGGTTTTGTTATACAGTACGCTTACGTGAGAGAACCTTTTACACAAAAAAAATACGGACTTATTTTTATTTTTTCTACATCTCGCTGTTACGTTGCATTGAAAATTGAGTCGTAATTTCAAAACACCCTCGTTCAACGACTGATCGTTGCTTTGTAGCGCGTTTTAGCCTTGTTACGTGACACATTTGCATACCCTACAACCTTCAAAGTATCTTACAGTAGGTACGTGGGTTCATTCAGGAGGGCCATGCATTGAATTGCTACTCAAATATCTGAGTAACAAATAGACAGTACACCTAGTAGGTACTAACACATTGTGAGCTCACAGCTGCATTGTAGATTTTTGACTAAATGTGCCAAAATTCGTCTGACTAAATGTGCCAAAATTCGATTATACAACTGTAATTGCTGTCATTGTATTAGCAGCATTGCACTCCAGATGTGAACAACTGATCAACAATTAAATTGCTTACTATTATTGTAATAATTGTATTCTTCTATACTTACGTATGCTTACTCCGAGACCTTATTCATATAAACATTGTAATTTTAGCTGTAATTTTATATAATTGCTACAGTACAGTTTTTCTTTGGCATTCTTATGTCAATGAACAAAAATAGCGGTAGAGGCGAACGTCATGCTAGCTACGAGTAGCAGAGTTTTAAATATGAGCCTAGAGTCGAAATATTCGGTTATGCAAATATACATACGAGGGAATCTGCTTGCAGCAACTAATTGAACCCTGCTTTTTTCGGTGGTAATCGATCAACAGAAGTTCATTTACTGCTTGCTCCTAAGGTCTAGGTACCTACCTACTAGACTAGATCTTAGTTCGTGCTCTATAGCCCATTACTACTCTAAGGCAAGAACCATTGTTTAATCGCATCAATATTTATGTAAACTGAATTAACCTTTTTGCAGAGACTTCTTTGGAATACATATTAAAACTAGCAGTTCTGCGAACAGTAGAGCTCGCAAGCACAAATTTGTAAAGTGAGCTTTGAAAGTGAGCAACATACTGCATTTTAAGGAACTATTTTGCTCATCAAGCTGAAGATCCTTATCAGATCTTCACCAAATATCAGACAAACTTAAACTTAATACTTACCTTGCAAATAAAATAAAAATCATCGAAATCAAATCACATTAGGCGGAGATATCCAGCAGCCCCCTTTTTACCCTTTTTTAGAAAAAGTACGCCCCCTATCAAAAATCCCCGACGACAATCAACTTTTATAAAGTCATAAAACCTGTATACCAAGTTTCAACCAGATTGGTTGAAAAATGCGACCTGTAGGCGAGAACACAAAAAGACCGGACAAACTGACATCCAAAAGCATTTTTGGCCAATCTCGAAACTGAGACGCTTCGCTCGCTTCACTCGCTGGGTCAATTATCAGCTGATCAGGCATACTGCTAAAGAAAGAGATTGTCTGTTTATTCATTGTTCCACAAACAAAGACTAAAGAGATAAACTATCACTCTTAGAAAATTCATAATATAGTGTTTGTTTTGTGTTAAAATATTTTATACAAAAGATTTACAAAAAAAGTTTGAATTACCTATATATTTATTATGTTTATAATATTTATTATTAATATTAGGTATTCAGGCGCATACAGCACCTAAACTAGCGCCACCACCTACTCTATGTTATTATTCCGTTTAACAAAGGAATTTTCAAAAATCCATCGACCTGTTTGTGATACCTATCATAAGCTTTTTTTTAATGCCTCTGTAATAGTTTTATTCTATTTTGTTTAGGCAGAGATACGAAGTTGCCCTTGGTGGCCACCAAAATCTATTTTCGTATTTCTTCCTAAACTATATAGAATAAAACTATTACAGAGGCATTAAAAAAAAGCTTATGATAGGTATCACAAACTGATCGATGGATTTTTGAAAATTCCTTTGTTAAACGGAATAATAAGATAATTAAGGTGGCGGCGCCACTTTAGGTCGGATATGGACCTTCATATGGGGTTTTTTCCCAGCAGTACGACAGTGTAGTTAAAAAAAAAAAAGTATCATCAGTAGTTAAATAGGAGTTTGCTAAGGTCATTGTTAGTGTTTTTGTTCTTATGAACGTTTTGTTTTTAGGAACGTTTTTTTATAAGCACTTTTTGTTTTATAAGCACGCCAATTTTTCTACCTACCTATGAGGTTGGCAAGTAGAAAATGCTTTTAGCATTAAGCCCATCGCTTGTACTCTGTGTGCAATTAGAGTATTAAATAGAGTATTTTTTTTTTTTTTTTTATTCACAATAGGCTTGCGCTTGACCACTATCTCGCCTGATGTTAAGCGATGATGTGGTCTACGGTGGAGCACGCATGCCTAAGAGCAACCTATTCACTCGTGACTTGAAGACACCCAGGTTATAAGTATCGGGAAACACAGACTCTGGCAAAGAATTCCACTCCTTGGCGGTGCGCAGGAGTTTTTTCAACAAAGCATATTCGCATGAAAAGTTTCAGGCTTTCTGCTAGTTACTTATTCATTTGATAGAACCCGACATCACTAGTATTCAAATAGAATAGCGGACGCCGCCGCGCCGCCTACTGATTTGTTGCTAGCCAAAATATAGGCTAGTGGGGCACGTAAACTTATGAAAGCGTTTACGTGTCCCACTTGACGCTATAACTTTCTAGAAACAAACTTTATTGCAAAGCTTAATGATTTCACCATCATCATTTTTACAAAAACGGTATATTTTATTATGGTTTGTGAGTTCTCGGTGCATGTAACTGAGCCGAAACATCGGTAATCAATAATACTCACATATAGTAAATATCCCGTTTTTAGTAAAAAAAGTAAAATTATTTTCACCATCATCATTCACTAATTGATATAAACCTCCCAAACCACTGGAGATTATTATATCAGTTCTTCTAGTTCAGGCATGTTGAAAGGATCAATTTCATAGTGGTCTAGGTCTTTGTAACACCATAGAAAAATTGGAATAAAATATAAGACTAACAGTAACAACCAATTTTATTTTTAAATAGACAAACAAAGTTCTAAAGGAAAAATGTTTCTTGTGTTGAGTTTCCTAAAACGGGAACACTAGAGGTCCGCCAGCCATGACAGCTATTAGCCAATGATCGAGACGCATTTTGACTTTGACAGTACCTAACAACCCAGTTGTTCGTTAAACCCGCTATGTTGTTTATCATTATGTTGCACTCCTTCAAAGATATCAAAGATAAACTTACCTTAGATTATGAAAGAAGCCAAAATAAAATAAATAAACAGTGATAAATGGTTTCTTTAATGTTTATCTAACTATCTAGACCCCTACAAAAGACCAAGGCCTGGCTCCATACTACGTGAAACAACTCCTTTTAGCTCCTATTGTATATTAATTCCTTGGCATTGTAAATCTTAGCACTAGTTGAGACAACGAATTAAGTTATTATTATTATTATTATTTTTTACTATTCATTGTGCGCCCCTCTAAGCATCAAATTTTAACAATTGTATTATTGGTAGGTAAAGACAAGCTGGTAGAGGCGGGTCTTACGCTAAATCATTTTAAAATCTATACTAATATTATAAAGAGGAAAGATTGGTATTTTTGCTTATAACGAATAAAATTAAAAACGAGTGCTCCTATTTCAAAATTCATTCAAATCACCATTAGACTGAGTAACATAGGTTATATTTTTTCCACCCGTGCGAAACCGGTAGTTAATTACGTTGTGAGCATTCATTCAAAACGAGAGCTAAAGAAAACAAAAATAAAATTGCCAAGTTTTTGAAGCAATGGCTTCCTAGCTATATTTTATTTTGAGAACGTTAAATTGATGAGTCCAATAAAAATTAGCGAAGTCCCTGAAAATTATTACTATAGAAAAGTTTGCTTCGATAAATTGCGCATTATTTCTGATGCTCATTTAGCGATAGAATAGATTATCACTAACAGTAGGAACGGTTATTGCGTGGTATTATGCAAACAGTACGCGGCTGAATCTGAGCCGTAATCAGTGGCAAGTAGCTTAGCTTTCTAATTTTATCCTCGAGTAAGAAGCCGACTGCAAACCTGCCTTCGACTGAATGAGTATAGTTGTGAGTTCGCGAGCGTAGATAGGTAGTAGATGGCTCAACTATTTTTATATATATATTGTATAAATATAAATACGCACGCAATGTAATTTTGTACATAATTGACCGAGCGAGCGAAGCGTCTCTGTTTCGAGATTGGCCAAAAAGGCTTTTGGTTGTCAGTCAGTTTGTTGGTCAGTGTGTGTTCTCGCCTACAGGTCGCATTTTTCAACCAATCTGGTTGAAACTTGGTATACAAGTTTTATGACTTTATAGAAGTAGATTGTCGGGGATTTTTGATAGGGGGCGTAGTTTCTATAAAAAAAGTTTGTGCTTGCGAGGTCTACTATTCGGAGAACTGTTAGTTATTTTGTAACATTTCTTTTGTCGTGTCCTAGTTTTAGCCCTGTTGTAAATAAACTTGAGCTTGAATCAACAGGCAAACCAACATACTGCTTGTGCTTACAAAATGTTGCGGCGACTGTGGTATTCAGTTCTCATAATCTTGATGTATGAGCTGGAATACTTTAGTGGTTCTTCGACTTTATTATCTGGGCGTTGACAGGTTTTACGCACCCGTGTGGTAAGCGGTCGTGTATAAACACCTGTAAAACTTGGCAATGAAAATATTCTGACCAATTAGATTTTAATTACCTTTTCACAATGAGTCAACGTTTCATCTGAAGTTTGTCTGTATCTAAGCGGAATCACGATAATGCTAGATTTAGTTTTGAAAAGGTTCTACAGAGATCTATGATAAAGTATGTTTTTAGCCGTCACCGGAGGATTTATGCCGTACGAACTGACACGCACGGAATCACCCGCGTTTTTGCAGTTTTTATGCTATCCCACAGGAACAATTCATTTTTCCGGGATAAAGTAGCCTATGTGTTAATGCAGGCCTCCGTCATGGCCTAACAACTTTAGAAAAGCCGGGACCTACTGCGGAATCGCTGCTAGGAAGTCCGTTGTGCAAGATGGCTTATCGCAGAAATCTCCTGCGATGATCCCCGGCGAATGGGATTTCAGGAATAAGTCCAGAAATCCCTTTTTCTTCTCTTTTCAGAGGGGATTTCTGGAATAAGCCGTGCAATATAGGTACTCTTCTACTCTCTATTTTTTAAAAGCCCACTGGGCATTTTACAAATAACTTCGAGTTCGAGTATATCAGGTATTTAAATAACTGTGATAGAATTCTAATGGGTTAAACATTTAAAACATCTCCCACTGAGCAAATATTAAGTATTTCCACATTTATATAAAAATACAGAGCCCTGCGAGAGTACATTAAAATTAGGTTAATATATCGCGGCATTAAACTCTGCGAACTTTCAATTCTGGAAATTTCTAGCAAAAAGACTAAACTGTTGGAAACATTTGGCGCTTGTCCCTTTAATACCTAGTTTATTATAAAGCAAAAGTAATGGGCTATCATCAATTTGAATGAGGGACAAAATAGAAGCAGCGTTGATAATATATTCTAATCATAGACACAGCGACCCGGATATCTGTGATGTATAACTTCGTGTTTTACGATGTTACTGTCAAAACGACGCATATTTTATAATAAGCCTTTTAATGTAGCAACAATTTGCCCTCATCATCATCATCATCATGACAGCCTTCTAATGTTCCCACTGCTGGGACACTGGCCTACTCTCAGGCGAGAGTGATTGGGTCTTAATCCACCACGCGGACCCCTTGCGGATTGGTGGATGGCACATGTCTTTCGAATTTTTAGTTCTTGGACACCTCACCTCGTAGTTTCCTCACGATGTTTTCCTTCACCGTATGAGAGCACTGGCATTGCGCACATAAATTTTCGAACAGAAAAATCCATTGGTGCACGACCGGGTTTGAACCCACGACTTTAGGATCGGAAGGCGGGGTCACTACCACTAGACCACCGGTGCTCCTTTTTTTTGCCCTCAATTTAGTTAAATAAATACCATAGCGTCGGTAGCCTATGTACGCTGGCAGCATCAAAGATATCATTGCGCGTTGCCACCTCGGTTTCGGTTTAGAGAGTTAATAATAGTCATAATAGTCATAATCATTTTACATAATTTTACTTTTTTTTTTTAATCCAACTGAAGTGGCAACCAAGCGTAAGGCCCACAAGATGGTAAGCGGTTACCGCAGCCTATGGACGCTTGCAATACCAGAGGTATCCCTCGCGGGTTGCCACCTTGAGGCTAAGATCGAAAGCCTCATGTGCCAGTAATTTCACCGGAAACCATACCCTTCACACCGGAACACAGCAATGCGAGCATTACTGCTTGGCGGCAGAAATAGGTATGGTGGTGGCATGTATAAAGGCAGTTGGTATGGTGGTAGTTCATCCCCAGATTTGCTTCACACACACATAGATACACACATTCACATAGATTAGTTCTTTGTTAGGAGTGTATAAGAAAACACTCCTAACAAAGAACTTTACTCTTAAGAACTCTCCTAAGGTGTTTCCTATACAAAGAGAGACCTATACCCAGCGGTTGGCGATAATGATGATGATTTTTCCCATTCGCAAGCCGATACGACCATTGTGTAAGAGTTTGCAAAATCAAAATGGAGGTGAAATCTTGACCTAGATACTTACTAATCATTAAACTAACCCACTAACACACAGATTAGTATCACTTTATTGCCTGAAACGTATAATAACGACGACCGATGTGGCGCAGCGGGCGCAGGTCCGCCTGCGACGCAGAGGTTGCGGGTTCGATTCCCGCCTCGGGACAAATGTTTGTACGATCTACAAATATTTGTTCCGGGTGTTCTGGGTATTTTCTATATATAATAAAAAATATCTATCTATGTATTGTATTGTATTAAATATATATCAGTCATCTAGTACCCATAATACAGTTCTGTTTAACAGCAGCTTACTTTGGGGCTAGATGATGCTGTGTGGATTGTCCAGCATTATTTATTTATTTTATTTTATTTAATAAAATATCTCGTGATCGCTAAAACATGCTGTCATCTATTTTATTTTGCCCTTTTTAAACTTGGGCCGTCTGCGGTGGTTATAAGAACTGTTTTTGATTGGCTGGTTCGGTACGGGCGGTCGCAAAAACAATTATGACTTGACGACTATAATATTTTGACTGCGAATTCTATAGTAAGTATCACTGTTCTTGAACCATCTAAAGTTCCCACTGCTGGGACACTGGACTACTCTCAAGCAAGAGTGATTGTGTCATTATCCACGCTGAGCCAATGCTGATTGATGGATGACATGTCTTCGATTTAATAGTTCTCAGACATGCCGGTTTCCTTCTACTTCACTCTTTGGGTTTCCGAAAAATAGTTTATATTATGCAGGATTTTGTACGGGGGTATTCTATTGTCTCCTAACGGTCAGTGGAGTTTGGATCTCGCCAGTTTTGAATATTTTGGGATCGCATTTGGATTTGACTATCTACTAATGAGTAGGTTAAGTATCAATCCACCTCGTTACATAATCTTGCCACTGACTTATACATGCATTTACTTACTACTCTCTATTTCCCAAAATAATGGTTAACTTATAGGTCTGAAAGACACGGGCTAACCTGAATTTTAAGAGTAGTAGAGTTCTTTGTGATAGAGCTCGTCCGGGGAAGGACTACCACCATACCTATTTCTGCCGCCAAGCAGTAATGCTCGCATTGCTGTGTTCCGGTTCGAAGGGTATGGTTTCCGGTGAAATTACAGGCACATGAGACTTACCATCTAAGGTCTTAGGGTGGTAACACGCAAGTGATATCTATGATGTTGCATGCGTACATAGGCTACGGTAACCGCTGACTATCAAGTGGGCCGTACGCTTGGTTACCACTTTAGTAGTATAAAAAAAAAAAAAAAAAAATTGCGGAAGCGCGTGATACTGAAACTATTTTGATTTTATACAATTTTGACAGCCCTATTTATTATATACCATGAGAATTCACCTTGAGATCATTTCCTACATCTTTTTAGATTTGTACTTAGCACCGCGGCTGTAGACAAGCTGAATTGACGATAAATTGTTAGCTCTTCCTCAATTATCTTTTAGCTTGCCCAGGGTATAAAGAAATTATTAGCAGAAATAATAATTAAAGAAATTAATAAATAAAACTATTGGTTATAAAAACATAGCAGATTTTAATGTTCTCAGTTCTGGAAACCAGCCTACTCTCGAGCAAGAGTGAGGTCGTAATCCAACATGGATCTAATCATCATTATAACCATCATATCAGCCATGTCATGACATGTCTGACGAGTGAGGGTGCCGTCCTATACTTCCTTTTCCTTTTACTAGAGCGCTCGTGACGTAGCTGGCTAAGTTGTTCTTATCAGATCAACGAAGTTAAGCACTGTTCCGCGGGGTCATCATTTGGATGGGTGACCGCCAGTGGCAATTTCAACTGAGCGCTCCCGTGCTTCGGAGGGCACGTTAAGCAGTCGGTCCCTGCTTTTTCAAAGTTGTTAGGCCATGACAGAGGCCTTCGGGCGGCCTAAAAACTCTGTCACCAGAGTTGGCCACTGACTCATACGAACGAATGAACGGACGAACTTCCTTTTCCAGTTCGTGGCCGCCATTCGTGAACGGAAATAATACGGATAGGTGATTGGTGCATGTTTTAATTCTAAATTCTTGAACATGCCGGTTTCCTAGCGATGTTTCCGTCACTGTTTGAGAGCACTACTGGCCTTGTTATTTTTTTTAATAGAGCAACTCATTAGTGCACTCGGCATCCATAACAATAGCAAGGGTCATGCCAAAAAAGCGATAGGAACCCAGGAACCCAGCCGGTGTTGTTGCCAGTTCTTTTACAGCATGGGCGCGCATTGGAACTGGTGTAAATTTTCCTAGCCTGTAAGACGTTTCAAAGTGATCCTTGTGATTCTACTGAAATAAATAATTTTTGATTTTGACCACCAATGCTCGTTCTGTTAGAGCAAAAGTTCAACATCTGTTTATTCAGAGCTAAGTACCAAAGTGCAGTGTTGTTGTCGTAGGTCGTAGCACGCGCGTAGCACTCGCCGCCCGTAGCACTCGTCCGTAGAGTATGCTACAAGTCTACTACTTTCGCAAGAACACTTTGTTGTTGCAGTTTACTGTTTATATTTTGTTGCTAAAACTTTCTTCGAATAAAAGTGTGCTATCTTTTTATAAACTAACTACGCGACACGCCCCGACTTCGAACGGGTGCATAAACTATATGTGTCATCATTATATCAGCCGATAGACGTACACTGCTGGACTATAAAACAAAGTAATCAAGTAAAACAATATAAAAGTAATAAAGTATAATATAATATATAGTAAAGTAAAGTATAAAACAAAGTCGCTTCCTTCCGTCTGTATGTATGTACGCTTAGATATTTTAAACCACGCAACATTATTTTAATGCTGTTTTCATCTATTGATGAAAACCGTTTTATACTACGTGACGCTCAAGATGTCTATGTGACCATGTGACCCAAAGCTCTAGCGATCCACGTGTAACGTGCTCACTGCTCGTGACTGCAAGACACAGTCCCATTTGCAGTAATTCTTAGTAATTTCAGTTGCAGCAGTATACAATAAAACTGTTCATTCCACAACAATAGCACTACCTTCAACAAACTCCAGCTTTTGCGTGACCTACCTGTGGTCACGTGTCGTGGGATGCAGGCGCGACACGTGTCTTACTACGCGTTTCGATAATAACCTGCCAATCATGTGCACATTTGCAAATTTCTACCTCCTAACGCGCATGTTATTATTTACTGTGATTCGTCAGTAAATATTGATGAATCGTGGTATTTACTGTACGTGTAACTAGCGTACTGATGGATGACAGTATTAACTGATGGATTTCTTGATATATTGATTCCGTATTGACGATCCTCAAATGGGTACCTTTCACTTTGTAGGTACCAGTATTTTGACCATCGTTTTCTTTTAACTTTTTTTTTAAACCAATTGCTAAAATATCCATTTTAACGTGTATACAGCATGAAACTGAACTAAATACTGACGTCTATCGGTAAATATTGTACTGATGGTTCACAGTATATATTTTACGTGTAACATGCGCCTAACAGTTGTGTAAAACATTACTGTGTTTAGATTTGAAGGGCACTGTAGCAAGTGAAATTGATGGGTGAAAAAGACTTATCATAAACGTACTTTGAGCCTCTGTTAGCTATTGTGTCTTTTTAATCTGTCATCATCTTTTTCATTGCCATAAGATTGGCAAGGAAGAAAATACTTAGCTAGCCGCTAAAATTACAGTTTTTTTATTAAAATTGGTCCAAGAACTAAAAATTTGAAAGAGATGTGCCATCCAACTATCCGCATTGGGTGGCGTGGTGGCGTGGTGGCGTGGTGACGTTGGCGTGGTGGATTTATACCCAATCACTCTCGCCCGAGAGTAGGCCAGTGTCCCAACAGGGAACATTAGAAGGCTGTCATAATGAAAATAGAAAGAAAGAAAGAAAATACATTTATTCTGGACACACACACAACAAACAGCGCACAATAATTTACACACATAGATACAATAGATAGGCCGGATTGTGAGAGGTCCAAATTAGTCCGCGCTGAGTTATGTGAGCCAAAAATGGTTCCATTTCAGCTCTAATGCCCATGCTCCATGTAGATGTAGCGGCGTTGGTTTTCAAATGTGATGATGATGAAGGTAACTAATAATGCTAAGTATAAATTAAAGTATTGGATGAAACTGCAACTGTTATGGTCACGCTTAACATCATGCGAATTGTGTGCTAAAATAGTGAACCGATGTTGATAAAATTTATATGAGACCACCTGTGCAATCCTATCAAACATAAAAATCATTAAAACTATTCATAACTAGCTGATTCGGCACGGTTTCACTCGCGTTATTTTTTCGTAATTTTTTTCTTCATTCCTTATTAGTAGGGTAAAATTAGGGCATCTGGATCAGATGAGATCCAGCTGCCCTAATTTTTACTTTTCATCTATTCAAGTTTATCAATTCATTATCAATATTTATCTACTCATCTATTCAAGTTTATCAATTCATTTTCAATATTTATCTATTCATCTAGTCAAGTTTATATATTCATCTATTCAAGTTTATCAATTCATTTTTGCTTTTCATCTATTCAAGTTAATCAAACTAATTCAAGCTAATTGATTAATTATTTATCACTTTTCATCTATTCAGGTTTATCAATTCATTTTCACTTTTCATCTTTCATCTATTCAAGTTTATCAATTCATTTTCAATATTTATCTACTCAAACATTTCCCGTTTCGATACAAGTAGCTATGCAACAAATAATATCTATAACAGTTAATTAATAAAAAATTATGAGGCTCTTTCCAAACAAAAGCACAAAGGTCTTTAAATTTATGCCATTCGATATCTGAATTGACATGCTCATCGTAGAGATGTTTGAAATTCACATCGTCCTGCTTTATTCGAATGGAATTCGGTAACAGGCAACTATATTTTATATTATAACTTGAATAGATGAGTAGATAAATATTGAAAATGAATAGGGCATCTGGATCAGATGAGATCCAGCTGCCCTAATTTTTACTTTTCATCTATTTAAGTTCATCAATTCATTTTCACTTTTCATCTATTCAAGTTAATCAAACTAATTCAAGCTAATTGATTAATTATTTAGCACTTTTCATCTATTCAAGTTTATCAATTCATTTTCACTTTTCATTTATTCAAGTTAATCAATTCATTTTCAATATTTATCAACTCATCTATTCATGTTTATTATGATTTTTTATATGAACTGCTTATTATATTAAACTGACGTTAGCTGATCATCTGCTTCAGTTGTTATTTAGGCTGATAAAGTTTAGCCGTTCATCTGTTCAGTTAAAAAACATGTTATAAATGAAGTTAATTAAACACCCCGTTTCTTTAGAAGTACGGAATCTGAATATTGAAAAACATGAACATAATATAAAATATAGTTGCCTGTTACCGAATTCCATTCGAATAAAGCAGGACGATGTGAATTTCAAACATCTCTACGATGAGCATGTCAATTCAGATATCGAATGGCATAAATTTAAAGACCTTTGTGCTTTTGTTTGGAAAGAGCCTCATAATTTTTTATTAATTAACTGTTATAGATATTATTTGTTGCATAGCTACTTGTATCGAAACGGGAAATGTTTGAGTAGATAAATATTGAAAATGAATTGATAAACTTGAATAGATGAAAGATGAAAAGTGAAAATGAATTGATAAACCTGAATAGATGAAAAGTGATAAATAATTAATCAATTAGCTTGAATTAGTTTGATTAACTTGAATAGATGAAAAGCAAAAATGAATTGATAAACTTGAATAGATGAATATATAAACTTGACTAGATGAATAGATAAATATTGAAAATGAATTGATAAACTTGAATAGATGAGTAGATAAATATTGATAATGAATTGATAAACTTGAATAGATGAATAGATGAAAAGTGAAATTGAATTGATAAACTTGAATAGATGAGTAGATAAATATTGAAAATGAATTGATATACTTGAATAGATGTAAAGTAAAAATTAGGGCAGCTGGATCTCATCTGATCCAGATGCCCTAATTTTACCCTACTCCTTATTGTACACACACATGATAACATTTATAAAAATTTTAAAATAGACATGTACACAGGCGAGCTTAAACCTAAAAAGAGTTCTCTTCCAGCAAACTCAAGTGGCGAAAGATAATATTATATAGAAGTGGGTAGGTGTATACATAGTAATTATAAACTATTTTTCCATAATTTCTCACCGTTTAAACCTTCCCTGGACTCCTACAAATATTCAAGATCAAAATTAACCAAATCGGTCCAGCCGTTCTCGAGTTTTAGCTAAACAATTCATTTTTCTTTAAAACACGTCGGATTTATCAATCTTTTAAGTTTGTTAAAATTTAAATTAAATAATATTCAAAAGTAGCATTACAAAAGCTCTCCCGCGCATCTAAGCTATAATTTCATGAAACTATTAGCCTACATTCCGAAACATTTATAATTCCGTGTCCAACATCATTGTGTCTATTTATAAACCCGTATCTATGCCGACAAAAACATTCCTGCTAAACAACTTTGCATCTTAACACCAAGACGTGAGATAGAAAGCTCATTGGGATACAATAAGTTACAGTAAACTTCAGCAGCCAATCGATTATGAACCAAAGTTTCAGGTTTCAAGGTTCAGAATGCAGTGTGCATTTGTTAACTGAACTACTGAATGGGTCAGATGGTATTTTCCATTGACAAAACTGAATACTGAAATACATGTAGGAAACCTGGCGGGAAATGACATTACATCGTCCGCGGCGCCTGGTAACCACAAACACGTAGTCTTGGTCTTAATATCATTAGTTAAACTTTTAAGCACCAGTCTCTCACAAAACTGGTTTTTATTTTTTATACAACGGCAACCAAGCGTACGGCCCACAAGATGGTAAGCGGTTACCGCAGCCTATGGACGCTTGCAATACCAGAGGTATCACTCACGGGTTGCCACCCTGAGACGTAGTTCGAAAGTTTAATGTGGCTGTAATTTCACCAGAAACCATACCCTTCGAACCGGAACACAGCAATGCAAAACATGTAGGTGGTAGTTCTTCCCCGGACGAGCTCTATCACAAAGAACTCTACTAGTAGGTTAACTAAAACTACCTTAACATGACAATCATGACCTATGTCTTCAGCCTATGTACTGTTTTATTTACTAGGTATACTTCCATGTTGTTTCATAAATTGTAACCTGTGTTGAGAGAAAATAAATCTTTATCTTGTTATTTAAGAGTAGTAGAGTTCTTTGTGGTAGGCTTCGGTGACCGCTTACCATCAAGTAGGCCGTACGCTTGGTTGCAACTTTGGTGGAATAAAAAATATCGGGTCGGGTTATTGTCATCATAGCCAGCCTTCTAATACTCCCACACACAGGACAGGCGCACTCTCTAGCGAGAGTTAGCGGGCTTGGTCATGGAAGGATGCAATGAAAAAATTGCTTTTACCAGTGATTAAATAACAAAACAATGAATATGGGAGGACCCATGTCGTATCGGCAAGATGGCCAAAAATCTCCCGTTATAGACGCCATTAAACAAGAAATGAAAATAATATTGATGTGTATCTTTTTCATTTAATTTGCTCCTTCGTAGATAGAAACGTAGTCTAGTTTGCTAATGCCCGGCTGATCTGATGCTGATGACTCGAGGTAAACTACAATTAGTAATTAACGCAAGACACATCTTCATTCTTCGCAACCCAGTTGTTATATTTATTTTTAGTCAACATTCAACTGTATAAATTGGTATAAACTCACACATCCCTCGCCCACTTATTTTTTTTTTTCACCATCCAACTATGTCAAAATGTAGATATTTTTCAACACAATAAAATACCTGGTAATAATTGTTCACACAGAATAACTCAATTAAATGCCAATTGCTATTGAGCATGTACAACGTAGGTAACTACTCGTAACTTAATGACCTGAGGCGCCATATCGTGCATGATGATAATATTTTATAATAATAACTATGTCACGTAGAAACAGACGTGATCACAGAGCTACGAACGGAAATACAGCTTCCAGATAGAGGCAGCCTAGTGGTAGTGATCTGATCTTTAGATAAAAAAGTTATTTTTTTTAGCTGGCCTTTAATGGCTCACTGCTGGGCAAAGGCCTTACCTGCATCGCTCTAAAATGCACTTATAAAAATAAAAATCACAGTTGTTAACAACACAAAACAACACAGAGCACTTATATGCACTTAACCTCCCTTTCTATCCATTCCATTGGATTACCACCTCAACATTTACCTTTATTTATTTGATTTTTTTATACATAAGTTAGTTGGTTTTTTTACTAGAAAAATTTATGTGCCCAATACCAGTGCCATCTGTGAAAGTTCGAGAATACACCACGGATCCAATGCGAATTAGTGGATGGCACATCTCTTTTTAGTTAGAGTTTCTTAACGATGTTTTCTTTTACTTGCATAGCGTGCATATTATTTGCCAGTAAAAAAACCACTAGTCGACAATCGCGATCTTACCCACGACCTCAGGATTGGAATTGGAAGGCTGGGTAAGCTGGTAAGCTCAACATTGTAATCGTATCTATTTGATCACAACATTTTCGTTATTCTATGCATGTAATGGGTACTTAATTGCGAATTCCAGCTACCTTTTGATGAGCACCTAATCATTCTATTTGATGTTGGATCTTGAAACATCGCTTTATGTCCTCGTTCGAGGAAATACTATATTTTTATTTGTGACACTTGTCATGGGGCACTATGCTAATATTTAAATGCTAATAATTAAATTCGTGTTTACCACAAGTATGACTGTGGCCAAATGATGTTAAATGATCAACTGGATTAATAAATAATATTAAAAACCCTTTAGTACGTATCCTCTGAAAAAAATCTAGCTACTAATATTTTTAAATCATTTTGTCTGTTCTGTAAATAATAATAATGTTTATTTAATTATTAAAAAAAAAAAGTCTAGGTATAGAAGGGCCCGAATCTTAAAAAAAACGTGGCAAAAATTCGATTGCACGCACTCACACAGTAATGTTATCCAAGGTCACCGAATCATGACCTCTGGCTTAACGTATAATAAGCGTAGTCGCGGGTCATAAAATAGTGGCTGGTTGAGTTGCGCAGCACAAGTTTACGCTTGTTTTTCACAAATTCGTCCGATGCGCACCGCCGTCTGCGTCAGGTCCGCGTCTGCCAGTCGACTTATTCGAATGGAGTGAGCTCACTCCTTTCAACGTGAACCTATTTTAAAGCGGTCGGAGCACTCTCAGGGCCCTTCTATACTTAGACTTCCTTGGCATGGTGGTAGTTTTTCCCCAGACGAGTTTTATTACAAAGAACTCTACTACTCTTAAAACTTTACGACTGACCAGTGTTAGAGCTGAGATGCATCTCTGTATGATCCAACAAACACAATGTCTCCAGTGTCGTTTGTTTGATCCGCCAACTTGTATAGCATATATTATTATGACATATGCTATACACATAATACATATATCTTTACTGTAAGCTCCAACATCCGCAATTAACTTGGCTAATCTTTTTAGGGTTCCCTAGAACACACAAAAAACCTTATTCTACTAAAAATAAAAATGCTAAAAATGTTTGTTTGTTGCTCAATTATACCGACTCACCTGGACCGATTTATATTAAACTTGAATATAGTGGTTCTGAATCTCCTTCAAAAATTCTATTGTAAGTGTTAGTTTACGTTTTTTTTTTCATAGTTAATTACCTTGAAAGTACAGTCACATTAATAAGTTTTTCACAATCCTGAGCTCAAACAATATGGTTCATCTTCTTAACCTGAGATGCAGAAAAGTAAAGATCTCGGACAAAGGTATTCTAAGCCATTTCAGCGCGTAGTAAACTGCCGGCATGAGTATACTGATCTTCAGACATTGCAGGGATGTACTGTTTTCCTCAGTTTCGGGAATGTTTTCTAGGATTTTGAAGGTTTTACGGAAGTCTTCTGTTGTTGGCAATGCTTCTTCCTTTGTAAAATCCACATTAAAAGCACACGCTCTGCAAAGCGGGCAAACTATAAACTCCGGTCAGTCCTTAACATCCCAGTACTTCTCCAGGCAGTACTACTATTTGTAGATTCAGAAGAACCATTTTCTTGGCTTAACATTGAAGAAAAGTGGAAGGAAAGCGCGTAAGAGATAGACCGATAGAAATATTTTATGATGCAGATAAAAGAGACGGTTGCGTTAGAGAGAGCAAAATAGAGGACTGCATCAATACACCGACAAGCTTTTTGCATAATGATAACCATTTTTTTTATGTCAGCAAGTGACAGGACAATCAAGGCGCCCACCTGATGTTAAGCACCACGCCTGACTATTACAGATGCAATGCCACCTAAAGCTTAAAAATTTTAAGTGTTTGCGTGGCACTGCACTGCGTTAATCACCCCGAGACATTGTTGTTAAGTCTCTTTCGCCCAGTAATTTCACTTGCATGAGAGTGAAGCTGCATGCAGGATCTAGTAAGAAGAGTTTAAAAAACTACTCAAAAAATAAACAACACTCAAATACGAGACAAATATTTACATCATGCAAACATATTCGTTTTCAAGAATACCTAGATAGATAGATAGATAGATAGATATAGCCTTTATTGCTGAATTACATTTTTTTACAACGCGCAACTCAAAACATAACTCAGTCAACATAGATGACTACGAAACCCGATACTGCGTGGTCTGACACCCACTTGGCCGGTTATTTATTTTTAATTTCCTAGTAGACCTATCCGGGACACGTGTGGGCGTGATGACCCAAATGTTTTTACGAGAAAATAAGTCGCAGGTGATACTGAAATTAAAGGTATGAATTATTTAACTGGCGCTTTTACTTGAGCACCGTGTGTGAAATAATTTAAATTGGTAGTGAATGGTGTTCAGTTATAGCACCTGCCATGGGATCTTGGCTGTCGTGAAGTTAGCTGCCGAGTAATTTATGTGACTGTTAGTTGATTTAGGTTGGATTCGACCAAACTCGAATAGGCGCTATTCTCCGACTAAATCGTAGTTATTCGCGAGTAAACTGACAGTTTCCTTGTATTTGACGTTTCTTATTCCGAAGAATAGTTATTCCAAAAGTTGGTCAAATCCCCCTTAAGCTGTCGTGAGTTGTTCCTTAGAGATCAAGAAAGATAAGCACTGTTCTGGGATCATAATCATATAAAAAATCGTCAGATCGTCGCGTTGATATAAAAATCGAAAAATAGTGTCACATGTTTTGCGTATCTAACAACTACGTAGTAGTGCATGTCTTACCTGTGGTGTGACGTATGTGGGCGTTGTCAGGGACGTCAGTAATTTACCATATTGAGACATCAGGGAAGTCAGATTTGCATATTTATTGTTTTCATTTTCGGCGGGAGGTGTTTTTGGTAAAACTTGAATATGGTAGCGATTATAAAGGAGATACTTGAATGTAGGTGGTAATACAAAAACTGTACCGCTGAATCACGTTACTAAACTTATAAACCATAGAACCAACTATGGAAAGCGTAATATTTTGTCTGAAAGAGCACAATTTTATAACAACCTATTACCTGACAATATTAAAACTTGTGAATCAATGTTTAGTTTAAAAAAAAACTAAAAGAATACATTTATGATAAAATATTTTAATAAGCACCTCTGGAACCGAAAAAAATAACTAAAATAACTTAACTTTATTTAGTTATAACATTAATTTAAGCTAATTAATTTAAATTCTTTGAACTGAAAAGTTATGACGTAACCGTATCTGGTGACGGATGTCAGCAGGCCCGCCATAAAACATTATTTCGAAGTGCGAAATAGCCACTAATGATCCAAATAGTGATCCTGCGGAACAGTGCTTAACTTCGTTGAAAAAGATTAAAGATAAAGATTTTAAAGATTTACATATAGATAACATACAACTTAGCTACGCATAGGTGTTCTAGTGTACACAAGAATTGTTTTGAAACGTCAATTTACGCCAGTTCCACGCGCCCCAGCCTAGAAGAATCTGGCAACAAACTAGGCTGGGTTCCTAGCTTTTTTTTGATGATCCCTCTTCATCATAAAGCTTCAGTGTAACTCCGCATTCAGATCAGAAGGTCCTGGTTCGAAACAAGTCGAGCACCAATTGATTTTCCACTCGAAAAATGTATGTGCTCTCAAACAGGAAACCGGCATGTCGAAGTAAAAATTCAAATAACATGTGCCATCCACCAATCCGCGTTGGGTCCGCAGGTTATATAAGACCCATCACTTTCTTGAGAACGTAGCCCAGTCTCCCAACAGTGGAACATTTAAAGGCTATTTATTTATTTAATATTTAAAAATAAGTACATTATTATTTAATACAAAATTAAAATTAAAATAAAACGGTGTGATTCAAATAATAATAATCATGAGATTTTACAATAACTTAGATCTAACAAAATCAACAAAATTAAATTATGTCAATCAAAATGTACGAGTAATGGTTTATTCCCTATTCTACTGATTTCCATTACAGATTCCCAGTTTTACAGATTCATAATCATAATCATTTATTGTATTCCTAGTCCAAAAGATTTAATGCAATGGCTTAATGAATGTCAAATGTAAGTAAGTATTAATAAGAAATAGTTTAATCTACGCCTCGACTAGAGTGATTTGAAGTGAGCAACACGCACCGGGTCTTCTAACTCTCCCTTCTTGGGGTTTAGGAAAAGGCTCGACATCTTTGTCATTCCCTAGCTTCAACTCGCAGGGGGACTGCCCTTGGGTCAGTGGGCCTCGCCGCGTTTTGCGGCGCCGGCGGTACGCTGCCTTCTTGGCGTTTGCGATGGCCTCTTGCTGGGTGGGTGGGTGTGCTTCCTGAGTCGAAGTGAGCAATTTTTTTTTTTATACAACTGAAGTGGCAACCATGCGTACGGCCCACAAGATGGTAAGCGGTTACCGCAGCCTATGGACGCTTGCAATACCAGAGGTATCACTCGCGGGTTGCCACCTTGAGGCTAAGATCGAAAGCCTCATGTGCCAGTAATTTCACCGGAAACCATACCCTTCACACACCGGAACACAGCAATGCGAGCGTTACTGCTTTGCGGCACAAATAGGTATGGTGGTAGTCCTTCCCCGGACGAGCTCTATCACAGAGAACTCTACTAACTACTCTTAGATCGTGTGACACATGCAGTGGGGGCGTTACCGTATCAACCAAATGATCAATATCACCGTTTATAGATCAGGAAGTGTCTATCAACATATTTATTGCCATTTCTATAGGACACTGGGTATACCTGTTGCACCGGTATTGTGTTACGACTTAGAAACAGCAGTAAAACTCGTAGATTTGACAAATTTATTACTAATGCTTTTCGTAAATTTACTGTTTTAAATCCGTGAGTATCTTTGTTGTCTGGTCTAATATTTATTTAAAACAAAATCTAATATCTTATTTATTCATATATTTCTGTTATCCACTCACAATAATTAATTAAAATTACATAGTTTCGATAAAAATATACAGATAAAAATAAAAAATATAACAAATTAGAATTTAAAAGACAATAAATGATAAAAATATAAAAGTATTCAGATAAAATTAGAATAAACAACAAATTAAGATACTATTTACTTTAGTGGTCAGTTATACAACTTTCCTAATGACTTTTATTTATAAAAACAGAAGGATCACTTGTTTCAATCAAGTGAAATAAATAAATACAAGATTATAGACCTTTTTCGTTTTCCAATATCAACAGAAGAGCTGTAAAAACAATAAATGTAAGCTTAAAAACATAGTTATGCTAATTTTAAAACTTAAACTTTACGTTTCAACCTTAAATAAAAAACAAAATAAAAAATACTGAACCAATAAACATGTCTTGACATCGTTGAATTTCATAACATAATCCCACAGAAAGGGAGCTTCGTATTAATTCGCGCAATTTGAATTCCGCTCACACGCACGGCAATATCTATGAGATATAACACCAGCGGTTTTTTCCGCATCCCGCGGGCCCCTAATCCGCGTCGTGGAGATATTTTCGCGACAATGCTGCGTGGTTATGAAACATGCGGTTCTGTTTTTCAACTAATTTGAACTAACTAACAAACACTTTTTATTTGCTTTTTTTAGATTCATAAGTTTTTTTACATGACCTTCCATAATTAGTATGGGTCATATGTTTTATACATGACCTTCCCTATAGTCTGGGTTATATGTTTTTCAGAGATGTTGTAGAAAAAGCTAAGATAAATAACAAAAAAAGACAAGCTGGAAAACTATGGTCCAGACCAGCAAAAGACAGGCAGAAATGGATCCATTGCGTAGGTTGTGCATGCACTGAAGAATCTAAGCTTATAATACCACAAGCTGACCCGCGCGGTTTTTATTGCGCTTTTTTCTCATCGTTCAAACATGGAGTCCTACAAATATTTTAAGATCAAAATTATAGAAACCAGTCCAGCTTTTCTCGAGTTTTAGCTAGACTCACGCACAGCAATTCATTTTTAAATTTAAGTAAGAATAAGATAAAGAGATGAATATGTAGTTGTAGAATAATACAGTACAACAACTGATTTTTGTGTAACCTGTCTTCATTGTGCGGCGCCCTTTGGAACAGCTGTTGCAAACGGCCGCGGCTGTCTGAGGAGCAATGGGGACGAAACCAGTATACGCATTTCCCGATACATCTGTGACTGTTATTCATTGAGAGTTTTTAAAACTAGAATCTTAAATAATAAAGTTTTATTGATTAACTGTAGACCCGCCGCGGTTTCACTCGCGTTATTTTTTGCGCAATTTTTCCATAATTTCTCACCGTTTAAACCTTCCCTGGACTTCTACAATACAAACATTTCTAGATCAAAATCAACCAAATCGGTCCAGCCGTTGTCGAGTTTTAGCGAGCCTAACGCACCTACTACAAGACCATAAGTGCTCCCAATCTAGCTAGTAATAACTTTTTATTGGCTGGCAACAATTACCAGGCAAGTATTCGTAATTATTATTTTACAAATGGCCCGCAATTTATACGACACCTCTGTGATTATTCTATAAGAAGTCACAAGAATCACTTAGCTATGTGAATTTATAATTATGTAGTTCTACGCGCCACAGCTTAGAAAATTTTGAAACATGAACACTTCTGGGTCACTGGCTGGCTGGAAGCGAGAATGATTGAAATGAAATATTTATTTGCTTGAAGTGTGGTAAAGCGGTACAAGTTAGTAGTTAGCAGGTAGGTTTTCTGTATCACACACTTCGTCGGAAACGATTTGCGGATTAGGTTTTAATACACCTCGCGTACCCAATACGGATTGGTAGATGATGACAATCACTTCATCATCATCATCATCATCATCATCATCAACCTATTGCAGTCCACTGCTGGACGTAGGTCTCTCCCAATGCGCGCCACTGAGCCCGATCTTCGGCTTTCCTCAACCACTTTCTGCCAGCTACATTCCGCAAGTCATCGCTCCATCTAGCCGGAGGGCGTCCTACACTACGATAATCACTTGTTATAGTAAAAATAATATTTTCTACCACACTATAAGTGATTTAAATGATGATGCTTATTGACGTGATTATTATTAACCCGCTGGCGTCATAGCGCCTCAGAACAAGGAATCGATCGAGCATAAACCGGCCCTTGAAGACACGCCGCGAATAACATTATAACTCGTATTTATTGCGGCTTATGGCCCAATGCAGTACGGAACTACGGAACCACAGCTTGGAAACACAACAGTCACTTCACTCTTAGCAAAGAAGAATTAAAAATAGAAAAATAATGTATTAACACACCCACCAGAATAATTGGTAAAAAAGTACCTGCCCGAAAACCAGAAAATACCCGTTTAAAAAAAACTTTGCAAATTTTGAAAAACTTAAAGTTTTTAATGATATTGTAACTGTTGATCAGACGTGGCGCTTAACCTAACAGGCAAACAACTTGATCATTTTGCCATATGCATACATAAAAAATAATATATTGCTTGCTAGCGACCTGTCTCGGCATCATACGAATGCTAGATTATACGTATCCTCTTGAATCACTCTATCTATTGCTAAAAACCGCATTAAAATCAGTTGCATAGTTTAACAGATCTAAGCGTAATACCTAGTACCTGTTTGACCGCACACGCAAGGAAAGACTAAAGCTGAAATTAATTTAGTGGGTACTACCTAGGTACCTACGAAACGTATGATATCTAGCTGGTACTTACGCCTTCCGATCCTAAGGTCGTGGGTTCAAACCCGGTCGTGCACCAATGCATTTTTCTGTTCGAAAAATGTATGTGCGCAATGCCAGTGCTCTCAGTGTAGGAAAACATCGTGAGGAAACCGGCATGTCCAAGAGCTAAAAATTCGAAAGACATGTGCCATCCACCAATCCGCATTGGGTCCGCGTGGTGGATTAAGACCCAATCACTCTCGCCTGAGAGTAGGCCAGTGTCCCAGCAGTGGGAACATTAGAAGGCTGTCATGATGATGATGATGACTTACGTTTTATCTATTTTTTTTTTGTTTCTGTATTGTTTTATATGTTTTTGGTTTATTCTAAGAAAATAGGTACTTACAGATACTCACATACTGTCACCTTGACTTGTCTTACTTTTTTTTTTGTGTGTGTCAACAAATTCTTATTCTTATTCTTACTCCCAGCGAAAGTTAGCTGTTTCAATGCACAATGGAGCTTTTTCGAACAAAATTGTCTCATGTCATGACAAATGGCTAACTTCACGACAGCCGCGATCCACTGGCAATACTCTACACAAATACAAAGGAGCGGAAAGCGATCAAGTTTTATACTATGTAAGATTTGTAAGATTTTGTCGCAGCCGTTTCAAAGACCGTGAAGATTGGAAACAACCCAGCTGTTCAATCTTTCCTGTGGCGAAGAATACACGATTTTTTTAAATTCATAATTTATATGACGTTCAGCACTTGTGAATGGGAGTGTATTATTGTACTATGGGGAATGCCCAAGTTTCGGCTGGATATGGAAATTGTGTCGTTCAATATATTTTTTAATTTTTAATCGGAATATGACACACTGGAGATGAAACTTTGTTTATATAAACTACTGATTTGTTTATATGATACAGAAATTTAAGGTTTTCAGAATTTGTAACGTTTTCTTTTTAAAAACAGGTATTTTCAGGTACCGGTCGTACCGATAATAGTTTAAGCACCCGAGCGAAGCTGGGGCGAGTCGCTTGTTATTTATTATTGTTATGGATCACCAACGACACAGGCATACAAGTTATTAAATTACAGAGGTACTCAGGTCAGATGCTCTCTCAATTAAAGGCGACCACATCATGAAAAAAAATTAAAGTTATTGTGAATTCAACTGAAAACTGACTCTAAACATCACTCGAATCAGAAAAATAAATATAAGTCTGAAATAAAGTAGGTATAGGTACCTAGTTAATGAAATTACAAAATCTTATAATACCCCTGTACTCGTAATACTTACGGTATTGCGTTTACAGGGATTTATCATATCAGCCGATAGACGTCATTGAACATAGAACATAGGCTTCCCAAAGAGCGCCATTACGACCTATTTTGAGCCTTCACCATCCACCGACTTCCTGCGACCGCTTAAGTGTCATCGCTTTCCAGTTCGTGGTCGCCGTTTGAGAACCTTTAATCCCCAGCGGTTATCGGTTCTGCGAACTATATGGCCAGAGAAAACAAAGGGATAAGATGCAGTTAAAGTAAGAGCTAGCTGGTAACTATAAACATACATAGACCCCACATCGTCACACCCCGGACACTCAATACTATACAACTCAGTTGTAGGGATATCATTTTATTCTCTTACTAGAAGCTCGACTATTTTTAATTGTTTTATTTATTTCTTACATTAATTCATTCCTCTTTTGACATTTACCTATTGATTATTTTTTATTTTTTATTTAATTTGTTATGTTTTATTCTATATTGCATGCTTTGATAGAGGCAGAATACATTGTTTCCATTTATTATCTATCCCACCATCTGATCTGTACATGTATTTCTAGCAATAAATATACTTTGACTTTGACTTTGACTCAATAAAATGTATGAAGCAAACGCGTCGCAATCACCACATGCATGGTTTGTGTACGTAAACGGTGCCGTTGTATGTGTGAGTGTCATGATTGGCCCCAATTATATCAAGAGTGGTAAAGCACACTTTCGCTCGCGCTGGCATGCGCGCGCTTGGACCAACACAAAATCAGCCTTAGCTTCAGTGCCGGCAAACTCGCGACCAAGTGAGGTAAGTAAAACCGGTGGAGTGGCCATTCTGTATATAGTACAAATGTACTGTATATAGTCTGTTCTGTGCTAGTAAACATACCTTGGCTCCCCTATCTTGGTGTATCCTGCTCTAGACAACAAAGGGTCCCTGCGACTCGAGCCTCCTGGGTTCTTTGACCGTCTGGTCTAGTGTGCCTTTTATTCGACGACCGATGTGGCGCAGCGGGCGCAGGTCCGCCTGCGACGCGGAGGTTGCGGGTTCGATTCCCGCCTCGGGTCAAATATTTGTACGATCTACAAATATTTGTTCCGGGTGTTCTGGGTATTTTCTATATATATTAAATATCTATCTATGTATTGTATTAAGTATATATGAGTCATCTAGTACCCATAACACAGCTCTGTTTAACGGCAGCTTACCTGGGGCTAGATGATGCTGTGTGGATTGTCCAGCTTTATTTATTTATTTTATTTATTTATTCTCATTCAAGACAATACAGTCACTTACATGAGAACGCTTAATATTTAGAATTTAACACAAATCTTCATTCTGGTTAAGGTGTCGTTTTAATGTAAGAGGGCGCTTAACTTATCAGTGAGAGGTCATTTAAAAATGTGCTTTTTTTTTTTAAACAACTGAAATGGCAACCGAGCGTACGGCCCACAAGATGGTAAGCGGTTACCGCAGCCTATGGACGCTTGCAATACCAGAGGTATCACGCGCGGGTTGCCACCTTAAAGCTAAGATCGAAAGCCTCATGTGCCAGTAATTTCACCGGAAACCATACCCTTCACACCGGAACACAGCAATGCGAGCATTACTGCTTGGCGGCAGAAATAGGTATGGTGGTAGTCCTTCCCCGGACCGATAGTATTAAATTGAACCTACCCGTTTACATGTATACACTCCCTTTCACACACACATCCCCTATAAACATTAACACTAACACCATCACTAATACACACACCCTCACACTTACACTTTCATCTTGGGTTCCATCTGTTGCCCAGTCTCTTATGAGAATGGTGTCTTCAGCGGAAACCGGAGTTGTTTTTAAATTACACACCCTCATTTACACTACATTTCCTCGCATAAAGCCGTCCTACACTCTATTCTCTAACTCTTTTTCTTTAATGTTTTAATTAGCTACATCACTATCTACATTAAACCTATAATAGACCTAAGCAAGAGCAAATCTCCTATGACAAGTACTTGTTTAGTACTTAAGAGCCCTATCCTTGACAATCCTTGAATTTTCTTGTAGCCCGTGAAGTTTCGAACACTATTGTGGCTCGTGTGTTGAAGATATTTTAACGAAAATAAAAACAAATAAAAGCTTTATCCCTTAAAATTTAAGCCAACAGAGCAAATATTAATTAACTCAAGACATAACTGATTAAAAAAATAATTAGTAACGCACGTTTTGTAAAATGAGCAATTCCAGTCAACTTTCGATCATTTTTTCTATGAAATAACAAAGTCTAACATATTTCCAAAAATGCAATTATAATAATCACAGTTTTAAAATTTAAGTGAATAGAGAAAAATACACAAAAAACGCGTACTTTTCCCAATTTTACGCTTGTTATTTCTGCTAAAGTAAGGAGTTTACAATAAAAATACACCTACTTAATTAAAGTTTATTTTTTTATTAAATAAATACAACGAAGAAAATAGTCTAATAGCATTGACTTTTTTTAATACGATTTTTTTAAAATCACACCTTAGCGCACTTATAATCATATCGATCGAAGCAGCGACTCTCAAACCGCGCTGAGCGCTTATGGAGGGAGGACGTATCGCTCCTCGTCGCGCGCGCTATTACTTCTACTATTTAAAGATACATTAACGCGAACTTCATGAATTATATCGCTAAATCTTGGAAAGGCCTCTTAAAAGGAGATTTTATCACTGTTAACATTGTAAATGAACATTAACATAACATTGTAAAAGAGTAGTAGAGTTCTTTGTGATAGAGCTCGTCCGGGGAAGGACTACCACCATACCTATTTCTGCCGCCAAGCAGTAATGCTCGCATTGCTGTGTTCCGGTTTGAAGGGTATGGTTTCCGGTGAAATTACAGGCACATGAGACTTTCGATCTTAGCCTCAAGGTGGCAACCCGCGAGTAATACCTCTGGTATTGCAAGCGTCCATAGGCTGCGGTAACCGCTTACCATCTTGTGGGCCGTACGCTTGGTTGCCACTTCAGTTGTATAAAAAAAAAAAAAAACATTTGTATTGTATTGTATTTGTTTACATGTACTTGCTCGGAGGGGATGTGCGTACCAGATAACCGTCCCTACTACCCGATTCCCAAGTCGATTGTCAGCCAACCCAAATAATTAGTGACCATAATAATCTTGCCTACGGCCAATGGCCGAATTGGGCAGATTTAAGTCATTAAGTTATTATATTATTTTTTTAATTTATTTTATTTAATAGGCAACGCCAACAGTACACATAGCAAACATTAAATATACAACATTACATCTTAAATACTATGAAATGTGTGCCAATTACAGGCATGCACAGCATTTTCCATAAAATTACAGACAACAGCTAAAAATTAAAAATACTTACAACGAACGAGAAAAAAAGATAAGAAATATTAATCAAACAATTATAAAAAAATAATAATATAATTAAATAGTATACAATATACCTGCATAAGATATATGTTATGTATATATAAAAAAAACAGACTAATAATAATTATGTACTTAAACATTATATTGATTGTCACCTGTGGCTCACCACTAATACATCAATCTACAATCATTTTATTGATTACTTTATCGTGACAGCCTTCTAATGTTCCCGCCGGACACTGCCTACTCTCAAACTAGAGTGATTGGGTCTTGATTTACCACGCGGACCTAAATGCGGATTGGTGGATGGCACATGTCTTTTGAATGTTTAGTTCTTGGTCATGCCGGTTTCCTCGCGAAGTTTTTATTGACCGTGTGAGACCACTGGTCTAGCATTGCGCATATACATCTTTCGAATAGAAAAATCCATTGGTGCACGACCGGATTCGAACCCACGACTTTAGGATAGGAACGCAGGGTCACTTACACTAGACCACCAGTGCTCTCTTACTTGATTATTTAATACTTACCTACATAATTTTTTTTAAGAGTAGTAGAGTTCCCTGTGATAGAGCTCGTCCGGGGAAGGACTACCACCATACCTATTTCTACCGCCAAGCAGTAATGCTCGTATTGCTGTGTTCCGGTGTGAAGGGTATGGTTTCCGGTGTAATTACTGGCACTGGCTTTCGATCTTAGCCTCAAGGTGGCAACCCGCGAGTGATACCTCTGATATTGCAAGCGTCCATAGGCTGCGGTAACCGCTTACCATCTTGTGGGCCGTACGCTTGGTTGCCACTTCAGTTGTATAAAAAAAAAAAAAAAAAATATTAAACTGTAAACGCCCACTAAGGGTGACAACACAAGTGGCGAACACAGTAAGCCTGCATGTCCGCAGTGGTAGCCGCACCAATTTAATAAAATATAAAAAATAACATAGAATAAAGCCTCTTACAGATATAATAAAAAACCGGAAAATCCCGCCAAAATGTAATCAGACATCAGATAAGATTTATTTTCAAATGTTACATATGTAATGAGTACCAGTAAATACTAAATAAAACAGCACAAAATAGCGTAAATATAGAGGTATAGTTCTCACAGCGGATCTCGGCCGTCGTGAAATTAGCGGTTTTGATGCGCAATGGAGCTTTTTCAAAATAAATTGTCTTTGCGCATCACAAACGGCTAACTTCACGGAAGCCTAGATCCGCTGTGCGAACTATACCCAGTATGTAGATCGATACCTTTCGTGCAAGTAAAAACTGTTACGGCAAGGTAACGCACATCAACATCAAGCAAGCTTCAAGCGTATAACTAGTGCATGAAATCATGGTTAATCGATAATCACCATTAGCTCACCACCAGTCAGTCTACAATCATTTTATTTATTAGAAAAAAGCCTCTCACTCATTAACTTGACGACCGATGTGGCGCAGCGGGCGCAGGTCCGCCTGCGACGCAGAGGTTGCGGGTTCGATTCCCGCCTCGGGTCAAATGTTTGTACGATCTACAAATATTTGTTCCACGTGTTCTGGGTATTTTCTATATATAATAAAAAATATCTATCTATGCATTGTATTGTATTAAGTATATCAGTAATCTAGTACCCATAATACAGCTCTGTTTAACAGCAGCTTACCTTGGGGCTAGATGATGCTGTGTGGATTGTCCAGCATTATTTATTTATTTATTTTAACTGGCAAATCCCGCCAAAACGTAACCAGACATCAAGCAAGCTTCAAATCTTCAAGCAGGAACGCATAACCATCACGACAGCCGGCGCGCGGATCTCATCAGACTCCCGCCAAAAAGTAGCAAACATCAACAAGCGTTCAATATCAGCGGCGTTCAATAAATCATGGCGGGTTCGTAGCGCCTCCACACTCAGCCCTCCGAGGACGAAAGGGCGTCCGCCGCGGCTCGGTGCGCGTGTACCGAACGAGACGACCAAAGAGCTAACAGTACAGGTGCAGAAGGTACCAAGATCCGAGCATAAGAGTAGTAGAGCTCTTTGTGATAGAGCTCGTCCGGGGAAGGACTACTACCATACCAATTTCTGCCGCAGTTATGCTCGCATTGCTGTGTTCCGTTTCGAAAGGTATGGTTTGCGGTGATATTACAGGCACATGAGACTTAGATCTACGTTTCAAGCAGTGCACAAGTGATATCTCTGATGTCGCAAGCGTATATAGGCTACGGTGACCGCTTACCATCAAATGGGCCGTACGCTTGGTTGCCACGTAGGTGGTATAAAAAAAACTGAACAATGTTGCCAAGCATACGCCCTACCTCTTGGGATCGTCAAATTTCGTTAAGAGCTGACGGCAAATCTGAAATCTGTGTCACAATATGACTCACATGACAGCGGGGATCGAACCCGCACCTCACGCTTCCGGGCACTCGTCCACCACTCCACCGAGGTCAAGTTTAATAGCATTCTTTGTTTTCGCGTTTGCTTTTTTTTTTACATACCTTCTTATATTCCTGGCATAAGCCTCACCTAGTTCGATTGACACCACGCTGAAGCTTTATGATTTCATGATGAAGAGGGATTATCAAAAAAAAGCTAAGAACCCAGCCGAGTTTGTGGCCAGATTCTTCTAGGCTGGGGCGCGTGGAACTGGCATAACTTCACCTAGCTTTATGACGTTTCAAAATGATCCTTGTGATATGATTGAATAAATATATTTTTTACTTTACTTTACTTGGTCCATGTCCCATCTGTATCGAAGTCTTCAAACAGTCTATGGCTAAGGGCAAAGGGCGAGGGCTGGGCTGGGGCAGACGACACCCCGTCTGGCCCCCGTTTACTATTCTAATCTAATGGCGAACTGCGTATTAGAGGAAACGAACGCAGAATTAAAAGTTCGCGATGTGGAAACCCGCCGCAGGCCCTTGAGAAACGGCAGGATATTGGCAGATTAAAAGGTTTTTTTTACCTTTAACGATCAGAATCAGAACAATATAATAATAATTTATATTGTAGAAAACTTATTAATATCCTACTTTTTTAGTTTGTTGTTTCTAAAGTGGGTTTCAATAAATACATTTTCTTTCTTTCTGCTTTTTTTCTAATGTTCTAAGGTTCTAAAAGAGTTTATTGCGTACAGCTGTTGCCCGCGACTTCGTTTGCGGGAAGGTTTTTGTTTGAACAGACGCCTGAACTACCTTTTTCCGGGATAAAAAAGTAACTCTAGACTATATTTTTTCTGTGTGCAAAATTTCATCCAGATCTGTTCAGCCGTTCTGGCGTGATTGAGTTACAAACATCCATACTTTCGCATTTATAATACTTAGTAGTATAGCTAGCTTTTGCCCGCGACTTCGTTCGCATTGGAAGCGTACTTTTTCCGGGATACAAAGTAAAGCCAAGCAAAAAAAGGCCTATGTCTTATATCCGGTCAAAGTAGCCTATACGGCGTATAGATATTTTTTATTATATACAGAAAATACCCAGAACACCCGGTACAAATATTTGTAGATCGTACAAACATTTTACCCGAGGCGGGAATCGAACCCGCAACCTCCGCGTCGCAGGCAGACCTCGGTCACATTGGTCGTCATCGTATTTATTTAGGTTGGGTAGATTATCGAGTTTTCTTTTGAATGGTCATGCAAAGGTAAAATCCGATTGGGATTTTACCAACAAAATACATTCATAGGAAAATTCCATATTTTAGGGGAAATTCACGCTTAAAAAATAACGGCTTTATGATATTTCCAAGAAAAACTTTTTCTCGTGCGTGATTTACTGGAAATCTTAGGAGGTTCATCCATCTAAAAAGCAATAAGGGACAGACTCGGGCAAAGGAATATTAACTCTAAATCGATAGCTGTTAATTCTGTTTTCAAAATGCACTAAATCAATTATGATAAAATGTACAAGGAACTATCTCTGAAGCTATGATCTACCAAACAAATAAACAAATGTTTGTACGATCTGCAATTATTTGTTCCGGGTGTTCTGGGTACTTTCTATGTATAATAAAAATATCTATACTACTAGTATGTACTGTATTAAGTACTCAGTCATCTAGTACCCATAACACAAGCTCTGCTTAGCTTGGGGCTAGATAATGCTGTTTGGAATGTCATTCATTTCATTCATTTCATTATTCATTTATTTATATAAACCCTTTACCGGTTGTCGAGTCACGTCACTTGATGTTTCTAAGGTGGGCGAACCACCTTAGGGTTCACACATCGTTGATATGAAAGTATTCCTCCATTTTATTGTGTAAGATTTTCGCTTTGTAATGTCAGATATTCTTTTGTTGTGTTAAGTAACTTGTCGGTTTTTTCGTAAAACTGTAACATTGCTTAGTTGCGTCTGAAGGTGGTTTCACACCATCCGACACGATATCGTCTGTCGTCCACGACATTTTTATTTATTACAACTATTGTGGCAACCAAGCGTACGGCCCACCTGATGGTAAGCGGTTACCGCAGCCTATAGACGCTTGCAATACCAGAGTTATCACTCGCGATTGCCATGAGGCGTAGATCGAAAGTCTCACGTGCCTGTAATTTCACCGGAAGCCATACCCTTCGGACCGGAACACAGCAATGTTGAGTGGGAGATTCATATGAACTACAAAAATTCCAAATTTTTCTGACAAATTGACAGCTGGACGATACGGTATCGTTTACAAATTATTGTTCAAAGTATTTACGATATGGCCTTTGTTAGTGTGCCTACGACTTTTGCAACCAGTAACGTAGGAAGATTTTGTATTTCTTAGTTCATAACCAAGTTATGGAGCAGGAATTATTTTGGCTGTTTAAATTTAAATACTTCAAAACCAGGTTATGAAACAGGAGTCATATTTTGCCTATCGATTCTTATTCGGAACTGGGTTATGAAGCAAAACAGCAATTTTATGTATCATGTCTTCATACGCTACTAGGTATTAAACAGGAATTAATTTGTCGTGAGTAAAGTAAGTAAGTTAGTTAGTAAAAGATCTGTGGTATGACTCAATGGCCAATTCTTGTGTTTTAAAAAATATCTATCTAAGTATTGTATTGTATTAGGTATATATCAGTCATCTACCCCATAATACAGCTCTGTTTAACAGCAGCTTACCTTGGGGCTAGATGATGCTGTGTGGATTGTCCAGCATTATTTATTTTATTTATTTGGCATGAGCCTCAACTAGTTCGATTGGCACCACACTGAAGCTTTATGATGAAGAGGGATCATCAAAAAAAGCAAGGAACCCAGCCGAGTTTGTTACCAGATTCTTCTAGGCTGGGGCGCGTGAAACTGGCGTAAATTTACCTAGCTTTAAGACGTTTCAAAATGATCCTTGTGATTTTATTGAAATAAATCATTTTTCACTTTGACTTTGACATATTTTAACTGGCAAATCCCGCCAAAATGTAACCAGACATCAAGCAAGCTTAAAATTTTTAAGCAGGAACGCATAACCTGATTATAAGATGATGCTATGTGGATTGTCCAACATTATTTATTTATTTATTTATTTTTGTCGTGGTCACACATTTTTCGACAATCCTGTGTCGTGTAGGACACTTTAATACGATTTATTGTCGTGCGCAGTATGTTTTTGAATAACTATCATGTCGGATGTTGTAAAAACTATTTAAATCTACATAAAGGTTAGTACACCTTTGATAAATCTGTAAAAAATATTTTTCGTGTTATCTACTTTCAGCTATGTTTTAGACTTTCAGCTTCTAAGGGTTAAAAGCATGGTCACAGATTAATAAACAACATGTACGTCATCTAAAGCTTGCTTTTTTTATTTAAACTAAACAAAGTCAAAGGAGATTTATTCAATAAAATCACAAGGATCACTTTGAAAGCTTTGCATTGTTTGGGGATAGATGGAGCTGTGCTAAATATAAATAGAAATACATTTATTTAATGTAAGAATATATGTAGGTAGGTGTACTTACAGTAGTACACAGAAAAGCAAAGTAAGCGAGCTGCTTATATAATTTACAATACAATCGCAGGTTAAATTAGAGGTCTTCGGGCGGCCTAGAAACTCTGTCATTTCATTTAATTTCATTTCATTTATTTATCTTTCGACATGGTACATGCACTTAGATATGTCAATTTACAATAATAAAGATAAATAATAATTAAGTACTTACTTATGTCTAATCACATGCATGCATTTCACATTAATGTCATACTTTTATTAAAATAATTTAGTCACGATTGTCACCAGAGTTGGCCACTGACTCGTACGAACTTGCTTACTTATAGGTTAAAATGTCTGCATTTTATTATTTCACGTGTGCGAAACCGCGCGGGCGGCTACTATTTATTATATTTAATAATCATAATAATAATAATATATCTATTATTTTGAGTTTTTACACCATATTTAGATATACTAGCTGACCCAGCGCGGTTTCACTCGCATTTTCTTCGCAATTTTTCCATAATTTCTCACCGTTTAAACTTTCCCTGGACTCCTGCAAACATTTCAAGGCCAAAATTATTCAAATCGGTGCAGCCGTTCTCGAGTTCGAGTTTACTACGTACTAGCTGACCCGCGCGGTTTCACTCGCACACAATGTTTCCATATTTGCTCAACATTTTTTAACCTTTGAGCCTAACATAGAGCAATTTATTTTTATATATAAGAAATTTTTTTGAGCAACGTAAACCTTTTAGAAGCGGGGTTTTTAAATGCATCGTTCATCATAATTAACTAAGCAATAAATCTATAAGTAAGTAAGTACTCCATTTTTCTCCCGCCCTGCTCAATAAAGGGCTTTTGCAATGAAAAACGTACGAGCACTTATTACTGTAACCTACCTACCTCTGTTTCCCACGTAGTCTCTAAGTAGGCCATAATTTATCTTTTGTGTTTTCCTCTTTTTTATTTTTAAACGGTTACAAACGAAAGCTGTGACGAAATGGCGCTTAAATAAGGTCTGCTGTACACTGAAGCGTCAATGAATATATCTGCGATTTGAATAAATTAAATAAATAAATAATAAATAATGCTGGACAATCCACACAGCATCATCTAGCCCCAAGGTAAGCAGAGCTGTGTTTTTGGTACTAGATGACTGATATATACATAGTACAATACAATACATAGATAGATATTTTTTATTATATATAGAAAATACGGCGAAGATGGAGGGACGAAATTGACTCTTACCTGAAGGACTGGTCCACAGTAGCCCAAAACCGTGATGATTGGAGAGAAGGAAGGGAGGCCTTTGTCCTGCAGTGGGACACTACAGGCTCATAATAATAATAATAATAATAGAAAATACCCAGAACACCCGGAACAAATATTTGTAAATCTTACAAACATTTGACCTGAGGCGGGAATCGAACCCGCAACCTCCGCGTCGTAGGTGGATCTGCGCCCGCTGCGCCACATCGGTCGTCAATTATAATCTAGGGTTTGAGAAAAAAAAATTTGTGTTTTACTTAATAAAACACAAATTTTTAATAGCTAAAGTTTTAAGCTTATAGGTGTTTTGTACAGCTATGTGTTAGTTCACCATATAGTGCTTGCCATTAGTTCATCAATTACCCTCTATTTTTCCATCTTTCGATTTCCAATTCGTGGTTACCAATCGAGAACCATTATTTCCCAGCGGAGTAGTCTTTAAGTGTCATCCGCAGCCCAAAAGATGACGTACAAAATAGATCTAGCAAGTACGACTGTAGCGACAAAATGTAGCGTCACAGAAAATTGTGTCTGCAAGTATTTGTTTCGTTACCATTTTCTGATTACTACAATAGTTCTGATTTGGGATCAGTCATATATAAGTAAGGTTAGGGCTCTTCTAAAAAAAAAGATCGTATTTTGGCTTACCTTAGAATCAGAAAAAAAGCCCATTGCGTCTGGCTTTACAAAAAATAGAAGTACGAGCGCCGTGCTTCGATGGAAAGTAGCCTTAATGTCGTCTGCGCGCTGCGCCGGAGTTTCCGCAATATTTTTCCTCTGCATTTGTTTATTTTGAAACAGTCTGACAAGGTAGTTTTGCAACCGGCACTTTTGTTTGTTTGTTGTTCTAGTATATTATTATAGTATATTCTGTTGCTATTTTCTCGGCTGTCGCGGAAAACTTTCGTTATTAATAAAATAGACTTGCCCTCACACTTTCTCACAATCTAACGCCCGAATATAGAAACGCTACTTAATTAATCAAGGCTTCATGACACGTTTTTGACGTTTCTCCATACGATTTGGAAAAATTATGTGCGCAATGCCAATGCTCTCTTACGGTGAAGGAAAACATCGTGAGGAAACCGGCATGTCCAACCAAAAATTCGAAAGACATGTGCCATCCACCAATCCGCATTGGGTCCGCGTGGTGGATTAAGACCCAATCTCTCGCTTGAGAGTAGGCCAGTGTCCCAGCAGTGGGAACATTAGAAGGCTGTCATGATGAAACAACTAACACGATTTTAAATATTTAGTACCTATTTGGGCATAGGGTAGACAAGCTTACAGCCCAGCTGACGGGGGTGGTTCTTGTGACAATGGTGCGTTTACTTTGCAAACTAGATATTATGGGCCTTATTCATAATCGAGCTGTAGTTAGTTATACATTTAAGACAAAAAATGGCAAGAGAAGACAATATTAATAGAGCCGCTATCACAGAACTAAGTGTAGATCTAGTTCTGTGGCCGCTATAATTACAGTTTATTTTTTGAACATGGACATGAGTAGAGTTCTTTGTTATAGAGCTCGTCCGGGGAAGAACTACCACCAAACCTATTTCTGCCGCCAAGCACTAGTGCTCGCATTGCTTTGTTCCGGTTCGAAGGGTATGGTTTCCGGTGATATTACAGGCACACGAGACTTTAGATCTACGTCTCAAGGTGGCAACGCACAAGTGATATCTCTGATGTTGCAAGCGTACATAGGCTACGGTAACCGCTTACCAAGTGAGCCGTGCGCTTGGTTTTCACTTTAGTGGAATAAAAAAAATTAAGTCTCAAATAAACGCCTAATTATGGTACATTAAAATTATCCAAACTCTACTTTAAAAGTTATCTTTCCTCACGCCTGCTTTATGACTGAGCGCTTCCTTAACTTTACGAGGTTGTATAGTTTTTATTACCGTTCCATTCATTTTCCAAAACTTCTTTAACGGCTTACTAACTAGCTGCCTGCGGCTTTGCTCGGTACATACATAAAATAGCCCATGTCCTTCCTCAGACTGAACTATCTCCGTACCAAATATCGTGAAAGCGTACCAAACTAAGGTACTTTCGGGTGCTTTCTGATTCATAATATTAATATAGGTAATCATCATCATCATATCAGCTAATAGGCGTCCGCTGCTGCACATGGGCCTCCCACATAGAGCGCCACGACGACCGATCTGGAGCCTTCACCGTCCAACGACTTCCGACCGCCTATTGATCGTATAAAAAAACTAATGGAATAGTTCTACAAGTAAACCTGGAATAGCTTATAGGCTTTATGTATCACGCGAGCGAAGCCGCAGGCAGAAGCTACAGTCAGTTCTAAATATAGGTGCTATCAAATAAAGCGGTCGATCCAACGAGGAATGCGACGTATTTTCTGTTACGAGTTGAAATGCACCGGGTGCAACGCAAAACTTGATTAGAATAATAATAATTGATGACATCAAGATTTTTTATTTTTTTTAGGTCAGCAAAACCGCTACCGACCTGCTTTGTCCAACATGTTGTAGTTGGACCACGGGTAAGTAAAATTATCCGTGGTCCAACTGTCAGTTTTTTTTTCGACGTCGTCATGTCGTTCGCCCGATGTTTAGCTCAATGCCTGATTATAATAAAACACTAGCGGGTAGCCACCCTGAGACGTAGATCGAAAGTCTCATGTGTAATTTCACCGGAAACCATACCCTTCGGACCGGAACACAGCAACGCAAGCATTCCTGCTTGGCGGCAGAAATAAGTATGGTGGTAGTTCTTCCCCGGACGAGCTTTAGTGGCACTGCAATACGCTCGTCAAACCTAGACTCTTTCGTCCAGTAATTTCATTTGCTACAGTGCCCTTGCAACCTAAACAGTATTGCTTGCACACTACCGCTTGGAGACAGAATATCTGGCACTGCGATGGCACCACCAAAACGAACTCTTGCTGAAGAGTCCTAGCACAAGGTGCAACGCAAGAATTGATTAGAATAAATAATGACATCAAGTTTTTTGACAATATGTCATGCATTTCCGAACTATAAAAGATGGCCTACCGGTCGTGACTTTGCCGTGTAAAGCTAAAGACGCGTCATAAACAAAACAAACATCAAAATAAGGATCTTGCTCTCGCTGTGTCGCTGCCTTTCCATGATGGCGGCAGATTCGTAGAACCCCCATGCACGACGCATTACCATAAACATTCGACTAATTAAACGCAAATTTCACATGCAAATAATGCGTTTCACTATGCACAAGTGTGCTGTTACTTGCATGTCTGGTATCTATTGCTTATGAATAGAATATACCTATTGGCGTATCAAGTCTTGCTTGAGGCGAAAATGTTCATTTATAAAATCTATACAATGTGACGATGCTTTTACTGAAATAATTACCTAATTATTTTCTATATCGTATAAATATTTTTTTATACAACTGAAGTGGCAACCAAGCGTACGGCCCACAAGATGGTAAGCGGTTACCGCAGCCTATGGACGCTTGCAATACCAGAGGTATCACTCGCGGGTTGCCACCTTGAGGCTAAGATCGAAAGCCTCATGTGCCAGTAATTTCACCGGAAACCATACCCTTCACACCGGAACACAGTAATGCGAGCATTACTGCTTGGCGGCAGAAATAGGTATGGTGGTAGTCCTTCCCCGGAATAGCTCTATCACAAAAAACTCTACTACTCTTGTATGACTTATCTAAGTACATGGCATGGTCTGTGGATAAATAAATAAATTACAAATTACAATATTACTAAAAACGGGATAATTACCATGATTTGTGAGTTTTTTTCCCGAATTTTCGGCGCAGTTAATGCACCATGATCACGGGAGAACTGAGAGATTATGACTTTAATATTCCTTTAGTGAGATTGTTAAAACTATCAGCCTTACAACTAGACATGGTATAAAATTATTCCTTGGAATAAACTAAGAATAAGCATAGGAATTCTTATTCTTATCCAAAGAAATATTTTTTTTAAGAAAAATTTATTTGTAAGGCTGTGTAAGTTTAATTGAACCTCAGCGTGCATGCTTTTAAGTTAACTTACCTAGCTGTAAGTTTTTCTAAAACTGTAATATAAAATAAAATAAAAACAAATAACCTACCTATTAGTTATTGGTTTTTATAGTGAAATAGAAATAGAAAAACATTTATTTATTAAACTGTGCTGTGAGACGACATAGTAGAATTTTAAAAAAAATTATAACTGTAATAAAGTCTAATGTAAAAAAACTGAACTCGGGCTGGACTTGACTCTGTCACTTTCCATTTGTTAAGTGGATGCTCTACCAGTTGACCAATCGAGTCCATGCATCACCAGCAAAAAAAAACTACTAGAAATAAGGTTAGATTTGATTGGTTGCACCAAATGTGCCACGTGCCTTATTTATGATCCTTGCTATTGGTTTCTAATATGATAAGTGTCAGTATGCAGGCTTCATAATCCCCTGCGGTGTGTTAAGAGCTTTACGCTTCAGTTACTACGGACTTTACTTTAATTGAAGGTTTTCCTGCGGGTCTAGTTTCTACCTCGGGGACACAAGTTAAAAATTATATAATATTTTATATAATTTTATTAATCATTAGTGTTACAAGCGTTTATAGGATTCGGTAACCGCTTATTATCAAGCCGTACGTTTGGTTGCCACTTCGGTGGTATAAAAAAAAAACTGAACTCACAAATCATGGAAATTTTCATCATTGTTTGTTTTCAGTGAAAATTGCATTGATCAGTTACATTTATTAACAGTGTACTCGCTACTCGACTAAATTAATAAGATATTCTCAACCTTTAAGTTGGATTTAAGTTTGCACGTAAATCAAGGGTAGCTTTTATTCAGATGTTTGCGTTACTCCAAAAACGACCTCTAATGAACTTCTAAGACAAAAAAGCCATTATGTAAACAAAAAAACGGCTCAATTACTAACTAAAAAGCAGTAACCGAATACCGTTTTAGAGGTGTCGGTTGAATCAAAAGTATAAGGTAACATACCAGAGTGTGTTACGTTTACAATTTCGGTTAATTGTTTCTCACGAGGTTTTTCACACCTGCCTTTGTGGATAAGGCCAGGTTTACACAGGTCATATTTTTATGTCAGCCAGGGAGCCAGCTATGCGCCACGTCTGACCATTAATAATAATAATTATAATGCTGGACAATCCACACAGCATCATCTAGCCCCAAGGTAAGCTGCTGTTAAACAGAGCTGTATTATAGGTACTAGATGACTGATATATACTTAATACAATACAATACATAGATATTTTTTTATTATATATAGAAAATACCCAGAACACCCGAATCAAATATTTGTAGATCGTACAAACATTTGACCCGAGACGGGAATCGAACCCGCAACCTCCGCGTTGCAAGCAGACCTGCGCCCGCTGCGCCACATCGGTCGTCAATACCATTATACTGACTTTCAAGTTCAAAATATTTTTATTCAATAGAATCACTAGTTTTTGAAATGTCTTAAAGCTAGGTGAGTTTGCGTTAGAGTTCCACGCTGTCAGATTCATGCCAGATTATTCTAGGCCCCCTAGAAAAGTCTTCTAAGCTGGCTCTTTAGCAGAGTTGGTCTCGGTGACCTCTGCAGTTCCAGATAGTAATGTCTCCAATCAGTGGTGGGTTTAGGTTTGAAAAGCACCGCAGTAGGTGACATAACTGGGCGAAAGAGACGGCGAATGCAGGACGCAGTATTTGAGTGACCCTGCATCTTGCCCTAAAAACTCTGTCACCAGAGTTGGCCACTGACTCATACGAACTTACTTACTTGTTGTCACGCGTTGTTGACCATCAGGAAAGGACTTGATCGACTTCAATCGCTGAAATGTAGTGGGCCGTGTGTGTCAAGCCTAAGAGATGGATTACTTACTTTAAGGTTTCGAGTATAAAAGAAGACTATATACTGTTGAGAATACGCTCACGACTCTAATTCTTAAGGTTATCCTAAAGCCACATAGAGATGACTTAGCACGTGCTAAGCTTGAAAACTGGCTCTGTCGCTGGCTGACCGTAAAAGAACTGTGAAAGGTAAAAGAGTGAGAGTAAGAGCTAAGTGCGTTTTTATTATCCGAAACGATATCGTCGGTCGTTCGCGATTCGTAACTAATAAAATGTCACACGGTTTAGTATACAGGTTCGTGTCATCGATGCCTAATGCGAAATACTAACTGATGCTGTAGACATGCGATTTTAATTCTAGGGCAAACCTGTTTTCTCACGACATTTTCCTTCTCAGTTTAAGGGCACTTGTACTGCGCGACAAATTTTTCTAAATGGAAAAACCCGGCATAATTTTCAACTCACTACCTAAACCAAGTATCCGCGAAGTTAGGAATAGCACAAAAAAACTTGTGGAATCAGCCAATAGAAATGGTTCTCGTTTTTACGCGCGCTGCTATTGGTCGATTTGCTAATTTTCACACAACACCACTAGAGTTTTACAGTTTGTTCAATTAGATAATGGAAACATTTTTTGGACTGTCGTTTCGACTTACTTATTAAATTTTCTACTAACGTATATTTATACCACTTAGACTCAGATGGCAAGCAAGCCCGCTTGGTATGATGGATGGTAAGCGGTCACTAGTTACTAGCGGTTAACCGCTTACCAATAAGTGTTATTAAATGTACTGTGTCATGGTTAGGAGGACTTATGTGGACGCTTGCAATACAAGAGACCAGAGGGACTCACGCGTTTTCATCCTGCCTGAGACGTAGATCAAAAATCTCAGTGCATGTGCCTGAAATTTGGATTATTCCCATCTGTCACCTAGTTATGTCCCCTTAAGGTAACAGATCGCACAAAAAAGTTCGTTCTGTCACCCTTTTTGCAATTGGGTGAAAGATCGCCGGTACCATACCGGGACACAGCAATGCGAGCATTTCATTTGATTTTTGATTTTGTTTGGTCACAGAAATATGCATGGTGGTAGTAATTCCGGACGAGCTCTATCACAAAAAACTCTACTACTCTTAGCGTATCGCAAGGTTGAAAACAATAATAGAATAACGAAATATCTTGAAAGTTTGGTCGTCAATGCAGATTTTACTTCAATCATATCTTAAAACTTGCCAGCCGTAATGAGGTTTTCATGTTCAAGAAAGTTTGGTGTGAAATATCACTTTTGTAAATAGGTTAATGATAGACTGATGGATAGATCGGTTATTGAATCACATCAAACATACAAAGTCAAAGTCAAAGTCAAAGTCAAAGTATATTTATTGCTAGAAATACATGTACAGATCAGATGGTGGGATACGTAAACACAATCGCATTTCTAATGATAATGTGATTATTTATTACATAATATAATTTTTACTTTATTTACCATGACAGAAAATAAAGAAAAATCGAATTTAAAAACTTAACTTATTTATTTAATTGTGTAACTTATTATAAATTCATGTAAGTATAATTTATTATGATTTTTTGTGAATTATTTGTAAAATTTATTTTAATTATTATATAATTTTTTTCGTAGTTTTTACAAGAGTTTGTTGGTCTTTGTCTCAGTCAAGCGGCATAACTATAAAAAATAAACCTTCAGGTATATCAACCTGACTCGCGGTCAAGCCATCTGTCATACCAAGACATATGGCAAGTTTACGGCCCTACGATTTGTTTGTATCGTCGTCTCGGTCGCTCTTCGGCTAATTAGTGCGGGTCTCTCGCTCGCTCCCAGTTTTCCTTCAAGGTAAGGGGTAATTGAAATTGAACACTGTATGCGGGTAAGTGAAAGGACTTGTCTTGGCATAGAGTAGAGACTCTGACGATACGCAGATAATATTACAGGGGAAAGTTTGAATGTTTGTACAAACATACAAACATCCAAACTTTCCCCTGCTCCTTAGGAGCATCACGCCCAAACGACTGAACGAATCTGTATGAAATTTAGCACAGGCATAGATTATTAGCCTGGAGCACATAGGTTACTTTTTATTCGGAACAATGTTCGGTTCCCATGGGTTAAATAACTGATGAACCGCGGGTAACAACGCGGGGCGCAGCTAGTATTACCATTAACAAACACAACAGTCACATACATGCCTAGTCCTCGAACACTGCGAGCGTGTCGAGTAATACTTGTCAGTGCAAAGTTCGCTAAATGAAATTGAACAATCAGCAGTAGCGATTTAAATACGATATCTTTTGTCTTAAACGGTCCCTAGACGATCATGCGGCATGACATGCACGTAACGCATTTCATGCCGCCTGATCTTCTAGCTGTATTGATTGATGTGCATGACATGCAAATTACGTGCTGGTAGCTGATTAATAATTCCTTTTATTTTTTCATCATGCAAGTTATGATTGACATGCACGCATGATCGTCTAGGGACCGTATTATGTGTGACTCTAAAACTTAAAGTTTGAAGACAAAATACCAAAAGACGACGCCAAATGTTTTTTTAATTAACTACAACAACATGACCAGCTTTTCTCACTGCGACACTGGCCTACTCTCAAGCGAGAGTAATAATGAGACATACTATAGTTAAATCATAAACTTATTGCGATTTGAATCGGACAGTTAGAAAAAAATCTCATGGTTACATTAAATTAAATATGTATAGAGACCAAAAAACTAAGCACGAATGAAGTGCCCAATTTTACTGCGTAAATAAAAAGTAAAAATAAACGAATGAGTGAGACCAACGAACGGTCAACGTTTGGCCATGACCATGACTTGTACGAAGTGTACGAACCAACCCGCAACGATTCGTAATACACACGAAATATAAACGGACAAGTGCGAGCGAGACTCGCGCCTTGAGGGTTACGTACTTTAAAAGATTAAGAAGCCTTATTATACTACCGCTACCACTGAGGTATCTTTCAAATCTATTATCGTCTGTAGTCATTGACATAAGAATGACAAGGAAGGCAATATTTACAAATCGCTAAAATGACAGTTTTATACATCTTATAAAAAAGAAGACTTGATTTCTTGACCGGCAAAAACTTCGAATCCGTAAAATAGGTATTTCGAGAGATTTGATTTACTGAATCAAGCAACTCAACGCAACTCAGAATCCAATCATTTTTAACCGAAACGGATTTTTGGGAAATCGAAATTTTACACGTTACAACGTTTTAACTTATTCTTAATTTATGTCACAAAGGAATTCCATCGATTCATTTGATTTTATTTTGCCACTTTCGTTTCTGTAACAAAGGGTCTTGGCAAACAGACTGACACTAAAGTAGTCCTATTAGGGTTCCGTTTTTTGAGGTATAGGAATAACAAAACTGACAGTTTAGATTATTCTCGAAATCTCGACTGACAATGGCACCAAATTGGTCTTATAGGAGTTTCGTTTTTAAGGTACGGAACCCTAAAAATAACAAAAACTGTCAGTTCAGATTATCCTACTGACAATGACACCAAAGTGATCCTATAGGGGTTGCGATTTTTAAGGTACGGACGGGACCCTAAAAATAACAAACTGACAGTTTTTTTTTTTAATGGCTAGTTGAGATTATTCTCGACTGACAAGTGACAAAACAGTCGTCTGTCTGCGTTGTCTCAGTGAAGACGACTCAGTATTGTCTGTCAACTCTGTATAACTAATTATTCTCTGTTATTTTTTCCGCAACTGCACAGAACGATGACCCCTTCACAGGTTAAGTAGTAATTACTATGCCCTTGCGAACTAGGGCCACTGTCGATTAAGGCGCCTCTCAATTTTGAACTTCTGCTTCTTGAAATTGAAAGAAAGAAAAAAAAGAATTTATAAACACCCAATTCACACAAAGTCATAATAATAAATATAATATAATAAAATAATAAACATGGTTGAAAAAAAGATGAGTTATAATCTAATTAAAAATATTTCACATTGTAAGTGGGAAGTTCAATTGGTTTAATGCCTCTGGCGCAGGATTCTCGTAGTGAAAGTACTGGGCAAGACACTACAACTTTTATTAGACGAATGACTTGACCGTCTCGTGTCTGTATCTCACCAGTAAGACCATTGGAAAGCTGGCATGATGATCACCCAAGATGTGACGTCATCTCTCTCAATGACAATATTGAACGTTGCCGAGTATAACCCTAGGCTTACTTGCGTATAAAGTCCATTTATTACGCTTCAGTGGTCAGTGGCCTTGAGCAATACACAAATGTATACCTTTGTTGTGCTATGGGACCCTACCTTGTAGTTAAAGACGGTTAAACCGTAGTTAAATGACATGAGGAAATGGGCGACGCTTGAACATGATTTCAGATAATTTGTGGTTCTGAATTGATGGGTCAATTGAAAGTTTAACTTGGATAATCATCTGTCACTTAATTCACCATATCACCGAGTTACCGTAAGAGTGATTAATTTAAATTTCACACAACGCCATCTAGCCCAAACTAAGCACAGCTTGTACTATGGGATATATGGGATATATACAAAAAAAAATGTATCGTATAATCCCATAATATATTTACAAAAAAATATACTTATAACAAGTTATATACACCCAAACCCGGTACAAATACATACTTGCAGATCATGCAAACATTAGTAGTTCTGTAGCAGGGATCAAACCCGCAACCGCTTCTCAACCGGCCACTCGCATTCAACACGACAAACTATGGTGGTAGTTCTTTCCCGGACGAGCTCTATAAAGTAGACTAGCTCTGTGACCAGTCGAATAAAGTTCGACCAACTTTCTCCCCTGCCATGAATGCCCGACCAAAAATGAAACTGCAATTTCATTCAAACTCTAAACTAGGTTATGATCAGCCACTGTACAGATGTAATAATATTAACTAGACCCACTGGATGATGATAGGTAATTATAGGAGAAGTGTGGCAGCCACCTGTCGCACGATGCGAGCCATATGTGCTAGATGCTTCCGCCATCGGCGTGTCTCCATTGTAAGGGACGACACGATACAGGGCGGCGATTCTGTTAGCAAACTTTTGACAGATCGTAAACAAAACGCAACTTAACATTTTGTAAGTCAAATTCAAAATTCGAACTTGATTCGTTTATTTTTATACCTACGTTGACATTACTTGACACTGGCAATATGTCTAAACAGACAGACTGTCAATAAAAATAAAAATAAACTGTAGCTGCTATCGTGTTTTCTTATTCTGTTATTTGAAAACGATGGATTTTTTTATTCAGCAAAAAACAAGCTGCGATCGAAACTAAACTACTGTTGAAACCAAGTAGTACGTCAACCGTTGTACAGTTTCGTGGTAATCGAGGCCCTTCTCTTAGCTAACTCGTTTATCGTATATACGATAAGTTGTATGACAATGGACACGGGAACATTTCGTTGACAAATCTCTTATAGAATCCTCGGCCACACGGACCGTACTAATGTTTAATTAATTACCATTTATTAATCTTGTACTTTGAATTGGTCGCTTAAAATGATGCATAACTATTGTTTTTATTCTGCTAGTTTTGACACTTTAATACTTAACCCATTTAGATGACTAGCAACTTAGACAAATACTTGTCTACGCGTATATTGGTTTTATTAGCAAAAAGCAATAAGAATAGCACTGGTGGTCTAGTGGTAGTGACCCCGCCTTCCAATCCTAAGGTCGTGGGTTCAAACCCGGTCGTGCACCTATGGATTTTTCTGTTTCGAAACATTTATGTGCGCAATGCCAGTGCTTTCATACGGTGAAGGAAAACATCGTGAGGAAACCGGCATGTCCAAGAACTAAAAATTCGAAAGACATGTGCCATCCACCAATCCGCATTGGGTCCGCGTGGTGGATTAGGACGTGGTGGCGAAATACCGCGTACCTACGCGATATAGTTTCACTTTTTTGAAGTCAGACGGCGCCTGACGACAGACAGATTAAAAGCGAAAGGATATCGCGTGGATACGTGGTAATCAAATCTCAAAATCAATCATTATAAAGTTAATTTGATATTAACGAATCGTGTTTTGATCATTTGCAAGTAATATTTTAGCAGTTTAATTATGCAAGCAGTCTAGTACGATTCCATATCAATTTACGATTTTAACTTTTTTGTTCTATCTAAATAATAATGTTAAATCATTGTGGTATTGACTGACTGACAATAAACGCATTCGCATTGCTGTGTTCCGGTTCGAAGAGTATGGTTCCGGTGAAATTACAAGCACATGATACTTTCCACCTAACGCCTCAGGGTGGTAACACACAAGTGATATCTATGATGTTGCATGCGAACATAGGCTACGGTAACCGTTCATCAAGTGGACCGTATGTTTCGTTGCCACTTTAGTGGTAGGAATAAAAAAAACGCTCAGCCTAGCGACAAGTCCTAGAAACCAGACATTTTCGGGTTTGTGTGTTGTTTTAATCTGTAGATGCAGTAAGAACGGAATTCCCGAAATTCAACTCCTACGGTCTTATTCTAAATAAAATAATTAGTCCGAGGATCATCTGGGGTTTAACTAAGCCCAAACTAAGATCGAGCTGATCAAAAAACAAAGTCAAAAAAGTAAAAAGCAAAAAAATCCGTCGATTTGACGTTTCAAAAAGAGGTTTATTAACAATCCACTGTCAAAAGTTAGACCCAGCAGCCGCAGATTAGTTTTTTTTATTTATTGAAGAAAAAGGGCTTTTTTGCTGAGCGACCACACCGCCCAATCGTTAATATTTACAAAGTTGATAAGATTATAATTAAACAAGGTAACAAGAGAAAAAAAAAAAACTTTTAAAATAAGTATCTACTAAGATAAACATGTTTTGGGCTACGCCAGACACCCCTAGCTTAGTTTTTGAGATAAATCTCATTAGTATTCAACCTCTTTTTTCACTCGTCTCGATTTTTTTCTTAGTCCGTGGTATTTTTAGGTATTTTTACGTCAAATAGATAAACCGTGGTTTTATTTTTATATTAAAAACCTTAAACTTCTTTAAACATATAACGTTGTTATCATAATGGTCGAGTGGTTTAAACCTGGTTTAGTTCGTTTTTTGGAACGGGAAGAAGTTTACATTAAAAAAGTTAGAGCAGGCAAAGTCGCAGGTTGTTTTATTAGGTTTCTAATATTTATGTGTTCTAGGGAAGAGATAAAACCGGTTGTATTCCGGTTTTTATCGCATAAATTTTGTTATAAAATTTGATATAACCAAAACCTGGTTATTCATTTAGAAAAAAAAATTGTTAAGTATATTATAAATGTGTATTCATTGAGCGCTGTTTGTTGTGTTTGTGTCCAGAATAAATGTTTTTTCTTTCTTTCTTTCTTTCTTTCTTTCTGTTTCTACTAGCATCCGTAGTAGTATCCGTTAGCTAATTTCCCTTTGAAAAGAAAACAAGCAGTTTAGGTACTTTTTCATACAAAACCTGATAGATACTAACGGATGCTCGCTTTAAGAGCCCTATCCTTGACAATCTTTGAATTTTCTTGTAGCCCGTGAAGTTTCGAACACTATTGTGGCTCGTGTTTTGAAGATATTGTAACAAAAATAAAAACAAATAAAAGCTTTATCCCTTAAAATTTAATTATTACTTATACTATTACTTATAGCGCTATTACTTATACTATATAAGGTCATTCATTATCAACCTGACAAACTTAAGGGGTAGGTTCCATACATAAAAAAAAAATACTTGTAATTTTTTCTAAACGTTTTTTTTTAATTAAAAAAAAATTTACGTAATTCTGCTTAATAATTAGTTATCCTTGTTAGAAATCGAAAAGGCAGCGCTCGGCACGTGTCAGTGACCCGCGCGTCAATGAACCGCGGGTCAATAACCCGCGCGTCCTTGACCTGCGCGTGTCCTTGACCCGCCACGGGGCGCGCACACTCGAATATTTCATTATTACGTCGCTTAACTTGATTCCCAACAATGATAAATAATAATTGAGCGGAAAAACGTAATCGATTTTTTTTGTTTAATTGAGATTTTTAAGACAAAATATACATCAAAAAAAATTATAGGTACATATTTTTTTTTTATGTGTGGAACTTATCCCTTAAGTTTGTCAGGTTGATAATGAATGACCCTGTATAGAGATACATTCAGGCGAACTGAATGAATTATATCGCTAAATCTTGGAAAGGCCTCTTAAAGAAACCCAGCATCTTGTTTGGACAGAGGTCAACTATCTGAGAAGCCATTGAAAGCAAAGATCATTTTATCAATGTCAGCTAGACAGCTAGCGAAAGATACGCTTTTTCACGTCGACAACATGAGCCCGTGCAAAGCATCCGCTAAAACTTCGACCATCCATCAAGAAAGTGAATAAAAAATCGCAGTAGCGTACTCACAGTGGTTAGTAATTTTTTTCTTCTTGGCTTCGTGCGTTTTGCGCATTTGCCATTTGTTTTTTTTTTGCACAATTGTTTTCTATTCGGATAACATTATAAAAAAAAAATAACAGCGAATTAAAGATTATGGAAAGAATTAAAATATTAAAAAGTAACTTATTTAGCGGTCTGCATTCCTGTATCATACATCCTACATCATATTATCGTCCTGCCATCATCTCGCCGTCGTGAAGCTATTTCGATGCGGAATGGAGCTTTTTTCAAACTAAATTGTCTTTGCGCATCACAAACGGATAACTTCACGATCACCGAGATCCGTTGTCCGTAGCTAGTAGTTGAGAGTCCAGGGAAGAACTACCACCATACCTATTTCTGCCGCCAAGCAGTAATCGCATTGCTGTGTTCCGGTGTGAAGGGTTTGGTTTCCGGTGAAATTACTGGCACATGTGGCTTTTGATCTTAGCCTCAAGGTGGCAACCCGCGAGTGATACCTCTGGTATTGCAAGCGTCCATAGGCTGCGGTAACCGCTTACCATCTTGTGGGCCGTACGCTTGGTTGCCACTTCAATTGTATAAAAATATATATATTATATATACTGACCCGTAAACTTTTTGCACATTTTTTTTCTGACTACGTGAGTTTTGCAGGTTATACGTCACATTATAAGTATGTCACACGTCACAACTTATTAACAAACCTGTCAGCTAATGTTTGAGGACTACCCACTGGGTTAACTTTGCTTTTAGAACTTAGGGTTGTCAGATTAAAAGTATACCATCGCCAAACATTAGAGCATCAGTTATGGATTTGTTGCTTAAGTCAAGCTTTGCCGTTCTGTCCACTTATTTTGACCAGTCTTTTTGGTTATCCTTTTTTTTGTGAGTCTTTGTTTTTACCATTCAAAATTGGAACTTTTTCAAAAATCTTGACATAATTTTATTTTAATTCATTCTTTACCTATTTATGTAAGTAGTTATAACTAAAAATATTTTATTTCTAATTATTTAATATTTTATTTCTACGTTATATATGTACCTGGACTCATGCTGTGTTTATTTATGATATATCTTTGCTCTTTATTCTTATTTATTTAGAATCACTAACACACTAGGTTTTACATTAGTGATTCATAATTATTAATAGTTGATTCATATTAGTGATCATAAACATAATTTAAACTTTGTATAAATTATGTTTATGATTTGCCTACGATTGACGATTTCCATAACTTATTAACATATCTTCAAAGAAACGAATAATCTAGTTTAAATCCGGTTTTACAAAAAGCCGGACCTTCGACAACCCTACTCTTGTTTACCGTTAAAACATGTACAGGATAAAGTGTTCGAAAATTCAAAATGCTAATTGTTGTGTCTCACTAATTTTGGTAACACTCGGTTGAATCTTGAACATGATAGAAATATTGTTTGAATGTCTGTGTTGTTCTTAGCGGATCAAAGAAGTTAAGCACTGTTCTAGTGGTACATATATCAAAAATCTAAAATCTGCCGAGTACTTAAAGGGATTCAAATCGTAAGGATATATTTTTTTTAGTATATTTGGCTGAGAAGAAATTTAGCATTGGCATTTTGGCATATGGGACTATCCCATAAGGCTGCGTTTCGACCAGAGATGGCGTGGATGTGTAGCGAGGGATGTGTTTGTTAGGAACCAATAGAGTCACTCCATTTATCTAGCTTCGCTCTGCCCAGCTTTAGTAAAGTGATTCTATTGATATAATATTATCACAATCTACATCCTCTCAGGAAACGCAGCCTTATTCCACCTCGCTTCTGTCAGGTGGTTGACAGATTGTCAGATCATTTAATATCCCCTGCGTTGTTTGAGTTTGAGAATCAACGGGTGACATACACGAATGTTCTATTATTAACGTAACGCTTACACGGGCAATTTTTAGAACCGCGAAAGAGAACAACCTCGGGGTGATAATCTCAATACAGTACAGTATACGGTTTAGAGTGACGCTGCAACTTTTATGGGCAGGCGTGGCTCATAACATCTTTAAAAAAAATGTCGGTGAACAATACACATTCTAAAAATATAACTAAACCCTGTTTTTCATTGTTTATACTCTGTTTTAGAACCTAACAAAAGATGCTTGTATCGGCAATTTAATTTGCTCAATCGGCAATAATTGTCAGATATGACGGGATTATGGCAAACTTATTTTGCACACCAAACTATTAAACGATAGTTGCCGTTTATTGCTCAAACGCATTATGGGATTAATGAAGCAATTTCAATTGCTCGTTTATAAGCTCTTTATTACTACTTAGTGATAGATAAGTAACTTTTTTTAAACGGTAGGCCGCGAGGTCATTGATCGGACTTTTTCTAGTTATGATTTTTTTGTACTGAATTAGTTTTTGTATCAACTTGTTGATGTACTGAGCGTATTAATTATTTTTTTTGGTTAAATTATTATTAATTTTTGTTACCGCAACAACAACGTTTTGGTTTAAAGACTTCATTATTATAATATCTTATTTTAATAATTACTCTGTTTTAATTTTAGCGGTACGTTTACCTCCGATGATAAAATGAATGAGTTCTGTGAAGTGCGAGTTTGATTCTATTGCGGGCAAATGTAACTGATCTGCTGGTTTGTGTGTCGTTGATATTATCGTTCGTTCGTTCGTTCGTTCGTTCGTTCGTATGAGTCAGTGGCCAACTCTGGTGACAGAGTTTCTAGGCTGCCCGAAGGCCTCTGTCACCGATTGCTTAACGTGCCCTCCGAAGCACGGGAGCGCTCAGTTGAAATTGCCACTGGCGGTCACCCATCCTAACGATGACTTCGCGGAACAGTGCTTAACTTCGTTGATCTGTTAATAACAACTTAGCCAGCTACGTCACGAGCGCTCCTTAATGTAATAAAGTAAGTCTTATTAGCCTGCTGGCGAAAAAGACTTACAAAGACGTATCGGGGTGATGAGCGCAGCGCAGTGCAGTGCCACGCAAAAGCTTTGTATGGCCCTGCAACTGTTATGGTCAGGCGTGGCGCTTAACATCAGGCGACTTGAGCTTCAATTGCTGAAAAAAATATTCCCACGACACAGGGAATCCTACTTAAGTGACTGTTCTGTGTTTATGTTCATGTTTATTTATTTTGGTGCAAGCGCCTTATCTTCGTTTCGGCATTGCCGAGAATTTAAATCGACAATTAAGGTTCAAGTGAAAGGATTTCCATTTAATATACAGTTTGGTGCGTTCTGAGAATGTGGAATGTTGCTGACTCTGACACGCTTTGAATCCGGGATCGCTTTCCTTAATTCCATCTGTCACCCAGCTCTGTCCACCTAGGGTGACACGTCGGACAAAAGGTTTGACCCTTTTTGCAATAGACAGATCGATAACAAAAAGTTCTATCTGACACCCTATTAGAGGCGAGAAGACTGATCAAACTTTGTCTATTAACATTGAGGTATTCCCGCGAACTGCACACTTTTTAGTGCACACTGTTTATTGCCATTACTGCACATTGGTTCCATCTGTTCTTCCGCCACTGACAGAGGGACAGTTCCTGATTGTTCTCCATTTAAAAAAATTATACAGGATGTAAACAGGCTGTATACTCGTACATTCAGCCTGATACCGAAACTCATTTGTTTTACACATTATGATTATTGGAAGAAAAGGGAAGAAATTGCTTTCAAAGTGTAATAAAGGTCAAATTTCGTTAAAACTCTTTAGATTATCTCGATATTGATCATTAGGGTTCAACAAATTAGCGCAGTTTGAACTTAACGCGCCCTCCGAAGCACGGGAGCGCTCAGTTCCAATTGCCACTGGCGGACACCCATCCTAATGGTGACTACGCGGAACAGTGCTTAACTTTGTTGATCCTTTAAGAACAACTTAGCCAGTTACGTGACGAGCGCTCCCAGGATTCTATGATCTCAGATAACTTCGTTGATCTGTTAGGGACATAGCCAGCTACGTCACGAGCGCTCCTTGTTATTTATATTGATGCCGTGTAAAGGAGCAAACGCTGTCGCTCCGCTCGCCGCTGTTGTAGAGGACACAGTCTTATTACTTAAGCCAGTAGCAAAATATTTACACGAAGCGAGTTAAAGTAAAGGGCATATTACACAATGGTTTATGATTACCTACCAGTTGAAGAGGTCAATCGACTTGTAAACGGTGGTTTGTGTATAACCGATAATATCTTCTTTGTCACACGCGATATGCAATTGCACAAGTACTTAAGAAACTTTAGACCTAAAGCACAGAATAGATATTAGTACCACGTACTAAAGGTACAAGTTGGTAGCCGACTGCAGTACGTTATACGCTTATACTTTTTTATATGGTTGTACGTTTTTATTCAGCACTGTCTAGCCCCAAACTAAGCAAAGCTTGTATTATGAGAACCAGATAACATAGAAACACCTAAATCTGGAACTTGCATATCATACAAACGTTTGTCTTCAGCGGGCATCGAACCCGCAACCTTTCGCTTTTTAACCGGGCACTGCGCCCTTACGCAATCTCCATCCCAATATCAATCTGATTTTTATTTACTGCTGTCAAATTTTTGTATTCTTGGAAACTCTTGAATTTGGCGATAGGTTGTCATGAAATGTCATATTCCAATACTTGTCCAATAGAGTTGCTGTCGATTCGGACAAAAATTGGGACTCAGTGTCCATACCGATCCGTTCAGCCTGTTCTAGAGTAAGGCTGGGATTGGCTTTGGCTATTTTGTCAAAACGACATGGGTCCTCCCATTTTATTTATTTTTCTCGTGTTATTTTAAGTTTAATTGCGTAAAGGTGGCAGTTTATCCAATTTAACTTGTTTACTTAGCACAAGTGCAAGTAATTGAAATGGAGGAGTAGTGTTGGTTGGTGATTTAATCAAAGATTTTCCAAGGGAATTTTGAAAGAAAAGTCACCATTTCTTTCCAAATTTCGTTTGTTTACGTTGCTAAGCGACAACCAAAATAATACACTTGACACTGGCAGAATTGTGGCAAATAAGCCGCAGAATCCATAAAAGAAGAAGAAGAAGAAGAAGAAGAGTAAGGCTGCGTTTCCACCAGTGATGTGCGAAGATGTGTAGCGAGGGATGTGTTTGTTAGGAACCAATAGAATCACTTCATTTACCTAATCTCGCTCTGACAGCTTTAATGAAGTGAGTCTATTGGTTCCTAAAAACACTTTCCTCGCTACACATTCTCGCACATCTCTGATGGAAACGCAGCTTAAGGCCCCGGGGCCGTCAATTATTGACAATCGAAATGCATTATGTACTATGTACAAGGTCTTTTCGTTTATGCTTTCCATTTAGCCATACCGTTCTTTTTGCCGGTTCCCGTAAAAAACGCAACGGCCACAGCGTAAATAACAATTAGTATTTAAAGTCTTGGGCACACAAAAGGCGAAGGAACAAATAAAACTGTCTGGATCGTGCGCGCATTCCGACGCGTACGCGCCATGGGAGCCGCCGGCCCTGACAACGTAAATGGAGCTTTAGTACAGTACAGTAGCTACATTAATTATTGTATATTTGTTTTTCTACTAATATTATTATTTTTTAACTAAATTATGTTTTCAAACAGGTAGGTATTTTTATTTTTTATTTTTCGGTGTTTCTGTGTTGTCAAATAAATACTTTCTTTCTTACTTACATGCGCATTATCGCATACAGATATGTATATTTTTACTTTTTACTTCAAAAACTCATCATCATCATCATGACAGCCTTCTAATGTTCCCACTGCTGGGACACTGGCCTACTCTCAGGCGAGAGTGATTGGGTCTTAATCCACCACGCGGACCCAATGCGGATTGGTGGATGGCACATGTCTTTCGAATTTTTAGTTCTTGGACATGCCGGTTTCCTCACGATGTTTTCCTTCACCGTATGAGAGCACTGGCATTGCGCACATAAATTTTTCGAACAGAAAAATCCATTGGTGCACGACCGGGTTTGAACCCACGACCTTAGGATCGGAAGGCGGGGTCACTACCACTAGACCACCGGTGGTCAAGTGGTAGTGACCCCTTCAAAAACTCTATTGGTCAAAATATGTGGATAGATTTGTTTAAGTTTTCACAGAGCAACGATCGACATGTTTTTTGTATAGTGGTTTTCCACGTGAACGAAAGCCATGACAGAGGCCTTCGGGCGGCCTAAAAACTCTGTCACCAGAGTTGGCCACTGACTCTTAAGAACCCACTTACTTACGCGAACGAAGTTGCGAGCAATAGCTAGTTTTATTATATTAGATTTATATAGGGTATTTCATTATTAGTGCGTAATATTCAATAAGTAGGTTCCACACACAAAAAAAAATACGTTGTCAAAAAAATCGTAAATATGTTGTCTTAAAAATCTCGAGTAAATCGATAAAGTAATTTTGATCAATTTATTAGTTATCATTGTTGGAAATCGAAAGGGCAGCGCGCAGCGCGTATCAATGGCCGCGCGTCGACTTGCGGTATTTTTTTTTGGCAAATCACGAGACGGTCAACACAGTAATGCTTGCACACTACTGCTTGGAGGAAGAATATCTTACTGCGTTTATCATAAACGAACTTTTGCTGATGAGTCCTTACAGTAACTGTTATGGACAGGCGTGGCGCTTAACATCAGGTGAACGACTTGCCGGCTCGTCATTTGCTGACGTAAAAAAACATACAGCAAAATCAACACCAAATGTATATTTATCTATTTACTGTTCGAGCGAGCGAAGCAAGCTAGCGTCTCAGTTCTCAGTTTCGAGATTGGCCAAAAATGCTTTTGTCCTTCTGTCAGTCAGTCAGTCTGAAGAAAGCTCGTAGCGCCTATGCGAGCATCAACTATCCCTGTGAGCACGTTTATTTGTGTGCGTGTTGACTTTCCTCCGAGTTGTAATACTGTTTATACTCTGTGGACCGCCAGTGTTGGTTTATTAACTTGTCGACCGCGTCAATAGATGTACTGATTAATTCTGTTGTAACGCAGTGACGCAATGGAGACAGTTGTTCTGATGTAATAACTTACTTGTTGCCACACTTGTTATTTTACTGGCATCAGGTCAGGTTTTTATTTATCAGGGGTATAGCCGTAGTTTTGTATCATCATCATCCTGACAGGTCTACTCTCGAGCGTGTTGTGGACCCAATGCGGATTGGTGGATGTCACTGTTATTTACCTTTTGAGTTTTAAATCCCCGATGGGTTTTTTGTTGCACCAATGTGCACGAGTAAGTTTGAACCTACGTACGTAGGTAATAAGCCCGTCTTCCTATCCTAAGGTCGTAGGTTCAAATATAGTCGTTAGTTACGCAATCATCGCCCGACTATACGGGTTAGTACCCCTATAGTCGGGCGATAATTGCTATAAATTGCCCGTGTAGAAGCACTGTAGCCGCCTGACAGGTAAAACCGCCTGTACCTTTGAATCTAATCGCAAGTTCATCGTCATTGCGAATTCGCGCACTAATTAACCCTCGTCCTTAATTCGCTCTTGAGATACGGTAAGTGTTGTCCGTGTGTTGGGCCAGGGACGAACTCTAAGGGCCAAGGATAAATAAAGGTTTAAATAATAAACTTTATTTATCCTTGGCATTATTATTATTATTATTATTTATTGGAGCATTGGTGATCTAGTGGTAGTGACCCTGCCTTCCGATCCTAAGGTCGTGGATTCAAATCCGGTCGTGCACCAATGGATTTTTCGCTACGAAAAATTTATGTGCGCAATGCCAGTGCTCTCATGGTGAAGGAAAACATCGTGAGGAAACCGGCATGCCCAAGAACTAAAAATTCAAGAGACATATGCCATCCACCAATCCGCATTGGGTCGGCGTGGTGGATTAAGACCCAATCATACCCAATCAATCATACTTATTTCTGCCGCCAAGCAGTAATGCTCGCATTGCTGTGTTCCGGTGTGCAGGGTATAGTTTCCGGTGAAATTACTGGCACATGAGGCTTTCGATCTTAGCCTCAAGGTGGCAACCCGCGAGTGATACCTCTGGTATTGCAAGCGTCCATAGGCTGCGGTAACCGCTTACCATATTGTGGGCCGTACGCTTGGTTGCCACTTCAGTTGTATTCAAAAAAAACACTCTCGCTCGAGATTAGGCCAGTGTCCCAGCAGTGGGAACATTAGAAGGCTGTCGTGATGAGAATAAACTTTATACAGACTTGTAGATACCATACCACTTTCCTCGGGGAACTTAACTTTTTACCATCGCACTGCTAGCCATCCATCCATACACTCAAAAAAAAAAAAACCATCCAAAAGAGCCCCCATGGTCTAACAACTTTGGAAAAACCGGAACCTACCCTAACCTACCCACGGCACGGAAGTGCTAAATTTCCACTGGCGTTCACCAACAAAAATGTATGGAACCCCATTCAGAGATGAAACGAAATTAGGCTTGCGACGTAGATGGACATAGATATATAATTTTTTTTGGCATTAAAAATCATACAGTACTAAACAAAAGACACAAAATAAAAATAAAAAAATAACAAAGAGGTTATCTCATTATATTTGCATTTGCGCTTGACAGTTGCAATAGGCATGATGACTGATTTTGAAAAACTGTTCTATTGTATTCAGAAGTATCGACTTTAGGCAATAAATAACCTATTATTCCAGAAATTAATGGTTTAGTAGTTAAAAAATGAAATTGAAATTTGAATTTTAAAATTCACGCTAAAACGCGCTGAGTCGAGGCGTGACAGCGGTGACGTCATCATGTCAGTTTTCAATATAAAATTTTAGGAATAAGGTTCAAAATTCTGCAATATTTTTGATACCACCAATCAGAGAGCCTAGATGCTCCTGATCGGTGTTCAACCTTTTATGGCGGATTGCTGTATTTTGTAGTTTTATTTTATTAAAAATATAATCAATCTCGCATCTAATTTAAAAATAAATATGGTTTTTGAATTCCTTGAATCTTTTTTCATAAGGTGAAAGCGTGATTTTATTGATTATTGGTTACTGCCATCATGCCTATTCGCAAACCGCATAACCTACAATGCCCTAAGAAAAAACCAGCGTGGTTCGTTCGTTCGTTCGTATGAGTCAGTGGCATAACTCTGGTGACAGAGTTTCTAGGCCGCCCGAAGGCCTCTGTCATGGCCTAACTACTTTAAAAAAGCCGGGACCGACTGCTTAACGTGCCCTCCGAAGCACGGCAGCGCTCAGTTGAAATTGCCACTGGCGGTCACCCATCCAAATGATGACCCCGCGGAACAGTGCTTAACTTCGTTGATCTGTTAAGAACGACTTAGCCAGCTACGTCACGAGCGCTCCCAGCGTGGTGATAGGAAGGTACCCCAGTCCGGCACTGTTCGCAGTCGCGCCCAAACATTGATTATAAAGGCAGGAAGCCGTTTGTCACGAGAAGACAAGCGATGACTTCATGCTGTCTTGGTATTTTCTTGGTTATTTACATTAACATCATTGTTATCAGCCTTCTAATGTTTCTACTGAATTGACAGACGCCATAATGAAAAGCAAAGGCCCCCCACTCGATAGACCGATGACATTAAATCGGTGGAAAGTGATGGTGAAGGCTTAAAATCGGTCGTCATGGCGCTCTTTGGGGGAGGCATGTCCTAATATGATATGATAAAGAAAAGCAGTGGTGGTCTTGTGGTAGTGACCCCGCCTTCCGATCCTAAGGTCGTGGGTACGAACCCGGTCGTGCACCAAAACATTTTCTATTCGTAACATTTATGTGCGCAATGCCAATGCTCTCATATAGTGAAGGAAAACATTGTGAGGAAACCGGCATATCCAAGAACTGAAAATTCGAAAGACATGCCATTCACCAATCAGTCCGGAACCAATAAATAAATAAATAATGCTGGACAATCCACACAGCATCATCTAGCCCCAAGGTAAGCTGCTGTTAAACAGAGCTGTGTTATCGGTACCTAGATGACTGATATACATAATACTATAGATATATTTTTTTTATTATATATAGAAAATACCTAGATCACCCTGAACAAATACCAAATATTTGTAGATCGTAGAAACATTTGACCCGAGGCGGGAATCGAACCATTACCAAAACATAACTCAAACAAAGTCACGGATTCTATTAGTGATCGCATATTACTTAGTGAGCATTTTAGTGTAGTTTTTGTGGTATCACGCGAGTGAGGTCGATGGTCTAACACCTGTTGCTTACGTTTCTTAGGGTTCCTCGGCAAAAAGGGTAAAAACTACCTGATTTTTTGTTACTACTTCCTGAATTGTAAAAAAAAAAAATTGGTAAAAGAAAGATTACTTTATTCCCCACAAGAACTTATAACTAAAACTTAGGTAACAATACGCTAGACGGATCGTGAAGTTAGCCGTTTGTGTTGCGCGAACACAATTTAGACAAAGCTCCATTGCTCATCGAAACGGCTAACTTCACGATGGAACTATACTTGTATATATATCTAGATAAAAAGGCAAGTAGATGCGCTAAATAGGTACAGGTAGGTCACCAAGAGGTCCTTGCAAAATCGGTTTTTCGTGGAGAAATAGGGTTTTGGTTATCGATCAGGAAAGCTTTTTCTAATGCTCCTAAAAATAGGCGAACTGGAAAACTAAGTATGGGATCACCCAACCGATGGACCGATGACATTAAAGCGGTCTGGATTCAACTTTCAGAAGACACAGCGGGAAAATGAAGTTTGTATAAAAAACAGAGAACCACAATTTGAAGCTTTGCAAGTCTCTTGGCCGGTTTTTTATCAATCACGGTAGAGGCTTGAAACTCATTTAGCTTGAAGGTGCGGCCTCTTCGACGAGCTATTGATTTGCATCACACAGGTATTATTTAAGTAAGTAATTCGAGCGCAGTCGGTCCCGGCTTTTTCAAAGTTGTTACCTGGCCTTGACAGAGGCCTTCGAGCGGCCTAAAAACTTTGTCGCCAGAGTTAGCAACTGACTCACGAATTTTCTTTTCATGCTAAGCCAGGTATCAGCGATCTGAGTGTCTCGTCATTTGTTGACATAAAAAATAGTCAGTCCTCCTCGTCTCGACCACGTCTTTAGAAAACTCATCATCTCTGGAAGAAATCGCTCTTGGTGATAAGGCCCCCCTTGGTACTTTGTTAATGTTTTTTTTTATATTAGTTAATAAGTCAATTTTTTGTGTACAATAAAGTGTTCATTCATTCATTCATTCATTCATTCATTCATTCATCTCTGAAGTTTCCAATCTCCGCGATCGAGACACAATCCCCGTCGAGGTGTCGATCGATTTGCAACAAATCTCAACTTTCATCTGCCGACATAGCTCAAGAAAGCAGCTAGGTCACTTTCATTATCTTTAATCCACAATAGTCAAAAAGCGCAAGTTTCATTATTTGAACTGCTCATTCGTTCGTAACACTTACATGCAGTTAGTAATAAATCTCTAAATGTGATTACCGATTGAAGTGTAGTAGAGTTCTTTGTGATAGAACACGTCCGGGGAAGTACTACCACCATACCTATTTCTTCCGCTAAGCAGTAATGCTCGCATTGCTATGTTCCGGTGTGAAGGGTATGGTTTCCGGTGAAATTACTGGCACATGAGGCATTCGATCTATGCCTCAAGGTGGCACCCACGAGTGATACCTCTGTTATTGCAAGCGTTCATAGGCTGCGGTAACCGCTTACCATCTTGTGAGCCGTACGCTTGGTACTTGCCACTTCAGTCGTATAAAAAAATGTTGTATTTTATTTTTTGTAACAAGGCTCCAATTTGGCTCCTAGAGTGTATGTCGTTGTACATTTATGTACGTTGATCTTATCAGTATACTGATCGGATAAGTTAGGCAACATTCCGCATTGCCATATTTTGGATGGGTGACCAGTGGCAGAAAGCACGTTAAACTGTCGGTTTAAGCATAATCGGACAAAGTTTCTTTCTTAATTTATGATTATTGAACTAGTGCTTAAATAAATATTGTTACAATGTTTTTCTTAGTTCCAAATAAATGAATTATCTATACTAATAATATTATAAAGAGAAAAGATTTGTATTTTTGTTTGTTAAACTCAAAAACTGCTGGACCGATTTAAAAAATTATTTCACCATTAGAATTCTACATAATCCCTGAGTAACATAGGCTATATTTATAACTAGCGACCAGCCCCGGCTTTGCACGGGTCCTCGCGAAGCTGGGACGGACTGCTAGTGAATTATAAATCTTTGGAATAATCCTTATCTTTACATAAACTTTACAGGAGATAGCTAGCTGTTCTGACAGTGCCTGTGATCGCTGCATTCAAGTTTTCAAATACGGGTGGTTAGACGCTCTATACTTTTCTTATCGTTTTGTAACAAACTACTTCGAGCCTACTTGCAATCGGACAGTTTAAGTTTTAATGGCGTCTTATTCTTCAACATAGCTCGTACATAGCGTATAGATGGGATAGCTATAGTGTTCAGAGGGTCTACGTTTGCGGATAAAAGCGATTTAACGTAACAGTTTTCATGACTCTGAACTTAGTTGTCACCGACATAACGGGCCGTATACGGCATACAGTGTGGGACGAAAGCATATTATTTCATCAGGGCCGAACTTTCGCGGGACGAATACGGCTTAAATCCAAGTGAACCCTTAGGTATTAATTTAGCATTCTAATAACCTCTGTTAACTAATGTGTGTTTCAAATCTGTCATCGTATTTGCATTGATTTAGAAATGACAAGGAAATACTTACAACCAACCGCTAAAATTAGTGTTCCATTTATTTACAAAATGACATATTCTTATCCTTTTAAAAACGTTGGATTTTAATGCAGTTTTCAGCAATAGATAAAGTAATTCAAGAGGAAGGTTTGTAGCACCCGTGCGATACCGGGGCAAGTCTGCTAGTGTAATTTTCAAGTATTTTACCACTTTTTTTTTTATACAACTGAAGTGGCAACCAAGCGTACGGCCCACAAGATGGTAAGCGGTTACCGCAGCCTATGGACGCTTGGAATACCAGAGGTATCACCCTCGGGTTGCCACCTTGAGGCTAAGATCGAAAGCCTCATGTGCCAGTAATTACACCGGAAACCATACCCTTCACACCGGAACACAGCATTGCGAGCATTACTGCTTGGCGGCAGAAATAGGTATGGTGGTAGTATTTCCCCGGACGAGCTCTATCACAGAGAGCTACTCTACTACTCTTCCACTCAACTAAAAGAACTGATTTTATTGAGTTATATGGAGAGATGTAATATGTCAGGCGGTTCTCAAAGTCAAAGTCAAAAAGTCAAAAATAATTTATTTCAATAAAATCACAAGGATCATTTTGAAACGTCCTAAAGCTAGGTGAATTTACGCCAGTTCCACGCGCCCCAGCCTAGAAGAATCTGGCAACAAACTCGGCTGGGTTCCTGCTCTTAGTACAACTCAATGAAATTCATCAGTTCATCACAACATTATCATCTCACCTAAGATTTAAAAAGCTTTCTTTATGACTTGTAGTTTTGTTAAGCCAAGAGCCATAAACGCGGGCTTGCTTCAGCCCTTATAGCTCTTAAAAAGCACGTACTGTTTTATTCCTAGGCATGGGAACAAGGAAACCATGGGCGAAAGAGACTTTATAACTACGTGTCAAGGCGAGATGTAGAGCGCAGTGCAGTGCCACGCAACTTTACCACCATACCTATTACTGCCGTCAAGCAGTAATGTTGCATTGCCGTGTTCCGGTCCGAAAGGTATGGTTTTCGGTGAAATTACAGGCACATGAGACTTTCGATCTACTTCTCAGGGTGGCCACCAGAGTGATACCTCTAGTATTTCAAACGCCCATAGGCTGCGGTAATCGCTTACCACCTTGTGGGCCGTGCGCTTGGTTGCTATTTTTGTTGTATAAAAAATATTATGAAATTATTATGAATTATGAAAGAGTAGTAGAGTTCTCGGTGATAGAGCTCGTCCGGGGAAAGACTACCACGATACCTATTTCTGCCGCCAAGCAGTAATGCTCGCATTGCTGTGTTCCGGTGTGAAGGGTATAGTTTCCGGTGAAATTACTGGCAAATGAGGCTTTCGATCTTAGCTTCGAGGTGGCAACCCGCTAATGATACCTCTGGTATTGCAAGCGTCCATAGGCTGCGGTTACCGCTTTCCACCTTGTGGGCCGTACGCTTGGTTCCACTTCAGTTGGATAAAAAAAAAATGAAAACTTCTCCCAGTGGGACAATACAGGTTTAAAAATAAAAAAAATAAAAAAATAAAATTTGTGAATTGACTCAGTTCGTTTCCCGCGAACAGTGGCGCATCTCTAGTGGTATCTAATAGGTTGATCTCTCTAAGATCAGTGGCTCGGTGGACAGACTTAAAGTTCACTTTTATGAGTTTTTAAGTGACCATTATCACGATAGAAGGCCGAAGTTAATGTCTTTAGGCTGAGTCTTGAGCTTTACACGGTAATTTTTGATGCCTCGTTTATACTTGCTTGTCTAGTCCCGATAGTCCCTTTGTAAATTTTAAAGAGAGAAAATAGTAAATTATTTATTTGACAGCACCATAAAAAACACAGAACGGTAACAGACTGGTACATAAATATCATAACACCATTTACAATACAAAACAGAATACTGTAATGGGGATGAATGGTTAAAAAAATCCCGTTCGTCTCCTTGTAAATTTAAATGAGGACGAACGGGTAACAACTTCCGGCAAAGCGACGTTTTGACCGAAAAATTTTCAACCGATTCAGCCCAAATGACAATTTCAATTTTTATTTATTTATTTACTGACCGGTGGATCTTCAGTGAAGACGAGCGGAAATATATTCCCCATTAAAAAAAAAGACGGAGATTTAAATCGAGGTGGTTGTATTTTTGTTTGAAATTCAGAATGCAAAAGTTTGTCTTTTATTACCATGTTCTTTGGCTTGTGAAAATGTAGAGGAGCTTTTATATTTTTACCGTAGCTAATATTTACGTACGTTTTAACAAATTAATAAATTCAAAATTCAAAATTCGTTTATTTACATATTAGACACAACATTACAGCGAACATTAAAGCGCTATATCTATTTACTATCAATCTAAAAATCTAAAATTAACACAAACACACACAATTAACTTAATAATAAAAACGTTAAAACTTTAAAACTAACTAATAAAAAAACGTGTGTCATCCACCAATCCGTGTGGTGGATTAAGACCTAATCACTCTCGCTCGGGAATAGGCTAGTGTCTAGCAATTATGGCAATACTGAACATTAGAAGGCTGTCATGATGAATAAACTCCACGAGTAGCTCGCCCGTACACTGCATAGCCAGTTAGTCCAGACCGTCTAAACGCGCCCCATCATGAAACTAGACAAAGTATGAAATGTCGAGAGGATGTGGTGTCACTTTGGTTTTTAACCTACTCTCGAAAGATGGTGTCATAAACCGTTAGGTAACCTGATGCCTATTGTGATGTGAGGACGCGCCGTGGGAATGTTTCGACACTTTACTGTTTTTGACGGTTTCTGGCAAGGTCCCTGTGCCCAGAGGGCCAATCACGAAAAGTTTGTTTGACAATATTTTTTTTAATACATTTTAAAATAATTCATTCAATATTATTACAATCTAGCCTTACGTTTAGGCTAATGAGTAATTTTAAGTTGACCTAGTCTTAAAAAATAAATTAGTTGCAAGATAAGAGTAAGAAAAGTGTCCATTGGCACTTTTCTTACTGTCTCTATTTATTAAGGGGAAGCACTTTGTTCATGTGTTCATTTTAAACTGAAACGTAAAGTATCGTCGACTTCTTTAGTGCGTAAAATGAAGTACCGAAATTCCCATACAAATTGACAGCTGGACATTCCGTTTACTTTTTCCACATCATCGCTTACCACCAAGTGTGATCGTGGCCAAATCAGGTTTAAGAATATTTATTTCTCATAAGAAACAAATTCACTTACATGAGATATAACTTAATTATTAACTTACAAATTTTTTTTTTTTTTACACTCGGGCTAATCGCACCTGCACTATTATTATTTCAAAAACAAATTTTATCAAACGCAAAACAGATATTTATCAACAAGTAAACACGAATATCTATAAGTAATTTATAAAAATAAAAAAAATACTTAAAAACTAAGCTTTGGGTGGCACTCCATTTGTCAGGCGTGCGACTTGATCGTCTTGTCACTTGCTGATATAAAAAAATAAATGATTGTGATTTTTTTCGTGATTCGCCCTCTTTAGTTCAAAAAGTCGCAAATGTAAATTGTGTAATAAATAAGCAAGCAGACATCATCTTGGTGACGGGTTTATAGGCCGCCTGAAGGCCTCTGTTATAAAATTGAGCAATGATTTCAATTTTATATCACTATTCTTAAAAATATGTTTTTGGAAGAAAATAGCTGAGTGTGGGGCTCTTTAGTCAACTGATCCCGCTCGAGCTTATCCCGCGGGATCAGTTGACCTAATGAATATATTGAATCGGGCAACTGATCCAATTGATACATTTTATGATTTGTATAGACACGTAAAAAAAAATTCTACATTCGATTTAAGAAAACAGCAAACCAATTAACCTTTTGTCAAAATAGATGACAGTTAGTTACTCCTAAGGTAAAAGACTGTAAAGTCGTTCGCTGTTAATTGGGACCATGGTTGTAGTCCCGGTAGTTTAATTGGTATTACAAGTAAATTTTAATCTTATTTCATTAACGATGTGACTGTTACCTATTTTGACGAAAGGTTACCCCGGACCACAGAACAGATATTAGTACTACCCAGGACCTCACTGTTTCTTTGCGGTTTGGGAGTCAACACGGACTCGTCGCCAATTTGATAACAAAAGAAACTAGCGCTAAACGTATGACAAATTTATTTCGAAAACGGAAGCACTAAAGCGATTTAAAATTGTAGTAATGATTCAAGCAGCGGTATTATTTTTGCATTTGGCTCGTTTTTCACTTTCTATAGTATAGTCAAAGTCAAAAGAGTTACAATCAATAAAATCATAAGGATAAGGATCACTTTGAAACGTTATACAAGCTAGGACTATTTATGCCAGCTTCAAACGAGTCGAAATGCGGAAAAGGGATTCCCCCAAAAAACAAAATGCCAGCTCCAACGAGCCGTAAAATAACCTGCTTCAAGAATAACTTCTGTTAAGCAGCAGTGAGTTACTGATGAGAACTTATTCTGCATTCCAATAGCCTCCAACTCAATCAAATTCAATAATTTTCAACCTAGTTCCAATCGATCGGTACTGGAATTATGACATTTCATACTCTTTGAGTGCAAACCTAGGGCCAAATTAGTCTCAATAACGTAGATATTTAGTTAACTAAACTCCGATTACGATGATGATGATGATGATACTCCGATTGGAATTGAAATTGTCAAAAAAATATGCAGCAGTAAACAAAAACAGCAGTAAATAAGGCAGTTGTCTTAGAATTGGATTGAAATAGAAATATCTTTATTGTCATAGGTGAAACACATAAATATAGTACAATATAAATACATAGATTAGTGAACAGGCTATGATTCGTAATTTTTTTGATTGAACGACATTACAACAATGTTCATAAACCTACCTATTCGTTCGCTGTAAAGAGGCGAAACAATATAAAATAACAATATAATATAATAAAACCAACAGATCGTCAAAACATGGCAAACACAAAACCGGTGGAAATTTAATCAGTTACTAGGTATAGCCGGTATAGCTGAAATTAGTATTGGATCGGATTGGTCAAGCCCCTGGTGATGACAACTTGGTGAAATTTTGACATACTTAACCTAACTTTATTACTACTATTATTCTTAACCTAAGTTTAACCTGACTTAGCAAATACTCCTTTGTCAACAGGTCAATAGAAGTGTGGTTGAAGTCAGGTCGCCTCCACAGCGAGATACTAGCCGAGCAGAAGCTAAGTGAAGGGTGTCTCCGAAGACCAGGATCCACCATCATTCTGTGGCTGAAATGTGAACAGGTGAGACTAATCAATCAAATTGACAGACGCTCTATGTAAGTAAGTTCGTATGAGTATGGCCAGCTCTGGTGACAGAGTTTTCAGGCCGCCCTAAGTCCTCTGTCATGGCCTAACAACTTTGATAAAACCGGGACCGACTATTTACTTCTTCTTCTTTTAATTTGTGGCGTCTGTGGCCGGGTTTGCCACAATTTTGCCAATGTCAATGTCGACAGGGTTGAAACAGTAAGACAATGGAGGATCTGAGACTTAAGATGGTCGGTACCGACTATTTAACGTGCCCTCCGAAGTTCTCAGTCAGTTGAAATTTCCACTGGCTGTCACCCATCCGAATGATGACTACGCGTAACAGACGCTATAAAACAAGAAAAAAATAAAACTAATGACTCGTTGTCATGGAGATCAGAAAACAGCTGGCGTACCATGCAAATGTATGTACGAAACTTCGGAACCGAATAGATATGTACAAAATACGAAGGAATCAGCTGTCATGCAGTTTCATTGAATTTTTTAATCGTCACATGCCGTTTTCGGGACCGATATCGGAATTGGTGAGATACGAGTACGTGCATCGATTTAGCAACAAATTCGCTTAGAAACTTCAGCATATATGGCAAAAACAACTGGTAAAATAGCCATTCATATATTTTAAAACAGATATCAACTAGTTTTATTATTAAAAGCTCTACAATTAATGGGAAACAATTACGGGTTAAAAATTACCAACGAAGTCCTTAAATTCCCAGCGAAGAATATCAAAGTTCAGATTAAGATCTGATACCATTAATATAAAGTACTAATTAGAGAAACGTGTACTAATATGAAAGCAACAATGTTGCCTCAAGGCATGTGCAAGCGCACAGTACAGCTAATAGTATCTGCTTAGTGTAAAACGGTTTATGTTCCACTCCATTCCTGGCCATAACAGGTTTAGTGTCACAAAGCTGCACTGCACTAGTGCAATGCAGTGCGTCATGCCGAGACGTAGTCATTTCTCGTGAATCAAAAGTCTCCTTTGCTTAGGTTTGAAGCGCAAGTAAATTTTTTTTTTTATATACTACTAATGTGATAAACAAGCGTACGGCCCACTTGATGGTCAGCGGTTACCGTAGCCTATGTACGCCGCATGCAACATTATAGATATCACTTGCGTGTTACCACCCTGAGACGTTAAATGGAAAGTCTCATGTGCCTGTAATTTCACCGGAAACCATACCCTTCGAACCGGAACACAGCAATGCGAGCATTACTGCTTGGCGGCAGAAATAGGTATGGGTAGTCCTTCCCCGGACGAGCTCTATCACAAAAAACTCTACTACTCTTGAATACTAATTTGCTAGTGTCACTAGTGAATAGGTTTGCTCTTAGGCAAGCGTAGACCATCGCTTAACATCAGGCAAGATGGTCAATCGCAAGGCTATTGTGAATAAAAAAAAAAAACTTTCTAAAGGCAGCGGCAGCACCGCCCATCAGTCTTTGTCAACCTCGGTGTAGCGAGAGGGTGCTGATTTGATCCCTGCTGCGGGACAAATGGTTGCATGATCTGCAAATGCAAAAAAAAAAAAAAAAAAGATCACTGACCACAGACTATAACGTACAAATAAAATGCCAGTTAGAGTTACGCAGGCAAGGGTTAGGGGCAAGAAGCGCGGGTCCCGTGCGCAGATGCGCATGCGCAGCACCTGCCAATCACGACGCGCAGGTGCCGCGGTGTTTACGTTTTTTACCTATGGCTTTTAAAAACGGCGGCCATTACAAGATGGCCGGTGTTCCGTTCTTAAAACGGAGGTATTTTCGACTGGCTTTTGTTTGTGGATTCATTTGTATAACTCCGAGTTGGCCATTGACTCATACGAACTTACTTACTTACTTTTTGCGTATTATGACGTGTAATGATGGTGTAACGGTAGCTGCGCCTGCCTTCCGAACCTTTACCTGCATATATACCTATCTATCTATCACCTCTTTCTTTGTGGGTCATTACGTGTGTTCTTTCTTTCTATATAAATACCAGAGTAAAATAGCAAGGTGTCGCATGACGCAACCACTCACATACATACAGGCGGCATCGGCATCGCGGCATGCACAATCAACTGTACTTTATCGAATTGCCATTTACCGGCTACAACTTTGATAAAAAAACCCATTTGCCGGCAACCTGGCATCACCTGACTTCGTTAGACCCATGCTTCTACCCTATCACGCGAACTGCCCCTTAGTCATAATCTTAACTAGAAAAGCACTAATCTACAAGTTAATGCTTTAATGTATTCAAATAATCTATAATTAATCGGTAAAATGGGTAAACTTTTTTCTAATCACAAAGTGTTGGACGTAATGATCAAACATAACTAGGAAATAAAGTAAAAACCGACATATTTTTAATTATGAATATCATGGTTATTTTCACAAAAATATTACTAAAATTATGATGATACCAGTTCTACTATAATCATGCTCTATGTAATAACTGCGCCGAAATATCTGGTAGTCAATTAAACATTACTAATTATAGTATTACAGTATTACCTATTTTTTGGTGATTTCTTTTCTTCAGCACCGTACCACCGCGCAGCACCGCACTGTATTTACAGGATACCGCCATCTAGCGACACCAGTACTCCTTACAATACTTTCTTTGATCATGGAAACATTAGCCAAGAACATAAAAGAGAAGAATGTATCTTCTTTTCATGAAGTTAGAAGTTTGAAGTAACGCCTGAATCTATCAATTATCAAGTTTGTAGTAGTTTTTTTTTTTATTTAAGCCTAAGATCATTGATCTGATATAACATCCATCTGCCGATTCGCAAGCATTTCCTCAACAACTCCTTATTCCTCGCATGTTTTATTGATTAATTTAACAAAAGAAAACGCATACTTAGGAGTTACTAGCACGGGATAGCCTACAGGCATGTGACATCTCCGTATATAGAAATGGTTTTGCTCTTTTTCTAAGCAGATGGCAATTATAATAATTATGTATATTTTTATACCTGTATTTGAATTGAACAGGTGTAAAGGCGTTGAATAATTAATCGACATGCAGTTACAATGATTGGTCGACAGTGTGAAGTTAGATTAGGACATTAAAGTAAGTATATAAAATACTTATTGGTTTTTTCTACATTATTGCTTTGAATAGGTAATATTTTAAGAATGCTTGCGACGTAGCTCGTTAAGCTGATCATAACAGATCAACGAAGTTAAGCACTGTTCCGCGTTGTCACCATATGGATGAATGATTGCCAGTGGCAATTTCAACTGACACTTCAGTGCTTCGGAGAGCCTAGCCACAGAACTAATTGCTGTAGGGAATCGAAAGGATAGGTCAGCACCTTTAGGAGGTGTCTTTGCACTTTTCAAGTAATATACCTGTTGCAAAAAGTTTTCAAGTTTAACAACGCCATTTGGTGTTTAAAAAAGCCTACAACCGAAGCTTCCGTCTGAACTGCTAACGCAAATGTTTGTAAATACTAATTCCCTTGGCGAGGGTTGGCTAAATAAATATTTTAGTTACAGAAACGAGTTCCGTTGGAATTGGATGAGGGCATTAATAGGTGGCTTACAACACATCAGGCAGTATCTTACTATCTTACGAATATTATAAATGGGCAAGTTCGGATGTTTGTATGTTTGTATGTTTGTGGGAGCATCACGCAAAAACATCGAGTATATTATATCGATGCGTACAAACGGCTAAACGGATTAAATTTGATAGAAAGGTATAGTTCGCAAGGCGGATCTAGGCTTCCGTGAAGTTAGCCGTTTGTGATGCGCAAAGACAATTTAGTTTGAAAAAGCTCCATTGCGGATCGAAACGGCTAACTTCACGACGGCCGAGATCCGCCGTGAGAACTATACACCTTTTTACCAAATTTTATTTTGATCAGTATTTTATTCGAAAGAAAAATATTCTATTCCAAGCCCAGATATAATAAAATGTGTATGAAAGGACAATGCCTCGCTTGTGTTATGGTAGGTCATTTGGATCACTTTTCAACCTTTACGGTCGTATTTATTTTATTTTTTTGCTCAACCGGAACATGTAATGTCTTGTGGAATTTTTGCACTTCCAAAAGTGAGCGATTTATTTATCCTCTCGAGAAAATAAGTCGACCTAAATACTATACTATATGTAATTTATAATCCATACCATTCTTAATCTATACTAATATTATAAAAAAAGAAGATTTGTATTGTATTTTTGTTTGTTACGAGAAAAACTCATAAACTACTGGTCCGATTTCAAAAATTATTTTACCATTAGAATGCTACATTATTAACTATATATATATATATATATATATATATATATATATAATATATATATATATATAATATATATATATATATATATATATATAGGCTATATTTATAACTAGCTGTCACCCGCGACTTCGTTTGCTTGGAACTCGCGATACTTTTTACCGGGATAAAAAACAGCCTATGTCCTGTTCCCGGTTATTATTTATATATGTTTTAAATTTCAGTATGGATATAGGCAACTTTTAATGTACTTAAACTTTACAATTATACCACTTTTTCTTCTTAATATTTATGCAGCTGCGGACGCATAGATGCGCGGGCGCATTCTTCGATGATAAACCTGGAACCTTCATTAAAGTTCTTATTTATTAGGTAATTAGTTTATCGGTATATAATTTAAGACACCTGCATTGAGGTCATCAGACTTAAGGCAGGTCTACAAAATCGGACGGGCTCGTAGGAGGCACGCGAGCAACGCGCGTGTCTCGCCGCCCACCTGTTGTGCATGCACCCTAATGGTATGTACAGGTTGTTCTAATAATTTTATTATAATAACAATAAGTATTGGCGGACATTTTCTACAGCGTCATGTGCTCACATATTCATCATAAGAGTAAGACTATTACTGGTGGTAGGACTCTTCAAGAGTCCGTCTTGGCAAGAGTCCGTCTTGGTGGGTACCACCGCAGTGTCAGATATTCTACCTCCAAGCAGTAGTGTGCAAGCTGCACTGTGTTTAGGTTTAAAGGGCACTGAAATTACTGGGCGAAAGAGACTTGACTTAACAACAATGTCTCGGGGTGATACAGTGCCACGCAAACACTTAAAATCTTTGAGCATTGGGTGGCACTGCATCTGTAATAGTCAGGCGTGGTGCTTAACATCAGGCGGGCGCCTTGATTGTCTTGTCACTTGCTGACATAAAAAAAAAAGAGTAGTGAGGTAGATGCGAAAGTTTGGTTAAATGAATGGATAGATCGTTTCGTCGCGAATGGTCAAATTCGCAATCGGTCAAGTGACTGAAAAACCGTCAAAATCGCGATCCGTCAAAATAGCGATTGGTCTATATCTCGAACTGTCCAAATAGCGATTAGTCCTTATCGCGAATGGTCAAAATAGCGATTAGTCCTTATCGCGAATGGTCAAATTCACATATATTTAATCGCAAACGGTCAAATTAGCAAAACTAAATTAGCGCGCCGAGACGGGACACTTGTTGTGTTTTCGCTCGTGTACTATAATATCACCTTTACTAGGTACTCTACTCATCAGTCAGAACAATTTGTTATTTGTTAGGGAACACTATAGAGACATTCTAATTCAAATATCTATAATGATAATTGAATAAAACCACTTTATCTGTAAAAAATATTGATTTTGCGGCATCTTCGTAATTTTTTTTATCGGACCAAATTAAGGCAATCGTGTTTCGGGTGGCGCAATCCTATAACTTGTATTTGTATAATTATCAATTAAAATAATGTAAAATTTTGTGGTTTTGATGTCCATAAAAGTGATATACCGTGTAGTCGAAACACGTCAGAACGCTACTTTGGCTCCCATTTCATCTTAATCACGCAACTGCTGAACGGATCTAGATAGAATTTGGCACAAAGAAGATTATAGTCAGGAATTTCAGATACAAGCACACAGAGCAAGGGATGGACGGTGGATGGATGGATGGATGGATGGATGGGATGTTTTTTTTGTATACCTAGTGGTAGTTTTCCACTTCATCCAAGTCGCGAATAACAGCTAATTTTATATTTTTGGATTATCTAATACTTATACCCAGGCACACTAGCTGTGAACTGCAGTTTTTTAATAGTTATACTATAAGTGGCAATTTCTACTGAGCGCTCCCGCGCTTCGGAGGGCACGCTAAGCAGTCGTTCCCGGCTTTTTCAAAGTTATTAGGCCATGACAGAGGCCTTCGGGCGGCCTAGAAACTCTGTCACCAGAGTTGACCACTATCTCATACGAACTTACTTTTACTTAATAGTTAATACTGCTGTAATGCTTCTTTTGATTTTAAAATATTTTGAATTTAAAGGACCAATTTCTTAGTGGCCTAGGTCTTTGTAACGCTATAGAAATATTTGTAAAAAATATAAGACTAGTAGTAACAAACAATTTTATTTTTAAGTAGACAAACAAAGTTCTAAAGGAAAAATGTTTGCTGTGTTGAGTTTCCTAAGACGGAAACACTAGAGGTCTGCCATGAAAGCTATTAGCCAATGATCGTGACGCATCTTGACTTTGACAGTACCTAACAACCCAGTTCGTTATACCCGCCATGTTGTTTTGCATTGTGTTGCACTCTTTCACAAAGATAAACTTACTTTAGATTATGAAAGAAGCCAAAATAAAATAAATAAACAGTGCTAGGTGGTTTCTTTAATGATTATCTAACTATCTAGACCCCTACAAAAGACCAAGGCCCGGGTCCATATTATGGGAAACAACTCCTTTGTAGAAAAATTCAACAAATCGGTCCAGCATTTCTCGAGTTATAAATGGTATAACTAACACGGCTATGTGTTAAAAGTAGATTCGATCTCGACTCCCCCTGTACACACAAGTTACAAAACAAAACTTGCGGTGGAACACCTGCCTTTTTCCCGGTTTTCTTTTTTTCTTTGTCTCCATGTTTAACCCTAACCTGGTGGTTACAACCTGACTTGCATTATGGTAGGTCATTTTGACATCACCATTTTGTTTAACCTTTTCTTGTTTTTTTTTTGCTCGTTTCCCGTTTCCGCAACACGGCATCGGTATTTGCGGAATTCGAGTTTTTAGTTATATTTATTGTTTGATGTTTGAAGTTTCTTGTATATCTTGAATAATAGCTTACATCATCCACCAATCCGCATTATTTTAGTTTTGAAAAAAAATACACTTAGGTATGTGTATTCTATTAGTCATCTGGTTTCCATACAAGCTTTGCTTAGTCTGTAGCTAGATGGCGTTGTTTTAAAACGTCCGCAATTATTTATTATTTATTGATAACTAGCGACTCGACCCGGTTTTGCACGGGTGCTAAAACTCGTATGGGCTACGTTTCCCACAGAAATGAGCGAGGATGTGTTTTTATGAACCAATAGAATCACTTCATTGAAGCTGGGCAAAGCGAGGCTAGGTAAATGGAGTGATTCTATTGGTTCCTAATAAACATATCCCTCGCTACACATCCTCGCACATCTCTGGTGGAAACGCAACCTAAACTTTCTGCTTGAATGACCTATTGATGAAAACCGCATTGAAATCCGTTGCGTAGTTTAAAACATCTATGCGTACATACATACACACATACTTACATCATACATACATACAAGATAAACGGAGGAAGGCGACTTAATTTTATATCCATTTTTTTTTTTAGAATACATTTTAAAATAATGCATTCAATATTATTACAATCTAGCTTTACGTTTAGGCTAATGAGTAATTTTAAGATAAGTCTTAAAAGTCTTAAAAAATAAATTAGTTGCAAGATTGTGTCCATTGGCACTTTTCTTACTGTCTCTATTTATTAAGGGGAAGCACTTTGTTCATTAAATAAATAAATAAATAAATAATGCTGGACAATCCACACAGCATCATCTAGCCCCAAGGTAAGCTGCTGTTAAACAGAGCTGTATTATGGGTACTAGATGACTGATATATACTTAATACAATACAATACATATATAGATATTTTTTATTATATATAGAAAATACCCAGAACACCCGGAACAAATATTTGTAGATCGTACAAACATTTGTCCTGAGGCAGGAATCGAACCCGCAACCTCTGTGTCGCAGGCGGACCTGCGCCCGCTGTGCCACATCGGTCGTCAAATTCGTTCATTTGTTCATTATTGTCATTTTTTCACTCTATGTTATATCCATAATTAATTGAGATGAATTATCATGATTGATATGTTATAACAAACCGTCCATTAAAACATCCTCACAAAAAACGCATTATTTGGATTAGCTGCTTAGTCGGCTGGCTAATCAGCCGTGAATATATGTGTTGGTGAGCTAAAGTATGATTTACATTAAGTCAGTAGCAAAGCCAGTGCTGACTGCTGACTCCAAATTCGAGCAAGTCAGTGATGACCCGCTACGGACCTAATAATTGATTTGAAGTCACTGAAACGCTGTCGGGTCAGGAGACTAACTTCAATATTCCCGCGTATAAACAGAGCAAGTCAGTTCTCCAAGTTAGGTTAAGCACTCAGCACTGACTCTATTAGAAGTCAGTCACTGACACCCCGCGACGCGCGAAGCAGCTAGATTCGGTAACGCAAAAAATAGGCTGCCAAATCTCTTCAACACGATGTTACAACATCAAAATGGTCCTTCTCATGACCTATAAAAGAAAAAAAGAAAAGTATTTTTTATTCGACAGCTCAACCAAAAAAACAGAGCAGTAACATACTGGCAGGATAACATAACACAATAAATACTTAACTAAGTATTAAAAAATTAAAACAAGACACAGAAAAAATTAAAAAGTATGTTGTTGTAACACTCGACACGAAAGAAGAAGTTACTTCTGGAATTCTTGAAAACTATTCCGGAGAATAAAAAATGTTATAAACAAGTAAGCTGTCAGTTTACTCGCAAATGATTTATTCGGAGAATGTGCTCATTCCAGTTTGGTCGAATCCACCCTTAGTTTATTATTGTACAAACTTATTTTTTTTATTAAATATTATCTTTTTATACGCACGCAACACACACAGCGAGCGGGCGTGGGTCGGTTCAGATCCGCCGCGGGTGTTTTTTTGTTTTAATTTGTATGGACGACGAGGATGACAACACACTGAACGCGGGAGCGGCTGCTGCGCTTCACCCGACCCGCGCCCGCGTTCAGTGTGTTGTCATCCTTGACGTCAGTACAAATACGACAAAAAACACACGCGGCAGATCTGCCGCGGGCCCTCGCTCGCCTTCTGTGTGTTGCGCTTAATGAGTTTCAAATATGTGGTAAATAAATGAATGTCTAGTCTATGTCCAAGTCACTGGGCTAGTGTAAATCATACTTTAGTATTGAAACATCACGCTGGCTGGTAGCTGAACTTTGACCACAGACGTTTCTTTACCATCACGATTGGCTGGTTAACATCGTTTAATTCATACACGCATTACACTTATTTGTACCTAGCTGCGCCCCGTGGTTTCACCCGCGTTTTTGCAAGTTATAAGCACACGTTTCCCACGGAATTACTTCACTTTTTCGGGATAATAAAAGTAGCATAATTAATCCAAGTAAATCCTTAATAATCTACATTCATACCAAATTTCATCCGAATCCGTTCAGCCGTTTGAGAGTGAAGAAGTAACAAACAAACATACATACCTACATTGGTTATTTTTGTTTTTATAGTGTTAACCATCACACTAGGGGAATACCAAAGATTAATAATATCCCAAAAATGATTTCGCCTGAAGAGGGATTTGAACTCGCAACCTCCGCTTGATACGCAGGTGCTCTACCAATTGAGATTTCGAGACATCATATCTATTATTACATACAGACAAATTTTCGCATGCGACATGATCGGAAAGTGGGGTCACTACGACTAGACCATCAGCCACCAGTGCGTTAGTTGTTTTATTAGATTTTAATTAGCCAAATCTAACATAGCCTTCAATTCCCACTTAGCCGGTAACAGATAAATCAAGCATGTAATATGATAGTAATGATTTCGTACCCATTCATTGGCTCTCAATCACACGACGTCAGTTGTCAATTTACTGACGTCGTACTGACAGCTTCAGATAATGATATCAGACTATCAGTATTCAGTATGAAATGCAGGAGAGGAGTCAGGTTAGATGACTTGCTGTTCCTTGGATCCGTAGATTTGATTAGGTATCGGCGAGGACAAAAACCTAACCGTGAATTCACGTCTTCCCTCTGACAGAAGTCAGTCTTCTCTTCCACCTTCCCTCCAACCGCCCAATTCTGGAAACACCTCTTGCTCTCCTCCCATCGTACAAGGACTCTCACGATCCCGTAGACTTGGACTGGTACAGACGGTTTAAAAGGGTCTGTTGATTCTAAAATACTTTCCACTTTTCCCCCTACCTCTCAACAGCCGTCCAATCATGGATACACATCTGCTCTCCTCCCATTAGTGTACAAGTAGCACTTCCATTCCACGGACCTGTAGACTCGTATCGGTATCAATAGTGTGAAAAGTCTGTTGGCCCGCGATAACAAAAGTCTTTCTTCTCTTCCCCCTTTCCCCCAACCGCTCAATCTTGATTACACTTCTGTCCTCCTCCCACCCATGTACAAGTACTCCCACGGACCCGCAGACTCGGACAGGTTTAATGATCCAGTCGACTCTACTATAACAAAAATCTTTCATTTCTTCTCTCTTCCTCAGCCGCCTAATACTAAATACACTACACCCTCCTCTCACGGACGCGTCGAGTCTCAGTTGACTCCGCGATAACATAAGTCTTTCTTATCTCCCTTCCCCCCAACCGCTCAATCCTGGACACACCTCTGCCCTCCTCCCATCAGTGTACAGGTACTCCCACGGACCCGCAGACCCGGACAGGTACCGACAGGTTGAAAGGGTCCGTTGAACCCGCGATAACAAAAAGCACGCGTGAGTTGTATGGCAACAAAAACTGATTTCGGCACGATTTCAAATAATATCATCTGGGAGGTAGATGCTTTCGCCTGCTTCGCTCGTGGTACCAGGGTAAACGTATCCCATGTTACCATCCAGCCAGCTTAACTCCCACCAATCCAAAATCTATTTGTCAACCGATGTGAGTGGAACGTTTTTTTTTTTTTTTTTTTATTCAACTGAAGTGGCAACCAAGCGTACGGCCCACAAGATGGTAAGCGGTTACCGCAGCCTATGGACGCTTGCAATACCAGAGGTATCACTTGCGGGTTGCCACCTTGAGGCTAAGATCGAAAGCCTCATGTGCCAGTAATTTCACCGGAAACCATACCCTTCGAACCGGAACACAGCAATGCGAGCATTACTGCTTGGCGGCAGAAATAGGTATGGTGGTAGTCCTTCCCCGGACGAGCTCTATCACAGAGAACTCTACTACTCTTTACGTTTACGTTTATGCTGCATGAGTGTAGACGTAGGTACTGTAGCTAACTTTACAGTCATGCTAACCCGGCTGGTCATCTATGTTGTACATGCCTAAGTAAATAAGTTCGTATGAGTCAGTGGCCAACACTGTCAGAGTTTTTAGGCCGCCCGAAGGCCATGGCTTAACAGCTTTGAAAAAGCCGGAACCGACTGCTTAACGTGCCCTCCGAAGCACGAGGACGCTTGCAATACCAGAGGTATCACTCGCGGGTTGCCATCTTGAGGCATAGATCGAAAGCCTCATGTGCCAGTAATTTCACCGGAAACCATACCCTTCACACCGGAACACAGCAATGCGAGCATTACTGCTTTGCGGCAGAAATAGGTATGGTTTTAGTTCTTCCCCGGACGAGTTCTATCATAAAAAACTCTGCTACTCTTGAAAATGAATGATCTGATATCTGATGAATGAAATGAAATCATTAAAAAAACCAAACTTGCTATTGTGTAGGTTCTAAATCATCATCTTGAACTTCTAATGTTCCCACTGTTGGGACACTGGCCTACTCTCGAATATTTCATTATTATGTCGCTTAACTTGATTCCCAACAATGATAAATAATAATTGAGCGGAAAAACGTAATCGATTTTTTTTTGTTTAATTGGGTTTTTTAAGACAAAATATACATTAAAAAAAATTATAGGTACATATTTTTTTTTATGTGTGGAATCTATCCCTTAAGTTTGTCAGGTTGATAATGAATGACCCTGTATACGCAGTACTAATATCTGGTCTGTGATACTAATATCTGTTCTTTGATTATAATATAAACCTTACGGTTACTTACCGGTTAGCAGCGAGAAAAAGCTAACTTGTTATGGCTATAACTAGATTCGATACATCATAGTGAGTGAAATTAACTTCTTTTTAATTCGATTATGTAATCGGCACACGCGAATTTTCGATTGATACAATTTAATTTAATAAAACTTGGAAAATCGCGTGATCCATGGCTTTTGAATAGTAAAGGTTAGACTACACCATTGAAACCAATTTAAAAAAAAGGGTACTATAAAGTATTAAGTTGTTCCAAGGCCCAGAGATTTTCCTTATTTAAAAACAGCTTCTTTTTAGGGTTCCGTACCTCAAGAAAAAAGGTCAAACAGTGGAAACATTAGAATCAATAAGAATAAGAATAAGAATAAAAATATTTTTATTGAAAAACTGTTATAAATGTAAGATGGTAAAATTAAAAATACAAAAATAGTCCAACAGTTTGCACTTTTCGGACGTACAATATGCATAAAGTTTGTTTACACACAATAATACAATGTAGGTACCTAGTAGCACAGACAAAAATGGTACACTTAGTACTTATATTATTATAAAAATTAAAATTAAATTTAAACACATTCATCAAAAAATTCTAACAAACTATATAATAAAACTCACAAATCGTGGTAAATATTTGTTTTTAGTAAAAATTAATAAAAAAAAAGAGCTCTTTTAAGATCACTTTGTTGTCCGTCTATCCCTATGTCTGTCTGGCATTTTGTCAAGACCCTTTTGTCAAGAGCGGCTAAATGTATTAACGTAAAAGGTATACCATATAAACGTCTTTGAGCTTATAATACCGTAAAAATCAAGTTTTATGCTATGATTCAATGTATTAAAAGATACTATACTATTATGACTAATTTTTGTATTGGTACTGGCACTACCCTAACAATTCTGAAATAATTCTGTATTTTATCTAAATCAACGTCATCCATCCGATGTTTTATAGAACTTTTTTGAAAATTTTAAACATAGTATTATAAATATTTCTTACCGGATAAGTAACCTGTTTTTAGCATCAACAGTTTATTAATGAAAAGTTCTCCTTTTTTGTCTGCCATACTGAAATATCTTTTTAGACAAATTACCGGTTCTTAAATAAATAAATAAAATAACTATTGATTGGTTACGAAACCCTCGACGCGTAAGTTTGCTCGCACTTGGCGTATTTTTTATTGTGTGGGTGGGGTAAGTGTGACTAATGTTTTATTAGTTGGATGCGTAAAACATTATTTAATAGTTTTTAGTGTTCCGGTCCAGTTTTGAAAAAACGGAACACTTTGGTGTTTGTCCATCCGTCTGTCCTAATCATAACTTTAACATCATTTCGTATTGTGCAAGAGCGCACAGCTGTAATACCTGGTTGTGGGTTCGAAACCTGTCGTGCATCGATTGATTTTTCCTTCCGAAAAAGTTATGAGCAGTAAAAGCTTTCAAGCGGTAAAGGAAAATGTATATAATATACTAGTATTGATAAGTCATCTAGTTCCCATTGCTTTATTTAGCTTATACTTATATACAGCACTTTATAAGCAAGTGTGTTGAAAATAGTATTGGCTCTATGGTCATCGCAATTAGGCACAGAATGACACCCATAATCAAACTATGACTTTTTCATTGCTTTGAGTTATAGATTTTTTTGTTATCTTATTATGAGTTTTTTTTGTTATTTTATTCACGTCACGAAAAACGTCGTATGATACACGTGTGTATTGATGATTACCGTCCTCGGCTATCTTAAGACCGAGAGACCGATCTTAATACGAGTATCTCAATGGCGCCTCAGTGGTAATCACCAATGTTACACACTACTACCATAATATACTAGTATATCCTATTTCTATCACTTTGGTCTCACCTGAAAACCAGTGTCGCACCGTAACTCAGGTCTGGTGCGGTTTTTTTTTATAGCCTTCACCATCTACCGTTAACGAATACGTTTTTCAGTTCGCTGTCGTCATTTGAGAACTTTTCTTTCCCAGCGGCTATCGGTTCTCCTGACACTTCAACTTACTTATTCTAATATTGTATTAGACAAAAGATTATAATATCCTCAAAATTATTTCGCCTCAAGCAGGATTTGAATCCTCAACCACCGCTTGATACGCGGATCTACCAATTGAGCTACCGAGATATATCTCGCTTGGACGAAATAATCATTGGGATGTCTTCGGCTCGAAGCGCCGATAGCTCCACCTTCAGGGGAAGCGTTGCAGTTATCCAAGCCTGTTCGATGACCATAGTTAATTTTAGTTCATTGACGAGAGGTGTCGCATTGCTTATTCTTAGTATTCCCTTAATATAATGGTTAACACTATGAAAACAAAAATAACCAATTGAAAAAAACACATTTCTAATAGAATACATGGTATAGCTGGTGTGAGTTGACGAACGACTCGGTAGGTCGTCGGTGAGCACTAAGCCTATTCCCGCGCTTTTGTCACAGCTCATAAAAAATCGTCAACAATCGCTACCGGCCTCACAGAACGCTTTTACTTGCGGAAACATGACACCTTTCGATTGCATAAAAAAATATCTTGAAACGTGAATAGAGTTGGCGCGAAACCGGTTCCGGAATCCGGTTTACCGGATGTCTAGTTTATAAATTTGCAAAAAATCGACATAAAATTATTGAGTGATGTTCGTTTATTTTTCTTTTCTTGCCATTTTTATGTGATGGTGATCAAATGTATATAGACGCTAGCTGCCGGCCGCGAGTAGTACCAAGTAGTATACAAAGAGGAGCTTAATTAAGTTTTTTTTTTTTTTTTTTTTTTTAACATTTTATAAATAAAAATGTATCCAAACATAATTACAATCTAGCCTTATAAAAGACTAATCAGTAATTTGACGTTGACCTAGTTTTATAGAGACCTTAACATAATTGAATTGTAAGAAAATTAAGTAGGACGACCAGGACCCTTCATCCATCTATTCACCCCTAAAATGACGAGAGACCTGTTTCACGCTAACCTTATTTAAAATAGTCTCTAAACACAATATTTTTATACTATTTTGCTGTAATTTAAATAAAAAAGTAATTGCTCGACAACTTCCTGTAAATTCGTTAATCTTACTTGTTCTTCTTTTTCATTCTGTTTTGATCGTGTCCCAAAACCGTCCTCAGGATCTTCGTTTTCCACGAACTGGAATACGAAGTGTAGGACGGTCACCCACTCGATGTACCGATGAAATTAAAGTGGTAGCAGGAAGTCGGTGGATGGTGAAGGCTCAGGAAGGTCGTCATGGCGCTCTATCGGGGAGGCCTATGCCAGCAGTGGGCGTCTATCGGCTGATATGATGATGATGACGTCAGGATGGTCGGAATGTATCATATCAAGAATCAGGATCGAAAATAAACTAATCCGAACTAGACATCCGGCTATAAGTAATGTGGGTGGCACATCTCTATGGCCGTCAGTGGCGCATCTAGTTTTACAATTAGTTAATAAATAATAATAAATATTGCTGGACAATCCACACAGCATCATCTAGCCCCAGGCTAAGCAGTGCTTGTGTTATGGGTACTAGATAACTGTTATAGTTAGTACAATACAATACCTAGATAGATATATTATTTTATATAGAAAATGTCCAGAACACCTGGAACCAATATTTGCAGATCGTACGAACATTTGTCCATAAGCGGGAACAGAACCCGTAACCTCCGCGTCGCAGGCAGACCTTCACCCGCCGCGCCAGATCGGTCGTCTATATAGTTGGTATAAACATACTACATAAGGAAACAGGATCAAGGGTAATCCGAACTAGACATCCGGCTATAAGTAATGTGGGTGGCACATCTCTATGGCCGTCAGCGGCGCGTCTAGTTTTACAATTAGTTGGTGTAAACGTACTAAGTCAAGGGCGGTCAGCAGCTGGCTTCCTACTGAATTTTAATACGCTGATTGTGAAACTATGACGGTGTTGCTAGACGGATGTCACTTTGTTGCGATCGGCGCGGAATAATGTGCTCTATCGCGACTTTATTAGATACAATATGGCCTGGCTATTCGGGTTTCCATTCTACGTTGTGAACTTTAAAGTGAGTAAAGGATGAGTCCACTGGATTTTATTAGAGGGAAAAGTGTAAAATTAATTAACGCCGCCGTGACGGAGGTATTAAACGATACTGGCTGTTATTACGCTCTTCGCTCAGCTTTGAATCATCATCATCATATCAGCCAATAGACGACCCTGTTGGACAAAGGAATTTCCCATAGAGTGGTATAATGACTTCATCATATACCGACTTCTTGCGACTCCTTCAAATGTCATCAGTTCAGCAAGTGGTGGGTCGTAAACACTTCGTTTTCCAGTTCGCAGTCGCCATTCGAGAACCTTTATGCCAGCGGTTATCGGTTCTGCGAGCTATATAGCCAGCTCACTGCCACATCAACTTGCTAATTCTGACCTTGGTTCTTGCGCGACTTTGAGCTTATAAATGAGGCCAATATTAGCATTGTGGATATCCGTATTATCACTAAAGAGGCCGCGATATTCGGAAGTTCAAAACGGAATAGAAATGAGCTGTAACACGTCGCCATAAGGCTCAGTTCTGACACACGTTTTGCCAGATTTAGTGTCTTGGAAGTAGGTTTTTTGTACTTTAGTAACTATGTAGTATGTGTGGCCGCGCTGGTTTACGACCGCGCTCGAGGTCAGACATGCGGTAACTATGCGAATTCTAAAAATGTGTATTTTAGGAAAATGATACGAATATTTATTGAGCCTTCAAGGCCTCTTGACTCTTGACTTCTACGAAAAGGAATGCTGCAGACTGGTCTCTCGTAAATGAGCAACGCATTAGAACATCTAGACTCTTGCATACTAGATAGTAGATATTAATATAAATGCGAAACAGTGAAACTAAATCTGTCTATCTGTAACGTTTTCACAGCTAAACCGCTGAACCGATTTGGATAAAATTTGGCACAGAGATAGTTTAAAGGCTTAGATAGCTGCTTTTGGGTGCCCTATTTTACAACGAAATTGGCTTCTTCGAATTACATTACTTCGCTGACGTCACGTCTGAAGATTGTTCTTCAAAACAATCAAAACCTTCTCAGAGGTACATATTTTTTATTTCTATGTAAGTAAGTATAACTTTACTTGAAACATTTTTGTACTAATTTAATTACTTACTACTTATCTACCAAACTTAATTTTAAAACTTCTAAACGCTATGCTTGGTCTGGTTATAAAAGTTTTATAATAAAATCATTGTCCGAACTTTACCCAAGTTACATCTAAAATTCACCGGGTACAGCGTAAAACTAATCTAAATAAATAAAATTGTTGCGTTACTGACTGACTGACTGACTGATTGACTGACTGATTGATACAGCTTCACGGGAGAGTCTTCGTCTCAAATCACAAACCAAAATAATAAGATATACTTTAATTTAAATTGTCTACGCGTCTATTAAGAAATCAGGTCCTGCTAGGTAATTATGATACCGAAATAGTGCGATACTGAAAATAACACAAGAAATACAATTAAAATGGGAGTACCGTTGCTGTAAAAAATTAACGAAAAGCAATCCCGGGCAAACATTTAAAACTACTTTCTGGATAGTGACTTTCGACGTTGACAGTTATTTTAAAATAGAACTCTCCAAATATCAGAACGCGGAACTGTCTTCTTTACACAGAGTTAAACATCCAGTGTCTAGAAAGGTCTATTTTTTTCTAGAAATCAGTCTAGGTAATTAGCGACAATAAACGGCCTGTCACCCAATTGCAAAACGAGTGACAGATCGAACTTTACAGTTATTTCAGTGATCTGTCACTCTAGGCGGACAGAGCTGTGTGTTTAGAATCCCACAGACGCCACAAATTAAAAGAAGAAGAAGAAGTGTTTAGAATCATCATCACCATCATCATCTTAATAATACAATTCACGATAGTTTTAATACGGTACATGTTTAGGTACTAGTCGATCTGCCCCAGATCAGCCCCAGAAGCTGGGGCAGATGGTCGCTAGTAATAAAAATATAGCCTATGTTACTCAGGGATAATGTAGCATTTTAATGGTGAAAAAATTTTTGAAGTTTGTTTGTTTTTGAGTTTATTCGTAATAAACAAAAATACAAATCTTTTTTTCTATAAAATAAAATACTATAAAATAAATAATAGAAGTACTATACATTATTAGAAAGACTCATCTAGGAATCTATTCAACGTTGTCGCCCGTGTTGCATTTTGCATCTCTCATTCCTTTTCTTGACTTCGTTCTATTTTCAAATCTGACTGCTCCTTGGAGGTTGTTTTTTTTTCTAAAACAAATTTTCCAGCAACGAAATCATGGCTGAATGAGTTGAGTGTTTCTTTCGGCGACATTTACAATACTTAAATAGTTTTACATAAATTAACTTAGTAATAGACTGATGTAGTTAATTCAAATTATTCCCAAGTTTCTTGGGCGCCAAGGTCAGATAAGTGTACGACCATTAGATACAAGTCTGTCTTCATTTTGACGTTTAATTCGGTTTATGAGGCGGAACAGAATGAATGAATATGTTTCGTTGAAAAACGCTTCAAAGAGCAAAGTGCGCGTTTTCGACCGATGCACCTTAGTAAGGTACGCTGTCTACTGCGCGTGCTGCTTCTATGAAAAAGAGTTTATAAATAGCTTTAAAACGTCAGCATAAATGACAAAAACACAAAGTAATTAGCCGTTTATGACCACTATAGCTTTAACTTTTTGCATGTAATTTTTTAATCATTGTAAATACAGCCACGCGGATTTCTCATAAAATCAAACAGTGCTTTAGTCTACAGCGTGCCTAAGGTGATGATCTGGTAACGCTATTATGATTTAATTACATTTACAGGTTAATTGTCAGTTACCCCCTTATTAATGTTTATAGTTGTGTAATTTGGCAGTTATTTTTGTACTCTATGGCAGCGGAGTCAATAAACTTGTTCTAAAGATTGTCTGCTCATCTAACCTCTTTGGTGCAGTGGATGACTGGCCGGCTGAGAAGTAGGTACCCTAGATGGGTAGGTTTGATTTCTGCTTTATTAGGGTACTTTTTGAAGTTCGGCGACTTCAAGGAAAGTGTAGAGCGAAAAGGTTCTGTATAGTCAAGTGTCGTCTCTGTATCTGTCAGTCGGATAAAACTGGGTGACAGGTGGGAATTATCATCATCATCATCATTATCGATCGGTTGTAAAAAACGACCTGTAGAGGAGTATAATTATTATAGTACGAGTAACTATACAGGGTCATTCATTATCAACCTGACAAACTTAAGGGATAGGTTCCACACATTAAAAAAATATTTTTTTTAAGTATATTTTTCTTAAAAATCCCAAGTAAAAATCGATTACGTTTTTCCGCTCAATTATTATTTATCATTGTTGGGAATCGAGTTAAGCGGCGTAATAATGAAATATTCGAGTGTGCGCGCCCCGTAGCGGGTCAAGGACACGCGCAGGTCAAGGACGCGCGGGTTATTGACCCGCGGTTCATTGACGCGCGGGTCACTGACACGTGCCGAGCGCTGCCTTTTCGATTTCTAACAAGAATAACTAATTATTAAGCAGAATTACGTAAGTTATTTTTTTAAATATAAAAAAAAATGTTTAGAAGAAAAAAAAAGCCCTTAAGTTTGTCAGGTTGATAATGAATGACCTTATATATACGGCGGATCTCAGCCATCGTGAAGTTGAGGCATTCCTCGTAGCGCACCCAGATGAACCGCATCAAAGCGCACCCGTTTTGGTGCGCTTCATTCAGTAGCCGTTTGTCGTTGTGTATCACAAACGGCACAAACACAAACTTTACAATGGCCAAGATCCGTCGTACTATACCAACTCGGGGTAATGAGCGCAGTGCAATGCCACGCAAAACTTTAAAACTAAAATCCTTGATCGCAACTGTTATGGTCAGGCGTGGCGATTAACATTAGGCGAGCGACTACGCTCGATCGTTCAAAAAAAGCGTTTATCAAAAAAATATTCTATTTTGCAAAATGAGAGTTGTGATTGGTGAACCGTGTAAGCGCATCAAGACAGCTGTTATCAGCCTCGCCCAAACATTAGTTATTTCGTTTCAACTACGTTATTATACCAGAAAAACTTGTTTGGGACTTAAAAGAGTCATCCATTGACGGTGTTATGGCCCATTGATACTATTTTACGGCCATTAGTTGCTATCAGAATAAAGTTTTCAAGACATTTTAATTTGTAAAATATTCATGAGTTGTAGGAATTTCAGTTTTGATTATTCTGTACGTAGGTGCCTAGGTATCTGTTATTGTTTTTATATGGTAAATAGAGGAATGACCTTGATGGCGCAGTGGGTACCTGGTTGAGAAGCGAAAGATAGCAGGTTCGATTCTTGATGCGGAACAAATTTTCGATCTGAAAATTTTTGTTTCTGGTCTGGGTTTTTATTTTATTATTCTACCTACCTATGTATTTCAATAAAACTTTTTTTTTTATTGTTCAGTTATCTGGTTCCCATAGTACAACTTTACTTTGCATCTCGCTTTTAAAAGTGTCCGTTAATAATTATTTATTTATATTTATTTTACGCAGCGGGGATCGAACTCGCTACCTCTCGTTTATCAACCGTGCACTCGCCCACCGAGTCCGAGGTCGTCAAAAATTGTCACGATATATAATTTAAAAAATATACTTCTTAAAAAAAATCGCTAGAGTAGTAGTAGACCTACAGAACAGGTAGGGCAACCATGAAACATAAACTACGAAGTATTGGCCGAAATTTCGTGAAATTCGTATTAATCACAACACTTTGATTGCGGATAGATTACTTCTGTACAGAAATAAACAGGATATTGTCATCACATTTGTACACATAGGGTGAAAATATAATTAAAGGATCACAAAGTGCGCCCATTTGGGCATAATTTAATTTTCGATATGCCACATCTTCTTTCCTCTATGTTATGTATATTATATTTATAAATAAATAAATAGAACTATCGAGGTTGCTACCTATTGGCCTTCTTTATAAGAAAATAAGATACTTCCCCAATCTGTCCTGAAGACGGCACTTGACAGTGCCATCATCATCATGACAGCCTTCTAATGTTCCCATTTCCGGAACATTCGCCTATTCTCGAGCAAAAGTTATTGGGGTCATAAACTACCGCGGTCTCAATGCGGATTGCCTGAGAGTGACATTATAAATTGTATAAAATTACATAGTAGTATAATTCCTTTTCGGCTTGTTTCGGCTCCGAAGTTACGAAAAGACACTTTCGTGGTAGGCCAGCTGATGTACTACTAATATCGTGTTATTGGCCTTGAATGTTAGACATTAAGTTAGTAAGTGCAACGTTCGTATAAGTATGCTGTCATGGCTGTCATGACAGCTCTATTTGTTTAAAAAGTATTCGGTTCATTGCACGCCGGGGCCTTGAATTTAGCAAGGTTTTTTTGTCGTGCGCAATACGAGAGAACGCGATGGAACTGCGCAGTTTAAACTGCAGATGGAAACTGAGACACCAGCGCTTGTCTTGAACGGAAAGGTTCATGGATGCCTTAATCCCCTGCTGAGGGGATTTCCGAACTTTTGGTCCGCAAATCTCCTTACAATCGAATTTAGCTGCAGCAGGGGTTTTGTGAACAATAAGTCTCAAAAAAGTCCAAAAATCCTCTTAACCTTTGATGTTATTCTAAGCCCTAATTAAAAATAAAATTATATTAATTAATAATATTATTAATAATAATTTAATAAAGTATACATAATATTGTATTATTAAATCAAATAAAGTAAGTTCGTGTAGGCCGGGTGACTTACCTTATCTAGCCTACAAATTAAGTGTCATCCGACACACGGTAGCTTACTTTCATTAGTTCCATGACGTCACAGTCCTATAGAACTGAAACTCTCGAAATACTCGTATGTATATCGATTTGAAAAATCAAATTACTCGCATGTGGCGTCTGCAGAAGGTTTCCATAGTTCCTATATTTATTTCAATAACAGGTGTTATTCCCAAGCAGCTTTTTCAATATTTAACTAATTTAAACCGCTTAGTTAGTTTAGTTTAGTCTTAGTTATAGCAGCTATTTTGAATACGTTTAAGAGTAGTAGAGTTCTTTGTGATAGAGCTCGTCCGGGGAAGGACTACCATCATACCTATTTCTGCCACCAAGCAGTAATGCTCGCATTGCTGTATTCCGGTGTGAAGGGTATGGTTTCCGGTGAAATTACTGGCACATGAGGCTTTCGATCTTAGCCTCAAGGTGGCAACCCGCGAGTGATACCTCTGGTATTGCAAGCGTCCATAGGCTGCGGTAACCGCTTACCATCTTGTGGGCTGTACGCTTGGTGGCCACTTCAGTTGTATAAAAAAAAAATACGTGGAGAGATTGTGAGAAAATTCTACAAACTTAACTTCACCTAGTCATGTGCACTTGGCTTAGGTCCGTGTACTTCAGATAACTCCGGTTTGAATAAAACTGAGTAGAGTAAAATCTAGAAATACAATAATATTAATCTATACTTAAAAATGTAACGGTGAATAAATTAAGTTTAAGTTGATTCGTATCAAACAAAAATACATAAGTACATAGATATAAATCTTCTCTCGTTATAATATTATTAGTATATTAGTATAGATGTTTCTTAGTTTTAAGGTAAGTATATAAATATGGAACTGTCATAAGTTATGTACTAAGTTGCCTGAAGTAAAGATTATAATAAATTATTATATTATTATAAAGCATTACGGAAATACATAGGTAGGTACATAGATACAAGTGTTCTCTCTTTAGAATATTATTAGTATATTAGAATAGATATATGTTAGTTTTAAGGTAAGTATATAAATATGGACCTGTCATAAGTTATGTACTAAGTTGCCTGAAGTAAAGATAGATAAATTATTATATTATTATAAAGCGGCACGGCAGTAGACAAACTCCTTGAACCCAGCGTAACAAGTTACAATCACTATTGCATCGCGCGCCATGGCATGAGTCACTCCAATTATGTCATTCACTCAGACGGGTGCAACGCAACGGTGTCAGTGGGCTGGCCACAGTGCGACAGATAACAGCACGCTCACTGACACTGTTCGTGTGATGCCCCTGTATACAGCAGCAAGGGTAATTACGTAACTCGGTTGCAATCCGATTTCAATCAGCGACCGCAAAAAGCTGTCATATTCATACAAAATGCGTCTTGATTGTCTTGTCACTCTTGCTGACATAAAAAAAACTGTCCTGAAGACGGAAAATGACAGTGACGTCATCATCATGACATGACAGCTTTCTAATGTTCCCACCACTGTGACATTGGCATACTCTCGAGCAAGAGTGAGAGCGACCTGCAGGTTTGGAGTGAACCAGCTGTCTTTGGCTAACTGTGGCTTTTCTCTCAATGGAGGCGATCGTAAACTGTTTGTAACGTGATTGTGGGTGGCGCGTGAGTGTATCCGGAGTTAGAGCAATGATAGAAGGATGTCCGAATGTCACTTATCACAAGCATCATCATCATCATGACAGTAGAAAGAGCGAAAGTGATTGGATCTCAAACACCTCGAGGACCCAGTGCGAATTGGTGGATGGCACATGTCTTTTGAATTTTTAGTTCTTGGACATATATGCCGGTTTTCTTACGATGTTTTTTATCACCGTACGAGAGCACTGGCATTGCGCACATACATTTTTCGAACCCGCTTCAAATACAATTCGTAGATTATGCAAACATTTATTGTCCCAGAGCGGGTTTCGAACCCGCAACCTCTAGCTTCTAACCGGGCACCTAACGTGTTACTGTAATCTAATAAAAAGGCAAAGCGACGTTTCGACCGAAAAAAATTGGACCTATTCGGCCCAAAAAATAATATGGTGGTAGTACTTCCCGGCAGAGCTCTATCACAAAGAACTCTGCTTTGCATAAAAACAAAGTCGATTTTCGCAATCTGTCTGTCTGTATATGTATGCACCTGTGTATTATGTAAGTATGAATAATTCTAGATGCGCAATTGAGCTTTTTCGAACTAAATGCGCATCATTAACATGCGCATCACTAACTTCACGTAGGCCGAGATCCGCCGCTATAGATCTTTAAAATTGCGCAACGGATTTTAATGCGGTTTTCATCAATAGATAGAGTGATTCAAAAGGAAGGGGTTTATACGTACTAAAGTTCAATTAAACACCCGTGCAAAGGCGGGGCGGGTCGATAGTTATTATAATAACTATTTATGTTTCACTGTTTCACCTGCCTCTGGTAAGTATTATTAGAACGAATGCGCATGCGCATACGGTTCTAGAGGTCGTAGAACGCACGCATGACCTACATGACATAAGTATGTTTTGTAGTGTCGCTGGTGGCGTAGTGGTTGCAGAGTCGTGGGTTCAAAACCCACCACCATTTAATAAATAAATAAATATAAATAAATAATGCTGGACAATCCACACAGCATCATCTAGCTCCAAAGTAAGCCGAGCTGTGTTATGGGTACTAGATGACTGATATTATACTTAATACAAATGCATAGATAGATTATTTTTTATTATACATAGAAAATATTAGTAGATCGTACAAACATTTCACCCGAACATTTCACCCGAACCTCCGCGTCGCAGGCGGACCTGCGCCCGCTGCGCCACATCGGTCGTCATTTGATTTGAACTTATATTATAGGTAACTACACGTTTTTTAATAATTAATTGTATCTATATTTTGTGTAGTCTAACTTTATAATAGTGTGTAGTAAGTATTCATCTAAAACCTGTCCAAGGCACTATTACAGTATCTGCACATCATACATCTAGTCACACTCCGGACACTCTCAATAAAATGTATGAAGCAAACGCGTCGCAATCACCACACGCATGGTTTGTGTACGTAAACGGTGCTATCTGTTCTGTGAGATAATGTATATCTAGTACACCATCTATAATTTTAAATTTAATTTTTATTAATTGCTACAAAATAAATAAATGAAAATTAAATGTAAAGATAAATATTTTGTTCCAGGGAGTTCATGATGATCGTCTGAACCGGCGAGTGGACGCCATGCTGGAGGCAGGTCTGCTGGAGGAACTGCTTGACTTCCACCAGAGACACAACAAGCACAGGATGCAGGAGGGCATGTCAGTACCCTGCTCCATCACACTGTCACACTATCATCACACTGTTACACTTTACACTCTTCACTTCTTCACACTATCACACTACATTTCACACTGTTACACTATCATCACACTGTTACACTATCATCACACTGTCACACTTACACTCTTCACTTCTTCACACTTTCACACTATATTTCACGAACCATCCCCGTAATACTACCCTACCAGCCTGACCTCACAGGTTTTGACAGAAGAATGAAAAAAACTGTTTATTTGACAGCACACGTACACAAAAAACACAGAGTAAAAATAGACTGATACATAAAAACACAAACATGCAAAACAAAAAACAGATAAAAAAAACACAGTTGTTCTAGCAAGAATGTTAATCGACATTTGCAAGGTCCGACTCGCACTTGACTGGGTACTTTATTAAAACAACAGATAGCAAAAAATAGCGAAAACAAAATGGCGGGAACGGGCATCGTCCGTACCGCGGCATCTGTTCACATCTGCCGTTCTGTCTATGGCAAACAAGCCTGCTTCACTACAAATAAGAGTACCTAGTAGAGTTCTTTGTGATAGAGCTCGTCCGGGGAAGGACTACCACCTTACCTATTTCTGCCGCCAAGCAGTTATGCTCGCATTGCGGCGACACGACACGTCGGCTACGAACCTTTACAGTCAAAAAACTGGTGGAGTAAGAGCACTTATTGTCTTGTCTTAGTTTATTTGATGAACAAAGGGGTAGATAGTAGTAGTACTGTGTAGAGTGGAAGTTCTTTGCGCGGAACTATTATTAGGTCTGTGGTGCGGTCTATGGTGTTGTGTTACATGCGTGTCTCTAGTACGTAAATACCATGGTTTGGTCCTTACTTAATTATTTTTTAAATTGATCTCAAATGCCGGCCGTACCAAAAAAACAATTTATTCGTTGAGTCAACGTAGTATTTTCTATTGTAATTGTTAATTTTACCAATTTAGCCTTTTCACTGTCAGGTCTAATTCAATTAAGTACCATTAAGAGGGAGTACTCGCTAATTACAATTAGTTTTATATACACGTAAGTATCCAAGAAAACGACTTGAGCTAGAATTAAACATTGATACTCGGATGCTCTACCAGTTGAGCCATTGAGTCATGTCTTGTTTGTTCCAAATAATAATTGAGATTTTAACGTTATCATGTAATTTAAAACATCTTGTGCATTTACAATTTTTTTTTTCTCGAAACAGTTCAGGCCATTTTCAACCCCCTTTAACTTCATTGTGGATGAATCTATTTATTTAAAACATAAAAGATTTTAAATATACCGACATGGTATCACATGGATGGTAAGAGTAGTAGAGTTCTTTGTGATAGAGCTCGTCCGGGGAAGGACTACCACCATACCTATTTCTGCCGCCAAGCAGTAATGCTCGCATTGCTGTGTTCCAGTTCGAAGGGTATGGTTTCCGGTGAAATTACAGGCACATGAGACTAACCATCTAACGTCTCAGGGTGGTAACACGCAAGTGATATCTATGATGTTGCATGCGTACATAGGCTACGGTAACTGCTGACCATCAAGTGGTTCTTTTTTATAAGATATGTTTTTGATGGCATTACATCTTTCTCAATGTCTTTGGTTTACATGTCATATTGTACCTACTTTTGTATATTTTCGGGCTTATTCTGAAGCCGTGCAGGCCTAATTGTGCTCGGCACTTGTGTTGTCACTCTTCTACTAGCAGTCCGTCCCAGCTTCGAACAGGTGCAATGAAACCGCACCCGTGCGAAGCCGGGGTGGGTCGCTAGTAATAAATATAGCCTATGTTACTTTGGGATAATGTAGCATTCTACGGGTGAAATAATTTTTGAAATCAGACCATTAGACATTGAGTTTTTTCGTAACAAACAATAATACAAAAATAGATAAAGAGAGAAGATTCTCTCTTTATAATATCAGTATTGATTTCACATAGGAAAGGCGCTGACAGATTTCGTATGTTATGGTTATAATCAATAATTTATAGTTTTAATTGCAAATAGAAACAAATGATGCTAAAATGGAAAAAATTAAATGTGTTTCCACCTTCAGCACTTTTCTCCTAAGTGAAATACTGTGAAATATATCATAGTTTTTTTTTTATACAACTAAAGTGGCAACAAAGCGTGCGGCCCACAAGATGGTAAGTGGTTACCGCAGCCTATGAATGCTTGCAATTAAGGAATCACTCACGGGTTGCCATGCCACCCTGAGACGTATAGATCTAAAGCCTCATGTGCCTGTAATTTCACCGGAAACCATACCCTTCGAACCGGAACACAGCAATGCAAATATATTTCTGCTTGACGGCAGAAATAGTGAGCGTTTACAGTTCACCTCCAAGCCCAGCCGATACTAGGAACTGGAGGATTTACGGGGATTTGGGGGTGATGTGATTCTCTTAGCTCACCTGGGCTAAGGATGTGTTTTCCCAGATGATTGCTAATAATACTGAAAGTATCAAGAAGTTTTAATGGTATTAATGCGTAAGCGCAGCGCAGAAGCCCGTAAACCGCAGTTCGTCTCATCTGAGACAACGCTACATCAGTAAGTAAGTTCGTATAAGTCAGTGGCCAACTCTGGTGACAGAGTATTTAGGCCGTTCGAAGGCCGTTGTCTAACAACTTTGATTGCTTAACGTGCTCTCTGAAGCACGGGAGTTGAAATTGCCACTAGCTATCACTCATCCAAATGGTGACCGCGGAACAGTGCATAACTTCGTTGATCTGTTATGAATAACTTAGCCAGCTACGTCACAGCGCTCCAGTTAACAGTAATGTAGACAGTTTTTTATATTTAAATTAGGTAGGTAAATAAAAAAAAGCAAAATCTAGGATGTGGGACCGGTAGTTACAAATACAAGTAGGTATAGTTCGCACAACGGATCTAGGCTTCCGTGAAGTTAGCCGTTTGTGATGCGCAAAGACAATTTAGTTTGAAAAAGCTACATTGCGCATCGAAACGGCTAATTTCACTTCGGCCGAGATCCGTTGTGAGACCTATACCTACTTACAAATCTTTTATTGCACATAAGTTGCTAAATAGGTATTTTATAATAGTAGGTAGTTTCAAACATAAACCCTGTTATGGCACAGCAGTATTGCATTAGGAGGCAATTTCAACTAAGCGCTTCCGTGCTTCGGAAGCCCGTTAAGCTGTCGGTCCCTACTTTTTCAAAGTTGTTGAGCAGAGACGGAGGCCTTCGGGTGGCCTATTAACTCTGTTACTACAGTTAACCACTGACTCATACGTACTTACTTATTAAAATGCTTGTAAAAAGTACCAGGAGATCAGATTTACCAGGAAATATCTACCGCAGAATGAATGCTTAGATTGGATTGCTAGACAAAAAGAGTTCTTCTAGGGTCGACAACCGAAGTTTTTGTCCGCTTAAATGTTAGACTAAAAACGAATGCTTCTATGGCTGGATAGTGAATGGTCATTGGCCATTGAAACCTTGTCTGACCATCGGTGATGTCATAGTAACACTAGTTAGAAAGAAATAAATAAATAAAGAAAGTATTTGATAGTTTTAGGAGAGCGTATCACGAAAAAGTCGAAAAACTCGTTATTCGTCGACTAACGTAAACGTATCGTCCAGCTGGCAATTTGTATGGGATTTTTGTAGTTCATTATACGCACTAAACAATTGTTACACACACCTTGTTCCAACTATGTACCTAACAACCGTGGAGTGGAGCACTGGTGACCTGTTATACAGGCGTACAACCTAATTCAGGCACCAGTCTCTCACAAATTTAATGATATTAATTTTATATTAATTAAAGTACAAATACTCAGGACTAGCACATAAGAAACTTATTTGTGAGAAGAAAATAAACATTTTATTATTTATTAATAAAAAAAAAAAAACAGGCGCTGTATAATATCCCATACAAAATGACAGCTGCTCTGGTGAGCTGGTAACGTTTACGATTGACAAATGAGTTTTTCGTGATTGGCCCTCTGGTGGACATATTCACACTGCGCCTTCTAGCCCCAAAACTAAGCAAAGTTTGTAAGTAAGTTCGTATGAGTATTACTCTGTGTATGAGTCAGTGGCCAACACTGGTGACAGAGTTTCTAGGCCGCCCGAATGCCTTTGTCATGGCCTAACAACTTTGAAAAAGCCGGGACCGACTGCTTAATCAGAAAGCCAATTCTAATTAAAATGAGAGCCAGGTTAGAATAAATATTAGTTAAAAAAAAAACTATTATATTCTATTCTATTCTACTCTAATAATAAAAAAAAATCTATTCTATTCTATTCTATTCTAACACATTCAAGTGTAACATATTTTTTTTTGTAAATACCTAGAAACACCCAGATGCGAATCAATTATTTGCAGATCATGCAAAAGTTCCGCAGCGGAATCGAACCTACAACCTCTCGCTTTTTAACTGAGCTCTCGGCCACCGCGCTACTGTAGTCGTCAAATACTTATTTATATCATTTTTTTTCAAATATTAGAACCTTCATACAGATTTTAAAGGCCTAAGAAAACACTGTTCTAAGCAATAATGCTATTGACACGCTCCCTAAACACATTTAGGGCAGGTGTTGGTAACCCCATTTCTTTATGAGTGAAAGTTGACACTGACACCAACACCTTGGTTTCACGCCCAAATTCACTCCACTACCACTAGCGAGCATGGGACATGTCAACATGTGGTATTTAACTACCGGGTAATAATAATTGAACACCTTTGTAAAACACTTGTTACATAAAGATTTTAGAATTGTACAATGATACTATAATACAACACCTAGACTTTAATATTTGCAGATTGTGCAAATATATTTTGTTCTCAGTCGACAAAACTCGCACCTTTCGCGACTTAGTCAAGAATTACAATTTCATACTCAAAGACAATATTTTCCTCTGAGCTTCCAAATGGTAAAGCAAATCATTGTAAGTAGTAGACCTTACCTAGGAATACACACACACAGAACATCTAGTATAATTCGAAAAAAAGGTTTCGAAAGGTCTAAAACTAAGTCAACAAATCATCAACAACTTTTAAACCATGTTGTTACCCAGAAGTATATGCCATACATAATAAAGTAGCGTATGTATGCATTAGGCATTGATGCCATTAACATTATTTTGCAGTCCACCCGACTACACCAAAGGCGTCTTCCAAACGCTCGGCTTCAAAGAGTTCCACGACTATCTGATGCTGAACCCTGAAGAACGGAACACGGAAGAAGGCAAGAAGCTTCTAGAAGACAGCATCGAGAATATGAAGATGGGCACGCGACGATACGCGAGGCGGCAGAACAAGATGATCAAGGGGCGGTTCTTAGAGCATCCTACTAGAGAAGTAATTCAACTCATGACCAGCTTTTGATTTACTGATATACTCCCACACAAAGACATTGAGAATCATATTTTGTCTGAGCTCCCACCATGTAGAACTCAGCCGAGTTTGTTGCCAGATTCTTCTGGGCTGGGGCGCTGAATAAAACTTTTTTTATTTTGCTAGATGCAGTTTGGTTGATGTCATTAAAAAATAAAATTGCGGTCTGATCAAATTAATTGTTACTTATTATAATAGGAGTTACGTTAGTGTATACGTATACCTACCTACATAGGAAGGTATTGAATTTAATCTATGTGTTCTAATGCCGTTTTGAATAACTAGGTACCTTATTTCCCTTCTAATACTGTAGTCAGGTACCTCATTATGTTCTAGCTAGGTAAATAAGTGAGTTAACCCTATTGTTTAATTCATTAGATATTCATAGATTTTGTGGGAACTTAGAAATACTTAGGTACCTAGGAAATCTACTGGATAATAATGGGTATCACCTAATTTAATCAAAACGTGCTCTGCACACCACGACGCTCGACAGAGACCAATAATTTATGTAGTAGGTAGGTAGGTCGTAAGTCTAATAAGTATAAGCACCCTTCAGTTTTGGTAAGATTCCAAGATCAAAGCTAAGCTCTGTTAGTAGGTTAAGTAGCCGAGGGTTATTTTGATTATGACCCTTTATCTTTTCCCGTTTACGACAAAACTAAATTGTAACAGTGACACCTAGCGGCGAGTAGTGAAACTACAACTAAATTTTGATTATTACTTTCTAGAGTAAAAACCCTAATGTTTTTTCGTCGTAGGTTCTAGTTTTGATAAAGCCAAAGTTAACTAAAGCGACATCTAGTGTATCATCCTAATAAGTTTTTGGGTTGGTTTATGGGTAAGACAGTAATAGCTGGGTTTTAAATTTTCAGGTTCCACCAATTTACGAGTTGGATACGACGGATGTTTCGAAATGGCACGAAAACGTGGAAAACAAGGCCATACACATTATTGAAAGCTATATAAAAGGCACTAGTTGTAATTTTGAACCATTAAAAACAAATGTGCCTGAGGAAAAGAAGAATGCTGATGGTAATTCTTATAACTACTGTGAAGTCTGCGAAAGAATATTCTTAGGAGATAACATTTATGCCATACATTTGAAGTCACATAGACACATGAAAGTTTTGAAGGTGAAGAGGAAACTTGAAAAACAATTTACTAAGAAGACCCTAAAGAGTGAAGAAATACAAAACAAATAAAGAAGCTTCCAATTTATTTGTAACATTAGCCTGTTTTTTTTTAAATTAAAACAATTATCAATTGAAAATTATCATTTAATTACTACAAAATTAATATTTACAAACAAAACTATAGATAATTCTCCTCTAAAGCATCAGCATTTACTTTCCCATTTTCATTTTCAATTACTTTTTTATTTTTTGGTGCCCTATAATCATAGTTCTCAAATTCAGGATACTTCTTAATAATTTCACTGTATGCTTCGCATATTCTAGCAAATTCCATGTTTGCTATCTGGAATGGTCTTGTAACAGGATCCATGTCAGCCATCTGGTACATTTTTAATGCCATTTCCTCTCTGGCTTCTTCAGGGAATAATGTTTGAGCCCCTCTGATAGAGTACTTCTGTCTCATGGAGAATATTTGCCGTACCACTTTCTCCACCATTTTGAATGGTTGTTTTATCAATGGATATTTCAGTGGTGTAAGAGTAACAACTCCGACATCAACATCAGGCTTTGGTAAGAATGCGGAACCTGATATATCAAACTTGTAGTTCACATTGCACCAGTTCTGGCACATTACAGATAGTCTACATCTTTGACGATTCAATATTCTGGCTGCCATTCTTTCGGCTACTTCTTTTTGGAAAGTTAGAGTCATTCTTGTACGCCCGTAAGCCCAGGGTCCTTCTTGTTTGGACATCATTTCTAGCCAACGTATAATTAGTATTGTGGATACACTGAAGGGCAAGTTTCCTATAAGATTTATTGGTGGTGGCGGCTCAGTCCAGTCTCTCTTGGTATCAGCTGGTATAAACTGTGTTAGGTCAGTTTTCAGTATGTCTCCAGTGATGATGTCCATTTGAACATTATCTTTACAAGCATCAGCGATGAGTTCTAATGTAGGGATAAAGCGGGGATCTTTTTCAATGAGTATGACCTTTCTTGGTGCTTGATGTATGATAGAGCGCGTGATCCCTCCAGGACCAGGGCCCACTTCACAGATGACGTTGCCGGTGATGTTGCCTGCAGCACGCACTATCTTGTCTATCAGTCGGGGCTCCATGAGAAAGTTTTGAGATAGCTCCCTAAGTGCGCGGAGCTTGTATAGTCTGATGACATCCTTGATGCTTGGTAGAGGAGGCAACCTAACATTGAGAGCTTTTTTAGCCGCTGCCATTACTGCTGAACTTTTGCTGGTTCGTTGAAGTCGTCGAGGAACGTCTCCTGTTTCACTGCAAATATGGAGTATGCGTAAACTCCCAAAACTCCAAGACCAATGGACAAACCAGTGATTCTGTTTTTCTTAGCGATCAACTGTAACTTTTTCACGCGCTCGCGATTCTTCTCCTCGATCAATCGCATATACGCTATCTCTGCCTCCTTTAGCACCGGATCTTTTTTTGTGCCGGTGATTTTCGGCTTTAAATCCGAATCTCCCATTACGCACAAGTTATTTTTTACTAAAATATTTTTGTAACAGTAACCTATCCACAGCACAGCACAGACAGCTTACTCTTTGTCTTTGACAGACAGACAGTCAGTCAAACAGACTAAGTTACAAGTCTATACGTACGTAACGTAGTGGCTAGTGCTTGCTTAGATTATCTTGGTCAGACACACAATTTACTCTGTGGTCATCAGACAACAACAAACAACCCACCCACAAAGTACATTTGAACAACCAAACCACAGACAACGTACTCACAGATAAACTACCTTTTTATTTTTATGTTAATTGTGTGGCGTTAAATAAATATTTTTCTATTCTATTCTATTCTAAAACAGACAGAACTCAGATTATAGACAAACAATGAAACTAATAAATAATATGTCCATTCAGAACTACAGATAGCCTATCCTTCTGATTGCTTCTGCTTCTAGACGGCAGTACAAAAATAATTCCATCCATCCATGCTGGACAGTGCAGCCTAGCTTAATTTCTAGAACGAACGAATGACAATAGACAAATTATTTGAGGCATTGACAAACCACAGATGTCTCGTGTTTCCGCAGACAACTTTCGCTCGCTTCATAGACAAAGATACGTTTAGTCTCCTATTTTTATTTCTAAATAATATTCTTGTCACTTTTACAGATATTTTTTCATTTAAAAATTCTAAATTGATTTATTATATTATTAAGTATTTATATCGTTTAGATCAACACAGAAAAATACGTTTGTAAATAAACAACAGCTGATTTTCACAGAACGGCGAAAAGCCAACATTTCGCTTTCGCTCAAAGACTAGTTCTTTCTCCTTCACACTTGTAGCTTTTTTCCTTAGCCGAGTGGCAACTTCGCAAATAGGCACGAAAATATTTTTTGTCTGTCAAACAAATTGTCAATTCTCGTCCCGCACCCGAAGCGGCTGTTCGTTGCGTAAATTTTTGCGCACCACTCTCGAACTTTGTTGTGTTTTTGTGTTAAAAAAATGCCATTTATTTCGAAAGATTGGCGTTCTCCTGGTGAAGAGTGGGTCAAAACTCAAGAGGGCTGGGAAAAGAAGAAGGTTTTGGAATGCACGTCACAGCGGTAAGTTGCATTGCATTGCAAAATAAACACGATCCTTTGTTCGTTTGTAACGCTTCGGACTATTTACTACCTACAATGATTACTAAACTGCTAACTTCAAAAGCTTGTTTTTATGTTTATTTTTGTGATTGAAGTGTGTCTTGTGTTTCTATTACAGATATCCCGCTTTATCTAACTTTAATAACTCAGATGATCGCCATCAAAAGTCGTGGTAAGTGCTTTTCTGTCTTGTTATTAGGAATCAGCTGTTCCTGTTTTGACTACGCAGCTGTATTGATTTTCTGTGTTGCGTTACTCTGTAGTTGCGTAAACTGGCTTCTTTACCATAGCAGAGACGAGTTCATTTCGACGTAGGTACCTACCTACCTAGACCCTTTGTTGCCTATACCTAGGTAGTTAAGCTAGGTATCCAATCGTTAAATCGTTTATCTGGATTAGTTAGATAGGTACCTACCAAAATAATGTACGTACATAATACATTATGTGCTAGGTAGGTACCTACCTACCTGGATGCCTTGGTAAAATAAGAAAGATGATTCCATCCAAGGTTTTTACTTCCTTGCCTTTCAATAATTATCACATTAGAATCTTATGTAATTGAAAGGCAAGGAATGTAATGATTAGATACTTAGGTACCTACCTACCTAATACCGCATGGTGTTTTCGTGCCTCGTAGAGCATGTTAAATTGTCACCATAGTGTTGCATCAATCAAACTGCTACTACGGTAGGTATACCTATAATAATTTTAGATTGAGTGATTTTTTTTGCCAAAGCTACCTAGGTAGGTACTTAAACTTTCAAAGCTCTAGGCCCAATAGTTCCAAAGATAGGTAGAATCGTCATGTAGCTACGTAGGTTAGGTACCTACCTACCTATAAATCTGTTCTGTGGTGTAGCTCTACTAGGTAGGTACCTACCTACGTGATCCCTACACCGTGTAGGTTAGGTAGTAGGTACATAACCTACCTAGTGTACTGCCCGTGCCGTCGGATCTCGGCCATCGTGAAATTAGCCGTTTGTGATGCGCAAAGACAATTTAGATCAAAAAAGTTCCATTGCGCATCTTAACGGCTAACTACAAAAACGTTCGAGATCCGCCGGCAATAATAACTAACTAAAAACCGAGAAATAAACTTAAGGCCCTTGGAAACGACAACAAACCTTCTTTCACCCTCATCGAGTAAGTGACAAGTAGGCTAATTGCCGGCTAACCAATTTGTGCCTGTCAGTCACCGTTCGCGCAACAGTTTATATTGGCTAAGCTGGCAGCTAGCCTACTTGGCACTTACTCCAAAATCATGAAAAATGCCCAAATCTCTTCTAAATTAAAAGGGTTCCCGTTCTTACGTGTAGAGATCTGAGGATACCACCAGGTTTTCAGTTATGAGCTAATTTATTTCTTTACTTATAGGTAACTACTTAATTACCTTGCAAGCCAACCGCTTTAACCAACCGTTTACAACATAAATTATTCCCAATTCTGGTGGTACCAGTTCTATCAGGTAAAATTTAACAATTGATAGTTCGGCTCCAGTTACCATACCACACTGCACTAGGAACTTTTTGAAGTACTTTTAAACGTAACGAAAATCAGGATTCGTATCTTACCAGTAGGATTTTTTAGCGTTCGTCGGTTGTTACCACCGTTTTGCCAGTTATTCTGCCTCAAGCAGTAGTGTGCAAGCATCTTTTAGGTTTGAAGGGCACTGCAGCTAGTGATATTACTGAGCGAATAAGTATTATATCTCCTAGAACCTAGAACTATGCAACAGGCCCCAGGTCGGCGCGACGATTAGAAAGTGTACGTGGACGATTATCGCACTTCATACCTACCAGGAGTCATTATGTGTTTCTCAAAGACCCGTACAATTTCTATTTATATGTTTGACAACGTTTGTTGATTCGGGATAGTATAGTAATTGGGTTGTAGCATCGGTTGTTTGAGTTGTAATAATTTAGGGAATATACAATTACCTACCCTTAATATCAAAGCACTTCTTCCGCTGCAAGTACTTCTAATTTTAAAAGTACGTGCCACTGGACCAATGATATTAGAGCGGTTGCAGGAAGTCGGTTGATGGTCTTTGGGGAGGCCTATGTCCAGCAGTCGTCGTTTGGCTGTTAAGATGATGATTATTTAGAATCTAAAAAAAACTGAAAATTGGTTAATAGTGATTTACTTTCCACAAATGCAGACAATAACGATCTAGATAACTTCAGTTTGGTCGATAGATAGAACATATAAATAGCTATAACCATTCAAAATGAATGGCTTTAACTAATAAATATAGCAGTTATTTAGCAGATAGCGGCAATAATAATACTATTATAAGTTATTAGTTCAAACAAATAGATAATCGGTATTTAATCGATCATTGCGCGAATCGAGGAATAACTTGTATTACACACGTGAATCGAGTTCGTGGGCTTGGTGGTAAACAGAAATGACTAATGCAGCACGGGTGAACAAACTCTCAAACTGCATCGGGAAATGGAACACACGCTTCTCATTCTATTATTGCCAAAGTGATGAAAACGTGAGCATGAATTTTAGGATTAATTTGCTTTGTAGGTATGTAGGTATATGAATTTTAAAACGGGGGTACATACTAGAATCTTTAAATACTTAGATATAATATGATATATAAATTTATTTGAAGAGTAGAGTACAATATAGTAGAGTCTATTTTCATTTTATTTTTATATATTATTTCACAGGAAAACATACCTATGTATTAGTAAAAGATGAAGGTAGGGGATTACCTTTCTTTAATTGACCGACTACTATTAATAGGTTAATGTTTGTTAGGTAGGTACCTAATAGTTCTCTGTTAGTCGACTGTTCTCGGCTGACATGAAATTAGCCGTTTGTGATGCGCAAAAACAATTTTGTTCGAAAAAGCTCCATTGCGCATTGAAACAGCTAACTTCACGTCTGCCGAGTTATACAACTTTGCGCAACTTATTTTCGGGAACGGAAATGTTTGCGTACCTACCTAATCTATTATTTCGCGTATTTCTAGATATTTTATTGATTTGCCTAAATTCTAATATAGTGGACGCATACATCTACATAGGTAGTTCCTATTTTATTTCTTTTTCTTGGCCAATGGACTCGACTCTCAAACTGCGGCAAAAACAAAAAAATACCTTTGTCTTGCTGTTACATCATTCAATTTTAGTTGTTGTTTGGGAAGCCACTGGCTCCCGAAACACAGTTTTTCACAATCTCTACTAGCCTTGGCTTGGCTACATTAGGAGTTATAATAATTTGAAGTAGGTATAGTTCGCACAGCGGATCTAGGCTTCCGTGAAGTTAGCCGTTTGTGATGCGCAAAGACAATTTCGTTTGAAAAAGCTCCATTGCGCATCGAAACGGCTAATTTCACTACGGCCGAGATCCAGGTAACAAAACTTGTGTTCATTTATGTTTTGTGATTTTGTATACTTACTTACTTATCGAATTTCAGAAGCAAATCGTTTGTTTAAAAAGATTTGAAGAAAACCAGGTTATGTGTGTTTTAGGTTCATAATCAAGTAAAAAATACTGAGTCACTGATTCACATTCACATCACAGACAGGTCAAGAAACTCATATAGACAATCAACTGTTTCGTATTATCTGAATTGGTATTGCTCCGATTATTTAATCTGGGTCGATGGGTGATCAAAGATTTTTAATCTAAAGTGTAAAGGGTTTATGGAGCTCCTTGAATGGTAGACAATGTTTTTGTTTTCATTTTTTCAGCTTGCGGTTTGAATACTGAACTCTCAGTTCTTCTCTTCTTCTTTGGGTCCATTTCAGATTATGTTTTACCAAAGAGCTGCTTATTTTCTCTGAGGTTTTTACTCATTGTTCTGATTTCCGATAAGTAGTTTATAACATGATTATTAGCGTGTATGAAATATGGGCGGCCTAGAAACTCTGTCACCAGAGTTGGGACTCATACGAACTTACTTTTAGCGTGTATCAGATTCGATGTTCATGCTCATGGCGTTACCAGATCAAGTCTAGCGGGTTAGAATCCCGTCTGTTTCGAAATATTTAGATCGCATCGAGAATTCTGGATTTTATTTTACATAGTAGTTAACAAAAGTTAAAAATACTTTTCAATTTTGACTAGTTGATTAAGAATAAGTACTTATAAGCTTCTTTATTCCCATTAGAACACTACTTGTCGCTTTTTCAACTTCTCTGTCTTGTAAACAAGTAGGTGGTACCTATCAGAAGGTTGTTCTCCAGTCTTCCAGAAGGTCTCATCTAATGCATTCGCAAAGCCTTGTGTGTTCTGCGCTGAATCAGGTCAAGGCTCTGCGGAAGTTGTGTGCTCTACAGATAAAACAAACGAGGCTATACTGAAATGTTTGCTTTTGTGTATTGTGCTCTATTATTCCTCCATTAAAATTTTAAATCTACTGGTTAGTTTTTGTCTATTGCGTTTTTAAGATTCATGCGTTATGATGGATGGTTCTATGATTATTGAAATGTTCATATTTATACACCGAGCTACTATCTTTAATGTATTCATCCCTATGTTCCGGTTTGAAGTACACTACCGGTGAAATTACATGCACGTGATATTTACATGTGTTACATGACATGTGTCTGTTGTGCATTTTATAAATACAGCAGTATATGTATTGGGTATAGTTTCAGTTTTATACAGTTATAGGTTTTGTCACAATGCATAGTACGATATTACACTATAGTTAAGGTATACACCATATTAATCTTGCACGAATCTGGGGGTAATATAAGGTGATATAGGTAAGTAAAGTAGGTAAATTAAGATTTTATTAAAATTCGTGTCTAAAGTGGTTTATGGTTGTCGATAGCGCCCGTGTTTTCTGTCCTTTGTAATATCTACCCTTTGTCACCTTTTTTGCCACAACAATGCGAGCATTCACCTTTCGGTTATCTTAGCGCCATTTGCCAAAAATATGCCCTTTGACAATAGTTTATCAGCAGATCAGGCATCATCTTATCTCAATAGACCGCACCCTGAGACTTCGATCAAGTAAAGTGGGGACGTTCATTGTAAAGGTCCCGGGAATTCGTAACCTTTAAGATGCCCTTTTGGGTATAGCAAACATTTCATTGGATTATACTTCTTAGGTAAATAAATTAATGTAAGTTGAAATTGAGTTCACGTCGTTCCCAGTGCTTAATATTTCACTAGCTGTTGCCCGTAACTTCGTTCGAGTGGAGCTCGGGAACCCCTATGTTATATCTTTATCTATCATTATCTATCTATGTTTCAAATTTCCGCCAAATCGGCTTAGTGGTTGTCGAGTTATACTATAGGAACAAGCATCGATCTATTTAATTTTGAAATAATCGATGCAATCCTCTAAATCTACTATTACGAGCAAACCAGAGGTTGAAACTTATCAAATTTTCACATTCAAAGCAAAATGAAAGAATTCATTAATGGACATCAGTTTTGAAGATCAAATGTGGATGAGATAGATATTCATAAAAACCTCTTCATCACTTTTATACAATAGGTAACAAAGTACGTTTATTCGTCGAAAATATTGAATGTGAAAATTCAGAGCTTGGCAAGAGCCGGGGGCGTAAAAACTTTGTATTCCATTAAAGTATGATTATGATGAATTATTGCGGCAAATCTCATTAATAACCTCATCATCTGAGATATTAAGATTTATTCTACTACGGATAAGTCGTTAATAATAGAGATAATGAGCGAGAAACAATACCTAGCCTCTACACGGATTAATTCTCGTGGTATGAAGATAAAAGACAATCAGAGTTCGTTAATTGATTAACAGCCTCATTAGCTTTGTTTTAAACAAGAGAGATAAGAAGAGGTAAGAGAAGACCCAATGATAAACCATCATTAGTTACATCAGCAAATATCAGATATTATAAAGTAGGCAATTCGCTCGCAACGAAGCATCATTACTAGAAAAAGAATTTAAAATAAGAACGATTAATGAACAATGTCCGTTCTGCGGTAACCAATCAATATATCCTGCCAGCCGAAAGGCGACCGTGACCTAAATGCACAGACATAATGTTAGATAATATTACTTACACACATCCTTCTATAACGTTGCTTCTTTGCTGAAGAATCCTATGTTGCATTTTGTCTGCTATTTGTCGACATCAGTTCTTGTCAGTGAGCCCGATCAAGGCTCTTCTTTTAAGAGTAGTAGGGTTCTTGTGATAGAGCTCGTCCGGGGAAGGACTACCACCATACCTATTTCTGCCGCCAAGCAGTAATGCTCGCATTGCTGTGTTCCGGTTCGAAGGGTATGGTTTCCGGTGAAATTACAGGCACATGAGACTTTCCATCTTACGTCTAATGGTGTAACACGCAAGTGATATCTATGATTATGATTGCATGCGTACATAGGCTACGGTAACCGCTGACCATCAAGTGGGCCGTACGCTTGGTTGCCACTCTAGTGGTATAAAAAAAAGATCATGCCTGATAGTGATCCACACTATCTTCTAGGTGTGCCAATACTTCGTCGATAAACGGTTTAGAGGCTTCTACATCGTCGCATTATGGCGCGTGTTCAAAAATATGACTTGAAGCTGTTTTTTTCGAAAAATGCCCGAAGACTTCAAGCTTTTTATGCTTTCATGCTAAGCTATTGATGATTCTCGAGTTTTATTATGGCCATACAAGGTTCTGTTCGAAACTTCGCTCGCGTGGTACCTAAATTAAAAATAGCCTCTAAGCTATTCCAGGTCCAAAACTGTTACTATTTCAAGGTTCATTTAAATATCTTCAGCCGTTAGCTGGAAAGGGTACAAGGGATTGGGCAACGTAGGTATAAGTACAAGACATCATTTCAATCACAAATATAGGTATAGGTACTTTTTTGCAACCGAATTGATTGAAAACATGAAAAAAAACAGTTATATTACAATTCTTAGCGGAAACAACTTCTTCAAGATCCCATTACCAATCAACTCACTATGGTAATACAGCAAAATTGAATTGTAATCTGATTGCATGAATTTGTATGAGAAGCGTGACCAACTTAGTTTTGCTTTACTGCGTTTGAAGTGCCTTCATCTTTCACATAATGAACTTTATGTGGTTGTGTTATAATTTAAATTGCGATGTGCGATGCTGCTTTGATTGGTTTAGTTTAGTTAGAGAGTGAAAGTTCCTCAGGTCGTTCCCGAGCGCTGCTTATTTTTATCTGCGGAAGTTTTAAAATAGTAATGTAAGTTATGGTTCTTTATTAGACATGAATCTTATGTCTTAAAGTTATTTCATACTAGCTGTCGCCTGCGACTTCGTTCGCGTGGAACTCGAGAACCGTACTTTTTTCCGGAATAAAAATATAATATTATATAATATAATAGCCTATGTCTTATTCGCGGTCGTTATCTATCTATGTTTTAAATTTCATCCAAATCGGTTGAGTGATTGTCGAGTTATAAGAGTAACAAACATCCAAACTTTCGCATTTATAATATTGGTGTGATTCATGTTCCCATGTATCTATATTTATGACTAGCAGTCTGTCCCAGCTTTGCGTGGGTGCAATTAAACCGCACCCGTGCGAAGCCGGGGCGAGTCGCTAGTAATAAATATAACCTATGTTACTCAGGGATAATGTAGCATTCTAATGGTAAAAGGATTTTTTAAATCAGATTAGTAGTTTTTGAGTTTATTCGTAAAAAACAAAAAACCAAACTTCTCTCTTTATAATATTACGATTACGATTAGCCTGTTGTGTCCCACTGCTGGGCAAAGGCCTCCCCTTGATTTCTCCAGTCATCTCGGTTTTGAGCCAGTTGGACCCAAGCTCTATTAAAGTGGTCGATATCGTCTCGCCATCTCTTTTTGGGTCTGCCACGTCTTTAAAATATTAGTTTAGATTAATTTTAGAATACGTCAGAACATAGGTACATACATAGGTAATACAAGATTTTATTTTTTATTTTCATATACCTAGTCATATTTTTGAATAGCAGGCTATGTATCAAGTAGTTGTTCTATTCATCTTAGTATTATAGTTTTTTTTTATTTTTTTTATACAACTGAAGTGGCAACCAAGCGTACGGCCCACAAGATGGTAAACGGTTACCGCAGCCTATGGACGCTTGCAATACCAGAGGTATCACTCGCGGCTTGCCACCTTGAGGCTAAGATCGAAAGCCTCATGTGCCAGTAATTTCACCGGAAACCATACCCTTCACACCGGAACACAGCAATGCGAGCATTACTGCTTGGCGGCAGAAATAGGTATGGTGGTAGTCCTTCCCCGGACGAGCTCTATCACAGAGAACTCTACTACTCTTAAAATCTCTATTTCATTGCAATGTTTTGCGCAAGGAAGTCTAAGTCTACTTAGACTTCCTTGGTTTTGCGCAATTAATTACTAGGTACGCGAAATTTGAAACAGCTAAGTATTGTAATCATTACCATCTCTAGTTGAAATCCATTGTTTTAAAACAACAGTTTTTATTGTGAGACACTGATGAATTTGATAACTATACCATTACTTAATATCCTGGTTACGTGGTCACGTCTTGAGCATTTATTATTTTAGACAGATCTCACTATAAATTATTAATATCAGTATTTTCTTTTAAAAGCAAACTAAGCAAGACCTTTTTCTTTTTGAAAGTTACCTACCTCTGTGATTTTTAAATTCCTTTTAATCTAGCTAGACCTTAGTTTAGCTTCAGAGTAACTCTGACCTTTTCAAAATTTCTATTAAATTAAAAAGTAAGCTAGGTATCTAGTACTAGTTTATTCATTACTCTTAAGTAAATTTGAAAAGGTCTGAGTTACTCTCAAGATTATATGTTAAAAGATTATGAAACCTTATAAAATGCTTTCACAACCAAAAACCTTAACACATTCAATCAACGTCAGAAAACACGCTTTATTTCCTCAAATATTTCAGTAATGGCTATCGACAATCCGGAAGACATTAGAAACAATTTATTAAACACGTCAAGCGACATTTGAATAAAATGTCGATTTAAAGTACGCTTTTAAGTTCTAAAATAGGATGCAGTCAGATTTCGTCTAAAAGTGTTGCACGCACAAGGGGTGATTAAAGGTTGGTCGATGTCCGAGCATCCTTGGCACCCTGCCAGGGCATTTCTTGCCATGCTTGGCAGAAATGACTAATGCAGTTGTCTGTGCTCAAATAGACCTGAACTACTTTCATGAATTCAATTATTCTTGGACGAACTATCTTTCGATGTCTATTGAATTCGAAGTTTCTAAGAAACTTCAACTAATCTTCGAGTGGAAATGAAATGGTTACCGTTCAAGACTTTCTTTAGAAAATGGGACTGGTCTAATTTTATTGTCTTATTCCGAGCAATCAGATCAATTAAATATTGAATATGGATATTATAATCAACTTTATAAATTCACTCAAAGCCTCACTAAAAATCGTTTTCATGTCGCGGAGTTACAAAATAATTAGAATTTCACAAAAATATAATTCCATTTTACAGCAGTGAACGTCAGTAAACAATATTGCAATCAAAAATGTGTAACTCTTGTGACTAACAATTTTATTCTGTTCTCTTGTGTAACATCATGAAATGCACGAAGAATTCGCTTTGGTAATTGTTTAGCAAGTATTTTATTTTTGCTTAGTTTTAGTATTGAAGGCTCTTTCCCATTTTAGCTCAAAGTTGGCAAATCGTCAATTTTGCAAGTACTCTTTAGAAAAGCTTTATTCTGTGTAAGTACTCTCACGTAGTAATGACACTCGATTACCGCAATGTTTTTGCAGGGAAACGTTAGTTGATTGTGTTGTTGATGATATAAGTACCTACCTACATACTTAAGACTTTAAGAGTAGTAAAGTTCTCTGTGATAGAGCTCGTCCGGGGAAGGACTACCACCATACCTATTTCTGCTGCCAAGCAGTAATGCTCGCATTGCTGTGCTCCGGTGTGTTTCCGGTGAAATTACTGGCACATGAGGCTTTCGATCTTAGTCTCAAGGTGGCAATCCGCGAGTGATACCTCTGGTATTGCAAGCGTCCATAGGCTGCGGTAACCGCTTACCATCTTGTAGGCTATACGCTTGGTTGCCACTTCAGTTGTATAAAAATAAAAAAAACTAGCTATCTCTATCAAGAGAGAACATACAATTTGGAAGTGAAGAATTTTCTTCATAAATAGAAACAGTTTAGTATTGGTGTTTTTCTACTATTGATGTAGATTACGACAACTTTCTGTCACAAATAAAACAGTTGCAGCAATCCACAGTATTTGGAGCAATCTAAAAATAATACGGCAAAATTGAATCGGTTTATGAGCACCATTCACGGAAGAGCTGCGTATCCTTCTATGCTTCAAGATAAAATTACAGTTTGGAGTCCAGCGTATACTGGTGACATGCTTGGTACAGTGCGATTCCGGGTCGGCGCGTGCACAACATGTCAGAGAACGGTCGCATGTAGCTAATGATGCATTTACTATGCTTGAAATGACTTGAATCACAGCGCTGCAAATTGCACCTAATAATTGCACTTTCATCCTAAGGTTAAGTATTTGGTCCCTCTGTATTTACACTTAGATCTTTTCAACGGTTTCCATCAATAGGTAGAGTTATATAAGAGGAAGTTATACGTATAGTTCATTGACAGGTTGCTGATTGAAATTGGATTTTAAAACCCAGCAGATAGATTCCGCATACGGGAAGTATAATATAGATTTATAGATTTATTTATTTAGTTCTTAGAGTAATTTGGTACAACAGTCTCTTATTACTATCAGTTTTATGTAAGTGATCAATGCAAATAGTTATGGTACTGTAGTGTTGAATAAGTACCTACCTACTTATTGTTGAGTCAGATTGTTGCTGTAATGTTGACTTAAGTACCTGACGTAGCTCTGTCCCCCACACTAGGTCTCTAAATGAGCCTGAATTGTAGGGTTACAGTGATTCGTTTCGGACTCTCATCACAATAAAAACATCAATTAACTTTTACTTATGAAAGACTGTAGACAGGTTTATATAGATGAAAAGATGATACTAATTATTATTTAAAGGGAAGACATCTTAATGTCTAACTTGTTCGTGCTCGGAATAAGGTTTTGTCAGGTTTCATTTTGTTTAACCATGCAGTATGAATTCAAGCATTGCACTAGGATACCGACATGTCAGATCAAGGCTGAATCAATAACCACAGTTGAACTTGCATCTATCCATTCAGCTTGTCGCGATGACCTGACAGCAAGGTTATAGATGATGGATTAGAATTAAACTTTTATTAATAAAACCTTGGAAAGGCCAGCAGTTTTCACAATTATTGAACATTTAGATAGCTAAATTTTCTGCGGAATCGATCTGCTGGGTTTTTACGAAACTTTAGTAATACTAATATCTGTTCTATGACGAAACTATGGCGACTACTACTACAACTGCCACATCGATTTAGAAGAAAATCAATGACTGCCAGCGTATCTCGACCGTCGCGAAGTTTGCTGCTTCGATTCACTTTGCGGTGACAAAGTGGTACCGGGATGAGACGACCAAAACGCAAACCTTCAGCACGATGGAGACATGACTATCTAACTCAAATTATGATGAACGTGGCAACTAGATAAATAAGGAAGAAAACTGAATTATCTACATAAAGAGTACACACTATACATGTATGACGTGGTTACCTGAAAACGACGCGTTGATAGTGAAATCCTTTTCAACTTTCTTGAATAGCGTACCTACCGCACATAATTGCGACTATTAGGTACGGCAGCGTACCTATAACGAGGTCTTTATATCGTTACAAATGCGGAAAAAAGTATTTTCTGCTTTCTTGCTGTTCATATTTTGCAGTTGCTGCTGCGCTTTTGCTCTGATGAAAGTGTTAATACTTCTTCTACACAAGTACTTCTTCTAGCATAGCTAAGTAGCGAGCGAAATCCTGTAAGCACAGTTACTGCCGTGCCATTCTTTTCTTGAAGTGATTTATTACTACGTTTGATTTATTATTATGTCCGACCTAGTCGAACGCTTTTCGTCCACATTTTTCTTAATACAATACAAACTTCTTCCCGCTGCGTCCTCTGGGAGGTGAATTTCAGGAGTTCCTTTCATAAATCACCCCTTCATTTTTTTAATTTGATTTTTTTTAAATTCATTCATTTAATTAATTTGTATAAAAATACTACTTAGAGGTGTTAAAAATAAAATACAACATATTTTTACCACTTTTCTGGTGTGTAAATATTTGGGTTCTGAAACTGATTAAAGATCTGAGTAGCTACAAATTAATTCTTTAACAAATTCAAAAGGAACACATCTTGCAAATTTAAGGTCCCTAAGTTGATTGCCATTTGCCAATCAGTCAGACAGTAACGCAATGATTTTATATGTTTACATTTTGATTGCTTATTTCCGTCAAAAGTTATTTCTCTGCATAAAGATGAAAATGATAGATCGTAGCAATCCATAAACGCAAAAGTGCCAATTTATTACGTAAACACCTTCGTAAAAACTTTCTAATGACCGAGCGATATTGTTCTATCTGAATGTCTGCTACATCAAAGTGATTTTATGATTGTAATTATGGCACAGAATAAATATTAGTACTGCGTATTTATGGTTCAAACAGCAGCAAAGAAAGAATGAAATGAAATCCATGATGAGGGAGAATTTAATTTAGGTTTGTTACCGAATACTTCGAGGAAGGCAGTTATTTTGTTGTCTTTGTTATACAACAATTTAAAAGTAGGTTGTTGTATTTCGACAAATAAATTTGTAATGATTGAATTCTTATGCCAAATTTTAATTCAAACATCTCACAAGCCTACTCTCGAACAAGAGTTATTGGGTCTTCTTAATCCACCACGCGGACCCAATGCCGATTGGTGGCCATCCACACAGTCTTTCGAACTCTTAGTTCTTGGACTTGCCGGTTTCCTCACGATGTTTTCCATCACCGTATGGAAGCACTATCAGTGCGCACATCTACTTTTCGAATAAAAAACCCTTTGGTGCACATCCGGGTTCGAATCCATGGCTTTAGGATCGGAAGGCGGGGTCACTACCACTAGACCACCAGTACATACTGTTTAGTGCAGGTAGGTACATGATCTAACATGGCGACCTATAACTTAAAACAATATCCGGTCCGAAGGGTACCTTACCTATCGTTTCCGGTGAAATTACAGGCACATGAGCATGAGACTCCGAAATAATAATATTACTTGAATTTTACCATTCTACTTTTGTTTACAGGTCAGAAAGCAAGGATACAGAGAAGAATGCAGACGACTTATCATCGAGGATACAACCTCATTGCCACATCACAATCAAATGTACCAAAGAGGTGAGCTTTCAAGTTATAAACACGACGTAAAAATTCAGTATCGTAGTTCAACTTATGTCGGTGACAGCTAAGTTTAGAGCATCTACGGACGTAAACTGTACCGCGAAAACAGCCCAAAGCGCAAAACGCACAGAGCGGGTGCGGGCCCGCCGCGGGTGTGTTTTGTCTAATTTGTATGAAAGACAAGGATGAAAACACTCTAAACGCGTGCGCGGGTCTCGCGGCGAAATAAACCCGCGACGGACCCGCGACGGACACGACACGACCCGCGCCCGCTCTCTGTGCGTACCCTCTAATGAAGACTCTCGATATAGATCCGGTCGAAAGTTTTGACTCGAAACTGCGTCTGCCTTGTTACCGACCGACTAGTTCTGCAGACGGATTTCGGCCGTCTCGTCAATTTAATTTCAAAAAAGCTCCGTTGCGCATCGAAACAGCCCGTCAGCAGTATATGATAACGTTTTTTTATTTGAATCTGCTTGGTTACAGATAGCGGGATTCAACGGGCTATCAGAAGCGGTCCGTCGCTTGGACTTCTCATCAGCCGTCCGCGACGTCAGACGGTTCAACTACATCTGCGCTCTGTTGGAGCTGCTGCTCGGCGGGCAGAGGCTGACCCACCTCCCCGGTGCTGCGCAGAAGCTGCTGCTGTCTATGCTGGAACAACTCGCTGATCAGGGTAAGGGCATCTACAGTCACTGAGTGTATATGTGAAGAGATAATCATGTCAAAATGATTTGTTCATTGGAATCGTTTCTCCGTGCGCTGACTTTTTGCATTCGTTTTTTTGTGATCTCTTATGGGTCTTGAATAATGAGAGGAGTTTGAAATTCACGAAAAAAGCGTCCCGTGTATATACAATCGCACTTATTGATATAGTTATGATATCAAACAACAGTAAATATGTTAGTAATGTTTCAAGCCACTTGAGAAGCGCGGACAAAAAATCCATGGACTACTTTATCTTTAGACAAAAAAATCTAATTTCGTTAGACACCTTTTTTGTAGTAGCAACATAACTAATCGCTATCGCACTTGCTCTACGTCTCAGGTTTGCTATCCTCCATTGCGTGATACCTCTGATATTCCAAGCGTCCATTATACCTACCCACTTACCATCACGTCGTATCTACTAGCTGACCGGTAAGTAAGTAAGTAAAGTAAGTAAAGTAATGTTTATTTTGAAATCATACAAAAGTGCTACAATAATTGTTTTACAAATATTTTTCTAGAATTAGGTACGACCGCAGTAGGCATTTAACTACCTACCGAGGTTTACACAGATTGCAATTTGTCGTAAATTTATTTGAGGGTAATTGTAGGTAAGTACCTACTTAAAACTATTTGTAAGTGCACTAACTCCCACCCTAGGAAAACCTGAATTGTGGGTAGTTAGTCCTCTTTCGTATTGTGTCTATTGAATTCACTCTGTTGAGAATTTACGCTAAAAAACAGTACGACAGTAACATTATAATTTGTGGAAACTTTAAAAATAAACTTATTTGCTAATAAATACTAAGTACTAAGTAGGTATATTAAAAAACAATATATATATAGGTAATAGGTATGTGTCTGAGAAAAAATAAACAAAACGTATGTGTAGGTATCTCTGTGTGTGTATGAGATAGGGTATCTGTATTTACTCGTAAGTGTGTGTAAGTGTTTATAGGAACGTGATTGAGTATGAATATGTTTAGAATTAGTTATGAGGATAAAACAAGCAATTCCTCTGTTTCGTTGTACGTCAAAGTAATAAGCCATTCTGTTAAAATTTTTCGACATTTTTTTCTTGTTAATGTTAATATGTTTAGTGTTTTATTGGTTTTTGAATATATGTAGGGTCCTAGAAAGCTGTAACATCGTTGCCCGAAACTTGTGCGCATCTTAGGCGTTTTCCATACCAGCCTTCGATTACCATAGCTGTCATTTACGACTGCTGGTGCAATTTTATGAAATTTTAGTGTTGTGTTTATTATATAAATCTGTCTGACGGAGGGATGCCTGACATCATGGTATAAGGATTCAGTGGGATACCTATAGGGTTTCTTGTATGCAACTTTGAGAACTGCTCGCTGGGCTCTTTCTAGAGGAAGCAGGTGTGTTTTGCAGGCTGAGCCCCAAGCAGGAACACAATATGTCAATACAGATTGACATAGTGTTTGGTAAACTAGTTTTATTGTAAATGCATCACCACATGATCTGAGCTGTTTTAACACGTACAGAAGCTTTCTTAATCTCGAACGAAGGACTGAGATTTGTTTAGTCCACGACAAGTGTTCATCTATAAGTACGCCCAAATACTTAATAGAGTCGACTCTGCCTAAGGTAGAACAGTTACATTTTAAGTTGTTTGCCAGTTTATGCCCAACACATTTATGAAGTATTATATTGAGAGGAGATTCAGGTAATGTTCTTTTTGTGATGCTGAATGATATGTATTTTGTTTTTTCCGTATTTAAGGTTAGCAAGTTATATTGTAGCCAGCTAGAAATCATAGATAAGCCCGATTGTGTATTCTGGGAAACCTCATTCCATGAATCACCGTAAAATACAATTGCCGTGTCGTCTGCAAATGCAAAGATTCTAGCCTTTACAAAGTTAAGCGAACATAAGTTATTTACGTAGATCAGAAATAGAGTCGGACCCAAAACACTTCCTTGGGGTACCCCGAAATCGGCAATAGCAAAGTCGCTGCAGTGATTGTCCAACTTGACTCTCTGTTTTCGTGCACTTAAGTATGATTGGAACCATGCCAGCGGAGTACCTCGGATACCAATGGTTTCCATTTTTCGAAGTAGTATAGGCTTTGAAACGGTGTCAAAGGCCTTTGCCAGGTCAAGAAATACACCTAAACACCTTTTTCCGCTATCTAGTTTAGTTGCTACAAAATCAGTTAAATTAGTGACGGCATCTTCTGTACTTTTCCCCTGACGGAAACCATATTGATTTTCGGATAAAATATTCTGACATTCGAGATAATTTAGAAGCCGCTTGTTTACCACCTTTTCAATTATTTTTGACAGAGAAGTAAGTAAGGATATTGGCCTATAATTAGACGCTATCAAGGTGTCTCCAGCTTTAAATACTGGAATGACGTTTGCTGTTTTAAGAGATTCAGGCATAACTCCACTAGTGATGCTTAGGTTAGTCAGAAATGATATGATTGGCGACAAAACATGATTACCGTGTTTAAGCAGATTGTTGCTGATGTTATCCCACCCTGGTGCTGATGAAGTCTTAAGTGAAGTTATTATTTTAGCAATTTCATAGGGTTCGGTTGGAGTTAAAAAAAATGAGTTTAATGGAGTGCCCGTTAAAGGTGGACTTACACAAGACGTACGTACATTACAAGACGTACTTACACAAGACGGTATTCCAAGTGTTTACGGTACCACTTACCATCACGTCCTATTTCGGCTTGTAAAATGTACCAGCCGAAACCTCGTTACAGTTGCGTCATCGAAGCAGAACTTGAACGCGCTGCGAGCTCTCCTGGTGGCGCTGACGTCACTGCGCGAGGCGGAGCGCGCCGCGTGCTGGGGCCGGCCGCTGGGCTCCCGCGCGCTGTGGGGCCACCACGACCACGCCATCGCCAGGATCAACCGCATCGCCAGCGCTATCCGTATACACGAGGTCACTGAGATAACACATTAGTTTTTTTTATTTTTTTTTATAAATTATAGTCAAGCGTTTGCCCGCTATCCCACCTGATGTTAAGTGTCGATGCGGCCTAAGATGGAGCACGCTTGGCTAGAATATACCTGCCCCCCGATTGCGTAATTCGGTTGCAATCGATTTCACTTGATTTCAATCAAAAACTGACGTATTTTGTATAAATGTGACAGCATATTTGAGTGAGTTTATTGTTGAGTGAGTGAGTTTATTTATTTATTTATTTATTTAAGTGCCATCAACACAATAAACACTCATAATAATTAAGTGATACAAGTTATTAGGGCTAAATGTTAGTGCTACTGTACTTAAAGACGACAGACTGCATTGGATATTTGTCTGGCGTTTGGGATCCGGGCTCATTATTCTTTCTTCCCTCATTATTTTTTGAGGTTGTCCAGAATGTAACCTCTTTCATGTAGATAATAATAATAAATAGGTTAAATATTATCGGACATTTCACACAACGCCACTTTTTTCCTTTATTCCGACTGACCGACGCGACACGCGAACGCATTTCAGCTATCGAAAGCACGAAATCTAATTAATTATATGTAAATTCCTGTTTCTTCCAGCCCGGCCCGGAAGTAGTGCCCAAGCTGCACGACATGCCTGAGGAGTGCATCAGGGAAATACTGCTCAGGATAGCGGATCACAGGGATCTAGATGTAAGTGTTACTGTAATTGGTCGTCCATTGGCGAGATGGGTAGACTAGTCGAAGTCGCGGGCCGTAAGTGGATCAGATTAGTAAGTAAGCTCGTATGAGCCAATGGCCAACCCTGGTGAGTTTTTAGGCCGCCCGAAGGTCTCTCATGGCCAAACAACTTTGAAAAAGCTGGGACCGATTGCTCAACTTGCCCTCCGAATCACCAAATGATGACTACTAATGGGAACATTAATAGACTATCACGGTGTGTATTCATGATATCATTATTAGACCTAAGCAAGAGCAAAATATTCTATGACAAGTACACTTACATAAAAGGATAAACTAGTAGAGTTCTCTGTGATAGAGCTCGTCCGGGGAAGGACTACCACCATACCTATTTCTGCCGCCAAGCTCGCATTGCTGTGTTCCGGTGTGAAGGGTATGGTTTCCGGTGAAATTACTGGCACATGAGGCTTTCGATCTTAGCCTCAAGGTGGCAACCCGCGAGTGATACTTCTGGTATTGCAAGCGTCCATAGGCTGCGGTAACCGCTTACCATCTTGTGGACCGTACGCCTGGTTGCCACTTTAGTTGTATAAAAAAAAAAAGGATATTTTATCACTGTTAACATTGTTATATCTTTTGGAAACGCAATAAAACATTAGTATTGTATCGTATTCGATGTAATGTTTCTGTCCCAGTCAGCGTCGTCAGCGTGGAACGTGATGGCCTCAGTGTGCAGCGAGCAGCGGATCTGGCGCTCACTCGTGAGCTTCCACTTCACGCCGCAGCAGACGGAGGGCGAGCTCGCCAAGCTGGAGGCCAAGGGGGAGAAGGACACGGATTGGAAGAAGGTGTTCCATCAGCTGCGGAAGTGAGTTCTTACAGGGTTTCTTAGGGGATTTTAACTGGAAGATGTTCCATCAGCTGCTGTAGTGAGTTCTTACAGGGTTTCTTAGGGGATTTTAACTGGAAGATGTTCCATCAGCTGCTGTAGTGAGTTCTTACAGGGTTTCTTAGGGGTTTTAACTGGAAGGTGTTCCATCAGCTGCTGTAGTGAGTTCTTACAGGGTTTCTTAGGGGATTTCCAAAAAAGCAGTCTAACTGGAAGATGTTCCATCAGATGCGGTAGTGAGTTTTTGTAGTGCAAGGTTTAAAAGAGAAGGGTTCTACAGGGTGACAAGATTGCTTTCAGGTTTCCAAGAGAGGTTTCTGGAGTATTTTTGTTCTTCCGTCAGATCTTTGTGGCTGAATGGCTGGAGCGAGGTTGCTGGAGTTTTTATTGTTCTTTTGACAGGTATGTGTAGCTGAATGGGTTGGGCGAAGTTGCAGAGTTTTTTTTTTTTTTTTAGTTCTTTGACAGTTCTGTGTGGTTAGCTGGAGCTAGGTTGCTAGGACATTTTTTAGTTCTTTGACAGTTCTGTGTGTGCTCGCTGGTGACTTTCCACTTCACGCCACAGCAGACGGAGGGCGAGCTCGCCAAGCTGGAGGCCAAGGGGGAGAAGGACACGGATTGGAAGAAGTTGTTCCATCAGTTGCGGAAGTGAGTTCTTACAGGGTTTCTTAGGAAGTTTCCAAGAGAGATGCAGGAGTGCTTCACGCCGCCATTTTACACGACGTCAGAAAAGGAAGAAGTTATCAAATCGACTGTTTTTTTTGTAGTTTTTCCTATGTCCTTTTTTTTCATTGTCCAGCGACTGACGGGCTGATGATAATTATTATTAACTGATAATTAATACTATGGTTGTGAGTTTTATTGATCAGATCAGATAAAGAATAAATATTTTTTTAATTGCGCCGAAATATCGGAAACCAATACTTAAAACTTATGGTAAATATCCTTTCTTAGTGAAAATAATGTTAACGATAGTTTTAAAAAGGATGATGCTCTAATAAACTACTATTTACAGGGTTTACGGGCTGCGTGAAGACGCGCAGTACACTGAGACTCTATCATTGTGTCGCCATTGTAAGTGTCTCTTCTGGAGGTCTCTGGGACACCCGTGCATTGCTGATCAGGTGAGCTTTTTTTATTTCAGCAAATTTTGAAACTAGGATAAATGTTTGCATGATCTGCTAATATTTGTAGTTATTCATAAAAACAAAAAGTAATTATGTGTATTCTTTCAGTTAACTGGTTCTTATAGTACAAGTTTTGCTTAGTTTTGGTACTGTGTGTGTAAAAATTGTTGCTAGTAAGAAAAACAGACTATGTTACCCAGGTTACAGGTATAATGTAGCATTCTAATGGTGAAAGAATATTTGAAATCGGGCTAGCAATTTTTGAGTTTAATCGTGACAAACAAGAATACAAAAATACAAATCTTCTATCTTTATAATATTAGTATTGACTAAAAGATTTATTCTATTTTAACAGTGCCCAGAATACCGCGAGCGTTTGAAGGAAGCAGGGGGCCCATTGCCGCCGTACCCGGTGCCGCCGGCGGCTTTCCTCAAGTTTTTCTCGCTTTGAATCTCCGAAAATAGGTGTGCGTCTTTTGACTGATCTCTCCGGACTGAGAGATTTGGACGGATATAATGGGCATTGGTTATGGGCCCAGTAATGGCGTCGGCTTAGTTTTTTAAATTAGGAACCGATTCTAAAGAATCAATGAAGCTAATGATGAAGATGATGATGATGAAATACATATATACATATACGATTTCTAATTATAAAAAGTCTTGTTACGAAGCTACAGAGGATATTTTTTTATCATGAGGGTATGATAAAAATATCTTTGGCTAAAATTGTGTAAAAATGTTCTGGTACATTTAATCTTTCGTTAGTTCTATGAAAGTTTAACTAAAATATTGTTAAAATAATCATAATAAGGCAAAATTGATCTCGTTTCTGTGAAAGATGAAACTTTGTACTTTTGTTTTGGACTTTGCTTTTTTAGAATGACGTTTGATGAACGTTATTTTAAACTAGCGACCCGTCCCGGCTTCGTACGGATGATTAAAATATCATTACATAGTATAAAATAAAGTCGATTTCGCTGTCTGTCCCTATTATATGCTTAGATCTTTAAAACTACGCAACGTATTTTGATGCGGCTTTTTTTAATAGATACATTTATTCAAGAGGAAGGTTTATTATGTAGCATAAGCACCCGTATAGCTGGGGCGAATCGTTAGTAATTTATAAACTTCTTAAACCACTCTATAGATATAAACCGCATTAAAATACCGTTGCTTAATATAAAAGATTAAGCGTATGTAATCAGACCACAGAACTATATTTAAGTAGAATGAAAGAGTTCGTCGATTTGTGTGAGAACCGAGAGACATTTTGCGTATTTGTATTTTACACACAAATGTATTTTAGTGATGGGAAACATAAGCCGCGCGAAAATAAATGACTTAAAAGCATCGATAAGCACGCGGCAAACCTTCCCCGGTTGGGAGCAGACTGAGTTTCGCGGCGAGTAAAGAGGTTCTCAGCCCTTACTTAGCCCGTTTTTTCGCCACGCGAGGTACATACACTCACTCATTCTACTCAAATATAGTTCTGTGAATCAGACCCTATCTAAGCGTATAATACAGACGGCAAAAAGCGATTTTATTTAATATTATGTAAATATGAATTGAGTTTATGCCTATTTGTAAGTTAACAACTGCGGTAAAATTTGAAACTTGACTTGATACTGCCGAATATTTGAACATTATTTTTGGATTGTAAAGAAGTGACTGATTTTGGAAGATCTCACAGGCAGACTGGCCTATTTCGAACTGCTGCGAACTATTGATTATCGAAAATATGTTCCATGAATCGTCTTAAAAATAAGTGAATTTGCCTAATTCATGATCATAAAATATGTAATCAATAGTTTTCTTTGTGATTTAGATAGAAATATATTGTAAGTACTTCTAGCTGTGTTAGGAAAGACTTAAAAAAAAATAAAAAAAATATGTTGTGTGATTAGCTGAATGTAATTAAAAATGTAGTATACTATTACATCCAACTCATATTTTTTGTAATTAGGTAAGTTTTTCATGCATGCTGTAACGGATTAACAGATTTGGATGAAACTTGGAACATTAATAGTTCTGTACCTGGAATAGCCTCCTGGCTACTTTATATCTAGGTACCTACAAGCCTTATAATACAACCTTATATTAAATTAATAAATGATATGCAATTCAGTTTAAAACATCCAACTGTGTATGTAACTTACTTCTGGTCTAAAATGGTTACCTACGTTAAGAGTAGTAGAGTTTTCTGTGATAGAGCTCGTCCGGGAAGAACTACCATCATACCTACTCGTATTTCTGCCGCCAAGCAGTAATGCTCGCATTGCTGTGTTCCGGTGTGAAGGGTATGGTACCGGTGAAATTACTGGCACATGAGGCTTTCGATCTTAGCCTCAAGGTGGCAACCCGCGAGTGATACCTCTGGTATTGCAAGCGTCCATAGGCTGCGGTAACCGCTTACCATCTTGTGGGCCGTACGCTTGGTTGCCACTTCAGTTGTATTTAAAAAAAAAAACTACATTCAGTTTGTGGCCACAAAATTACCAGTGAATAATTCACGTTACATACAAAATTGACAGCATGTTACAGTAATAAATTAGAGCCTTTTTCATAATCATTTTTCACTTTCAAGTCTGTTCTTAGTTCATTGATTTAAAAATGACAATCCCTAAGCAGCCGCCTAAAAAATTAAGAAACTGTTATTTATAAGTTTATTTTATGAATAAGGGGACTTTATACCAAGCCAACTTATACCTGTGCTTTGAGTTTAGTTTTTGTTTGTTATATCTTAACTAATCTACTTTTTGCACTAACGCTATGAAAATGCTTTAAATAAACTCGTAAATGTGATATTCCCAAAAGATATGTATATTATGCGTGTTGTAATTGGTATTTATTTTTTATTTTTACCTAATTGTGTTGTTGTTTTATTTATATAATTATTATAAGCAGCTGGTGTTGAATTTGTTACATTATATGCATTCTAAAATTTACTGTTATATCTTTTGTTGTAATTACTTTAAATGATTTATTGTGCAATTAAACCAATGCAAGTCATTTAAAATAATAGAGGCATCACAAATAAATTATCTATAAGTAGCTTAGTATCTTACTTAGTGTTAATGTTCAATAAAAAAAAAATGCAGCTACCAATTTAAAAAAGCAGGAATATTTAGTATATTTAGTGCTTAGGTTACTCGAAAATATTCAGTAATTACACTAATCAATATTATAATATGGCCTATGGCATATATTCCGCAATTTAATGTATTGCCAAATACAATTAGTAAGTAGCACTTAATCTATAAACTACTAAAAAATATTTTTACATAAAATATTGCGAGGTTAAAAAAACACAGTCATTAAGAAAAACACACACAGTGAGCTGAGATGTCATCACAAAATTAAATAGTTAATGCATTCATCATCATCATATCAGCCGATAGACGTCCACTGCTGAACATAGGCCTCCCCCAAAGAGCGCCATGACGACCGATTTTGGGCCTTCACCATCCACCGATTTCCTGCGACCGCTTTAATGTCATCGGTCCATCGAGTGGGGGGCCGTCCTACACTTCGTTTTCCAGTTCGTGGTCGCCACTCAAGAACCTTTATTCCCCAACGGTTATCGGTTCTGCGAGCTATATGGCCTGCCCATTGCCACTTCAACTTACTAATTCTAAGAGCTATGTCGGTGACCTTGGTTCTTCTACGGATTTCCTCATTGCGGATTCGATCGCGTAGTGAAACTCCCAGCATAGCTCTTTCCATAGCTCGTTGGGCGACTTTGAGCTTTTGAACGAGACCTATAGTTAGCGACCACGTTTCAGTGCCATAAGTCATCACTGGCAACACGCACTGATTATAGACTTTCGTCTTGAGGCTCTGCGGTATCTGTGACGAGAAAATATGCCGTAACTTCCCGAACGCTGCCCATCCGAGTTGGATTCGTCGGCTGACCTCTTTATCGAAGTTGGACCTACCTAGCTGAATCACCTGTCCTAAATAGACATAGTGGTCAACAACGTCGATGATATCGTTTCCAACATGTACCGGCACGGGTGCAACATGAGCGTTTGACATGATATTTGTCTTGCCCATGTTCATTTTGAGACCCACCTGTTGAGAGACGGTATTGAGGTCTCTGAGCTTAGTGCCAAGGTCTTCCAGCGACTCCGCCATGATGACTACATCATCGGCAAATCGAAGGTGAGTGATGTATTCGCCATTGATGTTGATGCCATACCCGTTCCAGTGCAGAAGCTTAAAAACATCTTCCAATGCAGAGGTGAACAGTTTCGGAGAAATAACGTCTCCCTGTCTCACCCCCTTTTGCAATTGGATAGAGTTCGTGTTCTGATCCTGAAGACGGATAGACATGGTGGCCTTACTATACAGATTCTTCAACACTTCGATATACCTATAATCAATTTGGCATCGCTGCAAAGACCGCAACACTGCCCAGGTTTCGACAGAATCAAAGGCTTTTTCGTAATCCACATACGCTAGACACAGCGGCCGATTATACTCTTCGGTCTTCTGTATAATCTGCCGTAGCGTATGGATGTGGTCTATAGTACTAAAGCCTTTTCGGAACCCGGCTTGTTCGGGAGGCTGGAAGTCGTCAAACCTAAGAGCGAGACGATTGGTTACTACTCTAGAAAACAGCTTATAAACGTGGCTCAGAAGCGAAATGGGTCTATAATTCTTCAATAGGGTGTTGTCACCTTTCTTAAAGAACAGTACCACTACGCTTCTGTTCCACGCCTCTGGCGTTGTACCTTCAAGGATAACGGAATTGAAGAGCTTTTGAAGGACCCTAAGTACCGGTGTTCCACCCGCTTTCAAAAGCTCAGTCGTTATTCCGTCTTCCCCCGGTGCCTTGTTGTTCTTAAGCTGTTTTAATGCAGTCCGAATCTCGTACAGGCTGACGTCCGGGATGTCTTCGGTGTAGTGTCGAGTCAAACGGGCTCTGGCATCGCTAGACGTGCTAGGAGCAGGGTTTTGCGATGAGGTATACAATTGTCCATAGAACTTCTCGAGCTCTCTTAAAATCTCTGGCTTTGACGAAACGATACTGCCACTGTCGGTCTTCAGTTTTGTCAACTGACTCTGCCCAATAGACAAATCTCTTGCAAACACTTTGGAGCCTTTATTACGCTCTATTGCGTCTTTAATACAATTAGTATTAAAAAGACGCAAATCGTGTCGCATGGACTTGGAGATCTGTCTGTTGAGCACGCCGTATTTCGACATGTCAACTGAAGACTGCAGCCTCATTTCGCCTCGTTCTGCCAAGAGTTTAAGAGTGTGCTCAGAGAGTTTCTGAGTTCTATTTTTTGGTCGAGTCTTATAAAACCGCGACCCGACTTCTTGGACAATTTTTACCAGCCCGTTGTTTAGCTCGTCCACTGTTTCGCATTCGGCGAGACACTGGAAACGGTTCTGAAGTTCCAGCTGAAAGCTCTCGGGGTTTTGGATTTGGGCAGGACTTGGGCGAAGAGTAGATTTCACCAGACGTGACCTTTCCAGCTTAATGTTGAGATTCAATGTGCCTCTGACCATACGGTGATCACTACCGGTTTTGACCCTGTTGATCACAGAGACATCATTGAATATTTGCTTCTTGGTCGTCATGATGAAATCTATCTCGCGTTTGTGACCGTTGGGGTGCAGCCACGTCCATTTTGTGGACGGCCGTTTCTTGAAAAAAGAGTTCATCGCAAAGAGTCCCTCCTTTTCCATGAAATCGACCAATCGCTGACCCCTTGGGTTACGCTGTCCAAACCCAAATGGCCCCACTCTCAGTTCATTACCGTTTCTCATGCCTAACCGCGCGTTGAAGTCCCCCATCACAACAGTGAAGTGTGTTTTCGAGGCATGCATGGCGTTCGAAATGTCGTCGTACATAACCTCCACTTCATCGTCTGGGCGTTGCGAGTGCGGGGCGTATACCTGTATAACCTTCAGCGAATACCGTTTGGTTATTCTGAGTATAAGATATACTACCCTGCTCGAAACACTTTCGATCTTCACAATGTTGTTGACGAGGGATTTGTGGACGAGAAAGCCGACACCATGTTGAGACAGCTGGTCGCCCTCCCGGTAGTAGAGCAAGTTGCCGGAGTTAAGGATTATCGTGTCCTCCCCCTCTCTTCGGACTTCTGATAACCCTAAAACATCCCAACGCAACTTGCTTACTACTTCTTCCAGCTCAGCTAATTTTTCGTCAGTCCTCAGTGTGCGTGCGTTGTATGTCGCCAGGTGCAAAGGTCGTTGGGATTGGTAGCTGAACCTCTGCCGGCGATTCTTAGCACCCCCTGCTCCGCCGTTACCATGGCTGCTACCGGTGCCAGGAATAGCGTCGCTGCCGTGACTGGGGGCCGTTTTTTTCGTTGTCCTGTTCATAGTGGGGGGGGATTTGCCATAATCACCACGCTTGGCAGGCGGATTGGTGATCGCAGTATCGGTAATCGATCCTCAGGAGAATGCTGCTGCCCATTCCCTGGTGTGTTATCCCTTAGTCGACTCTTACGACATCCACGGGAGGATATGGAGGGGTTCAATTCTAAAGCCGGAACCACCACGGCCATTAATGCATTTCACAGGGTAAATGTAATGTTTTAATGTTTTAATTAGCTACATCACTGTCTACATTAAATCTATAATAGACCTAAGCAAGAGCAAAATCTCCTATGACAAGTACTTGTTTAGTACTTAAAAGGAGATTTTATCACTGTTAACATTGTAAACTATCTTTTGGAAACGCAATAAAAACATTTGTTTGTATTTGTAAATGTATTTATCTCACAAGCAGATGTAGTGCAGTGATTATAATAATATATTCTTTTCTTATTGCTACTGGCAGAATCTGCCAAAAAAATTACTTACATTTATTTTTGTAACATTTTTTGCAAAATATTGATTGTACTGAGTATATAAATGAGGGCAGCATACATAAATAAGTCTAAACTGATAAAATTACTATCTGAAGGCTATAATATTAATGATATAAAGCAATGCCTTGAATATTTTAAAATCAGTATTACAATTTAATGGTTTGTAGAAGCCAAGAAATCATGTAAATAATGATTTAGACTTTTAGAGATAATTTAGTCTAAAACTGCACGCCCACACCAAAATCGTTATAGCTGTAGTCTTCAGACCAGTGGTGGAGAAGCGTGCAATTTTAAATTAGATGAGTTCTAGCAGCTTACCTATTAATTTTAAGGGCTAGTGTTACTTTTTGTGCAAGGGAATTGTTTTCCGTAATGTGTTCTTATTGTATTCCCTACTTTACTTGATTGTATTTTGAATAAAGTTATTTTAAGACTAAACTGTCTTATTATTTACCTTTTGCCATGATAAGTAAGTACTGTTAATAATTAGGTACAAAGTATTTGCAGGTATTTAATAGGACAGAAGTTATTTACAACCCATTTTTAGGGATATTTAATTGTACTCTTATTTAAAACAAATATCTCGTCTTCAAAATCAATATTATCACACTATGAAAGTTCAGTTTTTACGTTTTCACAATGCCTAACCAAATGTTTCAATTTGTACACCAAGTCCTGGAGCTGCTGGCTTCCGCACGTAAACCTGATATCTTCACCCGCGTCAGTCTTCAGTATCACAGTGTATAGGAGATTATCGGACCCAGTTGCTGGCGAATTTGTGGCTACTTCGAGTTTCCATTCAACATCAACAATGTTGGGCAATACGCCCCCAATTTGGCTGCTGCTAGAATCCATGTTTGCAAGTTTGTATGCCACTTACAAGTACATTGTGCTTTCTAAGTTTAACGGATTTAATGATGTTTTGATTTTAGGAAAATAAAAATAATTTGAAAATTAACCAAATTGCTGCTGGGAGAGGAAAGACCAAGAGAATAAAAGCACTACATAAGTAGTGAGTACTTTACAATAAAGGAACATATGTTTTTGACAGTGACACTGACATATATAAGTATGATACAAAAAATATCAATATAGGTTTTGCAGGCGTCATGTGATAATGTGAGTAATGATGATGTTATAGGGATGTTATAGGGGACACACATCATAAAACACACAGAACCGAGGAATGGGATACCCAGCAGTGGGGTACAACTGACCAACATTGGTCAGTTGGCAATGGATGATGATGGTTATGAAGATGAACTACTTTTCCCACAAAGCTGTGGGAATTATGAACCTAACTAACTGGGAGCGGAGAAGATACCATTATCTTCTCCGCTCCCAGTAACTATATCAAGCGATTGCTAGCTAATAAGCTATACTAGCGATATTATTAATATATAAAAAAATAGCAGTGTTCCTGCCAGTAAAACTAATAAGACAGAAAAAACCAATTGCATTTACGTAACTTTATTAAAAAATGTTAGTCCATAGACAACTTTATGAAAATCGTAACATTCACAATTTTTAAAAATAATTATTAATTTCTTACTTCACTACACGTTATTATTAGACTAATTATGACAATAAAGCTATTAAAGTCAGTTATAAAGTTATTGTAAGATGGCAAAAATCTGTAAGGCACAATTAGCATCCTCGAATTATTACAACTACATAGTTTTACTGAAGCAATAATAAAAGCACGAATGTTATCCTAATTAATTAAAATAAATACATTTCATAGATTATTAATGTCTAAATATTAACAAAAAAGGCATGTCAAAAAAAAAATGTTTTATAAAAAAAGTATCCTATAGTTAATCTAGGTATATCTATCCCAAATTTCATCCAAATCAGTTCAGCCGTTATGGACAGTCACACAAAATTTCGCATTTATAATATTAGTGTGATATATAATTATACAAAATTACAATGTATTATACAAGTTTATTTACTTTACAAGTTTCATCATGACAGCCGACACTGGCTATTTCTCAAGCAATAGTGGGTCATAATCCAGACTCAATGCACATTGTAAAATATGAAAAATGTTATCTGCATAAATTTAACAAAAATTTCATAGTGACAGCCTTCTAATGTTCCCACTGCTGGGACACTGGCCTACTCTCAGGCGAGAGTGATTGGGTCTTAATTCACCACGCGACAAAAATGTATATTAACATATTAATTTGTACATTACCGGTTGACCTATTCATAACTAATTCACATGGTATCTAAGTTCTCTATCTAAGTATAATAATCTCAAACTATTGCACAAGAGATTCAATTTTATTGTATATGTGATTTGAGACTACATCAACATGACCGTTTAATATGACGAAATACATTATTACATAACTATGTTACGTACATAACTAACATAATATGTGTAACATATATTATAATCTATGTTAGTTATGCAAGTAAATTAAAGTTCGTATGAGTCAGTGACCAACTCTGGTGACGGAGTCAATAAACCGCCTGAAAGCGTTCGCCATGACCTTGAAAAAGCCGAGACCAACTCTTAACGTGCCCTCCGAAACACGGAAGCGCTCAGTTGAAATTGTCACTGGCGGTCACCCTTCCGAATGGTGACTTCGCGGAACAGTGCTTAACTTCGTTGATCTGTAAGAACAACTTAGCCACAAGCGCTTCATGTTATGTAAATAAATAAATAAATAATAAATAATGCTGGACAATACACAGCATCATCTAGCCCCAAGCTAAGCAGAGCTTGTGTTATGGGTACTAGATGACTGATAAAAAAAAAAAGATAGTTATTTTTGTTTATTATACATAGAAAATACCCAGAACAGATATTTGCAGATCGTACAAACATTTTTCCCGAGGCGGGAATCGATCTCGCAACCTCCGCGTCACAGGTTTCTTCACCCACCGCGCCACATCGGTGTAAGTTTGAATTTTCACTACACATGTATAACTCCAAAAAAAAACTTAAGTTGCTCGGAATATTTAACTTTTGTTTCGTTTGATTTGTAAATAATAAAATAATTAAATATATAAAAAAATATAATATATTTCATGGCACTTGATTACTCGGATTAATTACATTAGCCCTTCCTTAGCCTACATTTTTGATTAATATGATTTTATAATATTTTCATTTGATGTTGAATACTGTATAATTATACGACTTAAGGCCATTATTTATCATAAGATAGGCGGCAATTGACATTCTTTGTTACCACATCCTCGTCAAAGATGTTTGCACTTTATAGATATATTTAAAATGTCGACAGTTAACAAAAAAGTGACCTATTATGGCACTGTTTCAATTTAAAGTATATTATGTTTGTGTATTGCTGTTTGCCTGAGTTAGCGCCCGTACTATCTTATACCTCTAAAGTTGGATTCTACCAACTTTTGGAATAACTATTTTGCGGAATAATAAATGTCAAATACAAGTAAACTGTCAGTGTTCCTGCCAGTAAAACTAATAAGACAGAAAAAACCAATTGCATTTACGTAACTTTATTAAAAAATGTTAGTCCATAGACAACTTTATGAAAATCGTAACATTCACAATTTTTAAAAATAATTATTAATTTCTTACTTCACTACACGTTATTATTAGACTAATTATGACAATAAAGCTATTAAAGTCAGTTATAAAGTTATTGTAAGATGGCAAAAATCTGTAAGGCACAATTAGCATCCTCGAATTATTACAACTACATAGTTTTACTGAAGCAATAATAAAAGCACGAATGTTATCCTAATTAATTAAAATAAATACATTTCATAGATTATTAATGTCTAAATATTAACAAAAAAGGCATGTCAAAAAAAAAATGTTTTATAAAAAAAGTATCCTATAGTTAATCTAGGTATATCTATCCCAAATTTCATCCAAATCAGTTCAGCCGTTATGGACAGTCACACAAAATTTCGCATTTATAATATTAGTGTGATATATAATTATACAAAATTACAATGTATTATACAAGTTTATTTACTTTACAAGTTTCATCATGACAGCCGACACTGGCTATTTCTCAAGCAATAGTGGGTCATAATCCAGACTCAATGCACATTGTAAAATATGAAAAATGTTATCTGCATAAATTTAACAAAAATTTCATAGTGACAGCCTTCTAATGTTCCCACTGCTGGGACACTGGCCTACTCTCAGGCGAGAGTGATTGGGTCTTAATTCACCACGCGACAAAAATGTATATTAACATATTAATTTGTACATTACCGGTTGACCTATTCATAACTAATTCACATGGTATCTAAGTTCTCTATCTAAGTATAATAATCTCAAACTATTGCACAAGAGATTCAATTTTATTGTATATGTGATTTGAGACTACATCAACATGACCGTTTAATATGACGAAATACATTATTACATAACTATGTTACGTACATAACTAACATAATATGTGTAACATATATTATAATCTATGTTAGTTATGCAAGTAAATTAAAGTTCGTATGAGTCAGTGACCAACTCTGGTGACGGAGTCAATAAACCGCCTGAAAGCGTTCGCCATGACCTTGAAAAAGCCGAGACCAACTCTTAACGTGCCCTCCGAAACACGGAAGCGCTCAGTTGAAATTGTCACTGGCGGTCACCCTTCCGAATGGTGACTTCGCGGAACAGTGCTTAACTTCGTTGATCTGTAAGAACAACTTAGCCACAAGCGCTTCATGTTATGTAAATAAATAAATAAATAATAAATAATGCTGGACAATACACAGCATCATCTAGCCCCAAGCTAAGCAGAGCTTGTGTTATGGGTACTAGATGACTGATAAAAAAAAAAAGATAGTTATTTTTGTTTATTATACATAGAAAATACCCAGAACAGATATTTGCAGATCGTACAAACATTTTTCCCGAGGCGGGAATCGATCTCGCAACCTCCGCGTCACAGGTTTCTTCACCCACCGCGCCACATCGGTGTAAGTTTGAATTTTCACTACACATGTATAACTCCAAAAAAAAACTTAAGTTGCTCGGAATATTTAACTTTTGTTTCGTTTGATTTGTAAATAATAAAATAATTAAATATATAAAAAAATATAATATATTTCATGGCACTTGATTACTCGGATTAATTACATTAGCCCTTCCTTAGCCTACATTTTTGATTAATATGATTTTATAATATTTTCATTTGATGTTGAATACTGTATAATTATACGACTTAAGGCCATTATTTATCATAAGATAGGCGGCAATTGACATTCTTTGTTACCACATCCTCGTCAAAGATGTTTGCACTTTATAGATATATTTAAAATGTCGACAGTTAACAAAAAAGTGACCTATTATGGCACTGTTTCAATTTAAAGTATATTATGTTTGTGTATTGCTGTTTGCCTGAGTTAGCGCCCGTACTATCTTATACCTCTAAAGTTGGATTCTACCAACTTTTGGAATAACTATTTTGCGGAATAATAAATGTCAAATACAAGTAAACTGTCAGTTTACTCGCGTATAACTACGATTTACTCGGAGAATAGTGCTTATTCGAGTTTGGTCGAATCCAACCTTAGACATACGAAATATATTCTAATATATAATCTAGGCAACTCGGTAGCAATCGGATTTCAATCAGTCAACTGTCAATATACAAAATACGTCAGTTATTGAAACCAAGTGAAATCGATTGCAACCTATACCACCCAACAAACATACAAACAGTTTAGTGTAGTTATATAGGTTATACTATACTAGCAGTCCATCCCAGTTTAGTTCGGGTGCAATGAAACCGCACCCATACAAAGCCGGGGCGGGTCGCTAGTTGTAATAAATATAGCCTATACTACTCAAGGATAATCTAGTATTTTAATGGTGATATAGTTTTTGAAATTGGTTAAGTAGTTTTTGAGTTTATTCGTAACAAACAAAAAAAAAAAAATCTTTCCTCTCTATAATATTAGTACAGATATAGGTTATAAGTGAACCACTTCTGCCTTTCAATTTGGATGAAACAACATTCAATGGCAGCATATAGAATTCTGCTCCTATCAACCAGTGATTCAATTTGGTTGAAATGTATCATCTTTAGCGTATCATCTTATCGAGTATCGGCAGGATCATGTCGAAGGTGGGCCGCTTGCCCGGGTCCTCGTGCATGCAGATCTTGATGAGCTTCGCGATGTGCGGCGACACGCCCGGCGGGATGGAGATGCGCAGACCCTCCAGACCCACCTTCATGCCGCACTCCATCGGCGAGAGGTCCGCGAACGGAATCTTAAATTGTTATCATAATTACATTTTAATGTAAACTGTATGACGTACCGGCCTTTCAATAGCGTAATCGGTCACATCCCGAGACCGCCGGTATGCTGACGTAAAGAAAGGAAATAATTTAATTTGTCGAGAACATAAATGAGCTTCTAAAGGTATTAGGTAGAATACTTTGTTTTGTTAAGTACTACTCGGATATTTCTGTTTTCTTATAATTTTATATTTGCAATGGTTGCATTATTTTTTGTGATATGGGTGTATAGTTCTCACAGGGGATCTAGCCTTCTGTGAAATTAGCCGTTTCGATGCGCAATGGAGCTTTTTCAAACTAAATTGTCTTTGCGCATCACAAACGGCTTACTTCACGGAAGCCTAGATCCGCTGTGAGAACTATACATACTGAGTATTTACAATGCCTGAAATAAACGTTTTTTTTATAAGTTTGCCGTTTTGTATTGTCTTAGGAAAACATCGTGAGGAAACCGGCATGTCCAAGAACTAAAAAAAAAAATTCGAAAGACATGTGCCATCCACCAATCCGTATTGGGTCCGCGTGGTGGATTAAGACCCAATCAATCTCTCGCCTGAGAGTAGGCCAGTGTCCCAGCAGTGGGAACATTAGAAGGCTGTCATGATGATGATGATTGTCTTTACAAGCTCCATTTTTTGAGACGAATGCTCTGTCTAGATTGCTCTTAATATCTTTGATTATAATTTAGTATATCATAAGAGCACCGGTGGTCTAGTGGTAGTGACCCCGCCTTCCGATCCTAAGGTCTTGGGTTCAAACCCGGTCGTGCACCAATGGATTTTACTGTTCGAAAAATTTATGTGCGCAATGCCAGTGCTCTCATACGGTGAAGGAAAACATCGTGAGGAAACCGGCATGTCCAAGAACTAAAAATTCGAAAGACATGTGCCATCCACCAATCCTCTTTGGATCCGCGTGGTGGATTAACACCCAATCACTCTGGCCCGAGAGTAGGCCAGTGTCCCAGCAGTGGGAACATTAGAAGGCTGTCATGGTGATGATGATATGATAGTGACCTCTCTGGTGGCGAGTTCCCACAGCAGCACCGCGAAGCTCCACATATCGGCTGCCTCCCAGTTGCGGCGCGCGGCCGGCTTCAGCAGCGCCTCGGGCGCCATCCACGCGGGCGAGTACACGCGCCCCTTCTCTTGGAACGAGAACTTAGAGTCCGCCATGTTGATGCGCGCTGTCATGTCTTCATCGATCTGGAATATTCATTAGCTGCTTAGTTGTGGTAGGACTCTTCAGTAAGAGTTTATAGGTTAAGGGCGAAAGAGATAAGAGTAGTAGAGTTCTCTGTGATAGAGCTCGTCCAGGGAAGGACTACCACCATACCTATTTCTGCCGCCGCCAAGCAGTAATGCTCGCATTGCTGTGTTCCGGTGTGAAGGGTATGGTTTCCGGTGAAATTACTGGCACATGAGGCTTTCGATCTTAGCCTCAAGGTGGTAACCCGCGAGTGATACCTCTGGTATTGCAAGCGTCCATAGGCTGCAGTAACCGCTTACCATCTTGTGGGCCGTACGCTTGGTTGCCACTTCAGTTGTATAAAAAAGAAAGGTAAGCGGTTGCCACTTCAGTTGTATAAAAAAAAAAAAAAAAGATTAGCTGCTAGTTAGTTGGTGAAGCCAAGAGTGGTTGATATTATGTCTTCATCGATCTGGAATATTCATTATCCGCTTGGTAAGACGGCTGTACACATTGGGCCAAAGGTTGGGCCAGCATGTTGGACCAAGGTATTGGACACCAATTGTCGCTGTTTACACATTGGGCCAATGGTCGGGCCAGCATGTTGGCCCAAGATATCGAATACCAATTGTCGCTGTTCACACATTGATCATTCTGCATTGGTTCTATAAATTGTAGAATTTCAATGCTTGTTTAGCTCCGCACCGACTGGAGATAACAAGAATACTTACAAATTTCTTACAAACTAACGCGTGATACTACTTTATTAGTTAACGAATATGAATGAATTCAATAAGACCAACGTGTGAACACTGTTGGCGCCAGGATCCTTCAATGTTTGCACGAAAAACCGACACTATTTGGTTTGCCAACAATCAACATTGACCACTACCAACTTATGTCAAGTAGTCACTAACAGTGTTCCACACGTTGGCCCAGCACCTTAGCCAAAGTGTACTGTCGGTTTTAGATAGTTACAGGGTGTTGTTTTGTGACAGGGTGCAGTACATACCATGATGTGCTTGCTGTTGAGATGGAAGGTGGGCAGGATGGTGTCCCGGGGCAGAGAGTGCAGATAGCGCATGCCGCTGACGACGCCTTGCGCGAGGCGCAGCGCCGCCGCCGCGTCCACCACGAGCCGGCCGCCGCCCGCGCCGTGCAGCAGCGCGTGCAGCGAGCCCCACGACATGTACTGCGAGATCACCACCAGCGAGGGCGGGTCTATGCAGCATCCCACCTAAGGCAACGCACTCTACACAACCTTCATCTTCCCCCATACTTTACGCTTTACGCGCTGACCTTCCGATTTACAACAAGGATTACTAATAAATTACCAGATAAACTTTATCTATGTACTAGAGATTTTGAGGACAAAGTGAAAAAAAAAGATACTTTTTTTTTGTGTGTTTTTATTCTTTATATATTATGAATGTTATTGAAAGACCAAGTATTAATGATTACTAAATAATATACATACCACAGGCAGAATGTTAGGGTGCGAGAATATCCTCAGCTTCGGAAACTCCTCGTTGAAGTCGCGCTGCACGCGCGCCGTGCACTCCCGCACGGCGAGGACCTTGGCCACTATGTCGTTCTTCTGCCATCTGCCGGACCAGGTCTCACCTGTGGCACACCCCGAACACTCAATAAAATGTATGAAGCAAACACGTCGCAATCACCCTAATTTGTGTACGTAAACGGTGCTGTTGTATGTGTGAGTGTCATGGTTGTCCCCACCCAATTATAGCAAGAGCGAGATAGCAAACTTTCACTCGTTCTGGCATGCGCGCGCTTGGACTAATCATACACATAATAAAAAAATCGCGTGCCTAATAGCCTTTAGCTTCAGTGCCGGCGAAAGGTGCCGTGTGGTGGGAGGTAAGGTGTGGCCATTCTGTACGCAGTACTAATATCTGTTCTGGAGGCTTATTCGCTATGACCAAACTCGGGCTGGTTACGATATCTCCGTGGAATCGTTGTCGACGAGCCACGTTTTAGGGCTCGTCTGACTGTTTTTCAAACTCAACCTATCGATAGCGAAACTATCGCTATTGAAACAACACAGATACACACAATCTTGCAAATTCACACCATGGCACGTATAGAACACGTTACTAAGTTACACGTTATTGGTAAGGAATCTCTATGTCATAGCGAATAAGCCCCCTGTGCTTGTGGGACGCAGCTATTAATAACTTTGTCATGACATAATAAATAGAAAAACAAGACAGTTTTGACTTTGATGTTACCGGAAGGTGTTATGGCGAGGCTGGTGTGCAGCTTGAGCTCCTCGATCTTGATGCCCTTGTGCCGCGAGAGCGTCGCGTCGCGGCTGCGCGTCTTCTGCCCGATCCACGACTGGTCCTTGAACTTTATCTTCTTCAGATCCTGGTTCTGGCTTACGGCCATTTCGTGTAACCTTTTAAATATATCATCATAAATTTATATCTATACTAATATTGACGACCGATGTGGAGCAGCGGGCGTAGGTCCGCCTGCGACGCAGAGGTTGCGGGTTCGATTCCCGCCTCGGGACAAATGTTTGTACGATCTACAAATATTTGTTCCGGGTGTTCTGGTTGGAATGCTACATTATCCCTGGGTAACATAATTATTACTAGCGACCCACCCCGGCTTTGCACAGGTACGGTTATATTGCACTTGTGCGAAGCTGGAATGGACTGCTAGTTGGTGAGTACACAGCGAGAGAGAGCACCGGTGGTCTAGTGGTAGTGACCCCGCCTTTTGATCCTAAGGTCGTGGATTCAACCCGGTCGTGCACCAATGGATTTTCCTGTTCGAAAAATTTATGTGCGCAATGCATCGAGTTAGAATACTATATAGTATTCTAACTCGATGGCGCAATGCCATGCTCTCATACGGTGAAGGAAAACATCTACATTGCTGACTACTAAAGTAAAAAAAAACACAAAAATCGTGTTTTATCCTGCTATAAATTTTTTTCTGATTAGCTCTTTTTTTGTTCGGTTTTGGGGGTGTTGTACCACCCCCTTTCGTTTTCGGTAGTCGTCTATTTACACGCTATAATGTGTACTGAATTTGTTACTCAAAAACATTATATGATTTGACAACAAACCTCTGTATAAGCTGCCCTTTAGTTTTATCAAGCGGCGTGTCACCGTCTTTATTTGCGAGCGAGACCAGACCCCCGGCCATGACCAGCTCCTGCGCGATGTCGCCGTAGTTCCAGAAGCAGGCGTAGTGAAGCGGCGAGTTGCCATGCTCGTTCGTGAAGTTTAAGTCAACTCTGTTTTGCAGTAGCTGAAAATAGTTTTGTATCATGACAGCCTTTTAATATTCCCACAGCTGGACCTGGACACTGGCCTACTCTCGAACGAGAGTGGGTCTAAAAGGCCTATTACATTACACGATTCGTCGGCACGATGAGATAGATAGATATCTCTTTATTGTACACCTTAAAAATAAATACAAAAAAGCTTGGGACGAATGTGCTCCAACTCTACTTGGAATCCATAACAATAGCAAGGGTCATGCCAAAAAAGCGATAGGAACCCAGCCGGTGTTGTTGCCAGTTCTTTTACGGCATGGGCGCGTTGGAACTGGTGTAAATTTTCCTAGCTTGTAAGACGTTTCAAAGTGATCCTTGTGATTCTACTGAATAAATAATTTTTAATTTTGATTTTGATACAGAAAGGATAAAAGCATTTTCATAAAAGAGTAACAATGGGCGGCCTTATCACTAAAAGCGATCTCTTCCAGGCAACCTTAGGATGGATTGGAAAAGAAAGAACAAATGAGGACGGTGGCGTACATAGTAAAGTCAAAGTCAAAGTCAAAGTACGACACGACGACAGATCGGACGTTCTGTTTACACTACACGATAGCCTCCCTAAATCGCTTTTCTAAGGGCTCGATTACATTTCACGTCATCGTGACGATGAATAGTGAAACGACGACGAACTGCCTAACAGCGATTACACCTTGCTAATGTTGGGGATTTAAATCTTCGATTTAATTATGGTTATAGTTCTCGGCGGATCTAGGCTACCGTGAAGTTAGCCGTTTGTGATGCGCTTAGAAAAAGCTCCGTTGCGCATCGAAACGGCTAACTTCACGGAAGCCTAGATCCGCCGAGAGAACTATACTTATTGTTAGTTCAGTTTGCCGCAACAGAAGTATATTGGACTTGGAAAATAAAGAGGATGTTAGATTAATATTTCTGGTTTCATGATAACTATGATATACTTACCAACTGTACAATAGCCCTATGACCGTGAGCAGCTGCCAAATGCAGAGGTGTGTCATCTCCTATGTTAGTGACATTGACTCTTGCACCTCGTCTGATCAGCATCTCAACTATCTTGAGGTGGCCTTCTTTACAAGCCCAGTGGAGCGGACTGAAGCCATGGTCATCACTGTGTGGGCAAAAGTTTATATTGAGTAAAATTACCAGTGTAAACAAAATAAAATGATATGGTATTTATTTGCTTGAAGTATTGTATGAGGTACTAGGTTTTACTATTTGTTTTAAATTATATCTCACACACTTCGTTGTTAACCGACATGCAAACATAGATTTACATAACACAGTAAATTAATTAAAAATAAATAAAATTATGTAACACCAATTTCACCTAATTTGTTTGAACCTAGACCTAGAGAATATAATGCTGATGTGCAATGCCACTGATTTCAAAAATACATAGTATGCCATTCTTCTTCTTCTTTTAATTTGTGGCGTCTGTGGCCAGGTTTGCCACAATTTTGCCAATATCAATGCTGTCGACATTGAATTGTGACATTGTCTTGGTTGAAACAGTAAGACAATGGAGGATCTGAGACTTAAGATGGTCGGTTTAAAAGAGGAAGATCATAATTTTATCTCTGCACTGAGTCTAGGTTCTCTTCTTCTTCTTTTAATTTGTGGCGTCTGTGGCCAGGTTTGCCACAATTTTGCCAATATCAATGTCGACAGGGTTGAAACAGTAAGACAATGGAGGATCTGAGACTTAAGATGGTCGGTTTAACAGAGGGAGACCATAATTTTGTAACAAGGTGATTTGTTATTACATCCTGAATAAAATAGGACAACACAGACAACTCAAATATAATACATAAGTCTAATAAATGTAATAAATATTATTGATAAGTATGTAAGTACATGTTATTTACAACTTTATTTTAATTACAGTAATAAATTTACATAACAGCGCTACAAAGGGAGAAAAAAACAAGAGATAGGATAAGTTTATAGGAAATAGGACGAGGGTTTTCAGAAAGGCAAACATCATACAGAGATAGTCGTCTAGGTTCTCTTGGTTTGATTATTGTTTTTTTTTACATTCATTACATTAATGACATTATTTTTAGACTTTGCACTCCTTGATGAGGCAAAATGTAAAGGATCATTTAGACTTTGATTTAACAACTATTGTACCTACATTCAGGCGAATAAATGACTAATGACTTCCACCACCTAATTATGGTTATAATTAGGTGGCAGAAGGTTTACATCACTCTTTTTTTTAAATACCACTTCTTTATTGCTTATTTTTTTTATACTTGATATAAAGCAGTTACCATAGCCTATGTACGCTTGTGACATCAGATATCAATAGACATAGATTTAAAGTCTCATGTGACTGTAATTTCACTCTTTATTGAGTAGGCTTGTGTCGCTGGGTACCATAAAAAAGAAGAGAATGAAAATACCTGGGATAATAACCCAAAAGATATTTAAAATAGTAAAATAAACTACACATAATCATTCCATATTTAATAACATACAGGACAATCGGAGCATATAATATTTTATTAGGTATAGGTACTACTCATCCAGGAAAATTATTTCATACCAGATACAGATTACGCTGGCTCTTGGAAAAAACATAAATGTATTTTTTCGAATTGATGACTCTTTTATAGCCAGCAATTATAGTAGAAATATACCTAAGTATCTAATTTTTTTTTATAAAATTACATTAAGTATCATCTTTACAAAGTTCATATTAAAATCTATTACAGATATAAAGTTTTATAAAAATACTTATACAGTGAATTCCTACTATTATTATACACATTAGTGTTCAAAGCTTCATTTGAAGCCGACCTAAATACCAAAATAAAACCTACGGACACCCTAAATCAAAATAAACAAATGTTGTACATCTTTGGTTGGTGATGAATAGTAAATAATAACAAGAGATTTTCTGTGCCTTCCATTAGAAAGATATTGGATGTATTTTGTTAATAGTTAGGTTAATCTCAGCTAATGATACTCTAGTTTGGACAAAAGCTGACGCATTCTTTAGGTCATATATGACAACATAGTGGGCGTGCCTCTCAATGCCATTTACAGAACATCTGGACATTGCATATGGGATTCTGGTACATAATTACAAAGGGAATACGCTGATCTTACCCCTGATTCATGTCGTGTTCAGTATCATCCAACCAGACCCTCACTTGAAGAGCATTCCCTTCACGACACCACTGAAAAATATCTTCCATGTTTTCGGCACGATTCCGTCACTTATTCAATAAAAAGCACACAATTCGCAAATACACGTGGGTTAAACGACGGTGCACAAATAAAATCGCAAAAGATTAATCAAAATTCATTTTGTCTAGCAGGAAAATCGACACTTCGACAGTTTCGCAATCACCAAAAATAATGTGTAACCCAGCCAAATTTAATTGGCTGTCATCATTAGGATTTGCTGTTGTTGTGTTTCGGTTACACTCGCATTATTTGTCTGTAGCTATTTCTTTCGTTTTACTAATTAGTCATTTTATTTTATCCGAGTTACAGTTACGTCAGTAAAATAATGTTGCCAGAACATAACTAACAGATTGTTTGTCACAGATTACTCCATTAACCACAGATAACATAAACTCTGAACTATAGCTTGTGTTGTGCGTGCCTTCTTTCACCCAATATGCGTAGTGCTTTCTGGTTGGTGTTCTCAGCGCTAGTATCACCATAGCATCCCTCGGACTTTTTTTTTAAACTTTTTGATATTATTATCACTGCGCCTGCGGTACTAGTACCCCAGTATAATATTATGTAGCTAATATGGATAGGTACTGAATGTTAGGAAAATAAAAAGCATTGTAACTTGGTAAACTTAGGACTAGTCACAGCCAGAGAGCTGTTCCAGCGAAGTGCAATGCTCAAAACAGTTCTCAAATCTTAATATTTATTTAGGTACCTAAAAGAAGTCTAGTATAGGTATAGTATACAAATATAAACTATTTCTTTGCAAATGTAATTTTCATAGCATGTGTAGGTGTGATCTTGAAACCTTGCAGTGCTTCTTTGGCAGCAGCCGATTGCATTTCATTTGCAAATTCCACAAAGGCTATGTCATGTCTATTGGGCACCAGGCGAACTTCTTTAAAACCAGGGAACCTGTAACAAAAAAAAAAATTGTATTTTGTAGTTGTACAAACAATTGTATGACTATTTATTTATATTTATTTATTCTACCAACAATTGTAGGTACACAGTTTCTGCAGGTCAATGTGACTTTAATGTTGGATGCATTACTTTATGTGATTTAGCAGTTGTGGTCTTATTACAGCACAAACCTTCCATGCAACTCTTTATGCTAAGGCCTAATTCAATTGGATGGTGATTGGAGATTCAGATATAAATGTATTACTCACTGGTTGAACAACATAGACAACATCATTTCCGATGTTTCATCAGGCAGGTTTGTCAAGAACAAAATCTGGTTAGGAGGCTGCTCAACATTGACATTGTTGAGAAGATTAGGAGCAATAATGCCATGCACAGCACCAGGGCGAGTGGCTTCCTTGTTCTTCTTTTTCTTGGCATCCTCCAGGCTTTTGGGCAGTTTGGGGCGTTTGGGCCTCTCTGTGAATGTGCCCTTCACTTTGGCAATAACATCACTGTCTGTTTTGCAATACTGAATTCTCTGCAAACATATAACTTGAATTTGAAAGATAATTCAAAGAAGGACTTTTTAATTTATTTATGGAGGCAAGGAAAAAATCAAAAGTTCTATTGGGTGGGTGGCAAAACTGTGCTAAACAAAAATTTGTTGATTGATTGATTTTGTTAAACTTAATATAAATTTTAATGTTAATTTACCATGGGCTTATCATAGAAAGGAAATCCTTGCATGCTTCTCAGAGCCACAGTGGCGCTAGAAATCTCTTTGAATATAACAAAGGCTTGTCCTCTCATTTTCAATGTTTTCATGGCAACTATGTCCAAGATTTGCCCAAATTGTGAGAAAATTGCATAAAGAGATTTTTTCAACTCTTCTTTTTTGATTTTTTCATTTAAGTTGTTGATGTAGATAGTGTGGTTGGGTCGAATATCCATCGCTGAAAGAATACAAGCAATTTGTTGTTAAAAATACGCTATGTGATTGAGGTGTATGAGAATGATTTCTCCTGCGTCGCTTTGCCACCGCGTCGCTAATGAAAAACTATTGGCTAATTTTTCATTAAATTATGCTAATTGATGAGGTGTGTATTTTACCTTGATTAAAGTTTGGTTGTCATTTATTTTGGTGTAATAAATAGTCAATAACATGCCTATTAGACGTTATGGACATTTCAAAAGATATGCTGTACCGAAGTACCTTAACAAAAACGACCGGCATCAAACCAAGCGGGCATTTTGAGGTTAAGTTAGTTATTTTATAAACTCGATATCTTTGTACTAGTGTGATTTTATTTATTCATTGTTATGCATCACGACGATAAATAAAACATTAAAATTAGGTTTACATTTTTTATGTGGAAATACATACTCATTGTTTAAGATTTCTCGGGCCTCGAGTTGATTTTAGACAGTTTACCAAAAGATAAATCCTGACGACACAGACACAACACCGCGTTACTTATTTTTCCATAAATAAGTAGCAAAGATAACTGATTATTTAATGATTCTTTTGCAATAAAATGGAAAAAAACTCGAGTAAAGCAAAGCAAGATCAACACATCCAAACAAACAGAAATACATTCTCTTGGCAGAAAACAGATTTGTCACAGACGCCACAAATTAAAAGAAGAAGAAGAAACAGATTTGTTTGCTTTCTTCTTCTTCGTTTATGGCTTCTGTGCTGCTGTGGCATTCTACCAGTGTCAAATTCAATATAATATATAATTACTGACGGAATTCATGTTATCTTGATTCCGTATGGACGATCCTCAAATGAGTGTACCTTTCTCTTTGTAGGAACCAGTATTTTGACCATCGTTTTTATCTATCTATTTGCATGCCAAAGTTGGCAGAACACTGTCTGGAACTTTTGCAAATAAATATTCTAATTTCTGATTTCTGTTACATTATATACTTTACCTGTAACATGCGTCTAAATCGCACGCACGCAAACCAACTTGAAGCAATAAATAAATGATTATTATGATTATTATTTTATATAGATATTAGGTAGGTAGCACTTTTTTTAGAGATAAAAAGGTTCTGTCTGTTGCACTGTTCTGTACTGTGAAAAGTCTGTGGTTTTGTTTGAATGGATGGCGCGCTGTCAATAACTACATTTTTTACTTTTTAGTGTTGTAAAAAATCCAAAATAATCAGATAAAATCTACTTCTGAACAAAAAGTTCCGAAACGTTTAAATATTGTGTCTTGCCTTTTGCTGCTTGCTCGCTCCCTCGTTGTACTAACTACTAAGTAAGCCAAAGTAAGATAAACAAACATGCACGACCTGACAATAGATTTCGAAACTGTTACACCGGATTTATGGAATTCTAATGAAGAAACATGGAAAGAAAGGCTTCTAAAATTAACGAATTTTTATCAGGTATACACAATACTTCTAGCATAGTTATTTCTAACACAAAATGTACTTGTGTACCTAATGACCTTTAACTAACCTTTAATATTGCTCTCATAATTGCCTTTTTTTTGAATGAAAACTTAACTGTTCAGCTTCAAAATCTATCTCGATAAACAATATACAATTGTATTTAAAGTTAGTTGTTTAATGGAACGATAAATGCCTTCAATGTTTCAGATACCACTATTAAATTCAAATGCCTCGCACAACCTGCCTGATGGAACCCTGGTGCGGTTTCGAGGTATGATACAGGACATGCATAACCCTGAGTTCTACTTTGAGGAGTTTGAAGTCTACAACACAAGCACAAATGAATGTAAAATTAAAAGCGGAAAGTACAAAGACACTGCACATATTTTGGTAAGTATCATAACTAATTAAATTAAAAATTGGGTATGTCTACATAAAACATATTATTATTACTACTTAGTATAAAACAAAGTCGCTTCCTGCTGTCTGTCCTATGTAGATACGCTTTTTTTTTAATGGCTTTTGTTACTTTGGCAATTAACCAAATTCAATTTATTGACAAGTCACAACATTAAAGAGTTAAAACTATAGTGGTTAGAAACCATATTAAATTACTAACGGCTATTTACCACTTAAATTTGTCATTTCAAAGTATTCGTTGAGCAACCGCCGAACACGGTCGCGGGCGGTGCTCATAAAGAAGAGCTTCTAAATAGCTTCGAAACGTCAGCATAAATGACAAATTCAATAATTTAATAAGTCACAACTTAATGATAAAATAAACTTTCGTTTTTTAATGGATTTCAAGATTTCAAGATATTTATTTGCATAAATAAGTGTTACAGAAGGTTTTAAGACCTTAGTAATAGTATAGTAATAATAGTATATATTAGTATAGTAATATTATGGCACTTAGAATTTGCCCTTTTCTGGCATTGCAAATTATATGTAGGCTATCTATGCTGGGCGCTAAGCTGCTTCTTTAAAACTTGCTGGATCTTTAAAACTATGCAACAGATTTGTTTGTTTAATTTTTTGGTTTTTGTTTAATGGATTTCCGCAAAGTAACGCCTGAATCCATCAATTATCAACATTTGATTCTAACTGGGCTTATGCCTTTATTCATGAAAAAAAAAAAACATTATAGTGGCTTGCAAACTATCGTTTTTCTTTGTCATTGTGTTAACGAACAAAGATGACACAAACTAAACAGAGGTTAAATAAAATATGATTATTTTAAAATAAGAAGAAGAAATACGATTGTTAACAAAGCCCATATTATTGTATAAAAATTTCAACAACTCAAAATTATTTGGCTTCAGGAAAATGAAAAAATAAACTACACACAAAACCTGAAAAGTGCTCAACGTCAGACCATGGTGGTCATCTCAATACCCGGCTACAACGACTGGGCACAACAAATAGAAAATAAGACAAACCACCTCAAGCATTTAGAAGAACAGCCGAACACCACCAGACGGCTGGCGAGCAATCTGAAACTAAAGAGGAGCTATGATGAGGCTGATGAGGATGCTGATGCTATGGATGTGGAGAATGATGGGAGGAATAAGGAACCGAGAACAGGACAGACTGTGAATGCAGCTGCCAATGTTGTGTCTAGAGAGCATTTACTGAATTTTCCTTTGCCTGATGTGCAGAGTAAATCTTGTATTGTTAAGGTAAGAACAACTTTCTTACCTCTCTCTTTTTTTTTCAGCATGTGACAAGACGATCAAGCCTGCCTGATGTTAAGCACCACGCCTACCCACAACAGATGCTGTGCCACTTAAAGCTTAAAGTGTCTAAGTTCTGTGTGGCACTGCACTGCGCTCATCACCCCGAGCCGTTGTTGTTAAGTCTCTTTCGCCCAGTAACTATCTTTACAGGCTAAAAACCTAATACGGCAGTATTTATATTAAAATAATTATTATAGATTAAAAATACACTTAAAAGCAAAAAATTAGAAAAATCAATTAAAAATTATGAACCGGTAGAGTGTACCAGCCGCGTCTGATGTTGGCGCAGCTAACACACTCTAAAACAGGCCTATATCACACTGATTTACTTTCAGAGCTCTAAAAAACATATACTCCATCGTGACTGAACTTCTGACACATTCCACTAGTGTGGTGCACATTTTCTTTGTTCCCACACTCATTACCGTGGCCTTTAATCACCCTCTTTACGAAGGAATAATTCTGGCCGAAGGGTGTCGTATTTCGGCGATTTCGTGGAAGGCTTCCTGACACCCCATTTCCACTCGCGCGCGGCACCTCACTGTACCTAATAAATAGTTATAATATTATAAAGTATGTATGTTATTTATAAGGCATATACATATTCATTTATTTAATCAACAATTATATGAAAAAAACCGTTTCAGATATACGAAGAGAGTGATAACCTAAAACTAAACAACATGGTGGAAGTTATCGGCTTCCTCTCAGTAGACCCGGCGCTCTCTGGCGAGTTCCAAGCGGAGAGGAACCCACTCCTGGACCCGGAGACGGAGACGGACGCGGAGACGATCACACACAACCCACCGCCTAGCTTAGTGCCGCGGCTTCACGCAGTCTACGTGAAGAAGCTTCAGCATTGCAATCCGTTGGTGAATGATGATTTTGATCAAGGTAGACTATACTTAGGCACAAGCACAGAACAGCAATTAGTACTACGTACAGAATGGCCTCTTCCTACCACTCTCCGGTTTGACTTACCTCAACCCGGTCGCGAGTTTGCCGGCACCACACGGCACCTTTCGCCGGCACTGAAGCTAAGGGTTAAGGCACGCGTTTATTTTGATTTTGTGTAGGTCCAAGAGCGCGCATGCCAGCGCGAAAGTGTGCTATCTCGCTCTTGCTATTACGTACAATTGGATTACGTACACAAACCATGCATGTGGTGATTGCGACGCGTTTGCTTTATACATTTTATTGAGTGTCCAGGGTGTGGTTAAGTCAAACAGTTTGCTGGGGTCTGTCGGTCTTTGGGTGATGAGTCGTTGAGCGAAACGCCACAAAGTCGCAGTTACTGCGCTAACTAGTTAGCTGCAAACTGTTTACCAACCGCATCTCTTAAACGTGGTCTAAACTAACTGTCTTATAAGCAATGCAACGCCCTAAACTATGGGTTGTACATACTTACCTTTTTTTTTTTTTTTTTTTTATACTATTAAAGTGGTAACCAAGCGTACGGCCCACTTGATGGTCAGCAGTTACCGTAGCCTATGTACGCATGCAACATCATAGATATCACTTGCGTGTTACCACCCTGAGACGTAAGATGGTTAGTCTCATGTGCCTGTAATTTCACCGGAAACCATACCCTTCGAACCGGAACACAGCAATGCGAGCATTACTGCTTGGCGGCAGAAATAGGTATGGTGGTAGTCCTTCCCCGGACGAGCTCTATCACAAAGAACTCTACTACTCTTCACCTTACCTGAAAATTCGAACCTATTTTTGGATTTCTAGAGGTGTATTAAAATGAAATAATAGCTAAAATTGAACCCATAATCAATAGTATCTTGGTAACAAGAGTTTGGTCTTTGACTACTAAAACACCTACTTGTACAAACGGTACAGTTGCAGAACGGAATTAATATTATTTTTGTATTTCGGAACTCACACCTGTGGTTTCGGTACCAGTTGTAAAACGACTCAATAGTTCCCATAAAGCAGGATTTTTTTTGTTAGATATTAACACGACGACCGATGTGGCGCAGCAGGCGCAGGTCCGCCTGCGATGCGGAGGTTGCGGGTTCGATTCCCGCCTCGGATCAAATGTACAAACATTTGTTTACGATCTACAAATATTTGTTTCGGGTGTTCTGGGTATTTTCTATGTATAATAAAAAATATCTATCTATGTATTGTATTGTATTAAGTATATATCAGTCATCTAGTACCATAACACAGCTCTGTTTAACAGCAGCTTATCTTGGGGCTAGATGATGCTGTGTGAATTGTCCAGCATTATTTATTTATTATTTATTTATAAAACAAGAAGAAGCATTTCTGGTCTAGTGGTGATCCTGTGTTCCGATCCTAAGGACATGGATTCAACACCGACTTGCACTAATGTGTAATTATTAGACAAGCTATGACAGCTCTCAAACGGTGAAAGAAAACATCGTGAGAGAACCGACATGTTCTAGAACTTTAAATTCAAAATACACGATCCACCAATCCGCATTGCGTCCGTGAGATACAGTCACTCCAACTTGAGGACATTAGTCCCAGCTGTGGGAATATTGGAAAGCTGCCATGATTATGAAGAACAAGAGTTAGTAATAGTATTGTTGTAATTTCAGCGACTGTTTTACAAAAGGCGCAGTCAGCAAGAGAGCATTTACTGAAAGCTCTGAAAGAGCTGCTGTTGGGAGACGAATTAGCGGCAGAATATCTGATCTGCCATCTCATTGCCTGTGTGTAAGTATTTTACAATTTTTTTATTTTCTTTTTCACCGTTGTCATCGGCCCATCGAGTCGGGGGCCGCCTACTTTGATTACCCGTCGCGATCGCCATTCGAAAACACTGCATTCATCATTATGCATCTGACTAATTTTTTTTTTTTTATACAACTAAAGTGGCAACTAAGCATACGGCCACCATGAGACGTAGATCAAATGTCTCATGATAACATCGAACCGGAACACATCAATGCGAGCATTACTGCTTAGCGTCAGAAATAGGTATACTGGTAGTACTTTCCCGGACGAGCTCTATCACAAAGAACTCTACTACCAATTCACTATTATCCCTCCGGCTACGCCAGAACTTTATACATATGTATAGCAATATTGGTTACCAAAAAAGTGACTGTTGATGAGTTTTAAATAAATAACTCATCATTTATTTATTCACATAAAAAATTTAAATAAAATATTTGAAAGACTAACATATTTTTACCACTTTTTTGGTGTGTAAATAATAAATATGATCTTACTCATAAAGCTAAATAAGTACAGATCATTTTTTTAACAAATGTTTGGTGTTTTTACGCAATTTTACATTTCAGTTATCTGCGCCAAGACACCCTGGCTCTCGGTCAGTTCTGCCTGAACCTGTCAAACCTGCCAACCGACAAGTATCCGGACTACGCGCGTCAGCTTTACGACATCATCAAACAGTTCGTCACCAAGAGCTTTTACTTACCGATGACGATTGAAAACATGAATACGCTGAGCTTGTTGCCAAAGTAAGACGTTATGACGACCGATGTACCACGGCGGGCGAAGGTTCGCCTGCGACGCGGAGATTGCGGGTTCGATTCCCTCCTCGGGTCAAATGTTTGTACGATCTATCATATTTGTTCCGGGTGTTCTGGGTATTTTCTATGTATAATAAAAAATATAGATAGATTTTTTTATAATATCTATAGATAGATATTTTTTATTGTATTGTATTGTATTAAGTATATCAGTCACCTAGTACTCAGATATTTTTTATTGTATTGACGACCGATGTGGCGCAGCGGGCGCAGGTGGGCGCACGTCCGCCTGCGACGCGGAGGTTGCGGGTTCGATTCCCGCCTCGGAGCAAATGTTTGTACGATCTACAAATATTTTTTCGGGTGTTCTGGGTATTTTCTATATATAATAAAAAATATCTATCTATGTATTGTATTGTATTATATATATATATATCAGTCATCTAGTACCCATAATACAGCTCTGTTTAACAGCAGCTTACTTTGGGATTAGATGATGCCGTGTGGATTGTCCAGCATTATTTATTTATTTATTTATTTATGTATATCAGTCACCTAGTACTCATAACTCAAGCTCTGCTTACCTTGGGGCTAGATGATGCTGTGTGGATTGTCCAGCATTATTATTAGTATTATTGTTGTTAGTTCTGAAGGTTAGTGTAGACCTTGAAAATAACGCGTCTAAACGAGCCAGCTTTTTTTACGTTTTAAATTGCGTGTAAATGCTAGTTTCATAGTGTTTTACTAAAAAAGGTGAGCATTCTAAATAAAATCGTAATAGATAAACGTAAATCACACTAATCCTACTATAATCACAGTAAATTATAAATGTGAAAGTTTAGATGTTTAGATATTTGTTCCTTTATAACTACCCAGTTCTTTTACGGCATGGGCGCGTTGGAACTGGTGTAAATTTTCCTAGCTTGTAAGACGTTTCAAAGTGATCCTTGTGATTCTACTGAATAAATAATTTTTGATTTTGATTTTGATTTTAACTCGTGATGATAACCGCTGAAACGATTTGGCTGAAATTTAAATCGGATAGATTTTTTTTTCCAAGTGTACGGCCCGCTTGAAGGTTACCGTAACCTATATGCATGCAGGAGGCCTACGCCAGAGAGGCGACTACTGCTTACATTTATTTTTAATATTTTATTTGTGCACAAAGTTTATTTATTTAAGAAATACAATTTAATTAAAATAAAACGAAATTAATTGTAATCATGTAAAAATGGTTTTAGGGTAGTAGAATAAAAGGCTTTTTAATTTTATTTTATTTTATTTATTTAATATGCATGCAACATCAGAGATATCACTTGCGTGTTACCACCCTGAGGCGTTAGATGATAGATGACCGCGAGATGTCCTATGTCCTATAAACTACTTTTATCCCGGAAAAAAGTACGGTTCCCGAGTTCTACGCGAACTAAGTAGCGGGCAACAGCAAGTTATAACACTAATATATTTCAGGAAAGACTACGAGTGCAACCGTCTGACCAGCGGCGTGCTCCAGCTCAGCGCGCACACGCACCTCGTGCTGGACGAGACGGCACTGGCGCAGGGCCGGCTGGACGCGACCGGGGTCAACAACCTCGCGGCGCTCGCCAGCATGATCCAGAACCAGAGGGTGGAGTACGACTTCAAGTATTACAAGATGGACTTTGATTCTGATGTGTCGGTGCTTGTATTGTCTGAGGGGAAATCTCTGTTACCGGTAAGATTATTTAAATACTAGTGGATCGCCCCGGCTTCGCTCGGGTGGACATAAAATATAGCATATGTTACTCAGGGAAAATGTAGCATTATAATGGTGAAAGAATTTTTTAAATCGGACCAGTAGTTTTTGAGTTTATTCGTAAAAAAACAACAATACAAATATTTCTTTATAATATGTTTGAGAGAGTCAAAGTTGAATTTTCAACATTGAATAAAAAATCGAAAAACCATAATCCATGGTTTGTAAGTGTTTTTAAAAACTTTCAAGGACTCTAAGCTTTCATAATACCACAAAAAAATTGCAACCTAACTAAACTAAGTTTATATATGTAGTTTTTTTTTAATTGGAGAGCCATTTGCAGGTTATTTTAGGGCATTTCCTATCTTATTTAACCTTACGAATGACAAAATAGTCAATAATCATTAACTTGGATCAAGTCAATTCAAGTTTTTGGAAATCTTCACTTTAGTATCTTTGAAGGCAGATTTCAGCAAATTTATTAAGTTGTAATTTTTTGTGGTATTATGAAAGTTGATTATTATATGCATAATTGTACAACTTTTTTATATTATTTTACAAAAAAACATCTTGGTAATCCTAAAACCTCCAAAAATGTTTTTTATTTGTTTCAAACGTTACGACCAAACATTTCAAAAAAAAAAAACATTTAAAAAAATCATAACTCGAAAAAAACGAAAAATCAGGGAACATACATGGGGTATTTTCGGATATCCCTAAATCTGAGGAATCTATATTTTTCTTATTGACGTCTATGTTTGGACCACCCTGTATTTTTTTGTGTAATTTTTTCCAAAAATTTATTAGTAAATCTTAATTAGAGGGAAATATTTTTTTTACAGTGTGATTACTACTTACCTCTGAAACCAGAGGAGTCATCTCTACAAATTTTCGACGCAATAGTAGAGGCTGCTACTTACTACCTGAAGGAGGATATCATGAACATCATCCGAACGTACCTCACTCAGCTGAAGCTTGTCAAGTACACTATTACTGAGAACTTGAAAGTAAGAATCTGATTTTACATATGTATAAAACAATATCGCTTCCCGCTGTCTGCTTGTACGCTTAGATCTACTACGCAATGGATTTTAATGCGGTTTTTGTCAATAAATTGAGTGATTTAATAAAAAGGTTTATAGGTAAAGTCCTAAGTACCAGTGCGGCCCAGGCAGGAAAGATTGTTAGCGCGCTCCCACAGCCTAGGTACAGAGCGTTATGTTAGAACCCCGATAGTTTTTTAGTCGGTATGCCGTCATTCTGGTGAGTCCGACATATCCCCCCGGTTCCCCCGAGCCGAGGGGAATGCGTAAAGCATTTTCCTATCGTTAAAAAAAAAAAAAAAGGTCGCTAGCAAATGGCGGGGTCAGTACTAGAGACCCCGCCAGCCGACCGAAGGTCAATGGAATTTTTCATAGAAAGATCCATCTTATCATTTATGAAAATATCAATTTATAAAATTACTAGCGGCTCGTCCCGGCTTCGCACGGGTGCAATGAAAACTAAGCATACGTAGCCGGCCTCGCGTTTTAGCCTCGCGGCTACCTATTTCATAGATGTGCACGCCCCTCTCAGGCGCGCGCGCTTGCGTTTTTAATATTTTGTTTAGATTTATATTTTTCAACTCGTAATACCTTTTGAATGGAAAGTTCGATTTTAATCGATCATAATCTACAGTAAAATACCCTAGCACGATCAAAGACGAAACCAAAGAAGGTAGATTTCGCAGTAAACTTAAAGAATTCTAGACCACAAACTACCTACATACGTACTCTGTAAATGAATTTTTGACAGATAAATTTTAAAGACTTAAGTATTTAAAATAGGATAACCTATAAATTATTTGACTATTTCGATTTTGTATTATTTTTGTATTAATTTATAATTTGACATGTAATTGATTACGATTAATGTTTTTGTATCTGCGTCGTAATTACCTGTTTACTATTTTAGTGTATCAAACTCAATATTGCATCGTCCTGACGGGGTTCATGTACCTACTGGCAATGTATTAATTAAGATCCATACGAACTTTGTACCTATATGTAAGCAATGAATAAATAAATATCTAAATAATTCAAAAAGTATTCTACAGGTATTGAACAGGCTTGAATACGAAATGAACGAATGGATAACTTAGTCTGATTTTAGTCGTTATTTCTATGAACTTATAAAACGTAAAAAAGAAGTTATTGTTACATAACTACAATAGTTAGACATATGCTATGTATATTGACGACCGATGTGGCGCAGCCGCCTGCGAAATGGAGGTTGCGGGTTCGATTCCCGCCTCGGGTCAAATGTCTGTACGATCTACAAATATTTGTTCCGGATGTTCTGGGTATTTTCTATATATAATAAAAAAATATCTATCTATGTATTGTATTAAGTATATATCAGTCATCTAGTACCCTAGTCTAGTGTAGTCAAAATATCTATCTATGTATTAATTGTGTGGTATTTGTATTGTATTAAGTATATATCAGTCATCTAGTATCCATTTAATATAGCTCTGTTTAAAGCAGCTTACCTTGGGGCTAGATGATGCTGTGTGGATTGTCCAGCATTATGTATTATTGTTATTGAAGTTTTAGTATCCCTATTTCTTCCAAAATAAAATATAGCCTATGTTACTCAGGGATAAAGTAGCTTTCTAATGATGAGTAGTTTTTGAGTTTATTTGTAACAAACAAAAATACAATTCTTTCTATCTTTATAATATTAGTATAGATGATGAAATAATGATAAATATGCTAATACTAGCAAATTCTTAAATTCATTATTGTTTTTACAGTTCGTAGAAGAAGATTTCATAGAAATGCGAAGTAAATCAGACAGCGATAACCCCGTGACTGCCGACGACTTGCATCGCCTGCTCGTGCTGGCGCGGCTCGTGAGCCTCTCCCGCGGGCTCGACACCTTGAACAAGGACTGCTGGGATATCACCAAAGGCATGGAGGCGGAGAGAATGGCCAGGGTTAAGAATAGGATCACGCCTACCGTCTGATAAGTTTAATGTTTAAGCTGGAACTTTTTTTATTAAATGTTTTCTTTTTTAATTTGTGTTTATTTTTCTGTGGACCAACCAATCTCTACTGCGAGGAAAGGCTTATATTCTCTTGGGCTATATGGCGGCCTATGATGCCGAGCGTATCCATGTTTGGACCAAAAAGGTCGTCTCTCTTTCTCTTCTCTTTTCCCCTTCGTAAATATTCTTGAAATGAAGCTGAGGCGGCATTTCAGAATTAAATTAGGCGGTCTTTGGTATGTTTTGAAGACTTACTATGTGATAGTCTTCGAACATATAAACAAAAAGAAGCCGCGTTGGCGAACAAACGCGACAAAAACTTGAAGCAGGGACGCACACATAGATACTATCTATGTGTGCGCCACTCAGTCAGTGCTAAACACTAAGATTGCGTAAAAATAATGTTGCCAGCACCTTACCCCAAAGTCCCTTAGAGCCTAGGTCTATCTAGATACTAAAATACAATTCTTTAAAGGAACATTATAATACCCTAATTCTAGGGAATAATACTTGGTGCATTTTTAAGCAACTGCTGGCAACATTATACGCGCATGGCGAGGTATTGAGTTTCAAGACACAAACTCGTGAGTATTATTGAATTATGTATGAAATATATAAATAATCGTCTTAATTGTTAAAAATGATTTCTGACGACTTTTGGATGCATGTAGAACTGATTAAACATAAGTAACCACACAGAACGGCATCTTTTTATGATAATATACACGCACGTCTCACTCGTTCAGTACCTCGCGGCGGACTGACAAGCTGTTGTATTGTGTTTGCCGTTTTGTATTGTCTTTACGAGCTGCATTTTTCGAGACGAATGCTCTGTCTAGATTATTCTTAATGTCTTTGGTGGTATGCGATCCTTGGTCGTTTCCCTACACTTTGTGCAAGGCAGAGCAGTACAATATATATTTCACACGCACATCAACAAAGACATACAGCCAAGAAGAAAAAAAAAAAAAAAAGAAATACGAGCGGGCTTTTTTGACGTCATTTTTTTTACGTCATCGAGCTCGAGAAGATCACGACACAGACGACAAAAAAAAAGTAGACTCCTGAAGTCTGTGACACAGATGAGGGGCTAAATGGATTGCACGGCCCTTGCTACCTAATTTACTCTTTGCCTAGAAAAGTCACCAAGAGAATGTAAGCAAAGATTAAATTATAAGATTCTTTGGTCCCACACACACACAACATCATACACATCAGACACATCCAAGAGAATGTAAGCACTATGTTTAACGTTTTTGCAGATTCAAGAGAAATTCAAGAATTTCGCCAGTGTCATAGTAAGTTCATTTTTCAAGACCTGTTCGATCTCGATTGAACTTGCAGAAAGATCGAATCAAAAAGATAAATATTAGTGTTACTGACATCGATAAATTAAATATGTCACTGTCATCGTGACGTGTTCGCTTTTGATAAGTAGGTACGATTCATTTGCTCGTAGCTCGATTTTATTGATTTGGTAATTTTAAGAAATAAAATTAATTTACCTAAAAACAAGGTGAAATAAAATAATGTCGATTAAAAATAAGTCATTCGAGAGCGCCAGTAAGAGTAAAGCTGGTGAAACTGTATGGAAACGGGCGTTGGTTGCAAATGCTGAATGGCCCGACAAGGTTATTTTGAATATCACGAGACTTTACTATTTTTCAATGAAAATGTTGTAATTACGTGTAAATAATGCTACTTTACGATTGCAGGATGAATTTCTCGATGTGATTTATTGGGTACGGCAAGTTCTAGGTATCATTTTGGGGCTTGGATGGGGTGTTCTACCCCTTAGAGGATTTCTTGGTGTATTGCTGTAAGAATGTTTTTTCATCTTTTTCTGTCTTTTACATTTAAATGCTGCATAAATTTACGTAGTCCTAGAAACATGTTAATAATAATTAACTTGTGTACAGTAAAGTTATTTGATTTCAGATTTGCGCTAGTAAATGCTGGAGTGATTTATTTTTATGTGATGAACTTCCAATGTATAGATGAAGAAGAATATGGTGGAATGTGGGAAATAACTAAAGAAGGGTTTATGACCTCATTTGCTGGGTTTTTGGTAAGGGAATATTTAAGTAAAAAAAAACTGTTAGACATGACCATTTTCACTGATGAAATATAAAAATGTTTATTGGTGAAAGTCAGGTTAATTTATATTTCGCACGGCGGATCTAGACTTCTGTGAAGTTTGTGAAGCCGTTTGTGATGCACAAAGACAATTTTGTTTGAAAAAGCTCCATTGCGCATCGAAGCGGCTAACTTCACGATGTCAGAGATCCGCTGTCAGAACTATAATTATTACAAAATAAAATGCTTTCTTTCTTTTCCAGGTGACATGGATAATTGTGTACACAGGATTACATGGTTCTGAGTTATGAAAGTATTAAGATGCATGATAACAAGAACTCTAGGTACAAAACAATGTACATAATATTGTACCACAGCTTGTACATACATGTTTTAAGAAACTGCAAAAGTTTTAAAGTCAGTGCGGAATGTTTTATTAAGAGCTCTAATACTGCAATGGATTGTATTCGTTTTTGGTGCATTTATTTTGGCAGATTATAGGAATTTATTGTTTTGGTGTGGATCAATAATTGAAGTTGCATGTATTTATAATAAGTCCATAAATCCTAGATTATATCTTACAAACTCAATACTTTATAGCTTTGTTTATAGCCTCTTTGAATTAGTTTTGTTAAGTAAGGATTGTATTGTGGTGAAATAATTGAATGGTTTCTGTTCACAATGACGCATTTTAATATCATCTTGAGTCGATTTTATTCCCATAGTGCTGAGTTGTGACCAATTATTTTTCAAAATATCATTTAATTTTATAATAATAAAACACAACAGTCACATACATAATCAAATTGCTTATCATGCAAACATTTGTCTCGAAGGGGAAAAGAAACCTGCAACCTCTTGACTTCAACTGGGCAGAGCCCTAGAGACAAATAGAGCTGCATTATATTTATCTACTACAAATTTGTTACTTATGTACTGTCTGGCTGCATTTCAATAGGTATTTACTTTTCAGTAAATTGTTTATTGTTTGTTAAGTTTTACCTGTTAGTTTAATTTATGTTATATAAAAGATTATAATAAAATGATTTGTTGGGGATAGATTGAGATAATTTATTGGATAATAATAAAAAAAAATTACAAAACAGACTTTATCGCCAACCATTTCACTTTAACACACATAATTTGTTGAAACACTTGAGTACAATATATTTTAAGATGGTTGCTGTACATTACACACACATTACATATGTTGTTATACAGGGTGGTCTATTTTTCTATAAAATCTATTTTTTTCTTATTGACGTCCATGTTTGGACCACCCTGTTGTAACTGGTTGGAAGCCTTATTCATAGTAGCTAGTTAGCTAAGCATGCCAGGATTTCTAAAAATCATGTCACTCTCAATCTATGCCTGTATATTGTGTTGTGTGAAATGACCCTGATTTTGCAGTGTTATTGTATTTTGAATAAATAAATGGTTGAATTATCATATTTTTGTAATGGTTTGATTTACACTTGTTTGTGATTGGAGAGTTTCTTATCAGCGCGATGTGCCTACGCCTATGAGGTGTGTGATAAGATTTGATTATATTGTGCAGTTAGAGCCTATGGTATATCTCAAAATGTGGGAAGGTAGAATACAAGGAACATTGGTAGAATAGTAACTTCCTATTACTGGTTGGTTGGTATTAATGACTAGGTTTTGAGTTTATTTTTATTTAGTGCATCACTTTGCACTAAATAGCATTTTCAGCAGTTATTTAACTGGAAAACTGGGAAGCTATAAATTATATTCTTAATAAGCCATTTTCGACACTTACCTGGGAATCTTTTTTGAATACACATTAACTTACTACAAAATAATATTTTTTACTTTAGAGAATTCTTCTCAATGTCTTTGTTTTTTACTATCTATGTATTGGTAATTTTTTACTTGAAATGAAACGAACTTAATAATTATTTTACCATTTTAATCATCTCTCCATGTAACTAAAACATCATCCGTCCTATACCGCTGTGTTATCGTGGCGTCTCTAAAGTCCATCCTCGTCCCCGACTGGTACGCCAACGCGCCCGCATGAGCTATCATAACTCCGTTATCGATACAGAATCGTTCGTCTGTCGCGAAGACCTTGGATCCTCGCTCCGAGCACATGATCCCCATCATGTCTTGTAACCGCTCGTTGCAGCCCACTCCTCCGCATATTAGAACCTGTAGAAGATACAAGATGTTACCGTTAGGTACCTAGGTAGATATAGAACGGCCAGCGGATCTGGGCATTCATAAAGATAGCCGTGTCAGTGCGCAATGGAGCCTTTTCGAATTAAATGGTTTTTGCGCATCACAAATGGCTAACTTCATGATGACTGGAGATCTGTCAGCTGTTTTAGTAAATTATTAGATGTCGCTAGTAAAATTGTGTGCGGTGGCCATTTCTGTTAACGAGTTTATAGGCCGCCCTAAGTCCCGAAGGGGAGAAGCGGGAGGGGGGAAACCTTTGACCAGAAGAGGAAAAAATTACACAAAAAAATTACCTCATCCGACCCGCAATGTGCCATCGCCCGCTCCGTAATCTCCACCAGCATAGCAAATACCGTCTCCTGCAGGGAGTAGCACAGGTCCTCGGGCGTGTACTCTTTCAGTAGCTCCTCTATCTTGTCTTCCATGTATGATAGGATTCCGGAGAAACTGACGTCCATTCCTGGTAAATAAAACATGTGAAAAACTTAGGTACTACTTAGTACAGGGTCTGGTAGTGACCTCGCCTTCCGAACCTAATGTCGTAGGATCATTGCTAGCATTGCTAAGTTGCTAGTGGTAGTACTTCCCCATACAACTCTAATACTCTTTAAATCAAGCCAAGTAGAGTTGGTTTTTTGTTTTAAGGTCATTTAAAGACAATCATTACCTTTGACACAGTATGGCAGGTGTAAATATTTCATCCCCTTCTTAGCTGCTTGCTCAATGTTGTAACCGGGACTTGGGGCATTCGATAACTTTAGTACTCTTGCAAATCTGAAGCAAACATTTGGTAAATGCAAAACTAAGCCTTAGGCACTAAAAGTGAGATATGGCACCCATCAGCACTTCAAAGTATAAATGCATTTGTCTATTTTGTGACCTCGTAATCATTGCTGAATCTGGTATCCCAATTGGGTTACCAGAGAGATTACATGGAGTGTGGTTACTTACCTTGGCTAATTTTTTTTTTTGAATGAAAAAATTTTAATGAAAAAAAAAAGGTTAATGAAAAATTATTAAGTCAATGCATACCTGTCTAAACAGTTCCCAACAGCAATATCAATGGTCTCACCAAATATTCGGTACCTCTGTCGGGAGTAGGCTATGATTTGTGTGTTGCCGCCACTCACATAGAGTACTGTTGGGTTGTTTGCTTTAGTTATTAATCTGCCCATTTCTATGTCTGTAGTTAATTCAGGAATAAATTGTTTTAGTCAGATAAAAAAAATATAGTTCATCCTAACTTCTTAAAACTACTGGACTATTTGTGCTAATTTTAAAATATTTGTGTGAGCCCAGGAAAGGTTTTAAACTGTGAGAAATATAATGCAAGACAACCCTCATAGGTCAGCTAGTAAATAATAATAATGTGATTTTGTATCTAATAGATTATTATTGACCACAATCTAAAGGAATATAGTAAAAGGATACGTCCAATACAATGATTGACACCCAATATGGGTTTGTTCCAAAGCTTAGCACATGTCCGTGCCACAATTGCACACACCATCAACGGTGGGGCCATGCCAGGTCCCTTAGTGTAGCATACCACATCTAAGTCTTCAGGTTTAATGCCTGATTGGTCCAGAGCTTCCTGCAATACTTCATGGATGTGTTGTTGGTGGTGTTCGGCTGTTTCTCTGGGTTGAAAACCTATATATATTTTGGTAACAATTAATTTGATTTACTTACACATTATGGTGTATTTTCAGCTTGTTCTGCCACTAGGTACCGTTGTGGGAAGTAACGGGCAAATATGAGTTAATGTTAGTTTGTAAGATGCTGCAAACCTAAATAATAACATCACTTTTTCAGTCTAACCTTCTCCTGGCGGCGTAATGTAAGTTCTTCGGCAATTCGCGAGTATTTCACCATCTTTGACAATACCGATGCCAAGTTTATTAGCGCTTCCTTCAAACCCAATTGCTAACACCATTCCGATAGTCTAAGATTTTGTTTTGTGTAAGTTTCCTGAATATAAATCTGCCTGCTGCTGCTGCGAGTCGATTTGTTTTGTTTACATTTTTTTTTCTGAGTGTCATTTAAAAATCCTGTCAGCCATCATGTAGAACCATATTGCCAGTGTCAAGATAACTTACACTCTCCGGTGTCATGAAAGGGTTGAATAGCAACTATTAATGTAATAAACCACTAACCACAAAATCCCGATTCATAGTTTTTTAGCAACTCGTTAGTTGATGACCGTGTGTCTCTGACTTGCACACACACCCATTCATCTAAGGCATATTGGTTGTTGCTCACATTAACTCGTCACTCTCTAACGTACTAGTCATTATTCTGAGATAACTACTAACGAATCAGAATAATAACTTTCTTCCTATAACACGTAGTTAGAAGCAACTTAAGCACAGATAATATAATACACATAGGTAAGATCTTTTTTTATATAACTTTTTTCGCTTACCACTCCGGCAGGCTCTCGTGAGAGCTGCGATAATTTACGGACGAAGATGTAAGGGCATGACAAACCAAACCATCATGCCCTTATTATAAAGTTACTTGAAAATATCAAAGAAAAATAACACAAACTGCAACATTGACTCAGGTTTATTTAGGTACTCCATACAACTGTATGTAATTATGTCTAAGCTTTTACTAAAGTAATCATAAAATCATATAATTAATAAACGCAAATTATATTACTTTGATAAATATTTTACTTACTCAATTATACTTAGTTTATACTCAATGTACTCAATTATATAATTATATTAATTATACGAAGACAAAAATCACGAAAAATGTATGTCATTTTAAATTATAGTTAACCAAATAGCATACACTGATAACACAATATTACAAAGCTAGCTTGGCACTACAGGAATATGAAATCAATTTACGCTTGCGTCTCCTCATTCACCTCATCCACGAAATCTGCCAGCATATCTTCAACTGTAACAGCTTTGTCACTAGGCACAACTTTGCTTGCTACATCTTCAACTTCATTTTCTTTAGCTGCCTCATTTGCATTGTCAACTGATTTATCGATTCCATTTACTATCGGAGCATCTACAGTATCTTTTTGTTTATCCTCAACTGATTCCCCATCTTTATTTTTCTCTGCATCTAAATCCTGAGAGCTTTTGACTACCTGTCCGCAAGTTATCTGAATATCGTCAGTATCATTAGTGCTGGGTAGATTTTCGTCATCCATCTTTTCTAGTACCGTCACTTTCTCATTGCCGGTGTTTGGATAATCATACGCTACTTCCATTGACAAAGGACTTTTACCGTCTGTTGCATCAGAAAGCAGTTGTGTTTTAGCTTCATGTATATCCTTTTGCGAATCGAACGGAGATTCCATAATCTTTTCTACTTCTGCATCATCTTTGTTGACCTCTGCTACTTTGTCACTTTCGTTAACTTTGTCGATAACAGTTATGTTTACTTCGTCATTCACGACTGGATGAACTTGAGTTGGTTCATCATGTATCGCCAAATCTTTCATGCCTTGTGTTGGTTCGTGGGAAACATCAATCAGTTCAACCATTCCAGCTGTTTCAGCGCGTGTTACTTGCGTAGGTTCATTATGTAGTCCCGAATCGCAGCTATTCACTTCAGCGGTTACCGGTTCAAAGATGACGTCATCGTCTTCGATAATGTTGTCTCTGGGTTCGCGCGCTAGCCCGACCCCTTCTATGATGGACTCGCCGTCGGAATCGGAACTCATCTCGACGGAGTGGACGGAATCCGAGCTGATGCTGACGTTCTCTGTGATATCGGAGACGTCTTCGGTGTCGACGCGGGTGCGCTTGGCGGCAGGCTCATCGGGTATGGTGATAACGGCGGTTGGGTCTTCCGGGTTCATCCTGAAAAAAAAATTATGCGATTTAAAACAATGTTCACGATAACATTTAGATATATTTTTATAGAACTAGCTGTTGCCGTCGACTTCGTTCGCGTAATATACGTATATATTTTCTTATTCTTAAATTTTCCTCTTGAATCATTCTATCTATTGATGAAAACAGCATACATACGAAGGCACATACGGCGGGAAGATTTTATTTTATACTATCACTAGTTGATCTGCCCCAGCTTCGAACGGGTGCAATGAAAACTTAAGCACCCGTGTGAAACCGGGGTGGGTCGCTAGTAATAAAAATATAGCAAATGTTACTCAGGGATAATGTAGCATTCTAATGGTGAAAGAGTTTTTGAAATAGGACCAGTAGTTTTTGAGTTTATTCGTAACAAACAAACATACAAATTTTCTCTCTTTATAATATTAGTATAGATAAAGATTTGTAGATGTAGGTGGAAAGTTAAAACTATCTAATTTCAACCTTATATCGTGGTAAAAAAATATATACCAACCAATCAATCCCAAGCAGTTTTTCCAGAACAGCTCTATTTCTCTCAGAGGTTCTCTTTCTGCCTTCTTCTTTCTCCTTCTTCTTCTGCGTCTGTTCCTCCAGCGAGAAGCAGAGCGAAGCTGGCGAGCAGTGTAGATGCAGCCTTATATCCAGTAACGCTTGTGAGCAGAACTTTGAAACCTGGAAAAATCACACTAATATTAATAAATGCGAGAGTTTGGATGTTTGTCCTATAACTCGACAACTACTGAACCAATTTGGATGAAATTTAAAACATAGATTAAAAATAAAACATTTTTTTTTTTTATACTACTAAAGTGGTAACCAAGCGTACGGCCCACTTGATGGTCAGCGGTTACCGTAGCCTATGTACGCATGCAACATCATAGATATCACTTGCGTGTTACCACCCTGAGACGTTAGATGGTAAGTCTCATGTGCCTGTAATTTCACCGGTAACCATACCCTTCGAACCGGAACACAGCAATGCGAGCATTACTGCTTGGCGGCAGAAATAACATAGGGAATAGAACAAAGGTTACTTTTATCCCGGAAAAAATCGTTGGGTCCGCGTGGTGGATTATGACCCAATCACTCGCTTGAGAGTGAGCCAGTGTTTCAGCAGTGGAAACATTAGAAGGCTGTTATAATGAATACATAGATATATATTTTTTTAGGTATAAAAAGCTGTAGTTATCTAGATATTGGTATAGCTAACCTCAGGATGGGGGCTAGCGAGCAGCTGGCTGTAGAGCTGGAGGCAGTACTGCGCGGGCGCAGGCACCCTCGCGGACCCGCTCTTGCGACACGCCTCTGCAAGTAACACAACCAACCGTCTCTTAGAGTTACGTACAGAAAAATTTAACCCCTAAGGCGCGTTCGTGCAGAAAGCGATAAGAATATGCGTTGCAATTGATCAAAGTTAACAGCATTAATAGGAAATGTACTTTAAAACAAGAGATTCTACTAAGTGGCAACCAAGCGTACGGCCCACAAGATGGTAAGCGGTTACCGCAGCCTATGAACGCTTGCAATACCAGAGGTATCACTCGCGGGTTGCCACCTTCAGGCTAAGATCAAAAGCCTCATGTGCCAGTAATTTCACCGAAAACCACACCCTTCACACCGGAACACAGCAATGCGAGCATTACTGCTTTGCGGCAAAAATAGGTATGGTGGTAGTACTTCCCCGGACGAGCTATCACAAAGAACTCTACTGCTCTAATGGTGAAATTTCTTTCAATTTGGATGAAGCAACCAAACTTTGTCAACCAAAATTGCGTAGTTGAGTTTCGTAATGTTTGTAAATATACCTAAAGCTTGGAGCAGACGCATCGTCCGCTCGCTGGAGTGGTCTTGGATCGCGAAGGCCTCGCGCACTAGAAGCTCTTGAAATTGCTGGAAATTCGACAAAATATAATAGAATAGAATATAAAACACTTTATTCATCACACAGAAAACAAGAAAATAAAAGCTTAAAAACTTTTTGAAAAATTGCAAAAGTACAATGAGCGGTAAATACACAATGTAATACACAATTAACATAGTACAATATATTGGTACAATGTAAAATAGTCAGTTGTTTGTATGAGTCAGTGGCCAACTCTGGTGACAGAGTTTCTAGGCCGCCTGAAGGCCTCTGTCCAATCAATTCATATAAACAGGGGTGATTTTTGATAATAATTTATGCAAGTGGAGTCTTTACTTTATTTTTTTCTCTTGTGTGAAACGAATGAAATAAATGAAAAAATCTTTATTGACAGAGAATGAAAGTGAATTATTATTAAAAACGACAATTTAATTCGATAAAGCTCCATTGTGCCTCAAAAAGAATCACGACTGCCTAGATTGACACTGAGTGTTAGTACACTTTATTTCCTACTGTAGCCATTTATGTAAATTTTTGTGCTCAATGCCTGTGTTCTGATACGGTGAAGGAAAACATCGTGAGGAAACCGGCATGTCTGAGAACTAAAAATTCGAATCATCATGACAGCCTTCTAATGTTCCCACTGCTGGGACACTGGCCTACTCTCAGGCGAGAGTGATTGGGTCTTAATCCACCACGCGGACCCAATGCGGATTGGTGGATGGCACATGTCTTTCGAATTTTTTTTTAGTCAAAAACAAAAAATAAGTTAGTAGAAATATTCGAATGACATGTGCCAATCCGCATTGGGTCCGCGTGGTATATTAAGACATATCACTCTCGCTTGAGAGTAGTAGATTTCTCTGTGATAGAGCTCGCCTGGGGAAGGATTACCACCATACCTATTTCTGCCGCCAAGCAGTAATGCTCGCATTACTGTGTTCCGGTGTGAAGGGTATGGTTTCCGGTGAAATGACTGGCACATGAGGCTTTCGATCTCAGCCTCAAAGTGGCAACCCGAGAGTGATACTTCTGGTATTGCAAGCGTCCATAAGCTGCGGTAACCGCTTACCATCTTGTGGGCCGTACGCTTGGTTGCCACTTAAGTTGTATAAAAAAAAAAAAGGATAGGCCAGTGTCCCAGCAGTGGGAACATTAGAAGGCTGTCGTGATGTAGAGATAGTTCTCTACATAGTAACAAAGTCGCTTTCCGCCGTCTCTGCCTCTGTATATATGTACAGTCAGCAAAGAAATTGGTCGATCACTTTTGTCATAAGTTTCTGTGAAATCCTATGATATTCAAATGAATCTCAACCTTAGGGTGGTAGATCACATTTTTTGCTGACTGTACGCTTAGATCTTATAAACTATACGCAACGGATTTTAATGCGTTTTTAGTTTCTAAGGAAAACAAAGCTAATAACTTTTCTAAAAATATAACTAAGGAGTATTCACATGTTACATGAGTAGATAGCGTGATTCAAGAGAAAGGTTTTTACGTATAACGCAAACGAAGTGCCGGGCAACAGCTAATCTATACTAATATTATAAAGAGGAAACAATTTGTATTTCTGTTTGTTACGAATAAACTCAAAAACTACTGGTCCGATTTCAAATATTCTTTCAGCGTTAGAATGCTACATTATCTCTGAGTAACATAGGTTATATTTATCACCAGCGACCCCGCCCCGGCTTCGCACAAAGCTGGGACGGACTGCTAGTAACTAATATAGTAAATTAGTTCACCTTGAGAATGGTTGTCTTCAGAAACAGTCCGCAAACGGAGAGGAATGTCTCGGTGCATTCCAACGCAGCCACCGCTACGTCCTCGTTCGACTTCTCAGACCTGCAATATGTCAATAAAAAGTCAGTGGCCAACTCTGGTACAGAGTTTCTAGGCCGACATAAAACCTCTGTCATGGTCTAACAACTTTGAAAAAGCCGGGACCGACTGCTTAACGTGCCCTCCGAAGCACGGGAGCGCTCAGTTGAAATTTCCACTGGCGGTCACCCATCCGGATGATGACTACGCAGTACAGTGCTTACCTTCGTCGATCTGTTAAGAACAATTTAGCCAGCTACGCCACGAGCGCTCCATTATTTAAATTACTTCAATATGTAAATTATTATTATGATTATCAGCCTGTGATGTCTTAATGCAGGGCAAAGGCCCTCCTTTCTTTAATATCTTTAAAAAACTTTACATATGCATAAAAAAGTCGCTTCCCGCCGTCTGTCACTCTGTATCTGTAGGTATGTATGTAAGTCCTATAGAAGGACGCTTAAGACGGTCAGGTTACAGGTAATTACAGGTACTTTAAAGGTTACAAGTAATTCAGGTAATTTACAGGTAATTACAGGTTACAGGTAATTATAGGTACTTACAGGTACTAACATGTAAGAGATACTTACAGTTTACATGTAATTACAGGTACTTCCAGGTTACAGTTAATTACAAGTGCTAACAGGTTACAGGTACTAACAGTTAGAGATACTAACAGGTTAAAGGTACTTACAGGTGACGGGTACTTACAGGTTTTTTTTGCTTTTCTCTCCGGGCATATGCGATGCAATATTACTCTCCCTCAGCATTGTGTTCGCGAGTCGTTTCCTCGCCTTTTTGCTGAGATTCTTCATTGGTAGCGCGCTCGCCTAGAAATAGTAGCACAGTTCTTTGTGATAGAGCTGGTCCGTGGACATGATGACTGATTTTAAAAAACTGTTCTATTGTGTTCAGTACTGTCTTATTGTACTTATCAAAATTGGGACCGAAGACGCGCCCATGCCGTAAAAGAACTGGCAACAACTCCGGCTGGGTTCCTATCGGTTTTTTGCGTGACCTTTGCTATTGTTACGGTTGCCGAGGATCGCGTGACTCCTTCCCATTCCATGAATTATGGATTTCCTTTTTTTTTTCCATTTTCATTTAGAGCCGGCTTGATGAAGTGCCCTGTTCATTATTCGTCTTAAGCTTTTTTACATACATACATACATACATAAAATCACGCCTGTATCCCGTAGGGGTAGGCAGAGACCACGGATTTCCACTTGCTACGATCCTGACACACCTGTTTTGCTTCATTTACTCTCATCACATGAAGCAAAAAGCTTTTTTATTATTTAAAACATCGGGGATGTGCTTACAGAGAGCTGCATGAGCTGCCTGGTAGGAGCGACATCAGCCAGCAGGTGCAGCGCGAGGTGGTCGTGTGCGCCCCCCTCCCCCTCCCCCACCCCCACCCCGTGCACGCGCACCACGCGCAGCCACGCGCCCAGACTGCTGTACGCTGCTATGCGGACCTTGCTGTATATGAATTGAATATATTATTAGTAAGTACATTATATTCAAGGAATATGTTCCACACACAAAAAAATACATGTAAGTATCTCCTTTTTTTCAACATTTTGTCGATTACGTTTTTCTGGTCAGTTATTCCATGACGTCACAGTCCTATAGATCTAATGGAGTCTCGCTAAAACTCGCCAACGGCTGGACAGATTTGGCTAATTTTGGTCTTGAAATGTTCGTAGGAGTCCAGGGAAGGTTTAAACGGTGAGAAAATATGGAAACATTTCGAAAAAAATAACGCGAGTGAAACCGCGCGGGTCAGCTAGTCTTGTAATAGATATCTGAAAAATAACACCATACATAGTCCCCACACTAGAATCCTCTGTATCGTGGGTATTAAAATCACTGTGGTACAAAAAACCCGGAACTGAAATCTTTGCAGATCACGGAAACTTTTGTCCCGCAGCGGGAAAAAAATTAAATCAAAACTATCAAGTTTCACGTACGCATTGCGCGAATTAAAAAAGACGACTGATCTTCGTTGTACTTTATCGGCCTATTACGCCTATACATATACACATTTATCCCATAGCATCGCACTGTGGGGAAATAGCACGAATGCACATGACCTGTTTATACTACAAAAAAAATGCGTGCGCATCATAGCCAATATAAAAAAACGAGATAGTTGCAAACCCCATTTTAAAAACCTAAAAATGTTAACATTACCATCTATCCACATCCTAGAAATAAGCAAGTTTGTTAAAAAACATCCACATTTGTACATAAATTTAGACGACCTTCCACGAAGATATGTACTCAGACCAGGTAGAAATAAAATAGTAAAACCCAAATCTAATCTAACGCTACATAGCGATGGTCCTTACATAATGTCAATAACAATATATAACAAACTTCCTACAAATATAAAAGAAATAAAAAAATATTCACTCTTTGTAAAAACTTTAAAAACATATCTAATTGACAAATGCTACTATGACCTTAGAGAATACCTAGACTAATTACCTACTGAATTCAATAGTATACCAACATAATTATTTTAATGACATTAGCTACTATTATTAATTGATTTTATTGACCAATGACTATTATTGTTCATATTTTCTGACATGACATGACAATTATTATTATTTAGATACATATTAACATTAATCAAATCTTACATACTTACCTATCTATCTACTTTTTTACAAATACCGAATGCATAAACCTCGGCCTTTCTCCATGTTGCAATACCCTAATAACAGGGTTCATGTGTGATACTACTTATTCTGTAACAACTACATAATGTACCATATGACAGCAATAAATGTATTTGATTTGATTTGATTTGATTTGGAAACAAACCCGCAACCTCACGCTTCTCAAACGATCAATTTTTTCAATTTTAAAAGTTCAATTTATTTCATAATTTATTAACTATTACAAATTCAAGTGTAAGATCCTAGAATGTAACAATCTTATTATAGAACGAAAATTAAGCTGCGGGCGCTTATCAAAACTTATACAATTACAACTATTTTACTATTAAGACCTCTCTCAACCGATCACTGCGCCACTAAAGTGGTCAAATAGCGCAACTTTCATAAAAGTGTAAAAAAAACAATGAACAATTACTTACCTAGTTTCTTCACTAGCATTTTCGGAACTCCACTTGAGTGTTTGCATGACAAATCTGAAAACCAGCGCCGAGAACGGAATGAGGTTTGATCCCAAGCTGAAAATAAAATGAGGATTAGGTTAATCTAGATTAAATGCGAGTAAAACAGTAAAGACTTATATTATCACAGTTAAATTAACTGAAGTCAATTTCGATTGTCTATTCATAGACCACTGGTCAATCCATTGTCTTAGGCGATAGATGAAAAGCGACGCGATGCGATAAATCTTATTAAAAAAATTAACTGATAGAATTCTTGATAATACATATATTTTTTTGTTTATCGCCTACGAACAAACTGTTCGTAGTTTATCGCACTTTTTCGCTCAAAGATGCTATCAGCGTCGCGTCGCGTCGTAGTTAAGAGCACTGGTGGTCTAGTGGTAGTGACCCCGCCTTCTGATCCTAAGGTTGTGGGTTCGAATCCGGTGCACCAAAGAATTTTTCTATTCGAAAAAATTATGTGCGCAATGCCAGTGCGCATACGGTGAAGGAAAACATTGTGAGGAAACCGTCATGTCCAAGAACTAAAAATTCAAAAGACATGTGACAAAGACATCTACCAATCCGCATTGGGTCCGCGTGGTAGATCCCAAACACTGTCGCTTGAGAGTAGGCCAGTGTCCCAGCAGTAGGAACATTAGAAGGCTGTCATGATAATGATCGCGTCGCGTCGCGTGGTTAATTGTCGCTCACGTAGGACAAATGTAACTCACCATGCTATCAACGCGTCCAAGGACCTCAAAGCTTGTATCTTGATAGTGGTGACATTAATGGAATCCTTTTTTTTATATTTTTATTATTTTTACAGCTGACGATCAAGCGGGCCGTACGCTTGGTTGCCACTTTAGTGATAGAAAAAAAAATTACATTCATCGCGTCGCGTCGCGTAGCTAATTGTCGCTCACGTAGTACAAAGGTTACTCACTATGCTATCAACGCGTCCAAGGACCTCAAAGCTTGTATCTTGATAGTGGTGACATTAATGGAATCCTTTTTTTAATATTTTTAATATTTTTACAGCTGACCATCAAGTGGGCCGTACGCTTGGTGGCTTTGGTGGTATAAAAAAAATTTGTAATTTATCGCGTCGCGTCGCGTAGCTGATTGTCGCTCACATAGTACAAAGGTAACTCACCATGCAATCAACGCGTCCAAAGTCCTCAAAGCTTGTATCTTGATAGTGGTGACATTGGTAGAGTCCTCGCTCCCCGGCGCGCTCAACGCTTGCAGAATCACAGCGAGGATCAACTGCGGCTGGATTGGTTTCGCCACTGGGTATATTTCTCTGCAAATACATCAAATATTTAAATCGTTTCCAGCCGTCTGTCCAAGGAACATGACTATCTTTACCATCAAAAAAAAAGCTAACAACCCAGCCTAGTTTGTTGCCAGATTCTTCTAGGCTGGGGCGCGTGGAACTGGTGTAAATTCACCTAGCTTTATGACGTTTCAAAATGATCCTTGTGATATTATTGAATAAATATATTTTTTACTTTACTATCTGTCGTCCCTCAGAATTTTTTTTATGTCTCACTTTACTTCACCTCTTTGTTTAAGGCGTCTGGTCTGTGGCTTAGTTGTCACAATTCTGCCAGTGTCTCAGTCATGCTAGTTTCATAAAACCGTACCATAAATATCTTGTCAAAACGACATGGGTCCTCCCATTTTCATTTTCATTTTCATTTTTTTTTCTCGTGTTATTTTAAGTTTTATTGCGTAAATTTGGTGGCAGTTTATCCAATTTAACTTGTTTACTTAGCACAAGTGCACGTAATTGGAATGGAGGGGTAGTGTTGGTTGGTGATTTAGTCAAAGACTTTCTAAGGGAATTTTGAAAGAAAAGTCATCATTTCTTTCCAAATTTTGTTTGTTTACGTTGCTAAGCGACAATCAAACTATACACTTGACACTGGCAAAATTGTGGCAAATAAGCCACAAAGTCCATAAAAGAAGAAGATAAAATGGAGAGTGGAACAAAAAAATATGAACAGTGAAGAACGGCACCGCACGCTGGCACTGAAGCTAATGGTTAAGGCACGCGTTTATTTTGATTTTGTGTAGGTCCAAGCGCGCGTATGCCAGAGCGAGCGAAAGTGTGCTATCTCGCTCTTGCTATAATTGGGTGGGGCCAACCATGACACTCATACATGCAACGACACCATTTACGTACACAAACCATGCATGTGGTGATTGCGGCGCGTTTGCTTCATAAATTTTTTTGAGTGTCCGGGGTGTAGCATAAATACTACTTACACATGCATAGCTTGTATGAAGACCAGTACATTTCTAAGCCGAGTGCACAACACAGAGTTCTTGTTCACTGCTGCATCTTGATCACCCGAGAAGCTGTCGATCTCATTAAGGACTTCGTGCAGAGACAAACCAGTCAAAACTTGGATTTTGGCTTTCTGAAAAAATTTACAATCATTATAGCGACGACCGATGTGGCGCGGCGGGCGAAAATCCGCCTGCGACGACGCGGAGGTTGCGGGTTCGATTCCCGCCCCGGGACAAATGTTTGTACGGTCTGCACTGATCTTTTTCCGGGTGTTATGGGTATTTTCTTTGTTTAAAAAAATATCTATGTATGTATTGTATTGTATTAAGTATATCAGTCATCTAGTACCCATAACACAAGGTCTGCTTAGCTTGGGGCTAGATGATGCTGCTGTGTGGATTATTACAGCATTATTTATTATTTAGTATTATTATAATTATTTAGCTGAAGCAATTTTGTGGCAGCAAGTTATCAGCACTGTGTGACCTACTTTTATTCTTATGTTTACCTAGATTAAGTACATGTTATCTCTACCTTGCGTAGGTACCTTAGCTACTACCTACTTGTTATTAAGAAACCTTTTTTGAAGGGAAAAATAAAAAACATTTTTATTATTAATACAATACAATTGATACTTACTTGAGGTTTCTGGTAGCTGTATATGCCAACATTCTTAGTGAACAATGCGTCCATGAGCTTATGAGCCGCATCACACAGAGCTAGCATCTGTTCTCGCCAGCATGACTTCGCAGTGGCTGCCTTGTCCTGGGCTGGTCTTACCTGTGAATGACGAGACATTCGAGTCATTGTGATGTTAAGGTCCACACCTTGCACGCTACTGCTTTGAAGCCACAGAACTATATTTAAGTAGAATGTGAGAGTCTATGTACCTCAGGTGCCGAAAAGATATTTCTCCATTAGAATGCTATGTTATCCCTGAGTAAAATATGCTATATTTATTACTAGCAACCCGCCTCGGCTTTGCAAGGGTGCGGTTTCATTGCACCAGCGCGAAGCTGGGATAGTTAAATAGTTAACTAGAGGAATAAACACTTACTTGCTGTACAGCATGTGCACATTTAGCTGCCTCTATGACATTGTAGATGTTGTTTGAAGACAAGAAATGTGACAGGTACAATTCTATAGTAGGCCTATGTGTCCCACAGTACTTCGGAAACCTGTAAAGTTTAATCATTTTGATAAGTAATCTTTGTTTTTAGTTGTAAACAAGAGATATTATGTGGTTTCAGCAACCATGTGTTGTAAATAGACAAAATACCTGATATACGATCTACTTTAGAGACTAATAGCGCCATCTGTACTGGCAGTGTTGTTTATGAATAAATCAGTTGTTTTAGTCAGTTCATGAAAAACAGTCGTTTTATTTTAGGTTATGGGCCCAGCGTACAAATTTTTTCAGTTGTGTTAATAGTTAGTCAGAATGATCACCAATACTATGTGTGTGATGGACAGTAACAGTGTTTTACAATTAGACTGAAGCTATTATTTTTGCGGTGAAGATTTTATTTTTTGACGTTGCCATGGCTACCATCTAACTATCTTGTCAGGTACCAGTACCAAAGGAGTGGTGTTTCGCAGCGGAGAATTTTCTGGTTTCTTGGAGGGCTTGATCAGTTGGATTAAGAATCTGGAAAAGTGCCAGGAGCCGCAGATGATGCGAAAGGTCGAAAGAATCAGATAGTGAGTGGTGTTTAGCAGCGGAGAATTTTCTGGTTTCTTGGATGGCTTAATCAGCAGGATCATGAGTCTGGAAAAGTACCAGGAGCCGTAGATGATGCGAAAACAAAAGCTAGGTATATTATGACAATCGATCCGACGATGACTTAGAGAATGTCAGTATATCAAAGGAGTTGTGTGAAAAGTTGAAGTCGTTGAAGATGCTGTTTGATGACTCAGGATTTACCAGTGGCGGAATCAAGATACTAATATGTATTCGACTAAAACTGCACATCGATGACATGCTATGTAACTCGGATTGTCGAGGTCAAGAGTTGGCAGGAACGGGGTTTTGGAATATGTGATATGTCATGAAACAGAAATTGATGGACATGGATCTGGGAAAATTGATGACGACGATGTGACAAATGCATTGGCATGTTTCCGTTAAGAATAATTGCAACAATTTTTTTTTGGAAAAGATGGAATGCCAGGAAAACAAAAGTCAACATCTGTCATAAATAAACAAAATGTAAGATCCTTCAAAATGTAAACAGAGCGGTCACTGTTGGATTGAATGCAAAATTTAGTGGGAAATGCTATAGAGAACAATAGCAAGGGAGATTATTTCTTATGTTTAAAAATGTTTTACCACCAAATTGAGGAGGCTATCGAAATGGAAATGAGTCCGAGTAAGAGCAAGAAAAAAGCCTGATGTTATGGTTTTATGTACAGCAGATATGCCAGCAGATTTAATGACAAAAAGTCAAAAGGTATTAAGAGTAGGTAATCTTTATTTTAGAAGGTATTTTGAGTGGGAATGTTGTAAATAGACAAAATACCTGATATACGATCTACTTTAGAGACTAATAGCGTTAATACAGTTAATCCATTACAAGAAGATGGATTAATTATAGCAATTTGAATTTTACATTGATTATGAATAATTGTCATATGGAACAGCTGTAAGATAATTACATACTTACTTATTTCAAACAGTTATATATCTCTAAGGGTAACTGTTTGTCGAGTGGCAGTGACTCTGCTTTCTGATTCTAAGGTTGTGATTTTAAAACAAGTTGTGCCCCAAAGGAAGGATTTTTAAAATTATTATCACTGATATTGCCATATGTCAATCTCGGTCAAGAGTATTATAGGCTAGGCAGCAGCTGTATTTACATAATGGTGTAATATTCTTTTCTTATTAGTAGGTAATCCAATAAAGAATTGGTATGGTTTGTTAATGTACTAAGGCAGGTACTACCAAATAACCTACCTAAACTGCTGGTGCAGTACTTACATGGTTTATCAAATTAGATTACTTTATTTATTTAATCTGAATACAAGAAATTACAGTCTGTAATTGTACTCATAGAGCTGTATGAATCTAATAACGTAGTAAATAGATCGTCTTGTAAATTCCATTATATATCATGTAAATGGAGTATGAATGCGCATTGCGCTTAAGAGGTTACGTACCGGTTTATAATATTTTCTAATGCGCGCAGCCAACGGTTACAATCTATGTCCTTGTATTTCAGTAAGTTCTGGAAGAAAGCAGCCAATGCTTCCTTCACCGCCTCGCTATTGTTCGAATCCACATCGCAAACCCTGTTCAAAATTTGGCCTGGAATCATAGCACCAAGAAATTAATAATTATGCTGTTCTAATCTTCAGTTGTTTTGTAACAAATATGTTACTTACTCATTATTATGTTTGGCACCGACTTTTAAGAGCATTTATTGATTTATTTATAAAGAAAATCAAAAAGTAAACAAAAGCACGATTACTGCGATCGATTTTGACGAAAGTGGTTTTTTTTTTTTTTTCGCCCAATGGGCAGGTGACGAAAGTGGAACGAAATCTTAATAATGTTGCCAACTTGCAGATAGTTAGGTTCCTTGCAACTTGCAACAGTTCCTTACCACTTTAGGAGACACGATGAAATGACACGATGATTTCCGATGAATACCGAACAATCTGTGAAATCATTTGCTGTGATTTATAGCAGTGTGTGTGCAGGTGTGACGTATGAAAACTTATTTCATATGATTTTTCACTGCTACATATGATATGTTCTATGCATAATGAGATTACAATACTATTATATAATATAAACAATTTTAACATGCACGTAAAAAACATATAATGTGGGTGTAGTATTATAGTTAAGGTCATAAATAAGGATAGTACCTTAACTAAAATACTACAGTTTCACGTCATAAAAATTACCAAAATTAATAACATTCACTGCCAATCCATCTATTACAAAAATAATAAGTTGGTAGGGTTTTTCAACGACGCTCCTTCTGTCCAAATAGACTTATCTAAGTCATTTGCCAACTACAATTACAGGTTTAAAATAAATAATCGTTAATTCCTCTTAGCATTTTTTTCAACATTATTCTTAGGATATTGTAGGTACCTACTATGTTTTGGTAATTTATTATTTAAGAAATAATATAATCTTATATACCAATCAATTACCAAAAGAGTAAATATTGGCTTGTGTTGATTTGGTTGATTAGGTACACATGTATAAAGTGTACTAAAGTTTTCTTAGAAATACTACTATTTTATGGTTTTTGTACTACAGTTTTCATCGGGCTTAAATCCAACCCTGCCCTACCTACACGCAGGGTTGGAATTCGTACTACAGTAGTAGTATTTGTACTACAATTTCATGCTTCGTACTACTTTCTACCCATACCTAAGGGTAGTACGCTAAAATACTACAGTTTCATCACGCGTAGAAATTATTAAAAATTAAGAAAAAGTTTAATGGGTTGGTAAATTTTGCTTATTTTTCTGTCCGAATAAACTATATAACATTAAATTCCGTGTTTTTTTTTCTTTTTTTGAACAAATTTTGAATAATGTTGGACACTTTTTTATTCAAAAAGTAATAAAAAAAAAGAAGAAGAGAAAATATTGGCATAAAATATAAGTTAATGTTGGTTTTCATGATTTTTTGTACGTTTTAGATGAATTTATAAAGTGTACTACAGTTTTCTTAGAAATACTACTATTTTATGGTTTTTGTACTACAGTTTTCATCGGGCTTAAATCCAACCCTGCCTACACGAAACGAACTCATTCATTCATATGTTCGTTCGTTCACGAAGACTGAAAAGTTGTTAGTTATTGTGCGTGCTTCGGATTTGATTTTTCGCTTTTTGTGAGGAATTTGTAACAGTACCTACCTAATTTAATTTGCTGACACAGTTGCCTTGGTAAGACACAATTAATCAAAAACAAACCAACCATGGCGACTTTGGACGACAAGATCTTGGGTGAAAAGCTGCAAATCTATTGCAGCAGCAGCGAAGACGAAGACGGTGGCGGTTCCGACGATAATAGAAGCGGTGACGAAGAAGGCAATCCGATCCAAAGCGAAGCTAAATCATCGCAGCTGCCTCCTGCTCCCGTCAATAAATGGAATGGTACAGCGAACAACACGGGCCCTAAAGGAGTCCTCGAAGACTGGCGCAGATTCAAGCAATTAGAAGCCGAAAACCGCGCTGAATTAGAAAAAGAACGTATTGCCTTAGCCACGAAGCTCACTCTCTCCGTCAAGCCGGATCGCGAAGCAGAAGAGGACAAGAAAATAGAAGAAATTGAGGATGAACTGAATGAGCTCATGGATGAAGAGTTTCTCATGCAATACCAGAAGCAGCGTATGCAGGAATTGATGTCCCAGTTAAAAAAAGCCCCTAAGTTCGGTGCAGTTACAGCATTGAACTCAAAAGATGAGTTTTTAGATGCTATTGACAAGGAAGATCCTAACATCACAGTGATCGTCCATATCCACAACAAAAAGTCTCGCGCTTGTGAAGCTATGAATGGTTGTCTTGATATCTTGGCAGCAGATTACAGGGATATGAAGTTTTGCCGGATATTAGCCGACATAACTGGTATGAGTCGTTTGTTTAGGGCTGAAGGTGTGCCAGCAATATTGGTATACAAAGGAGGTCAAATCATTGGTAATTTTGTCCAATTAGCCACCGAGTTGGGGAATGATTTCTATGCAACAGATGTTGAGCGTTTTCTGATAGAGTATGGAGTATTACCTGAAAAGTGATTAAGGAGAAGTGAGATTTTAAATTTAAATTCTGATACTTAAATTGTATGAGGCTAGGCTAAGATATTTTGTGTATGCTAAATGCTTGGGCAATGAATGTATTTGTAAATGTTTTAGATGCCTTACTATTTTAAATAGATAACTTTAATGTAATTTTAATTTCTAAATTATAGAACTACTGAATCTAACTATACTTCCTTTCTAAATGTAAATCACTGCCCCTAATTTTTATATTCAGAACATTTTGAAGTATTACATGAACTTTATGGCAGATTTTCATGCTAATTAGATTTCGGCATTTAACATTGAAGTACTGGTTACTTTTTGGGACCTGTTTTCTAGTTTTAATTTACTTCAATAGTTAAGTTAACCTAGTATAAAGTAACTAATGTATTAGGAGTTAAGTTAATTTGTAGTATTTATGTAATTTGTGCATGTTCATTATTGTTTTGTCATCAATGTTTACAATGACTTTAACATCCTTGTATTCCTTGTTACATAGTAGGAGGATAAAATCCATCTAAAAGCATTTGCTTGTGTCTAAATATATTTATTTGTTTTAATATGTATTTTTAAATCTACTCAAATTAAATGTTGCAATCAATTACACTAAACAAGTACCTACCTAACCTATTTTATTCTGCATCATGCCTGAGGTACTGTTGTCAGTACTCATATTCTTAGTAGATCTTTAAGTAATAATAATTATTGTTCTCATTGTTTGAATGAATAAGTCGGTACAATACCTACCTACCTAGGGTACCTACTTATTAAAAGAGCTTTGTAACTAGTCATTATCAAAACTATCATTGTGTGAAATTACAGAGTATTTCTGAAGAAAATTGGTCTGCAGCCATGGTTTCATCCTATTGTTTTAAATACAGTGAAAGTAATGATTACTGTAGGTGTACTTTTGTGTAAAAGTAATATAAAAATCTTGTTGCTCGTTATGTTTAACTCAGTAACACGTCATGCTCTGCTGCGCTTGTTTGTAGGTACAGTCAGCTCCAGAAGTTAATGGTTTTTTAGTTAATTAGAATAGAACTCTAAATAGTAATGCTACCAAAATATTTTATGGAGGTAGGTACCTGTACCTAACTACACAGTAGACATAGACATAGACATTCATTTATTTACCACATTAGCACACAATACAGACACATTTTAAAATTATTTGAATTCTACAGATAGATAGACAGAAAGAGAAAAATAAAAAAAGGAAACATTTCATATGACTAATTAAAATATAAGTTTCAACAATCAAAAAAACAAAAGTTACACAATCTAGATATATTGTGTGCTACAGCAGCAAAAGGGCCTCGACTCACACAGCAGTAGTGTCGATTCTGTTGTAGCATGTTACAACAGAATCGACACCAGTATGCTGCTTGGCTTCAGTAAAAAAATACATAGAAGTAGGTAGTACCTACTAGGTACCCGCCTAGTTTTAATGTGGTAAAAGTAGGTACATACACACACACACCTATGTATGCAAGTAAAATGTGCTTGCCCTAATTAGTAACGAGCCATTTAAGATGATAACAATCTGTAGATGATAACAATCTGTTTAGATGGCGTGTGAACAAACCTTGAATAGGTAGAAACCCACGCGATGCATAAGGAACCTCATACATGAAGTAAGTTTTTGCCTTTGGTAGGTTGGGTAGGTACCTACCTACCTACAACATATAATAAGAGTAGTAGAGTTCTCTGTGATAGAGCTCGTCCGGGGAAGGACTACCACCATACCTATTTCTGCCGCCAAGCAGTAATGCTCGCATTGTTGTGTTCCGGTGCGAAGGGTATGGTTTCCGGTGAAATTACTGGCACATGAAGCTTTCTCCCATCTTGTGGGCCGTACGCTTGGTTGCCACTTAAGTTGTATAAAAAAAAAAACATAAGTAGTCACTGTGTACAGAAGTAGAAATAATACCGATAGATCATCAATGCGAGTCTGCAACGTTAAACAAGCTTTGTAAGTTTGTAATTGTTTGATTAGGTATTCATTTTATTAAAACTGATCTCTACGGTCTAAGGTCACCGACATAACTCTTAGAATAAGCAATTTGAAGTGGTGGCAGAACGCAGAACGGTACAACAGTAGATACTCGATAGACTGATGACAAGCGGTCGCAGGAAGTCGGTGAATCAAGTTCGGTCGTCATGGATTGCACAGAACTAAAGATGGTAAGGTCTCAAGATCGGTCGTCATGGATCGACGCCTATGTCCAGCGGTTGGCGTCTTATTGGCTGATATGATAATGATGATGATCTGAACGTAAATGCTGCTAATGAAAGTTAAAGCGACCCAGCGCTAATTAGCAGAATATTAACGTTCAATTTGAAGAAAAAAATACTTTATTTGAGAGAGACTGTATAAGTAGTACTTACCTACCTGACGGGTAGTGCTAGTATTTTTGTTCTGTCCCAGAACTCACAGAACAAATATTAGTACTGTGCCGGCCGAGTTAGGGGATCGCTCTAATTAAATAACTCATAATTCGCCAACCAAGACGTGCTGTATTGTAGGTAGGTCAAGGGCTGGTTAAATTCGTCCAAGACGTAGTAAATTTAAATTCTGTATCAATAGGAAATAAGATATAGCTTACGGTCACCAAAGCCGTCGTCGACTCTAGCAATGTATTATTTGACCTATTTAAAATCGTTTGAATCTAAAGTTAGATTATGATTGTTTTTCTAGGTCATCGATAAAACAAAAAGTAGGTCATTTGATTTGATCTTCAGCTAGTAGGTACCTTTAATTGTGACTATTCACACAGACATGAAAACACATAATTTATTTACTTGCTATAATTTATTAGTGAATAACTTAACTATAAAAATTGTTCTTAACTCAGAGACTCCCGTTTTCATGGTAGAACAATGCTTATCGATAGCTCAGTTACTATATTCTAAGATCATTACAAAGAAAACTTAATCTGAAGGTTTGGGATTAAACCAAATAATAATTGACATGAAATAACATGTAAAAAAAGTTCTCTCAACGGATCTAGACATCCGTGAAGTAAGCCGTTTTGATACGCAATGGAGCTTTTTCTAACTAAATTGTCTTTGCGCATTACAAACAGCTAACTTCACGGATGCCTAGATCCGCCGAGAGAACTATACACAATAATGAGACACGAGACGTCATAATATTAGTTACCTAGGTACCTACCTCAAATAAGTACCTACACAAGTTCAGTTAAAATTAAATTTTTGTAAGTATAATAATGTTTATTTAACTATCTACAAAATACGATACAGTACAAGATACAAGATTCAACAATTTTTTTTTTACTACAACTATAACTTTCTATTATTGCTATATAAGGGCAGTGTTGTGTTCGTGATTGTATGCCCTACAGTACTGATTACCCGCCATATGCGCGTCAATTTATCAAGTACATACGTACAAACAATTAAATAATAATTTTTTTTTATTAAGTAGGTGGAGTACCTAATATTAAACTTTGTCGTAGATGTGACATAGTTCAGTTGTACAAATCTCGAGTAAATTGAGTATGTGAGTACGACATAGGTACCGTAGATACAAGCACTCACGAGAATTCTAGTGCTTTTCTATTAGATCTTTGATTTCATAAAAAAAAAAGATTTTTTGGGAGCAATATTGGACTATGATGACATATTTGTTTATCCAAGCTTTTTTATCCTGTATTTTTATCCTATATTTTATTTTGTTTATCCATCCAATTTATATTTTTTTTCAGACCAGTTGCTCATTCTTTTTTTTTGATTCTTTCAGCTAACGATTGATTGATTAAAAAAAAAACGACGAAGCTTTACAAGTAAAGGCCTTGCGCTTCGCTTAGCTCGTCTTGGCGGGGGCACTGTCGTGCCCCTAGATACTTGTACTGCATGCGAGTCTACATTCACTTGGCATTCTGACCCTTGCTTCATCTTGGTTTATAGTTTTTGAGTTTATTCGTTACAAAAAAATACAAATCTTTCCTCTGCAATTTGCTGTGGAATACAATTTAAAAAGCAGAGATCGGTTTATTAGACCTCGCCGGATATGCACACCGTATCAATACTTACGGACGTAAAGTGCGATTTACATTGGGCCAGTGACCGACTCCAAATGAAGTCAGTGCAGACTTTGAGAACTGACTATAATTCATAGTTTTTTATAATATTTGCGGGATTTTATCGCGTAATTTACCTTTTTATTTCCCCGACGTTTCGGTTGTGTTAAATAATAAAAAGTTGTGTAATAAAAAGGTAAATTACGCGATAAAATCCCGCAAATATTATAAAAAACTATGAGTTCTGATCGCGAAAGTTTAAAAAAGACTACCGACTATAATTGTTTTCAAAGGGTCAGTACGCGAGAATTTGAAGTCAGTGCTGACCCGACAGCGTTTACATTAGGTCAGTAGCGGGTCAGCACTGATCTTGCTAGCTGACTGAATATAAATCATACTCTAACTCCTTAGATCTCTCTCGGTTAATCTCGGTATTCAGACATAGTCAAAGGGCGTGTACTGGAGGTTGATAAAATGTTTCTGCGTTTGACGCGATTCAGACCATTACTAAAAATATTACAACTGTTTGCTGTTCAGTAGTTTTGTATATTATAATACAATTCATATTATACTGAAATCTAATACTATTTATCTAGACCAAATTATATGCATCTAAAATAGATTAAATATCATGGTTATAATTTAATATATCAGTAAATGTTATAAAATGATTATTTCTTATATTTTTAGGTATAAAAGATGTTTAGAAATAGTATGAAATTGCCAAAGAATTAGAAAAAATAATGAATACTTTTAGGTGGAAAGGAAAGGAACGCAATCACAACAACACCTCAAAAAAGTACAATACGGTCGACAGATCTAAGCAATCGTTAGCAATCGTGTTTTTTTCAAACCATTTTAGGTAATATTAAATTTTTATCGACAATTTACTCAAAAAACCTAAGAACCGACGACCGTAAAGTATTTAAAAACCTGTTGATGTAACTGCGACAAATTGAAATAAGGCATAAGATGTACAAAATAGAGTCTATTATCGAAATGTAGATGCTGTTTTCATTGTACAAGTACGTGCATGGTATGATCTCACATTTTACTTGTTGGATACAAAACTATCCGCAAAGTGTAGGATCCTTACACTTGCTTACTGGAATAGTGGCTATACAGTGGATATTCATCAAAGCTGAGCAGAGAGAACCAATAGAATCGCTCAAAAGTTGCGTCACGTCGATTTTGCGCAATTTCGAATTGATCTTATTGGCTGACTCTGCTTCGGTGGCTATCCCTCCAGCTGCAAATGCACAATACGACGTGCATTGCATATCCCGGTCTCTAGGCACCACTATACAATCTAACTGATCTCAATAACCTCATCCGTTGGTTCAGTGCGCCTGCGCTTCGGGGGCTTCGGAACAGGCTCGTCTCCATCCTCCTCAACAATCTCTAAATCATTATCACTGTCTTCTTTAGGCTTCGAAGGCCCCGCGGTCGGTTCCATCGGTACATCCCCGGAACCGTTCTTGGTTTCTGTCGGGACCGGAGGCCCGTTAGCGTCGGTGATCAACCGCCACGATTTCTCCTCGTTCTCCTGCTGCAAGCGAACGCGGACCTCGTAGTTTTGTAGGAAATCGTCGACTAGCAGCGCGCAGCCGTCGTTCAATCCTATTTCTTCGAGTGTTTTGTCGTTGTTGTGGTCGGTCTCGCCGGGTTCCGAGGAGAGCACCACAACGCCTTTGCCTTCGATCGTGGCGTCCGGCGCCTGCATGTTGAGCCCGTCCTTGAGGGCTCCTGTGAGGTCCTTGAGCGTTAGTTGCTTGAGGTTGCAGGCGAGTGCCACTTCCGGCTTCGGGGAACAGACGTAGCATTTCGGGTTGGGCGGCAGCAGCTCTGGAAAGAACATTGTTTTTATTTCATTTTTAAATTCATTTTAAAAACGGGTGTCTTCACGTACCGGTATATCGGTTAAGAGGTACCGACACTGCTTCGACTCAATTTCGAGGAAGCGCGCCGTTTCACTCAACCCTGATGAAGAGGGTTGAGTGAAACGGCGCGCTTCCTCCTCCGCGTCGCGATATGCACTGATACACTTCACCGATATACCGGTATGTACCGGTTTTCACGTGAAAACACCCGTTTTTAAAATGAATGATATAGTTCACGATAGTTTTATCATTTTTACAAATTAACAGCATAATACAATGAGATTTTTTTTAATTGTTTATATTTTTTTTAATAAAAACCCAACAGTTAAATACATCGTCGGGTGCTGGGGCCTGGGTAAGGATTAAGGATATTGTTGCTTGCCGACTCAGTCATATTTTATTACCTGCTGATCAACAGTTATGAATTTTCACGGAATGTGGGGTATTTTTTTTATTCAGTATTATTTAGAAGGACTTTTAAGCAACATGTTTATGTCAGCCCTGTGAGGTAACAAAATAATAATAACTTAACAATTTCAACATTCAACATAAATACCTAATAAATGAAAGTATCTAGGTAGGTAGGTAGTTAGAAGCGGGGTGGGGTATAGGTGTAGGTAACTGACTCTTGTCCGGCACGCAGAGCTGTCCGCGATGGTTGACCTTGGCGCGCAGATAGACGCTGGTGCAGTGGAGCAGGTCCCCGCGCAGGACGCTCTGCGCGCGCAGCACCGCTAGCCCGGCAACTATCGCGTTAGCCGTCGCTATCGCCGGGATTATGTTACCCGCCATCGCTGTCAGTAAACAACACAATATTACACAACTCAATATTAACAATATCTTCACAACAATTCTTCATTTTATCAATAACTGATCCGCGCGGTTTCACTCGCTTTATTTTTTTCCATATTTACTTATCCTTCCCTGGACTCTTAAAATATTTCAAAACCAAAATTAGCCAAATCGGTCCAGCCGTTTTCGAAGCAACTAACGAATAGCAATTCATTTTTACATATAAAAGAAGATAAGAAGAATAGAAATGAAAAGTAAAAATGATCAGCCAACATCTTTTACGTTGGCTGATCATTTTTAATCTTAGGTCCACTAGCTGTACTATACTCACATTTGATTTCAAAGCGCGAGTTGAGTGGTATGTTGAAGATGTGCGCGCGCACGTTCGCGCAGGCGGTCACGAAGTCCATCGCGTGCTTGTCGTCCTTGTCCCACACGAGGTGGTCTCCCTCTGCCCGGCTCGCGAGATCCGACTTTAGGGCTGCTACACTCGATGCAAATACCTGCAAAGTTATTACAAATTATTTCCATTACATCCACCAAATCCACATTTGTCTGGTTTTTTTATGTCATAAGGTGACAAACAAGCAGACGAGTCGCCTGATAGAAAGCGGTCATCGTCGCCTATCATCTGCAACACTATGTTAGGTGTTACAGAAGCGTTGCCTACCTGTTAGGAAGCCCTTAACTTGCCTCATATACACGCCCATGTTAAAACCCAGTGGGAAGATATCAGACGGGAGCTCCTTCCACATCTTGATCACGTCGAATAATTCTTCAGAGCATTCCCCATAAAAAAATTTGCAAAAGACGCAAAGCGCACCGATATTTCGGCGCATGCTTCGGTTTCGGTAGCATATTAATTGTTTTTATCAATTTTTATTATTACCTTATTATAATTAAATTATTATTGCTACACTATATGGAACACATACTTGAGCACACTCATGCACTGTCCAGCATCTCTGATCGGGCAGTCCTGAATGTGTGGCCGGGGCACTGTCCTTGCCGGGCAGGCTGTTCCATTCCAGGGGAGTGGGCGGTCTACGCTTCTTCCACAGGTTCTCCATAGACAGAAGATAGCGGATGTCGTCTCCAAACAGCTTCGAGAATAACTTCACGGGATCGTAGTTTGATTCCGCTGCCCAAGCTCGAGTGCTTTTACGTTCTACGTTTCCTGAAATTGCAAATGAGTTAAACTATAGGCACACCCCGGATACTCAATAAAATGTTAGCCCTTAGCTTTAGTGCCGGCGAAAGGTGCCCACAAACTCGCGACGGGGTGAGGTAAGTAAAACTGGCGGGATGTAGGGATTGACCATTCTGTATGTAGTACTAATATCTGTTCTGTGCTATAGGAGGGACACATACTTATGTTCAAAGCCGTGAAGTGAAGACCGGTAATTCATTTTCTGATAAGTAATTTCAGTTGATTATAAATACAAGTTTTAAAAGATATGTTTTTCCAAAAATAAATAAATAAAATCAGCTAAAGCAGGGCGGTTACGAAACTCGGTTCCAATGCGATTTCAATCAGTGAACTGCCTAAGCTGCCATGTCCTTATAAAATACGTCAATTTTTTGTTGAAACCAAGTGAAATCGATTGCAACCAAATTACATAATCGCCCTGTTAGTTGATAAAAAATTTAATGATAAATTAAAAAAAAAATCTTAGGGGAGGTTTTTTTTATCTTGACTAAACCTAGCCTCACAAGTAACACTATTCGTGCTCTGACTTTCATGACTTACCAGCGGCTGTGCCTTCAGTAGTCAACGCGTCACTCCCCGCGCCTCCAGCTGCCTCAGGGTCCGCAGTATCAGGGCTCACGTCCTGATCCGGATCCTCCTCTCCAAACAGCTGGTTGAACAGATGCTTCGCCCACACAATGCAGTGGATCGGCTCCGATGGTGTGTTACGGATGGTGCAGCCGGGGAATGTCTTCTGAGCTGCTTTTGGTAAGCATTCATAGCATGTGGAGAGGCCTTTTTTGATGATTTCTACCTGAAGATACAGGGGAATTTGATACTTCTGGTGACAGAGTTTCTAAGCCGCCCGAAAGCCTCTGTCATGGTCTAACAACTTTGAAAAATCCGGGACCGACTGCTTAACGTGCCCTGCGAAGCACGGGAGCGCTCTGTTGAAATTGCCACTGGCGGTCACACATCCGAATGGTGACTGACAGTGGGAACATTAGGGGGCGGTATAAGGAATTCACCTGGGGTAATTAACCGGGGTGCATTAAGTACACTATTTAGTCAACTTTATTCACTCAGGTGATACTTAGGTAAATTAAGTGCACTACATGGTAGATTTAATTTATCTATGTGCTTACAAACTATCGTGAATGCAACGTACATGGACACTTGTGAAGTCATTTTATTTTTGATGACAGCTGTCAGAAGGCTGTTATGATGATGATGAAGGATGTAAATAAATATACCTGCCCAGCATAACCCGCAGTGCCAGTCTCAACTAGAGGCACATCAGCTGCGAGACACATCCTGTTCACGTGGTTCCGCGCCACGCGGTTGTCCAACGCGTTCATCACAATGTTGAACTGCTTGAAATATGAAACTCCGTAATCATTGCTGAAAAAAATTTATTAAACAATGATTAAATGTATCGCTTGAGAGTAGGCCAGTGTCCCAGCTGTGGGAACACTAGAAGGCAATCATAATCATCCTAGCTGGTTTTGGCTACAGGGACTTGGCTTTTCTTTTTACTATCATCACTGTGACATAGACACATCAGCGAAAGCTGCTTGTCTATTATTAAAATAAATAAATATCTATGGGCTTGGGTGTTTAGCCCGCATATGGCTGATATAACCTATTTTTGCGCTAAAGGTTCTACTACTTGATGATGATGGTGATGATGAAATGTATAGTGTGAAAGAAAGATTTTTTTTCAAGTTTTAAAGTCCTGTGCTTAAGTGCTTAGCCCTGCACTATGCTGTCACTCTAAAATATCATGTCTTTTTACCCAGTCACTTAGTACAATGCCTTTGAAAGGTACTCTTTTACTCTTTTAAACCTGCCACCTCAATAAACACATTAAATAATAAACTTGATTACTGGCTGCAAACTAATAAACTGTTAACTAACAATTGAACACAATCAAGTATAAAGGAATCAGTGCTTAAAAAGAAAACTTTTCAATACTGTGACATAACCACTTCAGCGAAAGCTGCTTGTCTATTATTAAAATAAATAAATAGACTAGTAGTTCTCCAAACTTTTAGGAGGCGGTAATCAAAAATTCCTAAGACAGAGAAGAGACTGACTGATGGACAAAAGCATTTTTGGCCAATTGAAACTCACTTTCTCTAACAATGGTACAATAGTTTGGTATCATTCAACATTGATGATGATGATAATGATGTTGAACATTATGAACATACCTGATAACACTGTCATGGTGGGCAATAATATTGACATTTGGGTTAAAGCTCAAGGCGCTATCCTTGGCCACCTGCGCTTTGGACTTGCCTACATGCTCCTTGTGAAACAGAAACTGACGGTTCAAGTTGCTTACATCTATTGTGTCCAGGTCAATCTGAAAGACAATTATAGTAACAAATATATGACCAACCCAATGTTACTTCTACTCCTGATTCCACACTATGTTTACCTGTGTCGGGAAAAACTACTGTAGAACAATGTAAGATTGACTACAGTTATCAATAAACGTTTTTTTATATTAAAAACCTTCGTTAGGAGTTTTGTTGAGGTTTCTTGAGATGTGCTTATTGAGCTCCAATTTATATTGCAAATGTTGACACATTTAATAGCGACAGATCCCGTTAGAAGCTATATTTTTTTATGAGGTGCCTGGTACAGGTTAGATCAGACGCATAGTACTCGTTTAATAACCGAATGCATGGAAAACCTGATGGAAAGAATAAGGATAGAAGTAGTTACTTACAATTTCAATAGTGGGGAAGCCGGTAAGGACGAGATTCTTCAGAACTTCGCATCCTATCCCACCGGCACCGACCACCAATATCTTAGAATTGGCTATTGCTTCAGTTAGTTTCTCATCGAAAACGCCTGCCACACGCGCAACCATTTTGCCAGTAATAAAAAACACGCTTATTACGTGGTAATATGACGAATAAGTGCAAGATTTTAACAAAAATGCGTCGATCGCGAGGATTTTTGATCGAGTCAAAATTAAACTGTCAAAATCGGCGTCATGCTCTGCCTGCCTGATTCGTTCGGAAATACGGAGGGAGGGACATATGTACAGATAAAAAATACTTTTTCTACGTTCACATTTTAAATAACAAAAATCAGAAATCAGAATATTTTTGACACTATTTTTTTGCCGAAATCGAGAACGAGGCAACGAAGGAGAGTTATAAGAAGAAGAAGAAGAAGGAAAGTTATATACTCAGATTAACACGCGATAGGTATATATTATTACTTTGTTCATTAATCGGTACTATGCAAGATAAAACATTTTTTTTTTAATTCATGGCTTTCCCAGGACAAGAAACTGCTGTTTTTAACGAAACTCCACAGTTAAAAAATTGGTATAGTCAAAATAATATGTCAAACAAAAACGTCACATCAGTCAAACAAAATGTTGATTGTTTTTGCCAGCCATGACTGAAAGATGTCAAACGAAGTTTACAGAAAAATTTGATAATTTTAATTATATTATTTATTTAGGAATTCTTTGCACCTCTGTTGCTGTTCTATTATTTTACAGGTATGTGACATATTCACGTATTTTTGTACGTTCTCGCTTTTACATAAACGACGTAACCCACTTCTATATTGGTTGCAGATTTCACTTCGCGACGATAGCTTTGAGCTATGGGCTGGGATGTCTGGCTTGTTATTACTGCGTTAATTCCAGTATTCTTCTTGATTACGTGGATAAACTAAAGTGCCATTTCCTTAGTCAAAACACCGACAAGAAATTAGAAGATGGCCAAAAAAAGGTAAACGGTCAAAGTGTACAAAAACTCCTTGCATCAGCCAAAAAATGAGTTTGTCCTAAAGTTACAAGAAAAAACAGGGTAATGCTATAAGTTTTTTCTTTTGTTAATATTTTAGAGATGTAGCGCGTGTGGGTCCAAGGAGTGTGCCCGGCATGACACTGGAGTCTCCACGGAGCCCTGGGTAGGGCTGCTTATACATAAACAACTAGACCAAGCTATAGAAGATGTGAGTATTTACTAAAATAGCCTACCTTGCAATCTGACTGTACTTTGTATCTCATAATTTACACAAGATGCTATTTTATTCATTTTACACCTTCAGTTAAGGTCAGCTTTAGTTGTTCCACACCATAAAGATATAGGTAAAAGTAATACAACTAATTAAGTAAGTAAGATGTGTGAGTCAGTGGCCAACTCTGGTATCTTAGTATTACAACCTCAGATAGGTACTATAATTCCAAGGTTCAACAAACACTTTGTGTGCAAGTAATGAATAATGAGGTATGACTCATTCCTAGGACAGTTGGATACCTTGATTTATTAAATTCTAATTAACAATCAAAATGACTCTTGTGTGTTGATAAAGAGAGTTGTTATCACTCTGGCAAGATAAATACAAAACTATGAAGTAAATAAAAACATTTACTGCTATCTTCTGATTGAAGACTCAATAAATAATAAATTAATATTACTAAGTACAAAAGTCATTAACATTTTGTTAACACAAGCAGAGGTTAATGACTTGTGCTTGTTTATGTGTCCTAGACACAGATAGAGTAGTAAAATTTACTGCCCACTATGTGAATTTGTGTCACGGAGTCTACAGGCCGGCCGAAGGCTTAACATCATTTAAAGGCCAGAACAAACTGCTTAAAGCACTATCCGAAGCATGAAAGTGCTCAGTTTAAATTGACACTGGCGGTCACTCATCCAACAGTACTTAACTTCGTTAACCTGTTTTGAACAATTTAGCCAGCTAGGTCACCAGAGTCAGCCACTGATTTGTATAATGTTACTCATGCAAGTAAAGCCACAGGCAGAAGCTAAAACAGTTTTATGGAATGACAGCGTGATATCATAGAATGATATCATAGAACAGTGGTTGATGCTGTGAGTGACCTTATGGTTGTGGTGAAACCAGTACTGCACTAATATATTTTTTTCTATTCAAAAATGTATGGGCACAATGCCAGTACTCTCAAACGGTGAAGGTAAACTTTTTGAGGAATGTATAGTACTGCAAACTGATATCGGCTGTCGCAAAGTTAGCTGTTTCGATGCGCAATGATGCTTTTTTTTTATACAACTGAAGTGGCAACCAAGCGTACGGCCCACAAGATGGTAAGCGGTTACCGCAGCCTAATGGACGCTTGCAATACCAGAGGTATCACTCGCCGGTTGCCACCTTGAGGCATAGATCGAAAGCCTCATGTGCCAGTAATTTCACCGGAAACCATACCCTTCACACTGGAACACAGCAATGCGAGCATTACTGCTTTGCGGCAGAAATAGGTATGGTGGTAGTACTTCCCCGACGTGTTCTATCACAAAGAACTCTACTAAGCTTTTTCGAATTAAAGCGCATTGCGCATCACAAACAGCTTACTTCACGCAAGCCGAGATCCATTGGCAGTACTATACAATGATGATGCTATTTTTCAGTTCTACAACACAATTCTGGAGCAGTTCATAAGCTCATGGTACAGTAAGATAACACTGCAGCCGTTCTTCGTCGATGAGCTGCGGCATCAGCTGAGGTATGCCTCGGCCTGCTTACTGCGGAGAGCTATCAAGGTAGGTGCTTAAATTATTATGCCCTTAAGCCGTGTTTACATTATTCTCTCGTGGCGTGTCATGACGCGTCATAAGCATATCGTATCCATACATTTTGTATGATAAACTCAAAAACTACGTCCGATTTAAAAAAATATTTCATCCTTAGATTTCTTTTTTGCGTTTGACCACCTCACGATGTTAGGTGATTATGTAGTGTACGGTGAAGCACGCTGACAGCACTACACTAGCAAGGGAGGAGGTATTCGAGTTATATTACTAAATCGCAGTGTGTAAATGTATGGATATGATACAGATATAGGGATGGTAGTTTATATTAAAGTGAAAATGAATAATATAGAGTGTGAGCAAAAAAGATTTAAATAAGTAAGATACATTAAACAAAGGTAAATAACATACTATATTCAACGCGGCACGCAGGCCAACGTAATCGTAGCGAGACCCAACGACAGACTCCTGCCCCCCTACCATGAACTCTTAGAGCGATTCAAATTAGGACCTAAACTGAATTGTCAAAAAAATTTGTACCATGACTTCAATAATTATTAATTTCACAGTACAAATTTTTTTGACAATTCAGTTTAGGTCCTAATTTGAATCGCTCTAAGAGTTCATGGTATGGGGGCTGGTTTGCTGCGTGGGCGCCGCTATTTTATGGGGTAGGCCTGACCGTTAGCGGGACAGGCGGAGAGGGGTGAGGAGACGCACTGTTAGTACGCGCTATAGCCTCGACCAGCCAAATACTTATGACGCATCACGACACTCCACGACAGAATAATGTAATCCCGGCTTTATTCATGACAAACTGTCATTTTAGCATGTGTATTATCTTTCCTTGTCATTGATAGGTTAACAAAACAATTAACAAAAACGGTGATAGATTTGATGGACACATTAAGGCTGCGTTTCCACCAGAAATGTGCGAGAAACCAATAGAATCACTTCATTTACCTAGCCTCTCTCTGCCCAGCTTTAATCAAATAGTGCAATATAAAAATTGTATTTGTATTAGTATTATTTTATTCAATTCAATACACAATCATAGACAATGATCGGCGAGAACGAATGTGTTATCGATTGCAGAGGGTCTACTCTTGCAGCCAAAAGCGATATATCGGGGCAGTTTTCGTGGTTCAACCTAAGTCGGTGAATGGTCTGAAGTTAGTTGTCACCGATGTAAGTTGAATTACGATTATTATCGATTGCAGATAAACTACTCCGAGTTCCTGTCTGTGCGCGTGGTGCCGTGCGCGCTGCGGCACTGGGCTCGGCGCGGCGCGCACGGCTCGGCGCACGTGGCCGCGCGCTCGCGCACCGCCGAGCTCAAGTACCTGCGCTGCCTCTCCGAGAGGCTCATGCCTATTGTGCTGAGGGAGACTGAGGGAGCCAATCCGTGAGTATGAGGCGGGCCCTAACCCTACAATAAGTTTGCACAATATTTTTATTGCGATTGAATCGCCCTTCTCACTCAAACGATCGATTAATATTTTGACGCAATCTTTGACGACTCATAAGCGTCAATTTTTTCGCGTGAGCAGGAGCAAACCAATTCAATTCAATTCATTTATTTCATGCTCAATGTACAATGTATTCAGCTTAGGTGTAACTTCCAAACTTCCGTGAACAAGATGACTGACCAAGATTTGGCTGCAGCTATAGTGTTGCTACTTGTGGCTAAAAATAAAAATAAAATACGTCGCTAGTCGAAAGGGTGGTAGGTTACATGAAAAGGCAAAAATGTACCCACGAGCATGGTCCGATCCTCGTCGCACGGCGACGCACAGACTAAAAAGTATTGCGCAATACAGATCCTACACGGTGCAATGATAAATATGGAGCAATCAAAATTAAACTAGCTCAAACTTTCGTTCAATCATTGCACAAACTTCAATACTTCTACAATACTAACCCGCAATACAATTGATCGTCTAGATCAATTGTATTGCGCAATTCGTGATAATGATATTGTAGGTGTAGAGCCCGCATATGAATAAGAATAATAGGTACTTAGATGTACGCTTATAATAATTACGATGGTATTATTATGTACAAAGGTACCTAAGCAAAAACAATTGAAAGTAGGTATACAGTTTAAATAAAAATCCTACCTCCCGCGCTAGTTAAAACTGTGTGATGGCGAGGTAGTGATTTCCGTCCTATATAAATACGAGTCAAATTTGCGTGCATTATGTCCGATATCATCATCATTGTGCTATTTTTTTTATATATTTTTTTATACCACTAAAGTGGCAATCAAGCGTACGGCCCACTTGATGGTCAGCGGTTACCGCAGCCTATATACGCGTGCAACATCATAGATATCACTTGCGTGTTACCACCCTGAGACGTTAGATGGAAAGTCTCGTGTGCCTGTAACTGCACCGGAAACCATACCTTCGAACCGGAACACAGCAATGCGAGCATTACTGCTTGGCGGTAGAAATAGGTTTGATGATTTCAGTTTGATTGATTCAGGTATTCATCATAATCATATCAGCCGATAGACGTCCACTGCTGGACATAGGCCTCCCCCAAATAGCGCCATGACGACCGATTTGAGCCTCATCCACCGACTTCCTGCGACCGCTTTAATGTCATCGGTCCATCGAGTGCCGCCCGAAGGCCTCTGTCATGGCCTAACAATTTTGTACAAGCCGGGACCGACTACTTAACATCTCTGGTAAAAACGCAGCCTTAATAGAATATTTGTTCTTTACAGAGTGTTCAGAGTGCTGATCCGCGAGATTTTCGCGGGCTGGGTGCTACTGTCACTGACGGACGTGCTAAGCGAACCGTCCACACTCAACACCCTGATAGCACTCGCCACCGGATCTGAAACTATGGCGCCGCTGCCGACCACGCCTAACTATAAGGTATTCATGTAAGCTCCATAACATAAATAAGGTTCAGTTTTTAAAACTATCATGCTCATTAACATAATTTTCACTAAAAACGGGATATTTACCATGATTTGTGAGTTTTATTGATTCCCGATATTGAGGGATCCTCCAATAATGGGGGAAGAAGGACTAATGAGCCCGGATCCCAAACGACAGAGAAACATCCAACTCATCCGCTTATAGTCCACCAACTGATTGCGGATAATCAGAACAAAAAAAATAAATAAACTTTAATCCTTTGTCATTGCAAATATTTTAATATCAAATTAGCCAAATTCAACCGATTCGGATAATTTTTGTTTGAAAATAAAATAATTAATATAATTTCGAAATTGTCATCAATTATGATCAACTATGATCTGCATTTTCGATTCAGGCTGAGCCTAGTGAGAAATCCAACAGATATTACCACTTTAGTTATTAAGTTACCTGTAAAATACTGAATACTGTGTAATTCTACATAAAAGCAGCTCGCTTACTTTACTTTTCTGTGTACTGTACCTACCTACATGTATTTTTACAGTAAATAAATGTATTTACTATTTTCAGATAAATATTTATTTAATCTGGGTCTTCTTCACTTCTATGTATTTTAATTATCTATGAAATAAAAAAGTTGAATGATTATACGAGTACTATCAGTAGGTCGCATAGTACAAGTCAAAATCAAAGTATATTTATTGCTGAATTACATGTAGGTACAGAGGTGTTACAGATACTTACAGATAATGCAAGCTTTGCTTAATATGTGACTAGACGGCGCTGTATTAAAATCTCCGCCAATATTTATTAATGATGTTTTCCTTCACCGTTTAAGACCACTGCACTGGCACTAACTCTTATTCCATCCAGGTGGAGTTCCTAGAAACGTTCGCTCGCCAGACCGACTCTGTATACTCACAGCGGTGCAAGCTGATGAGGATAGATCTGGAACTGGTGATGAGCGATCAGGAATACTTCTACTCATTTATGCAGTACCTCAAGAGCACCACGCATATATTCCTGCTGCAGTTTTATAAGGATATCAGTGAGTTATTCATGATTAGCAGTAAATAAATACAATATGAGTTAGTAGAGTTCTTTGTGATAGAGCTCGTCCGGGGAAGGACTATACCACCATACCCATACCCTTTTCTGCCGCCAAGCAGTAATGCTGTATGGTTTCCGGTGAAATTACAGGCACATGTGACTTTCCATCTAACGTCTCAGGTGGCAACGCGCAAGTGATATCTCTGATGTTGCAAGCGTACATAAGCTACGGTGACAGCTTACCATCAAGTAGGCCGTACGCTTGGTTGCCTAGGTGGTATAAAAAAACAGTGGACAGAAGCTGGCTGGAAATAATAATAATAACTTTACACCCACCAATCCGCATTGGGTCCGCGTGGTGGATTAATTTCCAATTACTTACTAATAATAAAAATAATGTTTTTGAGGATGTAGGCAGGATGTAGGGGAAACATAAGAAGGCTGTCACAATAATATATTTTATAGAATCGTTTCAAACGAAGCTGCTGAACCCGGAGCTGAGTGCTTCCGAGGCGGCGTGCCTACACCGCGAGGCGTGCGACATGTACGAGGCGTACCTGCGCGAGGACAGCGCCAGTCGCGTGCCGCTGCAGCGCGCCGTCAGCGACGAGCTGCACCACCTGCTGCACGGAGACGACAGCGTCAAAAGGTACCCACTTGCTGCACGGAGACGACAGCGTCAAAAGGTACCCACTTGCTGCACGGAGACGACAGCGTCAAAAGGTACCCACTTGCTGCACGGAGACGACAGCGTCAAAAGGTACCCACTTGCTGCACGGAGACGATAGCGTCAAAAGGTACCCACTTGCTGCACGGAGACGACAGCGTCAAAAGGTACCCACTTGCTGCACGGAGACGACAGCGTCAAAAGGTACTAAATGGCAATAACGAGTTTTTCACACCTCAGAGTCCTAACTCTTGAACGCAAGCGGTATTGGACAAGTATTAGAATATGACATTTCATGACAACCTAGCGTCAATGTCAACCTTGTTTCCAAGGGTACAAAAAATTTGACAGCAATAAATTAGAATTGGATTGAAATTGGGATTGAAATTGCGTTGAAGAGTAAGGGCCCAGATACTGTCAGTTTACAGCCACCAGGTAAGGGCCCCGCGTATAAACCTATTTCCCTGACATCCACGTCACAATTTGAATCCTGGTTCCAGCGAGTGAATGTTAGGGTGGTGCTAAGATCTTCCATTCTGTTTCAACCCTGTCGAGATTGACATAGGCAAAATTGTTCCAAACTCAGCCACAGACGCTACAAATTAAAAGAAGAAGTTAGGGTGGTTAGTTTATACACACAACAGATTTAAACGCGGTTGCAATAATAGATAGAGTGATTCACGAGGAATGTTTATACGTATAGTATAAGCGTTCGTAGCTAGGGGCTAATAAATTTATGACGACCAATGTGGCGCGGTGGGCGAAGGTCCGCCTGCGACGCAGAGGTTGCGGGTTCGATTCCCGCCTTGGGACAAATGTTTGTAGGATCGGCAAATATTTGTTCCGGGTGGTCTGGGTGTTTTCTATGTATAATAAAAAATATCTATCTATGTATTGTATTGTATTAAATATATATCAGTCATCTAGTACCCATAATACAGCTCTGTTTAACAGCAGCTTACCTTGGGCTAGATGATGCTGTGTGGATTGTCCAGCATTATTTATTTATTTATTATTTAATAATTGATAAATTAATAAGATACTTATTTTTTCAGGTTACAAACATGTCGAGCGCTATATCAAGCGGCGGGGCAGGCTCATGCAATTCTAGAGAAAATACTATTGCCTAAGTTTTTACACAGTGAAGAGGTAGAGTATACATCAACTGTTTATTTTATTTTATTTCCTAGAAGTGGTTATAGGAACGTTGGTCGTCCAGTAGCTCGATGGGCAGACGATATAACAAAAATCGCGAGCCGAACCTGGATGAGACTAGCACAGGACCGAGAGGTGTGGCACATACAAAGGGAGGCCTATACCCAGCAGTGGGTGAAATCGGGCTGTGGATGATGATGATGATGATGATTATTTTATTTATTCGGGATAACAAACAGTTATACATTTATGGTTGAGTAAATGGTAGATATGAAACAGACTTAATTAATATATAACCAACAGCGTTATCCACAACTTACTATAAAATCTAGGTTGAGGAGATCTTGCTACTTGTTTTATAAAAGTATGGCACCTAACCTACCTATACATTTATCTATCTACCTACACATCCACAGCCACCGCGCGACCCAACCGCGGACCTCGCCGGAATGCCCATCACTTCCTCAGCCAATTATTCGTCCACCATTTCCGAATTCAGCTTCTCAAAAATAAACCAAATTTGGGAATACTAGACAAATCCAATAAAAAATAATGATAAGCATTCCAGCGAAGTCCGCAGTCAAGTCGCATGGGTTGCACTCGTGTATGGGGTAGATACAATATAGGTACAATAGCAAAATTATTCAGAGTAGGAAGTAGGCAAGGCACCCACATAGTATTTCTTGTTAAGAATGAATGAACTAACAATAAAAAGGGGAAATTAATAAAAACAGAACCATGAATTACCTAATCGCTAATAATAGAGTTATCAAAAACTAACTTGGAATTAGATATTTTCAACTCGAAATTAAACAAATTAATTAAAATACTCAAAGACATCCTCCACTCTAGCGGGAGATTGGGTGCTAATAGTAGCGTCTTGATCCCCAAATATAATTAACTAGCTAAAGCTAAGTAGATAGATTTTAGGTTTTTTGTTTCTTTTTCTTTATTTCATGTGTAATTTGGTCTTCAAACAAGCTATTAACATATTGTCTTTTGTTTTCTCAACACTATTCATTTTGATTTTCTGTGCACTCAAAAGTTATGGTATAAACCAGATCAAAACTGTATTTTAGCTATAATTATGATTTTTGTTGTTTGTATCGTGTATTGTGTGCCTAAAAAAAAAATAAAAAAAAAAATACTACTAATAACAGTTTCCTTAAATTTACTTACGGAAAGTGCAAAGAAGTTTATTTGAACTGTACTTTCTTACATAGCATCATCATAGCCTTCTGTTAAGACACCGGCCTACTCTTAAGTGAGAGTAATTGGATTTAGTCATAATAGTCATTTATTGATATTAGATATTATAATATTTACCACGCGGAACCAACGCGGATTGATCTGTCTTGCGTAGTTTTGGTTCTTGGAGGAAGTTTCCTCATTATGTTTACCTTCACCGTTTGAGAGCATTGCACACATTAAATTTTCGAAAAGAAAATTCATTAGTGAACAGATAAAATAAATAAAACAAAGTCGCTTTCCGCTCTCGGTCCCTATGTATGCTTAGATCTTTAAAACTATGCAACGGATTTTGATGCGGTTTTTTTTAATAGATAAGGTGATTCAAGAGGAAGGTTTGTCTTGATTTGATTTGATTTGTCTGTAGCTTAAGCACCCGTGCAAAGCCGGGGCGGGACGCTAGTAATTATTAATATTTAGTTTGTGTTGTTTCAGTTCTACAAATTAGTTATTGGTAGCAGAATAACTGCAGGGTATCAGAAGAATATGACGAAAAAGTGAGTACAAAGAGTCCTATGTATTACAGACTTAACTTCGTCCTTAATCTCGGTGCCCTTTTGAGAAGCAAGAGGTTGCGGGTTCGATTCCCGCTGTATCTATAAATATTTGCATAATCCGCAAATATTTGTTCCCGATATTCTCATGCATAGATAAATGGTTACATGTGATATATATCGTCAAAACTGTCTAAATTTCTATACATTTTTGACAGTTTTGACGATATATATCACATGTGACCATTTATCTATGGCATGAGAATCGCCCTCCTGGGTGTTTCTATGTACTAAAAATATGTATTTGGCAACCCATTATGCGTATTTTATTAAGTATATCATCTAGTACTCATAACACAAGCTCTGCTTAGCTTGGGGCTAGATGATGCTGTGTGGATTGTCCAGCATTATTTATTTATTCATTTTTCATTTAATAACATAAAAAAATATATTGTGAATAATAATTCAGTTATCCGTTCCCACAAGCTTTGGTAAGGTTAGAGCTAGATGGCGCTGTGTACAAATGTCCGTAAATAGTTATTCCTCCATTTTCCATACTTCTTGAAAAAAAAAAAAAATTCAATAGAATTACAAGGATCACTTTGAAACGTTTTATAAGCTAGGAAAATTTACATCAGTTCCAATGCGCGCCCATGCTGTAAAAGAAATGGCAACAACAACACCGGCTGGGTTCCTATCGCTTTTTTGGCATGACCCTTGCTATTTTATGGACGCCGAGTAGAGTTTTTTAGAAGAGAACATTGACTACATCACGAATTCACTAAAAAGTAGAAACTTACTTACTTACTTTGTACTGCAGGCCCCACGAGCGACTCCTAGCGTCTGCTCTAAAACTGGGTAATAAGTTAAAGAACGCGCTCAAAGCTCAGAACATAGACGGTGAGTTCCTAGAGTGCCTCACGAACGAAGATTCTGAAGAGTTGGAAAACGTGGATATACTCAAGTATTTGGATACGATAGCCGCGGACGAAACGCATAGAGGCCAGGATCTTAGCACATATAAAGTGGTGCTAACCAATGTGGAGACTAGATTGGTGAGTTTGATAGATAAGATTAATATAATCACAAAAAAAGCTTGGTCCACGTCCAGCAGTGGACTGCAATAGGTTGATGATGATGATGATGATGATGATGGTGAAATACTGATCTACAACGCAGAGCCTAAACCGCTATATCACCCGGGACATTCAATAAACTTATGTTATAACTAATAAGTTATGAAACAAACGCGTCGCAATCACCACATGTATGGTTTGTGTACGTAAACGTTGTGTACGGTTGGTGTATATGTAGGTAGGTAGGATGGATGGAAGACAAACGACCTTTCTAGTACAAGCGAAGTTTATTACTGACTTACGTACAGACAATAACCAATACACATTAGGGTAGGCGGGTGATATCTTATAGGTAGATATACATACTAGAAATCACAGGTAAGTAAGCTAGGTATCGCTATGTTCATACACATCACTCCTTCCTCATTAATTTGAGAACCTGGCAACAATACAAAAAAACATGTATAAGTACTAGCAACAATAAACCTTTGAAACATTTTATTCCTTATAGCTAATGACTTTAGATCTAGGCCTTAAGTTGTAGTGGTGACGAGCGGCCCCATCATTATCACTCAGCGACGCGCGAGGCTGTGTCTGCGTTGGCGACAGCAGCGACGCCGCCGCCGCACAGTGGATCGAAAATGGCCTTTCCATAGACATAGAACTTTTTTTTTGTAAAATTGCTTTTTTTTATTGGAAACCAACACAGAACCTTATTAGAAGCCCTAACTTTATCATATTTATGCACTTCTCGCGTATATGATGCAGTAAAGATTTTTCGAACTAAATAATGTATGGAGAAAAACATGAAAATCGATATTTTTCGGCTCTCGTGCGAGTGCCCGTTATTTCGTCTGGTATGAATAATGTCCATATTTTTTACTATTTTTTGACATATAGTACATACAGCGCACTCGATGGACTTCAGGTGAAAAAAATTTTTTTTTAATTATTTTGCATTTTACTCATTATCCAAATTACATTGCGACCTAAATATAATATTTCAACTCGCCTCATTATTGTTACAGTTTTAATGCAATATTTCACCTACTTTACTTTATAAATTGCCTGTTAACCCCTTATTTTATGGTTGTGTATTCTTTTTTTAAATGTACAAGGGGTCATTAAGTTAGGTAATAGGTACTCGACTTCATCATTGTTACAAATTTTACTGCGGAGGATTACCTACTTATCTTTATCTACCTGCTAACCCGTCACTAAATGTAATGATAGTTATCTATTCTAAGAATCCTTTATAAATGCTTTAAGCATAAGTGCTTACTCTTGGTAAATTTGTTGTTGTCATTTTCTTAAAACAAAAAAATCTATGATAAGTAATAAAAAATTAAAAAAGTTAAAAAATAATTAAAAATTTGAAATAAACGGTTTTTAACAAATTTTTAATTACAAGTTACAAATTACTAAACAAATCATTGTTTTTAAAAGAAACACGTAATAAGTACAAACTACAAAGTCAACAAAACAATTTACACATAATATATATTAATTTATTCTTTAGACTAAACACATATTTTTCTTATAATAATTATGTACCTACAAGTATAAAGTTCAAACAATTACACCGTATTAAAAAGACACATCCATATCAGAATCTGTGTCTGAACCCGTGTCTTCTGGATCAATGTTACTTACATCTATGAATTCTGTTTCAAAGTGTTCTGTATTAATAGATATAAGACCTAAAGCTGCGGAACTTAACTCTTTCCTCCGTGCTGCATTGAGTACAGGTCTTGTGGACGAAATATAGGGTTCTGATGAAATAAGCAGCATATTTAAAATATCCTGATTATTATAAATTCTGCTAGTCTTCCGAGCATGATACTCCCTGTATTTGCGAAAGTCTTTATTTCTAGCCTCTGAGGCTTCTTTGGATAGTTTACCGATGGGCACAATCGATACATTGGCTATGTCAGCACCATGTATAAGAACCTTATGAACGGTTGCTGACATATAGTACCAATTGTACAGTTCGGTGTACTTCTCCGCAGTCTTTCGGGCGTATTCCTTGAATTTTTCCGTGTTTATATTTTCACCCGATGATATGACTTGCAGTATGACTGCAAAACTGCGTATAAGCTCTTCATCAAGCTCAGTTATAGCTGCGGTTTTTTCAGGGAACTCGAAAAACTTTCTCGCCGTCTTCCCATCATTGGTTGTTCCCGATCTTTGCTTAACTACATCAATTAATAAACCTGTTTCTTTTCTGAACTTTGCTTGAATTTCTTTTTTCTTTTCTTCCAGTATTCGCTTATTTTCTTCTCCTCTTACGGACCACGTCTTTAAATCTTGTCTGTAGGCTTTGTGCAATAGGCATTCCATGCAGTTTATGCGAGCGTGCAGTGAAGATATTCCGAACTTATATAGATCGGTGGCAACTTCTCTTCTTATAACTGATTCCAAATTATTCATTTGAGAAGGTTTTGCCAAGCACAAATAGCACGTTGCAGGTGAGGTCGCTTCTGAAAGATAGGTGCATACCTTCCCATCTATCATGGTCATTATTAGATTGTGAGTAATTTGGTTTGTATCGCATTGAGTGTTACTCAGGGATCGTATTTCTTCTTCCATTGCGGACAGCTGTTCTTGTACAACCAATTTAGACTCTTTTATGAAGAGAAACTGTACAGGACGACAATATAACGCCGAATTAGGTTTCTTATTTTCCCATATTACTTCATTTCCAGCAGTAAGTTTTAGCGGGACCAAAGTGGTCATGAAAATTGATTCGTCACTTATTCCATCTCTTTCGAAACTTTGTTTGTATGTGCTCTGACTTGAGGCACCATCGAATCCCCATTTCGATATTAAATTCATTGATTTGTTTGTTATCTCTTCAGGTAAACTTTTTATTATTCTTGTAACTGTTATATCAAGTAGTGCTTGAAGAGCTACTTTGGCCATCGTATCAGTAACAGTGATTGCGTCTTTCGGAGGCAAGCAATCCATCTTAGCTTGCTGGACTTTGTAATATGATGGATACAAATTTTGAATGCCTTCTTGAATGGCAGATTCTCTCAACGTAATATACTGCCACTTTGATAATTTAAGTGACAGCAATAGGCCAAGTGCTTTGGTAGGGGTGAAAGCACACTTATTTTTATCTTTTGCTTGATTAACGATTTTTTCCGCCTCTTCTGGGTTCTTTATAATATGATCTATGGCTGCTGCCAAAACATCTTTGCCCTCATGTTTCATGTTAGCTATTAAAGCAAAGGCCAATTCCGAACTGTCTCGGCCTTTATAATTGAAATCGTCAATCCTTCGTATTTTTTGTTTTGTTCCAAGGTCTGTGAAAGGTTTGCGCGGACTTGGAGTTGTTCTCGTTGATGTTCCAACAGTTGATGTACTTGTAGAGGGTAAAAACAATTCGCCAGCTTCACTTGTCTCTTCAGTTGCAGTAAATAACACTTGCGGTCGTATATTTTCACGTACACAAGTTGGCCACTCGATGTTCTGTTTCAACCAATCTGTATAGTGTTTTTTGAATGTTTCTGTGTTACATTTCGCAGATTTCCATCTTTTTATCACAGACTGACTAAATCTTCGACAGAATTCTTGGAGAATGTCTTCATCTTCATCAGACAAACTCAAATTCAACTGAAGTTTAACGCTTTCTAACAGTTTTAAATAGTTTCCAAGCTTGCCAGACTGCTTTAGAATAACAAATAGATCCAGATTGGTTATCGCACTTTGTTTCTCCATTTTTAACTCGAAAGTTCGCAATGCTTTACTTAGGGAAGTTTTAATATAACTAAAAATATTCAGTACCTACCCTCCTTATTTATACTAACTTCATACCGGCTAACGACTTCTAGATAAAGCTAGACAATGACAATTGTTAATTAAGTGCCTACCTAATTTCCATCATTGTTTTAAGAAAATGACAATAAATTAACCAAAAGTAAGCACTTGTGCTTAAAGCATTTATAAAGGATTCTTAGAATAGATAACTACCATTACATTAGTGACGGGTTAGCAGGTAGATAGAGATAAGTAGGTAATCCTGCGCAGTAAATTTGTAACAATGATAAAGTCCTATTACCTATTACCTAACTTAATGACCCCTTGTACATTTAATCCCTTATTTTATGGTGGTTTTATGATATTTAGCCGTTAAAGCCTACACCTATTGTGTATTCTTTTTTTTACAGTTTATTTATAAAGTATGGTAGGTGAAATATTGCATTAAAACTGTAACAATAATGAGGCGAGTTGAAATATTATATTTAGGTCGCAATGTAATTTGGATAATGAGTAAAATGCAAAATAATTAAAAAAAAATTTTTTTCACCTGAAGTCCATCGAGTGCGCTGTATGTACTATATGTCAAAAAATAGTAAAAAATATGGACATTATTCGTACCAGACGAAATAACGGGCACTCGCACGAGAGCCGAAAAATATCGATTTTCATGTTTTTCTCCATACATATTTTAGTTCAAAAAATCTTTACTGCATCATAATCGCGAGAGGTGCATAAATATGATAAAGTTTGGGCTTCTAATAAGGTTCTGTGTTGGTTTTCAATAAGAAAACGCATGTTTACAAAAAAAAAGTTCTATGTCTATGGGAAGGGCATTTTCGATCCACTGTGCGCCGGCGCAAGCAGCGTAGTACTTGAGCGACGGCGCTGTGAGTGCGCGCATGAGGGCTGGTGGCGCGGGCAACGCTGCGTTCCCGCTACAACCTGGCTCGCGGGAGACGGTGGCGGCGAGGCCACGGCGTCGTCGCCAGCCTCAATTTGCCCCGACACTACACCATTCGAACCACACTCCGTAATTCTACTAGAATGGGTTGCTGTGACATTTCGGGTTTCATCTATAGAACCTCCTTCTAACCTATTATAAGACCCACACGCAACAGACGGAGTGTGAAACGATGGGTGCATCTGTTTGCCGTTTACGATTGAAAATCGTAGCAGCTGATCAACGTGTCTCTTACATATGCCAAGACCTTCGATTGAAACATTATACATTCTGCTACCTAGAACAGAAATGATTCTACCTATTTTCCATAAAGGTTTTCTATCTTGATAACACCGCACCCACACTTTCTGGCCTTCATGAAACATTCTACTACGATTTAGTTCCACAGCGGCATTGCTGAAAACCGGGTTTTGTTTTGGCGGTAAAACTAGGTCTAAACGACAGCGCAATTCTCGATTAAACATAAGTTTCGCCGGAGTTTCACCAGTGCTACAGTGGGCCGTGGTGCGGTATTCAAATAAAAATTCTAGCAGTTTTTCTGTAATCTGAGAGCACGTAAAGCTACTGCTTACATTCTGTAAAATACATTTGATCATTTTTTTACATGTTTTAACTGAATTTTCAGCTTGACCGTTACTACACGGATGATAAATAGGAGAAGTTAACTGCTTTATACCTGCGCGCTTACAAAAATCACTAAATTCCTCATTGCTTATCTTGGGGTCATTATCAGACACAATGACTTTTGGTAGGCCGAATGTAGAAAACAATACTTTTAGCTTTTGAATGAGACATTTAGTAGTTAAGCCGTTAGCCATCAACAAGCACTCCACCCATTTACTATAAGCGTCGACCACTACTAGGAAAACCATATGTCCTACTTGCATATAGTCGATGTGGATGCGCTCCCAGCTCGCCAGCGGGCGCGGCCAGGGCGCCGGCGGCGCTCGCGGCGGCGCCGCGCGCACTGCGCTGCACGTGGCGCATGCGCGCACTATGCCTTCTATATCGCTATCTATGCCGGGCCACCACATTCTATCGCGGGCCAAACATTTGGTTTTGACCATGCCAAAATGGCCCCTATGCAGTTCGTTAAGCATCACTTCCCGTAGTGCAAATGGAATAATAATCCTGTGGCCACGCAATACACATCCATCGCCTACTTCTAAATCGGTTTTACAATAGAAATAGGGTTGTACCTTCCTACAGGTTATTTTACGAGGCCATCCGTTTCGTACATACTTCATAACTGTCTGCAAGGTCCGATCCGTGGCGACAGCTGCTTTTACGTTCTCAAAAGAAATAGGTAAACTAGCCTCATTTAAAAAATTTAAGTAGGAAGCGCTTTCATCAATGTCTTGTTCTACGTGACTATCACCAATCGGAGCCCGGGAGAAATAATCCGCAATTGCATTATTTCCGCTCGTTATATATTCTATAACATAGTTGTATGCCGACAGATAAATAGCATAACGCTGTAGTCTCGAAGCTGCCATCACCGATACGCCGTTCTTTTTACCAAAAATAGCTAAAAGCGGCCTGTGATCAGTTTTGAGTATAAACGGGTTTTCCCTACCGTAAAGATATTGGTGAAAATGCTTCACGCCAAACACTATAGCGGCGGCCTCTTTATGGATTTGACTATAATTTCTTTCGCTCGCAGCAAGTGATCTTGAAGCGAAAGCTACCGGTCGCTCCGAGCCCTTGTCGCCCTGGTGCAGCACGGCTCCGAGGCCGGACGGACTCGCATCTACGCACAGTACGAGCCTCGCGGCGGGGTCAAAATGCGCCAACACGCGCATAGATGATAATTCAGTCCTTACTGCCTTAAATGAATCTTCTTGACATTTACCCCAAACCCAAGCGGCATCTTTGCGAAGCAACTCATTTAATGGGGCCAATACAGTAGATGCTTGAGGTATAAAACTCCTATAATAATTGATTACCCCTAAAAACCTTTTAACTTCAGATACATTAGTTGGACGTGGCGCCTCCTTAATAGCTCGTACCTTTTTAGGACATGATCTAAGACCGCTTTTATCGATAAGAAAACCAAGGTACGTAACACTTTCTTTGAAAAACTCGCATTTCTCACGTTGTAATTTCAGACCGGCGTCTCTCAACCTATCCAGTACCTCACGAAGCCTAGCCATATGAAGCTCCGTCGTAGGGCCTGTAATACATACGTCATCGAGCCAACAACTCACCCCTTCTATGCCTAACAACAAGGTTTCCATCGTTCTTTGAAAAATCGCAGGCCCATTGGCCAATCCGTAGACTAAACGCGAATATTTAAAAAGACCGCGATGCGTACTAATCGTCGTGAGTAGCTGTGATTCGTCATCGAGCTCGAATTGGTTGTAGGCGTTACTTAGATCAATTTTAGTATATCTCTCTCCACCCCCCAGTCTAGCGAACACTTCTTCAATGCGGGGCATGGGATACTTTTCAACGCACAAGTCTTTATTTAATGTTATTGAGTAATCACCTGCAATTTTAACCTTGCCACTTTCTTTTAATACGGGAACAATAGGCGTAGCATAGGCTGAATACTTTACCGGCACTAAAATACCTAAAGTTGTTAACCGGTCTATCTCCGCATCGACTTTGCTTTTTAATGCAAACGGCACCGATCGAGGCTTATAGAACTTAGGCTTTGCGCATTCTTTTAAAGATAATTTTATTTTAAACTTAGTGAACCTTCCTAAGTCATTAGACCATAAATCCGCATAATTTTTAACTAGCATTTCTACTTCTTTGCTATAAGTGCACTCATCCAAACATAAATTATTAATATCTGCAGAAGTTAAGTGTAACTTAAATTTGTACATAAAATCACGCCCCAGCAATGGCACTCCGCCATTTTTGATCACAAAAAATTTTATTTCTTCGACAACATCGTTGTAAACAACGTTAGCCATAAAATATCCAACGGGCATGATTTTGTGTCCATCATAAAAACACATTTTTAATTTACAGTGTGTTAATGGTTTTTGTGTAAAATGCTGATTATAGAATAATTCTGAGATAGCGGATACTCCAGCACCTGAATCTAATTCCATTGGAAAAAAATTGTTATCAATTGCTACTTTTACAATAATAGGCTTATAACTATCATACCTTATATTATACAGGCTACACTCCTGGCAGTCCTCGCAATCCTCGACACTGGAATCTTCGTCTACGTTTAAATTATTCACTCGCGCCTTGCACACCTTTTTTAAATGGCCCTTTACACCACAAACTTGACACTTGTAATTTTTAAAACGGCATTTTTCGGCATTATGATTTTTTAAACCGCACACTGAACATCTCGAAGCTTCTGGACCGGTGTCATCGCGCCCCGCACCTGCGCCGAGCTGGCGTTGCCGCCCGGCCGCGCCCGCGCTTGCTCCGCTGCCACGCCCGGCACCGGCTGCACTGGCCCTTTTTTCTCTCGCGCCTCCAGTCCACATTCCAAATATTGGTTCCTCCTTCACATCGATTGCCTTCATAAGTGGCATCGAATCCTTCCCTTGACGAGCGCTAGCCGCTTGCTCGGCGACTTCCAGCGCCCGCGCCATTGTTAAATGCGCCGCATCTTTTTCAAATAACTTATCGCGCTCCGGCCCAGTCGCCAGACCGAGGACGAAACGGTCTCGAAGGACGGTTTCCAGAGCGGTACCGAAGTCGCAGTGAATAGCTAGACCTCTTAGTCGTGCCGCCCAGTCTCCCAAAGTTTCGTCTGGCGTCTTCGTGGCGCTATAAAATTTTGCCCGGTCGGCAAAAGAACAGCGCTTTGGTTTGAAATGAACATTCAAACTCCTCACAATATCGGCATAAGATAACGTTTCCAAATCACTGGGATACACAAGATTCCTTAGAAGGCGGTAGGATTCGTCAGTTAAATGAGTAATCAGAATTGCACTTTTGTTTGCTTCTTCCACCGAGTTCACTTTAAAAAACTGGTTAAGCCGTCCTAGGTATACCGGCCAGTCACTAGTTTTATGATCGAAGTTAGAAATACTTCCTAAATACGTAGTCATTTTCGACATCACAAGGATACACGCCCGGGTAGAACCACTCGTCGTCAAATGGTGTATATGTAGGTAGGTAGGATGGATGGAAGACAAACGACCTTTCTAGTACAAGCGAAGTTTATTACTGACTTACGTACAGACAATAACCAATACACATTAGGGTAGGCGGGTGATATCTTATAGGTAGATATACATACTAGAAATCACAGGTAAGTAAGCTAGGTATCGCTATGTTCATACACATCAACGGTGCCGTTGTATGTGTCATGATTTGCACCAATTATCGCAAGAGCGAGATATCACGCTTTCTTAAGGATGACAATGAGGCGGGTGTTTTATTCCAGCAAGTGACGCCGCAAAGGGGTTCGGTGTCCAGTGTGACGATGATGACAGTGTTGTATTCCAGCAAGCGTCGCCGCGACGGGGCTCGAGTGTCCAGTGTGATGATGAGGGGGTGTTGTGTTCCAGCAAGTGTCGCCGCAAAAGTGGTCGATTGTCCAGTGTGATGATGATGGCTGTGTTGTGTTCCAGCAAGTGTCACCTCGGCGGGGCACGGTGCGCGTGTTCACGCTGGGCGTGCACCGCGCGGAGGAAGGCGCGGACGCCAGCTTCTGGACGGTGGAGCGCAGCGAGCACGACTTCCACCTGCTGCGCGCCAAGCTGCTCGAGTTCCACGGGGACCAGCTGCTGCTGGACCTGCCTCTGCCTTCTAGAAGGTACCTCCTCATCTCTACATAGAAAGAAAGAAAGACGAAAGAAATGCGAAGGTTTAGATGTTTGTTTCTCTATAAACTCTAAAATCTCTATAAACGGCTAAAATTTTAAACATATATGATATAGAAGGCTGTCATTCTGTTCATTCTTGTCAGGCTGTTCCCGCTGCTGAAACACTGGCCTACTCTCGAGCGAGAAGGATTGGGTCTTAGTCCACCACGAGGACCCAATGCCGATTGGTGGTTGGCACATGTCTTTCGAATTTTTAGTTCTTGAACATACCGGTCCAATGCGGGTTGGTGGTTGGCATTATAACTTTAGATTTTTTTGTTCTTGAACATACCGGTTTCCTCACGATGTTTTCCTTTACCGTCGTTTCCGTCTTCTTTTGTTACTTTTTTGCGTTCTAACAGAACGTTTCTGTGGGATACTTAAAAAGCTGTATAAAAATGTCTATCTATTTATTGTATTGTATTAGGTATATCAGTCATCTAGTACCCATAACACAAGCTCTGCTTACCTTGGGGCTAGATGATGCTGTGTGGATTGTCCAGCATTATTTATTTAGTTTAACCACTGATAAACAGGACAAGAAAAGGCAAATACAAGTCGCTAAAATTACAGTTTTTAATTAAACTAATACCTCTAATTTCAGAGACAACAGCCCACTAGAAACCCTACGCTACAAATACGAGGACTTCCTACAGAGATTACTACAGAAACGTCTTCTTCAAACCAGCGAAATGCTCCGGATATTTCTAACGGACGACGGGGATTTCTCACTGGTTATACAAGCGACGACCCTTAATGCTAATAGCACGGATTTAGTTAACATATACCAGAACGTCACTCATAAATTAAGAAAGGAAAAAGGACAGCATTTGGAGAGCTTTATGACTAATCTACTGGTGTCCAGCGATATCGAGCGGTATCAAGCCTTGTAAGTGCTCAATAGTTTTATTGTCATCACATTGGTACATAGAGAAAAAATCTAAAATCTAAAATCGGTCCGCTCCTACTCAATTTTATAGTGCAACACCCTTACTGGGTACATAGCTATGTGTTGGCTGCTCTCATATTATTTAATATTACATAAGACCTGTGACATGTATTACCCTCATAATGCAATAAATGATACTGAATACTGAATACTGAGAGAAAATATAATCACAAAGTGCACCCATTGGGGCTTAATAATAGGTGAAGGCAGACCGAAGTTTATTTTTAGGTATACATGTAGCGAGTGGGGATATGAATCTAAAATAAATGATGTATATTAATGCTTACCAGACTCATATTAACATGGTATGAGCTTTCAAATGGTTAAACAGGTTTTCTCTATTTTGCGAAAGACGGGGTGAAAAACGAAGTGCCACGCAAAACTTTAAAACTCACTTTTGTGTTTTCGTTATATCAATGAACGAACTAAGAAGATTTGAAAAACATGTTCATATTAGTTAATATCTAAGTTGTATTTGAGGTAGGAATCTAAAATAAATTATGTATCTATCTAAGTTTATTAAAGAAGCTATGAGTGCGAGTGAGAACGAAGTGCTGCATCTCACTCGCACTTGTGGATTTGTCTTCTTAAGTATTTATCGCCTGTACTTGACTGTACTGGTTTAAGCAAGAACCTCTGCTTCATCGCCAGTATAAGAGGGCCCTTATTCGACGGACCGATGATATTAATGTGGTCGCAGGGAGTCGATGGATGGTGAATGCTTGAGATCGATCATCATGGCGCTCGGATCTTTGGAGCCTATGTCAAGCGGATATCTGTTGGCGGAATGATGATAATGATCGCTACACTATAGCATTCGATTTGTAACAAATATAAGATAAAGTTCTTGGATCCCTTTCTAGGTCTTTGACTTTAGGTATAATATTTTTCACTGGTTTGCTTGCGTAACTCGACTCCACTAAAAACCAGCGCAACTTCCTTAAATTCTATTGCCTCGTTTTTTTGGTTGCGCTACTCGCTAACTGTTCTGAAAACCAGCGCTACAACAACTTTTATTCATTCTATTGCCTCATCTTTGATACAAATGATGTATTATAATAACTGCTAAGTTGAAGAAATAAGTAAGTAAGTAAAGAAATAGTAAAATTATACGCCTTATTCGTTTTATGCCTCTTCGATATACCGGTACGTGAAACACCTTTTTATAAAATAAATGAAAAATAAACTATTTCGTTATTAACTTACAGAAAACACGGTAACCACGTCGAAGAGGCAGTGGAAGTGAGCGAGGAGGTGTACATAGACCAAGCCAGGGGCAGCCACAAGCGAGACATCCGAGCAGGTCCGTTCGGCAACAACCTGGGCATCGAGGATACGAGCGTGATGGTTATGGACCGGCAGCATCAGACTTATGTAGTCGGCTTCACGCAGTGCCTTATGTATTTTTGTGAGTATTAGCAGTGCAATTAAACCGCACCCGTGCGAAGCTAGGGCGGCTAGTAATAGCCTATGTTACTCAGGGATAATGTAGCATTGTAATGGTGAAAGAATTTTTGAAATCGGACCATATTTAGTTACATTTATTCGTAACATGCTTTATGTATTTTTATGAGTATTAGCAGTGCGTGTGGTGGGTCGCTAGTAATAAAAATAGCCTATGTTACTCAGGGATAATGTAGCATTCTAACGGTGTAAGAATTTTTGAAATCGGACCATATTTAGTTACATATTCGTAACAAACAAAAATACAAATCTTTCCTTAACAATTCTATTGTCTGATTTCAGTGACAAACATTGTAAAAGCCCGTGGCTTCGTCGTCCACATACTAGGCTCTGTATTGGGATTCACTCGTGATTTGGTCGACGAGGCGTTCAACAAGTATATGAATAGCTTACTTTGCGACGTCGTATCGGAGAGGAGACTGGCCCATTTGATCAGATTGGGACATGGTGAGTTTGATAGCATTATTTATGCCACTGTTTTGATGCAAGAGCTTAGACAAATATTTAAATTGACGATTTGCAAGCGTGTCTTTAGCGAGGCGATTTGTACACGTAGAACGCGTAAAATAATCTAGAGGCGAGACCAATTAAATTAGTGCTCAAAATTGGTTGTCATGGCGCTTTTTGGGGGAGCTTTATGTCCAGCAGTGGATTGGCTGATATGATGATGTATATGTACATTTCACGAGCGCGCCCCTTAATCCCAATTAGAACTTTTTTATTATACCACGAAAGTGGTATCTAAGCTTACCGCCCATTTGTTAGTAAGTGATTACCGTAGCTTATGTACGCTTGCAACATAAGAGACATAAATTCCACTTGCAGCGGTGCTGTTCGACAAGAAGAGTGTGCGGGTGCAGGCGGCGACGGCGGAGAGTGCGCGCGCGCGGCTGGTGGGGGGTGCGGTGGGGGGCGCGGCGCTCGGCCCCGGCCTGCAGGCCGCGCTGCTCTCCGCCCTCGACCTGCTGCAGCAGCCGCATCTCAACAAGCAGGTCGCCACTTACACTTCACACACACCTGCCTGCCTATTTTATACAACTAAAGTGCCAACCAAGCGTACGGCCCACAAGATGCCAAGCGGTCACCGCAGCCTATTGACTCTTGCAATACCAGAGGCATCCAAGAGGTGTCCGGTCTGACACAATAAAATGTATGAAGCGAACACGTCGCAATCACCACATATTATGCATAGTTTGTGTACGTAAACGGTGCTGTTGTGTGTGTGAGTGTCATGGTTGTCCCCACCCATCTACAGCAAAAGTAAAAGTGTCGACGAAAAGTACGAATTACAAACTAACTTATTAAACTCAGTTTTTCTTTTTCCAGCTCGTCTACAACCTCCTGGATTTGTGCGTGATAGAACTGTTCCCTGAACTGAACAACGAAATCGAAAACCCGTCGAGATAACCAAAGAGAATGTTGGTATTGGTTTAATTTTTATTGCTGTCTCTAAAAGAAATCATAAGAAATGCCAAAACGAAGCAGAATTGCATATTTAAAAACTGAGTGCAAAGGCAACTGCGGTTACAATTAAATGTCAGATTCGTCTAAATTACAACTCTTGTATTATATTATACCATATTAGCGATCCGCCCCGGCTTCGCACGGATGCTATAAATCTTCCTCTTGAATCAATCTATTTATGGATGAAAATCGCACTAAAATCTGTTGCGAAGTTTAAAAGATATCGGCGAATAGACGGTGGTAAGGGACTTTATTTTATGTTATATAAAGATATCCAGCCAATTAGAACACCAGATTGTTCTGATTGGCTGGATATCTAAATGGCTGGTTTATAGGTACGCTATAAACCAGCCATTCAGAACAATATGTACGATTATATATATGATATGATACAGGGCGATTACGCAACTTGGTTGCAATAAGGTCCGATTTCAATAAGCTGTCATATTCATACAAAATACACCAGTTTTTGATTTGAAACCAATTGAAATTGATTGCAACTGAACTATTTTGTATAAAAATAGAAGTTAGACACGTGTGAAATATTTTGTATCTACCTACGCGGTAATTCGCATTTTATAAAAAAGATATTATTATGTATCCATATGTAATGAATGCTAGTTCAGGCTACCGCCCTTTAGAACTAACCAGTACCAATGCCATAGTATTTTATAAGTTTATACGTATGGCAGGAAGGAATCTTTTCAGTATTATGACGATCTTAAAATTTATATAAAAAAAAAATTCAAACCTGAACAGGAGGCCAAAGCTACTAATACAATTTTAGAAAAATTACAGTTGAATTCATCGAGTTAGAATACTAAAGAGTACCAATCTCTAACTGACAGCACTCAAAAAATGTCCGAGCGCCGTTCTACATACCTATACATTTGTTGTTATATAGCTCACAATGACATTTACGCGAATTAAGACGTTATCTTGGTTGTATAATGTTCAATGTCGCTTGTACACAATGTCATAATAATGCACCGAAGACATACCGAAGATTTCCGAAGATGACCGACGGCCATGCGTACGAACCGGGAACAGGGCGAGTGGTGGAGACGCTATTTGTACTAAATAATATTAGAGGTAAATATCTGATGCGGGAAAGTGGTTGGAGCAAACAACCGACCCTTTACATGGCTTGTAGTTCGAATCATTTCGAGCTTTTCTTAATATGAATGTCCATTCAGAGCACCTTACGGGGTTTCGAGGAAAACTGAAAACAAAGCATACGAAATATTGTAATTTACACTATAAAATAATAGAACGCTATCGACTCATCTACTTTTTGTTCGGACAAAATAAAACATTTAACAACATGGTAATATTATTATGTAAGTATAATAATTAATTTAAAATACGTAAAAATATTTAGTATCAATCAACTCCATAGTTTTGTCGATGGAACACAATGTGCGCGTCACAAGCTCACGCGAGACTTTGTCTCTCTTTTACTCTTGCGTATTTGTTTAACGTGTGAAAGAGATACGCCTACGAGGTGCCAAGGTCAAGCTGTGAGCATTTTATATTGCAGAGAAAATTAAAAATTATTGAAATTAACATGGAAATACGTACTGTGGATACATAAATTCATAAAATTGTTATGATACTTACCTAAAATACGAAACACCATCCTTTTTTTGCACGTAGTTGCTGTTATTTGGGCAGGAAATCACCGAACACTTTGGCATCGCGGACGTTGTACGAGGACTGCGGTCGCCTTACAACTAAACACAAACTCTGCACGTAGCGTAGGTGATGCAGAGTTTTAGCGCGGACATTTTATTTCTATGATTGTGACTCTATAGTATTCTAACTCGATGGTTGAATTGTAGATTTTTGCCATTTAATTTTAGAGCTTTATCCCTTTAGGACACCATGGTGGCGCCACCAGCGGGTGATTCGGTAGCCGTCACCAGTTAAGGTATCCTGCATACAGACAGCTGTACACATTTTATTGTAGCGTAACCCGGTGGCGCTACCATAGATGGGTGTCCTAGTGAGATAGGGCCCATAAGACCTATTTATTTTTCTTCGCATTCTTCATTGTATTATTAGAATTGCCTCTCAGTAGTAATGAACAAATCCGTTAATAAAATTGCATCAGACGAATAAGGTAGCAAAGATTGATATTACAATTTACTATAATAAATTTAATTCACTAGTGATTACCATTGTGTGAAAATTTCAACAATGAAATAGATCCATTTATTTTTATATCCTTAGTAGGTGTACAATAAGATTTTTATTTGTTAAATAAAAAAGTACATAATTTTACTTGCACAATTTACTTATCCATTGTATCCACAAATCTTTACTTTAGTATTGTCACAGATAACATAATACGTATTGTTATAGAAAAATAGGTTAACTTGCAGAATTAACATTTTTTATGAACAGGATATTCTTAAAATTGTTTATAAATGCCAAAACTTATTGAGTGTAATAACTTCATCGAAAATTGGTTCATTGTATTTATACACTCTTTTTAGATTATCATATTCTTAAAATTTTCATGGCATGGTAGCTATTTATTTACCTTCAATTTTGCATCTATAGGTTCTCAATAAAATTAATGCAATTAATCAATTAATGTAATAAACCTATGATTGCTTAGCATAATCTGATAAAGTTATATAGTGTTATTACAAAAACATTTTAACGTTATAATAATTGTGTACAGACTTGGAGATTTGTAAATATAAAACTTGGCCATATAACTTTAAAATTATACACATTCAACTATAAAATTATTCCAGTAACAGTACACATAATAATATTTTATTAAGAGACATTAATTATGTCTCATGAACTCAACGATTACTATTTAAATGTACATTCTAGGTATATTTTGTAAAGCATTAATTATATTTTTATATTAATTTAGATAAATGCAAATACACATGCACCACGGAGGTCGAGGTTGTCAGAATCGAGGAGACTTAATCTATTTAAATGTGAGAAATAAAATAAATTATTTTTATTACCTAAATACTGGTTTTTACTCTATAAAAAAAAACTGTTTATTTCGAGTAACTTTTATGACTCATAGAAGTAGGTAACTTTATTAAATATTTCTATGAGTATAATATATTTGGAAAAAAACTGACGCTAGCCTTACTGTGCAGCCCCCTTAGCATGGCGATTTCATCTCTACTCTACAGTAGAATAAACAACACAGTTTTTTTGTCTTCTGATTTTCTCTTTGATTTTCTCAATGATGGCTAAAAAAGGAAATGGTTGGATGGAATGGATGGTTGTTTCTGTTGTTCTGTTGCTTTTGAAACCAGCACTGTTGTGGAGCATTATTCTAAAACAAGTTCTGCACAGACTACTAGGATGCTAACGCATAAGTTCTGTAATAAAAAAAAACTCCTTCCCGATTAGAAACCGACCGACCGATTCTAGCTAACTTCGTTGTTTTTGCTAAACGTAGTGCTTACATTCTCTTGGGTTTTTGCTAGCTACGCTTCTTGTGCTAGCTACACTTTAACATGCGTCTTAACTTGACTTGACTTTTAAAACTAATGGTATTAGTATGACATGAGTGACAGTTAACTCTCAATAGGACTTGGCGGAAGGAATAAAATCTAAGCCAAAAAAAGAAAAAAAAATGTCCTCATGTCATTGTCACTCTTGTCAAACAAATGTCGATCAAAAAACTTTTTACAACATGGCGGAAACTAGTAGAGAGCGATGGGTGTGTTGCTTTGTATTTTAATTTACGTAAATTTTAATAAAGTCTAGGAGTAATGTAGATTGAAATAAAATCTATGTATTTTAGAATTATTACGTATAGTTGGAATTAGAAAACTAAAGTGCTCATTGATAGTTTTAGGTTTGAGTTAGCAAAAAATGCATTGTTTTATTCAATGTTTTGCACTTTATTTACAAATTAGTGTTTATCTTGTCAATAATTAGTTGACTTGACTATGTTTTTTGTGATGTTGTTATTGAGAAGTGTGTGAGGAACAAACAAAATTAATGAGAAAGTGATTAATTAATTAACAACAATGGCTTTCCCGTGCAAATATTGTGAAAATGGAAGTGACTTCTAAACAAAGTGTTCGGAACTTGAAATGGAGACGGAGGCGTCAAGTCCCTGCCAAAAAGGCGGGATGCGCCTCAGCGATGCTCTCGATAACATGCAACTGGCGTACAACCCCATTACAAAACAGCTTCATTTCGTGAGCCCTAAAGTCGACAAAACTCGCGAAGAAATCACTGATGAAATCGACAAGCTGTCTAAGAAGAGCAGTTTCAGTGATGAAGGGAACTACTCAATATCAACCTGTGAGAAAAGTGATACCAGTGATTCTCCGAAAAGTACTTTGCAGTGGGGAGGTAGTGTCAGTGGTCACAAGCGAAGCAAGGATGGAGGGTCCTTCTCAAGCACTGTGTCAAGCCTATCAGAGTGTTCACTGGGGTCTGCAGCATCTAAAGATGATGATCTACCTGATGTCCCTGCCTTTGACCAGGACCAGTCAAAGTTGAAGAAGAAAGGAATCTCAGGATTCTTCAGTCGGTAAGTTTATATCATATATCTTTAGTTCACATATAGTTTTATGTAATGTGTCACATAATACTAGGAAGTGCAAATGACTGGACTGCTGTACAATATAATTAGGTAACCAAGTTGACAACCACTTGTATCCATCATTTTGTTGCCAGACATAAATAAAATCTGATGACTGTTGGATAAAAAACTAGAATAACACAAATCTGATGATTGTTGGATAAAAAACTTTAATAACACATTCTATATGAAATATAGTTTTTCAGTGATTATTCGTAAAAGCGAGTTTATCATTTAAGTTCGGGAGATTAAAAAAATATCACAGAAACAAAGTTATGAGCATAGACTAGTAAGTAAAGTAGTATGTAAAATGTGCATACATGAAGCAGTTTACAGCCTATTATTCTTTTGTGTATTGTTGTCATATTAAGTAGGTACCTACTTAAAGTCATGTTATTGCACATCAAAGTATAGTGAAAGTTACAATCAGATTCCTGTTCCCTTAGGTTCAGTGTTTGATCTCTAGTCAACGCATGATTAACCATTTTTTTTTTTTTTGTATACAACTGAAGTGGCAACCAAGCGTACGGCCCACAAGATGGTAAGCGGTTACCGCAGCCTATGGACGCTTGCAATACCAGAGGTATCACTCGCGGGTTGCCACCTTGAGGCTAGGATCGAAAGCCTCATGTGCCAGTAATTTCACCGGAAACCATACCCTTCACACCGGAACACAGCAATGCGAGCATTACTGCTTGGCGGCAGAAATAGGTATGGTGGTAGTCCTTCCCCGGACGAGCTCTATCACAGAGAACTCTACTACTCCATGGTTGAAAACATGACTTATTAGTGAAAAATCCTTACTTTTTTGTGTTTAGTTTCACCTTGTTTGACCAGAATTAAGATTAAACAGTCTACTGTATAGCCAATTTTCAAGTTTTTGCCCTCATTAGTATTCAGAATAACTCATACATCCATATTAATAGACCCATAAATGTTAATCTACCTTTAACACCTATACCTATTTTACTACTTATTCATAAAAACATGTTTCCTCTGTACCTATAGGTACTGAGAATTAAATAAGCAACATTTTATTTCAGTCATTCAATTTATTTATCATTTTTATTATTATTGTTAAAGTCTATATAAAAGCACACTACCTATCTAAAAATTAACTTTATTGTCCGAATGAGCTCTTATCGATTTTGACCAACTCACAAGAAATCTCAAATAATTTCTTTTGGTGGTCCACATCTTTAGAATATGTAGAGCTGATACCCTCGATACAATTACTAATGTAAAGCCCCCCTTTTTTATCCAAACTGTCTTCAAAACATGCATGTAGAATGGACACAGCGCCTTTGGCTGGAGTTTTGAAGAATAGCCTCATAGCCCATGGGCACCATTGTTTTAAGAATGATTTCTCAAATAAATCCGTGTTGACAATGCCAGGGTGTACTGCGAAAGCCTTGACTGGATGATTTTTTTCCTCTAAGATCTTGTTGATGTACCTCGCAGACATCAGCTGAAATACAAACATTGCATGAGGCAAATAACAATTAAAATCTGACAAAGAGTAATAACAAGGTAAAATTCCTAAATAAATAACTCATTATCATATAAAATTGTTTTTTTACCTGAGCCAATTTAGCCTGGGAGTAAGCAGCAATAGTATCATAATGCTCTTTCATATTAATGCCTTCAAAGTAAATTTTTCCAGGGTAATGGGCGCATGACGTCACATTCACTATCCTGGAAGGCCCTTTGATAGCGCCATTCTTTTTTAACGCTGGCAACAATAGATGTGTCAAGTAAAAATGCCCCAAATGGTTGACCGCCAGCTGATATTCAAACCCATCCTCCGTGATTTCATAGTCTCCCAGCATAACGCCCGCATTGTTAACCAGTAGATGAATTTCTGGGTAATTTTCTATCACGTTTTGCGCGAATTCCTTTACAGATTTCAGCGATCTTAGATCCAGTTTGAATGACCACAAATTCTCGCCGTTTTCCATGGTCTTAGACAAATATCTCACTTGGTCTGGATTCCTTATTCCCATGACAACTCTCATATTCGCCTTTAGCAGTCCTCTGATCACTTCCGTGCCGATTCCGCGGGCTCCTCCGGTGATAACGGCAACTTTTTGCTTTGCATCTGGCAACACAACTTTGTTTCTGCGGATGTTGACCCAGTCATCTATCAGGCCTCCCACGCCTGCGCCTTGCATGTCTATCATGTTTTTAAGTTCACTTAAAATGTGCTTGAGGGGTTTGTGCCTGTTGACGTACCAATAAATGGCTGCAGTGGTCAGAGCCACCGCTGATACGATGGTCACAGACATTGTTAGGTTATGTTCGGTCGGACGCGTCGGTCGTACTGACTGCGCGGCTTTCACTCAGTTGAAATTCTCAGTGTGGAACTTTCTCCCGTCGTTATACAGTACCGTTAGTCCTTATGTCGTTTGTTGTTTATATTTATATTTTCTTCTTCTTCTTTTAATTGGTGGCGTCTGTGGCCGAGTTTGCCACAATTTTGTCAATATTTATATTTTATAACGAGCGGGATTCTTCTTTGTGACAGATGTTACAGGAATGTCCGTAATTGTGTTGTAACTAATATAATCCCACTTCTGAAACAAAAAGTCAAATTGAATAAGGTTACAACATCAGATTAAAATAAACTGTTGCAGTTATTCATTTTGTGCAATATTTTTTCAACAAACCTAGCAAAATACGTGTTATCGCTTCGTGACCTCGAGGCAGACTAAAAATATGATAAGTAAATGTAGAAGTAATGTTTCAAATCAACATCCAGTCTATTTGTCTAGTACACAACCTACCTAGCACTTTGTTTAAATCAAACAAAATCCAAGACGTGTGTGCTCTTAGCCGTTGTTATTGTTTACTGAGAGGACATGTAATTGTTAAAACAGGATGTTCTATAAATAGTAATGTTTTCGCGCATGCGTATTACTCTGTGTTACGTGTAGGTATTTGAGAGCCTGATTTCTAATTATACCAGCAGACTCATTCGTGTAACGATATTTATGATTTTAGTACAGCAAGTACCTACCTTTTAATAAGATGCTCTTATCTGTTAGGTATTCAAACAACAACTGTTCCAAAATGGTCTACAAAGGTTAGTTTATGTAACTCTTCGAAGTATCTAACTTAGTAATTTTTCATTTTAGTTCAAAGAATTCCAACTAACAACAGGGTGTTTTATGGCGATCCCTTCGAGGAACTGGACCATTTATAGCTCTCTTCCTCTAACACATCAGCAAGATGAAGATGCAAGATATCGTACAGGGATTAACTCTGGGAGCAGTTTTTATCGGGTTTTTTCTATCGTACGGTAAACATGTCTGTAATTTTTGTAAAGGGTCTTTGACTCGACCAATGATTAGATAACAGTTACTAGAGAAATTAAAACACAGATTAGTTATTAGCTACTAGAGAGTCTACGGGACTGATGATGCGTAGCGAGACGTAACGCAAGAGGTACTTAATAGATACTCTGTGGACTATGGGACCATTGTACTATGGTACATCAAATCATTCGAAGACAATACTGGAATAAATAACATAATTAATTAAGTGGAACGTGGAATGACGTTATTTACTGTTATTACATATTAATAGTAGGTTAGGTTAATATCGGCTCTTGGACGAAAAGGATAAAGTCATTGTCATAGGCTTTATCTATAGATGGAGTTCGTAGGGCGTTCGTTAACCTCTAGATTAGGTCAAAGTGAACGACTGCTATAGCTACTACCACCATACCTATTTCTGCCGCCAAGCAGTAATGCTCGCATTGCTGTGTTCCGGTGTGAAGGGTATTGTTTCCGGGGAAATTACTGGCACATAAGGCTTTCGATCTTAGCCTCAAGGTGGCAACCCGCGAGTGATACCTCTGGTATTGCAAGCGTCCATAGGCTGCGGTAACCGCTTACCATCTTGTGGGCCGTATGCTTGGTTGCCACTTCAGTTGTATAAAAAAAAAAGGTGAGGGTAGTCGATCTTAATGTATCTCTTGCATCTTCTGAAGTATAAAATCGCTAAAATCAATATAATAAAAAAAAATATTGCAAAGTTTTATTTTATCTCTATTTATTTTAGATCCCAATGCACAATTATAAAAGACTGAGTGTAATAAATAATTCAAAATTGATAAAGACATTGCTTTTAGTGGTAACGTTGGTTCAGCAATCGCGTCAAGGATTTAATAAGCTACTTAGAATCACTTCAGTTACACATGGAATGGGTCAATAAACATTAATTAAAGATAAGATAGAGTCATCGAATGTCGACCGTGAACTGAAAAATCTAAGTAGGTATAGGACGCCCCCCCATTCGATGGAACGATGAGCGGTCGCAGAAAGTCTGTGGATTGTAAAGGCTCAAGATCGGTCGTCATGGGGCACTTTAAGGAAGTCCTTTGCCCAGCAGTGGACGTTTATTTGGCTGATAGATGATGTTGATGCCTATTCATAATATGTTACTTATTTCTTTCTGCCACCTTACAAAATATCGTTAGCTCTATTTTGCTTAGGAATTTATTCAGTGACGTAGCTGGCTAAGTTTTTCATAACAGATCAACGAAGTTAAGCACTGTTCCGCGGGGTCATCATTTGGATAGGTGACCGCCAGTGGAAATTTCAACTGAGCGCTCCCGTGCTTCGGCGGGCACGTTAGGCAGTCGGTCCCGGCTTTTTCAAAGTTAGGCCGGCCTTCGGGCGGCCTATAAGCTCTGTCACCAGAGTTGGCCACTGACTCATACGAACGAACGAACGATCAAATTCTGAACACGAAAGTTGTGGTTTCCATACTCAAATATCAGAGCAAAACCACCGCAGACCACAACCTTTTGCAAATAAAATAAAATATGAAAGTTAAAGACAATATAAAAAAATCCTGCGCAGTCTGGCCGAAAGAAACAATGCGACATAAAGCTCTATAGCCTACCTACGTGATGTACAGTTCACCGGTGCTGCACATCCATTCCTGATACAAAAAATATTTAACGTTGACCATTAAGCTTCGTCTTTAGAATAGAATAGAATAGAAAAATATTTATCTAACGCCACACAATAAACATAAAATAAAAATAACAATACAAATTAATTTTGTTAGAAAACGTGCAATATATTGTGTTTTTTAAATGCATATCACACTTTTTAGTCTTCTTTTGTTTTATGGCCTCTGTGGCTAGTTTGCCACAATTTTGCCAGTGTCAAGTGTATTAGTTTGATTGTCGCATAGCAACGTAAACAAACGAAATTTGGAAAGAAACGATGACTTTTCTTTCAAAATTCTCCTGGAAAGACTTTGACTAAATTACCAACCAACATTACCCCTCCATTTCAATTACTTACACTTGTGCTAAGTAAACAAGTTAAATTGTATAAACTGCCACCAAATTTACGCAATAAAACTTAAAATAACACGAGAAAAATAATTAAAATGGGAAGACCCATGTCGTTTTGACAAGATAGCCAAAGACAATCTATTACACTTTTATCGCTGATTCGTAATTGACAGACATATAGGTAGAGACATAATGTGTCAACAGCTAGAAAACTTAATATAAAACTTTTTTAAAGTTTAAAGCCAGCACCGAAAACATTGAGAATTCCTCTGAGGACTCGCTTATCGAAAATTCATAAACAGCATATAATAACCAGCACTGTAAATACAATGGCCAATATTTGCCAAGTTTATTCGGTGCCGGGTAACCTGTTTTCAAAGGCAGGCGAGACCCTATACCCCTCACCACTACTGACCTTGCAGCTTTGAACGGCTTCCGAAACCACTGCCGGCTGTGCTCACGTATTATGTGCAACTTTGTACTGATTGCAGTATTGGAAAGCTTGTAGAATAATTTTGTCGAGGAAACTTTATCCGAGTTGAATGGTCGAATAGAGTGCAAATGTACTGGATGCACTTAGGTTTACTCTTTTTTGCGAACTTTACTCTCTACCACTATGGCTTCATCATCAATATTGTTAGCTTTATTATTTTATTTTATTTCTGTAATAGTTCTAGGTTAAAAGTAAAATAAATAAGTAAAACAATGTTTAGCGCGTTCTTATTCCTATGGAGTATGGGTGATCGCAATGATGTGACGTTACACCCTGGCAGTTCTACCCTCAAAATTACGGGTAACTATCATTTAATCCCTCTTATTATTATTTTTCATTTGAACTAACATTTGGTCCCAATTCCAGTTTAGGTATGATTATGTAGCAAAAGTTGGCATTTGGTACCGAAAATCGTTCCAAAAAACAGAAAAAAAAAATCTGTCTTTCATCTCCTACATGCTCCAAAGGCCCAAAAAAAAAAAAAAAAAATGGCGAACCCAGATGCTAAACACATGCCGCTGGAACCTGACACCTGATCTCGAAGGATGTACCTTGTGCAACAAAAAGACGAATGTCGTCAGGTGTCCGACCGAGTGATGCACCTTGAATTTCTATAATCATTTACTATAAAACGGCGATGCTTACCTTTTGAATGGGATTGTAAGTTGTATGTTACAATCCTGCTTGAGCTCATCACGACACTGCCTTATTTATTTTCATTATCACACAATGAATATGACTTCGCCAGCTACAGTATCGTATCAGAGACTGCAGGATAGACTTAATTAAATCTGATTCAATCCACAGAAACTAAGTGAAGAGTAGATATATAAAATTAACCATACACTCGTATCATGATAGGTACATAACCTGTATAATATACAGTTACTGTTTAACTGCCTGTTGCCAACTAAGCTAATCCACAACAAAAACAACTATTTTGTATTATCTTTGCCTAAATGTCATTATTTGTTTCAGTTTCCTAGTACCTAAGCTGTAATTATCTTCTAAAATTAGCAAATACCGCGTCAAATACGTTATACTCGTACATCACAATAAAGTTGCCTTGGGCGAACGTTGCTCTGTCGTCATTTCGGCAATGACACTGCATCCGCATGTGCCGCACTGCCATCAAATACCAAGGTTTCATTCATTTCTTTATTTACGTTCACATAATCACAATATATTCTGACATCACTGTATGTATTATAGTCACCACAAAGAGCTTTGCTTCTCCCGATAAAGTTAATATTAGAGTCACGTACTCGTACTCAGCTTAGTTATAAATTTTGTTAAATTCCTGACACGTTCTTTAGGTATATCAGCTTGGACGGGAACATGTTGTGCTTTTGTCAACTACATTAATTGTATTGTTGATTGATTACCTAAGGCATGTTTACAGTGAATGTAACGAACGTCTATTTAGTTTAGTCACTCATTAAAAATCTAATTTTTTTTATAAACAACTGAAGTGGCAACCAAGCGTACGGCCCACAAGATGGTAAGCGGTTACCGCAGCCTATGGACGCTTGCAATACCAGAGGTATCACTCGCGGGTTGCCACCTTGAGGCTAAGATCGAAAGTCTCATGTGCCAGTAATTTCACCGGAAACCATACCCTTCACACCGGATCACACAGCTATGCGAGCATTACTGCTTGGCGGCAGAATTAGGTATGGTGTTAATTATCATCATATGATATTTGCCAAAACCAAGGAAATAGGAAAGCGCGGTACCTACTATTAAAAGATTATATCAGCCAATGGACGTCCAAAGCTGGACATAGGCCTCTCCCATGGAGTGCCACAACGAATGTATTTGTAAATACTTATTACAAGTATTTGGGTTTTGCTCTGGTTGTTGTGGTCATCGTGGTTTCTGATGGAAGTCTTTTTATTTCTATATTGACTGCTGCAAAAGATCTAGATCAACTGGTCTATATAGGGTCACCAATGACGTCATGAGCATTATCTCTAGACATGCCAATGCTATCGATTAGCAATATTATCGATTTCCCTTTGTAATTAGTATGTGATTAACTAGTTCTGCTAATGACTCAGAGTAAACTCGTTAAAGACTACATACTTACTGGCAAGTCCGACTGCATGTCATTAAAATTTTGCTTTTGAGTTCATTTGTTACGTCATGTATGTCTGTGTTCACAAATCCCCTGCCGCAGCTAAATTCAATTGTAAGAGAATTTGCGAACAAATAGTGGAGAAATCCCTTTTGCAGAGGATTATCTAAGCGGATTTGTGAACAAGCCATTATATTTCCATTCTGATTTTTGACATTATCTTATCACAAAATACCTGCTAGGCGCTGGTCTACCACGAAAATCTCTGTAACTTCGAAACCGAAGATAAGAAACGAAATGAAACGTCACAAAAAACGAAGCATTTACGGACCATGTAGTTTAATACAATATATTTACTGTCAGGTCCCGTCTTCGGGACTGATTTCAGATTACTACTTCTTATTACGAATATCACGAAATTTTGGCTAAAGACTTCGGAATTTATGTTTGTTGGTTGGCCTACTGTTATCATAACCGGTAGATAGTATCAGCTTTATTGCTTTTTAGTAGACCATTAGGCATTTTCATGAATCATAGATTGTCCACAATTTTGGTCACGCAGGTAACAAGTCGCTTAGACATTGTGAGTAATGTTTGAGTCATCGAATGACCTGGCTATAACCATAAACACCATAACGAAAGGTATTATGATGTTGTGATACACTTCGTAGCAGACGATCGTACGTAACCAGACCTAAACGATTTGGATTCTCAAAATAGTTTTGATTAGTTTACAAAATTATTCTGTAAATAATTTTGCAGGTAAAGTAGTAGGAACTCAGCTGCCAAATAGTGGATCGTTCTTGAGAAGACCTCTTAGTCAATTAGCAGTTGGCTGCAGTTCAAAACATATAGTTATCAGATAATTTCGAAGACATATTTGGTTTTTTCGTATTGTACTGTACAAAACATATAAAAGATAACGTTATCGTTCACGTAAGTTTTTATCTGCCAACTATTGCGTAGATGTGTTACGAAATCAAGATTCATTCGTTTCCACTCGAATTGCGTGTGAAAAATTGGTGCGATTGCGATAATTTGGTTTTGGCAATGTTTACTCTGAAAACTGAAGACTTTGTAAACAACACACTTCTCTTTCAACATCTCGAATCTTCGGACAGTGTCTCGATGTAAATAGTAGGTAAACTAGGTTTGTACTTAAACAAGATGGAACTATAATTTTTATCTGAACAAGAAGTATCTAATCAAGGTAGTTTGTACGAAGGTGATTATTGCAAGTTCTAAACTCTGTGGCCAGAAAGGGATATGACCGGCTGGTAGAGAGATGTGCGGGTAAAATACTACGGCGGACAAATTATATTTGTTCCGGTTGTTGGACACCTTGGCATCATCATCAATCATTTTCTGATAGTTACAACGATACAGAAAACCCTACTCAAACTATTTTTATATCCAAAACTACAGTCACATCCATATCCGTAATAATTACGCTTGCATCTTACAGCCAAACCCAATCAGCCATTGTTTCGGTAGTTTCAACCAGTGAAAGTGCGCTCTGACGATTTCGTTACTCAATCAATCCAATCCAGAGCTCGGAAATTAACTTTCTTGAGTTTATTTTTAGTTTATTCAGCAGTTAAATGTGTTACTGAAGCGATAAAACGTTTAACAGCTAAAAATCAAACTAAGGACGAAAACAAAGTAGTGGCGCTAACATGAAACCTGCCTTTTAGAAGATGAAACAAAATGGCAAGTTTTTTGGAACGGATGCATCTTTGTCTACTTCTCCGTTGTCCTTGGCGCTTATGCTAAAGCTGGTAAAGATCTACGTTCGTTTACTCCCGTGTTGTCATCTTCTGAAATTGTTCAATTAATAATGATTATGTATACCTGCTATGTAGGTTACGTCTCGGATACTACTTCATTGGTGTTAATTGGAGCCTATATATTTATTGGGTCTTCGGCTCCGGCAACAATAAATCAGATATTTGCCACACAAACTTCGCATCAATAGTTATACAATTCTTACAGCAAGGCAAGACATTCCTCCCCCTTTTCAAGTTGTCTGGTTACCTAGACCAGTCTGGTATTTAGTATCAAATTGACCTTTGCATACCGTTGATTCACATCAAGTAGCAGATGGCTTCCGGAAACTTCGAAACACTAAGCCAGTCAGCCTTCCGTCTGACTAATCAACTGGCATAAAGCTTTTATGACTGGCCAACAAAAGGCAATCTGTTCAGTTTTATACTCCGCTTGATTTTTAGAACGGATAAACATTTATTGAATAACGAATCGTTGACTATAAAACAAGGTTTAGTAAGCCGAGCTGTGCCTTATGCCTAACAATATCCACTTGCGTTTCTGAAAACCAATTTCATCGTTGACTACTAAGTTTTATTTACGCAATTACATGTGTTGGTTTCACAAAGTCTCTACTCTACTCTAACCGAATCGCCTTGTCGCATTGTTATTACTCAGTCGATTTTAGGAGTGCCCGCGTGAACTCCGCATTACCTACGCATTCAGTTTCAACTATCCAGCCAGACTGATTAGTGATTATTACTAACTAGATAACCGATCAGGTAAATTATTCCCTACTTATATTTCTTCTTCGCATTGCACTACTTGCTTGCTATACAGAACAACCACTTACTTCGTTGTACCTTGTATGTATGTAGTACCTTACCTGCCTTCTTGAAATGTCAGTTTTATCGATTACAGAAATCAAGTACTAGGTACCATCAAGTAGGTACAGGTAGTCCTAAAAAATTAGTAAAATCAAACAGATATGTGACCTCTAGTTCTCGTTAATTGCGTCAACTTTCACCTGCCGCCCTGAAGCCAGACCGATAATAGATTACCTATACAAACTACGTCAGCTAGATAAAAATACAATCCATTGGCCGATTGCCGGCCGGCAACTATGCTCGAATGACGAAGTACAATAAAATACGTCAAAGGTAATAAAATATAAATCATTTGTTATTGAAGTACGTAGTACATTTATAATAAAACTGTAATAATAACCTTGGAAAGATATCATGCAAAATATATATAATATAGTTATTTAGTTGATGCAATTATTTTAAAACGTTGCATGTGGTTTTTAATCAAGAGCATTAATGGAAGTTCTTGTAACATGGTCGGTCCTAAGATTATTTAAATAAGTCAGATCTGAGATCTCTCTCGGACGCTGCGATGCATTTATGAATAAGTATGATGTCATAAAAAAATCCCAATGCAGTGAAGAAACCAAATCACAACTAAAATAAACTTTTAAAATATTTAAATAGAATATTATGTAACGTACGTAATTTAGTTTATGGCATTATTGAGTTTATAAACAGTCGTATTTTAGTGAGTTAAAGTAAGTAAGATCGTAAGAACCTAGAAACTAGAGATTTGAGGGGATTTCTGTCTACCATGCCTAGTGTTTACTTACTTAGTGTTAAAACCGTGAGCTTATATTCTTTTTATTTCCTTTGCTTCTATATTTATTAGCTATCACTATCCTTTTTCTCTTTCTTGGCTCACGTCCGGTTTCATATCAGGCTTCGTGTTTCTTGATCCGCGTCATTTCAAAATATGATGCATTAAAATTCCGAGTTCAAAGCACAATTTCGCAAATACAATCGACATACACAACCCAGTGGCTATTGTCCGTATATTCCGCGTATCTTACGTAAACCTTTTGGCGAATTCTTTCTCAACTTTCATTCTTACAACACCTTTATTTACCTTCGTGCTTCAACGACATTAGAAGAACGAAATGCAATTTTATAGCACTTAGATTTCATTTATAACATGAAATATCAAAGTTCAATCCTACTAACTACTAATATTATAAATGCGAAAGTCTGTGTGTATCTTTGTAACGACTTAACCGATTGTGGTGAAATTTGGAATGTAGATGGTTTAAGTTTTTAAATAACAAAATAACACATAGATAGGCCAATTTTTATCCTGTAAAAAATTGAAGTTCATGTGGGATAGGGATAGCGTAAAAACTGCGAAAACCGCGGGTGAAACCGCGAGTGTCAACTCTTAGGGAAAATAATATTTTATCGATATTACATGTTTATAAAAACGATGCTGCGGCGGACGGCGCAGCGAGCAATACAATCAATACATTCGCTCCTCTCTAAATTTCTGTAAGATAATATCAAACAGTACAGTGGGTAATGTACGTGATATAAGCAAGCGGGATAAGATCTTTAGTATTTCAAAACTCGACTCAAGGCTATCTCAATTGAAAACTCCCGTTATGAGAAGCTATGTTTTATCAGTACATTGTTGTCATTTTGCCTTCATCCTGTGGTGCGGTTACAAAGTATCTATTTCGCTGTTAAAATTCAGATATTTTAATTTTATCAATGTAGTGTTTGTTATGGTAAAAATGTCGATATTCCAACCTCTGTTTTCAGTCACATTGTTGGATTGTGTGTAAACGGTGTGTTGCTGGTCTCTCTATTTATTTATATTATTTGCCAACTTAACACGTGTTTATCTACCGAGGTCGTTTCTCATCTATCTGAACATGACTGCGAAAGCCATGTAAGTGTGTTTTATTTTAAATATCCATCTCCATCATATTATTGTCATTCCTTTACTCACACATTACTGCAACTCAACTTTCCTTTAGTTCAACAACCATTGCTTTTCATATGAAGCCTTTCACATACCATTTGTCCGTTTATTGCTCGAATGTTTGTTCCATTCAATACGTAATCACTTTTCTGTCTAAAGCTCGACTCGTCTCGCTTGTGCCCCTTTCATGGGTGAAAAGCTAATATTTGCGTTCCATTTTCGCCGGAGTTGTAAACTGTGGGGGTCGGCCAAATACGTAAATAGGTCTCGGCCAGAATCCAGAGTTACAAATCTTATTTTCAATACACAGCATCGTAGGTAGCATTCTAAGATGATGTTTCGAAAATGTTTGGTAGTTTGTTTTTTATCTATTACTAAATAATTTCTATAATAAAATTTAAGTACTTTTATTTTTTTTTGTCTACGCCGGTCGAGCTTGAGCTCAGTTGATATTTTTTTGGTATTCGTCGTATTGAAATTTCAGATTATGATGGACGTTTGTATCTGTGTTTTTTATAGTCTGCTGTGTAATTTTTAATAACTAGTCTGGTTGGTGGATTTGTTGATGAGAGGTTTCATATCACGTTGCTAGAGCGTGCAATTGTTGTAAGTATATAGATCTGATGATACGATTCTTATGATAACTAACAATAATAGTTTTCAAGGCAATGAAAAGTACTTATCGTCACAGAAGATACGGCATCAATGTGTATAATAAACGTTTTACTGTCGATTTTAATGGGCATCGTGGAACTTTTATATTAGCTAACACTTCAATGCTATGCAGACGATTTGATTGGATCTGAATTATATTGAAAATCTTTATACTAGTATTGCTATCGTTATTACACTTGCCAATATTTATGGCCTTTTAAATTAGCCTGTCAATTAGTCAGAGCGTATTATCTACAACCGTATCTCCCAAATTTTTGTCTAAAGAAATTTGAAGGTTCATCCACTGTAATAAGATCAGTTTCTATAACGTCACCGTCGTTTGCGTCAGACCTTGCATTCACACGGTCGATGTCGCGGTGTCGTCGCGAGATCGAAACCGGAGGTTGAGAAATTGTTGCTAAACTGAGCCGACATTTTACTACTCCAACATAAGTAGGAGACAGGAGTGGATACACAAAGAGGGGCTAATTTTGTGGTCGGATTAACTTACGGTTTTTGAAGTTAGTAAAAGACAGAAAGATAAACAAAATAATCAATAACTTTCCGGCATTAAGTATACGAAATCTTACATAAACTGTTAGCTGGTTCACAGTTATTTTGACAGTTTCCAGACACTTTACGCTTCAATGAATCTACCAAATTCTATAGATGAATCACGACTTTAACCTTTAAATGCTAACATTGCTAAAATTGTTTTACTAACTAATATATGATATTTGGCTTTATTGTTTTTGAAATAAAATCTAAAATACTAATATATCAAGTTTCTTGACATTAAAAAAATCAAACATCATGTTTTGTTTGAATTCATTATTTGCTTACCATTGGCATTGCCTGTTATTGAATCTTGGTAGTCCGTAAGCTATTTTATTTATGCAAGCTATTATGTAAGTAGGTATATTATCTCATAGAGTATATCAATTTATGAAGTTTACCTCGAGTAGTAGGTAAGTGGATAAGTCGCTTTCGCGTGAAGATGGTATTTTTCTTTCAAGATATGGCCAGCGGGGAATTTGAAGACTGCCAGCATTGTATGGTTGTTGTTATGCATTGTCGACTCTTAATTGTCGAGTTAACAAAGATTTCTAGGTATAGTTAAAGGAAGTTAAAGACAATAAAAAGCTTAAAACGCACCCTGTGAAATGGCAGGTTCTGAAATATGAAGTTACAGCTATTATATTCTGTGGTCGGTTACACAGCAGATGAGCATCATACACTATCGAAAATATAGCATGATAAACTTGCTTGCCAACGTAAAAGTAGGCACTACTAAGTTTGACTAAAGTTTGTAAAAGAAAAGTAAGTAAGAGTAAAAGAAACTAAGTTTGTACTAAGTTGTACTGACAGGTTCCAATACATAGGTTGAATATTTAAAAATAACCACGTATGTAATCTGAACATCTGGTAGAAATATTTAAGAAGGTCGACATGTTGATCGAATTCACACAATTATCGGAGCGTTACTGATTAGTTTTAAAACTAAAACAACTAGATTATCAGATTTTGGAATGTTAGTAGCAATATTTTCAAGGAGAGTCGTTTGTTTTAGTAATAGTATATCGAGCAAAATCGATCAAAACGTTACTGTGTTGACTTGTTAATTTATTTTCTTAAATATTTATTATAGAGCACCAAATAAACATTTTGAGCGTAAAAGGGGTACTTACTTTAGGTGCTCTCTCAATTAGAGGTGACCACAATGACATCATTCGCAAAATTGTTATTTAAGTACAGTTTCGATATCAATATTTTCCTTGGATAATGTTCAACATTCCTTATGAAGCTACTTTTAAACTATTTTGATGTTTAGAATGAAAAAAAAAAATATATAGGTAAAGCTATTTGTGGTTTGTTTTAAACTCTAACAGGAAATAAAGTGAGAGAAATATCTTCTCCATTGTAAGCAAGAAAACATAGATTCGGATCATCGAGGAACCAGCTATTATCAAAATAATCAGAAGGTCATGAACACAATGGAATGTTACAAACTCAACAATGGATGGCATCAGCGTGATTTGAATACATTCTGATTCGCCATCGGCATTTGATATTCATTCTAATATTGTGCAGCTATGCGTGACCATACCCAGATTGGTTTTCGTTGCGAAATATTTTGTTATTATACCAGTCCACATTCCACAGTCCTGTTAAATTGCTTTGTGCTTTGCTGTTTTAAACAAATCTTCAAACAATTAATTTGCTGTTTTAAAAATATCCAGTCTTTTCAAACTTTCGCGATCAAAACACATATTTTTATAGTATTTTGTGGGAGTTTATCGCGTAATTACCTTTTTATTTATTTTTCCCGACGTTTTGACTGTTTTGTAACAACCGTGATCGCGGGCACACTAAAAATACTATTAATTTCACTGTACCCCTAACACAAAAACATCAAAGTGGATGTATCAGCTTTCGACGGTTCTCTTATTAAATCCTTCACTTATCATATAATGTTATTATTATGAGACTTAAACTATTCCCCTGAGTTTTATAACTTTTCAGATATATCAATAACAAGCAAGATAGGAACTTCATACTATCTAACCGAAACATATTATTGTTGAAATAAATAACCAAATGGATATCTCTACTTAGGTTCCTTTCGTCATTCGTCTGACACATTATGTCGGGGTCGCACGACTCTATTTTGATCTCCGACCTCACATAATTGTTGCATCTCGTATTCTGCGTCTATAGGGGCACGCTACGAGTACACGCCTTTGTGGGAGATTTTCTAGTAGGTACTTCTTGAATCAGATAAAACTTAGAATCATGCCGAGAAATAGGTAGTTGTTTCTTTGGTTTATCGCAAGTATGAAAATCACTAAAAAATAAATTATTTTTATTTAAAGAAATATTGAAACGTCATAATATCATTAAGTTAGAATTTTTTGTTAATTTTAACATTACAATAAAATTGATAATAGTAGGTAATAATATAATTTTATAATATTTCTATAATATTTAATCTCCTGTAAAGCAAAAATGACAAAACATTTTTACAACGTGTTAATTTTGTTTTAAATATTTTTCACTTGTCCTTTGTAGCTGGAGAGACTGGTTCGTGATTGTGATGTATACTTGTTTGTTAAATCTTGTCTACTTCGTGTGCAACAAATTATTTCTAGGTATTCATTGTTCTATTGATAATGTTGGACTACTATCATTGTATAGCGAAGACTCATCAGATATTTTGATAACTTTGATCAGTCAGACGGGCGTCGTCTTCTTTGTTGGCTAATCCTTCTGCATAAAAAATGTGATCTATAGATTAATATTTCCAAGAAAAAAAGGCGATCTCATCATTTGAAAACATCCGATATATCGACGTAATAATGAAATATTCGAGTGTGCGCGCCCCGTAGCGGATCAAGGACACGCGCAGGTCAAGGACGCGCGGGTTATTGACCCGCGGTTCATTGACGCGCGAGTCACTGACACGTGCCAAGTGCTGCCTTTTCGATTTCCAACAAGGATAACTAATTATTAAGCAGAATTACGTAAAATCTTTTTTAAATATAAAAAAAAAGTTTAGAAAAAAAAGTACTTGTATTTTTTTTTTATGTGTGGAACCTACCCCTTAAGTTTGTCAGGTTGATAATTAATAACCTTATATATATATATCCGATGTATCTGGCCCCTAAACATGATATATATTTTAGATATTTTAGAGAGAGTAAAAACCATAGTTTATATTATAACGTCTTTGAAATTCACAATTTTTGTATCTATACTAGCCTACTAATGATCAGGGAGGTAACTACAAGCTCCTAAAGTTATATTGAAATATATTACACTGTTTTTTTTGTATGCCGAAATGTCAATCTAACATTATTTAAATATTGCTTTAAAACTTGTGGTTACCCACCTGCAGACTAATTCAAGATCGCAGACATGTTAAGTGGCCATAGATCGGTGGTTGCATAACAATCAATAACTAACTTGACTGAACCGTAAGCCGTGAGAACCAGTTTCCGAGTTGATTCCTTCTTACGAAGCTCAAAATCAAGCTTTTTGACCATTGTGGTTTTCCCCGTTAGTTATAGATACTTTTCTATAATACTTCGATCTTGTAAAACGAATATAGCTGCAATTTTATAAGTATAATATATCTTCTATTCAAATTGTCGTATCTGTTTTATAACTAAGTGCAGGTTAGGGTCAAAATCCTTTTAAAGGGGATTTCACTCACTCAACAGTTGAGATTTCTTTTAAAAAAGGTTTGTTTATTAAAGCAACACGTTCTCGATAACATATCGGTAATACACACCTGTCGGAATGTTTTACGTGATGCATAAGTATCATAACAACTTGTAATCAACACAAGAATAACGTTTATATCCTGGTTGCTCCTAGCGATGCTTGATGTTTTTATTGGTTTCCTTATAGTCTACAGCTTCGAGTAGCTTAGCTAAAAGCTAAATATACTCGATGCTTGATGCGAAGTTCTAAGTGATCATTGTGATTATATTCAATGCTGTATTACTTATTTTTTTAAATATTATACATCTGCATTATGTATGTAAAACTCACTGTGGTTTACTCGAATCTTCTAATCTTACATAGTATAATCTTATACATAGTATAAAACTATGGCCATTATTAAATTCCGCATTTAGATTACAAAAGACAAACAAAAGTTTTATAGGTAACACAGTGCGCTTTTACAATAAAATTAGCAGAAACATTTTAGATTTAAATGAAAATAAATTTAAAAAATGTATTACTGATAATTTAATCCACAAATGTTACTATTCAATTAATGATTATTTGAACGATAAAAACGCATGGTGCTTGCCAATATCTTTGTATAATAAGTCTGTTGACAAAGCCTACGTAGCTGCATCTAGTTGATGTGTTTTTATTATAGGTAATTGACAAGGCCTCTACAGCCGCTAATCCTTTTTATTTAATTTTTTGTTATTGTTATTGTATCAATTGATTATTATTCTGTTTATTCTATGAACCAATTGTAATTTTATTTAAAGGTGTGATTTTTATATTTTAAGTACCTACTTACTTAATCTTGACATTGACAAAGCCCCTATAGGTACAGCTGCAAAAACATTATTATGTACTACTTTCTTACGAAACTAAGTGTTCTATTATAAAGTCCCTATGGTTGAAATAAAAAATTGAATTGAATTGAATTGAATTGAATTGTCACTTCTCGCCGTCTGTCCCTTTGTATGTATGTATATCTTATATATTTATGTATACATACAAAAAGTTGCAAAATCTACTGCCTTAATGTACGCTTAGATCTTTTAACTACGCAACGATTTTTAATACGGTTTTGATCAAGAGATGGAGTGAATCAAGAAATATAAAGCACTTAGGTAGGTGCGTAAATAATAAGTTGCGATTAGCCCGCATGTCCTACATCTCATCTGCGCAAGTCAACAACAGGTCGTCCAATCGCCGTGCCACCGCGTACCAGACACGGCTTGGCAGCGCGCGCGCACGATTCCCGCACTTTTTTACGAATACATTCAACAGCTGGTATTGCTCGAACAATCGTAGGAAACATGCACTTTGACTTGCGTAATTCTATGGTGAGCGATTCTGAAGTAGGATTTTCCATTTGACAACGTGAAATCGGATGTAGAGCGTTACTTCGTCTCTACATTAGTGTGGTAGGAACTACTATGTAGACTTGAAAGTATATAGATACTTACATAAGATATTTATTGATCACAATTAATAAAGGTTTACAATATTATAAACACTGTCACTTAAATTAAACTAGGAAACTCTGTGCTATAATTAAGTCTCTAATTAATATTATTAAAATTATTTTTTACTTATAAATGCTTCTATTCCAGCCAGATGTTGAGTTTTAGTATGCGAATATTGAAGCAAATCTTAAAATTTAAAGAGGCACGTTGCTCAGAAATCCGATATTATGTTTTATTCATGCTAGATTTATGTAAAACCCGACCGTTCATTGGTTAACCTAGAATTAAACTGGCGTTGACTTTTATCGTTGCTACTGAAAGTTCAAATTTAAATACTCGTGTGTTTATAAAAGCCCTTTATAGCAATGTTGATTTACTATTCTCCATCCTTACCAATGTCTAAACGAGTTTTTTTAACATAGTTACTTTCAAATAATTACGTACTTTCTTGTTTAAATTCCCTATTGTTCAAAGTGTAGAGTCATTGCCTACTACTTGTGTAATAGCTAATTCGGCTTGCGAAAATCTCATGCTTTAAATTGCACTATACTGAATTATAAGACTTTATTGCTATTGCAAATTCCACTAGCAATGTATGAACTACGCAGGTTAATAAGTAGAAGGACGCATGTGTTTATATCATAGACTAAACATGTCACGTTCATGATCTCATTAAAACTCGATTCCATTGCCAGAATAGATTTGTTTTGTTACATAAAATATGCCTGAATGTTATCTACAGTGATTTTAATGTAATATTGTATTAATATTCCGATTTCATTATTACTTGGAGGTGTTTAATGAGATTATGTAAATAATAATATCCATGACAGCCTTCTAATGTTCCCACTGCTGGGACACTGGCCTACTCTCCAGCGAGAGTGATTGGGTCTTAATCCACCACGCGGACCCAATGCGGATTGGTGGATGGCACATGTCTTTCGAATTTTTAGTTATAATAATAATATATAGACCTATTAATATAGATAATAAGAAAACAAACAGTAAAGTTGATTGATAACAGCTTACCCAAAACGAGTTCCGTCCGGCATCACTATCATTGAACTGTACCATTGCATTGGTCAAAGTTATCGTTTTCGTCCCACGCGCTTCATCTCAGCGCATAATCATATTTTATCACACAATGGCATTCCAGTCGTCTGTGCCTGTGCCCACTATTATCATTAATAGTTGCTGTATCATTTTATAGTAACGGCATATCTATGAATAGTTTAGATTTATCAATTTTATTTACTTGAAATGTTTGTGGTTTGATTATCGAAAGAATTATGTTTGAGAGTAGTGAAAGGTAAGCTGGCATTAATTGCTATCATTATTTGTAAGTTTTCTCGATAGTCACGGTTTCGTTCTTATTATGTTATGTCATTGATATTTTAATAATTTGATTACTAAATAGATAATAATGCAGCCTACGTAAGTTCTATGTAGCTTAGGTACTCATCTTATTTTTATTTTGTTAAATAATCAAGTCAGTAGTGATTATTTGTTGTTATTATTACCATTATATTAGTTATTTGAACATCTATCATAAAGTTAACCATATCTTTAAAATTAGTTTAAAAATGTTTTTGTAAGTATCGCTAATTTCGGTTATTTCACAATAATCTCATCAGGTAATTCTTATCATAAAATATGACAGCACATAGTAGCTTGGCTATTATAATGGTACTTACCTAGGCCTAAGGCTTACAGTATTGCTCGAAAAATCAAGGTTATCATGCATGTTGGAAGTTTATAATATTTTTAACACAAGGTAATAAATAAGTAAACCCTGCTCAGTTGTTTGTTTCACATCGAGAGCTAAATACGTTGTGGCTTGTGGCGCCCTCGGTAGAGCGATTGTATTAAAGCCATATATAACTCCTGGAGGGAGATTCTCGTGCCATGCCAAAATGTATAGAAATTTTGACAGTTTTGACGATATATCACATGTGTGTGACCATTTATCTTTGGCACGAGAATAGCCCTCCTGTTTTGTTACATTTTCTATTGTCTATATGTCAGTTTGATGTGTCATACAATTAGCATTATGTTCAATGCTATATTTTGTTTTGACGACTTTATTATGCTCTGTCATTCGGTAACATATTTCAACGCATGTGTTTGAATAATTGATGGCCTTTACTGATAAACGGTGGATGGTACGGTAGTTACGAAGGATAGTATAGGCTCAAGATTGGCCGTTCTGGTTGGCTAATATGCCTATGTCCAGCAATGGACGTCTATGGGCTGATTATGAAGATGTTAGTTTGTAAACTCTTAACCGGGAGCTGCGTTTTATCTACATTTTTATCGATTTCCAAAAGGCCGAAAAGAAGAGGTTCTATGCTATATTCGGGAATAAATGGAATATGTGTTTTTTAACTGTTACTAGATGATTTGTTATGTAAGTACTTAAACCTTGAAGTAAAATAAAGAAGCAGGTACCTACGTTTATTTGGTTCCGGAAGCTAACGTTTTAACCTACAAAATATTATAATAATTAAAGCCCCATGTCACGGTTGGTTTAGTTTTAAACGTACTTTTTACAATTGGACATACAAAAGCATTGTTAATGGTTCCCACGTACCGTCTTGAACTGCACCCTTAGCTTCTTGAGTTGGTTGTTTCTTAGTTTTTTGTTTGTGATCGTACCAATATTATAAATCTTAAAGTTTGAATGTTTGGATGTTTATATGTTTGTGGTTTAATCACGCTGTAACGGAAACCGATTTAGTTGAATCTTTGAATAATAATAGGCTTACTACTACTTTTTATCTTGTACCACGCAAACAAAGCCACGGACAGGAGCTAGTGTAAAATAAACCTTATCGCGTTTAGACTATGCTATTTTAAGCTGCTTGCAAAGTGACCTACTATGACTCATCATCATCCATCACACACACCACTAGCACCTTTGTACCTACGCGATACGCGGGGTTCAATCTAAATTACAGGCTTAGAAAGCCTTGTTAATAGGTCAAGGCAACCGAATAATACGTTGAAATGGTGTGTTATTTACAATCTTCTTTAACAAGGAAAGAATCAATCAAAATAAAAAAGTCTACACATAAAAATATAACTTCGCTTTTTTTATGATTCCAAAAACCTAAATGTTGTTTCCCTTGTTGTAGAAGCGTGTTTCCTTGGAAGAACTCTTCTAAGAGCCACGACTCGACGCCCATATCATGGAAACTTTTCGGCAGCAAGTCCCAAGTGAATCTCTCCTCCAAGACCCTGAACTCCGAAGCGCAGAAGACCCTTAGCCCTGCGTCGTCTGTGGCCAACACTCCGCACCATCACAGACGGCAGGGGAGCTCAGCCAGTGAGAAGCAGTTTGAGGATTTAGTGGCCAGTTCTATTGCGCTGATCCAGCATGACAGGTAAGGTTATTTTATTATGCTTTTTAAAGCATTGCTCGGTAACTTGTCACTATATTTCTAAATTAGTAAATGTACCTTTATGGCATGTAACTTGGCGTTATCAATAATGTTGGTTGGCCGATTTCAGCGTGGTGTGACCTTAACTATTTCTGCCCTAAAGGGTGTTAAAAGGAGCTTCCCTAAGGGTTTGACCATCAAAATCAAAATCAAAATCAAAAATTATTTATTCAGTAGAATCACAAGGATCACTTTGAAACGTCTTACAAGCTAGGAAAATTTACATCGACCAGAAGCTTACTTGGAAAACATTTTAATTTATTTCTTATTTTCAAACGAACTTATTATTGATAGTAATCAGAGTTCTACTTGTTCCGCACTAATTCTTATATTTCCCTGACAATATCTGATGTAAATGTTTCGTTTACTTTGACCGGTGAGCTAAGTAGCTAGACATTTGATGGACTGGACGGCCTTATTTGAATAGTTCATGTCATTTAATAAATTATGCATTGAAGAAGATAACCGACGTGTAATGGTATGTATACTTTATAAAGATACATAACGTAGCTATGTAGCGTTACGAAGCAAATATTTGTTAAGCCGCATTTGTGCTATCCTAAAATGACGACGTTATTCATGTAAGATATTGCCCATTTGTCGCCAGAACGGAGTTTGTTTAAAGTCTGTTCCGAAAATAGGTTTCATTTACAACCGGGCTCACGAGCACTCATAACATGCCTAGTTTACTTCGTAAACGTGGGACCGGGAGCTAGTGTTGATTACTTTACGTCAGGCATAGTGAGCTAATTAACATAAACATATTCAACAAAAGGTCAACTAATTTGTGTTCCAGTCTATCGATCTTCAAGATATAGTTTGGTGTGCATTGACACGCCGCCGCTGCGCCCTGACCCGTTCCACTTTTTTATTCTCACGTAGTATGCCCATATTCTGATAGTTAGACTATGTCTAGTTTGAGATAATATATTATGTAAATTCTCAGACTTTATTATTAGAAGAAATGAAACACACCTGACTAGGTATGTAAACGTGACAGTGCTTGAAATGATATCAAATTGTATTTTCTACTTCGTCTCGTTTCGATATTTTTCTATGCTTGAGATAGGAAACAGAACACAGTCTTTCGATCTCGACGATTCGTGGGTAAGCCTTCGACCCGGATCAATACCTGAACATCAGAAGTCCAGTAGGCAGGTAATTGAATTTACTGTTCGCAAGGTACTTTAATAATCCATGACAAAGGTGAATAACCTTATTTTCCTTCCCATTAACCATGGCCTTTGAGTAATGGAATAGAAATTGAATTGTTCACTGCGGTGGCAAACGAAATTGGCCTACATATATCCATGGTTTCTATGTAATTGATTTCGTTGTGCCACTGGTTTTTAGTCGGTCACCATGCGTCAGTGACCTTTCCACCAAATGTAATTTGTCTTATAATCACCTAGAAAATGCGTGGTCTTTAGCTGTCTTTAGTCATCGCTAAGGGTCAGGTATTTAGTGACTTACTCTCTTATTCATAAAAAAACTGTCATTTTGGTGGCTCGCTACATAAGTCAATAAATGAAGGCGATGATAAGTTGAGTCACCGACCATCTTTTGTGTCAGAACCTCCATTATCGTAATGTCTACATTGGCAAAATTGTGGCAAACCCAGCCACAGACGCCAGAAGAAAGAAAACACATAGCTAACAGTGGTTTATAGTTCGTTAAGAAATTAGGCCTTTAGTTTTTTGGTAATTGGAGACTCTGACATGTGCCTTTATGGATTCAGAGCGTACAAAGCTCTTTTCACATAATCTTCTTTTCTATTGGATTAATATTAAGTATAAGGTTTCCTCACAATGTTTTCCTTCAGCGCGTGAGTGCTAGTAATGATTAAATCACAAACATGGATTGAATCGTTAGTTATTGGACCTTTGCCAGCTCTAATCACACGTTGTTGCTAACGTGAGGCTAGAGCGTTACAGATTTAATGCTATAAGTTGTTCCTTATACATGTGATGTGAGACGATAATCGATAAAGAAATATCTACATTAAATCGATAGCCATTTGTTCTATTTCCTTATATCGAACACTTTGAAAACGTAAGTAGATAATGTCTTTGTCAGTGGTCAAGTCCCGTCCCTTGGAGGTTCTTAGATGGGCGAACTGCCTTAATAGTAATAGTTATTTTATAGCTGTAGCAAATGTTTATATTTTATATGGAAATTGAAACTGGTAGATTTATGTGATAGCCCGTTCGTGCGTTGTGTCGCTTACCTTTATTCTAGGTCAACTAATGTTCGGTCATTGGCAAGGTTTGGATAGAGCTATTTCTGCCGCCACGCAGTAATGCGAGTATTACGTGTTCCGGTTTAAAGGGTGTGGTTGCCGGTAAAACTACAGGGATCGACTTTTGATTTATATCAACGATTTTGGTAACCACTTACCATCAGGTGGGCCGTTTGCTTATTTGCCACTAACTAAGCAGTATAAAAAATACCGGTGTTTACTCCGATGCCATTATTCATAAAAATAAAACATTTCAGCTTGCTAAGCATTGTTTTCCCTTGTCAATTGTATGTTCAATGATGGTAGGTTTTACATTAGCTAACAGCGGTTTATAGTTCGTTTATGAATAAGGCCCCGAGGGTTCCTCGTATGATGTCGTATGCAAAGTAGACTCGCGTGTCGTGCGTGTCGCGACTTTGTTTATTATAGAGGTTTTCACGAACACTGCGTATACAAGTGCTGATTGAATTTTAATTAGACTGATTGTGTAGCGTGTAAACAACATTTTGAAAACGATTTTTTTTTATACAACTGAAGTGGTAACCAAGCGTACGGCCCACAAGATGGTAAACGGTTACCGCCTATGGACGCTTGCAATACCAGAGGTATCACTCGCGGGTTGCTACGTTGAGACATAGATCGAAAGCCTCATCTGCCAATATTTCACCGGAAACCATACCCTTCACACCGGAACACAGCTATGCGAGCGTTACTGCTTTGCGGCAGAAATAGTATGGTTGTAGTACTTTTGCGGACAAGCTCTATCACAAAGAACTCTACTACTCTAATTATACGAGAATGATTTCAAAAGATCATCATCATACAAGACTACCAGTCAATCCACTGCAGGACATAGGCCTCTCCCTTACATCACCAGAACGTCTTGAGCCTTCACCAGTCACTGACTTCCCGCGACAGTTACAATATCATCGGTACATAGAGTGAGAGGCTTACACTTTGTTTTCTAGTTCGTGGTCGAACCTTTAATACTCCAGCGGTTATCGATGCGATACGCGAGCTATAATCAAAGTTTATCTCGTTGATATAGCTCAAATCAGGATCAAAGATCACTGAAATAAATATTATACTAGTTGTTTTATCCTTTTTTCACCCCATTGGTTCATTCACCATCATCGGAGGTCCTTTTTAGGGGAATAATTGTACTTCCATCCGATGTCTAAAATCTCCGGCAGTCGTGAAGCATGCGGAACATTTGACACACTTGGCTTTTATCATCATCATCATCATCCACAGCCCGATTTCACCCACTGCTGGGTATAGGCCTCCCTTTGTATGTGCCACACCTCTCGGTCCTGTGCTAGTCTCATCCAGGTTCGGCCCGCGATTTTTGTTATATCGTCTGCCCATCGCGCTACTGGACGACCAACGTTCCTATAACCACTTCTCGGACGCCATTCAGTTAACGCCTTACTCCACCTGTCGTCACCTCGCCTTGCCAGGTGTCCTGCCCAACTCCATTTTAGTTCCGTTATACGGTTCCCAACGTCTTTGACCTTTGTTCGTCTTCGAATCTCGACGTTGGGAATACGGTCTATAAGCTTGATGCCGAGCATGGCACGCTCCATGGCTCTCTGTGCCATGTTATAAAAATAACTTCTAAATCACGGGGCACCCAGAACAAAATAATTATGTTCCAAGTTTCATAGTTTAAATTCAAATTCAAAGTATATTTTATTCCATAAAATCTTAAGGATCATTTTGAAACGTCTGAAAGTTAGGTGAATTTACGCAAGTTCCACGCGCCCCACTCTAAAAGAATCTGGCAGCAAACTCGGCACTCGGCAACAACAAATTCTGGCAACACAGTATAATTGGTCACCATGTGAATGTCCGATGATTTTGTAGGAAGTCGGTTGTTACTTGTCACGTTCACTGCTGGACATAGGTTTCTCCCAAATCATGCCACGACGATTTGAGATCCACCATCAGCTGCTTCCTACATCGTCGTCGGTCATTCAAATGCCTATTCTACACTGTGCCTACATTTCGTCTTTACTTTATTCCTCACAGATTTACGTCTTCCGTTTCACAGTCGCCATTGAAAAAAAAACCTCTGCGATTTACGCTCAGCGTTTCTGAAGAGCAATTTACGCTCGCAATTTAAACTGCCTGTGAAAATACTTGGTTATTTGTAGCATAGGCTCAGAAGCGGAAATGCCTGTATAATGACAGCTCAGCAGCCCGCAATTTCCCCGCTCGTGACCGCTGTAGGGCTCTCTACTATTCACTGCTAAATAATCTCCAGTTCTCCACCTCTGAGTAATAAACAAGCCAGCTATAGGAGCTATAAGATGAGTTTCATCAGAATGCATGGCTTTCGTGACTGACTGACAGATCAGCACACAGCCTAAACCATAAGTCCTAGAAACATGTTTGGAGGGTTCTGTTAGAGGGGGTTTAAAGACAGACGATATATTTATATTATAGATGATATATTTCTCAAAACCACAATTATTCGGAGTCAATGATCACATTCTGTGACATCTTCGTTCTTCCGTTGCCCAGATTACGCGACCGAGCATGCGTATTGCGCGCCGCACTGTATCCAAAGCACACCGCCATCTAGCGACACCAGTATTCCTTACAGTATATTGCTCTTATGGTGTAGGAGTGCACTAAGAAAGGAATTCCCGAGATTCAACTCCTCGAGAGAACGCAGCGGGAAGATGAAGTTTATATAAAAACTGAACGCGGACAAAGTCGTAGAGCGTGTCACTAGTTTATGATAACTCTGCCTAAAATATAAGCTTATTTACCTCTCATTTTTGTAATTCATTCTTATGTTTCGAAACTATATTAGAAGCTCTTCTTGAGCACTGCGACGACGGGGCTCTTTAGTCGACTGGCCCCACTCGAACTGGCCCTTCGAGTCCAGTTGACCTAATGCATGTTTTGAATTGGTCGACTAGCCCCGCTTACAGAATTTGTTATTAGTATAGACAAGAAGAAAAGTGTTTCAACTTTTGTCGATATTATCATGGATTATATAATTAATCGTCATAGCAGTTCGTTTTAAACGCATAATATGTAGATTTCAAACAAAATAGAAGAGTACTTGATTATTGTAACAACTGTGATTATTAAGTATCTATTTTAATTTAGTATAAGTGTATAATGTTGATTTTGGATATTTCTAAGTAAGCATTATTTATTCAAAAGACTCGTTTACCAATATTTTAAATTTTACTTTATTATATATTGTTAATTTTTAATAGTTCTCAGTAAGCAAGCATATATCAAAAGGCTGATTTTTAAATATTTTAATTTTATGTTGTTGGTTAGAATACTTCTGTTAAAGCATTAATCAACCGACTGTGACTTTTAAGAACTTTAATTTTACATTGTTGTATATTGTTGATTTTGACTAGTTCTAAGTAAATCAAAATAACCCAATAAACATAAGTATCATATAACCATGGTGTTTCATTTTTGTTTATCTCAAGTAAGTTTTGTACACATCTGTACACGGGTTTGGAAGTAGACAATAGAATTTTTATTTAAATTAGTAATGGGCCCAGTCGACTAAAGAAAAGTAATAAATTAAATGCATTAGGTCAACTGGCCCCGTAGGGCCAGTTTTTTCCGGGGCCAGTCGACTAAAGAGCCGACGACGGTTGCTATAGCCGTTCATATAATTATATTATTATATTTATATTAGCTTCAATTTTATGATAACATTATAACTCTGCCTGTTGTGTAATCGTTCATCGCTTGCCTGGTTAAAAAAACTTTCAGTGCTATCACTGTTATGATAAGGATGTGTGAAATTTACAAATGCTATCGGAAGCACGGAAGCAAAAGACATAATCATGACACTATGGCATGTTTTTGACAATTATATCACGCAGAAGCCAGTGTATTATTCCATTTCTTTATGTTTCAAATGTTTGTTTAGTTTATTCAAATCACTATAAACTCTCGCAGTTTCGGCGACAACTTCAGATAGACGCAAATCGGAACTTTAGTTACAATGACAGACATTTATACTATAGTTAAAGATGATGTTAAAGCAATTTGACTTCCACAAAACCAAAGTCACTTCCCGCCTCGATTTTACTGCAGTTTTTATCAATAGATTAGCTGATTCAAGAAGAAGGTTTAAAGCAGACGTGCTAAGCCGGGGCTTTCGCCAGTGTAAAATAAAATATACGACGTTCACTGTCAGGTCTGATCGTTCATATAACAGTCTTGTCTTCTTCAGCATGTAACGAGGCAATGTCCTTATTGTTACTCCGTGGTACTTCCACTTTCAGTCTAATAATGGTGCCGGCCGGCCTAATAAGGGGTCTGAAGTTGCTCCGGATTTTATTTGCTCCTCGTAATGTGAGAATCACTTGGGCGTAACGAGGAAAAGTTATGAGGGTCTAATGGATCAACGATTACTAACATTACTTTGGTAAATATAAATAAACGGCATTTACTTAATGGCCAAATAAAAGAAGAGAACATTCTCAACAATAAGTAAAATGGAATTACACTCTATAACAATATTGTTTGTTGTGTAAAAGAAAAAAATATACCTATTTGGTATATTGGGTAACCAGAAACCAGTTGTGCTTGTTAATAAAAAAAAAAACAGTGCGCTAATAATGATCTCGTATCAGAAGTACAGCTTCGCAGATGCACGCAGGCTGTTATATTAATTTGAATAAATTACACAAAACGGTTAGCTTCGAATCACGCGAATACTATCCAGGTGAAGGATTGTTTATAAATAGGCGATAATACTCAAGTGTTGCCACGCAATATTACTCAAATATTACATTATGTTGTTTTGAAGAGCTTGTTGCGTAGTTTTGTACATTCAAATGAAGTTATATATACCTAGTTACGTACAGCCAAATTCATTGGTCAACCGTAGGCCTCCGCGATGGCCTAACGAGTGTTTTAAGCTTTGTGCCCTCCGAAGTACGTTGCGCTCAGGGTCTACTCTTGAAAGCGACAAACGATAATCGTGGCAATTATTGGTAGTTCAACTTATGTTGGTGACTACTACATATTATGTTCAGAGCATTTACTTACGGACATAAACTGAAACACGAAAACGAAATATTGCGCAAGGGTAGTAGAAGAGATGTAAATGCCACCAGCGGTCACCCATCCAAATTATACTCGCCAGCAGACGGTGTGCTGATATGCTAGTCGGTCAGCCAGTAACAACAATTTTATACAATTAGATGCCAGTAAAGCAAACCTAGACAATGGCGATTGTGAACTAGCTCAATCTAGTTAGGTATAGTTCTCACAAGGGACTCGGCCGTCATGAAATTAGCCGTTTCGATGCGCAATGGAGCTTTTTCAAACTAAATTGTCTTTGCGCATCACAAATGGCTGACTTCACGGAAGCCTAGATCCGCTGTGCGAACTATACTTTGCTACGCAAACTTAATTTTTTGATGCAAAGTAAGCTGTTTTAGTTGGAATTATAGCTTTGACGTAGCTGGCTAGAAGTTAAGCACTGTTCCGCGCAGTCATCATTTGGATAGGTGACCGCCAGTGGCAATTTCAACTGAGCGCTCCCGTGCTTCGGAGGGCACGGTAAGCAGTCGGTCCCGGCTTTTTCAAAGTTGTTAAGCCATGACAAGAGGCCTTCGGACGGCCTAGAAACTCTGTCACCAGAGTTGGCCACTTACTCATACGAATTTACTTTTACTTTGGAATTATATTGTGTTTTACGAAAGCTAGCTCTGAGATACTTTATTTTATCCTCATACCATCCGTGATGCTTTCCACACGTTTGCAAAACATTATGATTAATGTTGGGTTAACGTTGGCAAGTTGCAAATGTATAATTCATTGCTAATGTTCTGACTATACCGTTATATACGTTTGCAAAACATCGATAGTCTTAGTAATATGCGGCACATTATTGCATTGTTATTATAAAACTAATGAGCCTATTGTTTGGAACAAATGACAAGGAAAAAATGTATTTATAAAACATTTTTTTTGTACCACTGGTATGTTTATGCGAAGAAAACTATTTGCTGTCGACTGTTTGCTTTGAATTTGCGTCAAAGAGCAACAATCAAACATCTAAACATTTAAACATAATATTATCCACTGAATTGATTTGGCTGAAAACTGAGAATACGAGATAGGAAAAAAAGTACTGTTCCAAAGTTCGACACGAACGAAGTCGATATACTCAAAAAGCTGAGTGCTCGCATCTAACCCTCCATATTTAATTAACTCTTCGGGGATTCCTGCACCGTTCTCCAATTTAGTAAAAATACACTGGGAATATCCGAACGCATTGCGGCATTTTCACCCCTCTTAAATAATAATTTCCTTATTACTGAGCCCAATAAATTGAAGTTTTCACCCCTCAAGTAGCTATAATAATAGTCACTCAATTGGTCAAACTTTGATAAATTATTGCCATTGTTCGTTCTTTTAGCAAGGCTATTTTTTGGAGATATCTAAATTGTAAATTAACGATCTGGATACTTATGAAGGAGAGTGGTGGGAGACTGCCAAAGACCGGGACGTATGGAAGACTTTGGGGGAGACTTTTGCCCAACAGTGGGACAAGATAGGTTAAATAAAAAACAAACTAAATTGTATCTAAATTCAATCTAAATTGTAAAATACGCATTTTACAATTTAAATTATGACTTCCTTCCTAGGTTCTAATACGTTTACGAAGATGGTGGAATATAAAAGTGAATCGTATAATCCATGCTATAGAAGAAAATAAGATTTTTTTACAAGCGAACGAATTCGCATAATAACATAGTTTCATTTGTGTTTTATGTCAGAAGAATCTTTGAATCAAGCTACTAACATTATTTATGTTAAGCTCACTGGAACGTTTTGAAGTAATTTTGAAGATTATTCTTTCTTGTTTATTCAGCGTTGCCCACTCTTTCGACCATTATTATATTTTCTTTCTATATTTTTTGAGGTAAACAGTAACACCTGCAACACAACACCAGAGAGAAGATAAATAAAGTAAAAGGCCTGATAGTAATAGATTACCGTGGTTCCTTCCCATCACATCCAAAAAAGATTCCCACTCGCTTCCGGCAGCATTTATTAGTCTGCAAAACAAATGTTCGCACTCTCATCCACAAAATGTTTTAGTACAGTCACAGATTGGTACAGTCATCATAAAGCAAGGCTTTCACGTCACTGCAACACATGATACTATAGTATTTTCTTTTAATTCCAGACCCTCGAACCTACCTGCGAAATGCGCTGAGGAGGCGCTCCGACACAAGGAGGAGCACGCTCGCATGGTGGAGGCGGCGCGGAGGCGGGTGGAGCGCGAGGCAGCGGCGCGGCTCGCGCGGTTGCAGCAGTCGCTGCGGCTCGAGGAGCGACTGGCCCGGCACGCGAAGGAGTGGACCCAGACCATACTTCCTGATTGGCAGAACCAGTAAGTAGATCTAATGAACAGGCTGGCCTCTACGGAAGTGTGATTGGCAGAACCAGTAAGTAGATCTCATGAACAGGCTGGCCTCTACGGAAGTGTGATTGGCAGAACCAGTAAGCAAATCTCATGAACAGGCTGGCCTCTATGGAAGTGTGATTGGCAGAACCAGTAAGTAGATCTAATGAACAGGCTGGCCTCTACGGAAGTGTGGAGAATTGGCAGATCCAGTAAGTTCTATCTCATAAACAGGCAGACTAGCGAAGGAGTAGACGCAGACCATACTGCCCGATTGCCAAAACCAGTAAGTAGATTGTTATCTCATGATCAGGCCTCTCTATAGCGGTGTAGAGAAAAATTACACTTTGATAGACTAAAACTAAAAAAAAACCGTCTACGGTGCGAGGCTCATGCTAGCCCGGCTGAGTGGCAAATGTGACAATATGGTTGAGGCAAACTAGAGATGCCAGGTAGATTTTTGACACTTTCGCGATATAAAATAATCAAAATTCGATCATGCAGTTGTCATTTTAGTAGCATTGTACTGGTAGTGACCCCACCTTCCGATTCTTAGTTTTGAAACTGGTAATACACCAATGGGTTTTTCTTTTCGAAGTATTCTCAATGCCTGTGCTCTCAACATTGAAAACCGGCATTTCCAAAAACTTACAATTTAAAAGACACATCGCATTGGGCGAGTGGTGGATTTATGACAAGTGGTGGCAAATAAGGACAGTGGTGGTAAACTGGTAAATTAAACGGGCTTACTAGATCCATATGTTTTTTTTTTTATACAACTGAAGTGGCAACCAAGCATACGGCCCACAATATGGTAAACGGTTACAGCAGCCTATGGGATGCTTGCAATACCAGAGGTATCACTCGCGGGTTGCCACCTTGAGGCATAGATCCAAAGCCTCATGTGCCATTAATTTCACCGGAAACCATACCCTTCACACCGGAACACAGCAATGAGAGCATTACTGCTTTGCGGCAGAAATAGGTATGGTGGTAGTACTTCCCCGGACGAGCACTATCACAAAGAACTTTATTACTACTAACTAACTTATATATGTAAAGAATGTATTATATGTAAAGAAATCCAGTACAAACTGCATTACGAATAAAGCTCCAGACCGTTATCTAGGCGCAAACGTATCACAATACAACAGTGTTCCTAGCGTTGTATTCAAATGACCTCTATTGTTTTAGTTTAGCTATTATACGTTTACTGGTGGAACAACTATAGACACATCGTGTGGAAACCGGCATGCTCAAGAACTAAATAATCGAAAGACATGTGTCACCCACCAATCCGCATTGGGTGTGTGGTGGATTAAGACCCAATCACTCTCGCTCGAGAGTAGGTCAGTGTTCCAGCAGTGGGAACATTAGAAGGCTGTCATGATGATGATGAGACAATAACTAAAGTAACAATGTCGCGTCACCTAATCCATATCCATATTACTGTCTGTCTGTTATCGCGGCTAAACTGTGGCTAAACTGTGGCTAAACTGTGGCTAAACTGTGGCTAAACTGTGGCTAAACTGTGGCTAAACCGCCGAACCCTGAACCGATTTGGACTAAACTGGGTAGTTTAAAGTCTGAGGAAGAACATAGGCTAGGTTTCTATGTATGTACCACGCCACGCGAATCTGGTTAGGCAGCTAGTTGTTATAGGGCACGTTAAGCAGTCGGTCTCGGCTTTTCAAAGTTGATAGGCCGTGACAGGGGCCTTCGGGCGGCCTAGAAACTCTGTCACCAGAGTTGGCCGCTGACTCATACGAACGAACGAACGATTTGTGAAAGATTAGTTAAAATTAGTGTAATAGTACATTATGGTACTAGTGTGTAACATAGGTGATTGCCGCTGAGGCGCCATTGGACCCGAGCCGTAGGCGATGGTCTTAAGATAGCCGAGGACGGTAATCATCAATACACACGTGTATCATACGACGTTTTTCAACACACTTGTGAATAAAATAACAAAAAAAACTCATAATAAAATAACAAAAAAAAAATCTTTAACTCACTAGTGAGCTAGAGCAATGAAAAAGTCACAGTTTGATTATGGATGTCATTCTGTGCCTAATTGCGATGACCATAGAGCCACTTTATAAGCAAGTGTGTTGAAAATAATATTTAAATGACATTTTATAAACGAATGCAGAGTTCAAACCTACGTAGATACAAACGGTATTTATTTGATTAAAATTACAATTAAAATACAATGCTAATTAACTATTGGTCAGTGGAAAGCCAGAACCGGCTTCGCTTTGACCTAAAAGCAACCTTCCATTATTTGTTGACGTCATCTTTTATATACTCAATGCTGTACTAACATTATTTTTCCACATGTAGGTGTAACTAAGGCAACAACCTCTAGGGTATAGTGAGGTCGTGATAATTATGCCAATATCAGCAACCTGCGGACCCTGGCCTTAACCACGGCTCAGCGTTCATGTATCACCAGTAACACGGCCATTTTAGCACATTTTATCAATCACTTTATTGTAAGAGTAGTAGAGTTCTTTGTGATAGAGCTCGTCCGGGGAAGGACTACCACCATACCTATTTCTGCCGCCAAGCAGTAATGCTTGCATTGCTGGCAAGGTGGCAACCCGCGAGTGATACCTCTGGTATTTCAAGCGTCCATAGGCTGCGGTAACCGCTTACCATCTTGTGGGCCGTACGCTTGCTTGCTACTTCAAATGTAAAAAAAAAAAATTGAAACTCCCTGCGACTTAAATCCCGTAATCTAAACTAATATTATAAAGAGTAAACATTTGTATTTTTGTATTTTATATAAATAAACTCAAAATCTACTGGTCCGATTTCAAAAATTCTTTCACCAAAAAGTGCTAAATTATCCCTCAGTAACATAGGCTATATTTATTACTAGTGACCCGCCCCGGCTTCGCACGGTTGCGGTTTCATTGCACCCGCGTGAAGCTGGAACGGACTGCTAGTTTCAAATAAATAAATATTGTTGGACATTTTCCACGTCATCTAGCTCCAAAACACAGAACAGATGTTATTATATGATGATGATGATGATGTCATCTATGCCGATTTATAAAATTAATTATTTTCTTTGATGGGCTCTGAGATGACTGGCATAACCAATTTTGGCTTTAAATGTTCTTGCACATAAAGTGCATGTCAGAACACCGTTGAGATAGTTATAATGTGGCGCAGCGGGCGCAGGTCCGCCTGCGACGCAGAGGTTGCGGGTTCGATTCCCGCCTCGGGACAAATGTTTATACGATGTACAAATATTTGTTCCGGGTGTTTTGGGTATTTTCTATATATAATAAAAAATATCTATCTATGTATTGTATTGTATTAAATATATATCAGTCATCTAGTAACCATAATACAGCTCTGTTTAACAGCAGCTTACCTTGGGGCTAGATGATGCTGTGTGGATTGTCCAGCATTATTTATTTTTATTTATTTAACTGGTTTATATAAGTACGTACGGAATGGCCACTCCCTACCTCACACCGTTTGTACTTACCCCACCCCAAGCGCGAGTTGGAGAACACTTTCGGGGTGTTGTTGCACTTTGTTTTCACAAAAAAAAAACACTTTATTTTGTTTTTTCAGGCAAGTTTTGTAATGATAAATTGTAAGAAGTATTTTCTAAATATTCGACTCGTTCGTATCACTGAGTTTTACATTAGTTTTTGAGACTAAATGCGTTATGGCAAATTTTAGACAGATATCACGATTTTCTAGTTAGTTACCCGACGGAAGGCAAACTTCGTGTTGCCTCGAGAATTCCTTTCATAGTGCACCCCCTACATCATTAGATGTACTCTCAAAATTTTATGTTTCTAAGACTTATGGTTGATTTAAGCTGCGTTGATTTGCCAGTCAGTCACGAAAGCCTTTTATATATTTCATATCATCATCATTATCAACCCTATCTTCACAGGATATCCCAATTTCTGATAATACTTCCTTTCCAGAAAAAACGCAAAGCGAACCCTCGAGCTATGGTGGAGCGGTCTCCCCCCCGCCATCCGCGGCCGCGTCTGGCAGCTCGCCATCGAGAACAAGCTCAAGATAACGCACGACCACTACCAAGCGCTGGTCTCTAAGGCCACGGAGAAACTCCTCGAAGCACAGATGAGGCGGAAACGGCTAAAAGTCAACCGGGAAGCGTGCGCTTGTAAAGATGTGAAAGTGTCCAAGACAGATGATGATAGGCCCAAGGAGGAGAAACGGTTAAGCATCCCGAGGAACTACAGTGAACAGAATCTGAAGTCGCAAACTGTGGACGAGGTAAATATTTTCTAAGTTACCTACACCTATCACTCTCGCTTGAGAGCAGACCAGTGTCCCAGCAGTGGGAACATTAGAAGGCTGTCATGATAATGGCTTAAATATGGTCTTTTCAGGTTTGACGACCGATGTGGCGCAGCGGGCGCAGGTCCGCCTGCGACGCGGAGGTTGCGGGTTCGATTCCCGCCTCGGGACAAATGTTTGTGTACGATCTACAAATATTTGTTCCGGGTGTTCTGGGTATTTTCTATATATAATAAAAAATATCTATGTATTGTATTGTATTAAATATATATCAGTCATCTAGTACTCATAATATAGCTCTGTTTAACAGCAGCTTACCTTGGGGCTAGATGGTGCTGTGTGGATTGTCCAGCATAATTTATTTATTTATTTTATTTTCAGGTGAAGTGCTGTTCAAAAAGCAACCCTAATCTCCTGGAGTATAGCGACGAGTGTTCTATGGAGCTGATACAGCTGGATATAGCTCGCACGTTTCCCCACCTGTGTATATTCCAGCCGGGCGGGCCTTACTTCAACGTTCTGTACCAGCTGTTGGCGGCGTATGTGTGCTATAGACCGGATATTGGGTATATCCAGGTAAGCAATATCCAACCTTAATGCACTTATGTTTAGGAACGAATTTCACACTCTTTAAAAAAAGTCTACACATTTTCTTTTATAATTTTCCCTTGGATTTTAATTCAAGTTCAGATTCAAAATAGACAAAGATTACTTTGATTACATCATAAAGCGAAATGAATTTACGGCAGTTCCACGCGCCCCTGGGCAGACTAGAATCTGGCAACAAACTCGGCTAGTAGCTTTTTGTTTAGTGATCCCTCTTAGATCTCTTAGAACCATCGATCAAGATCAGATCAGATCAGATCTTGATCTATGGTTTATTAATTCTTCTTCCCGTTGCGTCTTCTAGGAGTTAAATTTCGGGAATTCCTTTATTAATGCACCCCTACACCTTAAGAGCAATGTACCCTCCAAACGTCTACGTCTCAGGGTAGCAACCCGTGAGTGATACCTCTGGTATTGCAAGCGCCCACAGGCTGCGGTAACCGCTTACCACCTTGTGGGCCGTACGCTTGGTTGCCACTTATGTTGTATATAAAAAAAACATGTTTCTACGACTTATGTTTTAAGCTGTGCATTGAGCCTTTTATATATGGTGATGATTTGGTTGCAGGGTATGTCGTTCATAGCGGCGGTGCTGATCCTGAACATGGAGGCGCCGCAAGCGTTCGTGTGCTTCGCCAACCTGCTCGACGGCGCCGTGTTCCGCGCCGCCTTCACACGCGACGGAGCCGCCATGCAGGTGAGCACTCGCACCGTCCACTCCTCTCCACCCTCGCACCAGCCAGCCCAGCTGCTCTCTACATCACTAACTCCTCTACACCCTCGCACCAGCCAGCCCAGCTGCTCTCTACATCACTAACTCCTCTACACCCTCGCACCAGCCAGCCCAGCTGCTCTCTACATCACTAACTCCTCTACACCCTCGCACCAGCCAGCCCAGCTGCTCTCTACATCACTAACTCCTCTCCACCCTCGCACCAGCCAGCCCAGCTGCTCTCTACACATCACTAACTCCTCTACACCCTCGCACCAGCCAGCCCAGCTGCTCTCTACATCACTAACTCCTCTCCACCCTCGCACCAGCCAGCCCAGCTGCTCTCTACATCACTAACTCCTCTCCACCCTCGCACCAGCCAGCCCAGCTGCTCTCTACATCACTAACTCCTCTACACCCTCGCACCAGCCAGCCCAGCTGCTCTCTACATCACTAACTCCTCTACACCCTCGCACCAGCCAGCCCAGCTGCTCTCTACATCACTAACTCCTCTACACCCTCGCACCAGCCAGCCCAGCTGCTCTCTACATCACTAACTCCTCTACACCCTCGCACCAGCCAGCCCAGCTGCTCTCTACATCACTAACTCCTCTACACCCTCGCACCAGCCAGCCCAGCTGCTCTCTACATCACTAACTCCTCTCCACCCTCGCACCAGCCAGCCCAGCTGCTCTCTACATCACTAACTCCTCTACACCCTCGCACCAGCCAGCCCAGCTGCTCTCTACATCACTAACTCCTCTCCACCCTCGCACCAGCCAGCCCAGCTGCTCTCTACATCACTAACTCCTCTCCACCCTCGCACCAGCCAGCCCAGCTGCTCTCTACATCACTAACTCCTCTACACCCTCGCACCAGCCAGCCCAGCTGCTCTCTACATCACTAACTCCTCTACACCCTCGCACCAGCCAGCCCAGCTGCTCTCTACATCACTAACTCCTCTACACCCTCGCACCAGCCAGCCCAGCTGCTCTCTACATCACTAACTCCTCTCCACCCTCGCACCAGCCCAGCTGCTCTCTACATCACTAACTCCTCCACACCCTCGCACCAGCCAAGTTCCTCTCTACATCAGTAACTCCTCCACACCCTCGCACCAGCCCAGTTCCTCTTTACACCAGTAACTCCTCCACACCCTCGCACGAGCCCAGCTGCCTATAAGCAGTAGTGTGCAAACTGCAGTGTTTAGGTATAAGGGCACTGGAGCACGTGAAACTACTGGACAAAATAGACCTTACAAATAGGAATAAAGGTTCTCGAATGGGGACCACGAACTGGAAAATGGATGTGAAGGCTCAAAATCGGTCGTCATGGCGCTCTTTGAAAGCCATGTCCAGCAATGGACATCTATATGCTGATATGATGATTATAAATACATGTAACATTTCCAGCGGCTATGGAAGGCGTACAGCGCACTGCTGGGGCACAACCTGCCTACTCTCGCCGAGACAGTCGCACCGGAGCTGTATCTGCTGGAGTGGCTGTACACCGCGTTCGCTAAAGCCATGCCTTTGGACGCCGCCTGCAGAGTTTGGGATATGTTTCTACGAGATGGCGACACTTTCCTTTTTAACACTGCTCTAGGTGAATAACCTTACAATTATCATGACAGCCTTCTAATGTTCCAATTGCTGACACTGTCCTACTCTCGAGCGAGAGTGATTGGATCTTAATCCACCACGCGGATCCAATGTGGATTGGTGGATGGCGCATGTCTTGGACAAGGTTTCCTCACGTTTTCCTGCACCACACGAGAGCACTGGCATTACGAACATACGTTTTTCGAATAGAAGAAAAAATCCATTAGTGCACGACCGGATATGAATCCACGACCTTACATTCGGAAAGCGGGGTCACTAGGTCTAACAAGGATAACTAATTATTAAGCAGAATTACGTAACTTTTAAAAAAAAATACTTATAAAAAAAATTTAAGAAAAAAAAATTCAATTTTTTTTTATGTGTGGAACCTATCCCTTAAGTTTGTCAGGTTGATAATGAATGACCTTATATATATATATATCAACCTCATAAACCAGTAATAAAATTCTTATTTCACCTTTACATTCAGGTATTCTCCACCTATACCAGGAAGAGCTGAAAGACATGGACTTCATCTCAGCAGCTCAGTTCCTCACGAAGCTCCCAGAAGACCTCGACCCTGAAGCATTGTTCAAGAGCATCTCCTCCGTCTCCATGACCCTGGACGGCATGTCGTTTGAGGAGCTGGTCTCCTCCTGCGAGACGGACACCAGCCTGGACGATGACATCAGGTTATGATACATGGGGTTCTGGGATCTTGTGGACGCTCTCGCTTTTAGAGTCAAGTAACATTACTCAAGTAATGTGAGTGTTTCACGAACTATTTTGAAATAATTTTATACTGTACTAGAAGTCCGTCGCAGCTTCGCGCGCGTGCAATGAAACCGCAGCAGTGCGAAACCGGGGCGGGTCGCTAGTAATAAATATAGCCTATGTTACTCAGGGATAACGTAGCATTCTAATGGTGAAAGAATTTTTGAAATCGGATCAGTAGTTTATTCGTAACAAACAAAAATACAAATCTTTTTTCTTTATAATATTAGTATAGATAATATTATAAATGTTGAATTATTCCCATCTGTCACCCAGGTCTGTCCGCCTAAGGTGACAGATCGCACAAAAAAGTTCGATCTGTCACCCTATTTTAAAGATTGTGATGAAATTAGGCATATAGATAATTTTATTGAAGTTTGAGTGACTTCCGATCCTATGGTGTGTTCGAAACCATTCGTGCATCAATTGGTTTTTCGTTATGTGCCATCCACCAATCCGCATTGGGTCAGCGTTCTGGATTATTAATTTAGATTAATGAGTTAATATGAACCAATCACTCTCGGTTGAGAGTAGGCCAGTGGGAACATTAGAAGGCTGTCGTAAAGATGATTATAGTGACGAGACTCAAACAAAATGTAAGAAGCCTTTTTAAAGATAGTCAGTTATAATTATTTATCCCATTTTATAGTAACACAAGAGGCGAAAGTTATTTCAGCTATCCATCGCGATTTCATTGCTTAAAAGTAAGTGAAGTAAGTTATGAGTCAGTGGCCAACTCTGGCGACAGTTTTTAGGCCGCCCGAAGGCCTCTGTCATGACAGCTTTGAAAAAGCCGGGACCGACTGCTTAACGTGCCCTCCGAAGCACGGGACGAAGTACTCAGTTAAAATTGCCACTGGCGGTCATTCATCCAAATGGTGAATACGCGGAACAGTGCTTAACTTCGTTGATCTGTAGGAACAACTTAGCCAGCTACGTCACGAGCGCTCATTGCTAATAGAACTTAAACTCTCTCAGCATAAGGTTCATATTTCAATTTCGCACTTGTTATCCGGTTTTGATATTTATATCCTAACGTTCTTTCTTTGCGTTCTTGCCAGTTATCTGTCGCGATTTCGTTGCTAATAGAACTTAAACTCTCCCAACATAAGGTCCATATTTCAATATCGCACTTGTTATCCGGTTTGTTTTCATACTTACCTCGGCTTGGAATAATAATCGGTCTTTTGAATTGATAAAAAGCTATAAATATCGGCTGTGCCGTAGTAACTCAATTATAATCATAACGATGTAATAAAAATCATGTAAATATTTTTAAAATGTTATTAGGTTTTGAATTATGGTAAAATTTAAGTTAATTAATAACTAAATCTCAATAGTGTGAACGACTCAGATTTTTACTATAAATAAAATTTAAAAAACATCATACTTATGCAATCGGTTTAAAAAAATGTTTTTAATAAGTTTCTGTCTTATTAAAGGTATAAAATCGGTTTAAAAAAATGTTTTTAATAAGTTTCTGTCTTATTAAAAGTATAAAATCGGTTTAAAAAAATGTTTTTAATAAGTTTCTGTCTTATTAAAAGTATAAAATCGGTTTAAAAAGTTTTTAATAAGTTTCTGTCTTATTAAAAGTATAAAATCGGTTTAAAAAGTTTTTAATAAGTTTCTGTCTTATTAAAAGTATAAAATCGGTTTAAAAAAATGTTTTTAATAAGTTTCTGTCTTATTAAAAGTATAAACATATCGTATTCATTATTGTTTATCATTTCGTACCTGTTTTGTATGGATATTTTTAATAAACTTTTAATATTTGTGTAGGTTTTTAATAAAATGTTCGTGTATTTATTATAAAAGGGTTATAATAATAGTTTTCGCATACGAATAGATAGAAAAATCAACATTTTATAAATATTATTATCTAGAATAATAATTATGATAGAGAATAAAATAAATCGAAATAATACATATTTGTCCAGTGGATAATTATTTTTAGCTTAGATAATCGACTTTAGATATAATAATGTACGAATATTTAATTGTGTTGCATAATTATTTTGTAACTTTGTAAGTGGTAACCTTTCTTCTCCCTATAATCATGATTTATTATAGTAACTAACTTTGTTATTATATCTATCATCTCTGTCTATTGATGTTGAAATGACAAAGACAGACCGAGCGTTTCAAATTGATAAGTGGGAATAAGGAAGGGATTATCCCTAAATTGGTAAAATCTTTAGGCGATGTCGGAAGCATTTTAACCTAATCTTCGCCCATACAGAATTTCTCCAGTTACACAGTAAATCTTCTCCTAGATATGAAAATAAATCGCTGTTCGTTAGTCTCGCTAAAACACGAGAACAGCTGGACCGATTTGGCTAATCTTAGTCCTAAAATATTTGTCAGAGTTCAGGGAAGGTTTAAATGGTGAGAAATAACGCGAGTGAAACCGCGCGGGTCAGCTAGTAACAAATAATTATGGTAAAGTTATAAAAATTACCCAGCTTTTTTCGCCTAAAAAATATATTTTTTTTTGTAATCTAGCTTTATGTGAAACTTGTCAACGAGTAGTAAATCGGCCTAATAATTAATTGAAATACTATTGCAACTAAGTTTATATTAAATACATATATTATGTAAATAATTCATTATAAATTATGTAAGTTACGCGAAATCGTTATTATGAGAAATAATTATAAGAAAAAAAATTATTAAAAAATTTGCAAAATATTGCAGTTACTGTGAATAAAAGCTTTAAATGTATTGAAAATGGTTGGTTTATTAAAATAAAGTAGATCTTGCCACAGTTTTTAGAAACTTTTTTTTCTAAATTTATATCGTTGACTAATGTTTGGATAGTTTTATTATTTGCACTTATTATTGAAACACAATATTAACTCGTGGTGTGATTAAAATGTTAAAACCTGCTTAAAAACATTATGTACCCTTAAATAATATATTTTTTTTAATTAATTTTGTGCCCTCCTATCTATATATCTGGGGACAATGTTGTCTGTTGATCTGCTAAGGCTTTATTTAGTTTACATGATATTAAAATATATTTAAATCATTATAGCCCACATACTGTAATGTTATTTATACTATATTTAAGATAGTAATATTAGTTTTCGCGTTAGTCTTCATAATCGTATGGAGCAAACGTTAAAAACGCCATCTAATAAATTTTATTTGTTGTGTAGCGTTTTATAAAGTTTCATGTATCAATAGCGTATCGTATTCGGGCGTGTATTCATTAAGTATATAATAGACACCTTATTTTAGTAGAATATAAGTTAGATATTAGTTTAACGTTTTTACTTTAGATTCGTGCGTTTAGAAAGAGATTATCACTGTGACCCAATAGCCATAACTGTAAACTGGTACGGTAGGGTCTATTGCTGCAGATAGCTTGTTGTTGCGTCTAGCCGTCTTTGTTTTTTTTTTTTTATACAACTGAAGTGGCAACATAGCGTACGGCCCACAAGATGGTAAGCGGTTACCGCAGCCTATCCTAGCTAGCTATCCTATCCTAGCCTATAAATCACAGTTGCATTGTTTTTGACACGATCAGTCTCAAAACTCAACAATGCAATTGTAATTTTGATGTTTTATGTATAAGTAGTAATCAGCGAAATGCACTGTATGATACATGTAATAAAGTCCATTTTTGATAAGAGTTTATATCACGGCTGCTAAGTAATCGTTAAGGGGTAATTGTTCAAACGCACGAGCTATAAATTCATGTGAAGCAAACATTTTTCGGAGTTTCTAAACTACAGGGAGTCCTTTCGATTCAGTGGGTCTATTATGAGGTACCGACTTACTATACTATTATAATAGTGGGTCTACTACTACTATGTATTTATTATAGTTCCCGACTTAATATAGTCGCTAACAATTCCGGTAAAACTGACAAATATTACCAGACTACCCAATAACAAAGCTGTGTTTAAATTCTTCGAATTTGATTGGATCACGTTTGGCATTTTTGTACATAATCCATTAGGTTACACGTTGTTTAAGTATTCTATCAGTTATTTGGTTCCCATAGTACAAGCTTTGCTTAGTTTATGGTTAGATGGCGCTGTGTAAAAATGTCCTTCATATTTATTTATTTGTATCACACTTAAAATAATTCTCAGTATGACGCAATAAATTCTGAATACTCATAGTAGACCTACTGAACTAGTAGGTTTAGTAAAATGTGAATGTAAGAAGTAAGAAAATCTCATTGAATATTGAACTCTATGGTATTATTATTGTATGTTATAGTATAAAATAGCGGCGATTCTTTTGTATCTTTTTCTTTGGCAGCGCAAAAATTTATTTTGGTATTATGAGTTTTAATTTGGGCTTTTTTTTATCCGTGTTACATCCGGCGGCTAAGCTTGAAATATCCTATTACACGATCGACGGTGACGAACGGTGACTGACACCTTGTTGTCAAGTACTTGAGACTTAACAGACTCTGTTATGTGACGATCATGAAATAGGCTCTAAGTCTTTGGTCGTACTGATTTGGCAGTCAATGCCACAATATCTAAACATTTAGCTTTAATTTTTCAGTTTGTCAATGATATAAAATTTTAGTTATTCGGCCATTATATAAAAGTATAAGTTATACAGGGTGATTCATTGTCGTCGATCCAATGAGACAAGTGATTGTCAATCGATCCAGTGTTGCATCGATTGGTGTTTGATTTAAGGTTGCCCCGAACACTTAACCTTCGACACAATAGTTATTACTGATTCATTTTGAAATTACAAGTGCATTTGAAACACATTTTAAGGTAATAATAATCAAATTCGGTATATCGATGCTGTGCCTCAATCTTTCAAAAATAAAATAGTCATCAAGCTATTGCAGTCTACGGCTGGACTTAGGTCTGTCCTATGGCGCGCCACTGAGTCCGATCTTCTCAGCTCAGCAAATCATCAAAATATTTGTCGAAAATGAAAACGCTGCAAACATCAATGCACACCACTTCTGATTATACTCACAAAATATAATTGGATTAGAATTGTAATTTCGAAATGATTCTACAACTATGATTTTTATGAGTCAGCAAAATACGGGCAAAACGGCCATATACGGTAAAAATCAACACAGGTTCGGGGACTCTTAAATCCTATAAGCAAAATTGCCTATTAATAAACAGATTTCAATGAATATCCTGTATTAAGGTAATTTACAGTTATAATATGGGACTGATATTATAATGCCATCTCAATTTGTTAAGTATAATTAATATATAATTGTAAATAATAATTTAAGCTAAATTAAATAAGCCCCAAATCATTAGATGTTATGATTACTTATTATCTGATTATGGAATAAACAATTTGCAATGAAAATCTGGCATTTCATTTCTACTCTAATCTACTCTCACACTCTTAATCGAGTAAACAGTTAAAGGTTTGGGTGTTTAAAGAAAAAAAAAAGTATTATCGGTACCAACTGATTTGTTTATCCAACCAAATATTATTCATGCAATTAAAGTTGTTTATGAATAATTTATTAATCTACTGGTTCAATTTGAAACGGTTATCATTTTATTACCTACGGTTAAAGATAAAGTTATAGGCCTATTCAAATACTATGCGGTAATCACTACGTGTAGCGAGATCTTAGCAGTAAGCTGTCTGTTTTTGAGTAATAATTGTGTTTAGAAGAGCTGACAAGCTAACGATATCCCTTCTTTTATTAGTCAGACCATCCATACCTTTTTAAAACCGGGTAGGTATGGTCAAATAAAACAGAAATAAAGAACTCTGAAAAGTATATCGTGTCAACTCTCGTTCAGATATCTACTCAAAGGTTTTACAGAACTAAACGATACCGCGTATATCTGAGTATGCCGTATATCGCTAAGGTTAGTTAGATGTAGGTAAAGGTCTATAACGAAGTCCAAAGTAATTTTAAAAGAGTTCCTATTGTCGAACAAGCATCAGCTTACGATCACGAATGCTAACTGTTCCGGAATTTCCGGATGCGTTTGGTTTCGGTACTATACCCGGTTTTTGATACGCACGACAAGTCCTAAAGTGGGGTTAGGCAGAGAAACATGACGACTGGTTATACCTAAAGCACTGCCAGAGGATCTTGGACGTCGGCGTCGATCGTGAAGTTAGCCGTTTGTGACTATTTAGTTCTAAAAAGTTCCGTTGCGCATCGAAGAACTAGAACTGCTAGAGCCAGCGGATCTCGGCTGTCGGTCGTGAATGTAGCCGTTTGTGATGCGCAAAGACAATCGGTGGTGATGAGTGACCGTAGAATTACGTTTCCACCATTGAAATTGATACGACTACTTATCCTTACTTTCCTCGCCGTAACTCAATAAAAAGTTTGTTTGTCTTAGTACATAGTTTTTAGAATAGAATAGGTACATTCTTGCCCGGTTAAAAAGCGAGAGGTTGCGGGTTTGATACGGTAATTTCACACCATATAATTCCACATTCATACATAATTATGACGACACTAGCTATTAGCTAATTTACTTTAAAAATGATTTAGTAGGACTCTTCAGCGAGAGTCCGTCTTGTTGGGTACCACCGCAGTGTCAGATATTCTACCTCCAAGCAGTAGTGTGCAAGCATTACTGTGTTTAGGTTTGAAGGGCACTGTAGCAAGTGAAATTACTGGGCGAAACAGACTTAACAACAATGTCTCGGGGTGATAAGCGCAGTGCAGTGCAACGCAAACACTTAAAAACTTAAAAAAGTCCGTCTTGGCATCGCCAGATATTCTGTCTCCAAGCTAGGTAATGTGCAAAAGTTTCTACCAATTAGGTACTGGGTTTAGATTTAGATTTATTTATTCAGAAATGATAGAAGTTTACAGTATTAATACCAAAACACTTACTATCATAAATAATAACTTAAGAATAATTTTAAATAGCTAATTAAAGTGCATAGATTGTCAGCAAAAAGGTTGACTTGTTGGAACTCGTGTACAAATGCGTTTATGAGAGAGATCGCCCGGAGTGTTGGCGTGTTGTTCGCGTGGCAGGTCCGCATAGCGGGAGTTGTGAACAACCGGTGCCGTCGACGCCCACACCGCACATAGTTATTATATTATTTATTATTTAGCTTGGAAAGGCACATAGGTAGCAAATGAAATTATCTAAGTACCTACTAGGCGAAATAAACTTAATAACTTGGTACTTCTCGGGTACGTAGTAGTTACTAATAAGTACCAGCCCCCCTACCATGAACTCTTAGAGCGATTCAAATTAGGACCTAAACTGAATTGTCAAAAAAGTTTGTACCATGACTTCAATAATTATTAATTTCATGGTACAATTTTTTTTGATAATTCAATTTAGGTCCTAATTTGAATCGCTCTAAGAGTTCATGGTATGGGGGCTGTTCTTCTGTGTCTCAGAGAAAAAGTAGAGTTTCAAAGAGTTACTGCTGTAATATTTAACCTTGCACTGTCGAGCCGAAACCCGATCCGTGTCAGTTCCGACTTCAATACTATGCTGTGCTGTGGTCTCATATGAGGTACTTATTGCGTCACGGTTACGCCCCCTGAAACTCTGACGTCAAAGTGGAATTCCTACACTAATAAGTAGGTAAGTACTTATTAGGGTAGGGTCGACAATAAGGGGCTATTTTCAACGTTTCTCCTCGACCTATCATAAAACTACCTATCGTGTCACATATATTATTGTATGTATATTATTAAAGGTACTTTAAGCATCTATTTTTAGCTTTTATTTGGAACTTGCCCTACCCTTATAAAGAGTAGCCTAGCTACTCCGTCTGTCGGGTAGAAATGAAGCAGACAAGTGCGAGCTAACCTCGAGCCCTGAGGGTTCCGTATTCTAGAACATAAGACAAATGATTTGATTACTTACTGTTTTGTTACTGTGTGTTCTTAAATGACTAAATGTAGAAATGACGCAGGTACCTTCCTAAACATGGTAGACACTACTCACCTCTAGAAATCTAATATCTAACAAAAAATAAATCTAATAGAACTAGAGATTTACGTAAATAAATACCCTGCTGACGAAATTGCCCCTCCTTATATCTCTATAAGTTATTGTACAATGTATTACTTAGGTATTACCATATTTATAGTTGATGTAACTTCGAAGAATTTGGGGTTATCTTGGCAAGAGGCTGATCTAAACGACCATCACCCTCAGTCGTCTCTCGATAACTTTACATTAGGCTATCATCGAAAAACAAACAAATAGATTGGTTCATATACTTACTAAAGATAAGAGATTCTCTGAACTAACTGGATTCCGTATATCCGCACTACCCTTGGTACAAAAATGTCTCTATTGAAACTAGCTTAACGCGTTCCGTAATTTTTTTGAACGAGCATATAAAAAGAAATAAATCTCTTTCTTTCCTACCATGACATATTTTTCTTTTATGTTACCTATGATATAGAAGGTTAGGTATGTAAGAACGCGGAACGAATACCAAATGCAATTTTGCAGTTAAATACCTACCTAAACAATCTAAAACGATTTAGGTTGAGAAAATAGCTTACAACTTAGTCATTATGCAAAATAGCCTCAATCTTAATAAGCAAAAACTGGGAGGGTGGGACAAATTAATTTGCTTACTTCTTACCGTAAAGAAACATTTTATTAATTAATTTAATTCACTGCTTGCTTTGTCGTTATCGAAAAATCCCAAATTACAATGTCAACCAGCTAAGTGCTTCTCCATGTTGACTAATATGGTAACAAGGTGTCAACAAAAGATTCGATTACAAAACCAACAACGGCTAATGTGTGAGTCAGGATCGATGCTTCCGCAGGGGTACAAAGATTGGAATGCGATCAGTAGTATAAAATCAAAGGTCCGAACGCTCGTGCGGAACGGAACCCTAATAACGAATCGGCTAGCCTGTTATCGCGAAATAGGGGTCCGGGACTCAGAACATTGGGTGAATGGAACCAACGCGCATGCGCTAACCGGAGTGACAGCTGAACCCTCCACGCAGCCGGAGTAAACATTGTCCCTTGGAATTATAGTTAATTTTTCGTGGTGATTTGCAAATATGGCCGAGGAAAAGAAATCTAGTGAGCTCGGAGAAACCATAGGATTGCTGGATAAAAAGGTAAGTTGCTATTTACCTACTTTTTACTTTATAAGGTGATGTAATGTCATGCAAAGGTCGTTGAATTTTAGGGTGAGTTTGGGGTTTAGGATCTATAAGATAAGGTTGAAAATAGCATGTTTTAGAAAATTTAAGGTTATTTATAGAAAATGCCGTTAGCATTGGTTTTGATTGACTAATGTTTATAAGATAACTAATAGTTTTATTAGGAACGTAAAAACGATGCGGACCACCAACAGTAGGTACGAAGTTTTGTTTTATTAGAATTGGCGCTCTTATATTGCCAACTGTGGTACCACATTTAGATTTATGTAGGTAGGTACTAGGTACTACGGACTACTATCACTTACTCTGTGCTACTATTATAGGTAGGTACGTAAACATGTGGGTGGTTGACCTTTGCCCTTTTTGAACTCTCAGCATACGTAGACTAGAGATTGTCGATACTGACACCGAGCCACGGGTGACCGGCTGAATTGCTTTACTTGAACAATATTCCACTCTCACATTGCTTATGTTAGGTATTATTAAATTATGACTTGTTTGTTTTATGAACACTGGTGGTCTAGTGGTAGTGACCCTAAGGTCGTGAGTTCGAACCCGGTCATGCACAAATGGAATTTTATATTCATAAATTTGATGTGCTTATTGCCAGTGCTCTCCATACTCTCATACGGTAAAGGCGAAAAGCGCGAGGAAACCGGCATGTCCAAACACTATGAAAGCCATCCACCATTTTACCTGATACTTGGTGATAGGACTATTCAGCAAGAGTCCGTCTTGGTGGGTACCACCAAGACGTAGTGTCAGATATTCTACCTCCAAGCAGTAGTGTGCAAGCTGCACTGTCTGTGTTAGGTTTGAAGGGCACTGTAGCAAGTGAAATTACCTACTGGGCGAAAGAGACTTAACAATGTCTCGGCGTTATAAGCGCAGTGCAGTGCCACGCAAATACTTAAAAACTAAGCTTTGGGTCGCACTGCATCTGTAATAGTAAGGCATGGTGCCCTTGATTGTCTTGTCACAAAAAAAAAAAAAAACCCATTGTATCCGCGTCGTAGATTTAGGACTGCAATTTAATTGTGGATTATGCAATAAATACGTAGGTAAAACCTAATGTATTTATTGCATAATCCACATATGTATTAAATTATTTATTCGTTTAATCATTAGTACGCTAATTCAATTTAACCACTGCATTGTCCTACTAACCTATTCACGAGTGTCCACTACTTAGGTCAGGTTTATTCTACTCAGTTAGAATAGGTACTCTATTTATTTGAATGAAAGATTTTATAGCCGAGACCAACTGCTTAACGTGACATCTGAAGCACCGAAGATGTACCTAAATGTCTCAAGTGAGTCACGGAATTTATCTACTTATGAGGTTCTTATTTTCCATCATCCACAAAACGGTGCGGAAAAGTGTTGCCATCACCCCAAAAGTTAGCAAGTCGGGTTCTGTGAGGTGGATAATGCACAATACAAAATACTTATAGCAAAATAACTTCAAAACGAAGTTGAAATATTTTTTGTAAATAAAATAAACAACTTCAAACTACAAAAATGTTTCGGCAGATTGTGGTGATACGAATTACGAAGAAATGCAGTTATTATTGATAGGTTTTTTTATATTATGATTTATTCAAAATGTAGGTACTGAACCGAATACGATAAAATTTATATAGGACCTCTACTGAAATATTAATTATTATACTTTATATAAAGAACAACTTAGCCAGCTACGTCACGAGCGCTCCGCACTTATATCGGTGACAACAACCAAGTTCAGAGAGAGGTCTCAGACGGTCGGAGTCGCGCTGACCCACTTGTATGGTACCAACCATTTCTATATTAAGACGGAGACCTAACACAATAGCACTGTCATCTGCTAAACAAGATGCATCCGCTTGTAATGATAGTGGGTTGAAATACTTGGAATGAAACTACTTGGGAGTCTTGCAACGATAATAAATAAATAAATAATAAATAAATAAAAGTTTTTTTATTCAGTAGCAAAATATAACATTTTCACATATAAATAAATAATAAATAAATAATGCTGGACATTGCACACAGCATCATCTAGCCCCAAGGTAAGCTGCTGTTAAACAGAGCTGTATTATGGGTACTAAATGACTGATATATACTTAATACAATACATACATAGATAGATATTTTTTATTATACATAAAAAATACCCAGAACACCCGGAACAAATATTTGTAGATCGTACAAACATTTGTCTCGAGGCGGGAATCGAACCCGCAACCTCTGCGTCGCAGGCGGACCTGCACCCGCTGCGCCACATCGGTCGTCACATATGGTTGGGACCTTCTTTTAAAGTAAATATAAACCTGTATCAGAAGATCCCGCTTTTCAATATCTATTTCAGGTAGTTACAAGTGGGTGGTAGTTGCTCTAAAAAACCTAAATAATTAATTAATTGAATTTTATGATTCTGGTTTTGTTTAAAAGCAAAAATAGAACTCGTCCGGGGAAGGACTTCCACCATACCTATTTCTGCCGTCAAGCAGTAATGCTCGCATTGCTGTGTTCCGGTGCGAAGGGTATGGTTTCCGGTGAAATTACTGGCACATGAGGCTTTCGATCTTAGCCTCAAGGTGGCAACCCGCGAGGGATACCTCTGGTATTGCAAGCGTCCATAGGCTGCGGTAACCGCTTACCATCTTGTGGGCCGTACGCTTGGTTGCCACTTCAGTTGTATAAAAAAAATAAAAAAAAAATCAGTAGAGGTCCCATATAAATTTTATTGTAATCGGTTCAGTACTTTTTGAATAAATCACAAAATAAAAAAACGTGTCAATAATAAATGCATTGTTTCGTAATTCGTATCACCACAACCTGCCGAAACATTTTTGTAGTATGAAGTTGTTGATTTTTTTTATTAATTATAGTTTATTGTGCTACTTCATTTATAGTCACAGTGGCTCGGTCGGTATGTGTGTATTGTAGGTTGTATGTAACATGGAAATCGGGTATTTCCGTTTTAAGTAGGTTTTGTTTAGTTATAGCAATAGGTAGTAAACAGTAGCAACTGGTGGTCTAGTGGTAGTGACCTCGCCTTCCGATCCAAAGGTCGTGGGTTCAAAACCGATCGTGCACCAATGGATTTTTCTGTTCGAAAAATTTATGTACGCAATGCCAGTGCTCTCATACGGTGAAGGAAAACATGGTAAGGAAACCGGCATGTCCAAGAACTAAAAATTCAAAAGACATGTGCCATCCACCAATCCGCATTGGGTCCGTGTGGTGGATTACGACCCAATCACACTCGCTCGAGAAAGCAGTATCCCAACAGTGGGGAAATAAGAAGGCTGTATGATGAACAGTTGTAATACCCCTCAGTACCAGTTAAGCTGGTACTGGTAGTTAAAGGTTGTCTGTAAGAAATTGCTCACAGCGATAAGACCGCCCATTGTACTTCGCTATATTTAAATGGTGTTCTTTTATTTTTGTTTAGTTTTCTTTTGTGTTACGGTGTACAATAAAGGGTTTTCTATTCTATTGTATTCTAATACTCAATTTTATAGTGCAACACCCTTACTGGGTACATAGCTATGTGTTGGCTGCTCTGATATTATTTAATATTACATAAGACCTGCGATTTATTTATTACCCTCATAATTATGATGCAATAAATGATACTGAATACTGAATACTGTGAGGCTAGCCGTAGCCATACTGGATGATAGAGAAAATGATAATCAGCCAGGTACCAGCAAGTTTATATGCGCAAGATTGCAGCACGTACAAACAAGTCCGAGAAGAAATTATCGAGCGAAATTACTGTTTTTACGATGGAGCGATGGTACGATGCCGGAGGCTACGGTATGGCGTAATGGAGGAACTGGTCTGTGGGTGTGGTGGACAGCGAACACACGCGGTGTGCTCGACATTGACACACCCATTGCAGGGCTCAGGCTCGAGTTCAAACCAGATTTAGGTGTAAAACCTTACGTCCTTACCTACCTAAGATATACTCGTAATATGGCATTATAATAATAATACATAATGAAAATTTATTAAAATAAATATAAGCGAAAGTGTGACTTGCACCAAAATATTCTTAGATGAAATTGGCAGCTTAATCTTAAAATAATAATGTTTGATGACTTACTAATCTTTTTTAATCATCGTTTTCAATAACAAACTTCATCAGAAATGTGTAGTTAATTTGTTTTAATTGCGATTCAGCTTAACTTTTTTAATGCTATCCAACAGGAAAGAATACATTTTTCCGGGGTAAAAGTAACCTATAAGTTTTTCCTGGACTTGAGCCATCTACATTCCAAATTTCATCACACGGAGATACGTATTTAACAAACATTCACACACAGACTTTCGCATTTAAAATATCATTATCAATTAGGTACTTACATTTCAAACCCTTCTGAATAACTTAGTTAGGAGATAGGTACTGATGCCTACATTTTTTTACATAAGCTAACTAATGGTCGGTCTGCTAGAAATTTCGTAACCATTTTTTTATGCTGTGAGAGTGGGTGGTGGTGGGGTGGTATGCTTAGACTTGGGCTTTGACTATACACATGTCATATAGAAATCTTTGAGAAATCTTTGGACTTATGTAAGTACTTACTCTTGACTAGCACTTTTGTAAGCACAAAGTGATTTGTCTAAGCGAATGCTTGCATTCTAATAAAAAGTTAATGCAAATAGTTTTCCCCGCATCGTTCAAGGTGGATCACTTTCTTTCCTCTTTCCTAACAGGCTCTGAATCCCCCTTGAATATACATTTGCCATGAATTATTGAAATGACTTCACAAATGCTGGACATGACTTGTTAACATTTGCAAAAAATCATCGTACTTTTTACACACAGTGCGATCTCTCTTTTTGACTGTACCTAAACAAATAGGTCCGATTTGAATCCTATTCTAATCAAATATAAATCATATATCAAATCAGTTTCATAATCTATATCTATATTTATATCTATACTAATATTTTAAAGAGAGAAAATTTGTATTTTTGTATTTTTGTTTGTTACGAATAAACTCAAAAACTACTGGTCTGATTTCAAAAATTCTTTCACCATTCGAAAGCTACATTATCCTTGAGTGACATATTATATTATTTATTACTAGCGACCCGCTCCGGCTTCGCACGGGTGCGGTTTCATTGCACCCGCGCGAAGCTGGGACGGACTGCTAGTCTTTCATAAACTGCTAGTCATCTACGTAGCTAGTTTCGCATTCTAGATGACACAATTTCGATCCCAATAGAATGTCAAGAGTACACTAGTTCATCAGATAATACTCAAACTTGATCCACTCTTGCTTCATTCCATTGCTCCACTGTATCCTCGGGCAATAATTGCATTGCAAATAGGTACATGGCTATTTATGAGTATCAGACCAGGTGCCTTTATGGCCTTAACTTATAGTAACAGTCCAATAAGTAGCTAATTAAATTAATTTATCGTTGATTATATTACTGAACAATGGGTAATTAGTATCGACGACCTACAGTGCAGTCAAGATACCACGGAACCCTAAATGCGTGGTCAACACCGACTTTTTAGGGAGTTTCTAAATCATTGCTCATTGAGACAAATCGTAATAATTGCTTGCGGTCGTAGTTTTTCTTCAAAAAATTTCATTACAAATGGCATAAGTTTGGTTACGGTCGCTTGTTTACACGAAATAATGTTTCAATTGGTCAAACCAAAACCGGACTCATGAACTCCGCTACCTACTTGTATTTTTTATTACTACACTGTAACCACTCGCTTAATTCAGTCGTTCAGTTCACTTCGTGCTTGGATGCTAGGCGGATCTTTTCCCGCGCTAACGCTGTCAACTTGACAGCATTGTTGGCGGGAGAGTTTTCTTTTTTAATAAAAAAAGTGACCAAAGTGGATTTCTGAAGTTTGTGCAGCGTGTGATTCTAGATCATCAAAGAATCAAATAGACAAAATGTCTCTTGAATTAAAAATGGACAAAGAGTGTTGTTACGACAACTCAGGGTTCGTAATGACCGAAGCAGATGCGTCGATGAGAAATCAGCTAAAGGTGAGTTAAAAAAATACTTGTAGCTACCAATTCGCCTGTTGTTATGTGGTTGGTTTTACGTGGTTTCATGGCAGTTTCTAATGTTCCAATAGGCAATGGCCTACATATTATTTTAATTTATTTACATAACGCCTGCAGGCTTATTCGCAATAAAATTTGGCAATTCTAAAATAAGCAAGTTACAAATTGTGATAACATTTAAAATAAACGTAATTAACATAAAATGCAAATATTAAACGTTACTGACCTGTGTCAGTAACGTTTAATAAAAAAACTATGTGCAATATACCTCTATAACTGTAGAGGTATATTGCACATAGTTTTTGTTAATAGAAATTGTTCAAAATTAGTTTCGAGTTTACGACCTTAGGTTCAGGAAGCGAAGTCACCACCACGAAGCATCCAGCGATCTGTATTATTTGACGTTACAGCCATAATTATTACAAAAACATAATTAATCAGATCTTGAAAATATACAATCAAACATTTTTCAGGGATTAAAAATAGCCTATGTCTTAGAATAACTACACGAAGAATGATAGTTTCATTCAAAATTATTTCCAAAAGTGTGTTCACAAAACAATTGATGTTTGCGTGAGCGGCCTATGTATTATACGTGATTAATGATTATATACGTGGTGTTACAGCAGCCTTTCACCACACAATACACCATTTTGAAATTGTTGTTATTCTAAGGCATTGTGCTATTCTAGGCTATTCTAGATAATCTGCCTGTGCTAAATTTCATCCGTACTTTTATCCCACAAACATACAAACATCGAAACATTCCTCTTTATAATATTAGTAAAATTATACAGGTACGTGCAAATATGCATTATTAGTACCTACTCATATAATTAATTTTTTTAGTTATCTTATGAAAACTAGCAGAGACTAGCTGAATACGCTACTAGATTTTGATAAAACCTGAAAGCAAGGATGTGTTAAATTATTGTAGGTAGCGCGGCCTTGTGTTCCAGCGGCATGACATGATGCATGACGAAGAGTGTTACATTAATTATTAAAACTAATAAGTACAACATTCTAAGTAAATACAATATAGGATCTTACTTTACAAATTGTGTTCAGTACCTACTGAATACTGTTGGAAAACAAATTGTGGGAAAGGCCCACTCGATGGACCGATGAAAACGGTTGTCGGAAGTCCATGGATGGTGTAGCAATGTCCAACAGTGGACGTCGACTGTCTGATATGCTTATGATGATGATGTTGATGATGACTGATGTAAGTATTGTAACACTGTCAGAAATGCTAAAGTAGGTAAAGTAATTTTACTTAGTAAGACATTTCGGAAAAAGTGCGACTTCAACTACCGTTTGCTCGTAAATTTTATCTTGCAAAAAATGACAAAATTAAAATGTACTTAGAATAAACAATAGACAATAAAAAAATAAAAATAAATAATTATATTATACTAAAATTATCTGAGTGAAGGTAAACTAAATAAAATCATTTGATTTATGTAAATTATGGTATTGATATCTAGATAGATAATTAGTAGATAGACAAAGAACTCGGACAAAGTGGACACGCGATAGTATTCTCAAGATTTAGCAAACTGTTTTTAAAAGTGAATAAAAAATGTGGAAAAAATTTTTTTTTGTGAGTTTTAAATATTTTTGCTCTCTCTTATTATGCCCGGCGTTGTCTCGTTTCGTGATGATTTTATCCTAGTGATACAGTGGAGCAATGGAATGAGGCAACAGTGCAGCAGTGGAGCAAATACCAGAATTTCGCCAGTTATTTATTAATAACTAAAAATTCTTGCCGTCCTTCCTAATTTTTATTTTTATGCTTTTATTCACAATATTGCAGGATTGTGGCATAAAGTGCATAAACCATACAGTTCACACTTTTTATAGCAATAAAGTGAGTAACGCTAGCTAGCTGTTGGTTTTCCAATAAATAAATAAATACCTAAATAAAGGGAGAGTTGAATAGTTTTCCAGGTCAAATAAAATGCATCACACTACACAATCATAATACCAACTATTGACGACCAATGTGGCGCGGTGGGCGAAGGTCCGCTTGCGACGCAGAGGTTGCGGGTTCGATTCCCGCTTTGGGACAAATGTTTGTAGGATCTGCAAATATTTGTTCCGGGTGTTCTGGGTGTTTCCTATGTATAATAAAAAATATCTATCTATGTATTGTATTGTATTAAATATATATCAGTCATCTAGTACCCATAATACAATTCTGTTTAACAGCAGCTTACCTTGGGCTAGATGATGCTGTGTGGATTGTCCAGCATTATTTATTTATTTATTTATTTATATCGTCGGATCATTACAAACATACCTACCGAGTCGAAATCGAATCTTAGAGTAAGGGCCCAGTGTGCCTGTGTATGAAGAAACACACTAAAACATAATAAAAAGAGGAAGGAAGTAAAAATAGCTGAAACAGTGTCGACACCACACAACTTGTTAACTCTAGGCTCAGAGGAAGTATTACAATGTCTTTGTTTGGCGGTAACTGCGATGAACGTAATTCTATTGTTAGATGTTATCTATCTTACATGGTTAAAATGGACTGCGACTTGCGACATTTTGAACTTGAAAAATGTTAAAAATAACCTTGTTACCTGTACCTACCACCTGCTAGGCTACCTAATTTATTTTAGTAAGCTAACTGTAACAGTTGAAGTTAAAGTTCAATCATTTATATAATATTCATGTTGTACTTGGCAGCCCATAAAATTTCATTCAACATGAGTCTCTGTAAATATAGTGCTGGTTTTAATAAGAAATCCACCAATCCGCATGATGTAACTCTCGCTCGCTCGAGAGGCCAGTGTCTCGCAGTGGGAATATCAGAACGCTGTCATCATGATGAACAGTTTGAGCACCGTCTTATCTTATATACTTACCTATGTAGGTACACTAGGTACTAACCAGATCCAGACTAACGTGAAATTAATGACAGAGAAATCAATTAAAAAAATGTAGGTAAAATAAATTAAAACAATATTGTTTTCAAATTTTTATTGATTTTCGCGTACCTAGACATAAATCGAAAGTATTGCTAATATATTATTTTTAAATCCTTTGCGTTATTTCATTTACTAACGTACAAACAAACTAAACTTGTTAATATACTTTCACAGAGTTGACTTTGTATTGAAGAAAATAAGCAAAATATATATGCAATATTTGCTAAGTGAAATGCCATAAAACTAGGATATACAAACATCGAAAATTCATTATCAACCTGACAAACATAAGGGGTAGGTTCCACACATAAAAAAAAATACTTGTACTTTTTTTTTCTAAACAATTTTTTTTTATATTAAAAAAAATTCTTAATTATTAGTTATCCTTGTTAGAAATCAAAAAGGCAGCGCTCGGCACGTGTCAGTGACCCACGCGTCAATGAACCGCGGGTCAATAACCCGAGTGTCCTTGACCTGCGCGTGTCCTTGACCCGCTACGGGGCGCGCACACTCGAATATTTCATTATTACGTCGCTTAACTCGATTCCCAACAATTTTTTTGTTTACTTGGGATTTTTAAGACAAAATATACATAAAAAAAAAAAAAAATATATGTACACATATATTTTTTTTATGTGTGGAACCTATCCCTTAAGTTTGTCAGGTTGATAATGAATGATCCTCATATGTAAAAATTTTCTCTAACTTAGATTATCTATCTATTATGCGAAAGTCTGTGTGTATATTTGTTACCACATAAGCACTAATCTCCGTGATTGTGATAAAATTTGGTATATAGGTAAATGATTTAAGTTTTGGAATAACACAAGCATTCATTTTATCTCGGAAAAATACTGTCCATAAAAACTGAACAAACCGGGTGAAGCCGCGGGGCGCAACTGGCATTTATTATTATATTTTTTATTGTTTCGAGTTGGATATGTGAAAAACCCGTAGGTACAACGGCAGGTTGTGTTCTTGACCGCTAAAATTGTCATTTGACCATTTTGAACACGTTTGCGAAACTGGTTTCACGTGTAGGTAGGTAGGTTAGTTAGGTACCTACGTCTAGATGAAACAGTGAGACCGGACGCGCCAGTTCCCAGACTACAAAAAAAATTGAGATTGATGCTGAATGCTTAAAATACAATACCTCTGATTGTAGTTAGTACCATAGATAACATAAATAATAATATAAATAATAATAAACAAATATTGACGTATTTAGTCGTATTTATGTTATCTATGGTACTAACTACAATCAGAGGTATTATATAGTAATATAAATAATAATAAACAAATATTGACGTATTTTTTTTTACACAACTGAAGTGGCAACCAATCGTACGGCCCACAAGATGGTAAGCGGTTACCGCAGCCTATGGACGCTTGCAATACCAGAGGTATCCCTCGCGGGTTGTCACCTTGAGGCTAAGATCGAAAGGCTCATGTGCCAGTAATTTCACCGGAAACCATACCCTTCACACCGGAACACAGCAATGCGAGCATTACTGCTTGGCGGCAGAAATAGGTATGGTGGTAGTCCTTCCCCGGACGAGCTCTATCACAAAGAACTCTACTACTCTTCAACGTTTTTTAACACAGCGCCATCTAGCCACAAACTAAACAAAGCTTGAACCAAATCACTACATATAGGATAGGCACTATAGGGTTTTCACGCGTTTTGTCCTGGTTGCTAAATTTTAGAAATGGCAACACTATACACGGTGTTACATAATACACAGCAATTTACTTTTAATATATATAAGAAAATTATAAAGTAAACACTTACCTACCTACTCGTATTTATGTCAGACGAAACACTTACCTATAGGTACATAAATAATACAGAAATAGCTGTAATTTTTTTTGGAATAGTTTCACTTCCACTGCGTCGTTTTCCACTATGTACCCACTCCCTCCAGCTTTGTGGGTACAGATGAAGACAAAATACAAATAAAATAAAATAATTTATAATTGAATGAATGAATGAAAATTACTTTTTACACACTGTAGGTACCTTACAAATTAGATACAATTAAAGTTAATAAAAGTTTTTTATTTTCTTTTTCTTCTCTTCTCTTAAAATCTTATAACTAACATTTTGTGGTAGTAAAAAAAAAATTAGTAGTTTCGATTATATACTCAATATAATATAACTGTAAATAATTTAATACCTACATGCTATAAAAATCTATCTAATAAATAAATAACATCCACACAGCATCATCTAGCCCCAAGGTAAGCTGCTGTTAAACAGAGCTGTGTTTATGGGTACTAGATGACTGATAAAAAAAAAAAAAAAAAATATTGATCCGAGGCGGGAATCAAACCCGTAACCTCCGCGTCGCAGGCGGACCTGCGCCCGCTGCGCCACATCGGTCGTCAATAATTATATCAGCAAGTAGTCATGTTTTAGACATACATGTGCGAAGAGTCGCAGTATGCAGATACAATTAGCACAATCTACACGAGAGTTGAGTGACTAAACAAATATTTTTCAATATCACGTTGAGAGCACACAAAAAAAATATTAAAGATTTTTTTTTGCTGTCCTTACCTTCACTCTTGTGTATTCTGTGTGTCGAATGTAGAAACTAAAATGATGGTAAAACTGCAGGTTGAAAACGGAACTAATTTTTTGCTTGTTGGATGAAAAAGTCGCATGAAACAGGACTACAGTTACTATTATTATTATTATTGACTTTTTTGCTTGTGGAATGAAGACATCGAATATAGGTATAACGTGATGGACCTATTGTAATGTAAGTAACTAAATATTTATGTTATTTTCATGGAATTAAGTCACGTTTCACAAAATTCGTTAACTATGAAATATAGGTACTATAGCGGTGATAATCGTTTGCTACAAGTCAGTGTATTGTGTGCAATTTGTTCCACCTCCTGACAGCTTAACAAATCATTATAATCATGCATACAGTAGGTAACTATACATAAAATCTGCAAATATACCAAAGTATATATATATACAGTCTGAATTATAAACTAGTTTTTTATTCGCACGTGCGAAATCACGTTGTTTGTGTGTTTTCAGATGGGTAGATAAGTAATTACATAAAGTGGAATCAGGATATAAATTATATTAGTCTACTTATTTCGCAATGTGAATAAAAATTTTGTAAAGGTTAAAATCCGACGGACATTTTTTACAACGCATTCCAGCTCCATAATGTTATCTGTGCTCAAACCAAGCAAAACAATAGGTACTTTGGGAACCGGATAACACATAATATATTTTTTTGTAAATGCCTACAGTAGTAGTAGAAACACCAAGACACGGAACAAATATTAGCAGATCATGCAATCATTTGTCCCGCAGCGGAAATCAACCCGCAGCCTCTCGCAGATTTTGACACTAAAATTCCCAAAATCTATAAAGGGAATTTTTAAAGGGGATTTTGACACTAACCCACCGAGCACGCGCCCACCGCGACCGAGGTCATTAATATCGAGGTTGGTAAAGTGGGTACTTCGTATGAGTCAGTGGCCAACTTTCGTGACAGGATTTTTAGGCCGCCTGAAGGCTGGCCATGGCCTAACAACTTTGTAAAAGCCGGGACCGTGCCCTCCGAAGCACGGGAGCGCTCAGTGCCGTCACAAGCGCTCCAGTCGAGGTAGGTACCTACTACCAACCAACTTGGTAGAGCAATCTGCCAAAATGGACTAATCGTGTGTGTATCTACATTCTTAAGGTAGTTCAAAGATTTTTTTTGCGCGGTATAGCATGATACTCTATGCTGCCGGATAATTAGACACACGTTTTGAACTTGTTATCCGCGTCTGACAGCACGGGTGTTATTCAAAATTGCAGTATAATAATAATGATGATGATGACCGTACCATTAGTTATAGGTAGATATGGGTGCTACACGTGACTGGGCAAACCAAACTATAGTTAAGTATGAGTACTTATTTATTTACAACGAGCTGACCCGCGCGGATTCAATCTGCGTTTTTGCAGTTTTTTATGCTATCCCACGGGAACAGTAAATTTTTCTGGGATAAATAGTAGCCTATGTGTTATTCCAGGACTTAAGCCATCTAAATTCCAAAGAACCAATTTCATAGTGGCCTAGATCTTAGTAACACCATAGAGAAATTGGAAAAAAATATAAAACTAATATTATAATACAATTTTTATTTTATGTAGACAAACAAAGTTCTATATGAAAAATGTTTGTTGTATTAAGTTTCCTAAAACGGGAACACTGGAGGTCCGCCATGACAGCTATTAGCCAATGATCGTGACGCATCTTGACTTTGACAGTACCTAATAACCCAGTTGTTCGTTAAACCCGCCATGTTGTTTTGCATTGTGTTGCACTCCTTCACAAAGATAAACTTACATAAGATTGTGAAAGAAGCTAAAATAAATTAAATAAACAGCTTAAAATGGTTTCTTTATTGAATATCTAAATATCTAGACCCCTACAAAGGATCTAGGCCCGGCTCCATACATCGAGAAACAACTCCTTTTATAACTATCGGTAAAGTCCACGGATACGTACGTGGTAACAAACATACACATAGACATTCGCATTTATATTAACTAGTAATAAGATGCGTATTTGTTTGCACTGCAACAAACCTGAGTCAAATCTTTGCCGCTAATAAAACCAACGCATGTTGACGTTTTTTGTTTGAAGTAAGTTTTTGTTTTCTGTGACTCACTTACCTGCCTATTGGGATGAAAATTCTTGGGATGAAAAGAGAAGCAGTCGATTTATCTGTATAAATATGGTACATTCGAAAGAAACATCTTTATTGTTACTAATCATCATCCACTGCCTGACTTCACCCACTGCTGGGTCTCCCTTTGTCCGCTTCTCTTGCTAGCCTCATCCAGGTTTGGACACCTGTCAAGGCGAGGTGACAACAGGTGGTGTAAGGCTAAAAAAATGATGGCGTCCAAGAAATGGATACAGGAACATTGGTGGCCCAGCAGCGACTTGGGCAAACGATATTATGTTATTACAATTTACAAATTACAATGTTATTGTAGGTGTAGGGCCCGCCTAAGCCTTAGTGGCGCGGATATTACGCGCGTGGAAATCCGCACCAGATTGGTCCCTAGCACAGCCATTTCCAAATTCCACTTTAGAACAAAATCATAAAGTACAGATGATGTAATTGAATTAATTTTTATTGCAGTCATAATGATTCATGGTCTCAACTAAGGTATGTTCTAACCTTGACAAACCTTGACGGACATTGTTGGTCGTTGGACATTGATGTACTGTACTTACCTACCTATCGAAGTACTTTAGATCTATTCTGTCTGTGCCTATACATAAACATGCGAACACCATAGCATATAGATAACGTAATAGGTACCTACATACTAGTAACCATAGGTAGGATGGAGTTGAAAACAAAGCAGACTCGAAAACATGACATCACTATTTGAAATGTTTGAGTAGATTTGCAGATGTTTAAAATATAAAATGCTCGCATTGCTGTATTCCGATTCGAAGGGTATGGTTTCTGGTGAAATTACAGGAACAAGAGACCACTAACGTCTCAGGGTGGTAGCACGCAAGTTATATCTATGATGTTGCATGCGTACGTAGGCTAGGGTAACCGCTTACCATCAAGTTGGCCGTACGCTTGGTTTACAAAAAAACAAAAATTTGCAACGTACAATGGGTCATTATGGATCAGAATATTAAGTTTTGGTAGGGAAATCCGTACTTTTCCTTGAAGATACGGAAGCTAATAAAAATATTACCATAAGTCTGAAACACGACATGTTTCCCGGTGTTCTTTAGAGGGATTCTTCCGTAAATCAGAATCAGAGTGCTTGAACCTTTTTGAACCATTGGCCTTCGTGAGCGGGCAATGCACTACTCAAGTGCAAGAGTGTTTCATTGTTATTATAATAGAAGTGTCATGCGTGCGTGCAGCAATCACTGCCATCACTTTAATTGCACATCATTAAACGCGCCGGTAGAATGTGGAATACTTTTTCAAATGAAATAGGAATTTAAAACTGCTGGATGAACGCGTCGAATGAAAGTAGAAAACGTAGATACATCACTGAGTGTTTTTTTCCTTACATACAATTTTTTTTACTTTTTTGACGCGTTCATCCGATAGTTTTAAATTCTTATTTCATTCGGAAAAATATTCCACATTTAACCAACTACAAAATAATTTTTTTTTTCCACATTCAGCCGGAATTGTATTCTTGTTTCATTCGGTAGCTATAATAATGGATTTTTTTGTACGGTCAGACAAAGAAATCAGAGTCGAGTTGTAAATAAATAATACGTAGATATCATTTGATTCGATTTTTGTTATATTTAAACTTTGACAAAGGTCCGCTGCTAAAACTCCGGGAATGGGTTATGGGGCCCTCGGGGACTAACCCGAAAAAATGGTTTTATTTCAAAGATATTACAGCACCAAGCCTCTATTTTAGTACGAAAATCACTCTATGTGCCCGTTCTTTGAAGATAATCACAACGCAACGTACCTTTTTGCTCCGACTTTCACAACTGGTACCGAAACATCTGCTACCGAGTGGTGTGGGTTAATAAACAGAAAAATATCTAATATTATTTCCGTTCTGCAACTGCTAGGTACCTACCATTGTAAAAGTTCACATTGCTAAGGCGTTACGTTATTACGTAGCAATGTTTATTCTGTTTTTGCACCAACCTAACAGCAACCACCAAGGCTGTTCTTTGTAGATACCTACGAAAACTTAGGAACATTACATTGAAACATAATATCATGACAATTGTAGATTAAAAAACTCGGTCAAGTTCGAGAGACGCGCCCAATTCCGTAAGTGGTGAAAACGGTTGCACATTTTAGGGTTCCGTAGAACCACATAAAATCTACGAGACTTTTGAATAGTCTGTCTGTAATCTATCTTTCTGTTTGTATTTTGTCGATAACTGTGCCGGAGAGTGACTTCTGTATACACAAGACTATACCTAGTAGGTACCTACTACCTAACACTAAACAAGCACCCTAGGTAGATAGGTATTTGGCAAAAGGTCTGCCTATCTTAAACTAACTGTTCTATAAATTATAACAAGGATCTGTCTGTTTGCGTCGTCTCGAGTCGGTCGTCATGGCGTAGCGCATATTCAGTGGTTCACGCACAGAAATGTAAATTATAACGCACGTTATGTAACATTCACTGTTTTGGTGATATCATCAGAGCTTCCGTTTCGGAGGGCACGTAAATCTGTCATCAGAGTTGACTGACTCATACGAACTTATTAAGCAAAGTGCGTGCCGACGGGGGACGCGTGGTTCAACACGTGGACACTCGATCAGTCTCTACTGCTACAATATCAGTTCATCTGATAAATTATCAAACAATCTTCCTTATTACCTAAACTGTTTACATTCCCAGCACGTACCAGTGCCGTCACTGTATTGTGGCCACTAAAGGTTCATTCAGACCTACGCGAATAACGTGTTCCCAAGCGATTGAAAAAATCGTGAAGATCCCAGCATATTATGTCCAAGAACTAAGAATTCAAGACTTGTGCCATCCCCACCAATCAGCAATTCCGTATTGGGTCCGCGTAATTACTCTCGCTCGATAGTAGACTAGTGACATGTATTCATCATACCAGTGCAGAATAGTAGATAAGAATTAGCCTTCAAAGGGGATTTTGGGAACTTTTTTGTGTCAAAATCCCCTTCAGTCCGAGCTTCAAACTCCAAAGGGGATTTTGACACAACAATTGCCAAAATCCCCTTCAAAGGGGATTTTGATACTTTCGCCGGCGAGTGAGCGATGGCCGATGGGTGATAAAATATTGAAGCAAAATTCACTCGCCGACTGTCTTTTGTTCACGTGTATTTGTTGTTATACCTACGGATGTTTAGCACGCGTTAAAATTTACTAAGTTAAGGGTAAAACGACCTTTATAGCGGGGATCCCCGTTGAAGATAATACGAAAGACTAACATGTTTAGCTACCCAGATATATTGATACTTATCTATGTAAGTAGCTTATTATGTAACTGGGTATGACATCAGATATATTTACTACCCAAACCAAAACACCTCATAATTTAGAATACAAAGAGAACATAAATTTCATGTTGAATACATAAATGTAACGTTAGTTTAAGTCAAGCAATTTTTATAATCATATAGTACCTGTTAGGTTTTTTCTTATTCTACTTTTTATAAAATAACCTAGTCTTTCACTTTAGTCTACTAGTAGATATATCAAGTTTACCTACTCGTAATTAGTGAGTATAATTTTTAATATTATACTAGCTGCCGCCCACGTCTTCGCTGGTGTGTACCTACATAAAAAGTAAATTATATCCTTCCTCAGACTTTAAACTTTAGAATAATAATAACACGCTTTAAACCATTTCTGTGCCATTTTTCATGTAAATTGAATTAGTGGTTTAGCCGTGAAAATGTAACAGACAGACAGAGTTACTTTCGCATTTATACACAGACCAGATTATTAGTATGATTTAGACTTCCAAGACAGGATTGACTTCTTTTAGGTAGGTACTATGTTTCGTAAGTTGAAGGCCTCAAAACAACTTGCATTCTGGAAAAGCCGCGAGGATAACCCGATGTTTATAAAGCTACATGCGAGCGTCCGTGAGCGCAGTTTGGTTTCAGATTTTGAGAGTAAAAACTCTTTCGAGAATTTAATTTTGTTTTTTTTAAAAGTGAGTGAATTAGTTTTTAATAGCAGTAAACTTTTTATAACGAGTTAATACATGCAAGCAAACTAGTGATTTGGTGTTTTAAGGATGGTGAACGATTCTAATGTTGTTGGAGTGGCAGTGAAGTTGTGGAAACATGAGGTTCGTAGTCTAATTAAAAATAGGTTAGTGTTATGTCAAAATCACCGTTAAAAACCTCTCTTACAGAGAATTTCGGGAATTGAGTAGGTAACTTTTATTTAAGTGGAAATGTAGAGGTCCTACAAAACATATTTATCAGTGGGGTAACCATGAGCTCTTATAGCAATATTGTAATAACATTACACTTGTATGCTGTATGCTGAAATGTCAGTCTAACATTGTTTCAATATTGCTTTTGAGCTTGTGGTTACCCACCTGATCATAACATAACGCATATGTACCTACACAACACAAGTCAATCAATGAATGTAGTCTATTAGACACAAAAAAATAAAAAATATAATTTAAATTAGAATCTTGTGCCACACCTTGAAATCTACGTATGTACTACATAACTTTAATCTAATATAGATCATTAAGGTGAGGCAGACATTTGTTTCAGGAGTTTAACTGTTTCAAAATTCAGATTACCTTGTCGCAAATAACCCTTTTTTCCCTTTACATTTTCATTATTAATATTATTTCATACTTGTTTTATAGATAATAGATAATTTAACATAGGTACCTATGTAGGTAATTTATCAAAACAATTAATCGTGTGAAAGCATAGCTCGTTGAAGTCTTTTATACTAGACTTTGACAACTTTCGTAGCGAGGCGCGTAGCGGGCGCGTAGCGGGCGCGTAGTTGTGTTTAAGAGGCCTTTCCAAGATTTAGCGATATAATTCATGAAGTTCGCCTGAATATATCTTTATATAGTATAAGTAATAGTGCGCGCAACGAGGAGCGATACGTCCTCCCTCCATAAGCGCTCAGCGCGGTTTGAGAGTCGGTGCTTCGATCGATATTAGAGATTATAAGTGCGCTAAGGTGTGATTTTAAAAAAATCGTATTAAAAAAAGTCAATGCTATTAGACTATTTTCTTTGTTGTATTTATTTAATAAAAACTTAAACTTTAATTTAGTAGGTGTATTTTTATTGTAAACTTCTTACTTTAGCAGAAATAACAAGCGTAAAATTGGGAAAAGTACGCGTTTTAAAGACCGTCTTTTTTCAAAAATACTGAACTAACATGGTGTATTTTTCTCTGTACACTTAAATTTTAAAACTGTGATGATTATAATTGCATTTTTGGAAATATGTTAGACTTTGTTATTTCATAGAAAACATGGTCGAAAGTTGACTGGAAAAGCTCATTTTACGAAACGTGAGTTACTAATTGTTTTTTAAATCAGTTGTGTCTTGAGTTAATTAATATTTGTTCTGTTGGCTTAAATTTTAAGGGATTAAGCTTTTATATGTTTTTATTTTCGTTAAAATATCTTCAACACACGAGCCACAATAGTGTTCGAAACTTCACGGGCTATATGAAAATTCAAGGATTATCAAGGATAGGGCTCTTAACAAGTTAAAATCATTCATTGAAACTTATGAAAGAAGTATTTTTCATAAAAAAAGATTAAGCATCTAATTAACGTGTCGGTTTTCCTCATACTAGTATTGACGTCTCAGGTATTCCGAGTGATTGTTCTTGTAGTAATAAGTAATTAAGTACTATAATATTATAATTTGGTTTTTCCTTCCTACTGTTCGTATACAATCAAAGTTCAACGACGTAAGTTATTATAGAGCCAAGCTTAAGTTAGTAGTCATATTAATAATTATTTATTTATTCACAAAAATAGGTTTTACATAGTAGGTTAACTGATGTACCTAGTCATATCTAGGGTAAGAGCAGTTAGAGCTTACAGTTAGATCTAACTAAAAATATCGTATGTTGATATTCAACAATTCAACGTTCAGTCACAAATCACAATGAACATTGTGCTGATTCAAGACGAAAAAGAAGCACTTCAAGACGAGCTATAAATGCAGTTAATTTAGTTCTTTATTTCAATTCGAAACACAATAAAGAATCACTAAAGTTTTATTATGCTTTGAAAGAGTTTTTTTACAGTATCTATTATTTTATTGCTCTAAAAATTTCAAAACGAGACGTTTTTCTGAATAATTAACTAGGTAAAATAATTATCTATTTTTATTAATATATTAATTGCATATAAGGTCACGATAGGAGCATAAGGACATAATATTGGTTCTCGTGTACCAGTAAGAGAACCGAGTTAAAAGTAAGTGGAAACGGTCATAATTAAGTAAGTAAGTAAGTAACTCTTTTTTCCTATTGCAAAATACTGAGTTTTTCTCATTTTCCGGAATGCGCAACCGTTGTAAAGTGCCCGGCAAAACGCATTTTGCTATAAATAAAATTACAAAACGCATCATCAATCAAGTTCTAAATCTGAAAGAGCGTTTTATGGCGGTCATTTCCAGATCTCGGATATTTTTTAAACAAAAGATATAACAAATCTGATAAAATTTAACTTACCTTAATGTTATTCTCAATAATCGTTTCAAAAGGGGAATATCATTTGACGACCGATGTGGCGCAGCGGGCGCAGGTCCGCCTGCGACGCAGATGTTGCGGGGTCTATTCCCGCCTCGGTACAAATGTTTGTACGATATACATATATTTGTTCGGGTGTTCTGGGTATTTTCTATATATAATAAAAAATATCTATTTTATGTATTGCATTGTATTAAATAAATATTAGTCATCTAGTACCCATAATAAAGCTCTGTTTAACAGCAGCTTACATTGGGGCTAGATGATGCTGTGTGGATTGTTCAGCATTATTTATTTTATTTTATTTATCATTGGTTATTCTTCAGTTATTCGTTAGATATAGGTATTACACAATTTGTTATAAAATAATACCCAAACTGAGCACAATACTTATTAGGTTTTGTGAAATTAAAAATGCACCAAAAAAACACTTGTAATAGCGGAGAGTCATTTTATCTTTGAAATAAACTAATATTTTGGAAGAAACCGAATTTTTTTCTCATATTTCGGACTTCTTAGCCGTTCTGTGTCAACTCACGTCACGACACAACGAGAAAAACATTCCAATTAGTAGTGTACAACTTTAGTTCAACAAAACTTTTGAAATACAAAAGTGCGACTCGAGGTGTTATTCTAATGCGTCTAAAGGTGAACCTTCTTTAATTGAGGTATGATTGTTACAACAGTTAACAGAGAATGAGAAGAGACTAAAGATACACTACACTACTGAGAACAAAATGGTGATTTTAGCGATGTGCGCATTTAAAACTCGTTAGTAGTCCGCTCTTGTCTTATCAAAGCAGTTATAACAGTTTAGCAAATTTAACGATCCTTTATGACGTGCAATGCGCTATTCGTATCAGTAATTGACATTACTAAATATAAATAAAGATAAAGTAAATATAAGATAAGGATAAGAAATAGTCCCTGGAAAGGATAGTATGACTACGAACTGGAAGGACCCGAGATCGTACAGTGGATGAAGGCGGATAGGGATCGGCCCGTTCATCGTTGCATTAAAAAAAAATATGCAAATAGGTATATAAAAGGAATTTCATTATTAGCGCATAATACTAGTCGAGGAATAGGTTCCACACTTAAAAAAAAACTTACGTGTACCTTTTTTAATACATTTTGTGTAAAAAAATCTCTAGTAAATCGATAAAGTTTTCCGGTCAATTATTAGTTATTACTGTTGGAAATCGAGTACCTACGTGCGTCGCCATGGACCATAATACTTGTACTATGGAAACCAGATAACTCATAGAACTTAGTGGGTGGTACCATATTTTTTGTAAACGTTTATAATGAGAAACTTAGAATAATACCAAGATGAGAAACATCACTAGTTTCAAGTGTGAGTCGTTGCCCTGCCTATAGATACCTGCCTTGATAATTATAATACTAATCTTGACTTTCTTACAATACACCTAAAGATAAGTAGGTACTTTTCGCACTCTTAAAACATAATCATACTCCCTTTTGAGATGAGACGGACGGAAAGATTACATTACTAAAACCACAGACTCTGTGACTAAACTACACGACTAAAGTACACAAGGGCAAGCTTTTTCACACATAATCGAACTAACATCGATTTCTAATAAACTGATTACCAAATCTATGAACTGTTAACTACAGTATAACAGTTTTAGTTTTCCAGTAGTTTTTATGCTATTACCTACGGCAACAGTAGGTAATTATCATAAAAACTGAAAAACCGCGAGGGACAAAATTTCTATTTCAATTTCAAAAGCCTATATTTAATAATCTTATACTAAGTTTAGAAATTATAATATACTTAATCTATGACATCGGTAATGAATGGCAGTTTTATACGATTGTTTTGCTTTTCAGCAGTAAAACTAAATTAGCAGAAGCACAAAATAATACAGGTTAAATGACAGGTTTAGGTAAGGAATGTTCCGTCATCGAATCAAATAAAACTTCAACCATCCACTAATATAACGCTCAAACCCCAGTATCGTGGACATAAACGACTTTAGTTTATGTAAGTATTCATGAACCCGAGTTTTTATTACCTGCCTGAATCGTATTTATAGCTGGTTCTAATTCAAGTGAAATTGCCACGAATATTTTTGCCGATAAGATTTCATATCCATAAACAACTATGTCGATATGAAGGTAGTACATGAATAGGTAAAATAGCCACATGTTCTATCTCGATAACTAATTAAAATACTAATTTACTAATGCTATAACAGATAAAACGCGTGTCGTGAAAGGAAATGTACAAGAAACTCAACTGAGAAGACCTTACGTTATAAGATTTGTTGATAAAGTTATTCTTTCTATCACAATGATAACTGATATCTTTGTTTGTTTAAATAAAAAGTATCAGTGTAAGTAGGTTGTACTAATAGTTCTAGAAAAAAGTACTAATTTACGTGCATTTAACATAGGCAGCTGCTTTAGAAAAAATACACTGACACTTAAAAAAAAATACTAAAAAGGTACATTTGAACGAAAGTATATACCTGTCATAAAATAGTGAGGCTCTGAGGCGACAAGTGTATTATTCGGGCAGAATGCCACACTTAGCCATCTTTTAACATAGAGCAGTGTTATCATGAAATTGAACACCAAATTAAACTCTCACTGAACACGTGTTTTGAAACTAAATGTAAACAAGCATTTAGAGTAAAACCGGCGACGCACTACATAGTTTGATCACAGCGCATGCGTCACGATATGTCACATATTTCCTGTAATTGCAGCTTTGTACGGAGTTGAGTTGACGTGCGAGTGTTCACAGTTCACACTTACCGTCAGTGCTTCGCCGGTATTCAGGAAAATAGGCCGCAACAGGGCCTTTGCCTGAGCGCGAAATATCTAATCGAAAATAATTAAAAAATTAGTTCGGTTTATGATAATTCTACGGGAAAACTGCTAATAATCTGTTGCCCGTGAAATTGTGCAGAGAATCGTTTAAAAATCGGAGATAAGTAAGTTGTTTCTTGTTTATTTTCCTCGTGTATTTTGTGATACCCACCCCCTGGTACACCCATGGGATGAATGCCAACATGCATGGTTACTTCTGATCCTTACCCATGTGTAGTACCTACTAATATCTGTTCTGTGCCCATACTGCCCATGTTACAAGGAACTCTAGTTTGGAGTAAGCCTCACACTAAGCTAATAACTGGTTTTAGTTTTAAATTATTTTATTTATCTATTTCTATATTTTAATTAACGTATGTGGGTAATTTGGTTAATTTGAAACGTGTTTTGCCAACATTACTAATTTTCTCATACCAAAATGTGATTTGTGAAATAAATCGACTGTTGACAGAACATACACAATGACGCTATTTCTAGCTCTGAATAGGATTCTAGATTAGAGAAAGACTCTTTGATAGTATTTTGTGTCAACAATAGATTTATTTTACAAATTACCTCATCACATACGAAATTTGTTTATTTTAAAGTAAAGTTTTAAGTTCATGGTTGGTTTGGTAATTGCCTTAGGAGGCACGTACTACACTATTTAACCACTTATGTCTAGCCCATAAAGATCACAGGAAGCTACAACTACCTTAATCTACCAATGCATGTCCTTCACCTTTAATTGTCACCGATTTCTAAATAAAGGGTAGGTACTTATTTCATTATTAGCGCCAAGGTAGGAGTATAGAGCTTTTTTAAGATTCGTCAACTCTTTTGGGACAAGATTTATGGTGTGAGTTGACTTACGACTATAATATTCAATAGTTCCACTCACAAAAAAAATACATGTTAGTACTCACTAAAATATCGAGTAACTCGATAAAGTTTCTCTAGTCAATTATTAGTTGTCATTGTTGGAAATCGAGACGGGCTCGTGGTTTATATTTCGCTACCTGATAGACTAGTAAATTATTTTAAACAAGCGTTAATTTTAACTAAGTACGTACCATGAAGACGATTTATATTCATCGAAAACTTGTTTATATAAACTTGTTTGAAAAAAGTTTTCATAGAAATTTCCAAGGTTTATTTGGGCCACCGACTGTTAGCATGATTAGATAAATAGTAGACCCACCCACGCCATTTCTCAAAGACATAGGTACTTACTACGATACGAGTTGGTACCTAGTGTACCTACCTACAGATTATCATTATCACTACAAATTGAGTTTTATCTAACAGATAGAAGAGATAGTTTGTACTTTTGAAAAATGTATTCGTCACGTAGGTATATAGTTATTACCTATGGCATTCGAAACTAGATGATCTCTTGAGCACGCACTTATCTTGTCAAAACTGCAATAATAGATAATGTAGCTTAGAGTAAGTAGACCATAGATATAATATTGGAGTAGCTACCTCTGTATGTACCTATATGGATATGGTACGGTCAGTGGATCTAGGCAGTCGTGAAATTAGCCGTATGTGATGCGTAAAAACAATTTAGTTCAAAATCGAATCGGAACGGCTAACTTCATGACTGTGGGTGGGGCTGTGGGCATAAGGCTGTGTTAAAATAGAGTTTTATATTATTTTTTAACATATCTATCAACAAATTAAAAAATGTACTACCACCTACATAATTACATTACCTCCAAAATATACAAAATACATATGAAACAGTTGAGCCACTAAAGGCTGTTACAAACGATTTATAGATAGCTCAACTGATCCGTCTGGTAGTGATTTGGTTCAGTTAAAATAACCACCTTTCGACATTAACTCATAATGGTGAAGAGACGTCTACTTAATTTAATTTATTATCATGCACAAAACACATTACAAACACGGCAAAATAAACATCACAACTACGGTCTTAATCTAGATTGTAACATAAAAATATGTGGACACATCAAAAACTAATAACAATACAAGTAACAAGAGAAAGTAAGTTTAAACATGTTTATGGAGGTAGAAATAAATAGTTTTTAACATGCCTACTAAAAAAAAATAATAATACGCCTACGCCACCAATAAAATAATATTTAAATAAAAATAATAAATATGCAGGTAGGTTAGGTACATAGGCACTTAATTACTTAATTATTTACTTACCGGTTGTTTGAAGTGAGAGAACGTCCTCAATCGAGAGAACATAGGGTATAGCACAGAAATCGGGTGCCTTATTACTTACATTTCTGTGGGGTAGATATAGAGACAGGGGAGTAGGTTTCTTTATCCGGAGTATCCCTCTCTAAACATTAAAAAAAACATTAATGATGAGGAGACGATTACCTGAAAAAAATAGTAGCACGAGAGAACAGGGTATAGAAAGAAAAAAAGAAAATAATTCATCAACAAACACAGACAAACTTTGCGTCTTTTATGTGCGCAAAGTACCTATGATTAGGCACGAAATGATAAACGAATGCAATTAAAATCTCTAAAATCTCTAAAAACGTAACATATCTACTCGTACCTACCTGACGGTATCTGTGCTGTTTCAATAGCGATAGTTTCGCTATCGACAGGTATACTTTGAAAAACAATCAGACAAGCCCTAAAACTTGGCTCGTCGACAACGATTCCACGCAGATACCGTAGCGAGCCCGCGTTTGGTCATAGCGAATAATGCACCAGGGTAGGTATAGTCAGTAATAAAAGGGTTTAGGCACAGAACAGATATTAGTACTATGGACCCTGTTCCAAAGAGTAAAATATATATGGGAAACCCTGTCCTATAGAGCCTCTCGTGCGTACAATTTTTTTTAGGTTATCGTCTCATCATTGATAATTTTATGTTTAGAGAGAGAACAAAATATTTACAGAAAAGAGAGAGAGAAAGGAGTCTTTTTTGCACTGTTGACTGACACATGTCGCTAAGAGTAACATGGGCCCCAAATTAATAAATTATCAACGAACTTCCTGCGACCTCCTCAATTCTATCGGTGGTCAAATATTACCTGAATCGTATTATATTTGATAGCATACTTTCGTTTCACCCTTAATTTAGGGGTGAAAACAGTCAAATCTAGATTAGATTGTATAGATTAATCAGAACATAAAAAAGCTTATTAACCTAAAGTTCATTCTCAATTTAGTAATATTTTCTCAACATGCCTTTGCGTGTTAATCTGGTAAAACGTTTCAAATAGGTAGGAAATAGGCATTCTAATAAATGGATTTCGCTGATATTCAATAATATACTATAAAGCAACATAAAAGGTGGTCCAAACATAGACGTCAAAAATAGATATCTCAGATCCAGGGTTATCTGAAAATACCCCATGCGCATGTTCCTCAATTTTATTTTTTTCAAATATGATTTTTTTAATGTTTGGGCGGAACGTTTAAACTGATAAAAATGTTTGGGGTTTTTTTTTCAAGACTTTTTTGTAACAATCACATAAAATATTCAACTTACTGGCATTAATGCCACACTAATTAGTGTAAACGTTACAAAAGTTTTTAGTTAGTCCGTCTCGCAATTCGCTAAAAAAAAATAACATAACTAAGTTATAACATTCGGTTTCTTTATTACAGCAATATATTTTGTTGCTACGAGAGTATGTAATGTAATGTAAGTTTATGTAAGTTCACATAAATAATAATACCTTGTCACCATAAAATGCTAATTTATGCATTTTGTCCCATATCTTCCAACAACTATGTGGAGTAAAGCAATCTGAAAATTTCAAAAATGCGGAAACAGCTTTGACTTCCGGCCGGAAACGGATACGGGAAAAGGTCGACGGCTCGTTACTGACATCGCATTAAAACTTATGATTATGTTCTAAAGGACCTGCCTTAGTTTTATGGGATGTTGTAAAATAATTAACTTAAGAAAATAATGAACATGTATTATGTATGAGGTATTAAAATAATGATTCGCACTTTGTAGTGCTTGTGTGATGTTAAATAGATAATAATGTTGGACACAATGATAATTTTATGCACCTGTGTGTACCTACCTATTTAGTTATTCAGATGATGACAGCAGAAAACATAATTTAAATGTAACATGTTATTACTACCAAACCAAGTGGCGTGAGTATTACGAAATAATTGTTATAAATACCAATATAGTAAAAAATGCGTTATTGTAATTTAGTTAAACAAGGAAGTTGAATTACATAAGTAGGTATAATAATTTTTTGATAATCATTATCGTGGAAATTAAAGATAATTTTCAAGTCACAGTTACAAAAAAACTGAAATAAGATTTTTTTTCTAATAATCGGATCTTTTCAATTTTGATCAAATAGATAGTAAAGCATTAATAAATAAGTAAGTAGATAATGGTTATATCAGATTTTTTATAAGATTTTGATTATTTTTGAATTTGTAAAAAAAAAAATCTAACTGCATATATACCTCTGTAGAAAGATAACATTGTAGCGGTCGCAGGAAGTCGATGAATAATGAACGCTTGTAGAATGGTTGTTCTGGTACTCCATGGGAAAAGCCTATGTCCAGCAGCAGCAGTGGAAGTTCAGGGCTGATAAATGATGACAATTTTATGATAGTATTGTGCTTGCGTTTCTTCAAGTATATTATAAGTTACGTACGATACTCTACATTAAACCTACTTTTAGTCAATCATAGAGCCATAGAGCATGGAGCTAGACCGTATTCCCAGCGTCAAGGTTTTGGGAACGAAGACGTGGGGAACCTTATAACGGAACTAAAATAGAGTTGGACAGGACATCTGGCAAGGCGAGGTGGCGACAGGTGGAGTAAAGCGTTAGCTGAGTGGCGTCCGAGAAGTGGTTAGTGAAAGTAGCGATGGGCAGACGATAATCTCAAAAATTGCGGGCTGAACTTGGATGAGACTGGCACAGTACCGAGCTTAGACAAAGGGAAGCCTATAGCCAGCAGTAGGTGAAGTCGGGCTGTGAATGATGATGATGATGATGAATCAATCATACACAATATAATTTATTTGACTATTTTGCTGTTTGTATTACTTGGCTAAGTATGCAAGTAGCATGACATTGTGTTTTCTTTCATACATATTTGGAAGTTTGATGGGGATCTCGGGAAAGACACCAAACACAAGAAGTGCTTGGTGTTTTATCAAAGTATGTCTATAATTTTCATAATAAAAGACCAGATACATAGAGTTACATCATAATAATCTTGCTACCGTGACATGGTGCTTATGAGAATCGTCTCACTCCACTCCGTCGAGCGCCAAAAGAGAGAGAGACGATTCTCTATTTTCTAGCTTGTTAGTGGCTCTTACATTCTGCTATGCATACTTAGACTAATGTCAAAACATGATACGCTGCGTTCTAAATAAACGGTTCAATTTTATAACTATATAGGGTTGCGTTCATAAAACGCCACACATATAAGTTTATGATTTATCATTCGAAACCAAACAAAACGCAATAACAGCTTATCGATATCGATATATCGTTATCATTAAACGACCCAGTGACATTATTGTAAATACTTTATTAAACTATTTAAGATTTGATTGGTGCATAAATTTACCGCATAATATAAATTTCGCCATAGCGTACCTATGTAGGTTAGGTACCTTACATACCTTACCTGTAGATAAGTAGGTAGGTATTTAACTGTTCTACTGTTGACTGTGTAGGTAGAGTAGGTACTAAATGTTTAGGCGTAACGGAACTCAACAGATTTTTCTCAAAATCAAATACAAGTAGACAGATACCAAACCTAAAATAATATGCCTGGGGGCAAAACGGTAATATCTACTTTTTATAATGGATATTTACGTAGTATTTCACCCTACCACAAAAGCACTGCTTTTATCAGTTCTATCAAAATTCACATTATTCAAACTTTTACATGGATGCAATAAGGTTTTATAAATAATAGCTATGATAATAATCACAGAATAGAAACACTATAGTTTAGTTAGTATAATCAATAAAATAAGAAATAACATTGTTTAGTAAAAATATGTATTTAGGTAGATATATTTTTTTATAGGTATATGAGTGAGACATATTACTGTAGGTATAATACCTACCTAAGTATTGACAATAACACGAACTGGCTTTTCACGATAAGCCCATCACATTTTAGCTTTATCGCAAATAGCTCAAGATCTTCTTGCAACAGTTACTTTTAGATATCAAGATTAGTTATACTAACAAACTTGTGTTGTAACTTGTGTGTGTACTCGTGTAACAAACTACATGGTTTTGTAGTAAAAACAAAGAAAGTAATTTCTAGTTTTTTTTTATCATTCGCAATGTTTGGCGGTGGATTTGGGAGATGCGGCGGCGGCGGCGGAGCGAATGCGTTGTCGCTGTTGGCACTACCTGTGCTAGGGCCTGGGCTTATAGCCGGGATGGTCACTGGAGGTACCTTTGCATCAGTCATGGTATTATTTTCATTTATTTAGGTACATAAATTTAATTTTACTTAAGTTGTCTTAATTTTACTTAAGTTTAAAATTGTGCAAAAGTCGTAAAGTATTCGTTACTTTTTAAGTTTTGTTAAAAAGGAAAGTTTTGTAAGATTGATCATCCCATTAGGTAAGTACTTATTTAATTTGCAATTAATAATACTAATTATTTCATTTCGTTTAATATTTACGCCTGGAATCTATTGAAATGTATTCTCTCAAAATCAATAAATACTTAACACAGTAAACCATTGAGATTTACCTGAAGGTACTAGTATATGTAGGTACTCTAAAGTTTCTGATATTATAGCTAAGCTTAGGTCAGTCACAGAACAAAAATATTAGTACCTACCTACGTATGTACTACACCTATGTCTGCATTAAACCATAACAGTTTTACCTTTACATACAAATACAGTCTAACTACCTACAATTTTATTACTTAGTTAGCTCGTATGGTATGGTAATGGTAGAAGTCAAGGGCGTGCAAACGTGCGATAGGTGGCAATGCCAAGAACGTTCAAGCGCCTAGTGCCGAGTAGCGCCTGTGCGTGTCGGTAGTTAGAAGACCGCATGGTGTAGTTCGCACGAGCTATGTAGGTAGGTAATGTAAGTAGGTACTAATAAATTATTACCTACCTATTATTTATGATCGATACTTACGTTAGAAATGTGTAAGTATAGGTATCACGGCAATAGAGCATTTGGGTGGTGGGTTACAAGATCGTTTGAAACCAGTCGCGTATAATTTTTTTTATTTAAAAGTTATGTGCAGCTTAAATCTTTGGTGCGCAGTGAAGGAAAACATCGTGAGGAAACCGGTCCAAAAAGTAAAAATATTAAAACTAAAGTAAGGCTTGTGCCATCCACCAATCATGACCAACCCGCAATTTGTCTGAGGCCTGAATCATGCTAGAGTGGGACTGGAAACATTTTGGCGGTCTATGATTGATTACATTTATTAAGTAGGTACCTTTAGAGCACCGGTGGTCTAGTGGTAGTGACCCCGCCTTCCGATCCTAAGGTCGTGGGTTCAAATCCAGTCGTGCACCAATGGATTTTTCTGTTCGAAAAATTTATGTGCGCAATTCGAGTGCTCTCATACGGTGAAGGAAAACATCGTGAGGAAACCGGCATGTTCAAAAACTAAGAATTCGAAAGACATGTGCCATCTACCAATCCGCATTGGGTCCGCGTGGTGGATTAAGACCCAATCACTCTCGCCTGAGAGTAGGCCAGTGTCCCAGCAGTGGGAACATTAGAAGGCTGTCATGATGATGACCTTTAGAAGAGCACTCTGACCTGTGATGGATGCGCTATTCCATCTATTGCGCATCGAAACGGGCTGACTAAACTGACTATCTTCACGCGACAGCCGAGATCCGCTGGTTTTAAGAAATGAATGAATTATTATGACACCAAAAACAAAAAACATTGTACCTACTGAAATGCGTTAGCATCCTAGTAGTCATTTCACTTCTATGTTTAATCCTAGTAGTCTGTGTCTGTGCTACTTACCTATAGGTACCTACCTTTAACCCTCAGACAAATTAGAACTAATTTGTCTTGTCTGAGCCTATAACCATACATATTACGGTAACTGTGGCGTTTACCACGACTCCGAATGGCTTTCCTCGCCCCTGAGCGAATGAATCGCAGCGCAGGCACGTTTCACATATTTTATTTTATTTTGAAAAATAAGGAAAATAGCGCGTTATTTTTTTGTTTAAAAACGTTATTTCTTTAAGTTATTTCTACGAACAAACTGGCGAAAAACACTAACGTACGTATGAAGTTGCAGTTGTCAAAAACGAAACTGACAATTACTTGACACTGACACTGGCATGCCAAATATATATGTCTAAATAAATTGACAGATGCCTTGCAATATATAAAGAAGAAAACAATAAATTAAGTTGAACTTTGTTTGTTTATAAAAAACCTTCGATTTAAATTTTACAATTTTTACAAATCAATTGAAATGCTAATGCTTCATTTTACAACACAACAGTGTTCATTTGTTGCGCTGTGCACCGCGCGCCGTCCAAGTTTGTTTATAAAACAAGAATACATTTCACACGAGCGCGTTCATTTATTGCGCGTACTCCAAGACACGTAGTCGCTTCGTCTAGTCTTTTATTCCGTCCAAAATGAGGTCTTCGTTGTTCAGACGTAGAGGCAGCGATGCCGATGAAAGGGAACCGCTATTACCTGCTATTCCAGCCACTGATGCTGGACCAAGTCGAGGCTTCGGAAATGAGGTAACAAATTCTACACCTGCTTTAAATCCTCATAAAACGGAACGGGAGTTACTGAGTACTGTTTTTCAATGCTTTGTGTCGATACCCAAGTTACTGAAGTGTGCTGTGCATGTTTGATGATCGAACCAAAGAGGTCGAAAAAATATTCACTGGGAAAATTTCACAAACCATCTTCCTGAAATTAAGTTAATCCAAGAATGATTTAACTTAGTGTTCTTTTAACAGTATCCTAGTACACTTTGTATGTAAATTAAAATGTTATCTGAGTTATCTCACCTAAATGACCTTGTTTTAGAACAACTTAGGTAACTCACCTAAGTTTCATTGCAGTAATTGCTAAATTACTTCACCCGTGTGTTGCTAATTTATGGACAATACTTTGTCTAGATAATAATGAGGGTTAAGTTGCCTTGTTGTTGATTCAACAGTATTTTTCCACTCAGCCTTGTTTTTATAATCATAAAAATGAATGACTTGAATACTGGGAAGTTTGTCAGCTAGTAGCCAACCCTGGTAGGAATGTATAGGCCACCCGAAGACCTACTAGAATATTATCTTAGAGACAAGATATTATCAACCCAAAGATCTTGGTTACCCAGCTTCACACCGGTGCAATGCAACCGCACCCGTGCAAAACCGGGGCTGGTCGCTGGTAATAAATATAGCCTATGTTACTCAGGGATAATGTAGCATTCTAATGGTGAAAAAAATTTAGAAATCGGACCAGTTTTTTGAGTTTATTTTTAAACAAAAATACAAATCTTCTCGCTTTATATATATAGATAAGGTATATAGGTATATAGATTGGTTAGATTATAGGCAAACTTAACAACTCATATTTTTCCCTGTGAGTAACAGAGGTCTGGGGAGTGATATGTTGGTAACACAAGGTTTGCACAAGGTACATTTTCGGCCCCTCTCTCCCGCTTTTCGCGCAACCCTTGCAATTCATGCCCTGGGTACCTGCTATTAACATAAATATGTATATAGATAAATTAGTAGAACCCTATTGCACTTGCATGGTCAATGTTGATGAAGGAATTGATGCTACTTTAAGTGCAGGCATTGTTATAAACCACAGCCACCTTGATAAACACATTCAAGAATAAACTGGATAACTGTTTGTGAATTATTAAACTGTTAACAATAAAAAAACAATAAAATGGCACTTAAAATACTGTGCAAGTTACTGTTATAATAAGTTACACAAAGGATATCTTTCTACAATTAAAAGTATGTCATTGATATTTTTATCACAGAAACATTCAATTGATATGGTTGAGTGGGTTCTAAATGTTGTTACCTTTCACTGTCTTGAATTATTTGTAATAAACTTGTCTTGAAGAGTACTTGTTACTTATCAGCTTTCTATTTTTCAAAATTTAGAAATACTTATTTTATAAAAATGAATTGCTGTGCGTTAGTCTCGCTAAAACTCGACTGGCTAACTAGCTGGGCCGATTTGGCTGATTTTGGTCTTGAAATGTTTATAGGGAGTCCAGGAAAGGTTAAAATGGTAAGAAATTATGGAAAAATTGAGAAAAAAATAATACGAGTGAAACCGCACTGGTCAATTAGTAAAAAATAATTCAATGTTTTATTTTTTACCAATCCTTATTTATTTTTTAATTTAACAGAACACAGCACAGAGTCAGATTACTGAATGAACGATGAGTTTGCAAAAGTTAAAAAGTGTGTATTGGATACCCGTGGTGAATAATGATTAATGACTCAATCACTCTCGCTTGGGTCACAGCAGTAGAAACATTAGATGGCTGTCATGTCATGATGATGACTATGTTATGTACCTGTAATTTCACTGGCAATAACAGCGAGCATTATTGCTTGGCAGCAAAAAATATTGTAATGAAATGAAATATGGTATAGTTCGTACGGCGGATCTAGGCTTCCGTGAAGTTAGCCGTTTCTGATGCGCTAAGACAATTTAGTTCGAATAAGCTCCACGGCCGGGATCCGCCGTGCGAACTAATTGTCGTAAAGTGTTTTTTTTATTTATTTTTTTATGTCTGCTAGACTGACAACTTGACAAGACGATCAAGACGTCTGCCTGATGTTAAGCACGCCTAACCATAACAGATGCCACCCAAAGCTTGAAGTGTTTAAGTTCTGCGTGGCACTACCCCCAGATAAACTCACAAACACTGCTTCTCTTTTCAATACCATTCTTTTATTTGCTTTCAATCAATCTAATAAAATCTTCTCTCTCTTTCCAGCGCGCAGAGGTTGCGAACGGTAAAATGGCGGACATCGGAGTGTCTTCTGCAGAGCTGGTGGAGGGTAAAGGAGGGGAGGGCCGAAAGCTACCGCAGTTTATCGCGGCGTTGGCAGGTGAGCATAATCTTTTGCCGGAAGACCATTGTCTTGCCTTCTCTTTCACACCTACAGTGAGTACCTTACGTGTGTAAGGGACGGGCTGACACGGCAACACATCCTACTGATATTATAAATGCGAAAGTCTGTGTGTGGGTGTGTGTGAATGTTTGTTACCACGTATCTCCGTGACGACTTTACCGATTGTGATGAAATTTGGAATGTATACGGAATAATTAAATCTTGGAATAACACATAGGCTACTTTTAATCTTGGAAAAATTTACTGTTCTATACAACTAAAGTGGCAACCAAGCGTACGGCCCACAAGATAGTAAGCGGTTACCGCAGCCTATGGCCGCTTGCAATACCAGAGATAATCACGGGTTGCCACCCTGAGACGTAGTTCGAAAGTCTGCAAAACACGGGTAAGGCCGCGCGGATCAGCTCGTACATAATAAATACTTGCTAGCATTATGCATGAGCACTCAAAAATTACCATTTTCATGATAATGTCAATGGTCCATCAAGTGGGGGACTTTACAACTCTTATCTTATAGCTTTTAGCCAGATATGCATCAAACAAAAAAGCTTTTACGTAACCTTTTAAAGATAAGGCAGATCTAAATTTGTGTGGTGATAACCATTGCAATATTAGAACAATGATAATTTTTGCAAGTATTTTTTAAGTGTCAGTTTGTACGCTTAATGTTAAGCGCCACGCCTGACTACAACATTTGCAGTATCACCCAAATCTTTGTTATGTAAAATTCTGTGATACTACACTGCTCTCCTAATGACTGACTTGACTTGACGTCACCTGACTTACCTGGTGGTAGGACTCTTTAGCAAGAGTCCTTCTTGGTGGGTACTACCGCAGCGTCAGATATTCTACCTCCAAGCAGTAGTGTGCAAGCCGCACTGTGTTTAGGTTTGAAGTCACTGTAGCAAGTGAAATTACTGGGCGAAAGAGACAACAACAATGTCTCAGTGTGATCAGCGCTGTGCAGTGCCACGCAAACACTTAAAAACTTTAAGCTTTGGGTGGCACTGCATCTGTAATAGTCAGGCGTGGTGCTTAACATCAGGTGAGCGCCTTGATTGTCTTGTCACTTGCTGACATAAAAACAAAAAAAAAGTCACTAAAAGTTCCTGTATGAGCTAAGTACATTAAGTTTTCCTTATCTCGTTCCAGCTACCCTCGGCGCCCTGGCAGCGGGTTCGATGCTCGGCTGGTCATCCCCGGTCGTGTTCAAGATCACGCAAGCCAACAGCACTGATTACGACTTCACCGTGTCCACAACTCAAGCGGATTGGATAGCTTCGATCATTAACCTCGGAGCGGCCGCCGTCTGCTTCCCCATCGGACTAGTTATGGACGCGATTGGGAGGAAAAAGACTATGCTCTGTCTAGTTCTACCATTCACAGTGGGATGGCTTCTGATCACTTTCGGGTCCAGTGTGGGAATGCTGATCGCGGGGCGGTTCATCACGGGGGTGGCTGGAGGCGCGTTCTGCGTCACCGCGCCCACCTACACCAGCGAGATCGCGCAGGACTCCATCCGGGGAACGCTCGGATCCTTCTTCCAGCTGATGATAACCATCGGAATCCTCTTCGCGTACACCGTGGGCGCGTACGCATCCGTTTTCGTGTTCAACATCCTGTGCACTTGCATTCCCATCGTGTTTGGGATAGTTTTCTTCTTTATGCCGGAAAGCCCCAACTATCTGGTCGTGAAGAACCGGAACGATGAAGCTAGGGAGGCGCTTATCAAACTGCGCGGGACCAAATACGATGTTGATCAAGAACTGAACGTGCTGAAGCAGAAAGCTGAGGAGTCGAGGAATAACCCGGTTGCGTTCAAAGCGGCCATCACTAAGAAGACCGCTATAAAGGCTCTGATCATCTGCTACGCTCTCATGTTGTTCCAGCAGTTGTCGGGTATCAACGCTGTAATCTTCAACACTTCTACGATATTCGCGAGCGCGGGCGCCGCTATCGCCCCCTCGATAGCCACTATTATTATCGGAGTGATTCAGGTGATCGCTACTCTTACATCTAGTTTGGTCGTCGACAAGCTTGGCAGACGGATACTGCTCCTGCTATCAGCTCTGGTCATGTGCATCTGTACGACCGCGTTGGGAGTGTTTTTCTTCCTACTGGAGACACACGGAAGCAACTCATCGATCGTCCAGTCGATCGGTTGGCTGCCACTGGTAGCTCTATCCCTCTTCATCATCGCTTTCTCGCTCGGTTTCGGGCCTATCCCCTGGATGATGGCTGGCGAGCTCTGCTTGATCGATATCAAGGCTTTCGTCGGTTCCACGGCTGGGACCTTCAACTGGCTGTTAAGTTTCACCGTTACCAGCACATTCAACTCGTTGAACGAATCGATCGGCTCCGGTCAGGTGTTCTGGATATTCGCTAGTATCATGCTGATTGCTTTCGTGTTTATATTCTTCGTAGTCCCGGAGACGAAGGGCAAGAGTGTGGATGAGATCCAGGTGATGTTGGGCGCAGACCGCCCGCAGAGAAATGAGGAGGAAAAGAAATAGGACATGACTGAGTCGCAATTGATTTGTAGACTGATTTTGTCATATTGAACCATGTGGCAAACGTTCAATGAAATAGTTAAGACTAAGTGCACACAAAAGTATCGCAAGCCAAAATCGCAATACAGTTTTCTGTTGTGTTGGTTTTCATTTATTATATTATTTCACGAAGACGCGTAAGTCATTGCAATTTGAATCTTAAATCGATTAGTATAAAGGTGCACGAGTCGTGGAATATTATAAGCTGGAATGATCGCGAGAATGATCACGTGACTCGTTTTTACTAAACAATTAATTAGTCAGTCAATTATGTCACGTTTTGTTTTTAAAGTTTCTTATCTAAGTAAGAAAAATTAAAGACTAAAATACCACAATCACAAAATTGACTATATCTAAGCAAAACGGCGCGATAAAGGACCTCGAAATATATGCATTTAAACGTGGTTGATTCCATTTAGTATCTTTGTTATAACCAAAGAATTTCCTATGACTTTTCCTCTTCATTTTATGCGTTAGATGGGCGTTGCATAATGGATATTTAAATAAAATCTATTTATACAAAATGTTAATACGTTTGTAGTAGATGCGAAATATTATAAAATGTTAGTGCGTTGGAAAGACAGTGAGTTGTGTAGAGATAAAATCAATCCGGCCAAAACGAACAGGCAAATCAACATTTTTTTTTTTTTTAATTTATGTTGAACAGTTGGAAAAATAAGAGCCTTTTTTAGTACTCACGTTTTGTTCTCATTTCGAAAGACACAGGGTAAGACTACGAAAATACAAAACCATTAAGGACAACTTTCTTGTCCGTCTGTTAATAAAATCATGCATGTACGCCTAAATTAATATCTAATTATTGTAAATAACTTCAGTGAATATTTTTTTGTACCTACTAATTTTGTATTTGATAAATGGTTCGAAAATTATTATTTGCCATTTAGCTGAAAATAATACTTACATTTTAATGAATAAGTTAATTGAGTGTAGTTTATTGTTTTTAAGTTATTTTATTTAAATTCAGCGACTTTTTACATAATTAATTTATTGTAGTATATTCTAGCATTGGCAGAGAATGTTATTATAATTTTTGCTCAATGTATTATTTATAAAATGAAAATAAATTATGCAATTTTGTTTAAATTTAGTATGTGTGCCTGCCATTATAATCCTTTTAAGTAATATAATATTATAAATATATAATGGTGGTCTATGTAGCATTCACTAAAACATAATGCTGTCGTCCTTTTTATAGACTGAAATAACAATGCCTACGCGTGGGCCTACTATTTCAGCACTGTCAAAAGTTCAGCTATAAACTATGCTGCGCAACAGACTTGCTATGACTTATGTAAGTATATCAAGTGTTTTATATATTGATCTTGGAAGAAAATCAATGGATATTTTATATAGGTAGGTGTAGTATTATGTAATACGGTAAATGAAACACTCTGTTCAAGTAGTAAGAAACAACTGATTTTATTAGGCATACCCACATTTACACTCATAGTAAGTACCCACGTATATGTCACCTACAACAGTAGGTAATGCTAGTAAATTTCTTTAGACGATTTAATTTTTAAACTTTCGTCAATTAATAGTTTACTTCAAATAAAATGTCCATTGCTTTTCTATTGACGTGGTTTGGTCAGTTGTGGTTGTTTTATGTTAATATTAATAAATATAGATTTGATAGCCGATAATAAATTAATAATAATTAATTGAATTTTGTTGTTTGATTTTAAGAAAAATTAATCAACCTACGTTGAGGAAACTTTAGGCACGTTTTATGGGGTGACAAGTGCAGTGCCACGGTGAACTATATAACTTTAATCTTTTGATGAGACATGCAACTGTTAAGCGAGCGATTGGCTGGGTTTATCACAAGCAGACAAAAAAACGAGTAAGGCCATAATTTATGACGTACTAGTACCTACATGTAGGGCTACATTATAAGGCTACATAGATACTAGTGTCGATTCTGTTGGCACATTCTAGGTACCTAGTGGACCTTCGAACCTGCGATCGGCAGTCTGCCCCAGGAGACACGGAAACACTCACCAACCCCTCAAGACTACCACGGTGCTTAGGAAGCGAGAGTCGCTCATTCATTTCCCGCTGCTAGTCAAACGTTTACACAGTAAGATCTGCAAATAAGATTATTTGTTTTTGATCTGGATGTTAAGTTTCTGATACCTGCATATGGAATCCTATAGCGGGGTCTGACGAACATATAGGTAGTACTAATATCTACTGTGCTTATAGGGCACCTGGTAAATAAATACATAAGCTCTCATAGTGCCATACGTACGATCAACTATAAAAAAGGTGAATGCGCTAAACGAAGAGGCCCGGAAAGGGCGGTAGCACAGGGGTGGCCCTGTGCTGCCGCAGCACTGCGAGGTGCTGGGGCTAACTTTTTTTTGCCCCGGGAAGAGCTTTGAGCGCGATGCGAGAGGGGCACCACTGATTCCTGGGAGACCGTGGAGCCCCTTGACATGCATCGAGGTTGGCCACCGGAGAGTTTTAGCGAGTCATCGAGTCAGACAACCTCACACACCCCCGTCGTACCCTTATGCGATGGGATGTCTGGATGCAGATTCCTCCCCGTTAACAAAAAAAAAAAAAAAACATCCTAAGTAGTAACATTGTTACTGACTTAGGTACTGTGTCCTACAATCAATGGAACAACATAAACAGTTTAAAATTAGAAGCATGACTGTACTTTCCTTCTATGTAGGAGTGCACTGAGAAACGAATTCTCGTCAACTCATAGAGTACGCAGCGGAGAGTTAAGTCCAGCCATCGAGTAACTACCTATATACCTACCTAGGTATTTATCCAAACTCGATGAGACCAGCGCAGTCGCTGGGCGTTTCCCTAGAAGGTAGGTAGGTACCTAACTACACACATATTTTCAAAATCAATTTTGAGATTCAGTACTTTTTATTCACAAATTCCCTTTCAATCGAATTTACCTGTGATGTAATACCTACTACTAACCATAGGTACTTATAGTTCGCACGGCGGATCTAGGCTTCCATGAAGTTAGCCGTTTGTGATGCGCAAAGACAATTTAGTTCGAATAAGCTCCATTGCGCATCGAAACGGCTAACTTCATGGAAGCCTAGATCCGCCGTGCGAACTATAAGTACCTATGGTTAGTAGTAGGTATTTCATCACATCTTTACTACGGCCGAGATCCGCCGTGCGAACTATACTACCTACCTACCTAATATTGTGCCCGTAAAAACGACTGATTAATTTAGATAGGTACCTACCTACTTAGGTAGGGCCCTTTTTCTTTGTGCACTAGGTGAATAAGCCTAAGTGAATTAAGTTTACAAAGCCTTCCATTTGATACCTACCTAATAAGTCAAGATATCAGTTTCTGTTGCTTTGCTAGTCATAGTTAGTGACCTCGCAGTCACTATCAATTTATAAGTAGATAAGTAATAACGCACTGTGTCTGTGACTGTGACTGCTCTGATTGCGGTGAAATCAGCAAAACCACATAATAAGTATAAAATATTTATTAATTTTCTCTTTGAACAATGCAAAAATAGCTGATACCTACCTAGGTTGGTACGATAAGTACGAATGGTACGGTCTACTGTATAGACCTAATAATGAGCTTTGAAGCGATCGTTTTGTAGGTATGAAAACAGTTCAAATTAAGCATAGTAGGTAAAGCTAAAATTTTCTCTGTCAGCGGTTAACCACTGCAACTTGTTGCATTGACGCTTGACGCAAAAAACGTAATACGATAACGATTTGTGTGTCAATAGCATCGATGATCAATCTGATGATGATTGCCCAGCATCCATCATCACTCAGTTGCAATGCAATACGATTTCAATCACCCACCTTTCAATATTCAATAAAGTCAGTTTTAAATGAAATCTAGTAAAAACGATTGCAGCTGAATTACAATAGCCCTTCTAACTGGGAGTAAAGTACCTAGTACCTAATTGCAGTTTATAACGGCTCTTAATCGACTTGAGGGGTAAGCTTCTAAAAAAACTTCAAAAACAGCTCTTTGGTAACTCGTGGTAACTTAAAATTTATTGTTATCAAAAATATTATGGCTAAACCAAACTGTATCAAAATTGTTTATTTACATTCATAATTATTGACAATCTTAACATATTATTATTTGATACAGTTTGGCCTTCAATTATTATGACCAATATTCATGCATTGTAAATGAATTGATTACACAAAGTAATTTTAACTTAAAAGGCATAAACATAAGAGTTCATTTAGTAACTTATCCTAGCTGCCTAACGCTTAAACAGCGATTATAAAAGGCCTAGATAAGATCACATAAGATAACATTGATATACCTATTATTTACATGACATCTATAAATATTTACTACTTAAATATTTAAGAGCCTACATTAAATTAACAGTTGAGCCCCCGCCTATTTTCGAATATGCACTGCGGTAAAAGTTGCAACAACAAAGAGAATTCATCATTGCATTTAGGGACATTGAGCTATGAGTTCTGTATAAACCAGAGGACACCTCTTCAAAATTTGCCTCTCCGATGAACTGTTGCAGGTCACTCTTAGGAAAACCATCTTTATAATACTGCTTGATGGTATCATAAGCATCCATAATGACAGAAATGAATAAACTTAACACAACGTAAATGTACAAACTTATAAACGAATATAAGTACACACGACTAAACCACCACAGCATCGGTGATTTCTTAGACATTATAGAGAATGTTGCAAACATATCGTCTCCATTTATCAAGGAGAAGAGGCATTCTGATGTTGTAGCAAGAGAACGGAACTTCATGTGATACGGGCCAAGTATTAACCACCCACAAAACATGAATCCAGCGTAAATAAGTAAAGCACAGATAGAGAACCTAAATATTTTTGGAGCAGCTTTCTTCAGTGTCAGTATAACTACATTGTAAGTCTTGAAGAAGCCCAGGTACCTTAGCACTCCAAACCACACTAGCAAATTGCCTGTTCCTAAAAACAGGGAGCATATGTTCCACTGGTCATTAGTAAACTGGTTTCGTTCTATTTGTTCTTTTATTGCTGAACCCATGATAATGAGTAGATCATTGACTATGATCATAATGTACCAAATGTTAAGGAACTCCAGTCGGCCTTCCAAACTTAGCTGTTTATTGTAAGCGCGAATGAAAAATTGCACTGTTAGTTGTTTTAGCAGCTGAGCTCTGTAGACAGCTCGACTGCACAGTATAAATGAAGCAGCACAGATAATTATGACCAGAATATTCAAGATACTTCTCAGGATCTGATCAATCTTGTTATCTGATATGTAGTTTTGGTCGCCCCTACAGGTTAGTTTGTATGGTTCTGCTTCCAAAGTCAGGGACATCTGTCCGTCATGATCCTCATTGTCAAATATGATCTCCACATCAAATCTGTAGCAGTCCGGGGGCGTGATGGGACCGGCTGCGCGGAAGTTTATCGTCTTTATAGAAAACATCAGTTTAACTCTCACAAGTGCTGAAAAACTAATGTTCAAACCTGCATCTTCAATGAATCTCTGAGATTTGAAACCTTCTTTGTTATTCGATGTGGTGAAGTTAACACAAGTTTCCACTATTTCTGCGTTGAATTCATAGCTTTCGTTGAAGCCATTGATAATTCCTTGCTTGTAATTGTACTGGCAGAAAACTAGCGCTGTTCTGTTGTTATCTTCGTTGTTGTATGAGTATGGGCCGATGGCATTGGACAGATTGTTGTAGCCTGCTACAGCATAATCTAAAGTATCATAGAATTCATCGAGCTTATAGACCGCTAAAGGTCCTGCCCCTGGCGGATACGCATTTATCTCTCTAGTGGAATCCCATCCCTTCAAGAACAAGTGTGAGAAGCTAATGCGATTATCCCACGTATAATTCACGTGATTATACCTGTTATGCGCGAACAAACATAGCTGGAAGGTCACGAGAACTATTTTAATTACCTGCACAACGAACTTGTAGGGGAACTTTCGTTTTGCGCGCCACTTCTCTATCGGATTCATGAAGAAGAATTGTAGTTTCCGCCTCATTTTTTCCTCCATTTGGTTGAGTCCGATTAGGTTCGGCTGGGAGTACCCTCCGTTGTCGCGGCTCACGTGGCTGCCTGTCGGTTCCGGGAGCTCGTCACCTTCTGAACACGTCGTCTCGTCAGAGGATGAGATTATACCCTCCATTATAAGAATTTCTAAAATTGTTACGGTAAACAAAGGTCAGGTGATCGACGTGATGTTTTTGTTGTCCGCGTATAACTAGCGTACAATCTCTGAACTGTTATTCACACTGATACGCAGTTTTAGATTTCACATAAGTATTATAGTTACATTTCTTGCTGCAGAACCATTCCTTTGTTTGGAACCTAGCAAGATGATGGATGAACAAACAAAACAAAATAAATAAAATAATCGCTCCCTCCCTCGGCCTCCCCGTAAACGTCTGTTTTTTAGGGATCTGTAGTCCATCCGTAAGTACCATATAGGTACCCGACCAAGGAAGAGTTTGGTTGGACTACGACGAAACGAAGACCCGACCGAATTAACAAATTCAACATGCCCGGGCGCCCCATCACCAGTAGCAAAAACTGTGAGCAAATTCAAATCGATTTGGATTATGTTGGGGGGTCTGAATTGAAATCGGTTTGATATCAAAATATTAAGAAATTATTATTGAACCCTCTTAACATGAATCCCTCGCGCACTTGTTGTTTTTTCTTGCTGTCAATGTTGTCATTGTCATTGTCATTTTATTATCTTACGCCACAGACACCATAGACTACGAAGTAAGGGATCAAAGCTGAGGCATATGAAAACAAAAAACGTAAATAATCTGTGGCCTTACTCCTACAACCTCAGACATGTCTGAGCTTACAACTTAAGCCAGCCAAATTCAACCTTGTTTCCAAAGTGTGCACGGCAGTGTCCCCGCCAAGTCGAGCAAAAATAAGGCTTATATGCATGCTTAATTCGTAGTTTCATTAAATATTCCCGCCTACCAAATCCCGCCATTCAAAGCCGCATTAGCCCCCTATTTTCTACACCATATAGTGCTTTAGTATTCAAACCTAATATCATTCTTGATTTCGGTATAGTTAAAGGATCTGAATTCGCCCGTGATGTATTTAATGAACAAATGGCTAGTAACTATCGTGGTTGGCTTCCCATGTTTACAGACGCATCAAAATTAAATAACACCAGTCCTGTTGGTGTCGCTGTTTGGATCCCCTCTACCAACATTGTTTTAAACTTTAAGTGTCCATCAGTAACTTCAGTTTTCACAGGAGAATCAATAGCCCTTTTAGAAAGTATCCTCTTCGTTGAATCTCATAATCTTAATAATACCATAGTTTTCTCAGACTCCAAGAGTTCTCTCCAGTCCATACTTTCCAATCCTTTCCGATCAAAATCTAGATTTCCTATCATTCTTAAAATTCGTGAAGCACTCTTTAGATGTCATGAAAGTGGCATAAATGTTATTTTAGCATGGATCCCAGGTCATTCCGGTATTCCCGGAAATGAAACGGTGGACTCTTGCGCAAGGCAGGCAATACAAACGGGATCTCACGATTACCTCAAGATTTACCCCCATGACCTTTGTTCAGTTCCTGAATCTCATTTAAGAATTTCCTGGTCACGCATGTGGTTGTCGTCCAGATCTTTGAAAGGCAAACATTTCGGCGAAATTCAACCTGATATACCAAAAAAACCAGGGTTTTTTAAATATCGTGTAGCTAACAAAACAACTACTATTACTATCTGTCGTCTCCGATTAGGTCATGTTTGTACCCCAGTTTTTCTAGCCAAAATAAGAGTCAGGGATCATTCCCTATGTGAATGTGGTTTGGATGAAGGCAACGTTGAGCACATTTTTTTCTCTTGCCCTAGGCTGCGGCTATCTCTGTTTGATGTCACCCCTCCTGAAATATCCCGCCCCTTTTCCTCTAAAGTTCTGTTAACCCTTGTGTTTTCCCCTTTTATTGCACTTTTAAGTAAATTTATAAAAGTAAATAAAATCAAACTATGAATAATATTGTCTGTTCACATTATATAACTAATTTATGTTTTTATTTATTTATACTTATGTATTATATCTACTACCTATACTATAATATATTTGTGCTGTTGTAATTGTGTTGTCCTTTTCTTGCAGGTTAGAATAAATCACCTTGTTTCCAAATTATGGTTGAGTCTCCCTCTGTTAGACCGACTATTTTTCATACTCAAACCTCCATCGTTGTACAGTTTTAAATCTTGTCGACTTGAAATTGGCAAAATTGTGGCAAACTAAGCCACAGACGCCATAAATAAAAGAAGAAGAAGAAGAATACTTATATGGGATAAACTGATAGACATCGGTTTAGCTAATTTGGCTCGGCTGTCAATGTCAGCCCCAGCTGTTGTCTGTTATCTGTCAGGCCAGCAATCAATCACAACCAACCAACACAAAACTGTCATTCTGTCGAACACATCACGCACGATTTTTTTTGGAAAGCTCGTAGAATTATTATTTAGCGCTCGAATTCTAAAGTAAATATCAATAAACGGTTGGATATCGTTATTAAAACAGCCATGGCACTGACCGTGGACAAATTGATGAACGACGACAGGTAAACAGTAGTTTACTCGACTTGTGTTTCTTAACAAACTGGGGAAAGTTTGTCACCATTCTGTGTTGTTTTGCCATCTGCTCAATAAAAACACTTTCTAAATAATTAACTGCCCCTATGAGATTGTTCCTTTGTAGTTTCTTTCAATATTTACTAATTGTATACATTGCAGTTTGATTGTTGGCTTCATAGCCAACCATCATTCAGAACAAGTAAATTGGTATAGTGACCTTAGCTTGCTAACAAGTGCATCATTTCTAGAACATCTATTTACTCTTCATACAATACACACTTCATACAATAAATATAACAAAACTAAATACCTAAGTTAAATTAATAGTTATAACAAAAATCTTGATTTAGACAACTCAGTTGATAATTCGGGTTTATAACTACTAGTGTGTTTGTATTCTGAAACATACATTAGCATATGTAAATAAATTGCATTAATACATAAGCACCTACTCAATTCATTTTGCGTTTGCTTTATGTCCTACATTAAAGGTCTTAAAATAATAATAGATTATGAGTGGTAGGACTCTTCTGAAAATCTGTGGTAGATTAAGACGCAATCACTCTTGCTTGAGAGTAGGCCAGTGTCCCAGCAACGGAACATTAGAGCTGTCATGATGATGATGAAACAAATATTTAGGACAGACCCAGCACTACCCAGTAGAAGGTAGATGATGATGCATGGGGGTGCGTGGAACTGGTGTAAATTCACCTAGCTTGAAGTTGTTTCACAGTAATCCTTATGATTTTATTTAATACTAGCAGTCCATCCCAGCTTCGCGCGCGGTTGCAATGAAACCGCACCCGTGCGAAGCCGGGCGGTTAACTAGCAAGAAATATAGCCTATGGTACTCAGGGCATTCTAATGGTGAAATAATTTTTGAAATCGGAGTAGTTTTTGAGTTTAATCGTAAAATACAAAAATACTAATCTTCTCTCTTTATAATATTAGTATAGAAAACTATTTTGTAAAATAAAAACAGTGGTGGGATGATCTCGATAAGCATCTAAATGACTGGCCCGCACTAGCCAAGGATCGAAAAGTGTGGAAGAAAGGGAGAGAGGTTTTGCTCTGTGGGATGATACGGGCTAAAATAAAATTAATTAAAGTTTTTCGATAAACTCTTTCAGATTCTGCGGTGAGAATGTAATCCAGTTCCTCCTGTACCTGCCGTTCGGTATCGTACTGCTGGTAGTGCGCACGTTCATGGCGCTCGTGCTGTGGATAGCGTCTATACTGCTGCCCAATAAGTGGGCGGTCCGGCAGATGCTGTCTACCCTTGCTTGCTGGACATTCGGTAAGATTAAACTTTAAATAGTGTATAAGTCGCTCCTCGCCGTCTGTGCCTCTATGTACGTATGTATGTAATATTTTTTATATACAACTGAAATGGCAACCAAGCGTACAAGTTGGTAAGCGGTTACCGCAGCCTATGGACACTTGCAATTCCAGAGGTATCACTCGCGAGTTGCCACCTTGACTACAAGTTTATGTACTAACATATATATATTTTATGTAATATGGAGGCAAACAGGCTTACGGCCCGCCTGATGGTAAGCGGTTACCGTCGCCTATTAACATCAACAACACCAGAAGTGCAGTTGATGCATTGCCTGCCCTGGATTAATCTTTTTATATAACACTCTTTTTACACACATACATAGCGTACAACAGCACCATTTACGTACACAAACTGTGCGTGTGGTGACTGCGACGTGTTTGTTTCATACAATTTATTGAGATTGTCCGGGGTGTGCCCATGTTTCGAAACATAGCGAGTGGTCTCGAGCGGCAGTGTACACACGTACAGGTGCCTGTAAGTGCAGTGTTGCAGGTGTGTACGTGAAGGCGTACGTACAGGTGCCTGTAAGTGCAGTGTTGCAGGTGTGTACGTGAAGGTGTACGTACAGGTGCCTGTAAGTGCAGTGTTGCAGGTGTGTACGTGAAGGTGTACGTACAGGTGCCTGTAAGTGCAGTGTTGCAGGTGTGTACGTGAAGGCGTACGTACAGGTGCCTGTAAGTGCAGTGTTGCAGGTGTGTACGTGAAGGTGTACGTACAGGTGCCTGTAAGTGCAGTGTTGCAGGTGTGTACGTGAAGGTGTACGTACAGGTGCCTGTAAGTGCAGTGTTGCAGGTGTGTACGTGAAGGTGAAGGGCGCCCGCGACCCGCGCTGCAGCGTGCTGCTCGCCAACTACGTGTCCTGCCTCGACTCCCTCGCCGCCGCGCACGGGCTCGGCACCATCAGTGTGAGTCTATTCATACTCGTACTCATACTCAAACTCATACTCATACTCATATATTTATTCAAACTGATGTGGCGCAGCGGGCGCACAGGGAATCGAACCCGCAACGCAGAGGTTGCGGGTTCGATTCCCTCCTCGGAACAAATGTTTGTACGATCTACAAATATTTGTTCCGGGTGTTCTAGGTATTTTCTATCTTTTAAAAATAGCTATCTATGTATTGTATTAAGTATATATCAGTTATCTAGTACCCATAATACAGCTCTGTTTAATAGCAGCTTACCTTGGGGCTAGATGATGCTGTGTGGATTGTCCAGCATTATTTATTTATTACTTATTTATAACTTTTGAATCACATAATAGGAACTCTTAGTTACGTCAAATGACATAATTACAAAAAATAAATAAAAAAATTTGTAAATTCAAAAGTGCATTGTAAGTTAGCAGCTGTATTATAGGGGCTTTGTCAAATACCTTTTTAATACCTTTTAGTTATTCTTGGAATTTAAGTAATGTTAACCCGTCCGAATGTTAGGTATTATAATAAGTTAGGTACTCTTATGTAAGCAGCTTAGCGCCCAGCATAGCCTACATATAATTTGCAATGCCTGAAAAGGGCAAATAAGTTCTAAGTGCCATATTACTTTTAAGACCTTTTGTAACACTTATTTGTGCAAATAAATATCTTGAATCTTGAATCTTGAATCTTGAATAGTTATAAAATAATAGCAATATTCAAATCTTCTTTTAAATAAAAATTTAGCAATATTCAAATCTTCTTTTGGTCTTTGCAAAGGCTAGCTTCACAAAGGCGGCTTCACTAGCTATCAGTAAACAAAATAATCCGCTAATAAAGTAAAGTAAAGACAACACTATCTGCCGAAAAATATTTTTAGATAAAGTTTTCTAAAATAAAATTATTTTTATTTTAGCTCAGGAAATGGAAAGTGCCGCCATTTTTTGCGTCCACTCTTGGCATAAGGAACGCTGCTCAGTTTGCAAGGAAGTAAGTAGTAAATAAAATAAGTATTAAGTACTAGCTGCGCCGCGCCACTAAAACAGCAAAATCAAAATCAAATCAAAATCAAAAAATATTTATTTCAATAGAATCACAAGGATCACTTTAAAACGTCTTACAAGCTAGGAAAATTTACACCAGTTCCAATGCGCGCACATGCCGTAAAAGAACTGGCAACAACACCGGCTGGGTTCCTATCGCTTTTTTGGCATGATCTAGTAGCCTAGCCTAGTGATCTAGTAGATCTAGTAGCTAGTGATGTTATTTAATGTTACTTAAGACCTGTGACATGTATATTACCCTCATAATTATGATGCAATAAATGATTTTGAATACTGAATGGTTGGTTGCAGACAGCATTTCGCAGAGTGCCCCAGCAAGCCGGTGTTGTTGCAGCCCGAGGGTGGGCCCACTAATGGGAAGGGCCTCCTCAAGTTCACCGACTGGCCCTTCCAAATGGGGAACAGAGTCCAGCCTGTGGCCATCAGTAAGAGTTTATTTATAATAGAATACTGAAACACTAACGGTAATCAATTATAAGGTCATAATGTTCTAAGAGTAGAAGAGTTCTCTGTTATCTGTATGTTTAGAGTTCTCTATCGAGCTCGCCCGCGGAAGGACTACCACCATACTTATTTCTGCCGCCAAGCAGTAATTGCTGTGTTCCGGTGTGAAGGGTATGGTTTCCGGTTAAATTCCTGGCACATGAGGCTTTCGATCTTAGCCTCAAGGTGCTACCTCAAGGTACCACCCGCGAGTGATACCTCTGGTATTGCAAGCGTCCATAGGCTGCGGTAACCGCTTACCATCTTGTGGGCCGTACGCTTGGTTGCCACTTCAGTTGTATAAAAAAAAAATGCGATGTACCGACCAGATCAAATCTGGGTGGCCCCTTGCATGAGTGCACCAGGATGTAAAAATATGCTTTTACCAACATTGGTAAATCATTTACTTGCAAGAAATAAATGATTGTATTGTATTGTATTGTATTGTATTGTATTGGATCTCCACTAATCGAGACAAATGGCGGGATATCGTGAGGCGCATCACATCCGCACCTAACAAATATACTTCCCGATGAGCACGCCCACTCTGGCAAGAGTGCAACCGCTAAGAAGAAGAATCAATTGTGATGACGTTTTGACGATTCTCCATACAATTTTAATAAATAACCTCTAAAATAGCTAATAAGATCTTAAATATTTAAATAGCGTTTGAGTGAATACTAAAACATACAATTATACTAAAAATAATTCTTTAAATTATATACTAAGTTTTTTTTTATAAATCCACCGAAACGAATACCCGGCAAAAATTCTGGATGATGATGACCTACCTATCGGTAACCCAATGGCTGCAAAACTTACCATAAAAAAATAATATTTTTATTCTATTATGTAAGTGAGTCCGTATGAGTTAACTCTGGTGACAGTGTTTAAGCCGCCCGAAGGCCTCTGTTATGGCCAAACCGGAACCAATTGCTTAACGTGCCCTCCGAAGCACGGGAGCGCTCAGATGAAATTGCTACTGGTGGTCACCTATCCAAATGGTGACTACGCGGAACAGTGCTTAACTTTGTTGATCCTTTAAGAACAACTTAGCCAGTTACGTCACGAGCGCTCCCAAGATTCTATGAAGTGACGAGTGTCAAATCGTTTGACTAACGTGCCAGTATTGATAATCTCTTTCTAAACTGCTTTATAATTCCAGCCGTGGAACGCCTATTCACGAACGTGACTGTGCACCGTCCGTCGGACGCGCGCGACAAGTTCCCCTGGTCGGACGCGCTCTGGTTCCTCTGGACACCGGTCACAGTGTTCACTCTGCGTCCCCTGCCCACTGTGGAGCGACATGATGATGACGATCGCGAGTTAGCGCAGAAAGTACGGGAGAGGATAGCGGAGGCACTGCAGGTAATATAGGCACTACATGTAATATTGCCTATTAGCTACTTATATTGGCACTATAGATAGGTTATATTAGCACTATGGATAAGTAATATAGGCACTACAGATAATATTAGCTATTAGCTACTAATATTGACACTATAGATAGGTTATATTAGCACTATGGATAAGTAATATAGGCACTACAGATAATATTAGCTATTAGCTACTTATATTAACACTATAGATAGGTTATATTAGCACTATGGATAAGTAATATAGGCACTACAGGTAATATTAGATGGTAATATAAGCACTACGTTATAGGAGTATAAGCGATCCAGGTAATATAGTGTTTTTGATAAGCATAAATTGGTACAATGACAATTCGTATGTGGACAGCTATTTGTTAAGACGTCCGGGCCGATGATATGGCCAGAAGTTAGTGCAGAAAGTTATGGCAGTTTAGATAGATTTTACATTTTTTCGTTTTACGGATCTGTCTGGTTAGTGCATATTTTATTAGGCTGTTATTATTGGTAGTATTATGTTCAGGTGGAGATGACGGAGTACAAGTGGGAGCAAGTGAACTCGGGCGGGTCTGGACGGGCGCGGTCGCCTCCCGCCGAGCTCGGGCGTCTCGCCGCGCACGTGCGGGAGGTGCTGCCCCACGTGCCTCTGCACGACGTCATGCGAGACCTGGGTGAGTGTCAGCCTCACCATGACGTCTTGCGAGACCTGGGTGAGTGTCAGCCACACCACGACGTCATGGGAGACTTGGGTGGTTTATAGAAACAAAGCTGTTGGTTATCCAATAAATAAATGTTCGGGGCAGCATTAACCGGTGGTGGTGTATTGTTCCAGCGTCGACCCGCAGCGTGGACGTGACGATCACGAACTTCCTGGAGGGCGTGACGCCGTACACGCCGGAGCCCGCGCCGCAGCCCTCCGCCTCCGCCTCCACTTCCTCCTCCGCACCCGCACCTAGGTACAAAAATACTTTTTGTATAAAAAAAAAAGTTTTACTAAAGAACTTATTCGTCAAATCACCTGCGATGATCCCTAGGCTCTTTGTCCAAAAACTCTCTTCGTGCTCTCAAAAAAGAAGCAAAGATTTGTGAACAAATGTTGGGCTTATTTCAAGTAATCCCCTGCGATGATCCCATGCAAAGGGGATTTCTGGAATAAGCCCTAGTTTTGTCCGGAAATACCCATCCGGTTAACAAAAAGTGCCTATACTGCAGTTCCAACGCGCACATGCCGTAAAAGAACTGGAAACAACACCGGCTGGGTTCCTATCGCTTTTTTGCCATCTATAACAATAGCAAGGCTATTGTTATAGATGCCGAGTAGAGTTGAAGCACATTCGTCCCAAGCTTTTTTATCATCTAGGTAATCGGTTAATGGCAAAATATTCTTTTTTTGGATTTATTTTAAACATTACACCTATCATTAATAAATAAATAATAAATAAATAAATAAATAATGCTGGACAATCCACACAGCATCATCTAGCCCCAGGTAAGCTGCTGTTAAACAGAGCTGTGTTATGGGTAACTAGATGACTGATATATATTTAATACAATTACAATACATAGATAGTTTTTTTTTTTTTTATTATATATAGAAATACCCAGAACACCCGGAACAAATATTTGTAGATCGTACAAACATTTGTCCCGAGGCGGGAATCGAACCCGCAACCTCTGCGTCGCAGGCGGACCTGCGCCCGCTGCGCCACATCGGTCGTCATTACAGGTTAGACCTAATACAATAAATAGTAGTCATCAAAAATAACTAATAAATGTCAAAAATAATATGTCATAAAGCAAAAAATCCATGAAATACTAATCAAAGAAGTATAAATATAATTGTAATATTTCAGATACTAATTGTAATATTTCAGATACGTGACTCCAGTACCAACGGGCGTCTTTCCAAAGTCCGCTAAAGAGCGGCAGCTGTCCTTCCAGGAGCGGAAAGCGGAGATGATAGCGGACGCGAGGAAACGATACTTAGAGAAACACGGCCTTAACGTAGCCCTTAACTGTTGACTGTCAACCCCGGGGCGGTGGCCTAGCGATCATTAGCGTAATACGAAAACGCTGTTTTAGTAAGGAATCATAAAACACACATTTTAGCGGCTTGCTAAAGTACTTTTCTTGTTATTGTTATGTCAATGGACAACAATGACGGATTTTAACGCCATGTTAGCTAGCAGGGGTTTGTAGTATGATTATAATTTAGGCCATAATCTAATATCTTTTGACTCGTTCGGACATTGTTTTTTTGAATACAGTCTCTATAATAAGTGTCATTAAAAATGCAATATTAATTTTGATTATATTGTGTTAGTAGAAGTAGGCCCCAGGTAGTTGTTTTATAAAAGGTTCTTGGTGCACAGCAGGGATTTGAACCCACTAAGGAAATTAAAGATACCGTTGATGGTAAGTTCCACGTCATTACCTTACGTGCTTCGGAGGGAGCGTTAAGCTGTTTGTCCCGGCTTTTTCTAAGTGGCCAAGACAGGCAGGACTTCAGGCGGCATATTCCGTCACTAGAGTTGGCAACTGACTAATACGAACTTACTTTAGCTCAGCGTTTTCGTCTCACGCTAATCTTGTTGACGTTTGTCTAAGAGCATGACTATAAGCAGCGAAGCGGAAACGTGACAAACAAACAAACAAACACTACACTCTCTGTATTCATCCAAAAGCGATTCTAAAGAGACATGATAAGAGTAATAGAGTTCTCTGTGATAGAACACGTCCGGGGATGGACCACCACCATACCTATTTCTGCCGCCAAGCAGTAATGCTCGAATTGCTGTGTTCCGGTATGAAGGGTATGGTTTCCGGTGATATTACTGGCACATGAGGCTTTCGATCTTAGCCCCAAGGTGTCAACCCGCGAGTGATACCTCTGGTATTGCAAGCGTCCATAGGCTGCGGTAACCGCTTACCATCTTGTGGGCCGTACGATTGGTTGCCACTTTTTTTTTTTTATACAACTGAAGTCTTGTGTGTCTTATTTCAGTTGTATAAAAAAATATTGAAATCGATGTGTCAATGAGTTGAGAGATGAGTTATTAGTACTTTCGTTTACCATTATTTGGTACGGAAATGTAGGAATTACTTAACGATTATAGATCGGTATAGATGCTCTAGCACGAATGTTATATTGTGCTTAGATTGATAGCCTCTACAAATACTATTTAACTATTAAATAAATCAAAAAAAGTTTAATCCTCAGGTCATTCTTGATTAATACGCTGACAGATCGCAACGTAAAACAATTTTATATCGCCTGAGAGATCCCTTGTTTAGCTGTTATTAACACTGTCATTTTGCTTCCAATCTTATTACCTACTATTAAAATGCGAAAGTTTGGATAGATAAATGTTTATAACTCAATCACACCAAAACGTCTGAACGGATCTCGACGAAATTTTGGTAAAAGATAGATTACAGCCTGGACGGATCTAGATGAAAATTGGCACAGACATAGATTATAACCTGGAATAGCACAATTAGGCTAAAGTTCCCGTGTACACATCAAAATTTCCACGCCAGCTGAAGATTATTTGGTTTAAAAATAATCTAATACTGGTTAAATGCACTTCCGCCCCGCTTGGTCGACACCGCGCCTTAAGGTCACGCTACATAATTAATCATGCTTCAGCATTGCCCCTATTTGATCTTACAATTAGGTTAAAGATTTTGATTGGAAAGAAAATTGTTTTTATGTAAAGTTAAAGTACTTTTTATCGGTTATAAAAAACACGAGTATAGATTGTCTATTTTATCTTGACGACTGACAGGTATCAGTATTTTAGAAATCACAATTAGATACCACAAAATTCGAAGTTTGTTCGTTCGTTCGTTCGTATGAGTCAGTGGCCAAATTAAAAATTAAATTAAAATTAAATTAAATTCAAAGTAAAATATCATGACAGCCTTCTATGTTTCCATTTCTGGGACAATGGCCTACTCTCAAGCGAGAGTGATTGAATAATCCACCACGCGGTGCTTATCCGGATTGGTACATAGATTATTAAAAAATGCAAGCACTCTTATTCATAATCTACTGCCACTTTTAAACGCTCGATTTTAAACAGTCTGTTTTACATCAGTTGGAGAAGATGACAACAGATTTTAACGCCATATTAGCTATATTATGAGGTTTACAAACTGATTATGAATAGGAAAGTGTTTTGGCTCTTACGAGAATAGAATGATCTATGCGTCAATAAAAAAAAATACTAAGCAAGATATAATAGACAAGGTATAATCATTATTTTCTAGACTTCTAAACAGACAGTGTCAAACGCACTTTATAGTGGCCGCGGCAATACCACAGGATAAATTAATTCTTATTACAAAGCAATAAAGACGAATGTGGCTAGAACCCGGAGCAGATGTTGATATGGCTTGATTTTGCAGAATACTATTAAGACTTTCTGTACGTATATATTTTTTAAAAAGAATTGAATCATTATTTTATAATTACTTATTGTAATCAGTTTAATTCCATTTTTCCTTAGTTATGAAAATTTTACATACTTTTTGTGCTAATAAACCCTTTTATTCATAATCACTGATTTTAAAACTCTATACAGTAGGTACGCAGTTCTTTGTCTTTCCAACGTCAATGAACTTAGAATTAACTACAGGGTGTAAAAAGACAGCTACCGAAAACAGGAGGGAGGCAATTGGTTTTTGGTTTGCTGTACCACCCACTTTCGTTTTAGGTAGTCGTCAGTTTACATCCTGCATATGAAGGTTGTAAATTTATTATGAATGAGGCTGCTTCCTCAAGAGCGGAGTGGGAGCGGGGCGGTAGCGTGGCGTCTATGCTAATGCTCATTCCATGTAAACATGTGAAAGATTATAATATCTCAAATTGTTTTGAAATGAGGTTGGATTTGAACTCGCGACCTTGCGCTTTCGGATATTATAATCTTTTTATAATTAGGTTATGGTTAACACTATTAAAACTTAACCAATGTCTTTGAAAGTTTGGTTTTAGGATGTACGATGTTTTCCTTCACCGTTAGATAGATCATACTGATTGCGCACATAATATTGTTTTAAAAATAATGCGGATAAGAAAATCCTTTTTGTCTTTGCTAAAATAGCAGCTTGCTATTGTATTTCCTTGTTATTCTCATGTCAATGAATAAAGTCGATAGATTTAAAAGACTCATTAGCTAACAGAGGTTTATAGTTCATTTATGAATAAGGCCAGTATAATCAGATGTTTTTTTTTGGACATCCGCGTTTCACCCCCGCACACAAATCGTAGGGTGACTGACCTATAAGCCCTTATTCATAAATAAGCTGTCATTTCAGCGGCTTGCTAAGGACTGTCTTTACATTCTTATGTCAATATACAAATACGATGATGGAGTTTCTTCTGTCATTTTGTCGGTACGACATGGTCCTCCCATTTTAATTGTTTTTGTCCTGTTATTTTGATTTTTATTGTGTAAATTTAGTGGCAGTTTAACGAATGCGACTCGTAGTTTTGGCACAAGTGTAAGTGATTGAAATGGAAGCGTGATGTTGGTTTGTAATTTGGTCGAAACTCCTAAAAAATTTTGAAAGAACGCCATGATTTCAAAATTTTGTTGATCAAATAAAAAATACATCGAACTTGAATCGTTTATTTTGTATACGTCGACATTACTTAACACATTACCAGACATTCTGCCATTTAAAAAAAAAAAAAAAATACGATGATAAAATTGAAAAACATTAGATAGTAGAGTTTTAAAGTACTATTATGAATAAGGCCCTTAATATTGAAACGTTTGTTGATATTAATTAAATAATATGAGAGATATATTTTAAGATACGTAGGCATCGAAAATATTATTTTGTCATTTTAATGCTAGTAATTAAAATATCGTCCATTATTCACAACCTCCATGGTATAACGGAGTTTTAATAAGTTATTTACGGTTTGTTATTGCTATTCTGACCTTGGCTTATTTGCAAACGTTTGCGATTTTTCGTCAAATATTTGTTTCGTGTGTTCTGGGTATTTTCTATGTATAATAAAAAATATCTATCTATGTATTGTATTGTATTAAGTATTTAGTCATCTAGTACCCATAACACAAGCTCTGCTTAACTTAGGGCTAGAAGATGCTGTGGATTGTTCAGCATCATTTGTATTGATGAAATAACGGACACTTACTGCAATGCCATGCAATTATTGCACTCAAGAATGGGCTTTTAGACTTTGCTATACTTACAAGACAGTGCCCGTACCGAACTTTCTAGATTCTGTAAGTAAACTATGTTCGTCTGTGTTTGTTATACTTACATAAATATACATTAACATCACAATCATCAACGTAGGATAATGGTACGTTATTTATGTATATTTTTCACAAATTCTTACAAGTCTGGCATATAATCAGCATATTGCCAGGGTCAAAATCTACAAAGCAATAATAAAATAATATTTTTAGGCATCAATGTATTTTAATAAAAGGCAAAAAAGGTCCGCATTTTCTATTTCTTATTTTAAGTTACTACAATATTAAGTAACACATAATTTTGAATTTCACATTACTAGTCCAACGAGGCTTATTAATATTTTGACACGAAAAGTTAGTGACACCAGTTTACATACGAATTAACTTTAATTTGACATAAATAACTCAGGGTGTATGTGGGCTAAATATTCATATTCATAATATTCATAACAAATTCATAATAACTTGGCCAAACCCACAGACAATCAAGCTTTCAAAATTGCATTGTAGCTTATTTTATTATAATAATTTTGTTTAAAGGTTGTCGTTAAGTGCCTAATGTAGAATATTTTGGGTTTCCCCATTGATTGCACGTAACTTTAAAGACTTGCAAATAACAAAAACATCATCATATAATATCAGCTCGTAAACGTTAACGTATCATAGAGTGCTTAACACGAAAAACTTGTTTGACAATCGTAAACGTGAACGTATCGTCCTGCTGTCAATTTGTATAGAACTTTGGTAGTTCATTTAACGCACTAAAGAGGCGCTGTTAAAAATCTAATAAAAATTGACAGCTGGACGATACGTTTACATTCACGATTCGCTGTCAGCTATCAACTTGTATGGGATTTGTATTTCATTTTACGCACTAGAGGCGCTCTGTAAAAAATCCCATACAAATTGACAGCTAGACGATGACGATTGTCAAAAAGTTTCCAAGAGTCGATCCTGAAGAATTTAGGCTATCTAGAAAACAAAAAAAGGGAGGGAATCCCTTTTATACCTATGATGTTATTGTTATTTGAAAGAGTATCGCATCTTAGCTAGCTAGAATCGAATTAGAATAAACATGGCGATTTGAAAAATCGTGCCTGTAGCAGTAAGTACCTAGTTATCTAGATCTCACTATGTACTAGACCTTTAACCTATGTACTAGACCTTTGACCATCGCAGGCATTGTGAATTAAATGTATATAGAATTATAACTAACTATTATATTGAGAGAGCATAATAAATGAAGAAGATGTGTATCTTACATAACTTTATAATAATCGTCTCTTCGCTTAGCTTTGGTGGATGTTCGCCTTAACATTCGCGAGAAAATTTTATTACGCTACGGTATTTGACTGTTTCAAGGTCCTGCTGATGCAATACTAGGTTATATATTAATTTTACGAATAATGTCTTATAAAAAGCACAAAAAAAGGCTTGTCTTATGTAAAAAGCCTTTTAGACATCTTTGCTCAAGTGACTACAAAACATTACGCTACGTAATTTTAAGACAATAACAGACAATTTGAGATGGTTTTATAAACAGTCGAATACCCTATCAAGTAAGCGAAATCAATCATAAAGTGATTGCGACTAAGCGGTGGCCATTGTGAATTACATAATCTGCTTCGTTTATTATCTGAGAAATGGCTTCCCTACATGTAGTGTAGTTGCTCCATTAAGTTTGTAATTATACGGATGATTAAATAAAACTATTGTTTCGAAGATCTGATTTTATTTCATACAAATATTATTTACCAAAACATAAACCATCAAAATATAAAATGCAATCCAAAATTTTCTAACAGGATTCGAACTCTGTGTCTTTTGCTGGCAAACGCCATCTAAATCGTTCGAAAATTTTGAATGCTACGAACTTATTTATCGGAAAATCCCGAGCATAAAACGTTTACATAAACATATACAGCCTTACTTATAAACACTATTTGAAATTACATTGTTTAAAATTAACGCTCGTGACGAAGCTGTCTAAGTTGTTCATAACAGATCAACGAAGTTAAGCACTGTTCCGCGGGGTCATCATTTGGATTGGTGACCGCCAGTGGCAATTTCAACTGAGCGCTCCCGTGCTTCGGAGGGCACGTTAAGTAGTCGGTCCCGGCTTTTTCTGTCACCAGAGTTGGCCACTGACTCATACGAACGAACGAACGAACGAGCCCTGACTATATCATTGTCATTATTCAGCAAACAAAAGTCCACTGCTCGACGAAACTTACTTAGCTGATTCTTACTATTGAAATGAATAATTGTCAAACAAATATAGCTAATATTAAAAAATGTGTAAATTTAAATAGCGTTTATAATTAAAGCTAATAAACATTTGCTTATACCTAAACATTTCACGTCTCAAAATATAATACATTTCTTAAATTATATTAGAATAACATTAATAGAAACTCATTTCTATAAAAATACTTTAGCGCTAAGATTTGAGTAATAAGTGTTGTACTTTTGTACCGATATTGGTTCACGGTCGTAGACGTTGGTTGTTTTAAAACAACAGTGCCCAGGACCTACAAGACAAACAGGTAACTATCGTTTGACAATCGTATCGTAAACGAATCGTCCAGCGTGGATTTGAATGAATTTTTTCCAAACGCCTCTTTAGTGCTCCTGACGTAGCTGGCTAAGTTGTTCACAGATACAGACAGGGGAAGGACTACCACCATACCTATTTCTGCCGCCAAGCAGTAATGCTCGCATTGCTGTGTTCCGGTGTGAAGGGTATGGTTTCCGGTGAAATTACTAGCACATGAGGCTTTCGATCTATGCCTCAAGGTGGCAACCCGCGAGGGATACCTCTGGTATTGCAAGCGTCCATAGGCTGCGGTAACCGCTTACCATCTTGTGGGCCGTACGCTTGGTTGCCACTTCAGTTGTATAAAAAAAAAAAACAACAAACTTATACACGAACTATCATTTAACGCACTAGAGAGGCGCTGTTAAAAATCCTATACAAATTGACAGCTGGACAATACGTTTACATTAACGATTGATAAACGCGTTTTTCGTGCTAAGCACTCTGCTGTCAATTTGTACGGGATTTTGAACAGCGCCTCTATAGTGCGTAAAATTAACTACCAAAACTCCATACAAATTGACAGTTGGACGTTTACGATTGTCGACTAGTTTTTCGTGATTAGCTCTCAGTGCGAAAAATGAATTATCATAATCGCATACAAATTGACAGATAGAAGAAGTTTCTCAAACGATAAGTTCCTGCTAAGATCGCTAGCGAGTTTGGTGAAAATACTAAATCTTATGCCCGAATATTGAAGTACCTACTATTTCAATATGATCGTGTTATCTGTTTAAGAGGTAATAAGTTTTCAAAATCGTATAAACGTCAACGTCATCACCATAATTTTACAAGTCGATATTGTTTCAGTATTTATTGGCTGAATAAAATAAAGATAGGTAAATTATATTTTCATTGGGTCAGTGCTGACTCCAAATTAAGTCAGTGCTGACTTTGAGAACTGATTTTCTCTGTTTACAAAGGGTCAGTACTGACCCGACATTTTACTGACTCCAAATCCATATTAGGTCAGTAGCAGGTCTGCACTGACTTTGCTCGAATTTGGAGTCATCACTGACTTTACAACTGACTCAATGTAAATCATACTTATGCCACGCTTTGTTACTGGCTATTTGTAATTTCTACCGGACTCGCTAGCGACTCGCGTAAGACAGTAACTCATGCTAGACGGTAATTTTGTCATTTCCCTCACAAGTGAGGACAACGAAAAGCATTCATACGACTAACGTGTGAATACTGAGACGCCATTTAAATATTTGAGTTCGTATCAACTGTTTGGGACATTATCCTCCAAAACTGTATAGAGAAAAGTCAAAAACATCATCAATTAAGCTTTAGACTAGTTAATAAGCTTGTCAGTATTCGAAGGTTAGCTGACCGTAAGTAGCGTTTTGCGTACTTGGCCCGTCAGTGGCATTTTATCTAAGCGCTTCCGTGCTTTAGAGGGCATATTAAGTTGGTCCCGGCTTTTAGAAAGCGATGTAAAAGTCGGCCAAGTAGCCTATTAACTCCGTCATCAGAATTGACCACTCACATAGTTTGATCTAAGTAAAAATATTTTATGATATATGAATCAATATAATTTCGTTGAGGCATATCAACATATTACTAAGAACGATATGGTTATTGTTTATAGGTTAAGTTTAAAAAATGGTCCTTACTCTTGAATCCAATGACAAATCCGATCCGATTCCAAATTCAATCCAACTCTATTAATGCTGTTTTTTTTTTACTGATCTATTTGTAATTTTGGTCCATAAACGGATTAGACAATTTATAATAATAATGATAATAAAAAAACGTTTATTTTGTTACTAACTAAAAACATTGCACCAGCTATGACTAAAAATATAAGAATGACAAAAATGGCCACCACTCAGCATGTGCTATGGCAGAACAACTCATGCCATAGCGCTGGTTTTCTGTTTTCAAATCCAATCTTAATTATATTAATATTTAATCCATAACAATAGCAAGGGTCATGCCAAGAAAGCGATAGGAACCCAGCCGGTGTTGTTGCCAGTTCTTTTACGGCATGGGCGCGTTGGAACTGGTGTAAATTTTCCTAGCTTGTAAGACGTTTCAAAGTGATCCTTGTGATTCTACTGAATAAATAATTTTTGATTTTTTGATTTTGAATCAAAGTTTAGATCCACGTTATAATTGAGATTAATTTGAAGCTAGGTACTCGAGAGTACGATGTCATTATTCCGATACCGATCATTTGGAATCACATTGAAGAGTAAGGGCCCTTAGGCTGCGTTTCCACCAGAGGAATGAAGTGATTCTATTGGTTTTAACAAACACATCCTCGCACATCTCTGGTGGAAACGCAGCCTTAATCAAGGAGTTATTTATTACACAGCGCAAGTTAACAATTGGTTGACTTAAAGAGATCATTATCAATCTACAATTTTCTACATTACACGTCACACTAATTCTATTTATTATAACGTTAATCGATTTGAGGTCGGCTTGCAAGTATTTAAATTGTATTTTTATAGATTATAAAAATTTCGCAAAAAATATTTTGCCTCAAGCGGGAATTTAACCCGCAACCACCGCTTGATACGCGGACGCTCTACCAATTGAGCTATCGAGACATATCTCGCTTGGACGAAATAATCATTGGGATGTCTTCGGTTCGAAGCGCCGATAGCTCAACCTACAGGGCGAATCCCGCTTGAGGCAAATTATTTTTTGAGATATTATAATATTTAGTATTGCCCTAGTGTGATGGTTAACACTATAAAAACAAAAATAACCAATTGTATGTTTTATGTCTGTAAAATTGATTTTATTCGTCCTACTATCCTACTAATATTATGAATCCGAATGTTGTAATTACAAACATACAGTATTTTACTCATGCCGTAACGGCTGAGGGTATTTGGATAAAACTTTTAATTTAGTAATAGAGTACAAACCTGGAGCAATTATAGGCAAATTTTTTATCTATGTACTACGCGAGCGAAGCAGCTTGCAGTGTGGTATGTTGGAAAATTGGAATACGTACTGTATGTTGAATTATTTTAAGCCAAACTTTAAACAGCGCTTATAATAAGTTTATTAAAGTAATTAATTTCAATCGCCGAATAGCAGTTTGGCACTCAAACTAGATATTCCTTAAAAACTACAGTAGGCATGATGACTGATTTAAAAAAAAACTGTTCTATTGTGTTCAGAAATATCGACTCTATACAAAAAATAACATAGTATTCCAGAAATTAATGGTTTCATAGTACGAAAACGCGATTTAAATTTGAATTTTAATATTCACTTCACATTCTTCTTTTATGGACTCTGTGGCTTATTTGCCACTATTTTGCCAGTGTCAAGTGTATTAGTTTGATTGTCAACGTAAACAAACGAAATTTGAAAAGAAATTATGGCTTTTCTTGAATTCCCTTGGAAAGACTTTGACTAAATCACCAACCAACACTACCCCTCCATTTCAATTACTTACACTTGTGCTAAGTAGACAAGTTAAATTGTATAAACTGCCACCAAATTTACGCAATAAAACTTAAAATAACACGAGAAACATAATTAAAACGGGAGGACCCATGTCGTTTTAAGATAGCCAAAGACAATCCGCGTTTAAGTCACGGCGTGACAGTAGTGATAGGTAAGTTTTCAATGTAATTTTTTAGCAATAAGGTTCAAAATTCTGTAATTTTGTGTGATGCCACCAATTAGAGAACCAAAATGCTCTGATTGGTGTTCAACCTTTTATGGCGGACCAATCTTGTATCTAATGTAAAAAGGATTATGGTTTTTATATTTCTTGAGTACGTTTTCATATGGTGAAGTTTTAGTGTATCTTGGTTACTGTCATCATGCCTGTTCAAGGCTAGTTTGAACACTACATTTAATTAGAATTTATTTTAATATTGCTCTATTCAGCTTTAACAAGACATGTTATTATGCTAATTCTCTACTTTGCTATGCGAACACACATTGTTTCAATATTATATTTAATAGGCTTGCTGACATACTCACCTATCTTAAGACCACAGAACTATGTAAGTAGAATGAGTGAGTGTATGTATCTCGCGTGCCGAAAAGACGGGCTAAGTAAGGGCTGAGTAACCTCTTTACTCGCCGCGAAACTCAGTACGCTCCCAACCGGGGGCGGTGTGGTGTGCCAGTGCCTAGAATCGGTTTGCCGCGTGCTTATCGATGCTTCTAAATCATACATTTTCGCGCGGCTAATGTTTCCCATCACTAAAATGCATTTGTGTGTAAAATACAAATACGCAAAATGTTACACGCTCGGTTTCTATACAAATCGACAAACTCTTTCATTCTACTTTAATGTAGTTCTGTGCTTTAATGTCATCGGTTCATCGAGGCCGACCTTACTTCGTTTACATTCCATTTGACATAGTACTATTTTGACATGTTTTAACCAATTTCTGCCGGCAAGCAGTACAAGTAATGCTCGCATTGCTGCGTCAAATAAATGGTTTTTCTATTCTATCCAGAGGAAGAGCCTGGCAGGAGTCCGATCTTGAGCTTTTACAATCCACTGACTCCTACGACAGCTTTAATGTCATCGGTCTATCGAGGAGGGGCGGCCTATAATGTTTACATTCTATTTGACACCTACCTCCTCCAAAGAGCGCCATGACGACCGATTTCGGCCTTCACCATCCTCTGCGACCGTTTTAATGTCATCCGTCTTAGCGACCACATCTCAGTGCCATAAGTCATCACTGGCAACACGTCCATTAAGGAGCCTGACGACCGATTTAGAGCCTTACACCATCCACCGACTTCCTGCGACCGTTTTAATGTAATCCGTCAAAGCGAACATGTCTTAGTGCCATATGTCATCACTAACAACACGTCCATAAAAAGGCCGTCCTATACTTCGTTTACATTCTCATGACGTAACAGGTTAAGTTGTATAAAACAGCTCACCGAAGTTAAGTACTTTTCCGCGTAGTAACCTTATGGACGAGTGAACACCAGTGGCAATTTCAACTGAGCGCTTCCTAGCTTTAAAGAGCACGTTAAGCAGTCGGTTCCGGCTTCTTCAAAGTTGTTAGGCCATGAGGCTGAGGCATGAGGACATAGAGTTGACCTCCAAAGAAAAATATCGACACGTGTTTCACGGGACATCATTAGGACCATCGATTTTTTCTCCGGCAGAAGTGTTGCTCCGTCAAGCGCTGGAGCCGGAGAACAAGTCGATGGTCCTGATGATGTCCCGTGGAGGGATGAAAGACTATCTTATCTTTTAATGACATCGGTCCATCGAGCAGGGGGCAGTCTAGTTAACATTCTAATGGTAGTATCTAAAGGCCGAGCCTAGCAGGTGTCCGCCTCGGAGTGTTAAGTCCTGGTGTGGCGACATCCTGCGTGACCGGCACATCCTCGTTCTGTTTCTTGCGTTCCTCCGCCATCTTGTGCTCAGCCTCCTTCATCTCGTCCTCCATCCTCTGGAGATGAACCGCGGCTTCTTTGCGCTTGTCGCGGTTCGATCTGGAAGTGGTATTTGGTTATTTTTAATAAATATTTGGCGGATTTTTCAATAAGCGCCATAAGCTGCTGTTAAACAGAGCTGTGTTATGGGTACTAGATGACTGATATATACTTAATACAATACATAGATAAATATTTTATATTATTTATAGAAAATACCCAGAACACCCGGAACAAATATTTGTAGATCATACAAACATTTGACCCGAAGCGGGAATCGAACCCGCAATCTCCGCGTCGCAGGCGGATTGCGCACGCTGCGCCACATCGGTCGTCAAATTTAGAATGTCTTGTCTTGAATGTCTCGAGAGATCTAGATAGAATTATATCTAGATCTCTCAAGAAATCTGTAGGACTTATCGTTTCGACTGTGAGTTTATAGCTAGTAAGCAGTCGGGCAATGGTTAAACCAGTGGGTTAGTCAGTCAGATAATCAGTTAGTCAGTCAGAGAGTCAGACAGTCAAATAGTCTATCATATAGTCATTCAGTCAAATAGTTAATTACATAATCAATTAGTCAGTCAATCACAACAAATTAATATATTTAATAGCATCACTCACTTGCCAGTCTCCTTAACAGAGAAGAACATAGGTCCAAGCTCCGCGAGCCAGCGGCCGTCCACTGCAGTGACGCAGTGCATATACTCCTTGGTGGTCATCATCAGCTCGTGGTACACCACGTAGTCGGGGGAATTACCCAGGCCGAAGAGAGCTGACGTGGGGTGGAGGTGGCACGGCATTCCAGTACGTGAGTTCACGTACTCGCCGATGCCTTTGAGACGGGCAGCTTGTTGGAAGTACGCTGAAAGTGATGTAAAAACATTTAGATTTAACATTAGAAGAGATTTATTGTTTGAAATAAAATTTTGAAATGAAATTTATTGAAAATACAACAAACGTTACAACATAATACATGAATTATTGCAATACAATATGATTATATTATTCTACTGGACATCATTAGTACCCAAACTAGGAAGCCTGTGGAATGGCATACTAATGCCCTAATATTTATTTTATATTAATTTATTTTTATTTTGTTTATTTGAGAAAGCAACGGTGATTTACAATGTATGTATAATAGTACATTATGGTACTCGTGTGTAACATTGGTGATTACCGCTGAGGCGCCATTGCCCGAGCCGTAGGCGAGGGTCTTGAGATAGCCGAGGACGGTAATCATCAATACACACGTGTAACATACGACGTTTTTAACACACTTGTGAATAAAATAACAAAAAAAACTCATAATAAAATAACAAAAAAAAATCTATAACTCACTAGTGAGCTATAGCAATGAAAAAGTCATAGTAGTGTGTTGAAAAGATATTTAATCTTAGGTGTAAACTAAACGTAAGGCTAATAATAGGTTTCTGCATTTGTCTAATGTAAGTAAAGTTGTTGGGAACTGAAATATTGTAGCGCGGCGGGCTAAGGTGCACCTGCGACGCAGAAGTTGCAGGTACGATTCCCGCCTTGGAACAAACGTTAGTACGATCTGCAAATATTTGTTCCGGGTGTTCTGGGTATTTTCTGCGTAAAAATATGTCTATGTATTGTATTGTATTATGTACGAGCTGACCCGCGCGGCTTCACCCAGTTTTTACGTTATCCCACAGGAACAGTTCATTTTTCTTGATATGTATTTACGGGATTCTTGTACTATGATGACCATTTTTGAAATAAACATTTATCTTATCTTTATCTTATATATCTTTAGACCTTTGCCTAGCAGTGGGACGAAAAAAGGTAAAAAAAATATATAAATATACAGTTACCTGAGCAGATGCACTTCCGCACAGTGTCCCAGTCGGTCCCGCAGGAGAGCAGCGGCAACCTCTGTTGCTGCATTATGTCCTTCAGCTGTTGCCGCACTTCGCGCACTTTCCGCATCGCCTTGCCGTGCACGAAGTGTTCCGTGCACCATTGGCCTGAGTAGCTGGAAATTATAAATAGCTTTTATTTATACAAGAATTAGTAAACATACTTCAAAAATTAATGTTATTTAAGCGCAACACACAGATAGTAAAAGTAGAGTTCTTTGTGATAGAGCTCGTCCGGGGAATCAAATCAAATCAATATGTATCATCATGACAGCCTTCTAATGTTCCCACTGCTGGGACACTGGCCTACTCTCAGGCGAGAGTGATTGCGTCTTAATTTACCACGCGGACCCAATGCGGATATTTATTTATTTATTTATATTGAAAGTTAAAAAAAATATGATTCAAAAATTTTGAATAAAGAACCAATTTCATAGTGGCCTAGGTCTTAGTAACACCATAGAGAAATAACATTATAATACAATTTTATTTTTATGTAGACAAACAAAGTTCTATATTAAAAAATGTTTGTTGTGTTGAGTTTCCTAAAACGGGAACACTGGAGGTCCGCCATGACAGCTATTAGCCAATGATCGTGACGCATCTTGACTTTGACAGTACCTAATAACCCAGTTGTTCGTTAAACCCGCCATGTTGTTTTGCATTGTGTTGCACTCCTTCACAAAGATAAACTTACATAAGATTGTGAAAGAAGCTAAAATAAATTAAATAAACAGCTTAAAATGGTTTCTTTATTGAATATCTAAATATCTAGACCCCTACGAAGGACCTAGGCCCGGCTCCATACATCGAGAAACAACTCCTTTAGTTGAATGCTATTATAAACTTACTTGTTAGACTTCCACTGGTTATATAAATGCAGCAGAGTGAGATGGTCAGATTCGGGAACTTGGAACTTTTCCTTGACAGAATCGGCCTCTTCCTCTCTACCTTGCGGCCGGTAGAATACTGACGGTACAGATAGCATGGACACTGGAATAAAAAAAAAAATCATTTGACGACCGATGTGGCGCGGCGGGCGAAAGACTGCCTGAGACGCGGAGGTTGCGGGCTCGATTCCCGCCTCGGGACAAATGATTGTACGATCTGTTCTGGGTTTAATAAAAATAACTATCTACGTTTTAAGTATATCAGTCATCTAGCAACCATAATACAAGCTCTGCTCTGCTTGGGGCTAGATGATGCTGTGTGGATTGTCTAGCATTATTGATTTATTATTCAAACCTTTTTACTTAGTTTATACCACACCCTGGACACTCAATAAAATGTAATTTAATAATTTAATAAGTTTTAATATAAATTATTGACAGTCTATTATTGTTAATGTTGCTTTGTGAATTATAGAATATTATTATTAGGTATTTTTAGTGATTGTATTATTACTTATCTACTTATCTATTTGAACTAGAAATATTAACTTGCAGCGGCCTTACAGGGTCCATGTACTCACCTGCAGCAATACTGTGTTACACCTAAGCTGAATGTACATTGAGCATGAATAAATGAAATATGAAATATGTATGAAGTAAACGCGTCGTGTTACCACATGAATAGTTGTGTCGTTAAACGGTGCCGTTGTATGTGTGTTTTGACTATTACTATTATGACTATTATTAGTAAATCTGTTCTGTGCTTATATCTGTCCCACTGCTGGGCAAAGGCCTGCACTACCACCATCTTTTATTTTGGTCCTTTCATACCCTAACGTTGATTACTTGATAAACTGTCACAAAATGCAAACAAACAATATCTTTCTTACACGGTGTTTCTCTATTAAGGTTCTCTCTCTATTTACTGTTGCATTCACTATTCTCTGTGGCACTAACTACCCGCTGTGGCACTAACTATTCACTTTGGCTCTTACTATCCACTGCGGCACTCACTTTTCAGTGTAGGACTTACTATTCACTGTGGCACTAACTAACCGCTGTGGCACTATAATAACAATACTAATGCTAGACAATTCACACAGCATCATCTATCCCCAAGGTAAGCTGCTGTTAAACAGAGCTGTATTATGGGCACTAGATGACTGATATATGTTTAATACAATACAATACATGATAGATATTTTTTATTATATAAGGTCATTCATTATCAACCTGACAAACTTAAGGGGTTTTCTTTTTCTAAACGTTTATTTTTGTAATAAAAAAAACAAATTACGTAATTCTGCTTTATAATTAGTTATCCTTGTTAGAAATCGAAAAGGCAGCGCTCGGCACGTGTCAATAACCCGCACGTCCTTGACCTGCGCGTGTCCTTGATCCGCTGCGGGGCGCGCACACTCGAATATTTCATTATTACGTCGCTTAACTCGATTCCCAACAATGATAAATAGTAATTGAGCAGAAAAACGTAATCGATTTTTTTTTTGTTTACTTGGGATTTTTAAGACAAAATATAAATAAAAAAAAAAATATATATATAGGTACATATATTTTTTTTTATGTGCGGAACCTATCCCTTAAGTTTGTCAGGTTGATAATGAATGACCCTGTATATAGAAAATAGCCAGAACAAATATCAGTATCGTATGTGTCTATAATCTGACCTATAATGAGCACCTCCCGGCTGCAGGCCATCTGTGCGGAGACGATGAGCATGTGGCACTGCGGCGGGTCGAGCGGGAACTCCGCCATCTGCCGGCCGAGCGGCGTGAGCGCGCCCGTGCCGTCCAGCGCGCCCAGGATCCACAGCTGGTACATCGAGTTGAGGATCGTGTCCTGCATTCAATCATTCAATCTACACTACTATAGCTCTCACGACGGATCGAGGCCGTCGTCAAGTTAACCCTTTCGATGCGCAATGTAGCTTTTTCAAACTAAATTGTCTTTGCGCATCACAAACGGCTAACTATAAATAGCTTTTATTCATACAAAAATTTGTAAACATACTTCAAAAATGAATGTTATTTAAGCGCAACACACACATAGTAAAAGTAGTAGAGTTCTTTGTGATAAAACTCGTCCGGGGAATCAAATTAAATCAATATGTATCATCATGACAGCCTTCTAATGTTCCCTGCTGGGACACTGGCCTACTCTCAGGCGAGAGTGATTGGGTCTTAATCCACCACGCGGACCCAATGGTGAATGGCACATGTCTTTCGAATTTTTAATTCTTGGACATGCCGGTTTCCTCACGATGTTTTCCTTCACCGTATGAGAGCACTGGCATTGCGCACATAAATATATTAATATTTATAATCATAATTAATATAATAATAATATGCTGCACAATCCACACAGCATCATCTAGCCCCAAGGTAAGCTGCTGTTAAACAGAGCTGTGTTATGGATACTCGATGACTGATATATATTTAATACAATACAATACACAGATATATATTTTTTATTATATATAGAAAATACCCAGAACACCCGGAACAAATATTTGCAGATCGTACAAACATTTTTCCCGAGGCGGGAATCGAACCTGCAACCTCTGCGTCGCAGGCGGACCTGCGCCCGTTGCGCCACATCGGTCGTCATAATTTATTATTCATTGTATAATTAAACAAACACTTCCGCATATTTCCATTAGGTTATGGGACCAGAAATATCTTACCTGTGGCGGCGGATCCATGAAGTGAAAAGCCAGTAGATCCGATACTCCCAACGACTTGAGCAGCAGGACCGTGTTAGCTAGATTAGTTCTCTGGATCTCCGGTACAGTCGCATCCAGTAACGTGTGCCATTGTATATACCAAGACTTACGCATCGTCAGGTTATGGGACCAGAAATATATTACCTGTGGCGGCGGATCCATGAAGTGAAAAGCCAGCAGATCCGATACTCCCAACGACTTGAGCAGCAGGACCGTGTTAGCTAGATTAGTCCGCTGGATCTCCGGTACAGTCGCGGACAGCAGCTCGTGTGTGTACTGGCGCTGAGTGTACAGACAGAATGCTTTACCAGGCCCTGTTCTTCCGGCGCGACCAGCCCTTTGGCGGGCGTTCGCTTGACTTACTGGGTAGATCTGAAAAGAAAATTCTATAATTATTATACTATCGTTTTAAATTTTTTCTCATCGTTTAAACCTTCCTTCAACAAATATTTTAAGACCAAAGTTAGCCAAATCGGTCCAACCGTTTTCGAGTTTTAGCGTGACTAACGACCAGCTTTTTTTTATTCAAAAGGTTAGAAAATTTCCAAAGGAAACCCCGTCTACGGCTGAAACATCTGATGATGTTAGCCTGTCTGATCCCAAAGACAATTTCGAGCGGGCGAGGCACGACTCGGTAGCTCAACTAGCGGAGCACCCTCCGAGTCCTATGTGAGTCAATATTTTTTGACATATTATAAAAACCTTTGCTCAACATCATAGCACATATGTACCAATTAAATTCCAATAAGATATGTATTTACCTGTAAGGCATCCATACCGATCCTAGGATTGTACACTTTCAGTTTGCAGTAACCGCTGTCTATCACGTACATTATACCATCCACAGTCAGGGAAGTTTCTGGAAATTCATTAAAATATATTAATTTACGAGCTTGGGTCAAACTGGCACAAAACCAAGATAAATGGAGAGATCAAAAGAAGGTCTTTGTCCAGCAGTGGGAACTAAAAAATATAGAATCAATTTCAATAAGATTTATAAGGGACCACCTCTATTAACCTATGAAACAAAAGAAGCATCAAAATCAATTCATAATTGGAAACAACAGAAAACATAGTCAAATTGATAACATTATACAGGGTCATTAATTATCAACCTGACAAACTTAAGGGATAGATTCCACAAATAAAAAAATATATTAAACCTATACATTTTTTTTAATGTATATTTTGTCTTAAAAATCCCAAGTACCTAAACAAAAAAAAATCGATTACGTTTTTCCGCTCAATTATTATTTATCATTGTTGGGAATCGAGTTAAGCGACGTAATAATGAAATATTCGAGTGTGCGCGCCCCGTAGCGGGTCAAGGACACGCGCAGGTCAAGGACGCGCGGGTTATTGACCCGCGGATCACTGACACGTGCCGAGCGCTGCCTTTTCGATAACAAGGTTAACTAGTTATTAAGCAGAATTACGTAAATTTTTTTTTAATATTAAAAAAAAGTTTAGAAAAAAAAGTACAAGTATTTTTTATGTGTGGAGACTACCCCTTAAGTTTGTCAGGTTGATAATGAATGACCTTATATTTTAAAGTAGGTTAGATAGAACTCACCAGCTATATTCGTAGCGACAATACATTTCCTCTGTCCCGGCGGCGCTCGTTGAAAGATCTTCGCCTGCAGATCAGCCGGTAGCTGCGAGTAGATCGGCAGTACTGTGAGCGGCGGCGCACTGTCCAGGTCCGCCAGCCTCTCGGTCAGCACCTCGCAAGTTACCTCGATATCCTCCTGACCGGGCATGAAGATGAGGATGTCACCTTCGTCTGGTTGGAGGTGGATTTGTAGAGCCTGGGAATATAAACCATCGTCTTGAGCAGGTCTGATGTCGCAAGCGTGCATAGGCTAAGGTTAGTTGTAAGTGGATTTGTAGAGCCAGGTTTAAACCATTATCAGCTTGAGCAGGGGCCATTTGAATCCAATGACAATTCCGATCGAATTCCAATTTCAATCCAATTTTAATTTACTGCTGTGTTTGTAATTTTGGTCCGTAACGGATTAGACAATTTAAATTCCAAGGTTATTTCACTCAAAATCCACGTCATTAAGATTAATTTGGCGCTAGGTTTGAAATTAAAATACGAAATGTCATAAATCCAATACCGGTCGATTGGAATTGCGTTGAAGAGATGTGTAAACAGATTTGTAGTAGTGAGCCCGACTTCCGATGATAACGATAAGATCATGGGTTCAAATCCGGTCGAGCACCAATAGATTACATAGTTACAAAATATGCGTAATGGTAGTCGCTACAGTAGCAGTGAGGAAACCGGTAAGTCCAAAAACAAAAAAAGGTACGTTTGAGAAAAATATAATATCCTATTTTTACAGTTATAAATTAATAATCGCAACATTGTCTCACAAAATATGACTGAAGCGTACTGACGTCAATAGCATGTTTATGCAAAATGTAAAGTAAGGGACACAAGGTTAGTCCTTGTGGTAACCTTCAAGCTTATATTGTGTTTTGGCGCAGGATTCATTAGTCTCTCGTAAAGTTTTATTGCATTAATATCTTAGCTTTATTTTAGTTCAAAACAAAACTCGAAAACAACAACAATACAAACTGAAAATATATGTTTAGAAGTTGCAATACTGAATCAAAAGGTTTTGTGAAATCAAACAATGATTTTCCAAAACAAATAATGAGACTTTACTGAAAAATGTTTACACCTCGATGCAATGGGCAAGTCATTTTATGTGTAGGTATATTTTGATTTGCGAAGAAATACCATTTTTTATATACCGTACCTACAGGACTAAATCTTAAATTTTTCAGAATAAAGAATTGTAGTAAACGTTTGGCCCCTCGTTATAAATAGTAAGAAAAGTAGCGACTATGCTATGCACAGAAAACAATAGCAAATGTAGGAATTTAATTAGCAGTAGCGATGCAATCGATAGGCTGGAACGTAAACAACCACGCCACGCCTCTGCGCCGTCGATGTACGACGAATTGATTGGAGTGCCTACAGTTTTTCAATTACAAGATTAGCTCGCGTTGTATGAAGTCAACGGCATCGCTAATTAAAATATTTGGAGCGCTCGTGACGTAGCTGGCTAAGTTGTTCTTAACAGATCAACGAAGTTAAGCACTGCTCCGCGCTGTCATTATTTGGATGGGTGACCGCCAGTGGCTATTTCAACTGAGCGCACCCGTGTTTTAGAGGGCACGTTAAAAATGCACGTCAACGTTTTTAGGCCATGACTGAGGCCTTCGGGCGGCCTAAAAACTCCATCACCAGAGTTGACCACTGACTCATACGAACTTACTGCTTATTTTATCATCATATCAGCGAATTCATAAAAATATTGTTAGTTAACATGTCGTTTAAATCTGTCGTCACCCATCCAAAATGGTGATTACGCGAAACAGTGCTTAACTTCGTTGATCTGTTAAGAATAGATATAATCATGAAGGTGAATCATGTTTATGGGCCGTAGTTTACAAGGAGATTTCTAAATGTCGTTCTATTAATAGACTGACGCAACTAAGTCGACACAAACAAGAATAATCTATTAACGCATCCATTTAGTATGCATGTAAGATCTGTATTGTACGTATGTATGTATGTATGGCATGTACACTATGTATACTAGTGAAGCGGTCGCAGGCTCTAGTCCGTTGACTTTAGCCTAGGACGGCTGCACTATGGGAGTTGCTATAGAACTGAACCATGCTCATATTGGCATGGTTAGGTTATATTGCAGTTTAACAGCACAATATTTCTACTTCTGTGCATGTACGCTTCTATGCTTCGTGGCAAGCAAAGACATTGATTTGACTGATATACTATTCTCAATGTCTGTGGTGGAGAGATATTTTTAATTTTTCGATTGTCGGGGAGATAAGCGCAGAGCAGTGCCACGCAAACACTTACTTTTAAGCTTTGGGTGGCACTACATCTGTAATAGTCAGGCGTGGTGCTTAACATTAGGTGGGCGCCTTGATTGTCTTGTCACTTGCTGACAAAAAAAAAAACAGCATATATTGTAGTACCATATCGATGTACACACTCAATGGCCGCTCATGGCCATGTTGTTTTTATTTACCTTTATCGAACAACACCTAGCGAATCAAGCAAGTGGTTTTATAGATAAACAAGGTGAACGACCTTAGTTTAGGTTAAGATTGCGCTTGCACCATGTTCAGCTATTTATGGCATATGCTGTAGCGTGAGTCGAGACAGGACTGGATAAGGTACCTATTTAAGAGATATAAATCTTGAAAACAATAAAAATAATTTAAAAAACCACCGCTAAATGAAATAAAAATAAGGAAAACGATGTCGACCTTGGTGGCGCAGCGGACGCGGTAAGTAAGCGATAGGTTGCGGGTTCGATTCCAGATATAGGTATCAGTCGTTATGCCACTTAGGCCGGCCATGAACTCTAACGTTGAACTCATACACCCTTATTTTATTACTTGCTGTCATTCTTTATAGGGTTTATAACTTTTTGGCTGAATTCCAAAACCAGAATTCATCTGATTATGCGACCTATTTGGCACAACTCTTACAATAAGTTCAAGGTTTACGTATAAAATATACTGTTTGTTGACTCCGTACCAGATCTACTGCGGTGGACTTAGTCGCTAGCCAGTACGGTAAAAATGACAAAAATGTCAGCAACATCAGAGGTTGCGAACCCGCAACCTCCAGGTCCAGGTCAGTAACTCATGGTACTCCACAGATCCTCTGTACTCTGTAAAGATATGAACCAACCTGTTTGACGGCGCCATCGACGTAATCTTCGCAGACGTTTTTACCAAAGAACGTCTCCACCGGGAATGTTCGTCCTGGAATGGTGAATGTGGGCACATTCCCGAAGAATGTGGAGAACTTGGTCGAGTCCATCGTGGCTGATGTGACGATCAGCTTCAGGTCTGAACGACGGGCCACCACCTGAAAAAACAATAAAACATGATAGAATTGAAGCTATAGGACCTTTTATAAACGTACTTTAAACATCAGTCACACAGTCACATGTGTCTTTCAAATCTATAATTTCCTTGTTCAATGATAATATAATGACAAGAAAAGATAGCAAGCTGCTAAAATGGCAGTTTTATTTATAAATAAGGGGAAGAGTAGTAGAGTTCTCTGTGATAGAGCTCGTCCGGGGAAAGACTACCACCATACCTATTTCTGCCGCCAAGCAGTAATGCTCGCATTGCTGTGTTCCGGTGTGAAGGGTATGGTTTCCGGTGAAATTACTGGCACATGAGGCTTTCGATCTTAGCCTCAAGGTGGCAACCCGCGAGTGATACCTCTGGTATTGCAAGCGTCCATAGGCTGCGGTAACCGCTTACCATCTTGTGGGCCGTACGCTTGGTTGCCACTTCAGTTGTATAAAAAAAAAAAAAAAAAAAGGTGGTTAGTTATCATATTAGGCACTTATTTTTGAAATTTATATTGAAGTTTCGAAGCTCATCTAGAAGCTTTTTAAATCTATTGAAGACCCAAAACCCATGGTTTTCTAAATCTATACTTATATTATAAAGAGAGAAGATTTGTATTTTTGTTTGTTACGAATAAACTCAAAAACTACTGGTCCGATTTCAAAAATTCTTTCACCATTAGAATGCAACATTATCCCTGAGTAACATAGGGGCTAAGTTTATTACTAGCGACCCGCCCCGGCTTCGCATGGGTGCGGTTTCTATGCACCCGCGCGAAGCTGGGACGGACTGCTAGTCTAATATAAAACCATTTTTTTTTATATATACAACTGAAGTGGCAACCAAGCGTACGGCCCACAAGATGGTAAGCGGTTACCGCAGCCTATAGGCGCTTGCAATACCAAAGGTATCACTCGCGGGTTGCCACCTTGAGGATAAGATCGAAAGCCTCATATGCCAGTAATTTCACCGGAAACCATAAGTTTCACACCGGAACACAGCAATGCGAGCATTACTGCTTGGCGGCAGAAATAGGTATGGTGGTAGTCCTTCCCTGGACGAGCTTTATCACAGAGAACTCTCTTACAAAACTCTTACTAAATTTAGAATAATAAATAAATAAATAAATAAATAATAAATAATGCTGGACAATCCACACAGCATCATCTAGCCCAAGGTAAGCTGCTGTTAAACAGAGCTGTATTATGGGTACTAGATGACTGATATATATTTAATACAATACAATACATAGATAGATATTTTTTTATTATACATATAAAACACCCAGAACACCCGGAACAAATATTTGCAGATCCTACAAACATTTGTCCCAAGGCGGGAATCGAACCCGCAACCTCCGCGTCGCAGGCGGACCTTCGCCCACCGCGCCACATTGGTCGTCAATAATAAAGAATAGAATCTTGATTTCAATCTATGATAGACCCTACAACAGAATATAGTATTTCTAAACCAGTTATAAGCTACTGATGCACCGTGTTCTTTGAATTTTCGTCATTTAATTTCTTGTTTAAAAATAGAATGTTTGAACACTTTATTATCAGCGGACCAATTTAACGGCCGAATGCTTGGCACGCCATATTAGCAATACAATGGAAAGCAAAAAAACTGCGCAGTTTTCAGTGTTTTTGTGCAAGGTTTTCACCGATTAGTTTAGTAAAAAAGCAATTGTGTGAATAAAACTGGATTGGTTACAGGTTTTTTATTGTTAAATGTAAGTCATAGTCATAGTATTTATTCCAAAAAAAAAAAACAAATTACATTGTATGCGGAAATTAAAAAATATACGTTATAAAAATATATAATTATACGCGTATCAAGCGATAGATTGTGGGTTCAAGTCCTGCCTGAGCCGATTATAATGAGATTTTTAGAACCGGGTTATATTTCGAGAAAAAAAAAAGTTATCTAAATTTTGTTAACAACTTTTAGTATTTGTATATAAACTAAGGGTTATCACTCTCGCTCGAGAGTAGGTAGTGTCCCAGCAGTGGGAACATTAGAAGGTTGTCATGATGATGATGAAGGGCTGCCATAGTCAAAGTCTAAAATCTCTTTATTCAGCCATAATCACAAGGATAATTTTTTATATATTAAAGTTTAGTTATTCTTATTATTAAGTCTGACATGACGAGCGCAGTGCAGTTCCTCGCAGAGTTTTAAAACTTAAAGCTTTGGATGACACTGCAAATATTGCATTCAGGCGTGACGCTCAAAGAGTAGTAGAGTTCTTTGTGATAGAGCTCGTCCGGGGAAGGACTACCACCATACCTATTTCTGCCGCCAAGCAGTAATGCCTGCATTGCTGTGTTCCGGTTCGAAGGTTATGGTTTCCGGTGAAATTACAGGCACATGACACTTTCCATCTAACGTCTCAGGGTGGTAACACGCAAGTGATATTATGATGTTGATTGATAGGCTGCGGTAACCGCTGACCATCAAGTGGGCCGTACGCTTGGTTACGTTACGTTGGTACGTTGGTAACGAACGACTCGTCTTGTCATATTCACTGTCCTAAAGAAAATCAATCAGAAAATAAATAGGTGATGTAATATCGATCCAATAAAATCCTATCCACTATAAAACACACCCAACCCGTAATAAATTCCATGTAGAAAGGATACAAATTCTGCTATCTATACTCCCACACCCTTTCACGAGCCGCTTGCCATTTCAATTTAAACCTAATATACAAGAAAATTGAAGCTCATTTTCCACTACGCTAGCCTTTACTTTCTATGCGATTACGAATATTATTTACTGCTTTAGTAAACCTGATCTGGGGGCTTATTCGCTATGACCTAGGAGATTCCGTACCAATAACGTGTAACTTAGTAACGTGTTCTAAACGTGCCATGGTGTGAAATTGTAAAATTGTTTTCCGTATCTGTGTTGTTTCAATAGCGATAGTTTCGCTATCGATAGGTTGACTTTGAAAAACAGTCAGACGAGCCCCAAAACGTGGCTCGTCGAATACTATTCCTCGCAGATATCGTAACGAGCCCGCGTTTGATCATAGCGAATAAGGCTTCTGATATTGAATTTGTGGGCTTTGAAACTCGATTGACACTTCCTAATAGGATTATGACCGCCTAAGGTCTTATTATGGTAGGTGGTAAGTTAAACTGAGTTTTCTAGTCTTACCTGGTGGTAGGACTCTTCAGCAAGAGTCTGTCTTGGTGGGTACCACCGCAGTGTCAGATGTTCTACCTCCAAGCAGTAGTGTGCAAGCTGCACTGTGTTTAGGTTTGAAGGGCACTGTAGCAAGTGAAATTACTGGGCGAAAGAGACTTAACAACAATGTCTCGGGGCGATAAGCGCAGTGCAGTGCCACGCAAACACTTAAAAACTTTAAGCTTTGGGTAGCACTGCATCTGTAATAGTCAGGCGTGGTGCTTAAGATCAGGTGGGCGCCTTGATTTTCTTGTCACTTGCTAACATAAAAAAAAAAAAAAAAAACCACGCGTACAAAGTCGCAGGCAACAGCTAGTAAATTAACATTAAACAAGTGCAAACCTCGAGCAAGACACGACAGAACAGCTCAATGCTAACTTCTCCCATAATGTGCGCGCGCGCATTTACATTGCAACATGAGCGCTGTCGCCGCAGTTGTACGATGTTTCATGTTTTTAAGATTACACCAGTCATTTAAATTCACCAATTAGGTACCCGGACTAAACGATTTGGACTTTAAACCGCTGCTAGCTAGCTTGGTGTTAAAATCTATTTTCTTGTTCAATGACATATACATAGAACTATTTGTGTAGGCGAACATTAAAAATTACTTACAATGTTAATTTTTGATTCCCATCGAGGAATTTCGATGTGAATTCATGAGGACATGACATTCGTGTTTTGTACTATGTGACCATATTCAAATGAATTCATTATCATCTACAATAATGATTACGTGAATCGTGCTATCACCTTCTGGCAATGACGCCAATAGAATAATAAATAGCTAGAGCCGACAAGAATAGCCCAGCTTTCACTGCTCAGGCTCACAATTAAAAATAGGAATCCCCCTAACCAGTCGAGCCCCTAACCACGTGACTCGATTTAAAATTAAACGTTTTGAAATCAAACGGAGATCCACTATTGGTCGGATCAGATTTACCGACACTAGTTTGCATATTGCATAACAAGCTGCACAGACAACATATATTCCGATACCAGATTGTTTTATTTATTTTGTGCCAGTAAAAACAGCTATGGCAATAAATACTATGATAATGATTACACAATGCAGCACTGAATTTGGAAACAGTAAGCTAGCAAATAACCGATTTATGGAGGTGACAACAATCATTGAACAATTATTATAATTTATACTATGACTCGTTGTTTACGTTTTAAAAATAGGAGCAAAAAACTGATACAAGAACATATAAATGTAATCGTTCTTGACATTGATAGTTCAAAAATACGTGCTTCCTGGAATACAGATGTAATCAAAATTCAAAACAAGATAAATGTTTACATAAATAATATTTAATCTATCTAACAGTTGAGGTAGGTATATTTGGCAGCGCACCAGGAAAAGCTTTTACTAAATGAGCGTGTTGTCTATGTCCTAAGTCAGAATATGAAGTCGCAAGGTAAATACCCTTAGCTTTTGTTTCATAGAGGTATAGAATGTTGTTGTCTCTGAATTTGGCACATTGACAAAACAATCAAGTGGCATTTGACGCCTAAAACCATGAGGTGAGACGAATGTGGAGTCTGTGGAGTCAAACTCACTAATTAGATGTGCCAGACTTAATCATTCGCGAAATATAATTAAAATTTAAGTGCAGTAACTTTACAATATAAAATGAATCAAAAAAGCGATGATGATCCATTCATCGGTCATGGATATCGACAGAGAGTATTAAAGTGGCTTATGATAATAACAACCAGTTAGAAGAAATCAGAGCGAAGCTAAATAATATAATGATCATCATCATTCAAATTGTAACAGCCGTGAAAGGCATACTCTACTACCGAAGTAAACGTTGACTGATCAATATGGCTTTATTTATATTTTGTAAACTATTTACGTATATTCAAAACTTTTTTTTTAAATTTGTATTGTTAAACTTACTGAATTAGTAGGTAGATATCGACTTTTATTTATATTCGTAATATTTTTATAATTTAATCAATAATCGATATGCTCAGCTAATGAAACAGTCGCAATATGCAGTCAAAACATAATGCAGACAAAGAAACAACAATAATATAAGACTAATATATAATAAAGACTAAAGAATTCAGACCACAAACCCAAAAACAAGATAATAAATACCAATGTTAATGTACGTAATACGCAATGTATGCAATGAATCTCGGGAGCAGACACGCCCACGGAGCTGTTTGACAGATTTGGCAAGGCACGGGTCCGCCATCTAAAAGCATCGAAACAACTGCAAGAATCAAGTATGAGCAAATAATGAAAAGAAAATAATATTGTGTACATGAAGTGTTAGAGAAAAAATTACCCGTTCCTTTACTCTGAATCATTGTCTACACCAATTTGTTATAGTTATTGCCCAGGTATTGAAAATTTAGAACGCAAGGATGACGCCACTATATAATGGACAAACGCCAATATTATGCTCCAAGGAGTAATATCTGTATTAAAGATAATAATTGTTGATAAACTTTAGAAATATGATTTAGAACTTGACTTGCGTGTCCATTCATCGCCCTGAGTGAGCTCAACGTGCTCAGTTTCAAGTAATAACTCATTCAGAATAGGAACTAGTATCTATAAAATGTGTTTTCACAACATAATAGTTCTATTTACGTTTACTGCTAGGTATTTATCCTTTTAATGGATTTGTATATGCTAACTCGGTTCTGATAGTGTTACGTAGGTACTTTATGACTTATTTCCTCTCAATTTAATGTTGATTATAGTAAGGTTATTAACAGGGTTTATGGGTGCGCTGGCACCGCTTATTTAATCGAACTTGATTATCATCTCATGTTTGTTTACTGTCAAAGGTGTTATAGGTGTAGCAGGCCTGGCTGAAGTTTTATTCAGCCTTTAATTTTTTGTTTTCAGTATACAAATGTCCACTTACTATCTCCATTTCTTTATGGTGAGATATCAAGCCAAATTAATTCAATTAAACTCTTGACTAAGTGGCCTTTGTGGAGAGGATTGTGAGTTTTCGTGGTACAGCTAGCCGTGAATGCTCTGAACTTAGTTGTCAGTCACCAACATAAGTGGAACTACGATATTTGCCATGATTATCATTGGCGATTTCAAGTTTACCCTCTAAGGCAGCGTTTCCACAAGAGATGTGCGAGGATGTGTAGCGAGGAAAGTGTTTTTTAGGAACCAATAGAATCACTTCATTAAAGCTGTCAGAGCGAGGCTAGGTAAATGAAGTGATTCTATTGGTTCCTAACAAACATATCTCTCGCAACACATCCTCGCACATCTCTGGTGGAAACGCACCTTAGGCGCTTCTATTAAGCATCATAAACAATGGTATTGGCTAACAGCTAACGCAAACAGGAGGAGCTAGATTACGTTTTCAAACGTAATCTAGCTCCCCCTGTTTGCGGCAGACGAACGACCTTGAACATGAACATTGCGACGAGCTTCAGAAGGGACGTTCGTTTCCCCTTGACCTTGCCACAGCCTTGCGCGATTCACCTCGAGGGAACGTTCCACTCACAAGTAACTACATTGTGTAGATAGCACTGGAGTAACTGGAGCGGGTATAAGAGCTAGGAGGACAAATTGAGGTCTTTATTACAGGTATAGTATACTCAACGGACTAGGCAGTCGTGAAGTTATCTGTTTCCGTGGAGCTTTTTCGAACTTTTCGTCTTTGGGCATCACAAACGGAACTTCGAAACTGCCTAAATCCATTGTGCGTTGCTAAACAGTACCATGACGACTTGGAGCTCGTGTGGGAGTTACCACGACCATACATATTTTTGCCGCCAAGCAGTTGCATTGCTGTGTTCCGGTTCGAAGGGAATGGTTTCCAGTGAAGTTACAGGCGCATGATACTTTCGTTCTGCGTCTCAGGGTGGCAACGCGCGAGTGTAACTGAAATTGCAAGCGTTCAGACTATGGTCTGTAGCCATCAAGTAGGCCGTAATGCTCGGTTGCCACTTCAGTAGTATAAAAAAATTTAAAACGTCCTATTATACAAGAGTCGTTCAATTTTATAAGCGTGCAGCTATGTTCATACTCAGCAATAACTATTGCTTAGCCTTGAAATAAACCATGAACTTACTGCATACTAACTGCAGTTACCACAATGTACAAACAATATTTATTGCAATGTAAAACCTATAAATCTTATTGCGATATTCGCTCAAGCACGGAACAGATATTAGTAAAGTCTGGACAATGATAAATAACCTTAACACTGGCTAGTTGAGGATGTGAGGGGAACGATCTGTGAAGGCGATCAGTTCAAGGAACCAGGAGATAAATTATTATTTTAATAGTTTATGGAACATTCGCGACTATGATCTCACTATAGATCCCACTTCTCCTTTATCTTCTGCCTTAAAAAATTTTGGGAGTTGATTCTGGGAATTGCTTTCTTAGTAACCTATAAATAAAGAGAACTTGTACATGTTATAATATAAAATACCTAGAGTTCCAACTTCTTTCTAAAATTTGTTGCTTAAACTATTTTTTTTTTATCAACAGAAAACTAATTTATTTCTTAATTTACTCAGTGAAACTTGCACAGAGATAAACCTAATGAGGCGTAGGTTTCCTACCTACCTAACATCAAACAAGACACGAAAACGGAGCGCCTCAATTTCGTGAAGCGAAATAGCACATCCAATTACCCTCCTCTACCTTATAGACCTTTTTGGAAGAACAACGAATTATGTACAACAAAGGAAACAGCGTATAAATATATTTCTTATTATCTGGGTCTGGTTCATAAAATCAGCCAATATATTGTCATCATTTACGTAACTGTGTAAAGAAAATAATCATCCACCCAGTCCGCATTTAGTTCGTATGGATTGTGATGAACCGGTCACCCATCCAACCTCGCAACATAGCCAGCTACGCCACGAGCGCTTTGGGAAAGTACTAACCACAGACCATATTATAATCTAGCATCTACCTACACCTTTACGTTAGCCTAGATTCACTAACCGTATTATGTATGGTATCTAGTATGTGTCTACTATACAATACATGAGGGTGTGAGCATGTGGGTGTGTGTATGTACGTGTGTTGTGTCAAGGTCGTGCTCTGATTTCTTCACGCGATGGTATATGGTGATGTCATAATCAGACGTATATAGGACAACAATACCCTCTTCATAAAACTGATAGACTGGAAGATGTCTATAAACGTCACGAATACTTCTAATCAGGTCCTCTCCCCATCTAAGAATGGGAGGCACTTTTTTCTTAGCATCAGCCTTACCTAGTTCAGCACCACAGCACGGAACAGATATTAGTACTACGTACAGAATGGCCTCTCCCTACCTCTCACCGATTTTAGTTACCTCACCCCGGTCGCGTGTTTGCCGGCACTGTAGCAAAAGGCTAAGGGTCTAAGGCACGCGTTTATTTAGATTTTGTAGGTCCAAGCGCGCGCATGCCAGCGCAAGCGAAAGTGTGCTATCTCGCTCTTGTTATCATTGGCCAACCATGACACTCACACATAAATGGCACCGTTTACGTACACTAACGATTGCGATGGGTTTGCTTCATACATTTATTGAGAGTGTCCGGGGTGTGACCACAGCACACACTGCAGCTTCATAGTTACGAGGGGTCATCGAAAAATAGCTAGGTCTAGGCTACCCAGCCGAGTTTGTTGCCAGAGTTCAAAGTGATCCTTGTACTCAGTATTCAGTATAATTTATTACATTATAACTATGAGGGTAATACATGTTACAGGCACAGGTCTTATAAGTAGGTAATATTAAATAATATCAGAGCAGCCAACACATAGTTATGTACCCAGTCAGGGTGTTGCACTATAGAATTGAGTAGGAGCGGACCGATTTAAAATTATTGGATAGGTTTATGATAATAGTAAAGTCATTATTTGAGGTAGTGCTAAGTCCTATTATTCGTTATTTGAGTCACTGAGAAACTGATCCAGGGTATAATAGCATTTTTTTCATTATAAAATTGTTTGATTGTGAGTAACGTGTGATTTTATAAACTGTTTTAATTAAAAAAGCTAGAAACCCAGCCGAGTTTGTTGCCAGAGTTTAACTATTTTAATCGTTCGTTCGTTCGTTCGTATGAGTCAGTGGCCAACTCTGGTGACAGAGTTTCTAGGCCGCCCGAAGGCCATGGCTTAACAACTTTGAAAAAGCCGGGACCGACTGCTTAACGTGCCCTCCGAAGCACGGATTTTTCATTGATTCAATTTCAACTATTTTAATTAGAAATTAAATACAAAGCTTTAATGTGAATTATATTTTGAAATCAGCAAAACTAAATTAAGAAGCCAGACGATAAAGCATTCTGCGATGTAACAAGCAAATTCTGACGATGTCGCCAATCTAGTCTGCTGTCTAGACTGGATAACAGCGATATCGGTTTGAATTACACTTGTATAATAAACTAGTGAAAAGCCCCGCGACTTTGTCTGTGGTCTACAATGTTATTTTTAATCTAATATTTTCTACATGTCCACCGTTTTGGATTCGTGTGGCGTCCCAGGGAACATTAGACGGCTGTAATATTTTTTTTCTGTCAGCAAATGACAAGACAATCAAGGCGCCCACCTGATGTCAAGCACCACGTTTGACTATTACAGATACAAATACAAAAATACAAAATATTTATTGAAATTTTACAAGTTATTCATTTAGGTGGTTTGGGATCTCCTCTTTTAAGTCGCAAGACCTGTATTAGAGGAGTCCCCTCTTTACTGTGGTTCAACTTAATACACTTGTAGTTAATCTATTGGACTAAGTTATTATCTAATTTAAGTAGTAAATAGAAAATATAAAAAGACAACTAGGTTATTATTATTTTAAGTTAGTGTAAATTAATGTTAAGGATAGTTCAAGATGAGGTTGGTAGATTAGTATTATATTAAGGAGTGGTAAATTATGTAGGTATTAGGGCATGTATATATTTTATATAATAAATATTGATAATTGCGAAATATTTATAAGTATATATATTTATTTTTTATGGGTAAGTAAAGAAATAGCTAAGTTCAGATGTAAGTAGAACACAAAAATATGATGGGTAGGTATGAATAAATTAAATAGAGGTAAGTATGTTTTTTTAAACGATTGTTGTAAATAATTTTTCAGTTTGTTGATAGTTAAGTAGTTTAAGCCACATTGTTACTTTTCGTTTACATTGAGAGTAGGGTATTGCATAAATATTAAGGTTTTTATTGATTTTATTGTATAGTTTTATAGATTGTACAGTGTATTGTTTAGAGGCCATTACAGTTTTAGGTACTAAGTAAGTGATTACCGAATGTTGTTTACGTTTTTTTATTACTTTAGGATCAACCACCAAGCCCTTATGAGTCTTTAATACACATTGCAAAATATATAATTGTCTGACTGTCAGAACGTTTGCTTCACTGTATAGTTTGTTGGTACTAAATATTTTTCTTTTGTGTAGCATAACTTTTAAAATGGTTCTTTGTGCGCGTTCAATACTGATAAAATTGGTTTTATGAGTACCTCCCCAAACTGGTATACAATAAAGTAGGATAGATTGAACAAGTGTAATGTAGATATATTTAATCAATTGCTTATCGGCGATATTTCTTAGGTGTTTAAAGATCCAAACTAGCTTCCTTGCGCGATTAGAGACTAATTCCAGTTGGGGGTGCCAGGAAAGATTTTTGTCTATTATGATACCTAAATATTTGGTTGATTTGACTCTTTCAATGGTTTGGCAGTCGCAACTATGCAGGTCGTTGTTTTTACAAAAGTGAGCAGTTATGGTTAAATTTGGGTCTGGTTGTGAGGAGTCTTTAATTGAAAATGGAATATAGTTAGTTTTTGTAGTATTAAGTGACAGTAAATTAATGTTTAACCATTTAATGACCCTTTGAAGTCCCTTTTCAGCTACTTTGTAAACTTCCGGCCAAGTTTTACCGTAGAACAGCAAAGCAGTATCGTCTGCATAAGAATAAGCTTTTCCATCAGTCAGCTGCATGTCTGTCAAGTCATTAATATAGGCAAGGAATAACGTCGGGCCCAGTACGCTCCCTTGGGGCACCCCATAGCAAGAAGTTGATAAGACTGAGCTAAAAATGTCATTACCAAGTTTAACTTGCTGGGTTCGGTCTTGTAGATAGTTAGAGAGTAATAAGAGAAAACTCCCTCTAATACCAAGCTTTTCGAGCTTACGGATAAGAGTTGGGACAGGGACGGTATCAAAAGCTTTTTTTAAGTCAAGGAAGACACATAAAGTTTTCTGGTTTTGGTCTAGGTAGTTAGTTATGTTTTTTGTGAGGTCCATAATGGCATCTTCAGTGCTGGTGCCTCCTCGAAAACCATATTGAGATGTTGAAAGAATACTAAATGTGTTGAAGAAATTGGTTAAACGAGTATTAATTACTTTTTCAATTATCTTCGACAAAACTGGGAGAACCGAGATAGGCCTATAGTTATTTATATCGTCTCTGTCCCCGCTCTTATAAATCGGGTTGATAATCGAGCGTTTTAGAACGAGAGGGAAAATACCTTGTTGAAGACATAGAATGCAGAGATGCGTGATAATAGGGACCAGTTCTGTCTTCGCCATTTTAATAAATTTGGTTGAAATGTTGTCCCATCCTGCTGCAGATTCAGATTTTAAATTTCTTATAATTAAGTCAATCTCAGATAAATCTGGGTCAATTATTCCGATGGAGTTCGATTTTGAAGCAAGTGAACCAAAGTACTCATTAGTACTAGACTCGTCAGATGTGATTTTTTCGGCCAATACTTTTCCAACATCTCTAAAGTGTTCATTGATATAATTTGCTGATGTATCTGCATTATTTTTAAGATTAACTAATTCACTGTTGTTTGATTTATTTTTGTTTAGACATGTTATATTTCTAATACAATTCCACAATGACTTATTGTTGGTTTTAGCTCTATCTAAAAGATCTTTTTCATATTGTTTTTTGAGTTTTTTGATCAAGTTATTTACATAGTTCCTATAGCGTCTGTAAGTTATATTTAAAATTTCGTTAGAAGCATCATTTCGTAGTTGTTTTTGAAGTTTATTTCTATTTTTAATGCATTTTAAAATACCTGGTGTGATCCATGGTTTAATGATTTTTTTACTATTTGACACTTTTATTGTTTTTGTATGTTCTTGCAAGCATGTGGATATTAGGTTAATTAGTTTAAGAGATAGTATGTTCGGGTCATGTATTTCAAGTAATTCTGTAATATTTAATTTGCTTAAAGCCACAACAGCGTCACAATAATTTGTTACAGTTTTTGTAGATCTAGCTTTATGGATATTTTCTTTTGAGTAATAATTAATTAAAACCATTCTATGATCGGTAATAGTTGTTTGCAATACTGCAACTGCAACAGAAAGCTTAGAGGTATCCAGGTTAGTAAAAACATGGTCAAGGCAGCTATTAATTCTAGTGTCAAACCGGTGACCGGGAAGCATACTATGTGTAGCTAACATATCCAAATATAGGTTACAGTGTTTGTCGTTGCTTCCTTCAATTATATTAATATTAATGTCTCCCGCCAGAGTAGTGTTAATTTTCAGATGGGGTGATTTTAAATAACTGTCAAGAGAGTTTATAAATTTTTCAGGATTCCTTTCTGATGGGGAACGGTATATACAGATTATAGTACTGTTAGGTGTTGTTATTTCTAAACAAGAAGCTCTAAATAGCGTGATTTCTTTAATTTTGTGTTTAATTGTGTTTTTTATAAAAACCACTACCCCATCATTTTGATTTACTTTTTTGGTAGAACTATAAGTTATGTAGTTCGGCTTCACAGGGAGTGGTTTATTTGGATTAATTCTACACTCGGTTAGTACAATAATGTCGATTTGCTGATTGATCATGTTAAGGTTCAGTTCTAAGTCATCAATGTTGGTTGAATTATGTACACTACGAATATTTTGAATTATAATTGAAAGATTTATGGTTTTTCTAGGTAAGCATTGTTGCAGTTCATTGAGCGAGCAGTTTACAGCGAAAGTGCTATTAATAGAGTCTAATTCCTGAACAAGAATATTTGTATTATCCATAATCGTTTGTTAGAGGAGGGGGAGTGTTATTTATTAATTGGAGTGATTTTGGATACATAAATAGGAGAAGGAAAAATGTGTGTACTGTGTGACCTTTTGTGTATATATTAAATATCGGTAAAATATAGATTTTAGGTTTGTTTTGTTTATAATAATATGGTGAATTGTTCAAAAAACATGTAAAAGTAAGAAATATACCCATCGATACAAATTTAGTTCCGTGGTTATTTTTTAAATTATATTCATTATATGTTTTATAGGTAAGTAGTGATTGAACCAAATAGAACAGCAAAAGTGTAAGCCAATAACTAATATTCCTATCAGTAAGCTTATTTAGTCACTTTCTTGACAAGTGCTGAAGTTGTGCTTCACTGGTTACCAAGATAATTGGTGTGTTGTCATCCTCTCGTAGATACACTTTACCATAGCTGGTCCAGCAATATTTGTATTTGTTAGCCGTCTTGAAGTCTCTGGCAAGGAAAAATATCCTAGAGGAGGCAGGCGTCAAGTTTTCTGATACAAAAATTGGAGTATCAGGATGAGCATTCAGGCCAAGCAATTTAGCACTCAGTTTGCTTGTTTTGTTTTTGTAGTTATAAGTTTTTGCAGCCTTCAGCAGATCCGTTTTTACCAAAGTGTTGTTCAGTTCCACTATAAGAGTGCTTCTCTCGGTATTAGGTTTTTTAGTTCTTATAATGTCTTTGATGTCTGATTTCTCCAGTTGCACATCTAGGCTTTTATAAAATTTGGAAACCAGTAGGAAAAGGTCTTTTTTCTTCTCTTCCCCTTTTAACGGCACATTTCTGATTTCAATGTTTGTTTTCCGTTCCATTCTTTGCATGTCCTCAATCTTATTTTCCAATAAAGCTATCTGTTCTTTGTCTTTTTTCGATTGTATTTCCAATTGTCCAATCTTTGCTTTAAGCTCTTTGTTTTCCTCCGCCAGATGAGAAATTGTTGTCTGCACCAAATTGCTTGTTTGCTGGATATCCTTAAGGGACGCTAGGATAGAGTTAATTTGTGCATTTTGCGACTCCGATAAAGCGCTAATGAGTTCTCTCATTTCCTTTTTTACGTCATCAGTCATACTTTGTACTTGTTCTAAACTTACTTCAGTGCATCTCTTTCGCTTAATTCGAGCGGGGAGTTTGTGTCTAGGTGGAGATGCATTGTCATCTAGTGCCAATATATCCGATACCGAACTTGTTTTTGAACTAACCGGCGAACTCATCAGTTCCATTTCGAGAGACTTAGCCAATAAGTAGTGGTGTAAACAATGCAATTTATCTCACAAAAAGCACTGCGTCAAGTAGTGCCGGCACGAATTAATTTATGTTAGTATGTATACAGGCAGAGTCAGGTGTTTAGGCGCTACGTGTCGCAGTATTTCACACGATACGTTTTGTGCGGTGCAGAAACAAGATAGCAATTATGCAAGTGTCCCGTTCTCGCGTAGCAGGTCGCGTTTGCAGTTATTATGCGGATGATTTAAGAATACCTTGCTTGACTGGCGCTTGAGATGTGTGAGGCGCGCGCCGTATAATAGGTCCAATTAGTTGCACGAAATTGAACCTTATTGCAGTAAATCGGTGTACACGTCCGCTCACGTTGATGCAGTGCCACCCAAAGCTTGAAGTTTTTAAGTGTTTGCGTGGCACTGCACTGCGCATATAACCCCGAGACATTGTTGTTAAGTCTCTTTCGCCCAGTAATTTCACTTGCTACAGTGCCCTTCTAACCTAAACACAGTAATACTTGCACACTACTGCTTGGAGGTATAATTCTCACGGCGGATCTCGGCCGTCGTGAAATTAGCCGTTTCGATGCGCAATGGAGTTTTTTCTAACTAAATTGTCTTTGCGCATCACTAACGGCTAACTTCACGGAAGCCTAGATCCGCTGTGCGAACTATACTGAGGTAGGTGATTACTTGAGCTTTGCTGTGGTCACATGGCGTGATATGTGGCGCCAGCACTGGCGCCGTCGTCGGTTCGCTGGCCACAGTAATCTGACACTAGCCGACTGGAAAGTCCTTGTTGAGCCAGAGGGTTTACTCTTGAAAGCGACAAACAACAATCGCGGCAAATATCGTAGTTCAACTTATACAATACAATACAGATGTTTTATTGCGTTTCCAGAAGACAATGTTAATAGTGATAAACCTTTTAAGTAAGAAATACTTGTCATAGGAGATTTTGCTCTTGCTTAAGTCTATTATTGATATCATGAAGAGTGATTTAACTAATACAAATTAAAGAAAAAGGGTTAGAAAATAGAGTGTAGGTTGGCTTTATGCGAGGAAATGTTGTGTGGTGTGTAATTGACCGAGCGAGCGAAGCGTCTCAGTTTCGAGATTGACCAAAAATGCTTTTGGTTGTCAGTTTTTTTTTTTTTTTGTGTTCTCGCCTACAGGTCGTATTTTTCAACCAATCTTGTCGAAACTTGGTATACAGGTTCTATGACTTTATAGAATTTGATTGTCGTCGGGGATTTTTGATATGGAGCCTTCGATCAAAAATCCCCTATAAAAAGTGACAAGACAATCAAGGCGCCTACTAGATGTTAAGCACCCCGCATGACTATTACAGATGCAGTGCCACCCAAAGCTTAAAGTTTTTAAGTGTTTGCGTGGCACTGCACTGCGCTTCGCTTATCACCCCGAGACATTGTTGTCCACCCAGTAATTTCACTTGCTACAGTGCCCTTCAAACCTAAACACAGTGCAGCTTGCACACTACTGCTTGGAGGTAGAATATCTGACACTGCGGTGGGGGTAAGACGGACTCTTGCTGAAGAGTCCTACAACCAGGTCGTTCTCTGTGACCAGTGTTGGCCACTGACTCATACGAAATTACTTATCAAGTAGACATTGTTGTCATTGTCTAACATTTCGCCCGGCATTATAAAAATAGCACGCTGAATACTCGCACGCACAATCGCGTTTACAAATTGCAATAAATGCTTGTTCTATTTATAAACAGGAAACAGCAGATAAGTGACGGAAACGGTTGAGTGCGTTGAAAGGATGTTTTGTGTCCTTATTTTAATAGGGCCTTCATAAACGTATTTTAAACCTCAGTTAGCTAATGTGTTAAGCTTGTTAACGTTTAGTATGTAAAATTTAGTTTATCTCTTTTATTTAGTTTGTAGATTTTCTTTCTTTATTTATGTGTGTGTATAAGGTGTATTGTGATTAACTGAGTATTAGCTGAATAAGAGATCCCTCAAATCTACTAATTAGAGCGAGGAACTCAATGCAAATACAAGCACAGAATCTTTTCACATAGCATTTTTTACATACAGGACATAAATAGAGTTTCTATATAAAATAATGTTTTCTAAAGACCCTTTTACTAAATTAAGATTTTGATTTTGATTTTTTGTGTCTTTTAAATATATATCGTCTTTGTACATTGACAAGAAAATAATCTGGATTATACTTCGCAAATAGCTAGAAATGACTATTATTTTTATGAACAGGGGCGCTAGTAAGTTTAATTCTAAATAATATGTCGGTGTGTGTGTGTACGTCTTTTATCATGCGGATCCGTCATCAAAATGTACGTGCTTTATAGCATGTAGTACTACTATTAGTACTTGCTTGCACACATTTCATTATCATTTTTCACATACATACGAAATGTATTATCAGCATTGCGACAATTACCGTGTTAAATTCTCAAAGTTAACCTACTATGAGAATTTAACATAATACCACTCTTCGTATTACAAAGACTGACTAGTGACTAACTTAGCGAACTTTACTCACCGATTGCCTAATTACTAGTTAAGTTAGTAAGAAAAGTGCACAAAAATTATCAAAATTCTTATAAAGGGAAGATCTCGAGAATCTTACACCTCCCAAAAACATCTTAGCGAGCGAAGCTAAGCCGCATTACGCGGAAACTTTGGATAATATCTGGAAATTATTTACGAAGCAGTCATCGTCGCAAAACGCAACGATAGCGTGTTCTAAGGCGCGGACGAATTTAGCAGCGCCATCTAGTTGTAATATTGTCAAACTGTACAAGAATCCTTTGCACGACCACCCCGTAGTCCACCTCCAATCCTCCATAGAAACACTAGGGGTATTCCTACCGATTTACATTGGGTCAGTGACTGACTCCAAATGAAGTCAATGCTGACTTGGAGAACTGACTTTCTCTGTTTACAAAGGGTCAGTCAGTACGCGAGAATTTGAAGTCAGTAACTTCTGATCCGAAAGCGTTTACATGAGATCAGTAGCGGGTCAGCACTGACTGATCTACTGACTCAATGTAAATCATAATTAACCACTAAATGAATGTAAAATATGATAATAGCACAGAATAAAACAAGCAAATAATCTAAAAATTTCCAATTATTCCTCTACTAGTAAACTAATAGTTCTCCAAACAAAAAAGACCTCGCAAGCACTAACTTTTAAGGAGCTATTCTGCTCATCTCGCTGAAAATCTTCATCAGATCTTAACCAAATTTTTCTGACCAACTTATCTTTAAAATAAAAAAAAACATCCAAATCTCATAATCTTACACCATTGCTTGCTTCGCACTCTAGCGTTTTAACTGTGTTCGATAGTCAAGCAGCAATGTATATTTTTTGTAACTTTATACTACAATCTTTCTTCTTCACGAGTTACAGGTTCTTTCGAACTTAATAGTTGTCGGAAACAGCTTTAAATTTTTAATAATACTAATTTTACATATGAATGAATGAATGAATAATTCGGTCTAATTAGTCTCTCTAAAATAAAAGCGCCGTCTCTTGTAAACGTAGTGTTTACTTTCTCTACAATTTTTATTACAAAAAAAAAAAGTTAGTAGGATTTTCCGTCAGCTATTTCGTGCCGGAAACTGCAGCAAAATTTACACTGATTCGGAAAAACCAGCATCACAAAAAGAAAAATTGGAGCTTATAGTTATAAAAAATATACTAATAATATTAGTTTAATAAGATGTTTTTATTTTTTATGTAGATTTTCATAAACATAGGAAAAAGTGCTGCTTATTTTTTCTCCTAATTTCGTCGCACGAAATTTGAGAAGTACACAGTTCAAGTGACCTTTCTTTTCATTGTTTTCATGAAATTAATAAAAGACTCAAGCTCAAGTGGCCGGTATCAATTCGATTAAAAACTCTAATACTTAGTCGCAAGATTTAGTCATCTCCATATTATGTAGGTAGGTGTTTTGCATTTTAGACTATGCCTCATAGGCAATTTAAAATTTATACAATTTGCAATTTAGGCACACTGCTTGCCATTTTAGGTGATCTGAATCTTAGACACATTTTACTTCTTTGGCAATTTTAAAAATTCGACTTTCTGATCGGGGAACATAATAACTATAGCATTGTGGTTCCGGTCTGCTTGGATGACCATTCATCACGAACGAGCTGACTGACCTAGGAATGATTAATATAATTTATTGAAATGATTGATCTAATGAATATGCAACACATTAAAGTGGGTAGTAGGTACGTATACGTACCTACTTTATTCAATCAATTATAAAAGAAATCACATAGAATAAGAAGTTTAATTCTTATGTTGATTATGTTTCAATAGTTTCTGTGGGCCGATCCCGGTGGCACTGCAATGCCGGGCCGACCCGTGACGGGAGTGGAGCGAGCTCCGAACATCCCGTCGCTTTACAAAAATCAGTTTAATATACTGGTCCCTCAGTGAGGGAACTTTCAGATATTAAGCTGAAAAGAACAGATACTACACTTTGATCTTAGCCAAAAGGCCGAGAAGCGATACCTGTACAGCTGTATGGGACGGAGGTGATTTGTAGCCGTGCGTTTTCGTCAGCGCGATTCAGGATTGGTTCTAATTTAGCAGCGACATCTAGTTGTGAATTTGGAACTAATTATAATATTATTAATATTGTTAGGTGCCTCAATGATATTAAAATTATTCCTCTGGAGAGTAACTATATTTTGCTTATGATAATTTAATTCTAAAAATAACAATCCTTATTTAGACTTATCTGTTTGATAATAGAGGCACTGTCTTAAACCGTGACCTTTCAAAGAAGATACAACAAGTTATTTTTATCGCTTATTAAGAATTCCATTGGGTACAGAAGTCAATCCAAGAAACTACAATCTAATTTCAAAAAGACTGCTTTATTTTAGTTGTCTTTGTGATTCTTAAGCTGTGGCAAAGAAGAGGGATCATCAAAAAAAAGCTAGGAACCCAGCCTATTTTGTTGCCAGATTCTTCTAGGCGCGTGGAACTGGCGTAAATTCACCTAGCTTTATGACGTTTCAAAATGATCCTTGTGATATGATTGAATAAATATATTTTTTACTTTACTTTGTTCATTGACATAAGAATGACAAGCAAAAACAATACTAAGGCGGACCCTACACCTACAATAAGTTTGCACAATAGTTTTATTGCGCAATATGATTGAATCGCCCTTCTCAGTCAAACGATCAATTTTATTATTTTGACGCAATCATTGACGACTCTTAAGCATCAATCTTTTCGCGTGAGCAGAATCAAACGGAACTGTTCCGTGAACAAGATGTCAGGCCAAGACTTGGCTGCAGTTATAGTGTTGCTACTTGTGGCTAAAATAAAAATAAAATACGTCGCTGGTCAAAAGACTGCTACATGAAAAGGCAAAAATATACCCACGAGCATGGTCTGATCCTAGTCAAGGAAACGCACAGCCTAAAAATATTGCGCAATACAGATCCTACACGGTGCAATGATAAAATGGTGCAATAAAAATTAAACTCGCTCAAACTTTCGTTCAATCATTGCGCAAACTTCGATACTTTTACAATACTAACCCTAGACGATCATTTTTTTTATTTTTTTTATTTTATCTTAGAGATTTTATTTTAGCCTTAGATCTGCTAAAATGGCAGTTGGTTAATATGAATAGGGTTGATATGAAGATGGTTAGGTATGGTATTTTTCTCATAATTTAAACGATACCTTTTGTGGTTAGAAGAAAAATGTTAATGCAACGTAGCGCAGTCTTGTCTGGCCTTTAAAGGTAAGTGCTTGTGAACGATGACTGCATACGAGCTATAAATGGACACTTGTTCACAGTCTGGGAATATAATTGCTGGTATAATAATATATGAGACTTTATAGATATACTTGCGTTGAAGTCATGGAGGTACAGTCAGCAAAATGTGATCTACCACCCTAAGGTTCCACCCTGAGATTCATTTGAATGTCATAGGATTTCACAGAAACTTTTGTCAAAAGTGAAAGACCACTTTCTTTGCTGACTGGAATTTCAGAATATGGTAGGCACAGCCTTTTAATTTAAATACAATAAAAGAACTAGAAAATAGAAGAATATTTGTTAAACAGTGTCCTTCATTATTAGCGCATAATTCAAGGAATAGGTTCCATACCCAAAAATTCATTGATGCCTGGGTCATCCGTCATGATTTAAGATTAACTTTACGTTGCTAAGCGACAATCAAACTAAATACACTTGACACTGGCAAAATTGTGGCAAACAAGCCACAGAGTCCATAAACGACGACGAAGAAGAAGAAGAAGAGACCATCCTATTATATTTGATTGTTAGACGCACTGTTTGAGTGGAATTTTATGAATGAACGGATATAAAACCATTTAAACAAATCTTTTTACTGAGTAACCACAAACCGGATCATGAAATGTGAAAAATTACAATTTCAATAGAAAAAATTTAAATTTCTTTGCATTTTAACAAACTAACTGTATTAGAAATTAACCTACTTTCAGGTCTTTGACCGATATTCGATTGGTTCTAGCGTATCGAGTATCGCATATTCACATGTACTACTGTATAATATGATGTAGGTACAGTCTATTTCACATAGGAAGTGTGCTGGCTGACAGATTTGGTATTTTATGGTTTTAGTCAATAGTTTATAGTTTAAATTGCAAATTAAAACAAAGTTATCGTATTTAATTGATTGCCTACTCTATACTAATATTATAAAGAGTAAAGATTTGTATTTTTATACTTTTGTTTGTTACGAATAAACTCAAAAACTACTGGTCCGATTTCAAAAATTCTTTAACCATTGGAATGCTACATTATCTCTGAGTAACATAGGCTATATTTATTACTAGCGACCCGCCCCGGCTTTGCACGGGTGCGGTTTCATTGCACCCGCGCGAAGCTGGAACGGAGTATTTTATAATTTAGTTATTGCCGAATAAATGATGCAAAAAAGGAAAAAACAGAAATACGTCAGCTTTCTTCCTATGTGAAATAGAACTTATGTATCGGCTTTTCGGTTCTCGGTTCGGTCGAAACGTCGGGGAAATAAAAAGGTAAATTACGCGATAAAATCCCGCAAATATTATAAAAAACTATGAGTTCTGATCGCGAAAGTTTAAAAAAATAGAACTTATGTATGTCTTAGTTGCACTGTGTATAAAATAGTTTAGAAAGTAACATGTTGTATACTAATGTGGTATGCGGCGGCCGATGAGAATCTACCTGTTTAGGATAACAAAACTGTGTGGGGCGCAGTGTATCATAAACGAGTTATGATACACTGCGCCCCGCACAGGTTTGTTATCCCACGGGAAGCCGAGATATAAAATAGCCTATATGCTATTCCAGACCAGATAATAATATGCCTGTGCTGAATTACATACAGATCCGTTCAGTCGTTTGGGTGAGTTGTTCCCACAAACATACAAAATTTCTCCATTAAAATATTGCGACTTCGTTCGCGTGGAATTCGGGAGCCGAACTTTTTTCGGAATAAAAAGTAGCCTTTGTCTTATTCCCGGTCATTATCTATCGCATTTAAAATATTAGTGTGATAGTGTGATGTCATGTGATAGTGTGATACATAAAGACAGTTTTTTTTATATTTGTAAGTATTTTTAGAAAACACCCAGAACACCCGGAACTAGGTAGTATTTGCAGATCGTACAAATGTGTGTTCGTAGGCGGGAATCGAACCCACAAACTTCTGCGTCGCAGGCGGTTCGAGCCCGGTCGTGCACTAATGGATTTTCTAATAGAAAAAAAGCCAGTGCTCTCGATATAGGTATGGTGAAGGAAAACATTGTGAGGAAACCGGCATGTGCAAGTGGATTAGGACCCAATCACTCTTGTTCGAAGTCGAGAGTAGGCCAGTGTCCGATCAGTGGGCACATTAAAAGGCTGTCATGATGATTGATGACGATTTTGTAGTGATATAAAGATGAACCGTTGACTGCACTGCAGCTATTATAGATTCAGCGGGAAAGAACGCCATTGGTCGGCCGGTATTGATTGAGTGTCGCGACTCGCGGCAGTCGCGGCGTGTGGGGCGCGCCAGTAAATTGCGAGAGCGAGAAAGAACGTATCACACTCACACAATCCCCTCTTTCGTTCCGTCGGGAAAGATCGACACGATTTGAAACTGAAGTCGACCGAGTAACGAGTTAGTCTTTGTTTATTATACGGCGAGATTGTGCGTTCGTTTGCCTCTCGGGTATTTATTTCAATGCAGTATTGACTAGGGTAAAATATAAAAGGTTGTAGAAATGAGTAATAATAAAGAATTAGTCGATGTGGATGAAAAAGATGACGTTCGTTATGTGCCCAAGCATATAATAAAGGAATTGATTATAACCTACAAAGCGCACCCTGCTTTATGGCAAGTAAAAAACAAACTTATTTATGGCAACAGAATGCTGAAACACAAAGGTTATCAGGCTTTGGTCAAGATTTGGAAGAAATATGACAGAGACGCCAATACGAGAACCGTGAGGAATAAAGTTCAATCTTTGCGCGGGTCCTATAGAAAGGAATTGAAAAAGGTAAGTTTAAAAACTGCCGACCGATGCGCGGCGCGTGAAGGTCCGCCTGCGACGCGGGAGGTTGCGGATTCGATTCCCGCCTTGGGACAAATGTTTGTACGATCTGCAAATATTCGTTCCGGGTGTTGTGGATATTTTCTATGTACTCTTTTTTATACGTAGGTACTTACATATAAAATAAAATATCTATCTATTTACTGTACCTATTGTATTAAAAACATCAGTCATCTAGTACCTATAACACAAGCTCTGCTTAGCTTGGGGCTAGACAATGTTGTGTGGATTGTCCAGCATTATAAAAAAAACTAATAAAATAATATATACTATAATAATACATAGAAAACCTAGACCCGAAACAAATATTAGCAGCTCATGCAAGCAAATTTCGATCATAACGGATCGAACCCGCTAGCGCAACTGAGGTCGCGATAACGAGAAGTAGCTACGATTCATACTGACATTCGATTTAATTCGACCAATCACCGATTCAAAATCGACGTCAATTTACTAAAATAAAATTATGAATGTTTTAATTTTGCAGCTTCGGAATTCCCAGAACAGCGAGACAGAAGAGCTGTATAAGCCGCAGTTATGGTACTTTTCGCTGATGACGTTTCTAACGGACCACGAGCAGCAGACGGAGATTGTATATGATCAGGTGGAACAAGAGTTCGCGCCAGAGCCACTTCGGAATCAGGAAGACCATCATAATGATGGCAGTACTGATGAAGAAACGGTAAACCCTTTCTAATGTTTAGGTTGTAGACTCGGTAGGGTATTTCCTAGTGGAATTTACCAAACCTATAGGTTATTAATTGTATACTTTTTGATTCCCGTTGCGGATTTTTTTTTAGCATGATCTGAAATATTTGTCAGTGATCTGACTCCGAGGATAGTATTCTCAATGTTTTTGGGGTCTGGGTGTTATTTATTTATTTAGCAAAGCGTTTGATGAGCCATTATAAAAGGTCATTCATTATCAACCTGACAAACTTAAGCCTACCCCTTAAGTTTGTCAGTTGTCAGGAAGTTGTTCCACACATAAAAAAAAAATACTTGTACGTCGCTTAACCTGATTCCCAACAATGATAAAAATAATTGAGCGGAAAAACGTAATCGATTTTTTTTTTGCTTACTTGGGATTTTTAAGACAAAATATACATAAAAAAAAAATATAGGTACATATATTTTTTTTTATGTGTGGAACCTATTCCTTAAGTTTGTCAGGTTGATAATGAATGACCCTGTATATTGTGGTACTATAGTACTGGGGCCCAACCATGAACTCTTATAGCGATTCAAATGAAGACCTAAGCTAAATTGCCAAAAAAATTTGTACCATGACATCAATTAGACAATCATGTCATGGTACATGATTTGAATCGCTTTAAGAGTTCATGATTGGGCCCCAGTACTCGAAGTTACAGATATCCACGACACAAGGAATCTTAGTGATGGGTAAGGCAGGGCTATGTATGTGACTTTGACTTTTGATGTTTCAGTTAAATAATTATAAAATATTTCTTTTAGGATGGAAATACCACTGTCGCTGAAATTCCATACGTGCCTAAAAAGAGAAAAAAGATAGTAGTAGAAGAACACCGCAAGATCACAAAAGCTTGCGCAGACACTACATTGGAAAACGAAGCTTTTGGAAAATTCATTAGTAAGAAATTAGAGAGGGTATCTAATGAAGAGCAAAGATTGTATGCGGAATCTCTAATAACAAAAGTGGTGAACTATGCTATACTCAATAAATTGACCGAGTTTGTTGATATCAGGGGAAATACGAATTTCGTCTTGAACAATCATTCTTCTACATCAGTTCCAGTTTTTCACCCAAAAGTGGAAAATCCTTTAGCCACACCAGATTGTATACTATGGAATGAAGATGTCTGAACAATTGATTGTAATTTATAAGTACTTTTTTATGAAACTAAATAAAAAAAAAAACAATGCCTATTTTATTTTCATTAGAGGGTCTGCTCTTGCGGACGAAAGCGAAATATCATGACGGTTTGGCACATATCTTTTGAATTTTTATTCTTTGGACATGTCGGTTTCCTCACGATGTTTTCCTTCACCGTATGAGAGCACTGGCATTGCGCATATAATTTTTTCAGGAAAGAAAATTCCATTGGTTCACGACCGGGTTCAAACACACGACCTTAGGATCAGAAGGCGGGGTCACTACCACTAATACCACTAGGTTAATTTGATTAAAAATTTAAAACCTTATCAGTGTGCAAAGTACAATTAGTTGAACCGTAATAAACAAGATTTGTTTATGTCAATATGAAAATACCTAAGTTTCGTTACGTAGGACTGATAAATTGTGTATACAACAATGATTTCGGATTTCATCATCAACCTCGTCAAAGCGCGCTGCTGAGCCCGGTCTGTGGATTTGATCATCGATCTTCTGCCAGCTGCATTGAGCAAACCATCGCTCAATCTATAGTTTTTTTATGTCAACAAGTGACAAGACAATCATGACGCCCGCGCCGGCCTGATGTTAAGCACCACGTCTGACTATAACAGATGCAGTGCCACCCAAAGCTTAAAGTTTTTAAGAGTTTGCGTGGCACTGCACTGGAGAGGAAAACAAATAGGGCCTCCGCCAAGTAATGATACGAGCAGGTACCGAAATGTTTTCGGAAGAAATAATCTAATACAAAAATATCTTTACATATCTGAAATTAGCTTTAATGACATCTGTGAATAAAAAGCAAAGCACAAAATACTAGTAGCGTAACAACATAAATCTCCTAGCACTTGATATCAAAACAACAAATATACACTTTATCAGACCTTTATAGAACAATGCCAACTGCGCTACAAGTACAGTGCAACACCAACACAGCATCGTTAATTCGTGTCAATATACTAATGAACAAAATTTTGCAATGACGTTCCCTAAATACAGCGTCTGCGGCACTGCCAAGTTCTACAACTATATGCGAACGTACACTATTATGGTAGAGGATAAGGTTCAAAACCGTCGAGCAAGTGGTAACTTAAGCTGCAGTATACCTGCGACGATGTTTTAACGCTTCGTTGAGTACATAGGTCATAGCGTTTTGTTTACAAACAGTGTCTAAGGTGAACAATAAGGAGATCTTTAGTCACTTTGCTTTTTCAATGAACGAGTACGAGATAGCTACGGAAGACTATTCATTCGTCTAAGAATATATGTTTACTTGTTATATTAAACCAACAATAAAATTGTGTAGTGATTAAGTTTAATTTCGGAAAATGTTTATGAAGATAAAATTTCAAGAACAATCAAATGTTTATTGACTTACTAGATGTGCTTTCTATAAAACTAACCTATCATAGCTTCCTGTTTTCATAATAAAACCAATAATAACCGCTACTGGTTTTCCTAAGCAATAAAACTAAAATATTGAATTGATTATCTAATATGGTAGGCAAGTTAACAGGTATTTACAGATCATGATCGTGGATGAAACATTAATAATCATCAAAGCCAAGGATGTAGATGATTCACGCTCACGATACCTAACATCAAGGTCAATAGAGAATTTAATATTCTAACTAAGGTGTTTATAAAACATTAAAATAGCGAGCTAATATAACAGAACATGAGAAAATTTAAACAAGCAAAATATATTTAGAATAGTTATTTAAAAAATATACGGGCGAACCAAACATGATATAAAAAGATTCCAACAATTTTCGTTCCAACCTAAATTAGAAAACGTAAAATATGACAAAATTATTATATAATTAAAATTTTTTTTAATAATATAATAATTTTGTCATAATTAGGTATCAACCTACCAATCTAAAAATCATTATTTAATTACTTACCTTCTTCGACACAAATTATTGCTAGGTAGGTAGGTACCTACTTTTAATATATATGTTATATAACAACTGTAAATGTACCAACCATATGAGAGCAATAAATTAATTGAATTGAATTGAATTGAAAAGAAAAAGTAAATGCGCATTTCAATTTGATGAAGATAATAGTCTGTTATATCATGTAAACAAAATTTTATCCAAGTAATGTTATATGCGAATGTGATTTTCGTGGTTCAATATCGAATTTGGATGAAGGAGAGAAGGAAGCAGTGAAAAGATAAACATAGTATAAAAAAGCTCAATGCGAACAAAGTCACAAGGCGTTCCTTTAGTAGCAAACATTCCGCTTTTTATACAGATACGGTATACTACGGTGCTGATTCCGTTAGCGTTATGTAAATTAATTCACTCAGTTCTATTTCAGTGCATTTAGTCCCAACAATAAACTGTTTACATTACTGTGTATGTTTATTTGTTTTTATTACTTCTTTAGTCAAAACCATGTATTTAGGTAAGGTAGTTCTACCAAATTACTAAATAGCGGAAGTGTCTAATGTTAAATATTTGATTACACTGCAAGATGATTTTACCTACCTATTTGTCGTGCCAAAGTCTCCTTCCTGCACTTGGGAAATTAAGATTTTAAGTTCCGCATTTGCATAAGCAAAGATTGGCTTAGTGCAAACATCACGCATTGTTATTGTACAAACTAATATCTCTGCCTTCTTTTTCTTGAGTTATTAATGAACTTAAATGAAATACAACGGACAACATACATTATAAAATATATTTTTTTATAATACATATTTTTATGACATAGTTTACGAACAATATATGATCAAAGTGACCCATGTAAAATACAACAAATTAGAATTAGAATTTAACAAGTAGCTAATAACATTACATCACAACATTGTTGCAATACCAATTAAAATACTTGTATCTATAAATATACCGCCAATATCTAGGACAGCAGTTAGACGCAAAAGCTTGATAATGAATACAAATTAATTAATGTCTAGGAATAAGCGAACTACATCAACACTTAATCATGTTTATTTACCTAATAATTGGGACACGGAAAAGTACTGCAACTAGAAATTTGATAAGGCTGTTTGTGACTAAGGGGACAAAGTCGTTTATTGCCAGTAGAAAGCCAAGTTGATAACTGGCTAACTATTATGAAGAAAATATCGTGTTACATAAACATATAAGAAGATTTTTTTGCCAAAATAAAAACGTTGTTACATTACCATATCACAAATAAGTTGGAAGGGTGGAACGGAAAACTGAATAGGTTTACTGGAGTAACCAATTATAATTTACCTGACGATACAACTACATTTACTAATGTGACGCGTAAAACGGATATAGCATAGAAATAGGTATACAGAAATACGAATATGTAGAAATTTTTGTAAGATACACCACATACACTTACCACATACACCTGCATACCCAATACACTTACACACCTACACTATGCTAATATTAATCCGCACACACCCGTAGAATATATATTTACCGCCACTGAATCTTATAGTTAGCATTAAGTTTAACAGTGTTATTCTAGTTTTCTTTTTATTATTATTAATATTGTTCTATTTGTGTTTTCCTCATTTGGCCTTACTTATTTTTAATATTTTTTGGTGTATATTCTTTGTACCGCTGTTGGAAAATCTTAATAAAGAAAAAAAAATAAAAAAAAAATAAAGATAGTAGTGTCAAAAGATATAATTTACGACATCGTAATTATGACTTAGGACTATTTCTACCAAGTTTAAGGTAAGGGCATAAAGGGTATGAAACTGTAGTAAATATGGCTTTGGTAAGGGTCTAAGGGGTATGAAACTGCAATAAATATGGCTTTGGTAAGGGTCTAAGGGGTATGAAACTGCAGTAAATATGGCTTTGGTAAGGGTCTAAGGGGTATGAAACTGCAGTAAATATGGCTTTGGTAAGGGTCTAAGGGGTATGAAACTGCAGTAAATATGGCATAATATGGACTTCAATCTGATATTCTTATACCACGTGAATGAGGAAGACTTTTACATATATTCTGGCCGATAGATATTGATGCCAAGTCAATATGAATTGTTTTGATGCCAATGATGTTATTATTACTAGATAAGAATGTTGTTAATCCAAATAACAAACCCAAGCAATTAAACAAAGGATTTCTAAAATTTAATCAGACATTAATATAGCTGGATTCGACCAACTTTTTAAATAACTATTCCGCGGAATAAGAAATGTCAAGTACAAGAAAACTGTCAGTTAACTGCGAATCTACGATTCATTCTGAGAATAGTGCCTATTCGAGTTTGGTCGAATCCAATTTATTTATATTTAACTAATCGAACCGCCGCGGTTTCACTTGCGTTATTTTTTCCGCAATTTTTCTATAATTTCTCACAGTTTAAACCTTCCCAGAACTCCTACAAACATTGAAAAACCAAGCTTAATCCAATCGGTCCAACTGTTTTCTAGTTTTAGCGAGCCTAACGCACAGCAATTCATTTTTATATATAAAAAGATGTAATAACGTTGATCAGTGTTATTCGTGCTATTCTAAATTAAGATTATTGCGTCAAATCTGACGTAGAAGTCATATCGACAGTGGTAAAGATAAACTATAATGAGCGTAACTACATGGGGGCGTGTAAACATAAACAAAACATAGGTACATTGCATAACATCATTACAAACGTCCTCGTATGTAAATCATAACTGATAATGCTATTATTTTATAATAACAACACGGAGAAACAAAGTACGCGCACGCAAATTGTGATCATTTTTAGTGAGACTTGTTAGTCTCACTTAGTCAAGCGGCTCGCCATTCATCAATATGAAATCATCGTGCGCACGTCTCTCACAATTATAATTTCAAAATGGTGTATTGTGTGATGAAAGGCTGCTGTAACATCACGTATTTAATCATTAATCACGTATAATACATAGGCCTCTCACGCAAACATCAATTGTTTTGTGAACACAATTTTGGAAATAATTTTGAATGAAACTATCATTCTACGTGTTGTTATTCTAAGGCTATTATAATGTAATTACTTATTGAAACAAGGGACTTTGAAATCTAACGCAAAGATATACAGATCAAAACTGAAAGTAATGACTAGAAGTGGCGAAGTAGCTTTTGTCTAGATGCTGTCATAGACCTATTTGTCAACTGCAACACACATGTGCTTTTAGGTTTTAAATACCTAGGTAGGTGCCTAACTTGTTTTTACGAGATCAATGTTTAGGGCTAATACATTCTTACCTGATTAAGATTAAAATGTACGTGTGTTTTAAAGATACAAATAAATGATTTATCTATCTAGTTCACATACAGACAGCTAACTAGCAGGTTTAAAAACCTACTTTAGATGGCTTTAGGATTGGATTTTTATTGGAATGCTTCGTGGTTGGTCGATTGTTCACTAATCTACCTACACTGGAGTATCTATTACAGAAATTACTGCAAGACGTTTCTCTAATGATAATATTATGATGTTCCATCTGTGTGATATGTTTAAACATGTCAAGGGTAAGCTCACGTCGACGTGAGTAATGATCTATTCAGTTTTATTTTTATATCGAAATTAAATCTGTACCAATTCAGATAAATGTCAATGGGGACAGTGGCACGGTTTAAAGTAACGTTTCACTGTCCCCATTGAAGATAAAGCGTAATGGGGACAACGGAAAGTTATTTTTGACTTCCCGCTGTCCCCATGATTTTGACCCCATTAATGGGGACAGCGGGAAGTCAAAAAATAACTTCGAAATACAAGGTATTATTACATGAATGTACTCAATACTCAATTCATTTATTGCTCTCATATGGTTGGTTCATTTACAGTTGTTATATAATAGGTGGTAGTTTCACATATGTAGGTAGTTTTACCGTGTAAAAGGGTATGACAACATGGAGATAGGCCGAAGTTTAAATAAGTAGGAAGTAAGTTGATAAATTAAATAGAAAAATAAAAAAGGTTGTTAACATTAATTCTCAGTAGTATGTAAATTGTTATTTTTACATATATCTAACTGAACGTGGCAATAATACAGCGCGTATAGCATTCACGTTTAAGGATCGCTTTCTATGTTGTTCTTTTGAGAAAATTATCGTTTTGTAATTCCGCACGTTTCCTTTATTAGTTATATTTACAGCCTCCCGCCTTTCCCACAGCTGGGACACTGGCCTACTCTCAAGCTAAAGTGATTCGGTCAACTCACGCGGACTCAATGCGGATTGGTGGATAGTTACATGTCTTTCGAGTAGTTTATTGAGTATGCTTGAAAAGTATTCTATGTCAGCGCGGGCAAAGTCGCGGGGTTTTCCACTAGCTAGATCTGTGTCACTAGTAGGGCTTGCAAATATTCGAAAATTTAGATATTCGAATATTCGATTTTTTTTCGGGTACTATTCGAATTATAAAAAATAACTATGTTTTTTATATAATCACATCTGCTTTTATTCTTATGTGTTATTTGCCAAAACCAATTAAAATTAACAGATGGTTGTGAAGCCGTAACGAGGCATTGACGATTTACAGGCACAATCAACCACAAATTCTTAGTAAAAAAAAAAACAGTCTTTAAAATCTAGGTGAATAGGTATTTTAACAACTTATTTTAACAGGTTTTTTTTTTTATACCACCAAGGTGTCAAACAAGCATACGGCCCACCTGATGTTAAGTAGTTACCGTAGCCTATGGACGCTTGCAATACTAGAGGTATCACTCGCGCGTTGCCGACCCTTTAAAAATTTTATAACACCCTTTTTGAAGGACCCCATACTGTAGTCTCCAGGTGCGACAGAGATAACAATATTTCTCGCTAGTACGACTCCACTATAATAATAAAGCAATTCGGGAGTTCCCCGAGTTACCCATACACGACGACTCACAGAGCACGATAAAAACCTTACTTGCCATGTTGTTTACTCGAACGCCGTTACCCACATTGTTTTATAAAGTTTGTTACAATACACATCAGAGTATTTGAGTAGTGAGTTTGATGTTTTTGTTTTTAATCGAATATTCGAATATTGCAATTTAAGTATTCGAATATTCGACCTAATATAATATTCGAATTATTCGAATATTCGAATGCAAGCCCTAGTCACTAGTGTAAACAAAATACCACTCAATTCAAGAGAGTAAAAGAAAGCACTCAATTCGGAGAGAGGGGTAAATTGACTTTGTATTGTAACTCGATACAATTTAGAACAGATAAAAGGGTTTACTTATTGGTTCAGACTTGTTTTGCGAAACTGAGAGTTTTATTACACATCTTGTAATATGTTCGTTCCAAAGAAGCTTTAGTGTGGCTTTAGTAAACATATATATTTATTTATTTTTACATTGAAAGTATAAAGTTTTATATTCAATATTTTGCTTTATATTTTCTTTGTAGTTCAGATGCGTAAAACTACAAAAAATATAAAAAAACATTACAAAGAGGAGCTTGATTTCGAAAAACAGTTTCCTTTGTATAAACATGTATTTTTTCAGTTACAAGCCGACCTGCCGCATAGCACGCAATGCCGGGGCGGGTCGCTAGTAATAAATATAGTCATATACAGGGTCATTCATTATCAACCTGACAAACTTAAGGGATAAGTTCCACACATAAAAAAAAATATATGTACCTATAATTTTTTTTTGATGTATATTTTGTCTTAAAAATCCCAAATAAACAAAAAAAAATCGATTACGTTTTTCCGCTCAATTATTATTTATCATTGTTGGGGATCGAGTTAAGCGACGTAATAATGAAATATTCGAGTGTGCTCGCCCCGTAGCGGATCAAGGACACGCGCAGGTCAAGGACGCGCGGGTTATTGACCAACGGTTCATTGACGCGCGAGTCACTGACACGTGCCGAGCGCTGCCTTTTCGATTTCTAACAAGGATAACTAATTATTAAGCAGAATTACGTACATTTTTTTTATATATAAAAAAAAAACGTTTAAAAAAAAAGCATTTTTTTTTTGTGTGGAAGTTTGTCAGGTTGATAATGAATGACCTTATATATTCAGGGATAATGTAGCATTCTAACTGTGATAGAATTTTTGAAATCGGACCAGTAGTTTTTGTGTTTATTCGTAACAAACTAAAATACAAATCTTCTCTCTTTATATAATTAGCAGAGAACATTATATTAGTACTACGATATTAGTATACATAGATTTAGTTATTCCCATTGTACAGCTTAGTTTAGTTTGTGGCTAGATGACACTATGTAAAATATTTATTAATTTATCACTTACACTTTTATAACCACAAGTCGCATTATCAGTAACAGCATTAAAAAGTAATTATCTTATCACACAAGTGTGAGTGATACTCGTACGTACTAATTATAGTAGAAAGCAAATAATATAATAGGTTAAATTATAGATTCAACATATCACATTTCAGTAAGATGGTAAAACAATAAGGAAATCAGATGCTTTAGCTATTCAACATAGTAATCATCATGATAGCCTTCTAATGTTCCCACTGCTGGGACACTGGCCTACTCTCAGGCGAGAGTGATTGGGTCTTAATCCACCACGCGGACCCAATTGGTGGATGGCACATGTCTTTCGAATTTTTAGTTCTTGGACATGCCGGTTTCCTCACGATGTTTTCCTTCACCGTATGAGAGCACTGGCATTGCGCACATAAGTTTTTCAGACGATCAGAAAAATCCATTGGTGCACGACCTGGTTTGAACCCACGACCTTAGGATCGGAAGGCGGGGTCACTACCACTTGACCACCGGTGCTCTAAATAACACAGTAATAAAAGTCTATAAAAACTACCGTCAATTGTTTTTACTTAGGTACCTTTGTACTATAATACTATCGATCGTAATTATTATAAGCGTATACCTAAGTACCTATTGTGTGTTAAGTTTCTTTTTGGCAAAATAAATTATTCTTATTCTTATTCTTATTCGGAGTGGGCCCCCAACGACGGAAGACGACATCGTGGCAGACCCAGACTTAGATGGCGGGATGACCTGGACTCATTTAATAAGGATTGGTCCTTAAAAGCACATGACCGTACTATATGGAAAGGGGATAGGGAGGCCTTTGCCCTGCAGTGGGATGATACAGGCAGACATTTTTTTTTTTTTTTTTTATACTACTAAAGTGGTAACCAAGCGTACGGCCCACTTGATGGTCAGCGGTTACCGTAGCCTATGTACGCATGCAACATCATAGATATCACTTGCGTGTTACTACTCTAAGACCTTAGATGGTAAGTCTCATGTGCCTGTAATTTCACCGGAAACCATACCCTGCGAACCGGAACACAGCAATGCGAGCATTACTGCTTGGCGGCAGAAATAGGTATGGTGGTAGTCCTTCCCCTGACGAGCTCTGTCACAAAGAACTCTACTACTCTTACATAATAATATTAATAGATAATAATATTCTTATTCTATTATTATTCTTTTAAAAGAACTCTAGTATAATGTTCATAAGAATATATACATTATCACCATTCCAAATATACACATTTATTTTGCATTCAGAATCGTAACAGACTACAAGTTATAAGCGCGATCTTTTTAAGCCTGGATTAAGCTATCTTTCAAGATAAAAAGCTGTAAATTCCTTTGTAAAAGATTAAGATAACCAGTGTATCTGACGTATACATATCAATCTCATATATAAATAGTATTTCAATAATAAGCATTCATGCTCAGCTTTATATAATGTTCCCACTGTTGGAACGCTGGCCTACTCTCTAACGAGAGTGATTAGAAACTGGTTTGGAACCCACGACCTTAGGATCGGAAGGCGTGGTTACTTCACTAGAATATATTATCTCCTGGCCGTTAGAATAGAGAAATTAATAAATAGCAATGTTTTTCATACATTAGTTATTCTTCTTATAACAGTAACAATATACATTACTGACTTAAAATGCTTTTCAATCCCAAGAAGTGTTGGAATGGTATTTCTCGGTCATGGAATCTAGTACTGTGATTTAAATGCAAAGCAGGTTTAATAGCTTTGTAACACGATACAAATAAAGTGAAACTCGCAAGAGTAGACTTATTTATACTTCATTGAACGAGCGAGCGAAGCGAACTAGGTATCTCTGTCAAGAATTGACAGTGGGACGAATGGGCAGTGTTGGTTAGACGATAACTTTAGATAATATAAATGAAGTTGTTTCTTAAATTGAGGTACTGAAATAAGGAAATAAATATCAGGTTATACACATGTTATATATATATTATAATGAAGAGATTGCATTTCTCAAAAATGGACAGAGCTGGGTGATAGATGGAAAAAAAAAGTAGGCAGATAAGCTACTTTTATGCATGTACAACGCGAGCAAAAGTCACGAGCGGCAGCAAGTATTGGTAAAAAAATTGTATTAATCTAATTAATAGTCACCCTACATCCAATTTTCCGCAATTCCCACAGCAAATTGCATTGAACCGACAGTGTTCGCATCACTGAAAGGTTTTCACATGGGAAATCATAATAAGCTTAATAAGTTGAGCCTACATCAGCTTTATCTATGGATTGCCTCGCGAGAAACCAAACCATATACGTAGGTATTTAAAAAATAAAAAACCTGTGTCAATGAATACTCCACGTGAATGAAGATCTAAATATTAAACACTATCACATGCCTCAAGAACCTATCGACCTACTGAATTTCATGCTGATCAGATCAACCAACGGTTCGAAAGCTCGAACCATTCCTGGACTACGCTTCTCACGTCATACCGCTTTGTCCTCTTGTCCTTGAAACCGAATTTTATTGCCAGATAGAAGGGTTTTTTTTGTACGAACAACATTACTGAGCAATTCTATTATGAATCAGAAAAAAATGCAGGTTCTAGAATTTTTTTGCACTCGTCCACACCTGTCTTAGTTTCAAATGAGTCAGACAGAACTCAGAAGCATACAAGCAACACCGAATGATCACAAGGTCGAAAGCAAGCTAGACAGGTTTTGAGGTGTTTGACCATCCATTATGGAGAAATTAATATTTTATTTATACATAAAAAATGTTATTGGAATTTAGAATATAATATCGTAAAAAAATTTGGAAAACATTAACAATGCTGTGTCTGTGTCTACGGTAAATATGAAAACAAATGAAAAACCAAGACGTTAGTAGGTACTTTTACGACACACTTGAACACACAAATTAATTCGAGAAAGCGCCGCATTTTAAAATGACATTGAAATAGTGTTATTTCAATGTCATTTTAAAATGCGGCGAGAAGAGAAGAGAAGATCAATAATGTCGTCTAGGGGTGTCCCTAGACGACATTATTGATCTTCTTTGTGTAAAAATTACAATATTTGCATTAGTAAACATTATGCATAATTTTGAAACTGAGACGTGATCGTAGTAGCTATTGATCTCATTTACAAACTCAAAAGTCGCGCAACGGCTATACTTATGACGCGTCAAGACACACCACGACAGAATAATGTAACCCTGGCTGGCGACCACGAACTGTAAAACGAAGTCAGCCCCAACGAACTGCGGGTTGAACACATAACTCTGTTAGCCTATGTCAACTACTGGCTATGGTCAACAGTTTGGCCATAGCTCTACAGTCTTATTAGACAGATGGAGATCAATAAAAATTGGTCGCTAACAGAGTTATGTGATAAACCCGCCGGCGCCGGTGACATTGAAATGATCGCAGTAAGTCTGAATTGTGACTATTGTGATATAATGGTGATGAAACCTTTATGCAAAATTATTTTTTTACCTTCGCATAGTTTTAACTTTCACTAACTAATTATTCGGCCAAAATTCAATGACCTAAATACCGGAGGCACAAGTAAGCATTGTGGTTTGTATCGATTCAGGACTAAAATAGATGTTTCCGACCCCACTAAATTATAATATGAATGTTTCAGTTAACAGTCAGTTTGTGGATCGATGCTACGCAAATACTGCAATGCGGATGATTAGTAGGTTGAGTTAATATAGAAATAATCTAAACTTTGAGGACTGTTTTAGTATCCCTGCATAAAAAGAGGGCAGAAGGCAGACTTTGATGACAGGGTCAATATACCCGAAGGCCTCCGCCATGACGACTTTCAAAAGGTTAGGTCAGGCAGGACTCTCAGGTTAAATCGAATCGGCCACGAAGTCTAAAAAGGTTAATAAAGCATACTCACCTTCAGCAGCAAGACTTTTGAAAATATTCACTTACCTGAAAAAGAAAAAAATATATTTACAGCAAACATATTTGAGCGTAACGTGATGTATTTCATCCAATTAATTTCCAAGTCTTCGATCTACATTCGTCGAACGTGCAACGTTTTGTGTTACACTACAGAAACAGTGATAGGAGCGCTCGTGACGTAGCTGGCTAAGTTGTTCTTAACAGATCAAGGAAGTTAAGCACTGTTCCGCGGGGTCATCATTTGGATGGGTGACCGCCAGTGGCAATTTCTACTGAGCGCTCCCGTGCTTCGGAGAGTCGGTCCCGGCTTTTTTAAAGTTGTTAGGCCATGACAGAGGCCTTCGGGCGGCCTAGTAACTCTGTCACCAGAGTTGGCCACTGACTCATACGAACGAACGAACGAACGAACAAACGAACGAACTACATAAATCGTTATCTTTACGACCATAATTCAAAGACCCACAATGCAACTCCGATAACACACACCAACTGACTCGGAAGTCATATCTTTGAAGTGAATGTGACTACCATGACCTGACTTAATAAATATTTGGATGGAAATATACCTGTGATAGTTGTGACAAACAAACGTCGTGGGTTTGACTGGAGCCAACATTTTCAGCAAATAATTTATGATTATTTAATCCAGCCCAGAGTCTTTGGCTCACGTCTGTTTGTTTTATCTTCAGCTAGATAGGTCAATGACAGCTTTTGAACCTCATTTTAGTGTAATATTGCGGAATCTTTGACCATCACTTCGATTTTTTCATTCATTTATTTATTAATTTATTTATTTATTTTTTATTCATTATTTGTTAAAGGGAAATAGTAAATTCATTGAATAATGAATATTACTCTGGTTTTACAAGTCTGTATGTCTGTACTTAAGCGGCCTACTAATAGTCTACACTTTATTAATAGCCTTCGAACTTCAGTCTGACTGGGACCAACAGGTTAAAATATCTTCTGAGCGCAAGCACATTATATTAATAGATAACATGCGCACTTGCATTATTTTTATAATAAACAACTCTTGAATAAGGACGAAAACGTGAGTATAGGTTTTCTACCACATAATCCGCATTATCCTTGATAAATCCGTGACACGAGGCTCTAACAAGGCTTCGTCGCGTGTGTCTAGAGCCCACATAGCAGCTTACTCGATAAACTGTATACTGATACAGAACAAGCTACTTAGTAGATATAACATGGACCTGGGATTATTGGATTACAAAAATGGCTTATGAAACAAGTTACACGATATCAACAACATAGTTGTCAGCCACTTTCTTACCTCTCAACCTTTTATACATACAAAAGTCAACAGAGTAACTATAGCTACATAAATAACAATCGACATTATAAAAGGTCTAACGACCGACCACCTGTATAAATCGACTAATACTAAACCCAATTGTAATAACATAACCACAAAAATTATTTTAGAAAATCAAATTGAAAAGGGCTAAGCGATCGATAACAAAATCCACATAGCAAAAGCAACCTAAAGATGTAAGACATAAAGATCTAACACAACGTGAGATTAGTTAAAGGGCTCAGAGAACAGTTGGGCTTACGTGACCATTCGCACGGATCGTCTACACGCAACCGGTAAACATAATGGTTTTTGACAATAGGGAAGGAGCCGTAGGCCTGACCTTAGAAGCAAAACAGTAAACAAATCTGTACAAGGAATAGGGCACGTAGGTTTATTTTTTGCTACAGTGCCCTTCAAATGTAAGCACAGCAACATTCTGGCACTTAATATTTAATGAACACAGTTGTAAACTGCACAAACAAACTATAACTTGAGGCATTGAGTAATAGTATATTTCATTACAAGTGCGGAAAGGCTGTCATTGCAAAGAGATCCGACAAATGTCTACCCGAGCCGAGGCGCAGCCGAAGGCGAGGGTTGACAGTCGGAACAAGTTGCAATGACGGTTCCGCACGTGTACTGAACGACTATTTTTAATACAGTTGCGAAAAAATGAGCAATTTAATAAAATAATAAAAACACAATAAACTCAACCAACTAAAGGGTCGAAATTATTCATTTTGTGCAACAAACAACTAAACTCGCAAAGAAAATTTCTGAAAAATGGCGTCAACCGTAGAATATAAGCAGAGTTTTTTTTTTCTTCACCCATTCTGGTAGGCAAAGGGAACAGCCCATACAGCCAAGTCTTCAGTAGAATGAAAATGAAATTTAATGAGATGAAATGAAATGAAACCTAACCTAACTCATTCAATCAAATCATTAAATCTGATATTGAAACAAATTAGCAGCTTCTTTTTAGAAATATACGTATTTATTATTATTATTATTATTAATTCTTTATTTCAGATCATAAATCCATAAAACATCAAAAAAATCACACAGAATGTCATAAAATTATCAGAAAATAAAAATAGAAAACAATAAAAATAACAATTATACTAAACCTATCATTATTTGCATCCATTTTGTTTGGATTGGGCAATCCGCTCTTGACACAATCATCTGTAAGATGCTGTTACTGCTGCATTTGCATTTGCATTTGCTATTTGCATGAATCATAAAAACTTCTATTTTTTAATAGACATTATTTTTACAGTTGGGAAAGAGAACGCACGAGTTCGGGAAAGGTAAAAAAAAGCACGAGTATGTAATAGCCCACATCCCGAACGCTATACGTCCCTGCAATACGCCACTTTTTGAGCAACTGTATTAAAAAGAAATTTACCTAACAACAGGTAGTCGACAGATTTAAAAAGTATCGTTTGAACGTGGGGTAATAGAAATAACAGACTGTCAAGATGATGCATTGAGAAGGTATTGAAATTGTGTGGGTGATTCTTTTGGCAGGTACCTGCCTAGGCACTTTGGTTTTGTGATGTATTGGCTACCATGAATGAGGAGAAGATTCAAGATAATGGGTTTCTTTCTGACTAGACGGGTCAGAGTCGCCGCAGATGAAGTCATAAAACGTGGGAGCGAAACCGAGATATATAGTCTCCTTCTCACTCATTGGTCTTATAGCCAGCCGAACAGAACTTCACTTAGGTGGTCCGTTTTATGACAAGACAAGGATAAGGTCACTTTGTAAACATTGGTTACACATATACAATATCATCAACCTTATGAATGGGATTTACGCTGAGGAATAGGTATTACATTTTCAGATTGTTACTCATTATTAAGAACAAATTTTTTGTAAGACAACAATAACAAAACCATTTTTTCCTCAAGCTTTAACAATTAACTCGTACAAAAATAAAAACGATCTTATAAATGGTTTAGAGGTTATTGCTTTGAACTTTATTATTCGATTTCGACCTATAATCATCACAAGAATAATACTGAACTAAGTTAAGAAGTCATTAGCATTAATGAGCAACGAGGCGCTAACCTGTCGTTTACATAACGGATGACCTAACCGACTTCGAACTCATTCGGTCAACGTTACCCGACATAAGCTGGCCAATGTTCATAACTACTGCAGAGGGTCTACTCTCGCGGACAGAAGCGATTAACGTGACGTTCAGCATAACTTTGTGAATGCTCTGAACTTAGTTGTCACCGACATAAGTTGAACTACGATATTTGCCACGATTTTCGTTTGTTTCAAGAGTACCTAGGCCCTCTGAGCCAAAAGACGTTTTAATAAAATACCCCCCACATTGATACATTATATGAAGCTATCATATGCGCTGCACATGTTTGTGGACAATATCTGGGTAGGATAACTGAAACCGATGTTTTTGTTGGTGGTATGTGGTATGCAAGTGTTTCTATAGATAGATTATAGATCATACAAGACGATTGTATTTAGCATATTGTTTGATACTTTAGTGAAAATAATGTGATCAAGGATGCAAAGCTATTATACATCTAAGTAGAAAGAAACATAGGCTCCATAATAGCCGAAATTGGCATGGAGGACATCATCACAATGACAGAAAATGTAAATTGCAAGTTTCAGTTTTGACACTTGACACACTGACTAATTCAACTGCAATCATATTTGCAACTGATTGTGTTATTGTCATTGCCTTGGATAGGTAAGTGTTTAGTTCCAAGAACTAATTAGCGACATTAACATTGACATAATCATAATAAATTAAAGATTACATAAATATAATCTTAATAGATAGAGCTATAGTCGAAACTAACATTGTAGATTTAGCTGTAGCATAAACTGCTTCAACAGTTGAAACCAATATTGTAGATATAGCTATTACATAAACTATTATGCTTCAAATCAATTTTAATTGTATACTTATTGTTGATGCAAGTAAAACTTTGAAGACGAAACATATTATAGTTATCAGCAATGCTTTTAAAGAAGTTCAGTCATTACTCACAAAACAATGGAACTGCATTCTATGTTATGAAATCACCAGTAAAGAATGTAGACATGTCCCTCCTTAGCTTCTTTTGTTAGAATTATGTACCTACGATGTGAAAAATTAATAGATATTTTCAATAATATGACGCAGGCCGGACCTAAATGTTATAGTATACTTCACATATAGTTTACCATAAGGAAAACTAATGATGCACATCTATGATTCACTCAAAATGTTGCATTAGGAATTGAGTCAAACAAAATAATCTAATCTTGTAAATTAATATTATTGGGAATGATATTCTCGTTATCACTGATAGGAGTGTGATTAAACTTGATAAAACTGACTTACAATGCAATTTAATTATGTCAACAGAAATTTAGAAAACAATGAATTATAACATTGTGCAATACAAAATTGGGATGAAAAGGTAACGGGGAAGTATACTACACTGAGCGGCACAATTAACCGCCCACCCTTTTAAAGTGGCAAATTTTGATGTTATCGCAGTTGTAAGTTGTTGGGCATAAATAAGTCATGTGTGAATGAAATGTAGTGACGAAAAAATTACAAACTACCCACTTAACGTAACTTTGTTTTTTTATACGCATAAGTTGTGAATAGGATAAATATCGAACTTCGTCTCATTATCGTTATCGCTGCCATACTGCTTACATTGCTTCAGTGGCATTAAAAGTAAACAATTTGAGTTTGTTTTGGTTTCGTAACTTAAAGCTAGTGTTTGGATATCACAAACATGCCATTTGATGCTAATTCAGTGGCGAGAGCCGTCGCTCTTATCAACGAAGGGTTTAGTCAGCGTTACGTGGCGCGGAAGCTTGGTGTCGCACGTACCACCTTAAGGGATGCAGTGAAACGGTTTCGGGAAACTGGCTCTTATGAGCGAAGACCGGGACAGGGCCGAAAAAGATGCACCTCCGCTCGTGACGACCGATTTCTTGTGACTAATGTTCTAAGAAATCGGTTCACTACAGCTGTTGAGGCACGAAACCAACTTTGTGAGGTTCGCAATGTTCAAGTGAGTGAAAGAACAGTGAGAAGAAGACTAGGAGAGAATGCCCTTGGAGCTTTTCGACCATCTCGAGTGCCACAATTGCTCGTAGGGCACCGGAGAGAAAGACTTCGTTTTTCCCGAGAGCACGCCGAATGGAACATGGAACAATGGAAGAATGTTATGTTTACTGACGAGACAAGAATATGCTTGCACGGTCCTGACGGTCGCCAGCGTGTATACAGACGCAAGAATGAAAGGATTGCACCATGTACTGTTGTGGAAACAGTAGGTTACCAAGGTGGCTCTATCATGATATGGGGCGGCATTACTTACGAAGCACGCACCGACTTGGTTATCTTCGAAAGAGGTGGAATAAATGCTCAGAGGTATGTAACAGAAGTGTTGGAACCTCATGTAATGCCATTTGCTCCATTTATTGGCGAAGATTTTTTATTAATTCAGGACAACGCTCGCCCCCACGTTGCTAGAGTTGTTACCGCGTACCTGGATACTGTCTGCATTCGAAAATTACCATGGCCATCTCGGAGTCCAGATTTAAATCCTATTGAACACATATGGGACAACTTAAAAAGACGTGTTCGAAGCCGCATACCAGCTCCAACCACCATAGATGAATTAAAACAATTCGTGATTGAGGAGTGGCAGAACATTCCACAACAACAGATCAAAGATGTCATCGACAGCATGCCAAACCGTTTGATGGAAGTCATGAGGGCTAGAGGTGGAAATACGCACTATTAGAATTCATTTATTCAGCAGATTTTTTATTTTTAAGCCATTTCATCACATTTGTTAATATACGGTCAAAGTGTTTTTCAGACTTTTTTATACATAATTGTAATAATTAAAAACAATATTATCTTTCATTTTACTTCAAAATACCTACGTTATGAAATAACATTCAAAATTATTGCCACAATTATTTATTTAAACCGAAATCGTAAAAAATCAAGGTGGGCGGTTAATTGTGCCGCTGAGTGTAGATAAATGAAGATAAGAGCAACGAAAGCAACTATAGATATACAAAAACAAATACTAATGACGTAGGTTTATAGTATCTAATAATATGTGTGTGATCAATTACCCGGGTGCATTCAGATGAATGACGCGGCGATAACAATAAAAGCATAAACAATGTTATTTTTTCAGGCATAAATGATTAGTCCAAAATATTTGTAAAAGATTCTTTCTAACAAATGAAACAAACAAAGGTTTTCTTCATAAAATTACTTGCTAAATACATATTGTTTTAAAATTGTTTAATAAGCGAGATGAGTGTTTTTTTTTTAATTGAACGACTCAAAAAAAATATTCATAAGATAGTCATAAGAAAAAAATTCATATAACTGTGTGAACTTTAAGCTTTGGGTGGCACTGCATCTGTAATAGTCAGGCGTGGTGCTTAACATCAGGTGGGCGCCTTGATTGTCTTGTCACTTGCCGACATAGAAAATAGAACTTTTGCTGCATTTCATAAGAACAACGTTTCATATCCTTCAACAAAGCGCATTAAGTATCTTATATCTCATCATCATTGGTTTGTGACACAACTTATCAAAACTTAGAACAATTACAGGCATTTTTCAACGGTTATTCTAGAATAAATATGACAGTGTCGTCATTTTAAGAGTAAACAATTGCGACAAGTACTCTTGAATGGATTATCGGATGCAACTGACATTTTTATCAGTTTTGATTGATCGCGCTGGCGAAGCTTAGATTTTCCTCTGTGGTTTTTCAGTGTACCTTTCTTTTTCTTTTTCATAGAATGTGCGTCAAAATCAATGGTTTTTTTAAATTTATTTTATTCACATTAGGCTTAATTGCGCTTGACCACTATCTCGCCTGATGTTAAGCGATGATGGAACACGCTTGCCTAAGAGCAAAATATTCACTCGTGAAGACACCCAGGTTATAAGTATCGGGAAACAGAGACTAATAATTCCACTCCTTGGCGGTCCTTGGATGGTCGTTATATTTACTTGCCAAGTATGAATATTGATTCAGTCGTATTAATTATGATTATAAATTAATACGTATGACTTTACTACTATTTTTTCCTATGAACAGTCTCTTCTCATGTTTGTCAATTGCTTGTGACTTGTTTTTTATTATCGTTTGAGTTTATCTTAAAAAACGTATGCCTCTTATCAGTTTGTCAGACGTTTATGTACAATAAACAGGATTATTTTATCTACATACAGCCAAAACTGCAACCTTAATACTAATCAACTTAACCTTCCTACTTCGCTCAGACTTTAGACCCATCCCCTTATTTCCCTAGGTTTTTACAAACCCAATACTTCAATCGCCATTCATTTCCCACTTGCTTGTGAATCTGTGATTTATAATTTTTATTTCTGATACACAGGATCTAAGTTTTAATTTATGTTACATTAAGTATTAATAAATTATATATTTAATAAGATTTTGAATTACATGTATCATTAATTTGAAACCTTATTTAAACCATGTCGTAGTAATCACGTGCGCAAGTTTTAATATCAGTCACGTATATCTCGTTATCTAACAAATTATAACACTAAACTATATCATGTTATTTGTTAATCAAGATTTTGTGGTTTTCAACTTTATTCGATTGAGGTTGATCATCATCATCATCATCATCATATCAGCCGATAGACGTCCACTGCTGGACATAGGCCTCCCCCAAAGAGCGCCATGACGACCGATTTTGGGCCTTCACCATCCACCGACTTCCTGCGACCGCTTTAATGTCATCGGTCCATGGAGTGGGGGGCAGTTCTACACTTCGTTTTCCAGTTCGTGGTCGCCACTCGAGAACCTTTATTCCCCAACGGTTATCGGTTCTACGAGCTATATGGCCTGCCCATTGCCACTTCAACTTACTAATTCTAAGAGCTATGTGCGGATGCGGATTCGATCGCGTAGTGGAACTCCCAGCATAGCTCTTTCCATAGCTCGTTGGGCGACTTTGAGCTTTTGAACGAGACCTATAGTTAGCGACCACGTTTCAGTGCCATAAGTCGTCACTGGCAACACGCACTGATTATAGACTTTCGTCTTGAGGCTCTGCGGTATCTGTGACGAGAAAATATGCCGTAACTTCCCGAACGCTGCCCGTTCGAGTTGGATTCGTCGGCTGACCTCTTTATCGAAGTTGGACTTACCTAGCTGAATCACCTCAATTTACCTAACTGAATCAAATAAAATGGGGTTTATCAAATTATAATTATTTTTTTCGAGTCATTGTAAAAACACAAAATGTGACATTACCTACTTTGTTTACTTATCGACCGAAGTAGAAATAAGCAGAGCATTAGAAAATGTTTATTGCTAATCCTATTTTATTATAAAACAGATTATTCAGATGCAATTTCTTAATATGTATTAAAATATTTTAATCATTATTTACATGCTTTTATTCGGCGTTACATAGTTTTCAATTAGCTAATGCTTTTAAATGGAACTTTTACATTAGATATCAAATAAATATACACGAAATAATAAATTGGACCAAATGATGTAGACAGACACAGAGTAAGAAATTTATACGTGTGTAGTATATTAGTTTTAAGTGCAATTAAGCCAGCTTAAAAAGTAAATCCTTTTATTTTATTCTTATACAGGGCGATAAGGGTTCTCTGAGCTGATATATTTTTTGTCTCTATCTTGTGGTTATTAAATGCCGTTCTTTTGAACATGATTTTAGAAGTGTTCCGGTGTGAAGGGTATGGTTTCCGGTGAAATGACTGGCACATGAGGCTTTCAATCTTAGCCTCAAGGTGGCAACCCGCGAGTGATATCTCTGGTATTGCAAGCGTTCATAGGCTGCGGTAACCGCTTACCATCTTTTGGGCCGTACGCTTCGTTGCCACTTCAGTTGTATAAAAAAAAAAAAAAAAGTTTCGTCAATTGATTTTGCCTTTCTCTGGGCAAATCTAAATGGTTTTGAATTCCCTTGTTCTTTGGTTTTAGGCTGTTTGAAGTTTGTGTCAATAAGATTCATCTCACGATTTTAGCTGTTTGCAGCATTTATTCGATGTATACTTTTGCCTAATTTAATATCTTAAAATTTTGTTTCCTTAAAAAATATGTTATTTAAAGTATGCTACTACTGATACTAATGATATTTGGAAACAAAGAAATGGTTATTATAGGTAAAATTCAAATACGACGTTTCATTCATTTCGTATCCTCAACTAATTTGAGTCATTGAACTCTAACACAAATATTCACAAAATGATAGCACTTTGTTACCCTTGAAAACAGGTTATTGTCCTCGTTGCATAACTGGAAGAGGAAACGATTTTAGGGCACTTCAACGATTTAAAACAATATAAATTGTATAATTTTCACTTAGAACGGGATATTAACCATGATTTGTGAGTTTTATTGATGAAGTGAAAATTATGTTAATAACCATGATAGTTTTAAAAAATATAAATTGTAACCGGAAAAGCAATATTCAAAATTTAATTTTAAATACCTAGCCGCTCGTCCTGGCTTCGCACGGGTAGACATGGACATAAAGTATAACCTATGTTACTCAGGGATCATTCTCATAGTGAAATAATTTATGAAATCGGAGTTTTTTAGTTTATTCGTTACAAATAAAATACAAATATTTCTAACGTTATACTAAAGCGAAATGAGTCACGAAAAATGACCAAAGAAATTGACCTAAGTAAACTTCTTTTAGTACTTAGCCGAAGCTGGACTTTTTCGAATGAAATGACTTGGTACGAAATCTTACCCGAAAATATAAGATTATCAAAGCTGCATATTGTGAATGTCATACCAGTTTTATCTGGTTCCATCCAGTTAAACGATCCGGTTGAAGCAACATGTTTGGAAACTTGATCTTTAGTAAATTCCACGTATATGCGTAAAAGAGAATTTCCCTTCTAAGAAACGGATAAACAATTTCATAGCAAAACAAAAATAGCAAATGAAATGACTTCATAGTCAATAAATAATGAATAATAAATGATCTTCATAGTAGAACTGATAGTCATTTCACTTGCTTTTTTGTGAAGGTGGATTTTGATATTATGAATTTATTAAGAAAGTTAGTATGAGTCAGTGGCCAACTCTAGTGAAAGAGTTCCTCCTCCCGAAGAATAGAAAAATTTAGATAGTATAAATACTTAATTAATATAATATACATTATTATTTTTATTTTTAGCCTATATTTTCCCATTTCATGGCAAAGGCGTCCCTCCCTTTTACCCGCCTTCTCTGACCTTTATACACTGACTTCTTCAGGATAATTAAAAAATCATGACAAAACTCAATATCAAAGAGTTGAAATAAAACTGGTTATTATAAGTACCAATATAATAATTATCTTTTAAAAACCAGCAATATTTTCCAAGATATGTCTCAACTCAAGTTCTCAACACAACGTTAAAAAATCTGACTGAGGTCACTATTATTCAAAACGATTTTTTGTTTGTCTTCAACTTCAAGCAAATACCTATAGCAAGGTCGCGGTTCATAATCTACATACGGCTATGAATTATGTTATGACGTATTATAGTTGACCTATACCACGGACACTCTCAATAAAATGTATGAAGCAAACGCGTCGCAATCACCACACGCATAGTTTGTGTACGGTGCTGTTGTATGTGTGGGTGTCATGGTTGGCCCCACCCAATTATAGCAAGAGCGAGAAGCACCCTTTCGCCTTTAGCCCTTAGCTTCAGTGCCGGCAAAAAGGTGCCTGCAAACTTGCGACCGGGTGAGGTAAGTAAAACTGGCGGTAGGGAGTGGCCATTCTGTACGTAGTACTAATATCTGTTGTGCTATAATGTTGACATAGGTATTGAGCAAGCTTTGACGACAGTGAAAATGTATATATAACTATTGCTTTGCTTAGTTTTTTTTTTATACAACTGAAGTGGCAACCAAGCGTACGGCCCACAAGATGGTAAGCGGTTACCGCAGACTATGTACGCTTGCAATACCAGAGGTATCACTCGCGGGTTGCCACCTTGAGGCTAAGATCGAAAGCCTCATGTGCCAGTAATTTCACCGGAAACCATACCCTTCGCACCGGAACACAGCAATGCGAGCATTACTGCTTGGCGGCAGAAATAGTTATGGTGGTAGTCCTTCCCCGGACGAGCTCTATCACAGAGAAATCTACTACTCTTAAATTTTGGGGCTAGATGGCGTTGTGTAAACATGTCAGCCAATATAAAAAGTTTCATAAAAGAGAAGTAGACAAGGTGTTCTGTGAAGCAAACTAACAGCCAATTGACCGAGATTTTGCTCATCTGAATAGAGATTATCATTGATGACAGAGTACCTACTATACATATAGACCTACATTTTTCAACACCGAAAAAAAGGTTTAAAAGCAGGTAAGCCTTTATAAGTTTTCTGTGGTAGAGACTAGAAAATTATTTACCATTTTATGTCTCCCATTCTCCCATTATTTGTAATAAAGATAGTGGTGGAAAAACGTGATATCGAGGACGACCACTCCACTTCCGATTTCGAAAGTTTTTTTAAGCAGGCTCAACGGTAAAGTTCAATATAACTTGGATATATTGATTGCTTGAGGTCATAAGGTGAGCGAAGTTAAATGAACAAATTATTCAAAAAATATTTATTGTTAAAATTCGTACTGTACTGTGCAAAAAGTAGGTACAGGATCAATTTTTAGAAGATTTTCAATTTAATCTTAGAAAATATGTACCACTTATTTAGTTAGTAAGGTAAATTTTACAATGGCTTAGCGTCAGCCTATTCAAAAAAATTAAAAAGAATAGGTGTACATATATATTAGATAAAATATATACCTATTCGGAAAGTTACAAAAAACAGCGTTGTTTTAGGATATAGGTATGTGCTGTGACGACTTTTGCATAAGTAAGTTTGTATACAAATACGTAGGTAGGTACGCCGTACGCGGTATATTAGGTAACATTGTTATCTATTCAGATCTATTTAGTTTCGGTTCGATGTGATATTGAGTTTAGTCTGAAAATAAATACCCTAATCAGTATTGATAATCTCAATAAAGTACGTAGTATGTATTGTATTACTAATAAAATAACAGAAAACCTAGTACCAGCAGTAATGTAATAAAATTCAGCCATAATTTCAATGAGCGCTTTCACTTTAGTTAGTAAACAAGGTATCAATACATTGAATGTCTCATTACAAAAGTTCGCTTGGGACTTCAATACTATTAGTAACGAAACATGAAAATTAAAATGAAAAATATTCTGCCGGTCGGCGCCGGTATGTCGCGGTAGGCAGGGTAGCAGGGGAGGGAAGCAGGGTGGGGTAAAGGGGAAAGAGAGCTGCGGGGGGTGTAGGGAGGTCAGACCCGGTGCATCGGATCCGTAGAGATGGGAAGATTCAGATAACGGATCATTGTAGTAGAAGTGTAACTTGTAGGATAGGATACCAATATAGTATATTAGGTATAAGTATATAACATGTACATAATTATATATAGCACGTATATAATATATATTATGAAGAGAAGATCATGCATATAATTAAATACGACATCAGAAATTCTACTGTGATTCTTGCCGCGTTGTGTGGGTAAAGCAGGTTTTGTTTTAGCATAATGCTGCAACAACGGCACACTCGTTTGAGACCAAATATTTAACAAAGATGACCAAAAAGGCATATATTAATACGCAATATTCAAATCGTGAGTTGTAGTTATCAAGGTAATCCCATGAGGTTGTTTAGATTGATGATAATAAGTTATTTTCCGGGGTATATACCTAGGTTGGTATGTGTGCCGTATAACATTATATTATATTTAATTTAAAAGCAATAGTTGTCTAGTCAGTATTTACATACTTATTTTATAAATACTCAAGTAATGAATGCATAAAAAGCGAACATCAGTATGTTCAGAACCACACCCATCCTTCAACAAAAAACGGTTATGGCGCCACGGCAGAATTGTATCTGTGCACAACACTAGTGAGTTCAGACGTAACTGGCGGGGCCCCCCTCGTCCCTCCCGCTCCTCTCGCCAGTATAAAGCATTGCCCCCACGCGCGCGCCGCGTCTAACGTTACAGCGCCGCCGTACAGCTCGGTGCCGCCACGATCGTGAACACACGCGCTACCAATTGTGAAAGTGTTTTATAATTCAAGTGAGAGTATCGCGCCAAGCGAGAACCTCTACAAATTAAGTGACGAGAAAATTGTTTCGTGAATTCACCAACTAGTGGGGTTCAATGGAAGCGAGGTTCGTGACTTGCCGTAGCGCTCAGCAGATCAAGCCGCCTGAGAAGAGTCTCGCGCCGCCGCCGACGGTGAAGGGGCTCTTGTCCCGGTTCGGAAGTCAGGCTCAGGCGTTGTTTGCACCCAAAAAACCCCGATTTGGATCTTCCGTGGCTATTCACAAGCTCCGCGAAAGCAAGTGGTTTAAACACGATGAACAAAACATATTGTGCTCGGTTCTCGAGTCTGGATTCATCCTTGAAGTTCGCGCCGAGGACACCTTGCCTCCCGATTCCTCCTTATCTCCAGACTATCACATGTATGCAGTCGCCATGTGGAAGAAGGGTAAAGGTAAGTTGAGGAAAAAAACATTTATTTTAGTGATCATCGTAAAGTCGGCATTTGTCGGTGGTATTTAGGTCGAGCGATAGCGTGTGCGCGGCGCGCGAGCCTCTATGCGAGACTAAATAAAGTTGGCTTGGCGCGCGATCACGGGCGCACCGCACGTAAGCGTTGAGTTCACAATGGCTTGTAAATAAATTATGTAAAACGCCCATGTGCAATAAATGGGAACATCATATGAATAACAAACTAACGAGGCAATTCAAGCGCCAGTAGTAATACCAATTCGAAAGGGCGAAGGCCTTGTATAAGATAAGAATTCCAAGGATTTCTGGTGAAACACCTTAAAAAAATGTTAAATATCTGACATATGGTAATTTTTGTCGACAGAAAAAACAAAGAACCCGGAACAGATAGACATCTACACGGTACAACAGAAAGGTGTTAGAAAACGTGTGGTAAAAACCACCATGGCTTCTTTTTGGAAGAAAGATTCTGTGATACGCATCAATAATGTGGACGACAAGCAGGAGACGCCGAACATTGAAAAAGACATCAGGGCCAAGGTAACTAAAGGAACAAGAGATACACACCGCGCGTTTCCAATTCCAACAAATTCCCTGTATTTCAAAAACTCAGAGCAACGTATTCGGCATAGTAAACCCTCCTGAAAATGATTGACCCATAGATCAACAACTTTCAAACACCTGACTCAGTTCAAACTATTACATAACACGACCTTCGTGCAGACTTAGACATGAGAATAAAGCTAGATTTCAAATAGCTGTCGAAACGTTTCAAAAGTCAACAAGACCGAATTTGTTCATTGAACTGTGCGTAGACTTGCTCCATATTGAGATTGATGTCTACGACCTCGATTAAATTGCAAATAAGCACTGTCCCTATTCTGGAGCAGATGTTCAACAAATTGGTCTTGATTCAATTGAGCGTCACTTCCTATCAGGTCTTTCGATTTCCTATCCGAAAATGCATGATTCCAACCTTGAACGGTTTCTATTCTCTATCGGACAGTGTTCTTTCTTCATTACCGTAGGTTTGCGTCAGAATTGGAAACCTCTCGTTACAGATAACGAGAGCCGAAAGGCTTTCGTTGTTGGGCAACTGTGGGCACAGTTGAACAGTGGAACGGCTACTAAGGAGCTTCCTACTGATTGCAGCTGGATATGGCAACTAAGTCAAGATTCGAGAGAAACTGGCACAATACACTGCATTTCGTCCACTGGTGCCGGTATGGAGAGACTCCACAAGAAGCTCGCATGAGACAGGTAAATGAAACACTTTTATTGTAACAATGTATTACATTCTACGAATTCTAGAACCTTCAATAACGATTAGCGTCCGCGAGTTGCATTTGCATTACTGGAGTGGTAATTTGCATGATTGAAATCTATTTTATGATTAAGTCTTCTGTATTTTTGGTTCTAGAATTGTTAATTTTATGTCATTCAATTGCATGTCACGTATCATCGACCGGAAAGCAAAGCTGTCCTTACAAACATTCGATACCAAAACTGCTCGTAAGCGTATATTGTCATGGCAGTTTTACGTCATTCATTTACACATTACGTTCTAAAGAAGCAGTATCGTAAAAGCATTGTTTCATTTCGCTTTGTGTTTGTCTGCCGTTTGTTATTTCATTGTGAACTTTTCTACGGAGACATTGAAAACTGGGCTCATAGAGGACGGCGATCATCAGGTGTTGCATGGGGAACCAACGAATAAAAAACCAGATCGCAAAACGAGACTTTTGTTACAGATCAGCTTAACGACGTCGAAAACACCCATGATTATCATCTTTTGATGGTAATTTGAGGCGCTTTGGACACTTACCGCTGGCAACATTTAGTACCGGTGAGGTTTTGAATTATACTGATGTACCGGAATTCAATGTGCCCCACTTTATGTGTTTCTCTCTTTACTAATGCTATCTGTGTATTGTGTTGTATGTTCATTAGTAGGTACCTACGTGTCCGAGCAGTAATGCTACTTCAAACTGGCCGTGAAATGGAGGTGCTAATTAAAATACTAATCGCTATGAGAACCGAACAGGTCGTTTGTTTGAATTTCAAAGTCCGTTCACCTTGCCTAATTGACCGAAACGCATTGCAAAATATTTAGTAACTTCGCATGCGTGTAATTATTTGTAAAAGCGATAATAGTAATCATAATCTACTATAATACAAGCGTTAACTACAGAATGGTAAGCTTACCTGTAATTTATTATGACGGAAAACTAAAGAATAATTGAATGTAAGTGCGGTACCCTATTAGAATAACATTCTTTGGCGGTTGTAATTTTACGTTCCGATGTTATTTGTCTTATTTATTTGTAAGTTTTCGAGAATTGTGTAACTTTTACATAGCTAACCAAAAAAAAAAGAATATCGGAATATCTATGTACTTCATACAATAAATCTAGAGTAATATACTAAAAGATTTTAAACGAGATATAATTTTAACATTGTAAGTTGATAACCATAACCATTTAACTTCCAAATCGATTCACAAATTAAAATTAGCGTACGAACATCATATTTCATTATTATCCAAAGTTGACTGCTGCACATTTTTTGAATGTAATTAAACAATAGTACCTATTACTTTTTATTAATTTTGAACACCTCTACCAATAACCTTTGTGTATTTTGAAAGACGTCGTCCGTTTTGCGTCATGATAAAATTAATAATAGTTAATCAATATTCAAAATATTCCAGTTCGTATTTTCAAAATTGATTTTGGTTTCACATTCACTTTGCCTCGGTTTTTAAAATGCCTGTTACTAAGAAATGTTTTAAATTTTTACATCATGTTAGGAAACTAAATAATTTGTTTCAATAGAAAATAAACACTTGCCTTAAACCATTAAAATCTTTTACCTACACAAAAATCTTTCGTTAGACAATCGTAGGCTGAAATTATTGCGCGAAAATAAACATATTATACTTAATTCATTTCTGTAATTAATCGATAACTAAGAAATCATTGACAATCCCAAGCAAATAACGCAACGATTGCTCTCATTGTTTTATTTCGTAACACAAGGACATAGTGAGGTAGTTAAAACCGGTTTGATTCGGAAATAACTAGAAACCTAATCATTATAACGTACTTGCGTTACTGACTGACAATCAACACAGCCTAAGCCCTAGAGACATAAAATTTGAAAGGTGATCCTTAAATTGTGTATGGGTGTACTATGAAAGGAATTTCTGAAGTTAAATTCCTAGAGGACTCAGCGGAAAGATTAACTTCAAGATGAGTCAAGGCTAGAGTGAACAGGTTCTTTCTAGGCAAGCGTGCTCCATCATCAACCACACCATCACTTACCATCAGGTGAGGTGGTGGTCAAACGCTTGCCTATAACTAATAAAAAAAAAATAGAACTTTATATAAAAAAAACTCAACGCGGACAAAGACGTGGAGCGATCCACTACTTCACAATTGAATAGATGCGACAAATTTGTTTAACCGTTTCATCACGATTTCCTTTGCGTTTGCGCGACGGGTTAGTAGAGATGCACAGAAGTATATTTAAGTATACTTCTGTGTAGAGATGGGACATGATGGTATTCGAAGTACGAAATCTCGATACACGGATGACTATTTTGATACGAATCAATATGAAGCAACCGTGTTTTTTAAATCATTACAACCATTTTATAAAATCAAATTATTTTACAAAAATGGCTTTTAAAATTTTACGACAGCTTCTTTCGTTGACGTAATAATTACATGGTCAGACTATACAAAAGTGTTAAAATGACAGATTTCTATAAACTTCTCCTTGCAATATGTAGAGTAGAAAAATATTTTTACTTCAAAAAATTATCATGTTAACTGATAACAATTGAAATTAATTCATGTTTAAACGTTGTAAGAAATATAATTAGCTTTAGCAAAACGTGACTATCGATGACCTTAAAATTACAGATACTAATAATGAAGCCGTGACGTGACTATTGACCTTTTACCAAGTGTCACGTAGTTGTCGCATTAACATTTGCTAAAGATTTTTATGGCAGCAGCATTTATTGAACCATCAAATAAAATAAAGAAACCATAACTAAATTGTTCAAGTGTTGAAATTTTGTCAACTTCTGTATATGATTTTATATTTTTTTGCACTGACATCATGATTGTTTGTTACAGATAAGCGAGTCGTTGAAATGGGGTAACATTGGCATGAGTATGGGCGTTATGCTAGTCAGCCAGAACCAAGCACGCGAGAAGGCTCGTTCCGTATGATTGTGGCAGTCCAGTGGACCTCACTCCGCTGGATATTCATGCTTCTGCTTTTGGCGGCCATCGTCCAGGATTGACCATGTCTAAGCATTATTGTTTTGAATTTGCAAGTGACCATGTCTAAGAATTATTTTTTTTGAATTGCAAGTGACCATGTCTAAGAATATTTTTTTTTAGAATTTGCAAGTGACCATGTCTAAGCATTATTATTTTGAATTTGCAAGTGACCATGTCTAAGAATTATTTTTTTGAATTCAAACGTGACCATGTATAAGTATTCTTATTTGGAATTTGTCATTCTTATTTTGGATTTGCCAGAACGTAACATTATAGTTTCGGGAAGTTGATTATGGATTTTTCCCAACTCTTTATGGTTAATTTTTTTATCTTTTTAAATATTCTGTTATTATAATTATTCTGTACTTTTATAATAATTCTTTGCTATACCTACTGTCAAACCAAACAAAAAATATTTAAATAGAATGCAGCACTGATGCTAAAAGTATTGGAAAGTAATTTTGATTTAAATTAAACTAGAAAGGAGCTTTATGCTTTAAAATAAAATTGAGACATGTTGTAAAAAAATTAACTGTTTGAACATTCCTTACTGTGAAAAGACGCCCCGAGGCTCATATATAAAATGTTTGTACTCTGTAATTTGATATTACATAAATCGTAAGGCAATTTTTTGAGAAATCTTGTATTGATGTTCTGAGTGGCATCTAGTCTTGCAAGTATTTTTCGTATTTTTCGGATATTAAAAGACTGTTTTCTGATTTTCCGCGAAAATTTATTTTCAATTGAAACTATTATGTTTCGTAATCAGATAATGTTAAAGTATTGATGTTATTTTGACCCCATAAAGGGGTTGATGATAAAAGTATTTTATGAATAATGCCGTACATGATTAAAGCGACCTAAATTAAAATGTATGAGACAGAAAAATGTGTTGACTGTTGTGAAAATTCGTACATGAGTAAGTTTTAATGTTCTATTTATAGTAAAGCATTTTTTAAATAAATATAATGATGACTTATATGTGTTTTTTTCTGATGAGTATTCATATAATATTTCATATAAAAGAGAATATGATTAAGCTTCTACGAAATTGCTCACGCAGCAAATGGATAAAATATTACATACTGTATTATATACAAATACAATACTAGCATATTAGGCTATATTTGTGCACGACCGGTTACGAACCCACGACCTTAATGAAATGAAATGGGATTAGGATCGAATGGCGGTGTCACTACTACACCAGTGCATCATAGTATTTGCATTTTGTCGATCATAAATCATGCCATTGAAAACATCACTATGATTGGATTCGACTAAACTTAAAACTTTGTATTTATTCGAATCCAACCTTAGTAGTATAAATGTTTTATAAATAAGTAGAATTTTGACACTAAAATTCCCAAAATGCCCCAATAAAAAGGATTTTCAAAGGGGATTTTCACTGACCCATTTTTTCTTGCTTTCTACTTTTATTCTGCGACCAATATTAAACAGCGTAATACCACTCAATTAATTGTGTTTCAATAAGTGTAGAGTCAAAAGTCAATGAATATTGTCAAATCGTCAAAGGCGCTATAACTGGAAATAACCATCCACCATTCAATTATGATAATGTTTTATTGAGAACTACTTTATAAATCACTTACAAGTTTGGTATGTAACGGTTACAATAATTACAATACAATAATATAATTCCTATAATAATTTAATAATTTGCGATCAATGTTGCGCAGCGGGCGCAGGTCCGCCTGCGACGCGGAGGTTGCGGGTTCGATTCCCGCCTCGGGTCAAATGTTTGTACGATCCACAAATATTTGTTCTGGGTGTTCTGGGTATTTTCTATATATAATAAAAAATTATCTATCTATGTATTGTATTGTATTAAGTATATATCAGTCATCTAGTACCCATAATACAGCTCTGTTTAACAGCAGCTTACCTTGGGGCTAGATGATGCTGTGTGGATTGTCCAGCATTATTTATTTATTTATAATACACAATGCTGTGGTTAACATTGAGCTAAATTTAGTCAACATCAGAAGTAATTGATGACTGAAAAACGTTAAAAAAGTATTATAGAAAAACAACATTATGAAGAATTTGACTGAAATCGTTATCTATTTAAACCATTGGTTACGTTGACTATCGATCAGAAGACGGACCTTAAAAATCAAATTCTAAATACTAAAATAGTCATCAACTACTTACAGCTGACTTATGACTATACTCTTTATTATAGGAGTAAATAGAGTTCAAGGATCACTTTGAATCGTTTTACAAACTAGGTGATTTTATACGAATTCCTGAAGAAACGAATACGCTAGTCTAGAAAAATCAGGCAACAAAATTAGTTAATGGATTCCTAAAGCACATCACATTTAAATGTCAATAAGTCTATGATACGCGCCATATCCACCAATTTGTACCAGAAGGTTTTATACTTATTTTTAAAAGTAGATTTTTTACAATGTTTAAAAAAAAATGTCGCATTATGATTTTAAGAGTGAGCTTCGTCCATGATAACTGCGCAGTACTGCTCCAAGTAAGGCTTGCGCAAACCCTCGCAGAGTAAGATACCGTCAGTCATGATCGGTGTAGCTCAGGGCACTGCGTTGGGTCCCACTCCTTTAAAACTATACACAGTAATTTAAGACATACCTCTCTCAGTAGAACATCATGTCAGTGGAGAGACCTCTAGTGAGCTTCGTCCATTATAACTGCGCAGTATTGCTCCAAGTCAGGCTCGCGCAAGCCCTTGCGGCTTACGATGCCGTCATTCATGACCGGTGTAGCTCAAAGCACTGCGTTGGGTCCCACTCCTTAAATACTATACATACACTACCACTTACCTCTCTCAGTAGTCCGAACAGCATGTCAGTAGAGAGAGACCTCTCGTGAGCTTCGTCCATTATAACTGCGCAGTATTGCTCCAAGTCAGGCTCGCGCAAGCCCTCGCGGAGAAGGATCCCGTCAGTCATGTACTTTATCACAGTGTTGGGTGACGTACAGTCTTCGAAACGGATCGCGTAGCCTACTTCTTCACCTGGTGGAAAAAAATAAGATTAAAAATTGAAAACAATATAATGTTTTACTGTTTAGAGTTTTAGTTAATTTTAAGTTTTGTGTGCCTGTCATAAAAACTAAAACATAACGTAGTACTATTCTGTTTTCTGACATAACAGAAATTGATAGAGAAGAAACTGTCATATCAGCAGCTTGCTAAGTATTGCCTTTCCTTGTCACTCTTATGTCAGTCCGTCTTAATGAGTGCCGCAGCGTCAAATCATCTGCCTCCAAGCAGTGTGTACAAAAATTACTGTATTTATTTAAATTTAAAGTGTACTCGTATGATTCTTTCATTCGGGGTTTTAAATAATGAAGTATATAGTACTGTCGGTGACGCGGCACCTCCTCGTGCAGTAGTGCTTGTATGTGCAGTAGTGCTTGTGTGTGCAGTATAGTGTACCTAGCTTGCAGCACATCTCGTCGGAGACACGCTTGGCGACGGACATGGCGGCGACGCGGTGCCTCCTCGTGCAGTAGTGCTTGTGTGTGCAGTATAGTGTAGGTACCTAGCTTGCAGCACATCTCGTCGGAGACACGCTTGGCGACGGACATGGCGGCGACGCGGTGCCTCCTCGTGCAGTAGTGCTTGTGTGTGCAGTATAGTGTAGGTACCTAGCTTGCAGCACATCTCGTCGGAGACACGCTTGGCGACGGACATGGCGGCGACGCGGTGCCTCCTCGTGCAGTAGTGCTTGTGTGTGCAGTATAGTGTAGGTACCTAGCTTGCAGCACATCTCGTCGGAGACACGCTTGGCGACGGACATGGCGGCGACGCGGTGCCTCCTCGTGCAGTAGTGCTTGTGTGTGCAGTATAGTGTAGGTACCTAGCTTGCAGCACATCTCGTCGGAGACACGCTTGGCGACGGACATGGCGGCGACGCGGTGCCTCCTCGTGCAGTAGTGCTTGTGTGTGCAGTATAGTGTAGGTACCTAGCTTGCAGCACATCTCGTCGGAGACACGCTTGGCGACGGACATGGCGGCGACGCGGTGCCTCCTCGTGCAGTAGTGCTTGTGTGTGCAGTATAGTGTAGGTACCTAGCTTGCAGCACATCTCGTCGGAGACACGCTTGGCGACGGACATGGCGGCGACGCGGTGCCTCCTCGTGCAGTAGTGCTTGTGTGTGCAGTATAGTGTAGGTACCTAGCTTGCAGCACATCTCGTCGGAGACACGCTTGGCGACGGACATGGCGGCGACGCGGTGCCTCCTCGTGCAGTAGTGCTTGTGTGTGCAGTATAGTGTACCTAGCTTGCAGCACATCTCGTCGGAGACACGCTTGGCGACGGACATGGCGGCGACGCGGTGCCTCCTCGTGCAGTAGTGCTTGTGTGTGCAGTATAGTGTAGGTACCTAGCTTGCAGCACATCTCGTCGGAGACACGCTTGGCGACGGACATGGCGGCGACGCGGTGCCTCCTCGTGCAGTAGTGCTTGTGTGTGCAGTATAGTGTAGGTACCTAGCTTGCAGCACATCTCGTCGGAGACACGCTTGGCGACGGACATGGCGGCGACGCGGTGCCTCCTCGTGCAGTAGTGCTTGTGTGTGCAGTATAGTGTAGGTACCTAGCTTGCAGCACATCTCGTCGGAGACACGCTTGGCGACGGACATGGCGGCGACGCGGTGCCTCCTCGTGCAGTAGTGCTTGTGTGTGCAGTATAGTGTACCTAGCTTGCAGCACATCTCGTCGGAGACACGCTTGGCGACGGACATGGCGGCGACGCGGTGCCTCCTCGTGCAGTAGTGCTTGTGTGTGCAGTATAGTGTACCTAGCTTGCAGCACATCTCGTCGGAGACACGCTTGGCGACGGACATGGCGGCGACGCGGTGCCTCCTCGTGCAGTAGTGCTTGTGTGTGCAGTATAGTGTAGGTACCTAGCTTGCAGCACATCTCGTCGGAGACACGCTTGGCGACGGACATGGCGGCGACGCGGTGCCTCCTCGTGCAGTAGTGCTTGTGTGTGCAGTATAGTGTAGGTACCTAGCTTGCAGCACATCTCGTCGGAGACACGCTTGGCGACGGACATGGCGGCGACGCGGTGCCTCCTCGTGCAGTAGTGCTTGTGTGTGCAGTATAGTGTAGGTACCTAGCTTGCAGCACATCTCGTCGGAGACACGCTTGGCGACGGACATGGCGGCGACGCGGTGCCTCCTCGTGCAGTAGTGCTTGTGTGTGCAGTATAGTGTAGGTACCTAGCTTGCAGCACATCTCGTCGGAGACACGCTTGGCGACGGACATGGCGGCGACGCGGTGCCTCCTCGTGCAGTAGTGCTTGTGTGTGCAGTATAGTGTAGGTACCTAGCTTGCAGCACATCTCGTCGGAGACACGCTTGGCGACGGACATGGCGGCGACGCGGTGCCTCCTCGTGCAGTAGTGCTTGTGTGTGCAGTATAGTGTAGGTACCTAGCTTGCAGCACATCTCGTCGGAGACACGCTTGGCGACGGACATGGCGGCGACGCGGTGCCTCCTCGTGCAGTAGTGCTTGTGTGTGCAGTATAGTGTAGGTACCTAGCTTGCAGCACATCTCGTCGGAGACACGCTTGGCGACGGACATGGCGGCGACGCGGTGCCTCCTCGTGCAGTAGTGCTTGTGTGTGCAGTATAGTGTAGGTACCTAGCTTGCAGCACATCTCGTCGGAGACACGCTTGGCGACGGACATGGCGGCGACGCGGTGCCTCCTCGTGCAGTAGTGCTTGTGTGTGCAGTATAGTGTAGGTACCTAGCTTGCAGCACATCTCGTCGGAGACACGCTTGGCGACGGACATGGCGGCGACGCGGTGCCTCCTCGTGCAGTAGTGCTTGTGTGTGCAGTATAGTGTAGGTACCTAGCTTGCAGCACATCTCGTCGGAGACACGCTTGGCGACGGACATGGCGGCGACGCGGTGCCTCCTCGTGCAGTAGTGCTTGTGTGTGCAGTATAGTGTAGGTACCTAGCTTGCAGCACATCTCGTCGGAGACACGCTTGGCGACGGACATGGCGGCGACGCGGTGCCTCCTCGTGCAGTAGTGCTTGTGTGTGCAGTATAGTGTACCTAGCTTGCAGCACATCTCGTCGGAGACACGCTTGGCGACGGACATGGCGGCGACGCGGTGCCTCCTCGTGCAGTAGTGCTTGTGTGTGCAGTATAGTGTACCTAGCTTGCAGCACATCTCGTCGGAGACACGCTTGGCGACGGACATGGCGGCGACGCGGTGCCTCCTCGTGCAGTAGTGCTTGTGTGTGCAGTATAGTGTAGGTACCTAGCTTGCAGCACATCTCGTCGGAGACACGCTTGGCGACGGACATGGCGGCGACGCGGTGCCTCCTCGTGCAGTAGTGCTTGTGTGTGCAGTATAGTGTAGGTACCTAGCTTGCAGCACATCTCGTCGGAGACACGCTTGGCGACGGACATGGCGGCGACGCGGTGCCTCCTCGTGCAGTAGTGCTTGTGTGTGCAGTATAGTGTAGGTACCTAGCTTGCAGCACATCTCGTCGGAGACACGCTTGGCGACGGACATGGCGGCGACGCGGTGCCTCCTCGTGCAGTAGTGCTTGTGTGTGCAGTATAGTGTAGGTACCTAGCTTGCAGCACATCTCGTCGGAGACACGCTTGGCGACGGACATGGCGGCGACGCGGTGCCTCCTCGTGCAGTAGTGCTTGTGTGTGCAGTATAGTGTAGGTACCTAGCTTGCAGCACATCTCGTCGGAGACACGCTTGGCGACGGACATGGCGGCGACGCGGTGCCTCCTCGTGCAGTAGTGCTTGTGTGTGCAGTATAGTGTAGGTACCTAGCTTGCAGCACATCTCGTCGGAGACACGCTTGGCGACGGACATGGCGGCGACGCGGTGCCTCCTCGTGCAGTAGTGCTTGTGTGTGCAGTATAGTGTAGGTACCTAGCTTGCAGCACATCTCGTCGGAGACACGCTTGGCGACGGACATGGCGGCGACGCGGCGCGGCTGCGTGCACCCGATGGTGCCGCGCCGGCTGTACCCCTCCTCGTGCAGGTACTGCGTCAGCTGCGTCGTCTTGCCGCTGCCTGTCTCGCCTGCGCACCCACGGACCCACACATTATTCACATTGCATTATAACTCATTTATATAAGGTCATTCCTTATCAACCTGACAAACTTGAGGGGTAGGTTCCACACATAAAAAAAATACTTGTACTTTTTTTTTCTAAACGTTTTTTTTTTTTAATATTTAAAAAAAATATTTTCGTAATTCTGCTTAATAATTAGTTATCCTTGTTAGAAATCGGCAGCGCTCGGCACATGTCAGTGACCCGCGCGTCAATGAACCGCGGGTCAATAACCCAAGCGCTCTTGACCTGCGCGTGTCCTTGACCCGCTGCGCACACTCGAATATTTCATTATTACTTCGCTTAACTCGATTCACAACAATGATAAATAATAATTGAACGGAAAAACGTAATGGATTTTTTTTGTTTACTTGGAATTTTTAAGACAAAATATACATAATAAAAAAAAAAATTATAGGTACATATATTTTTTTTTTATGTGTGGAATCTATCCCTTAAGTTTGTCAGGTTGATAATGATGATAATGAATAGTCATTCATTATTAACCTGACGAACTTAAGGAATAGGTTCCACACATAAAAAAAAACATGTTAATTTTTTTTACTTTTTTCTTATCTCAAGTAAATCGATTACGTTTTTCTGGTCAGTTACGAGTTATTCTTGTCATATCAAATCAAAAAGGCAGCTCGCGGCGCGTGTCAATGAACCGCGTATCAATAACCCACGCGTCAATGATCTGCGCGTGTCAATGAACTCCCTATAACCGCTAAGGGGCTCGCGTGCTCGAATGTTTTATATAACGCGATTTCCAATAATGATAAATAATAATTGACCATACGTAATCAATTTACTGGAGATTTTTAAAAGAAAATATACAGAAAAAATATAGGTACATTTTTTTTTACTGTTGTGTGGAACCTGTTCCATAAGTTTGTCAGGTTGATAACGAATGACCCTGTATAAATAAATAAATAATGCTGGACAATCCACACAGCATCATCTAGCTCCAAGGTACCAGCAGCTTACCTTGGGCTAGATGATGCTGTGTGGATTGTTCAGCATTATTTATTATTTTATTTATTTAAACTTTGAAACTCACCAACAATAATAACGACGTTATTCTCCCTTATAACTTGCATTAGCTCCTCCCTCACCGCAAAGGCTGGTAAGTACCGCCTTTGCTCCCCAATCGTTTTCTTGTTCACGAAATCAGATTTAGATTTAGGTTCGGCTGCGGCTTCTGTTAACACAAAAATTAGATGTCACGATTCATCATACCTTCTAATGTTCAGTGTTACACAGTATAAGAGTTCCTTGGTTTATACCAAGCTTTGGATTTAATTTGTCTGTGTATGATGTGTCTGTGTCTTATCTTATACAGGGTCTTTGATTATTAGTGCGCAATATTCAAGGAACAGGTTCCACACAACATGAATAAAAAATAATAATGTACCTATGTTTTTTTTCTGTATATTTTCTCTAAAAAATCTCGAGTAAACCGATTACGTATATCTGGTCAACTATTATTTATTATTATTGGAAATCGCGTAATAATAAAATATTCGAGCACGCGAGCCCCGTAGCGGGTTATAGGAGGGTCATTGACACGCATAGGCCATTGACATGCGCCACGCGCTCCCCTTTAGATTTCCAACAAGGATAAATAATAATTGACCAGAAAAACGTTATCGATTTACTCGAGATTTTTCAAACAAATTATTAAAAAAAAAACTTGTTTTTTTTTGTGTGTGGAACTATTCCTTGAATATCGCGCACTAATAATCAAAGACCCTATATAATTATACTATATCTACCTACTATTATTAATGCTACAGCTCGCTAAAGTGACTCTAAGCACCGAGACAAACCTTAGAAAGTTACAGTGCTTATTTTTATAACCGTGCTTTTTTCAACCATCCAAATGGTGACTACGCGGAACAGTGCCTAACTTAGTTGATCTGTTAGGAACAACTTTTTCAGTGCCCTTCAAACCTAAACACAGTGTAACCTGGCACACTGCTTCTTGGATGTAGAATATCTGACACTGCGGTGGCACTCACCAAGACGGACCCTTGCTGAAGAGTCCTACCACCAGGTAAGCTTACAAGATGAACGGAATGGATGACGTACCTTTGTCCAGATGCTCAGCGTATTTGTAAGCTTGCTTTGTGGGACCATCTTCGATTTCCTCTTGCTCTTTCTGAATACCCATAATGTTACCTGTAATCATAATAAATACATAAACTAGGAACCCAGCCAATTTTTTTGCCAGATTCTTCTAAGCTGGGGCACGTGGAACCGGTGTTTTTTTTATACCACTAAAGTGGCAAGCGTACGGCCCACTTGATAGTAAGCGGTTACTGTAGCCTATGTACGCTTGCAACATAATTTTTTTGAATTATTTTTTAATTGCTCATAGATATCACTTGCGTGTTACCACCCTGAGACGTTAGATGGAAAGTCTCATGTGCCTGTAATTTCACCGGAAACCATACCCTTCGAATCGGAACACAGCAATGCGAGCATTAATTGCTTGGCGGCAAAAAATAGGTATGGTGGTAGTCCTTCCCCGGACGAGCTCTATCACAAAGAACTCCACTACTCTTAATGGTGTAAATTCACCTAGAATTAAGTGTGTTAAAATAATCCTTGATATTGTGTATATATATCTTTTAAAATTTGAATTCCTCTTACCAATTTTAGTGCCTTCGAGTTTCCAATGTTTTTTCTGAGCTTTGCGTCTCTCCTTTTGTTCTCTGAACGCTTTCACTAGTGCAGAGCCCTTACGTGCGTTGATTGCCATGTCTGCTGTGGGATCTTTAACCTGGAAACAATAGTGTTATGTTTAAAAATGTTATTAATTTTGAAAAAAGCATTTACAGGCATTAGCTGAACCACGAAAACCGTCACGATGTATCCGTGTATTCGCAATGTCCCCATGATTTCTTCCCCATTAATCATAGAATCATCTTAATATTAGACTAGGCACAATTTATTAATTTGCTAACATTTTTTTTTTATACCACTAAAGTGGTAACCAAGCGTACGCCCCACTTGATGATCAGCGGTTACCGTAGCCTATGTACGCATGCAACATCATAGATATCACTTGCGTGTTACCACCCTGAGACGTTAGATGGAAAGTCTCATGTGCCTGTAATTTCACCGGAAACCGGAACACAGCAATGCGAGTATTACTGCTTCGCGGCAGAAATAGGTATGGTGGTAGTCCTTCCCCGGACGAGCTCTATCACAGAAACTCTATCAAGAACTCTACTACTCTTTGACCTAGATTTGACCGTCACTAAATGCACCATACAGCAATGGTTCAAATAGTGACAATCAAACCTACCAGCAAACATCCTCAGAATGCTGTTGGAGCTGGCCCGAACCCAGGCTGGCAGCAACGCACCAGGGATGGGCAGCGCTTCACATTAATGGGGACAGTGGGATGTTACAAAAATAACTTTCCTACTAACATTATAAATGCGAAATGTGTGTGACCATACACACATGATTTTCACTTAAAACGAGATATTTACCATGATTTGTGAGTTTTATTGATTCCCGATATTTCGGCGCAGTTACATGCACCATGATCACGGGAGAACTGAAGATTTTTCTGTCAATAGTTATAAGAGCTACCCGCAAAGACTTCAGTTCTCCCGTGATCATGGTGCATGTAACTGCGCCGAAATATCGGGCATCAATAAAACTCACAAATCATGGTAAATATCCCGTTTTAAGTGAAAATTATGTTAATAACCATGAGAGTTTTAAAAACTACATACACACATGGTTGTGATTAGACACAGATTTGTTGCAATAATAAAAAGGAAAAAGGGAACATAATAGAACTTTAAACTATTTTTGTTTTTGACGACCGATGTGGCGCAGCGGGCGCAGGTCCGCCTGCGACGCGAATGTCGCGGGTTCGATTCCCGCCTCGGGTCAAATATTTGTACGATCTACAAATATTTGTCCCGGGTGTTCTGGGTATTTTCTATATATAATAAAAAATATCTATCTATGTATTGTATTGTATTAAGTATATATCAGTCATCTAGTTCCCATAAACACAGCTCTGTTTAACAGCAGCTTACCTTGGGGCTAGATGATGCTGTGTGAATTGTCCAGCATTATTTATTTATAGTGAAGAGAATCTTTAGTATTCCCTATGTACCAACACATAGGGAATACTAAAGATTCTGAAATCCCAAAAAATATTTCGCCTCATTATTACACTTAATAACCATTGCTCTCAGATGGCCAGACCTTTACTACACTATAAAATGTTGTATAGGGTTAAATATTTATACTCACAGGAATGACTGGTTCCGGTTGCTTCGTGAATACAATTCTCCCGTCGAGGAAGGGAGGCACTATGTTGTGTACTAGTAGATGTACTCTGTCTACACTTTCCTGAAACGTTCAGCAATTTGATAGATTTTTTTAACCTATTTCGTCCTACTGCTGGGCAAAAGTAACCCTTAAATCTCTTCAATCATCTCTCTCCTTCATCCTCTTTCGAAGTTGTATGATATTTATGTAACAACGCCAGTCGTCAGCAATGCGTGATATGTTCAGCAATTTGTTAGATATTCACGTAAAACGCCAGTCGTCAGCAATCCGTAGGGTAATGTTACTAATACAATAACGGCAGTTTTACAGTAGTATTGTAGATTTTTGACACATTCGCCTTCCGAAAAGTGTCTAAATCCGATCATGCGCTGTTATTTTGACGTTGAAATCTTTCCTAGATAACTTTCGAGCATTAGAGCGACATAGAATTATGCTGTTATTGTAACAAGTAGCATTGCTTCTTTGTTGCATAGTTGGTGAAAAACAAAATCACGTCTCGACGTTGCCAGGCGTAGGAACGATATCCGTCAACATTGTTGTTTGCAGTTACAATTTACAGACACCAGTCAGCAATTTATTACATATTAAACTTTTTTATTAAATTTGTTTTTTTTTTATCTTGTTACTTTGCTGATTATGTGAACATACCTTTTTGACAATAAGCAATTTCGTTTCTCACCTCATCCAAGTCATTGTTAACATTGATAGAGTGTACAACGCCACTGGTCAGCATTCTGTTTCGCTCCCACAGCTCGTTGTCCTTGTCTATTTGCTGACGCTGCGCTGAAACTTTGCGGTTGCGTTTCTTTTCGATTTGCTCTTCTTTTTTAGCGACGTATTCTGCGCTTGCGCCGCGGAAGGGATCCGATTCATCAGCTTCACCTGTTACAGTTTAAAACATGTTATGAAAATTATAATGGCAATTAACATTAACCTACTCTCAAGCGAGAGTGATTGGGTCAGAATACACCATGCGGAGCCAGTGTGGATTGGTGGATGGCAATGTCTTTCGAATTAGTTTTGAGACATGCTTCCTTACGAATATTGTAATCTATACTAATATTATAAGAAGAAAGATTTGTAGTTTTGTTTGTTACGAATAAACTCAAAAACAACTGGTCTGATTTCAAAAATTCTTTCACTTTGTACAGAATGCTACATTCATCATGACAGCCTTCTAACGTTCTCACTGTTGGGACACTGGCCTACTCTCGGGCGAGAGTGATTGGGTCTTAATCCACCACGCGGACCCAATGGGGATTGGTGGATGGCACATGTCTTTTGAATTTTTAGTTCTTGGACATGCCGGTTTCCTCACGATGTTTTCCTTCAGCGTATAAGAGAACTGGCATTACGCACATACATTTTTCGAACAGAAAAATCCATTGGTGCACAACCGGGTTTGAACCCACGACCTTAGGATCGGAAGACGGGTCACTACCACTAGAACACCGGTGCTCTCATTACAATGCTACATTATCCCTGACTATATTTTATGTCCACCCATGCGAAACCGGGACAGGTCGCTAGTATTATATTATAATATGCGCAAACCAACAGATAGCCGTAATTATTTCTAACCACTTCAGCTCAATTCTTTATTGTTCAAAATTGCATAAATTGTGTTACCTACATAGATAATTTACTCGTGTAGCCTGCAGGAGGGCGCTACGAGCCGGGACACACATCAAGAGTAGTAGAGTTCTCTGTGATAGAGCTCGTCCGGGGAAGGACTACCACCATACCAATTTCTGCCGCCAAGCAGTAATGCTCGCGTTGCTGTGTTCCGGTGTGAAGGGTATGGTTTCCGGTGAAATTACTGGCACATGAGGCTTTCGATCTTAGCCTCAAGGTGGCAACCCGCGAGTGATACCGCAGGTATTGCAAGCGTCCATAGGCTGCGGTAACCGCTTACCATCTTGTGGGCCGTACGCTTGGTTGCCACTTCAGTTGTATATAAAAAAAAAAAACTTGTTAAAACTACATAATTTGTTGATCTGTGTACTTAATGTACTTAATTGTTATAACGGTATGAATACTGAATTTTGTTACTCAATCAATATTATTTGATTATTTGATTACTAGTAGAACGCCCTGCGACTTTAGATTATAGTAGGATATAATACAATAATTACCTTCACCCATATTGTACCATTCTCTGTCTAGTTTCTTCTCAGCCTCCTCCCATTCGGGATCGTCGATGTCTACAGCGCGGCGCGAACTGGCAAATCTGTAACCATTTATTACCCATTACCATTAGAAAATAAATATTAAACTAATCTTAAAAAAAAAATGGAGAATGAAAATTAGTGACTTTTATAGGTTGTATAGGGTTTATAAAAGTGTAATAAAGGAAGTGAGTGTGAACTTTTTAAATCCTTGCATAGTATAAATAAGGTTGCTTGGATTAAATCGCTCATAGCGATAAAGCCGCCCATTGTAATTCGCTCTAACTAAGTAATATCTGTGTAACTTTTTAATTATTTTTTGTGTGTTGTGCAATAAAGAATTATCTATCTATATATACAATCTAGTTGCTTCCCGCGTGTATTCCTATGTACTTATGTATGCATGTAAACATAGATCTTTAAACGCAACGGATTTGAATGCGTTTTTTTTTTTATCCACACAGCATCATCTAGCCCAAGGTAAGCTGCTGTTAAACAGAGCTGTATTATGGGTACTAGATGACTGATATATATTTATTACAATACAATACATAGATAGATATTTTTTATTATACATAGAAAACATCCGGAACAAATATTTGCAGATCCTACAAACATTGTCCCAAGGCGGGAATCGAACCAGCAACCTCCGCGTCGCAGGCGGACCTTCGCCCACCGCGCGACATTGGTCGTCGGTTTTCATTGATGATGAGAGTGTTTCAAGAGTATAAAAAGTATTAAAAAAAAACAGCCCCGGCCGCCGCCACCGCTGTCTAAATAATTTCAAAAGAATCACAAAAAAGTATATTTATATGATTATAGAAGAGCAGCTTTTCACTGATGTGTCTACGTCATACAGTGTATATAGCTTTACTTGGGGTCACTATCATTTGATCACTAAGTTTGATCCCATTATTTTTTTTCATTATTTGGTCCCAATTACAGTTTAGGTATTAGTAAGTATCAAAAGTTGGCATTTGATACCGAAAATGAATTACTTGTTTTTTAATTTCAGTAGTGCAATAAGTTACAAAAGTCTTACACAAAATTAGAGGTACTTATAATTTTCAAAGACATTGAGAAAAATCTTATTTTTTTTGAGATAATTTAAAAATAAAATTTAGGTGCTGGTTTGTGAGTCATTATCATCATCATATATCAGCCAGTCCACTGCTAGACATAGGCAACATCTTGAGTTTGACAGCATTATTCTCTTATAATTATATTTTTTTTGTTATGAATCTAATAATGACATTAGATCAAATCAAAATGCGTATTTTAACAAAAGAGATAAATATTAATAAATACTTACTTATGCGGTGATGCTCTTGGTGTAAACTCGTAAGGCCTCCCCTTGCTGTCCCTCATAACCTTTCCACCTCTCTGTTCTCTCGGCAGGGGGGTTGGGAAGTCCCAACTGGATTTGCGAACGGTGGTCTTAGGGTCATCATCATCATCATCCCAGGCTGTTTTGTCAGTTGGCTTGAGGGCTTTTAGGCTGGAAGAGAGAAAGTTTGTTTTTACAACAAGTTATATTTGACAAATATCCATTCAGATTAATGATTGCAAAATTACAAACTATAGGTTATGGTTATTTTTTGTTTTTATAGTGTTAACCATCACACTAGGGGAATACTAAAGATTATAATATCCCAAAAATTATTTTGCCTCAAGCGGGTTTGAACCCGCAACTACCGCTTGATACGCGGGCGCTCTACCAATTGAGCTATCGAGACATATCTCGCTTGGACAATGATTATTTCGTCCAAGCGAGATATGTCTCGATAGCTCAATTGGTAGAGCGCCCGCGTATCAAGCGGTGGTTGCGGGTTCAAATCCCGCTTGAGGCAAAATAATTTTTGGGATATTATAATCTTTACAAACTATAGTCTATTTTCAATTTGGTGTTTTAAGGTTTTAGTCAATAGTTTATAGTTTAAATTGCGAATTGTAGCTACCAATATTGTATTATAGTGGTTGGTATGTTCTGGGTATTTTCTATATATATAAAATATATATAAAAAATATCTATCTATGTATTGTATTGTATTAAATATATATCAGTCATCTAGTACCCATAATACACCTCTGTTTAACAGCAGCTTATCTTGGGGCTAGATGATGCTGTGTGGATTGTCCAGTATTATTTATTTATTTATTTATTTATTATTATAAATTGTGGTTAATTATTTGTATTTTATAACTTTGACAGAAATGTGACACCCTTCACACTTTGTAGCACCCTTCTTATGTGAATAGACTATACAGTACTCAACATCATGGCCCAATCAATACTTTAATGAGGAAGATGGAATCACATGAATTATGAAAACACCCGCGGCAGATCTGCTGTGGGCCCGCACCCACATTCTGTGTGTGTTGCGGTTAAGATCTGCACTGAACTTGGGTTAGTTGGGGTGTATTGTGCCACATATTTGGGCAGGCTCGGGTCAGGTTAGCAGGGGGACAATGCACAATACACCCCAACTAACATCATGCGTGATGTACCAAACATTATAGTCTGTATGTACTTTATATGCTTCTGAATTAGACAGCTTTAAGAATCTCAGGTTCTTAGGCATTTAAGAGATGTATTTAGCATATTTCTAGTTTTTATAACCTACTGGTGTTTTATTTACCTTGGAGTTCTCGGTTCATCCTTAAACCTTGGTTCATAGTAGCTCCTCCTAGAGCTATCCCTACTTCTATCACTCCTGTCACTTCTTTCACCTCTGTCACTTCTTTCACCTCTGTCACTTCTGTCATCCCTCTGCCGTCGATCAGACCGATCTTTTCTGTCACGTTCAGTACTCCTGTCTTTTCTACGAACATCTTCATATTCCCTGTCTTTGTCTCTCTCACGCCTATCATAGCGTCGGTAATGAGGGTTTTCCTCTTCTTCTTTAGCACGAGCTGCTTTTTCCTCTTTAGTGGAGTTGTGGACACCTTTTTTTTCTTTTTCTGATCTGAAAACACAAATTTTAGATCCAATCTTTCTTTTCTTCTCTGCATTTTAAAACATACATATGATCAGAAAGTTATGAATTAGATATGTATATTTAATACATTTCATTACTTAAATTTAAATTGTAATTTTAGTAGCATATTGCCACAAAAGTAATTACCGTGGCAATAGTATGGAAGATATTCGAAATAAAAATTGGGAACAAAGAAAATTAAAACCAAGTAGGTATACCTTGCAAGTCTCTCCATCATCCTTTCCCGCGCTTGCTCTGATATTCCACCAGTATAAGTCGGCGTCTCCTCATTGTGTCTCCTGTATTTTCGTTCTTTAGCGCCAGAAATCTCACCCTGATTGCTACTCGTCTCTCCGTCGTCACTAACATCGTCTTGGAAGGATATAAGCCTATTCTGCTTGCGTTTTTCAGCAGCTAGCTTATCAAGACCAAGTAAAGAAGGCTTGGCAAACTGGAACTCTCCAGGAGTTTCCTTTTTTTTGAGTATCAAGCCGCCTGGAGCATCATTCGACGTTCCCTCCAAACGATGTAAGTTTTCATCACTGTCCGCCATCGTGGGAATACAATTTTGTTCAGAAAACCATAAATCACTTGTCCCACTGTGAATCCATACGAGGTTTAGTTATAATTTTGTAATTTTATCAATAAAACAATCAAACAAAACATTTCGCTAAACCGCGACGAATACATTTACATTCGTCGTCCATAACTTCGTCTTCTTCTTTTATTTATAGCATCCGTCAATTTACTTACAATATTCTTGCCAGTGTCTACGTAATTGTCAACGTAGACAAACAAAAAAAAAAACAATCAATCCGGGTCTTTTTCTTTTTTATTTGCATATTCAAATGGAATGCTAGAACGTACAATTTTACTTGGGAACGAACAAGAAGCTTATAGCTTCTTGGGAACGAATGACTGTATGACAGCAGTCAGCAGGCTTGTCATGCTATGAAACATGATGATTATTGATGCTTAATATCCAATAGATGGTGCTATTATGAGCTTACACTTTATCTAATAGGTGACGCTATTCACGATATATTTTTATAGTAATACCAGCGGATCTCGGCCGTCGCGTCTCGTGAAGTTAGCCGTTTCGATGCGCAACGGAGGTTTTTTGAACTAGATTGTCTTTGCCCATCACGAACGGCTAACTTCATGACAGTCGAGAATGGAACATTTTTTTTTATGTCAGCAAGTAATAAAAAAGTCAATTCGCAGTGCTACGCCTGACCAGCAATTGCAGTAGGTAGGTAGATACTTATACCTAACAGGAAGGGTAGCAACTTACGTCTAATCCTTGCACAATAAGCTTGGAGAGAGAATATCTGGCTCTGCATGTGCAAGTGGTACCCAAGTCTAACCCACCAAGACAGACTCTTGCTCAAGAGCTACCACCTGGTAAACTACTAACAATAGTGTTTTTTTACATGAAGCACCTGTTCTTTTACTGTTCCTAACACCAAAATTAATTTTACAGTCGACGCGACGACGTCTTCTGCCTTTCAATAATTCAACAAGGCCGTTCTACGACCCGCTACAGTGAGTAGCATTGAGGAATTACCTTAACTCGATGATGAGTAGGTACTTTAGAAAAAAACAAGTGCTTCATGTAAAAAAACACTATTGTACTATTTCTCTTTCTACACTACGATGCTTCTACAAAGCGTCGACTGCGTAGCGTGTCTAAAATGACGTGATACAGAAAGTATATGTCGTAGGTTGTATTATAAATATCGATGTATGTAACACCCTAACAGTGCCTTAATAAATACCAATAAAATCCCAGCAAGATCATGGCCCCGCTGACAGTGACCACTAAATAAATTGCAGTTGATGAGTCTTTCGACTTATCAAAAATAGACCAGTGTGTGACCAACTGTTGCCGCGAACACGCACTGCGTACATATTTTAAATCAAATCGAGTATTCCCGCGATTTCATGCTTCTCACTTTTTAAAAGTGAATTATTTTCGAGCAGCTAAGTTATTATAAGTGCGTGACTCCTTATAATGATATAAAAAACAAGTGTTGATTTAAAGTGAGTGCGGACGTACGATTTTGTGAAAATGGGCGACATTGAAAAAGAAAATAAAAATCCAGGTTTGTTTTTAGTTTTAATATTTAGATAATAATAATAAATTATACTAATTTTATGCATAAGACAAATAATATTAGAATCTACTGGGAGTGGGTTTTTTACAGAACTAGAATAAAAATGTAGGTAATTGTCCGATGAACCCTCTACGCCGTAGCAGCTGGCGTAGAATCGATTCTCATGTAGGGTGAACATCTAAGTAACACATTTGGGTTGATTTGATTTCTCTATTCTACACTTAGTGATAACTAGCTGCCGCCCATGGCTTTACTCGTGTGTGAATAAAATCGTTATTAATTAGTGCGATGTGAGCGTATGGATGTTTGTTACTCAATCAAGTCGTAACAGCTGACTGAGCCTGTTTCGATCAAATTTTACACAAATAGTACAAACTAGATTATGACTATTGGCTATTTATGCACGTGAGCGAAGCTACAGGCGCTAGCTAGTAAGCTATAGGTAACAATGATATTATTATTATGCCGGTACAAATGTAGGTAAAAATAAATATCACATTGAAAGGTTATCATCAAAATACAAACCTATTATTAAATCTAGTTTTTCGCAAAATATTTGTTTTGTTTTTTTATTGTAAGGTTGGCGTGGGTTGAATTTGTTCAATACGTGTGTTCATTCAATAACAACTTGTTATTTGAAATTCTAATACAAATGCTTAGTACCAACCCTTTTTTTCTAAACTCGTTCGTTTCATAGGTTATTGCACCTTTATGTGTTATTCATAATCATCATCATTTTAAAGTTGGTATCAACATAAACTTAATTTATTAGGGTCTTAGACCCAATTGTACCTACTACAAAACTTAAAGGACCTACTATCGAAGCGACACGCGTGAAGCTGGTTCATATTTAGCTTAACATTAGTTGCCATTCAAAGTGTTAATGTCATTAGCATGTTGGAAACCCTTCTCTCTGAAGGTAAGCAATCCAAAGACGACCGATGTGGCACGCCTGCTACGCAGGAAGTTGCGGGTTCGATTCCCGCCTTGGAACCAATGTTTGTACGATCTGCAAATATTTTGTTCCGGGTGTTCTGGGTATTTTCTATGTATAATAAAAAATATCTATTTATGTATTGTATTGTATTAAATATATCAGTCATATACCAATAACACAAGTTCTGCTTAGCTTGGGGCTAATGTGGCGCAGCGGGCGCAGGTCCGCCTGCGACGCGGAGGTTGCGGGTTTGATTCCCGCCTCGGGTCAAAGGTTTGTACGATCTACAAACATTTGTTCCGGGTGTTCTGGGTATTTTTCATATATAATAAAAAATATCTATCTAGGTATTGTATTGTATTAAGTATATATCAGTCATCTAGTACCCATAATATAGCTCTGTTTAACAGCAGCTTACCTTGGGGCTAGATGATGCTGTGTGAATTGTCCAGCATTATTTATAATTATTATTTATTTATTTAAAACTGTCTCAGATGGCTCAACTTTTTCATGCATATTTTATATATAGGTATTCTGTAATCGAGCACTGGTGGTCTAGTGGTAGTGACCCCGCCTTCCGATCCTAAGGTCGTGGGTTCGAATCCGGTCGTGCACCAATGGATTTTTCGCTACGAAAAATTGATGTGCGCAATGCCAGTGCTCTCATACGGTGAAAACATCCCGATGTGAAAACTTCGTGAGGAAACCGGCATGTCCAAGAACCAAAAATTCGAAAGACATGTGCCATCCACCAATCCGCATTGGGTCCGCGTGGTGGATTAAGACCCAATCACTCTCGCTTGAGAGTAGGCCAGTGTCCCAGCAGTGAGAACATTAGAAGATGATTCTATAATCTAAGTAGGTAGGGGCATGTGCCTAGGCACCGCAGCGTTTGTTACTATAGACCATTTGCCACTAGAAGCTGTATACCATCTTCAATGTAGCAACATAACTATGTCAGTGCTACAAAATATAACCGTTTAATAAACTAATAAATTACATACTTTATGCTGTTTGATTGTAAATAATATGTTTTCTTCAATAAAAATTGCTGCATTGCACATAAATAAAACCAAAACCCAGTCATCCAACACATAATAAGCTCAGCAACTAACAATTTACTAGGGTAATTCATTGTGAAATTGCTTATTTTTCTGATGCGTAATATAATGCTCTTTAGATTCTCTCTAGATTCAAATACTTTGTTATTTTATCTACCACTTGTTTAGTTGTCTGCGTCCTTACTAAGCCATCTTTTGTGAAAGAAAATCTCCGATGTCTGTAAGACGCAAAGCTCGTAGGTCGCAGAGTCTAAGTTGAAGTGACAATGGACAGAACGCAGGTGTGCAGAACCGCCAAACGAAAGATCGTGTGTTTAATACGTATAAGGTCTTTTTCAACACACTTGCTTATAAAGTGGCTCTATGGTCATCGCAATTAGGCACAGAATGACACCCATAATCAAACTATGACTTTTTCATTCTCACTAGTGGGTTATAGATTGTTATTTTATTCACAAGTGTGTTGAAAAACGTCGTATGATACAAGTGTGTATTGATGATTACTGTCCTCGGCTATCTTAAGACCCTCGCCTACGGCTCGGGTCTCAATGGCGCCTCAGCGGTAATCACCAATGTTACACACTAGTACCATAATGTACTATTACCCCCCTATACAAAGGCGCGCGACGAAACTCTAACGCCGCACAACCGTTTTCGAACCCACGACCTTTAGGTTCGGAGGGCACGTTAAGCTGACGGTCCCGGCTTTTTCAAAGTTGTTAGGCCATGACAGAGGCCTCCGGCCGGCCTAGTTCTGGTGACCCTATTAAGTAAGTAAGTTCGTATGAGTCATTAACTCATTACTCATACGAACTTACTTAGGATCGGAAGGTGGAGTCACGACCGCTGTGCTCTTAGACACAGAACAGGTATATGTCTAATAGATAGATATCGTCACAGCTAAAACACAGTAGTATCGTATAAACAGACGTCCAGACATCAAACGCAGGTTTGTTGACACAGCTTCACGGTGCTCGTTTGAGCTTGATTTATCTCAATCAGATCCCTACTTTATTACATAAATTAGATTGCCGATTTCGTAAAGGTATTTTAGGTGAGTGTCTGGTTTGAATAAATGATTATTTGAAGCTTTTGAAGGTTGCTAAGGGAGTTTTTTGTGGAAGCGGAATTCGATTAAAGTTTTTTATTTGAATGAGCTTTCGGCCTTTATAATGACTGTAGGTAACTTAGTGTAATTATTGGTATAAGTGACTGTTGGGTATTTTATTTATAGACTTACCAACAAATACCTTTTAATCATAGCTCTGTCACCAGAGTTATGGCCACTGACTCATACGAACTTATTTACTTTTTTACTCATTTTCCAGTTTCCTTGCAAGAAAACTGGAAAATGAAGCTCTTAAGAGAAAGTAACCATCCTTCGTTATATGATTTCTCAGGCAGACGTGCTACTCGAAGAAAGCAATTTTTCAGTTGAGAGCTTGCTTCGTACCAACATTATTGGCATGAATGAAACAGCTTTTAATAAATAAAATAAAACGATTTATTTCAAGTTATTCACTGTTCTGGGTAAGCTGGTCTTTTGCCAAATTATAGAATAATTAATTTTAGTATAATTTTCCACAATTCGCAGGCTCGTTAGGCAATTCTACTAAAATAACAACAACTACTGTACAGAGTTTTGTTATTTTCACTGCCAAAAATCAACAAGTAGTCTTAGCTGTAATTTTTCAGTTATTAAACTTGTTCAAATTTTAAAATAACAAGTGATAATTTTAGCGACGAAGATAGCTCTCTCTACCTATGAAAAGTTTACTGTGCCAAAAAAGAAAAGTATGGTGTGCGCCGAAACACAGAAACGCGTCACGCACGCATTCGCATCGCAACGCCGAAATGCCGTCCGGTCTGTATGATGCAAATGGGAGGCGCGTTTTGGCGTCACGTAAATTTTTTTTCGCTCTACATTAGAGGAGAAAGCAAGCTACAGAAGTGCGAGTAAGCGAAGTGAGCTGTGATTTGACATGGGCCGATTCAAGAGGAAAGTTAACAGGCAGACAACGCTTTTGTGACATCATCATACATTTTGCATATGATAGGCAGCGAACACGGCGAAGAAAGTTATTGTTTAGAATAAGCAATACAAAAGTTCTAGGTCGTCAAAAAACATTTTTTTTTTTTACTATCGGTAAGGGTTCAATATTTTTTTTATTTTTTTCAAATGTTTTCCTCTACTCCTATAGTACATTGAGAAGACTCTCTTTCTGGTCGTTTCTGGCTGTAACACTAGATGGTAGGACTCGTAGGTGTTGGTAAACTACAGGACGTCTATTTCGGAGACTGAATCACTAAGTATTCAACTTCCTGAGTCGGTAATAAAAGTTATTTATATCAGTTTTATCGCCGTGACGCAATTATAAAGCAAATTAAAATTTATGATGTCTCTTCACCAGGAGCCCAATACTCAGAACACATGTACCAAACCAATATCCCCAATATATGCGTGTTTTATAATTATAAAAACGGTGTCTGTTACATCATTTTGGAAATCAATAAAATGTCATAGTAAAAGGTTGTTTCCTACCAAGTCCTTTATGAGTTATCCTGAGGTTATCCTTCTTGGCAATATTACTAAAAATACAGTTTTTTTGACACTTCCGCCATAGGTACTAAAAGTGTCCAATACTTGATCATACAACTGTAATTTGTCTGTAATTGTGTTAGTAGCACTACCCCTATCAAACGTTGGTTGTGTTTGATAGGGATTAGGGATTATCCAGATATAAAAATTTACTATTTGTCAGAACTATTCGTCCTATTGTAAACAAGCAAGGCCAATTCGCTCGACCTCGCACAAAAAACTCCGAATATCTATCAGTCGTTGACATTTTTTGTAAAAACAAACCGGTGTGCGTTTCAAGAATAACAGTGTTCAAGTTCAATCCGAGTGGACGCTGGCTGATTGCCAAGAGATGTGACTCGGGAGATCATCATCAACATTGCAGTTCATTGCTGGAGTGGTTCTTTCCCAAGACGCGCCACTGAGCGCGAGAATAGCCAAAGATATGGCTATTCTCATACACATTCTGCTAGCTTATGTGTACATCAAACATAATCTAGTCATAAGGCGTCCTATAGTCATGTCAAAATCAAATCGCAAATCTAAATCATAAGTTACGAACCCAGCCGCTCTTTGCCAGATTTGATGGGGTACGTGGAACTGGCGTAAATTCATGTCAAAATCAAATCGCAAATCTAAATAAAAAGTTACGAACCCAGCCGCTCTTTGCCTGATTTGATTTGATGGGGTACGTGGAACTGGCGTAAATTCATGTCAAAATCAAATCGCAAATCTAAATAAAAAGTTACGAACCCAGCCGCTCTTTGCCAGATTTGATGGGGTACGTGGAACTGGCGTAAATTCATGTCAAAATCAAATCGCAAATCTAAATCAAAAGTTAAGAACCCAGCCGCTCTTTGCCAGATTTTTCTAGGATGGGGTAGGATGGAACTGGCGTAAATTGCCCTAGCTTTGAAGCGATCCTTGTGATTTTATAAATTAAAAATATTTTGAATTTGAATTTGAATTCGTCACCAGAGTTTGCCACGACTCATGCGAACTTATTTACCTACTCATTGGCGGCTGAAATACGTTTTATCTTTCTATTAAACATTTGAGATACCATAACACCCAAAGCTCAAAGCCCCCAAAGAAACCCAAAGTTCTCGTCCCTAGCACCGTGTTCACGCACTATAAAATCAGCCGTTGACATTTTTTGTAAAACGAGACGCGTTCAAGTTCACTGGCTCCACGCCAGGAGTTGAGACGCCTCACGTCAGATACTGGACAGAATCTGCCTATTTCTGCCGGGAACCAGACGATTTGCGATTCTGGTTTTTGGGATACTATGAGGATTTTTTGTATACTGATATGTAGACTAATACACGTTTACTTACTGGTTTTTTATTAGTGAGTTTTAGGAATACCCAGACCTATAAACCCAGTCTTTTGGATTTCCAATCAGTCAGTTAGTCATAAAGTTATTTTAATACGAAATTTCAATTGTAGATAAGTATAGGTACTGAAATAACAGAGTAAAAAATTAAGGACACTTGAAAATTAATAGTTAAGAATTAGGAACATAATTATTCAATTGTTGGTCGTTTGTAACGGTCTTTAGATGGCTCAACTGTTTTATATGTATTTTGTAATGTAAAATAATTATGTACATATTTTATTTTGTTTAATAAAGAAGTATATTATTATTTACTGAGAGCACCGGTGGTCTAGTGGTAGTGACCCCGCCTTCCGATCCTAAGGTCGTGGGTTCAAACCCGGTCGTGCATCAATGGATTTTTCTGTTCGAAAAATTTATGTGCGCAATGCCAGTGTTCTCATACGGTGAAGGAAAACATCGTGAGGAAACCGGCATATCCAAGAACTAAAAATTCGAAAGACATCTGCCATCCACCAATCCGCATTGAGTCCGCGTGGTGCATTAAGACCCAATCACTCTCGCCTGAGAGTAGGCCAGTGTCCCAGCAGTGGGAACATTAGAAGGCTGTCATGATGATTATTATTTATATAAGTAATAATATTTTAAACTATTTTTTTTATAAACTTGTTCTTATAAAATTAAAGCTATCAAAAAAAATCCTTGATAATACTGAAGCTTTTGTGTAACGATGATCTAAGTATAGTAAGCAAAACTAAAACAAACACACCCTCATTTTGAAACTCAGTCTATACTTCAGGGGGATAAGCAATTCATCTCAAGTAGCTAACCAAAACTTCTAAAGGTTAACCAGGGCAGTGCTATAAAGTATCATCACATAGACCTACCAGTAAGTAAGTTAGTATGAGTCAGTGGCCAACCCTGATGACGGAGTTTTGAGGCCTAACAGCTTTGAGATAACTTACAGAAATAAGCTTTTCGGGTAAATACAACAGTACCCTATCACATCATGCTCAGCCTTCTAATGTCTCAACTGGACGAGTGACTGGATCAAAGATCCACCACAGAGCCATGCATTGGTGGCGCATATCTTTCAAGTGACATTAAGGCAGTCGCAGGAAGTCGGTGGATGGTGAAGGCTCAGAATAGGTCGTCAGGGCGCTCTTTGGGGCATATGTCCAGCAGTGGAAGTCTATCGGCTGATATGATGATCTTTCAAATAGTTTTTTCAATGTATTTGCTAAAATAACCCCAATATCATACAGTCTCAATAGACAAGATACGAAGAGGCTCTTTAGGTTAGGTATTTCCGTTGTAATGAAATGAAATGAAATGAAATTTATTCATATTAAATAGAATTAAAAAGTAGGTGTCGATCTTCATTATGAAAAGTTCAATCTATTCAGCCTAACCAGGCATGCGAATTTCAAAATAAAGTAGTTGTTGTATGTAGTTGTTCATTTTTAGTACATAATATTCAATCTTGAGTTATCAAGTTTATACGGTCAATTATTGGCTCTCTTGCCTTTCAAATTGCGTGTAGCCTGTCAATCAAGTAGGTGCAAGGTGATTGTAAGTCGATTGCTTCCTTAGGCAGCTGATCTATTATGTAACCGGCAATCATGGCTACATTTATAAACGTGTTTTTAACCTCTGTTAGCTAATGTGTCTTTCAAATCTAGCATCTTTATTGACTTAATATAACAAAGAAGGACAATATTTTAGCCCTAGTTGCGCAATGCTGAAGAGTGCGTTGTTATGTAGCTTCCTAGCTATAAAGGCTCAAAGCTCGAACGCCAGTATATCACAGCCTTATTATGCAAACTATTCCACCCTACTGAAACACTTCAAACTTAGCAAAGTGAAGTTCGTTCAGACTGACTATAAAACGGTCAAGATCTTGCGAACCTAATAGAAGTAAAGGTTTGTTCAGTAAAGTAATGCAATTTTTTTTAACGTACTTTATCAGGTCCCTGGTGGTAGGACTATTTAGCAAGAGTCCATCTTGGTGGGTACCACCGCAGTGCCAGATATACTACCTCCAAGCAGTAGTGTGCAAGCTGCACTGTGTTTCGGTTTGAAGGGCACTGTAGCAAGTGAAATAACTGGGCGAAAGATTCTTAACAACAACGTCTCAGGGTGAGCGCAGTGCAGTGCCACGCAGAACTTAAAAACTTTAAGCTTTGGCGCTGCATCTGTTATGGTCAGGCGTGGCGCTTAACATCAGACGGGCGACTTGATAGTCTTGTCACTTGCTGACATAAAAAAAAATATCTTCCATAGAATTTTGCTTAGTTTGGTGCTAGATGGCGCTGTTTAAAATTACTCGTTTGGAACCCATAGTTAAATCGAATGTGCAGGTTTTTATGTTAAGTAGCTATTTATACCTGAATGTAAATGAATTGAGTTTCTCAGTTACATTTGAAGATAATTTCATTTGAAATCTCCACTAGACAGTATTGCTTTCAGAGTGGAATAATTTCAAACGCGATATTTTATTAATTTAAGCAGAAGTCGAAGTACGTTTATTTGATTTGAGATCCTACACTGAGGTTCAAGCTCAGTGACGATAATGAAGTGGGTTGTAAAGGGTGTCTCAGCACCATGTAGGTACGGTAAAAAAAGACTATAAGACTGCATGACCTCTTTTCTGTACAATACTTAATAAGAATGAAAATACAGTTGTTTGCATCGATAATTAAATGTCAAGCATGCTGCTCGTTTTAAAAGGGTTGCTACTAAATCCGATTTCGACAGTATTTTTATATATTTAAAAGGTAGTAACTTTAAGTTGTGTTTCAATCGTTCTGTGTTTGTGTGTATCAAATAAATGTATTTCATTTCATTTCATTTTCATGTTGGTCTCATACAAATTTGGTGAAGATCTGATGAGGATCTTCAGCGGATCTTCAGCTACTCAAAAGCAGTAAATTGCTCACCTTTAAAAGTTTGTGCTTGCGAAGTCTTTTGTTCGCAGAAAATTTAATTACATATAAAAAAAAAAATTTATTGACTGTGTAAACGTCAAAAACGTCATTTTTGATTAGTAGAATAGCGGTTTTGTGTTCGGGCCTAGATTCGTTATTTATTTTATTTTTATTTTTATTTCACAGGAAAACAAATCAAAATATTACTAATCTAAAGATACAGCTATAGACCATTTAAAAGTTTTCGCATATTGCAACTAATTTAAGCTTGCTTATGGTTATTATTATGTCGGTAACTCATCGTAGACCCTATGAAGTACCAAAGCTATTCATCCGGGTTCGCAAACAACGTTGCGGGCATGGGTTAGTCTACATAATCTAACCGTAATATTTTACCAAGCGTATCGCGATATGTAGTTTCCTCTTCTATTATTCTGACTCAGACAATTTAACTGTCTAACCTAGCTGTGTCTGATTCCGAACCCTCGGCCACACAATATAACTGTTAGCTGTTAGTCCATACAACGCTTGTTTTTACAAGCAAAATTATCGGATTCTAACGTGGTGGCTTTGCTAGGTAGTACCACGCCAATCTGGCCAGTCAATTTAGATCAACTTTTGTGTCAAGCAAGTATGCGATCTTAAAGTGTCAATGAATGACCCAACGATATACTGGCGCGACCTCGCTCATGAAATGACGGACCTTGAATCGCACGCTTACATTTTCGAGGAGTGACCTCGGTCATCGGTGTGCTGAGGATTTGTGTGCTCTATCACGCATTCCAGGACTACGTGAGCAGCTGATTCTTTTTCGGTTAGACAGCCCCTGCAGAGTGGACTATTTGTGGCTCCGATGTTGAAGAGGACTTTTTTCAGTGTTGGTAGTTTCATCATGATTCTCCCATTTTAATAATTTTCTCGTGTTATTTTAAGTTTTATTATTGTGTAAAAGGTGGCAACTCGTTTCAAGTGTAGAAAATTGCAATTGAGTCGAAGGCTCTCATAGACTCTTACTGGGCGAAAGAGACTTAACAACAATGTCTCGGGGTGATAAGCGCAGTGCAGCCACGTAAACACTTAAAAACTTTACGCTTTGGGTGGCGCTGCATCAGTAATAGTCAGGCGTGGTGCTTAACATCAGGTGAGCGCCTTGATTGTCTTGTCACTTGCTGACATAAAAAAAAAGACATTTTTCGAATGAAACGCCTCCATTTCATTGGAAAATTTTGTTTGTCCACGCTGACTGGCAAAATCGTCTAAATAAATTGGCAGCCATAAATAAAAGGAAATGTAGAAAGATACATCCCACGGTGTTCATGCTACCGCGGCAGATCTTTCTAGTAGCAGCAATACAAAGTTAACAAGGAAATAGTCTGGTAACTGATAAATTGCAAACAGATTTGGTTGAATCGTCGCGAGGGGACTGCAGTCAGATCAAAGTGATCTTGGGTCGCTTCCTACTTGTAAACTATACCTACGGATGGAGACTATTTTGTGAAGCGTGCATGTTATTTGGCGAAGGTTGATTGAAGGTGCGCAACGCAATGACACTTGCTATACGAGTGAGGCCTCAGTGCGTTGCGTTGCGTTGCGTCGCGTCGTCGCAGCGCATGCGGCATGTCGCTTAAAAATATGTGTAAAACGACGCAGCGTTGACGCTGCGACGACGCGACGCAGTGCAACGGAGCTGTGGGAGCTTCACTCTATGTCGCGTTTCAAGCGTGACAGTATTTGTCAGTTAATTTAGCATGTTTAAATTTGCAGAAGCTTGCTGCAGGTCCACTCGCATTGGGTCCGCGTGGTGCATTAAGACCTAATCACTCTCGCCCGAGAGTAGGCCAGTGTCCCAGCAGTGGGAGCATTAGAAGGCTGCCATGATGATGATGATGAATATCTAAACTGCGCCAACTTACTACCCTACGCTTCATACAAATATTAGAATCGGGCCTATTTTCAACCGTACCTATCTACAAACATGCTTTGTTTGTTTTTTTTTTTTTATACAACTGAAGTGGCAACCAAGCGTACGGCCCACAAGATGGTAAGCGGTTACCGCAGCCTATGGACGCTTGCAATACCAGAGGAATCACTCGCGGGTTGCCACCTTGAGGCTTAGATCGAAAGCCTCATGTGCCAGTAATTTCACCGGAAACCATACCCTTCACACCGGAACACAGCAATGCGAGCTGACTTACTGCTTGGCGGCAGAAATAGGTATGGTGGTAGTCCTTCCCCGGACGAGCTCTATCACAGAGAACTCTACTACTCTTACCTATATAATTATATTATTATTTTAAATTAAGTATTTACGGCGCCGGCCTCCACAGTGTGGCAAGCTTGTAATAAATTAGCCATAAAAAGGCCCAGGTCAGGTGTGTCTTTCCCACGGTGGCCTAATTAAATTCATTTGTGCTAATAGCCAGCTCACCTGACTGAGTTCAGGGACCGCTTGATAATTCAATACTTTTACCATACTAATGGCGAGCATACCCATATTTTAAGGAAAACTCTTGTAGCGTGGCGGGGTCACTACCACTAGACCATCAGTGCTCTAAAACTGTAACTATAGATAGATATTTCATAAATTTGCCCGCATTACCACAGGGATTACTATGACGACATCGAAACTAAAATAGATCGCTACGGCGATTTTTATGGATGAAACATATTTTTTTGTGGAAAATTAGTATGCTGGTAAAGATAGAACACCTGTTATTATATAAATCTTGTGGGTAAGTACATCAATTTGATGGGAAGTTATTGTATAGTGAGAGTAAATTGCCCTGTCTTGTACAAGGCAGCATCACGCTGAGACTAGATCATTTTGACCACACATCACAAAGCGTTTTTTGTGTCTTAGGTGCTTAGTATATTTAATAATAAAGGTATTATGCAATGTTAGTTGATAATTGATTGAATTGATGAAGACCATGGTGGCGCAGCGGGCGCAGGGCCACCTGCGACGCGGAGGTTGCGGGTTCGATTCCCGACTCGGGTCAAATGTTTGTACGATTTACAAATATTTGTTCCGGGTGTTCTGGGTATTTTATATATATATATATAATAATAAAGCCTTTTTATTTCCCATCACCTATGTTTTACATTTTGTCTTAATATTAAATGAAGTTTCACTTTTAATCTTGGTTTTTTTTTTTCTTTCTTTTTTTTTTAAATATAGGTTCATTATATTTCATTATGTGTTTGTTTCTTTCTATTCTTCTATGTCTTCAGATATGTTTTCTTTGATAGGAACCTCTATTTGGGTATAGGCCTCCTCCAGTTTGATCCAGTTTTCCCTGTCTTTAGCTTGTTCAATCCACTCCTTTCCTGCTGTGGCTACGATGTCGTCACTCCATCGTTTTATGGGTCGACCTTTTCGTCTTTTTCCGTTTGGTCCTTTCCATTTTGTCACTTCGACTGTCCATCGCATATCGCTGTATCTTGCTACATGGCCTGCCCATCGCCATTTCAACCTGAGACTGTAGTGTAGGACGTCAATTATTTTTGTCTTCATTCGTATGAATTCGCTTCTTACTTTGTGTATTTTTCTTATTTTCAGAAGAATATATATATATATATATAATAAAATATATCTATCTAAGTATTGTATTAGGTATATATCAGTTGTAGTACACATAACACAGCTCTGCTTAACAGCAGCTTACCTTGGGGCTAGATGATGCTGTGTGGATTGTCCAGCATTATTTATTTATTTATTTCTTTCTTTCTATAAATTAGAGTTTCTGTGAGCAATGCTAAGCAATTCTGCAAACTGGACCAAGATCAATCGTCATGGAACTCTTGGCCTATGACTAGAGGCCCATTGCATAATAAAATACAAGTTCTTATTGATATTCTTCTTGGGCTAGATGATGCTGTGTGGATTGTCCAGCATTATTTATTTATTTATTTATTATTACTAGTGGTTTTGTATGGAAAAACGACTGGGTTCTTATCGTTTTTTTGGCATGATCCTTGCTATGGATGCCGAGTAGAGTTGGAGCACATTCGTCCCAAGCTTTTTTATCATCTAAATAATGGTAAGTATTGCCATTGGGACAGGTCGTTTATTGGCTGATTTTATGATGATGATTGCATATTTTTTTTATATTTTTCATAATATTTTTACGGCTTTCGAGTCTCAGGATGCTTTAACAGGAGATGATTTCAGATTTATGGATTAAGTAAGCATTAAGATTAAATTTTAGTTACTTATTCAGATTTTATGAGTTTTCAATGGTTATGGGGTTGGCGGTTGGGGAGCAAAATCGAGGATTTCAAGGTTTCATATCGCATCGTAAAAATACCTGGGTACCTGATGGTACGTACTACGTACCAGTAAATTATAGGTACCTATTACCTGTGGTATACCTACCTACCCTCAAGTATGTTGCATTTTCATGTTGTTGTATTCTATAATACTGCGTGTAAGCGTCTCAATAAACCAGTTGTGCATCAGTCACCGTGTTGTCACTTGCTCCCGTAATTAGATCCCAATACACCGCATTACCTACATATTTTATGATAATATCGTGTAAAAGTAAAATGAGAGCAATGAGTAATTTGGTTATTAAACTACCTAACCCAAATCATTTTGAAAGAATTTACATCTAAATATTTTCATTACCCAAATAACCGCAAAATACATTACTTATTATACAGAGTGTGACGACTTCCGAAAACCGAAACGTTGAGCTGAACGTACTTATTCATCGGTTTTTTTTTCTCGAAAAATTTAAACAATTATAAACTGGTTAAGTATACACATTTTCTAAAGGCTATTTTTCTTATTATAAATATAAAATTAAGGCTATCAGAGGTCAGCCTAGTGTTAGAACTTGATAATGTATTTACATTGCTAGAAGATCTGTACAGACTGTTCCGTACAGCAGAATCCAGACCAAACAATGATACTAAAGGACCTTCGAGTTACAGTAATTTTAACTTGTCTTAAGTCTACAAACGTAGAGAAAAAACTGTGCACTAATAGCTTTCAGTTTTCGGACCTGTATTCTTACACCCTGTATATCTATGGTAGGTAATAAGGTATGGCAGACACATAAATATCTAATAATTTATTACATGAAAAGTTAATTTGTTTACACAAATATCTATACTTACCCATCTAAATAGATGTAGATAGATCTGTACACAAAATCGTAGGTCATTGACTGACTGACAACCAAACAAACGCATAGACAAAACGGTAAGTTGTTGATCACCTAGCTCTGTTAGCTAGAGATGGAGATCAAGAGAGATAGGTCGATAACAGAGTTATGTGATCAACCCGCTTTGTTTTAGACTTGTTTGAAACGTCACTATCTCTATAAAACGTCTGGAAAAAAGTCATAAAATTGATTTATTGGTAGAGTAGCGTTCGTGTCAAAATTTTGAGGGTGTCTTCCTTTTATTGTGTAGGGGTGGATTAAAAAGAATTTGTTACTGTTACTGATTTTTTTTCTTTTATTTTGTTTGTACATACTGTTTGTGTCTTAACAGCAAATAAAAATATGTCTATGTATGTCTAATGTCTAAAAAATAATTAAGGAAATCCTCAAAATGAAAATCAAAATAAAAAATTATTTATTTCAATAGAATCACAAGGATCACTTTGAAACGTCTTACAAGCTAGGAAAATTTACACCAGTTCCAACGCGCCTGGCAACAACACCGGCTGGGTTCCTATCGCTTTTTTAGCATGACAATTGCTATTGTTATGGATGCCGAGTAGAGCTGGAGCACATTCGTCCCAAGCTTTTTTATCATCTAGGTCATCGGTTATTTTATAGTAAGCTTTTTGAGACAGTTTTTGTACAATTCAACTTCAAGAGTCAACTTCAGCGGGAAAAAGTTTTCACGAAAAAAATCAGTGCGGGCAAAGTCGTTAGCATTCCACTTGTTATAAATATTACTAACAACCCCGAAGTGAAATAAAGCTTAAAGTTAATCAAAAACATAAAAATATAAATTACGCGTGTTTGTTTTTAATTCCGCAATTGAACTGATAAATGATTTATGAGTTATTCGTAAAAAACTATAACCATCTTTTGGCGTGCGTTATTCAGCGAAGTCGTGTCACCTTTTTTGACTTTGACAAAAAAGCAGAGAACAAAGGTCAGTTGGTTGGTTGTTTTTGATGTAAAGTGACAGACTATAAATAGTACTCGTACTTCTAAGAAATAGTTTTAACAGATGTTTTTTTTTTTTTTTTTTTCTTTATTAAGATTTTCATTAAGATGATAAATAAATAAACACCCAAAAGATAATATCTCTATCTAATTTATACTATAAACATCTGTCTAATATGCTAGTGTCTCTTTCAATATTAATTATTGGCATGAGAATGACATGAAAAAAAACAATAATTGGAGAGCCGCTAAAATATTTCTTTTTTATAGTTCGCACAGCGGATCTAGGCTTCCGTGAAGTTAGCCAGTTGTGATGCGCAAAGACAATTTTGTTTGAAAAAGCTCCATTGCGCATCGAAAAGGCTAATTTCACGACGGCCGAGATCCGCCGTGAGAACTATAAATATCGGCATAACCTGACCTGACTTTTCACTAAAAACTTGCTGTATCGCCGATGACTCGTAATTTCATATAATTCATTAGTATAAAAAACTACAAGTACCCAGTACCACGGTATTACAACTCACACCTGGTAAATATATATTTAAAACATACAAACAATTTGTCCTAGCGTGGGCATTCAACGCTACATTTTTCTATGACAACTAAATTACTGTTGCTATATAAAAATAAAAAAACAGTCAAAAAATCTCTGAATTTTGATCTGGATCTGAAGCCAAAGTGAACTTTGGCTCCAGCGCTCGACGGAGCAACACGTCTGCCGGAGAACAAGTTGATGTTCCTGATGATGTTCCGTGGAGGGATGAAACACGTGTCGATATTTTTATTTTGAGGTTAACTGTGTGACTTCATTAGTTAAAAGGTTAAGCGGAGAAGTTCTAGAGATTTTTCGTCTGTTTTTCATCTTGTAATGGATTTTGGACACTTTTGTCGTACTAAACATGTCAAAATTCGACCATGCAACTGTAATTTCGCTCTCATTGTAAAACAATTGCCTCTCTGATCTAGTTACGGCCGGAATATACCGATCGGCGTTAATTAGGAACCAAAGCGCAGGTTATTTTCACCGCGGCATTGAATTAAATCATGCATGTAGCAATGTTGGAATCTGGATAGTTCGCTCACCCGGTACCTACCTTTTATACCTACTATACCGCCACGGTACACGGAACGGTAAGAAAAGTTTACTCTAACATCAGATGGGCTATTATATATTCAGTTGCAATCGATTTCTTTTAGCAAGCATTCGCTTGTATTTTTAGCATTACGTCAGTCAGGGAGACAGTATTGTAACACAATGATGTAACATACTTAAATTTTATTTAATACTCTGATATTGCATACAAGTTGTATCAAAATATTAACTATTATTAATTGGTCGTTAGCCAGTCTAATAGAGGACAAAATGGTAATACATTAGTATGCCATGATTTTGAGACTTCCTTCGACCGCTTTAGTGACATCTGTCCATCGAGTGGGGGGCCTCCTACACTTCGTTTTCCAATTCGTGGTCGCCATTTCATTTGAGAACCATTCTTCCCTAGCAGTTATCGGTTCTGCGAGCTGCAACTTCAACTTACTTATTCTAAGATTGACATTATCTTAGATCCTCATAAAGATCCGTTTAGCCTCAAGAAAACAATCAAATAAACACGAGCACATAGTTACAGTATCTGTGAATGTGGGTAAATAAGCAAAGGAAATAATTACCAGCGCACGTTTGATCTCGGATCATAGATCATTTTTAAAAGTTGTATGTAAACCGGTTTAATTGCTTCTGAGTTCTGACTACAAACCACGCGCAAGTATTCTTGGAACTTCTGAGAATACTTCTTTGACCCCTATTATTGTTACATCATCATCATGACAGCCTTCTAATGTTCCCACTGCTGAGACACTGGCCAACTCTCGAGCGAGAGTGATTCTGTTTTGATCCGTCTCGCGGACTTAGGAAGAAGTAAAAATCTCTGCATGGTGCGGATTGGAATTTTTAGTTATTGGGCATGCCGGTTTCCTCATAATGTTTTTCTTTACCGTATGATAGCGATGATATAACGCAAAAATCGGTGCACGACTAGGTTCGAACCCACAACCTTAGGATCGTTGAACTGGGTCACTTCTACTACTCCAGCAGGGAAGTCCTATTTTACAACGAAACCAGCAGTGCTCTTAGTATTGTTTTTACATAGATCATAAATAATTAAGATGCACATGAGCGGACCCTGCCTTGCACCGTGGGAGAACGATGGATAACCCATCAAATCCGCGCCTGTCTAGCCTTAACCTCGCCTGTCATGCTACCCAGCTCTTTATCAAGCTTACATATGGATAGATATATGTTTTTATACAAAGTAACAAAAACATAACAACACACACGGCCCGACCCAACGGGGATTCCCTCTGACGGAATCAAAAATTACAAGAACTTACCGTAAAGGTCAGATCCGGAACTTACTAGTAAGTTTTCTGTGCTAGCAGGTACATTAACTGATAACGTGCATAAAAGCATACTAGATCGCTTAATGTCCTGGGAAAATCTTCCGCGAAGTTCTACCTAAACTCTAATGTCGGTAAAATTTCAGTAGCGCGTCGTTCCTTCCTGACTGAAGTAAATTCAGTTTGCGTGGAAACTCCGCCCGGAGCGGTCGTGTCGCGCGAGCTCTCGAATTGCAACTTTACGTCTCGGAAACATCGCAAAACCGAACTTGGATTAGTTCGCTAGTGTTTTGTTTCAGTTATTATGAAACTGTGATTCAGTTAAAATGAAAATTGTTGAAACGGACGAAGAAAACATCGAGGGTAATGTTTATTTTAAATGACACGCTCTTTTGCTGTAATTATTTGGAACTAAGTCTTAAAAATTCTTGTTTATAGAGTAAGTTAGTTCGTATGAGTCAGTGGTCAGCTCTGGTGACGGAGTTAATAGGCCACCCGAAGGCCGCCTATCTAGAGTTATTTTGATTCACTGCTTAATTTTATACAGTAATATTTATATTGTGTGTGACTAATTTTTTTATTGATGTGACCGTGTAAAGGTTAGTTTTAAACTATTTACGATGTAGAGGTATCTATTATCGTAATCGTAGTGTTTATTCTGTATTATGTAGTTAAATATTTTATACTAGCCGATCTGCCCCAGCTTCACACGAATGCACCCGTGCAAAGCCGGGGCGGGTCGCTAGTAATAAATGTAGTCTATGTTACTGAGGGATAATGTGGCATTCTAATGGTAAAATATTTTTTTAAATCGGACCAGTAATTTTTGAGTATAATCGTATCAAACAATAATACAAAAATTCAAATCATCTCTTTTTATTATATAATGTTATTATTAGTATTATAGTATTAGTATATATATTACCTGGTGGTAGGACTCTTCAGCAAGCCGTCTCGGTGGGAACCACCGCAGTGTCAGATGTTCTACTTCCAAGCAGTAGTGTGCAAGCTGCATTGTGTTTAGGTTTGAAGGGCACTGTAGCAAGTGAATTTACTGGGCGAAAGAGACTTAACAACAATGTCTCGGGGTGATAAGCGCAGTGCAGTGCCACGCAAACACTTAAAAACTTTACGCTTTCGGTGGCACTGCATCTGCAATAGTCAGGCGTGGTGCTTAACATCAGGTGGGCGCCTTGATTGTCTTGTCACTCGCTAACATAAAAAAAAAGATGAGCTAGTTTGTCTAACAGTTTGTTTGTGGTTCAACCACACTGTAATGGCTGACCGGTCTGGATCTGTGGAATTGACTCATGACCAGGGGGCTTATTGCACGCAACGGAAACGATTTGGTTCAAGTCTTAGTTCAGTTTTAGCGAGACTAATGAACAGCAATTAATTTTTATTAATGAAGGATACAAAGTGAAATGAAAATATGAATCTAAAAAAATTACATTACCTACGCAGTCGGATCACCAATTCACAATATGATGCAAGACTAATATGAATGAAGGACAAAATACGTAATACAAAGAGCGAACCTAACAGTAAATAAATAATAACGTATGATTGCATATAAAGGCCTGTTCAGATAGTCGCGACAACGATACGCGTTTCTTCTGTCGCGATATTGTTTTGGCTGTTCGCTAACGCAATATACAGTTAACCTAATTGGTACAGGTTTATTCATATAGATTTGAAGACTAAATAATGAATGAATGAATGAATGAATGATTTTTATTAACTAATTAAAATATGTACAAAATATACAAAATACATATGAAACAGTTGAGCCATCTAAAGACTAGAATAGATACTTAGATAGTTTTTATTTTAATTTTTTTTATTGAATATTTCATAAAGATTGGTTGGATATTATGGAATTCAAATGGAAGTACAAAGAAAATTGGAATATAAGTTGTGACAGAATGTCTAATGTTTATTTTATTGGAGGACAGGCATTAATAATTAGTTGTCTGTGGGAATAAATAGTGGTATGTCTCCCTGTGGTTGGTAACTTTTTTGTTTCAACTGTCTTCCTAGATGCAAAAATTTACCATAAAAATTTTTTTAGTCCGGAAATTGTATGGCTCCTGTATAACCGCAGGTAAAACCGCAGGCACAGCTTATAAAAATTTATACAAAACACAATACATAATCAAATACCTACATTAAGTATATTAAATGCCAGCCTTTATGCAACTAACAAAACAAGCCCTAAGTAGGTATAATCTGAAAAGCCGGAAATACCAGTTTTTCCAGACGAGGAAGTTTATGAACGGCTGAGAAATGATTTACATAAAAGTAGAATTAACATATTTTTTTAAAGACCGTAGTGGCAAATAAATTTGTCTATGTCTATGTTTATGCTTAAAACCGGCCGTATCCTAAATAAAACTTTATTTTAAAGCCGTTATGTTTGACATTAGAAAAACAAAGTGACACTAAGAAACCAAACTAGAAGCAAAAGGTTTTCGTTCTAGAGTAGCAAAATACCCAACCTGTTTCTGCTTTTTAGCGCGACGTCATAGCGTTGTCGTAGCATCGCGCAAGAGCCGTGTGGCCGCCATAGACGTTTAAGTAATTTAATCAAAGGTGCTAGATCAAACTGTTTGATCAAATAATAATACGAAATTATATATTTTTCAAGCCCTTTTATTAGATACTTATTTGATCAAATTTTGCCACACATCCATGCCAATTTGATCAAACTGTTTGAACCAGCCTGTTTGATCAAATTACTGGAACGTCTATGGGCGGCCCACTAGACTTTTCTTAGCGTGACGTCAAGGCATAAAAGCTAGCGTCGTAATCTGCGGTATATTGCTAGTAAAGCCTGCTTTGTAGGCGTCAAAACACTAAAGGCCCATTTACATGATACAAATTTCTTACCTGTGGCAAATTGTATTTAATGGAAACAATAAATGACATTAATGACAGGCTCATTAAAATGATGTCATTTTCTTGTTTAGACCAAGCAAGCCATGTATTGCTTCAATTTAATTGTATACAACAGGCAAGAAACTTGTGTAAATAGGCCTTTAGAACTTAGCTTAACGCGACGTTCCAAATATTTAACTAATCAGGCACGCGTAGGTACGAACTCGGTGGAGATTTATCAATGCAAAAAGTTTGCGAAAAATTTCCAGCGGTCGGTGTCTTATCAAAGTATAATAATTATCCATTGAAACAAATTGTCTTCAATGTGAAAACAGTTGATATTAGACCAATCTGCGGTCATTGGCCTTGACGCGACTTTGGCAGTGAACCAACTGTTGCGTACCTCTGAAAATCTATCACCACTCTATTTCAGGGCTATTAAGGTCTATTTTCGAGTAGCGCCGGCAATGTGATGGCTAATTAGAGCTATGGTGTCGTTTTGGCATCATTTGTAGGAAATAAAATTGAATTTTTGATGTTGTGTTGCTATATTTCGGAGATTTATTTTATACTTTTTTTTTGACTAGCTTAAAAAACGCGTGGTTTTGTAAGAAATATTTTAGGTAAGTATGTACCTACTAAAATACCTACCAACTAACTTTACTTACAGAATAAAATTAATAGACATATTGCTAATACTTTTATTAATGACTAGCTGTTGCCCGCGACTTTGTTCGCGTGGAGCTTGGAAACTGTACTTTTTTGGTATTAAGAGTAACCTATGTCCTGAAAGGTTTGACGAACGCGTAGATCGTGCCTTTTCAGCGAAAAGGGATCAATTTTTCTAAAACACTTCTAAACCTCGTAAATAATGTCTGCCTATCTCGTTTAGATATAATAATAATCGACATCTGTCTAACATTGTAGATTACCAGCGACCACTTCAGATAAACTCAAGATTTTTACAAGCATTTTTCTCGGATAAATGTTTTTAAACATAAATAGGTACGTTAAATAGTTTAAATAAAACCTGGTGGTAGGTCTCTTCAGAAAGAATCACCGCAATGTCAGATATACTGCCTCTAAGCATAAGGCTGCGTTTCCACCAGAGCAAAGCGAGGATGTCTAGCGAGAGATGTGTTTTTTGGAACCAATAATGCTGGACAATCCACACAGCATCATCTAGCCCCAAGGTAAGCTGTTGTTAAACAGAGCTGTGTAGTTATGGGTACTAGATGACTGATATTTATACTTGATACAATACAATACATAGATAGATCTTTTTTTTATTTTATACTATATAAGGTCATTCATTATCAACCTGACAAACTTAAGGGGTAGGTTCCACACATACAAAAAAATTTTTTTTTTTCTAAACGTTTTTTTTTTATAAAATTATTTTTAGGTGTGGAACCTATACCTTAAGTTTGTCAGGTTGATAATGAACGACCCTGTATATTAGATACTATAGAAAATAACCAGAACACCCGGAACAAATATTTGTAGATCGTACAAACATTTGACCTGAGGCGGGAATCGACCTTACTATGTCTAAGGGTGATAAGCGCAGTGCAGTGCCTCGCAAAACAGCTTTGGTTGATAGTAAAGTTGTAGCGATTCAATCTTTCACCACTAATTATCTCTTTATCTGCGAAGCATTACGCACTTGTTACTTTTAATGTCACAGGATTTTGTGTAACATTGTTTTAACATTGTGTAATAGTAATCTTCTATAACTGTACCAGAATAAAGTTATTTCTAATAATTTCCTTTTTAGTTTTTTACACGGGAGCGTAGATATCTCCCACAAAGTCAACTAAAGCGTATTTCATCAGCTTAATGGTGAATTAGGACCAATCACTCTCGCTTGAGAGTAGGCTTGTGTCCTACAAGTGGATACATTAGCACGTTGGTCATGATATAAAAAAAATGGTTTAACTAGAACTTAGTTAACCCTGTTTGGCGCAAGTGGAGATTAGTGTGGTTCTGATGGACAATTTCGGCTGAATTAATGTTATAATCGCCCATAATCGCCCATTAGCAGGCCATAACAAGGAGCGTTGCTTATCCATAATTCAGTAGCCTCTTATACAACTTGTTTGTAAGTGTGAGTTAGGAGTAGTAGAGTTCTTTGTGATAGAGCTCGTCCGGGGAAGTACTACCACCATACCTATTTCTGCCGCAAAGCAGTAATGCTCGCATTGCTTTGTATCGGTGTGAAGGGTATGGTTTCCGGTGAAATTACTGGCACATGAGGCTTTCGATCTATGCCTCAAGGTGGCAACCCGCGAGTGATACCTCTGGTATTGCAAGCGTCCATAGGCTGCGGTAACCTCTTACCATCTTGTGGGAAGTACGCTTGGTTGCCACTTCAGTTGTATAAAAAAAAAGGAGTACTGGAGGTCTAGAAGACTTTGCCTTCCGATCCTGAAAGGTTCACTGGCTGTGCTCGCGATTTTTATATTCGAAAATTGTATGTGCGCTCGCCAACTGTTAAAAAAATCATGAGAAAACCACGTCCAAAAACGTAACTGGGTAAATCAAGACCTGATCACTCTCGTTCAGGGAACATTAGAGGCCTGATGATGAGTTAGTTAGTCCGTCTTGGTCAACCGCAGTGCCAAATATTCTGCTCGCAAGCAATAATTGTCTGCATTACTGTATTAAGATTTAAAAAGCACTGTGAAATTACTTGAAGAGTTGATAGTTTCGTCTTGGGCTGACGTGAACAGTGCAGTGCCTGACAGTACTTTACCACTCAAGCTTTGGGTGACGTTACAACTGTTAGGTTAGGCGTATCGTCAATTGCTGACAAAAAACCTACTCTAGTCAATGCAGGTGGGTTCCCTCGCAGATTATTCAATCATCAAAAATGGAGTGTTGTGGTCATTAAAACAAATAATGGATGTATTGTATTGTGTGTGTGGCGTACTTAGGCCCAGTCTAGAGGAACAGACGGACAGTAAGAGCGTTATCTAGCCTTATACTTACAATACTTACCCCTTAATTCATAGAAACTGTCATTTTAGCGGCTCGCTTCTGTTTTCTTTGTTCATTCTTTTATCAATGAACAAAGACGAGAACAGAGGTAGAGAATATTATGATTATGAATGAAAATCATGCAAATATTTATTCCGTCATGAGGATCAAATTTGCTATCGTGAAAGCTTACAATGTACAAGCTTATGCTGTAAGCCTTAGGTACATTGTTTCAAAATGCTTAAAATACAGTTTTAAATTTATGTTTCCTTCACATAATATTAAGGAACCACTCACTCAATTATTATTTACGGAGCAATCCACTGGTGGTCTAGTGGTAGTGACCCAGCCTTCCGATTCTAAGGTCGTGGTTTCGAATCCGGTCGTGCACCAATGGATTTTTCGTTACGAAAATTTTATGTGCGCAATGCCAGTGCTCTCATACGGTGAAGGAAAACATCGTGAGGAAACCGGCATGTCCAAGAACTAAAAATTCAAAGACATGTGCCATCCACCAATCCGCATTGGGTCCGCGTGGTAGATCAAGACCCAATCACTCTTGCTTGAGAGTAGGCCAGTGTCCCAGCAGTGGGAACATTAGAAGGCTGTCATGATGAAACCACTGTTACTATTCAAAATGATTTAATATTCTGCTACATACCTATAATAATGCTTACCTGGTGTGGTCATATTAAACATGTGTCAATTTTCTCAAGAGTGCGTCGTACGCAAGGACTGTAACGTGCTGTAAGTGTAACTGAGTCCTTGGTCGCACGTTATTATTTACAGTATCACATTACCACGCTATTCAATTAGAACTTAGAAGCACTAAGGATCTAGATAAACTGGATCTAGAGTTGTTACTAAGAACAAAAATTAACTTCCTACACCGGTCATATTTAATATCACACTCATGTCATTGCAGCGTTCTAATTTTCCCACTGCCTCTCTGGCCTGCTCTCAAGCGAGAGTGATTGGATAAAAATAAATGTATTTTCTTTCTTTCTTTCTAACTTAATCCACCACGCGGACTCAATGCGGATCGGTGAATGATGCGTATAAATAATATCACACTAATCGCACATTATCATTATAAATGCGAATGTTTGTATGTGTGTTTTTCACCTCTGTACCGATGAAATTTAAAACATAGATAGATAGTAAGTAGTAAACATAGAAGAGTAGTAGAGTTCTCTGTGATAGAGCTCGTCCGGGGAAGGTCTACCACCATACCTATTTCTGCCGCCATGCAGTAATGCTCGCATTGCTGTGTTCCGGTGTGAAGGGTATGGTTTCCGGTGAAATTACTGGCACATGAGGCTTTCGATCTTAGCCTCAAGGTGGCAACCCGCGAGTGATACTTCTGGTATTGCAAGCGTCTATAGGCTGCGGTAACCGCTTACCATCTTTTGGGCCGTACGCTTGGTTGCCACTTCAGTTGTATAAAAAAAAAAAGATAGACTAGATAGATAGTCCACCAGTTAGTAGGTAATCTTGCTTAAAAAATGTCATGTTGTTTATCCTATGTACCTACTTACCTACCTATGTTCTTTTCATTTTATTACTTCTCTCCTGTATTATATTTTTTTTTTGTTTTCTCTCTGTGTGTTTGTCAAATAAACTGAATTTAATTTCATTTTTTTCATTTATATAGACTCTGTTCCCAGTCTATCTATCTATGTTTTACATTTCATCGGTTACAATACATTTTTGTTCCGGAAAAAGTACGATTTTTGTTTGAGTTCCACAAATTCTCCGGGGTACAACTTAGAACTAAAGAAGAAACTAGAAAACCGAAAAATCAAATTCTACAACCGGTCATAATTTTTTGCTCCGGTTTAATGAAACGCAATTAACGGACACAACTAGATGGCACTGTATTATTTCGAAAACTTACCCAAGGACTTAGCTATCGTATTATGTTCCAAGTAATATATAATATAAGTGACAAGTGATATATAATACAAGTGATAAGTAATATCACTACTATGTGTATATGAAGACATAGTAGTGATATTACTACTATGTCGTCTACCCATCTCGCCAAAGGACGACCGACGTTTCTGTAGCCACTTCTCGGCCACCACTCAGTTGTCGCAAGTTGTGTGAATCCATGTCTGTGGTAGACGACATAGTGAAAGTCGCGGGCCGTAAGTGGGTTAGATTAGCACAGGATTGTGGTAGATGGCACAAACTAAGGGAGGCCTATACCCAGCAGTTTGTGAAGTCAGGATGTGGATGATGATTATGATATTACTACCTCTTACCCAATAACAAACTATTCGCTGAAGGATTTAAAGTATGGTCCATTATATAAAGATTCCGCTATAGAATAGGTCCCAAAAATACGCACGTACCTACTTGATTTAGCGAAGTAATAGGAAGTATTTTTATTTGTGCAAAATATTTGGACGAAATCCGTTTTCCTTATCTGTCTGCACTCTCCAGGTTTTCCAATTATTATCCGGGGAAATGTTTTTGTTGTAAGAATGAAAAGGACCCCAAAATAAAGGCAGTATTATTATAAGTTACCGTTCTTTGTGGTTTTTTATTTCTGACACCGATTTTGCCGCCTCGTAACTAAAAAAAAATCACACGGGCACAAAAAGATGTATGAAACAAACGCGACGCAATCACTAAATGCGTGGTTTACGAAACCATTTGTCAAAACAATGTCACAACTATAACATTTTCAAAAGGATTGTACCAAAACTTTTTTTTTTTTATTTTTTTTTTATAAAACCTTTATTAAACAAAATAAAATATGTATATAATTACATTACATTACAGCCATCTAAAGACCGTTACAAACGACCTATAGATAGCTCAACTGATCCAAATCACTACCAGTAGGAAGCGTTCCCAACATGCTGGCTGCATTGCCACGTTGAATGGCAATGCTGATACGTTGAGCCAGATATGAACCAGCCTTTGGATCACGCGTCCCTTCGACCAGACGCCCGGAAAGAATTTTGAAAACGCGGTGAGCCCCGGTACCCCACGTTTTATTAATTTAATTTAATATTCTCACTTCCGTGTCACTAATATTAAATGGTTCTGTTTTTAACTGACTTCAAAAAAGGAGGTTATCAACTCGACTGATGTTTTTTTATGTTTGTTATGTGATTTCTCTGCTTAATATTGATGTTTTTTTTGTTTGAGAGATACTTTAGAGATTTTATCGAGATTGGTTTACTTTTTGATCAAAATCATAAAAAAATTAGTCAATAGTTACATCCTCTCGTATAAAAAATCTAACGAAACATTTATTTTAGTTTCAAGGCGGCTTTAGATTTTTTCTAAAAATGTATTATTTAAATGGTTCCTGTGGCATCTGATTCTCCTCTCGGTATACTTCTGTGGATTCTCCGCTCTAAAACTGTCAGTCACGAGGTTATGAAAAGGCTTGAGGGTCCTGTCTTCCCAACAATCATTCTGGACAACTTAATTTAATTTAGGAGTTTTGTTAAGTTTTTATCTTGAGTTTTCCGGATGAGGAGATTGTGGGACAATTTTACTGAATTTAACTTTGAAAGGGCAGCGATAAATTAATCCACGGACGACTTTTGTATGAAGTTGTGTATTGTCCGCTCAGCGTTCCTAGAAACTGTCACCAGAGTTGGCCACTGACTCATACGAACTTACTTACTTTAAAGCTTGTAACATTTAAATTTGTTAAAATAGCACGGAAACTCCACGTGTGGACGTTCCGCGTCAGATTTGTCGCCTACCTCTGAATGTGAACATAAATTCACCCAACTGTATTCACGTAATTGTTGTTTAAAAAACTCCTGATAGCACAGGCGCGTGACTAAGTTGTTCATAACAGATTTACGAAGAGAGAGAGAGAAGCACTGTTTTGCGTTGTCATTTGGATGGGTGACTGGCTTTTTGAAAGTTGTTGTAGAGGCCTTCGGGCGGCCAATTAACTCCGTCACCAGAGTTGGTCACTATCACATACGAACATACTTAGCTAACAAGTATTTACAAGCTCCGTTATGCAAAAGTGATCCTATTCGGGGTTTTACACACCCATCATACACTCATGTATTTTATAGAAAGTTAGTCTTATAGAACGTTAAAGCCATGGCATAAAGAGGCACTTTAGGCCTGTCTTAAAGCGCAACACGTAGCCGAGCCTCTTAAGGGTTAATTGCCAACTAACGAGCCGCCCGCCCAAGCCCTGCCGCCCAACTCTTTATTATGTTTGAGCAGCCGCGCCAATCTGCTAAATTACTGCATAGCTATAAACATTATTGTTCAATTTTGATTATTTTTATTAGTTTAAGTTTAATAAGGCTAGAGGTACGCGAAACATCCGCATACCTGGTTTAGGACTATTCAGCAAGAGTCCATTTTGTTGGGTATCGCCGCAGTGTCAGATATTCTACCTCCAAGCAATAGTGTGCAAGCTGCACTGTGTTTAAGTTTGAAGGTCACTGTAACGAGTGAAATTACTGGGCGAAAGAGACTTAAAAACTACGTCTCAGGGTGATGAACGCAGTGCAGTGCCACGCAGAACATAAAAACTTTAAGCTTTGGGTGGCACTGCATCTGTTATGGTCAGGCGTGGTGCTTAACATCAGGCGGGCGACTTGACCGTCTTGTCACTTGCTGACATAAAAATAAATATTATAAATAATATAAATGCTCCAATCGCGGCACGTCAACTGGGTTATTACATAACTCAGTTGCAATCCGATTTCAATCAACAACCTGTCAAGAAGCTGTCATATTCATACATAATACGTCAGTTTGTATCATAATCTAGTGAAATGAAGTAGGAGAACGGAAACCGATTTTTCGGCCTATTAACACTCGAGTTGACCACTGACTTATGAGAACTTACTTACATAGCTAGTTCTGACAGAGACAGTAACTGGCGTCTCAAAGCAACAAAAGAACTAAGCGTTTGAGCGCTGTTTGCGAACTTATATTGCTTCTCACAAGAAAACGTGCAGGAGGACAGTTTTTATAATGATTGCTGAACCGTTTCTAAAGAAGTAATCAAAACTAAATATAAAAGCTTCTAACATATTGTTATGACGGAGACGGTTATATAATAATAAGTATATAATAGTATAATAAGCATAATAACTATATTACTTACCGACAGCTCAACATCACTTCAGCGAGCGGTATATACTGCAACGCATAGTCATCATCCTTGTATCTGCAACAGCTCGGCAAACGTCAAACGCATCCTTCGCTCGATTTAAACTTGTCATCATCATCATATCAGCCGATAGACGTCCACAGCTGGACATATGCCTCCCCCAAAGAGCGCCATGACGACCGATTTTGGGCCTTCACCATCCACCGACTTCCTGCGACCGCTTTAATGTCATCGGTCCATCGAGTGGGGGGCCATCCTACACTTCGTTTTCCAGTTCGTGGTCGCCACTCAAGAACCTTAATTCCCCAACGGTTATCGGTTCTGCGAGCTATATGGCCTGCCCATTGCCACTTCAACTTACTAATTCTAAGAGCTATGTCGGTGACCTTGGTTCTTCTACGGATTTCTTCATTGCGGATTCGATCGCGTTTATTAGATTTAAACTTGTATAAAATTATAATTATATTAACTTTTATTGTTCTTGGTCAAAGAGTACACCAAATTCTGTCTGCTGTAGTTTTTTTAAATTATTATGTTTCAGTTGTTTTTAGAACCAACAGTTTTTATTTTATTTTTTTATTTTATGCCAGCAAGTGACGCATCACGCCTGACTATTACAGATGCAGTGTTTGCGTGGCACTGCACTGCGCTTAGCACCGCGAGACATTGTTGTTAAGTCTCTTTCGCCCAGTAATTTCACTTGCTACAGTGCCCTTCAAACCTAAACACAGCGCAGCTTGCACACTACTGCTTGGAGGTAGAATATCTGACACTGCGGTGGTACCCACCAAGACGGACTCATGCTGAAGAGTCCTACCACCAGGTAAGTAACACCCAATCAAACTACGATCCTAATACACAGCAGGTATGTATGTTAAAACCTCATTTCAATCACTCTAAACCACCCCTAGCTTAAAAAAGGACAATCCTCCAATAAGCTTCCGTGCCCTTAATAAAAGTTTTATAGCGGTCAGCGTTACATGCGTCAAGGTTATTGCTATTGTTAAAATTCAGTAGTAAATGCAATTCTCAAATCGTCACTATACCTACACCTTGGTAACATACGGACTGCCAGATCAGTTTTGCACTTGGCTTGCAGACTTTCTGAGGGAACGATCCATTCGAGTAGTTGTTGACGGCTGCTCGTCTGATCAAATGGCAGTTAATGCCGGGGTACCTCAGGGGTCAGTGCTCTCTGCCACACTGTTTCTATTACACATCAATGATCTGCTCAAGCCCGGTATCATTGGGTATGCTGATGATAGCACAGTGGTGGAGAAATACTTTGCTAATGCTCGAGCCACTCAGAACGAAATCCAAGCGAAGAGAGACGAGATGTTGCAGCGCCTGAACATGACTCTCAAAGCTGTATCCGATTGGGGAGATGCCAATTTGGTCAAGTTCAACGCCTCAAAAACTCAAGCTTGTCTCTTCTCAGCGAAAAAAAGTCAGTTTCTCCAAGTTCCCATTTTCCGTGATGTACCGGTATCTGTAGGAGACCACCTCGAGCTCTTAGGAGTCACACTTACGCCTACCCTCAATTTCGGCTCTTATATAGAGTCTAAGGCTAAAACTGCTGCCATGAAAGTTGGCATTCTCAATAAGGTAAGGCGATACTTCACACCTGGACAGCTTTTCACTCTATACAAAGCTCAAGTCCGGTCAGGTATGGAGTATTGCTGCCACCTTTGGGATGGTTCAGCTCAACACCAGCTGGCTGCCTTAGACTCGATTGAGCGAAGGGCTTTGAGAGGGTGAGCAACAAGTTGCGGAGACTAAGTTCCAGAGTCTCGAGCACCGCCGCAAAGTTGCGTGCCTGTCTATCTTCTACAGATTGCATTTCGGTGAATGTGCCTAGGAACTGCATGATCTTATCCCACCATCTCCTTTTCATCAAAGGACTAGCAGACGTACGGCGCAGTACCACCCGTACCTTGTCAGCATACCACCCATTCGCACCAAGCGCTACAGCTCAACATTTATTATGCGAACTGCCAAGGTGTGGAATACTCTGCCGTCTTCTGTTTTTCCTGACAATTACAATCCGGGCCTCTTCAAGGCTAGAGTGAATAGGTGTCTCATAGACCTTCGTGCTCCACCGTCGGCCACATCATCGCTTTCCACCAGGCGAGATCGTGGTCAAACGAAGGTCTATTCTCGATAAAAAAAAAAAATACCTTACCGGAGGGCGTTCTAGACAACGTTTTTATTCTGGGGCCTAGAAAGTAAAACACTCGCCTTACTAGTCACGAACGTAGGTGTCTTTTTTTTTTCAACAAGACAATCAAGGCGCCCACCTGATGTTAAGCACCACGCCTGACTATTACAGATGCAGTGCCACCCAAAACTTTAAGTTTTTAAGTGTTTGCGTGGCACTGCACTGCGCTTAGCACCCCGTGACATTGTTGTTAAGTCTCTTAATGGCTTTGTAAAGGAACGCTGCTTGATCTATAATTAGGCCACTGATGATGACAGTAAAAACAAGTCTAAGTACTCTAGATTTGACTTATAGGTTGATTTTTGCTTAAACACATCCTTTGGTTATCGGTTCATTTAAATACAAATAATAATACAAATGTTTTATTGCGTTTCCAAAAGATAGTTTACAATGTTAACAGTGATAAAATCTCCTTTTAAGTAATAAACAAGTACTTGTCATAGGAGATTGCTCTTGCTTAGGTCTATTATGACGACCGATGTGGCGCAGCGGGCGCAGGTCCGCCTGCGACGCAGAGGTTGCGGGTTCGATTCCCGCCTCGGGACAAATGTTTGTACGATCTACAAATATTTGATCCGGGTGTTCTGGGTATTTTCTATATATAATAAAAAATATCTATCTATGTATTGTATTGTATTAAATATATATCAGTCATCTAGTACCCATAATACAGCTCTGTTTAACAGCAGCTTACTTTGAGGCTAGATGATGCTGTGTGGATTGTCCAGCATTATTTATTTATTTATTTTTATTTATTATAGATTTAATGTAGACAGTGATGTAACTAATAAAACATTAAAGAAAGAGAGTTAGAAAATAGAGTGTAGGATGGCTTTATGCGAGGAAATGTAGTGTGAATGAGGGTGTGTAATTTAAAAAAACTCGGGTTTCCGCTGAAGACACCATTCTCATAAGAGACTAACATGTGGCACACGCACTGCTACTCCAGCCTTCTTCTTTTCATATCAAATTGATTTCTCAAACTCTTCTCGACCAATACGTGGCAACCTAGATAGATCTCACATAAATCCTGCCGAGTGCAAGTGCTAGTGGACAGAATAGTAGGTGTGGCTTCAGCCTTTATAACCTGACTAGTGATCTGATCCGGCTTCGCACGGGTGCAATGAAAACTTAAGCACCCTTGCGAAGCCGGGGCGGGTCGCTGGTAATAAATACAGGGTAGTTGAAGGTAGAGAGTATTACCAGCGACTCACTTCGGCTTAGCAAGGGTGCGTAAGTGTTACTCTCAGATAATGTAGCATTCTAATGATGAAAGAATTTTTGAAATCGGACCAGTGGTTTCTGAGTTTATTCATAAGAAACAAATATACATAAAATACAAATTTTTCCTCATTATTATATTAGTCTATCTAGATTAGAAGCTATTGTTTGAGATTGTTTCTTTGTCCACAGAAGAGGAGGAAGGCACAGAGTTGGAGCTGGAAGCTCTCTACAGGAGGTACTGCGTGCGACTCAAACACGCGCTATTCGTGTCCGCGCTGTGTGTCACCCTGGTGTGCACCGTCGTGCTACTTGCTGTGGTCTGCGTACAGCATTCACAGGTACGTCATGACAGTCAGTGTTCCCACTGCTGGGACACTGGCGACACTCGAGCGAGAGTGGTTGGGTCTTGATCCACCACGCGGACTCAATGCAGATTGGAGGATGGCATGTCATTTGAATTATAAGTTCTTGGACATGCCGGTTTTCCTTCACCGTATGAGCACTGGCATTGCACACATACATTTTTTAATAGAAAAATCCATTGGTGCACGACCGGATTCAAAACATTAATCATACACTATTTGGATGGGTGATGAGCTGTCGGTCCCAGCTTTTTCAAAGTTGTTAGGCCATGACAGAGGCTTTCGGGAGGCCTAAAATCTCTGTCCCCAGAGTTAGCCACCGACTCATATGAACTAACTAACTATATCCCCATGAGGTGTATCCATGAGCACTATTGCAGGACTGTATTTTTACAAAATGAGCCTAAAAATGCTCATAGAACCCCAGTAAGCCTACGTACCAAGTCGTAGCTACAGTGCTACGTGTCTACGAGATAGCGTAGCACGACAGGCTTCTCTCGCACACGAGTGTTATCACCCAGCGTCGACTAAACAAAGCTTGGGAGCTTTTTTTATGTCAGCAAGTGCCAAGACGATTAAGTCCCTGATTAAGCACCACGCCTGACCATAACAGATGCAGTGCCACCAAAGCTTAAAGTTTCTAAGTTTTGCGTTGCACTGCACTGCGCTCATCACCCCGAGACGTTGTTGTTGTCTCTTTCGCTCAGTAATTTCACTTGCTACAGTGCCCTTTAAACCTAAACACATAGTGCTTGCACACAACAACAAGAGTAGTAGAGTTCTTTGTGATAGAACTCTTTCGGGGAAGTACTACCATCATACCTATTTCTGCCGCAAAGCAGTAATGCTCGCATTGCTGTGTTCCGGTGTGAAGGGTATGGTTTCCGGAGAAATTACTGGCACATGAGGCTTTCAATCTATGCCTCAAGGTGGCAACTCGCGAGTGATACATCTGCAAGCGTCCATAGGCTGCGGTAACCGCTTATCATCTTGTGGGCCGTACGCTTGGTTGCCACTTCAGTTGTTTAAAATAAAAATACTCAGTAGTGATAGGGATAGCTTTTAGAGATAGAAATTCTGACACTGCTGTGGTCACCAAGATGGACTCTTGCTGAAGAGACCATCGAAATGTGTGTTGTGATTATGTCGCGTTTGTTTCATACATTTCACAGCTAGACTCTTATGGAATATAGAGGCCTTTAGAGCTCTAAAAGCCTATCAGGACCGTTTAAGCGCGATAAAGTAGTGTATACGGCTATAGTCGCTGCAACGTTAACGTTATAACGTTAACGGGAGCAGTAATGCGCCGTTACTGCAAAGTGCTACGCATCTAGGTAGGCACAGGCACTTATTACTGTATTTAAAAAAAATGCAGAATGTTTTGAAACAAGTATCTATAAAGCACTAATACCTAAAAAGTAACCATAGTGATTCAATTTAAAGTGATTTTGTTATCTAGAGCTCTATCGCTCTTAGACTCACCGCAGACGAGATTGCATTTAGCTCCACGACCATCTTTTTAGCTTTAAAAAAGATAAAACAAATGGATAAATGAAGAGTGATGTAGAACTAGCTAGACGCTCCAGGCGAGAGTAATCAACTACGAGATCTCGTACTCGTACATGGATCACAGTAACTCAATGTCATTTTGCTCGATCAAGTTCTTGGGCACATTATTATAATAACTAGTAGTTTTACGAAAGCAGAAGTTAGTACAAACTATTAAAAGAGGGCAATTTAATGTACTTAATATTTTTTGATGATAATAATTTTTTTTGTTCCTCTCGTAAAATTTTATAATAATGTAATGCAGATATCAAACAATATGTGTTTCAATATGAGTTAATTTATCGAACCCGCCGTTACAAACTTATTTTTTCATTTATGTTCGACTACCACCTAAGTTCGAGCTTTGGGGTAGACTGAATACCAGCCCTGCGTAAACCTTGATTAGTTCTGAGTCAAATTGTATTGCCATTTGCCAAATTGTACAAACCGATCTAATTATGTTAGTGCATTTTGTATACCTACTATTTATTTTGGCAATAAACTTTTTTGTATTGTATTGTAATGTATTTTGAGAAGCTATTCCGCTCATCACGGCGAAGATCCTCATCAGATCTTCAGCAAGTTTTTATGAGATCAATTTAAAGTTTCTAATGATGTTAATTTCCTAAGCTTATTATTAATGTAATCGGAATAGCTTTATACTATATACGTTTATTTGTAAGGCTGGCAAATTTTTAAATAAAAAAGAACCATTGTAATCGCATCTCAGAAGTGAAGATACCCCGTAGCCTAACTTTTTTGACGAAGTACTTCAATAATAAAGTAAATCCGATCGAAAATCCTCGACAACAAAAAATCTATAGTCTTAATATAACTTGTATTGTTTAACAAGTTTCGATAAAACCGCTTGTAAAACACGGCCTGTAGAAGAGTACCAAGAATCTGAACGAATGCAAATTTGGCTAGACCTGAAGCGCAAACGCTTTGCTCGCTTGGTAAATTAGCTGCTGCCCGTGGCTTATGTTAGATTTTCAGGCTTTGTTAGACATTAACTCAAACGACCTTAATTAGAAAGATAACTCAGATATCTGTATCCAAAGACATTGAGAACAATCATAACTTTGATTTTATGTTCGAAGTCTATGACTAAAGTACGAATATTTATCAGCATGTAAGCAAAGATGTCAAATTATCGGAAGCTGCATCTCTTCATCTTCCGTAATCCACTTCCACAAGCAAGTAGCGTCCCTACCCCGCCTAATGCAATTTCTGCAGCGTTTCGTGTCGCTGATTCTAAACTTAGAGCTACACGTGATCACACTATCACTTCAGATTAAATAAATAATACATAATATTATAAATGCGCAGCTGGAATGGAGGCCTTGGGAAAGCAAAAGACCAGTGGGACGGCCACAAATGAGATGGAAAGATGACATCAAGAAGATAGCGGGTAGCAACTGGATTCACACTGCCCAAAACAGGAAAAAATGGAAGAGTTTGAAGGAGGAAGTCCTCAGCGTGCCTCTCAAATTTGATTGAAATCCGTCAATCTCCGTCAATAAATAACACTACAGGAAACTTCCCCTCTTCACCTCCCCCATATTTTACCCGCAATCAATGATCGCGATGCACTACAAAATAATATAATAAAAAACACACTAATTGTGTACTAATTTTGCCATATCCATAGGTAGGCGAGAACAGACAGACAAATACAAATACAAAATACAAAATATTTATTGAAATTTTACAAGTTTTTCATTTAGGTGGTTTGGGATCTCCTCTTTTAAGTCGTAAGACCTGTATTAGAGGAGTCCCCTCTTTACTGTGGTTCAACTTAATACACTTGTAGTTAATCTATTGGACTAAGTTATTATCTAATTTAAGTAGTAAATAGAAAATATAAAAAGACAACTAGGTTATTATTATTTTAAACAGATATTATTCTAGACAGACGGACGGTTGTCCATACTAAACAAGTCTGAAGCTAAGTGTACAATAGCTTCGAAGCCGCACCACTGGCCATCACTTACGGTAGAATGCTTTTCCTTAGGGTCAAGTAGGGTGACCATAAACTATGTTTTGAACAGTAAGTATGAGTCGTGACCAACTCAATTGTGGAAATGTTTGCTCATAACTTGAGAGTCAAACGAAACACTTGCAAAATACGAAGCACATAGCTACCATGAAGTTTCATATAATTTCGTTAACTGTCATTGTACACCATTTTCAGGACTAATGGGAATTAATATGACAGCTTTGAATCATCATGACAGCCTTTTAATATTCCCACTGCTGGGATACTGGCCTATATACTCTCAAGCGAGTCTTAATCTACCACTCGGATTCAGTGCGGATTGCACGTCTTTCAAATTTTTAGTTCTTGAACAAGCCGGTTTCTCTACGATGTTTTCTTTCCCGTGCTCCAACAAAAGAGACGAAATCTCCACAAAGATCTCAAGCCATGGTGTCCGTGTCCAGTAAAGTCATTATCAAGACGTGCACTCTAGCGGTTACCTCTCGGCCAGTGGCTACACCTAATCTATATGCTAATACATGTCCTTGGCTAATAGCTAAGACAAGGTAGCAATATTGTCAAAACCAAGCATCCTAGCGCATGTTACACGTAAAATATTTATTGTGATCCATCAGTACAGTATTTACTGATAGACGTCAGTATTTACTGATGGATTAATACACCAGACACTCGTACAGTATTTAGACCGGTTTTTGGCTGAATACACGTTAAAATGGACACAAAGCTAAAAATTAAAGCTCGTGTGGCTATTATTTTAGTAATCAGGTTAAAAAATACTGGTACTTACAAAGAGAAAGGTACACCCATTTGAAGATCGTCAATACGGAATCAAAATATCAAGAAATTCATCAGTAAATACGCAATTCATCAGTACACTAGTTACACGTACAGTAAATACCACGATACATCAGTATTTACTGACGGATCACAATAAATACTTTACGTGTAACATGCGCCTAAGCAAGGGCAACAACTTTGAAAGGCTGCGACCGGCAAGCGGGCAGGCAGAAGAGATAGCGGATCTCTAAAGTAGGTTTGTATGAGCCAGGCCAACTCTGGTGACGGAGTTGATAAGTCGCCCAAGAAGCATTGCTCTTCGAATCACAGAAACGTTCAGTTGAAAATCGCCACTCTAGTGGTCTCTCCAAATGGTCACCATACGGATCATAGTACGGTCTACTGGATCGGTCCAGTCAGACTACTGGGATTTTTTTTCCCCAACAGACTTACTGATAGTAAGACTACGCTAGTGTCATTTGTTTTCCATTAAACTACTTTATCAAAAATTTTAAAACATATACCTCGTAATTGATAGACTTTACCGAAACTAATTGATAAATTCAGGCGTTACTTTGCGGAAACCCATTACAAGATAAAAAACAGACGAGAAATATCTAGTACTACGCTTAACTTTTTAACCAATGAGGTCACACAGTTAACACAGTTAACCTCAAAAGAAAAATATCGACACGGGTTTCATCCCTTCACGGGACATCATCAGGACCATCGACTTGTCCTCCGGAATGGAGTAACTCCGCTTAACATTTTAACCAATGTAGTACTAGATATTTTTCGTCTGTTTTTTTTAATATACCAAAAATTAAAATATTAGCTCCATTTTTTTTTCTACTATTTTATCCGTGTGATGTCTGTAGTACTATTGGTATAGACCATCAATGGTACTTATTATTATCCAGCTATGTCACGAGCGCTTCATGACGGGTCTATAACGTCATAGCAGTATTTTCTCTGATATTTTCTCTGATTATTTGGACATGTGTATTTTAATTTTTCTTTATAAAATTTTATTAATTTCTGTTGTGTAAAAATATTAGAATAATGTAGTATATTTAATTTTAGTTTTAGTTATAATTTTTAATTAATTTCAAATACGATTTTATTAATTGTTAATGAATAAATGAAATGAAATGAAATGAAAGTTTGTAGACACTACTGTAAAGGTACTGTACTGTATGTATGAATCAAGTGACATCAAATTTCAAATAGGTAGGTATTGTAAATGACATTTAATTCAGATTTTGGTAATTCATTTATTGTAACTTAATATTTATGTGTATTTTTTTTTTTTTAATTAATTAATAACTTCAATATAATGTGTAAGTACTTAATAATTATGATGTTCACGTGCCTGTACTCGTGCGAGATATGAAGCTCTAAAATTTATATTTTCCACCTAATGTAAAAATGTACCATGTCTTTTGTGAATAAACCTACTGAATACTGAATACTGAAAGGAAAACATCGTGAGGAAACCGGCATATCCAAGAACTACAGTTCGAAAGACATATACTAATCACCAATCCGCGTTGGGTCCGTATGGTGGAATAGGATCCAATTACTTTTGCTCGAGGCTCGGTCACCAAAATTTCAAGTAAATCACACGCGAAATAAAATTTCACATTGTATAATTAATCTGTGGATGGTAAGGTCAATGACAGGTCAGGCTATACATACGTACGACTAATTAAAGGAATTACTACCGACGTATCGTATGAATGTTGCTAATGAATGAACACTCGACGACCTCGTGTTCAGAATTCATTACATACAGAAACAATGTAGTACATGAGTTTTTGTACGCCAATATGCATTTATTTTACTAAGGTTAATGGAAAATCTGCGCGCATAAAATTTCCGTACTATTTATTACCAATGGCTTTGGTTTTTTGTTCTTGGGTAAGTATATTAAAAGTAATCATGACAGCCTTCTAATGTTCCCACTGCTGGGACACTGGTCTACTCTCTAGAGAGTGTAATTGGTTCCTAGATCCACCACGCGGACCCAATGCGGGTTGGTGGATGGCACATGTCATTCGAATTTTTTAGTCAGACATGCCGTTTTCCTCACTATGTTTTACATCACCGTACGAGTATGTGAGCACTGGCATTGCGCAATTTTTTTTTTCGAATAGAAGAATCCGAATAATCCGAATAGTTGTTGCACGACCAGATTCGAACCCACGACTTTAGGATAGAAAGGCGGGGTCACTACCACTAGACCACCAGTGCTCTGTATAAGTAATGTTGTGAATTGTGATGCCAAATAAATATAATTTGATTTTGTTTTTGCGTGTTTTTATATTAGTATAAAAAAGTAGCTTCTCGCTTGACTGTCCCTCTGAATGTATGACTATTACAATGTATGTAGTAAGCTTAAAACTTTTAAACTACGCAACGGATTTTAAATAAATAATATTAATAAAATAAATAAAAATAAAATAAATTTTAATGCGGTTTTGCGGATTGCGATAAACTTCTCAACAACTAGATGTGTCTCTGTGCGACGCTGGCGACACGAGATGTGCGATTTTATACTCGTTGCAGTTAAAAACAAAACGCAACGCTACTATGATGCTCAATAAATCTCGTGACCATCGTTGAATTGGTGTCTGAGTACTACTGGTGGATTACACCGGTTATTAGCTGTTATAGAGCGGAAACTTATCTGGGCCTCAATTCTGCTAATTCTTTGATTAGTGCGTGCAGTTTCCATGCATCTACTAAAGTAGATGCATGCGTAAACGCAAGCGTCACGTGAACGTTTAAAAAACTATTATTATTTGTGTTGCTTCATTCGAAAACGTTTACAATAACATAATTTAGAATTCTACAAAATAACCGATTACCTAGATGATAAAAAAGCTTGGGACGAATGTGCTCCAACTCTACTCGGCATCCATAACAATAGCAAGGATCATGCCAAAAAAAGCGATGGAAACCCAGCCGGTGTTGTTGCCAGTTCTTTTACGGCATGGGCGCGCATTGGAACTGGTGTAAATTTTTCTAGCTGGTAAGACGTTTCAAAGTGATCCTTTGATTTAATAGTAATCATTCCAAAAGCATCATCAAATTAACATAGCACGAGTGAGATGATCGCGTATTTTTTAAAATTTATAACCACATAACTATTGTACCAAAACCTATAAACCTATTGTATGAATAAATATTTAAAAAATATTTCATTATTACGATTATATCACTGATCTCTGCCTTATCTATACTAATAATCTTATAAATAGAGAAAATTTGTATTTTTGTTTGTAACGCATAAACTCAAAAACTACTGGTCCGATTTCAAAAATTCTTTCACCATTAAAAAGCTACATTATCCCTGAGTAACATACGCTATATTTATTACTAGCGACCCGCCCCGGCTTTGCACGGGTGCGGTTTCATTGCACCCGTGCGAAGCTAGTATTTGATAAAATTTGACAAAACTTTGGAGGATTACATAGATCATCAGCTGGTACGCGCTCACAGTCGATCACTAAATATTGCCTAAATAAAATTTCAAAAGATAAGAAAAGACATTCCCTAACTTGTTTAATTTGTTACAGGAACTATCATCACAAACAAAGTCAATCGCCTCCCTATCGGTGATCACGTTCGTGCTATCAATAGTGCTGTGCTTCGCGCTTCTGCCAGCTGCTGCGGAATGGGAAGCACTGGCGCTTGCCGGCTCGTTGCTGGTGGCTGGCAGTCTGGGAGTCGGTACCTTGCTGGCAACTCATCATGCCCCACTACCGCTGTTCGCACTTATACTGGTAAGCCTGCCTCAAGAAAGCTCATTTTCTAAACCCAAGACTTTCCTGGTGGTTTAACATAAAAACATACCGAAAAACGCTCATCATCATCATCATCCACAGCCCGATTTCACCCACTGCTGGGTGGCCGAATCTGTTAGGTCCTACTTTGTAATGAACTCTGATTGTTCAGAAATTATTACCACTAAGCTAAACTTCTTGTGTAAGTTATTCATACTCTTTGGTCATGAAGCCAATCAAGTTTATAAAAAAAAGAACGGGATTGGCATCGAAATGACGACGAAAAGATATAGAACGCATATAATTAACTGGTTGAACGCGCATGACTATGACGGTGTAGAAAGAAGTTTTTCGAACAGATCAAATGAAAATATTTTACGCAAATAGTTTCCCTACATTGCGTAAATCTGAAACAGTAACACACTCAATCACTTTCTTAGTATCTCAACCAAACGTGCACACCCACACACACACACACACCCTAACAAACTCTGTTATTCACACTTACACTACAACTTGCACGGTTCTCCTGTGAAACTTTGGCTCTTATGAGCCTCGAGTTATCAGGAGAACTCACCCACATACTCATAAACACCTTCTCACTCACCATTATATACCTTCTCACACATTTCCACACACACTATAACCCCCACACACCATACATATCCACTCACTTACACAAACAAAATACACAGCAAGCGCTCATCCAATTATTTAATATGCCCTCATAATACTCATTAATACTACACCTCTTTACCCACATCCACTCTTGTGCACACACACCGTAGGATATGCTTTGTATTATTTATTATATTTTTAAGCTAAGTATTAGTTTCGACTGTAGTACTTATTATTTTTATATTATTTTTAGTTGTTAATTTTTAAACACAAGTCATACATAAAAACATTGTTCCAAATAAATACTTGTGTGTGAACACAGTTATGGGGAAGTCACTGTTTTTTTCTATAATACAGTTTATATGTTAAACTAACATTGAATTCAGAGCTGCACGTTTATTGTAAACATGCTTTATTTTGAATAAATGAATTTTGTATTTGTAAGAGAGAGCTCTGGCGCTGGCCGGCTTACTGCTAGTGGCCAGTAGTCTGAAAGTCGGTGCCTTACTGGCTACTCATCATGCGCCACTACCGCTGTTTGCACTTTACTGTCAAAATACAAAAAATACAAATACAAGTGTTGACACAGTAGTAATTCACTGGTTTCCGAGTTAGTTTTCACAGTGTTACAGAAAGACAGTTGATTCCCCAATATGTAACCTATGGATATGGCAACAGAACATTTTGTATATAATCTAAATAAAAACTATGAGTAATCTAATATTATTGTCTCTGGTAAGCCTTCCACATAACTAGCATAGAAACATACCGCAAGATAGATAGAAACATTCCCAAGCTGACAGCCCAAAATAGACTTCGAAACTAGAAAACAACAGGACCGATTTGGTTAATATTGGGTTTAAAACAGTCCAGGGAAGGTTTAAACGTTGAGAAAATGCTGTGTAGTGCAAGAGCAAGTGAAACCGCGCGCGGGTCAGCTAAATATTAATATCCTTTACGCTTTTACTGAACAGGTCTTATTGACTTTGTGTTAGATAATTTCAGAGTCTTTTTAATATTAAAGTAACAACTTTTTACCGACAAGCTGCTTCTTAAGGCGTTGGATTAGCGTCTACTCAGAGGATAAACTCCCAGATAAAATCTCCCTTGAGATAAATCGGCTTTTAACATTGACGAGAACACTTATCTTGATAGGTAGATATTAATGTAGTAATAGTATTTCTAACATTGTACCCTGTACCAATTGTACATCTAAAATAAGCTGAGGTTACCTGTGCCATACCTATTGCCTACATCAGTTCAAAAATAAATATTTTCTTATTCTTATTGAGTAAAACAATAATTGGTTATTTTTGTGGGAATGCTAAAGATTATAATATCCCAAAATGTATTTCGTCTCAAGCGGGATTTGAACCCGCAACTACCGCTTCGCTTCGGCGTTTCGAGCCGAAGACATCCCAATGATTATTTCGTCTAGGTGAGATATGTCACAATAGCTCAATTGGTAGAGCACCTGCGTATCAAGCGGTGGTTGCTATAATCTTAAGTATTCCCATAGTGTCAAAAATAACCTATTGAATAAGCAATGCGACACTAAACGGCTGAAAGTATGAAGTAAACCTGAAGATGACGTCACACTTACGATACGCATTCGAGACAAATTGTTCGTGATCGCAAAAATAGTTTGTAAACCTTACGATACAAAATCGCGCTGTACAAAATCTCATACAAATTGCTAGCGTCTCGATACCGTTACGAAACGCGCGTTATGTTTGTGCTAGAGGCTCTGGTGGTCTAGTGATAGTGACTCCGCCCTCTGATCCAAAGATCGTAGGTTGGAACCCGGTCGTGCACAAATATTTTATCTAGGTATTCGAATAATTTAAATAAATAAATAAATAATGCTGGACAATCCACACAGTATCATCTAGCCCCAAGGTAAGCTGCTGTTAAACAGAGCTGTATTATGGGTACTAGATGACTGATATATACTTATTACAATACGATACATAAATATATATTTTTAATTATATATAGAAAATGCCCAGAACACCCGGATCAAATATTTGTAGGTCGTACAAACATTTGACCCGAGGCGGGAATCGAACCCGCAACCTCCGCGTCGCAGGCGGACCTGCGCCCGCTGCGCCACATCGGTCGTCAAATAATTTATATGCGTAATTACCTGAGCTCTAATACGGTGAAGGCAAACATCGTGAGAAAACCGGTATGCCCAGGAACTGAAATTCAAAAGACACGTGCCATCCACCAATCCGCATTGGGTCCGCGTGGTGGGTTAAAAACCAATCTCTCTTACTCGAGAGTAAGCTAGTGTCCTAGTAGTAGTCATGATACTGTCATTAGGTCCGCGCAAGGAATGGTCCGCATGATTATGTAAGACTCAATCACTCTCGTTCGAGAGTAGGACAGGGTCCCTATTAACATTAAAAGGAGGAACAGGTTTATGCTGATTAGCAACTCTGACTCGATTAGTGTTTTTAGACAAGACTCATCATCATCATGACATCCTTCTTATGTTCCCACTCCTGGAACTCTGGCCACCACGCGAACCCAATGCGGATTGGTGGATAGCACATGTTTTTCGAATTTTTAGTTCTTGGGCATGCCTCACGACGTTTTCACGATGTTTTTGACAAAATTAATCTCTACCAAAAATGTTTCCGATTTAAAGACACCCAAAAATAAAAACGAATTGTGATTTTTAAGAAATCACATGACTAGACGAGAAAACCACAAAAACTCGACCTTTTTACCCCAATCTCGGCACATTCCGTGTCATCTCGCATTGTTCTGATTGATGCCGGAATATTTTTTTACTTCGCCTCGAACTGGACAATTCTTGTCAGATAACATTTTCATAAAATGCCGCACAATTTTTAGACAAATACTTACTTGCACAAAAGTCGACAAGGTTTGGTTAGAGAGTTGTTTCCCTTCTTAATGTGATTTGTGTGCTTTGAAGGGCATGTTAAGCAGTCGGTTCCGGCCGTTTCAAAGTTAGGCCATGACGGAGGCATTCGGGCCTTCAATATCCACTGACTCATACGAACTTACTTAGTTGGCTGTGATTTGGCAAGAAAATTGTCCCTGGTATCCGCGTGCGGACTTTCTGCGTCATTGTAATAAATATAAATGTTGTGGTAGATTAGAAGTAGAATTAAAACTGTTAAGTTCTGTTTCTAAACGCAACAAAAACATCGAAAGAAAATCGACATAAGACAACAGTGGGGACGTTAGAGACCGTCATGATGATCTGTTTGTACTTAAACTCAAATTTAAGTAAAATATGTTCATCAATCATCAAAAAAGCATGAAAAATCAAAGGTGAATTCACGCCATTTCCACGCGCCCTAAAATACATATTTTAAAAAGGTTTTTCAACTCTCATACCTAGCTGTTCAACAAAATTAGAATAAGACACTTCACTAGATTTAAGCACTGCCTTAGATATCTAATTTTGTTTAAATAACCCAGTAATTAGCTTAATTAAGTAAGCTTATAAAAAACGTAAAAGATGTAATTTTCGGGTAATATGATAACGTTTCCAGTGAAATTTTCTTTGTTCTTTCATTCATCCGATTAAACTAAAGTACATCAAAAGCGAAGAAAGATACGAGCTGAACATTCTTTTATAAAAATTAAAATACAAATACAGAAATAAATTTCAAAATTAAATGAATATACCCTTTCATAAAAGAAACTGTCATTGTAGCGGCTTGCTAAGCATCGTCTAACACAAGAGGTGTGACCACAAGATACGTCTAGAGCGTTTGTAACGTTACTAAAATAGAAATAGAATAGAAATTAGAAATAGAAAAATATTTATTTAACGCCACATAATTAACATAAAAATAAAAATAACAATACAAATTAAAACTTAACTATTGTGACGAAAAAAAAGGCAGCCACTCAGCATGTGCTGCAGACATAATGTGTCTGCAGCGCTGGTTTTCAGTGTAGCCTACGAGTAGTAGTAGCAGCAATTAGCTGCGAAACGAGTCTCTCACTATCTAACAATTTACTTAAAAAATAAAATCTATAGATGACTCTCTTGTCTGCCTAAGGTACTTCTAAACAACGGAAGAATACCTAATTACAACTTTTTTACGGAAATTATCTTTCAAGAATATCTGTAGATGTTTGCCGCGAGATTATTAATAAAATCAGAAACGTTAGCATAGCGGCTGCGTCTGACTTCGCATAATTACTCCTGATTTGCATACTCCCCTTGTCCGGTTTTACTTTCAACAGAATAATGGAGCTTGTGGTGTAGCTGGGATACATAGTTTAAACTTTTTATTGGGTTATAAATATTTTATTATAAAAATCGTTTATTTCAGGTATTGTAAATACTCAGTATGTACACCCATATCACAAAAAAATGCAACCATTGCAAATATAAAATTAAAAGAAAACATAAATGTTGTGGAGATACGAGAGTTTGTAATTACTGTTACACGTTTTTTTATGCCCTAAAACAACACCCAGACCTTGAACAAAAATACATCCAGAATAAAATTATTATGATCTATGAGATTAGTGTCAAAATCCCCTTTGAAGCTTCAAGTTCAGTCTAAAGGAGATTTAAACACAAAAAAATCCAAAAACGCAATTCGCAGCATGGTATGGGGGCCATGCCATGCTGCGAATTGCACGAAATTTTGGTCCAAAACTTTGGTATAGTAATGGACCTAATGAACCTTTGGAACCTTATTTGAAAACATTTTCATGTTAAATGTATTTATTATGACTCGCACTGTCAAAAAGTTATGTAAAGCAAAGCTTCTAACTCCACACGCCCTTTACAAGCCCTTAACTTCACATAATCTACACTAAGTCAAAATATGTGATTTGGGCATTTATTTTCGCTACATTCACATGGGCGTAGGATAAAAATTTATTCACTTTTCATTACATTTCTGTTCTTGTAACGAAACAGCCAAGTCATATAATTTGACTGTGACTCTGAAGCGTATTTTATTCCTCTTTGAATTATGTTAAAAGCGAAAGGGTCTAGAAGCTTAAACTTAGGAGATTCATACCAAAGTTCTGTAGAAAGTGTTTTGTAAACCTAATTGACTTAGCAGCTTTGGATTAAAAACTTATTATTTCAATTGTTGTGAAATTTTTCGTAGATATTTTCTTATGGCTATTTATGTTCTTGTTTTTTTGAAAAATAAGGCTTTATCCACCGAAGCTAAGAGATTAAATAAATGAAAATGAAAATGTCCTATTTTCGTACGTTTAAATTTCAGCCAAATTGTTTCAGTGCTTACCGAAGTAGGTATAGAGGTACTGACATCCAATAACTCAAATATCCTAACATCCAAATTTTCGCATTTTAATATCAGTGTGATATTAGGGTCTGATGTGTTATATAATAAATATAAATAATACAATTTTTTTTTTTTATACAACTGAAGTGGCAACCAAGCGTACGGCCCACAAGATGGTAAGCGGTTACCGCAGCCTATCATCATCATCATCATCATGACAGCCTTCTAATGTTCCCACTGCTGGGACACTGGCCTACTCTCAGGCGAGAGTGATTGGGTCTTAATCCACCACGCGGACCCAATGCGGATTGGCGGATGACACATGTCTTTCGAATTTTTAGTTCTTGGACATGCCGGTTTCCTCACGATGTTTTCCTTCACCGTATGAGAGCACTGGCATTGCGCACATAAATTTTTCGAACAGAAAAATCCATTGGTGCACGACCGGGTTTGAACCCACGACCTTCGGATCGGAAGGCGGGGTCACTACCACTAGACCACCGGTGCTCTACCGCAGCCTATGGACGCTTGCAATACCAGAGGTATCACTTGCGGGTTGCCACCTTGAGGCTAAGATCGAAAGCCTCATGTGCCAGTAATTTCACCGGAAACCATACCCTTCACACCGGAACACAGCAATGCGAGCATTACTGCTTTGCGGCAGAAATAGGTATGGTGGTAGTCCTTCCCCGGACGAGTAATAATATAATAACTATATAATAATACTGGACAATCCACACAGCATCATCTAGCCCCACAGTAAGCTGCTGTTAAACAGATTACAGAGCTCTGTTATGGGTACTAGATGACTGATATATATTTAATACAATACAATACATAGATATATATTTTTATTATATATAGAAAATACCCAAAACACCCGGAACAAATATTTGTAGATCGTACAAACATTTGTCCCGAGGCGGGAATCGAACCCACAACCTCTGCGTCGCAGGCGGACCTGCGCCCGCTGCGCCACATCGGTAGTCATCTAATGTAATTGTGCACACATTTGTATGTATGTATATGTAGAACAGTTCAGTTATTATCGAGACCGAGTGCAAACGACTGCCAGTGCTCATGGCAAATTGAGTTCTTTTCTTTTTCCTCCATTGCTTGTTCAGTAAATTGCAGCGTCGAGTAGCGACGGGGCTAATGGTGGCCTGATTGTGTGGTTTAATTAAGTTTTGCATTCCATTCCATTGAGTTGAAACTTAATTTCGTTTAATCAGGCATTCGATATTTTATACCATTACTAGCTTTTGCCTACGACTTCGTACGCGTTAAGTGCCTAAAATAATAATAATGACTAACTGGCTGGTTTGCTAGCTGGCTGCATGTATCATTTTCCTACTGGTACCCCTTTTCCTACTGGTATTATTTTTCCATAGGTGTAATTTTCCCGCTGGTGCCATTTTCTCACTTGTAAATTTTTCCATTGGCACAGTTTTTCCACCGGCGCCATTTTTCTACTGCCATTTTCCTACCGTACCATTTTTCCACTGGTACCCTTTTTCCCACTAGTGCCATTCTCATTCATTTTTTGATTTGGTCTCGAGTATGAACCTACCAAAAACATTTAGATAAAGAACGAAATTCAAACCACTAATCGATTTTTTGTCAGCTTTGATTGCAAAATATTATTAAACTAGCGACCCGCCCCGACTTTGAACGGGTGCTTAAATTATACGTATGAACCCTCCTCTTGAATCATTCTAACTATTGATGAGAACCGAATTTAAGTTCGTTGCGTAGTTTACAAAGAGAATTACCCTTCAAAGGAGATTTTGTTTTTTTTTATTTCAAAATCCCCTTTGAACTACTTTGAAGCATTAAAGGGGATTTTGAAACTAAAATTCCCAAAATCCCCTTTGAAGGGGATACTAACCCAATGAAAGTAAATTAGCTTGTCGACTACATTCTAATACAAAGAATCGAATGACATCATATTCATAATATTTGGCACTGGCTCAAACCATGCTATTATTTACGCTATAAACTGATGCTATAATAACACGCGTACAGAAATTGTTATGACAAAATACATTAACAAATAATTTAATAATACTTGAAGTCGGTATTTTGTGATTGCGATCATTGAATACCTCTTTTAATTCATCACCATGGTGATGATGTACCTAAGTAAATTGTTAGATAGTGAGTGAGAGACTCGTGTCGCAGCTAATTGCTGCTACTACTACTCGTAGGCTACACTGAAAACCAGCGCTGCAGACACATTATGTCTGCAGCACATGCTGAGTGGCTGCCTTTTTTTCGTCACAATAGTTAAGTTTTAATTTTTATTGTTATTTTTATTTTTACGTTAATTGTGTGGCGTTAAATAAATATTTTTCTATTCTATTCTATTCTATTCTATTCTATTCTATGATCATAAACAAACTTATAAACAAATATAGAATATAAAACTCAACTTGCAAATCTGTACCACTATTCTTCTTAATATATATTAAAATGAAATGCTGTGCGCTTGGCTTGCTAAAACTCGAGAACTGCTAGACAGATTTGGCTGATCTTAAAATGTTTGTAAGAGTTTAGAACAAGACTTGTTAAAATGTATAGGCAGGGTTTCTGTTTTAAGCTCGATATGTACAACAAACTCCCATTAGAAATTACAGAGCTTTCTCTAAGCCAATTCAAAAACGTTCATTCTCTGATTTGCAAACATAGCAGGTAAACTAATTATAATGTTAGAATAAGAACTTAAAAATGTACAATTTGACTTGCCTATGTTATGCTTATAACGAAAAAAGGGTTAATAAATGAAATGAAATGAAATAGGGAAGGTTTAAACCGTAATAAATTATGAAAAAATTGTGAAAAAAAATTACGCAAGTGAATCCGCGCCGGGTCAATTAGTATATATATATAAATTTATTGCTGTGCGTTAGATTCGCTAAAACTCGAGAACTGCTAGACAGATTTGACTGATTTTGATCTTGAAATGTTTGTAGGAGTCCAGGACAGGTTTAAACGGTGCGAAATTATGGATAATGGAAAAACCACTAAGCCACTGTTTTTCAAAATTTTACACAAATTCGAAACCTAGTAAATAAAAACTGCAGTTCTAAATTTGGCGGCAGCGCGGCGCGTTCTAATTTAGTAATGGACAAGACAAGAGTTTTAAACTTTGATTGGTTTTTGATCATGGATTAATTGAACTCGCTTGTTTTGATCGCTCGGTTGCTACATGGAGCAGCAATAGAGCTGAAATGGATTGTCTTTGGCTATCTTGTCAAAACGACATGGGTCTTCCCATTTTAATTATTTTTCTCGTGTTATTTTAAGTTTTATTGCGTAAATTTGGTGGCAGTTTATCCAATTTAACTTGTTTACTTAGCACAAGTGTTAGTAACTGAAATGGAGGGGTAATGTTGGTTGGTAATTTAGTCAAAGGCTTTCCAGGAGAATTTTGAAAGAAAAGTCATCGTTTCTTTCCAAATTTCGTTTGTTTACGTTGCTAAGCGACAATCAAGCTGGTACACTTGACACTGGCAAAATTGTGGCAAACTAGCCACAGAGGCCATAAAACAAAAGAAGAAGAAGAGCTGAAATGGAACCATTTCTGGCTCACATAACTCAGCGCGGACTAATTTGGACCTCTCACAATCCGGCCTCTATTGTATCTATGTGTATAAATTATTGTGCGCTGTTTGTTGTGTGTGTGTCCAGAATAAATGTATTTTCATTCTTTATTTCTGTCTATAATCTAAATTGCGAAATAAATTACGCGAGTAAAACCGCGCCGGGTCTTCTAGTTATTGATAAAAATATAGATTGGCTATTTTTGTTTTTATAGTGTTAACCATCACACTAGGGGAATACTAAAGATTATAATATCCCAAAAATAATTTTGCCTCAAGCGGGATTTGAACCCGCGAAATGATTATTTCGTCCAAGCGAGATATGTCTCGATAGCTCAATTGGTAGAGCGCCAGCGTATCAAGCGGTGGTTGCGGGTTCAAATCCCGCTTGAGGCAAAATAACTTTTGGGATATTATAATCTTTCAAAATATAGATGTTGGAAAAAGTGTGTTAAAGTTTGTCTTTGTTTACAGATGGTGCACACAATGATGCCTATAGCTCGGCCGATAGCGTTGACAATGTCGGCTGTGCTCACGCTTGCCTACATGGGACTGGCGGTAGGGCTGAGGCCAGAGGGAATAGAAACACAGTTCTACCAGCAGGTGAGATATTCCAAGGTCCCAAAGCTTCAGTATGTAGTATTTCTGCTGCCAAGCAGTAATGCTCGCATTGCTGTGTTCCGGTTCGAAGGGTATCGTTTCCGGTGAAATTACAGGCACATGAGACTTTCCATCTAACGTCTCAGGGTGGTAACACGTAAGTGATATCTATGATGTGGCATGCGTACTTAGGCTATGGTAACCGCTTACCATTAAGTGGCACTATAGTGGTATAAAAAAAAACCTCCACTATTATCTTAAAGTTTTGGACCGAAATTTTGTGCAACTCGCAGCATGGCATTGGGGATTTTGGGATTTTTTTGTGTCAAAATCTCCTTTAGACTGAGCTTGAAGCTTCAAAGGGGATTTTGAGACTAACCCTATGGATCATAATAAATATTTGAATGTTCTGCAAATTTTAGTTCCAGGTCTGGGTGTTTTTTTTTTTAAATTGTTTTGACGCGCAAAAAAACGTGTAACAGTAAATTTACGAACTCTCGTATCTCTATAACCCAACGAAATATTTTTTTTACCGACTTTGCAATAAAAACATGTCAATAATTTACTTTTTAATTTATTTTAGTACATGTAGGTCTGGTATAGTCTTGAAGACGGTATATTCTTGAATAACACTTGGATTTTATCCTAGAAACATTTAAAGTTTCTATGGGATAGCATATATTGAAAAACCACGGGTAAAATCGCGCGGGTCAGCTCCTGCTTAATAAACCCGTGTATTCCCAATCTCCCCATAAGCCGTGTCTCCGTTAATGGGGACAGTGGGATTTTAATAAAATTATTAAAAAAAAATCCCGTTGTCCCCATTGTCAATAATCTATTAATGGGGACCTTTTCCTCGCGTCGTACTCCTCATGACTAAGGGTCGTGTATCCCCTTTTGAATCATCTTCAGAACAATATTTCGCCAACCATTACGATCATATGCAGCGTGCAGCGCGTCGTGAATTGTTGTGTGTAGAGTAGAGCTAATTTGGTCGGACCATCTTATTGGGCTCCGTCCTCTAGGTCATTTAACATCTATCTTCCCGGTAACCATTATTTCGAGATTGTCACCGTCTTTCCTGGTTATGTAACCGAAAATTCCGGAACTTTGCGGAGGCATATGGAAGATAGTCTCGGGATATTAATGGGGACAGTAACATTTAAATAAAATAATAAAATTCAGTAAATTTTAATAAAATAATAATAATATATTCCCGTTGTCCCCATTATCTGTGCAATATTCTAATAACCGCCGGTTTGTAAACCATGCAGGTGACTTTGTTTACTGTTAGTTCCAACCCTTATTGCTTTTTAACCACGTGTCTCCGGGCTTTAGGTACACAGTACCACATTATCAAAACAAACAAGCAAGTTGTAGAACTTCGTAACACTGTTGTTTAAACTAAATTCTCTTTAGGAAGTTTGTCGAAAACGTAACACCCTGTAGCTTCTCTAGAACTACTTAATGTGAAGGTAAATATTAAATTAGAGCAGTGAACATGAGACTTTTGAACTACGTCTCAGGGTGGCAACCCGAGTGTGATACCTCTGGTATTGCAAGCGTCTATAGGCTGCGGTAACAGCGTCTAAGGTGGGCCGGGCCGTTCGAGTGGTATTTAGTTGTAACACCTCTAAGACGTAGGTTCGAATCTGACTATGCACTATCAGTTTAAAAAAACCAGCATTATTCAAGATCTAAAATTTTAAATAATTGATATTCTCCCAAGCATTGATTGGATAGTCTAACCTGAGCCCCAGTCACTCGCGCTCGAGACTAAATCAATAGAACATTAGAATGCTAATGATGATAGCTACCATAGAATACAGGAATATAGGTTAACGCATTCCAAGATGCCTATTTGTACAAACAAACGAAAAAGTGGTACAAATTCTTCATAATAATAAATATGGGCGAACATTTTTACACATAGCAAACAGATAACTGAAAAATACACGAATATGATAACTATAAATATAATAACTTACAGTAGATGCATAGAAACAGCCAGACCCGAAACAAATATTGCAGACATTTTGCTCCGTAGCGGAATCGAACCCGCAACCGCGCGCTTATCAACGGGGCACTCTCGTACCACGCCACCGACGCCATCAAATAGAATAGAATGAACTAGAGACTGATATCGGTGCACCACTTTCGATCTAAGCCCTATTGTTTTAGGACATATTGTTCTACATCGACTAGGTTCTGAATGCAGAGCCTTTTTGACAAAGCGCCTGACAGAGACCGATAAGCAATTTCAATTGTGAACGGAGCTAACTTTGCAGGCGTTTGTATAGAGCTTGAAGTTAGTTTTATTTGAATTGCTTCAGTTTGATTGGGTCCCAATTCTACTTTTGAATAAGACAAACAGACAAAACAGCCTAGTGATTTTTTATTATGAACACAGAACAAAAAAATATTCTATGACATAATGTCAAAAGACACGCATGAAGTCAAACACGCTCAAAGTCAAAAGTCAAACCGTATCTAGAAAACTATCGCTTTTTTGGCATGATCCAGTAGAGTTGGACACTGACTCATACGAGGGGCTTTGGCTATCTTGTCAAAACGACATGGGTCCTCCCTTAGAATAACAACACGTAGAATGATAGTTTCATTCAAAATTATTTCCAAAATTGCGTTCACAAAACAATAGATGTTTGCGTGAGAGGCCTATGTATTATACGTGATTAATGATTAAATACGTGGTGTTACAGCAGCCTTTTACCACACTATACACCATGATGAAATTATAATTGTGAGAGACGTGCGCACGATGATTTCATATTGATGAATGACTAAGCGAGACTAACAAGTCTCACTAAAAATGATCACAATTTGCGTGCCTTTGTTTCTCCGTGTTGTTATTCTAAGGGTCCTCCCATTTTAATTATTTTTCTCGTGTTATTTTAAGTTTTATTGCGTAAATTTGGTGGCAGTTTATCCAATTTAACTTATTTACTTAACACAAAGTGTAAGTAATTGAAATAGAGGGGGTAATGTTGGTTGGTAATTTAGTCAAAGACTTTCCAAGATCATTTTAAAAGAAAAGTCACCATTTCTTTCCAAATTTCGTTTGTTTACGTTGCTAAGCGACAATCAAATTAATACATTTGACACTAGTAAAATTGTGGCAAATAAGCCACAGAGTACACAAAATAAGAAGAAGAATAACTTAAAACAGGTGTGTGTGGTCTTTAAAACCCTTTTACATAAAGATACATGATGATACCCAAAAGCGATTGAGAAGTTATTCAACCCTCTAAAAACATCGCTTATCTCGAGTGGTTTTACGCCATTTTCCATAAATCTGCCATCTTTATGGCGAAACTTTCGCCATTGTCGCGATGTGATATTGGAAGCATACTTTAGTTTTGCTTTCTTAGTTGTATAACGGCGGTATTATAGCGGTAATAAAATGTTTGTAATAAAAATAGCAGCAGCGGTTTTATACGAATCTTTTGTAAGTAATTTTTTTATTTTTTTTATTTTTGTATATAATTAAAACATTACACCTATCATTACAGGTTAGACCTAATACAACCGATTAGTCATAAAAAATGATTAATAAATGTCAAAAATAATATGATTTAAATAAAAAAAAATCCATACAAAATAAAATAGTTAACAAAATATACAAATGTCATAGAAAAAAACAATAAAACAAAATAATTACATTTAAATCTTAATCATAAATAATTAATAATTTACATTCGAATCAATTAAGTACTAAAAAATGAGTGAATGTAAATAAGAATTTATTGTTATCTTTGAAAAATAATAATTAGTGCCCTTTTACAATATAGCACAGATTATATAATGTAGCTCCTACGAAAAATCTTATGTAGATTGTAGCTATGCTTGGTGATATAAAAAAAAGTCAGACAATCTCATTGGTGTACTGAGCAAATGACCGATTGAGAAGCGAGAGGTTTCGGATTCGATTATCGTTGCTACACGCATGTTCTAAAAAACATTGCAGAACTGCCAACGATAGCGGAACTTCTGCAATCGTTGGCAGTCCTCAGAACATAAGTACAAACATTTGTCTGAGAAAACTAGTTCTTAACATGTTTCATTTTTGTTATATTCTTAAAATTATTGTTGATTAAGTGTTAAGTGTAAGTGGTCCTTGACCATTTTAATTATTCCAATAAATAAATGTGTATCAACAAAAATTATTTGCATAAAATACAAATATTTGTCCTAGCACGGAAATCGATTTCACACCTCTCGAGTAGTAAGATATTGAGAGTTCTAGACCACTGCGTGGCCTAGAACTCTCAATGCAGTCCTGGTATTTTGGATTTTATTTTAGTTTTTCTGATAAATGGTAGGTGACTGGGTTTCGTAAGTCATTATACTAAAAACAGCCTTACGATGAAGTTCGTCAAACAGCCACTATCTTTACAGTTTGACAACATAAGTATCGATTCTGAAAAACGCAGTTTGGTGGTCTAGAACTCTCAATGCAGTCCCGGTATTTTGGATTTTGTTATAGTTTATTAGGTACTGCATTATGATAGCAAGCAAAAACAAATCGGCTGAGTGAACCATGGTAAGTAACACTCTGAAAGCCCAAGGTAGGATTATCTTTCACCGATTGTAATGCTAACATCATCTACCAACAGCAAACACAAATCGGCTGAGTGAACCATGGTAAGTAACACTCTGAAAGCCCAAGGTAGGATTATCTTTCACCAATTGTAATGCTAACATCATCTACCAACAGCAAACACAAATCGGCTGAGTGAACCATGGTAAGTAACACTCTGAAAGCCCAAGGTAGGATTATCTTTCACCGATTGTAATGCTAACATCATCTACCAACAGCAAACACAAATCGGCTGAGTGAACCATGGTAAGTAACACTCTGAAAGCCCAAGGTAGGATTATCTTTCACCGATTGTAATGCTAACATCATCTACCAACAGCAAACACAAATCGGCTGAGTGAACCATGGTAAGTAACACTCTGAAAGCCCAAGGTAGGATTATCTTTCACCGATTGTAATGCTAATTGTATATACAGTTTTTAATACAGATTGAATTTATTTAGCTAAGATTTAGAAAATTTACCACCTGTTCGTAACCTACGCTCTTCCGAGGAAAGAACAGGCAAGAAACTCGGTGAGCACAAAAAACATTACGGTCATTATATCTAATTTATGAATACAATTGGCTGGGTGAACCATGGTAAGTAACACCCTGAGAGCCCAAGGTAGGATTATCTCTCACCAACTGTAAATGCATAATACTCCCAGAGAACCCAAGTCAGGGTATCTCGTACTGCACTATGATAGCAAACACAGATCGGTAGGGTGAACCGTGGTAAGTAACACCCTAATGAAAGCCCAAGGTAGGATTATCTTTCAGTGATTGTGATGCTTACACATGCAGCTGGGAGATCCGTGGATTGTCTCGCACTGTACGACTAGCCTACTACCTACCTAACTAAAGTCTGATGCCGAAGGCTTGCAGTTTGAGAAACCTATGGATATCTCATACTGGATTATGATATTAAACACAAATCGGTTGGGTAAACCATGGTAAGTAAACCCTGAAAGCCCGAGGTAGGATTATCTTTCACCGATTGTAGTGCTAATACATAGGTACAGTTGGGATAAACCGTAGATGGTCTCTTACTGCTTGCAGCTTGAAAAACCCAGAAAATATCTTTTACTGCACTATGACAACAAACACAAATCAGGTGAAAGCCCAAGGTAGGATTATCTTTCACTGATTGTGATGCTGATACATACACACAGCAAAGAAACTCTTGGATTGTCCCACTGCATGCCTAGTCTACCTAGCTACAGATCATGATGTCTAACGCATGCGGCATGAGAATAAATCTATGGTTATCTCGTACTGAATTGTGATATCATACACAAATCGGTTGGGTAAACCATGGTAAGTAAACCCTGAAAGCCCGAGGTAGGATTATCTTTCACCGATTGTGAAGCTAACACATGCAGCAGGGAAACCCGTAGATTGGTTCTCACTGCTTGCGGCTTTAAGGAAACTCAAGGATATCTCATACTGTATTATGATAGCAAACACGAATCAGATGGGTGAACCGTGGTAAGTAACACCCTGAAAGCCCAAGGTAGGATTATCTTTCTCTAATTGTGATGCCGACACACATACAGCTAAAAAACCCGAGTGTTTCCTCTAACTGCATGCTAGCGTTACTAATGCGTCCTAACTACTTTTCTACAAATTAAGAATACTTACCACCATAATATACTTACTCTTGAAATACCGCGCATCATAAATACCAGATGCGACTTTTACCTTTCCAATTACCAAATTACCACGCATCAAGCGATTTTTACCTTTACCAAATGAAAACACAATACTAGAACCTTCAGTTATTAACAACATTTTTTTTTATTTACTGCAATAACTGAAGGTTCCTAAAACCAAATTACCACGCATCAAGCTATTTTTCCTTTACCAAATGAAAACACAATACTAGAACCTTCAGTTATTAACAACATTTGCAATAACTGAAGGTTCCTAAAAAATAAATAATTTATTTCTTTACAACACGTTACGTTAATAAATACCTTAATTAATAACTTAATTAAATAAACTAACTTAATTAAATAAAAACTAAGTCTATTTCTTGTAGGTGATTGAATTATGGCAATATCTGCGTGTAACCTGAAACAAAAAAATATACTTACATAAGTATTGCTTAAACTTATCTACCAGCTAAAAATTAAAAAATATATAATTCTCAAATTAAGGAAAGGTGAAGTATTGATAGTCTTATGTTTTAAAAGATTAATTTACAAAAAATCACAATATTAGTAAGTAGGTCTGCGATATTATTTAATAGGTAGCAGAAATTATGACAAATACTTATTTAAAATAGTTTTAGTTTAGAGACAATGATAAATGGGACTTACCTGTAAATTAACAATTACGTGTATTTTTTGTTTTGTCAGCAAACACTCCCAGTGAAACCACCTGTAAAAATATTTATTATTTAATATTAAATACAAGCTTAACATTCATGACTAATTTTTCTGTTGAAAGAAAATAGAACGTCTTCTTAGCTGAAGTTATTTACATACTTACTTACGGTAAGTATTAAGTCTATTGAAGTTATTTTTACTTAGGTAATGTATGTAGGTATTTTAATTAAAAAAAATTTTTTGTTAGTGAGTTTATTACGTAAAAATTTCTTGTAAAAAAAATTAAGTTAGTACTGAAATAACATTAAACATTACTGAAGTAATTATGTATCTAATTAATTTATAAAAAGTTTACTTGCTTAAGTACTTACATTATAAAATCATGAATTTAACTGTCTATGAAATTTTTAGTTTTAGCGATACCGAAAATTACTTACCTACTTTTGGTGATTCCATCCACTATTTTATCAGGAAATTTCACATACAATACAACATTATTAATTCACTCCACAACACACGTGCACGGTGCAAGTCTCAACTCGTTCCCATGAAGCGTTTGGTCTGGTCACACGGTTGGTACAATTTCAATCCAAGTACATTAATGCGGTATCGGCAAGTATTCATGTTCCAGTAAACACAGAAGATTGTCTTTTTATGATTTAGGTGATTAGGTTATTATAATTAGTCATAAACTTTAAAACCTACCTATGTTATTAAATAGTTACTTTAAAATAAAACTAATACTTATACCTACTTATTGGTTTTGCTCAAAATGTTTCTTCATTATTATTAAGTGCTTTAATATTACTAACTGCTTAATGCATTCAGATTTATAGGTATGTAAGTATTTACTTAAATAATATAAGAATAAAATAATTGAATATTAGTCGGAATTAAAAAAGCCCAATAATTAACTTCTACACAACACGCTACGGTAGGTACCCAAAACCGTAGGATCAGCAAAATGTTGTATGCTGTAGGCCCTTGATATAAACAGGAATTTTCTGAAGTCCCTAGTTTTTTAAAACCGCTAAACGTGCACTTTTATTTATAGAGTACCTAACCCTAAATTACAATATTATCTGTAGCAATTGTTTTATTCCAAAGTATGTTGTTGTTACTCATATTTTTAATATTATGTTAAATAAACATTGAAGAGCGCTAATACAAATATTAAGTATCTACTTAAGTACAATAAACATTAATAGACTTTAGTTTTATTTAAGTACGTACGTTACACTTGCATAAAATAATGAAATTGATTTAGTTACATAGATTTTAGTTAGTAGTAAGTCGCAATGTAAAAGTCTGAATTTCAACTTTACCACAACCATTGCAACAATGTTGTGTTGAATTATGCCTCTTACACACGACCAAAATAATGTTCGTGTCACTTTATTTCTTTGGTCTTTCTATATTTCATTATCCTCATCCTAAATACACTAAGACCGATGTTTGGTTGTTTTCATTAACTTTTTCCTTGCGGTGCCATCGATCCCAAATATTCACAATATTTGTTTCAAAATGCTTAGTAAAAACTGTTAATTTGCTTATTTGCTTCTGCAAGATTAAATCTTATATATTCTGAATAATAATAGATATCAAAATCATTGTTTTCGTTCAAAAGTTTGGACACAGCCTTAACTTGGATCGGATCGAATGTCAAAGCTTTGTCCGACAAATAAATGGAATTTATTCTAATATTAATAGACCATGTCATGTTTGAACCTTTTCTCATAAAACGAATAAGGTTGAAAATGGATTAACCTAATAAAAAACCGATGGCAAAGGTAATAATCAATACCTAGTTTGTTTTACAATCATATTATACATGCATCTAAATACGGTTCAAATTTGTTTGTTTGTTGATGTGATTAATGTCATTTAGATCCAACAAAAAAATTGCTGACACTTAATTTATTATCATATAAAATTGGGAAAAACTGGGAAAAACCACACATTTTTTTGTGCATCGCCACTGCATCTACACGTGAATATACCACCGCGCCGGTCCACGTTGTGCCGCCGCCCGCCCTGACACTCTCCGTCCAGACGCTCTTTGCCCTGACGCTCTCCGCTCAGCATCATATTTGTCACTCTAAAAAGACTCCAGACAAACTCTACAATGTAAGTAAGTGTTTTGGTGCACGAGCGATACTTACTGTACTTCGGCTGCTTGTTTGTATCATTAACATTTAATTACTTATTTTCAGGTCAGACTCTGAATACGAATCAGAGGTGGTAGAAGTACCAGTGCCAGCGCCGGTGCCAGCAGCCAAAAAACCAAAAGCTCCGAAACCGTCGGCGGCTTCAAAGCGCAAAATCACACCGGTGGCCAACGCACCCGCTCTCGCTGCGCGTTCTCGTCCGCCTACAGCACCACCATCACCAACATACTCGCAGGAACACGAGTTGCAGTGGTATGTACCATTCATCATTATGACACCTTTCTCATTTTCGAACCATTAGAACTGACTTATTTTTGAACGAGAGTGATTCGATATTAGTTCACCACGCAGACCCAATCGGATTGGTAAATAGCTTTCTTTAATTATTTGGATATATCGTATGCCGGTTTCTTTATATGACTTCTTTCACCGTTTAAGAGCACTAGCATTGGCATACGTTTTTGGTGCATAACTAAGATTGTGGAAATCCGATGACAGACTCACGTTTACTCGACCACCAGTTTTTATTAAGGTTAAATAAAATAATACCTTAGTTATTTTTAACCGACTTCAAAAACCAGGAGGTTACCCATTCGACTTGTTTTTATTTTATACTGAACGTTGACGCACAGTCAGTCAGGTATAAATAATCACTTATAAAACTTTTTTTCTTTTGCTTACAGGACAAAGAAACGTAAACTGGACATATTTTCGATATTAAGAGCGGAGGATCAAGCGAGCACTTCGAGTGCGCCGAGCCGTGGTCTGACAACATCTTCGTTTACATCGCGGGTTTCAGGAGGACAAAGTCGTCGGACCGTTCCGATAACAGAAGGAGACTTTTTTGTAGAAGTCAAGGTCTATAATTTGGTAGATGTGCAAAATACACCACCAGAAGAGAGATATAAAAAGGCCTTGACTTCTATAAAATTACGCTTATCGGAGCAGGGTCCTGAGTGGGATACGTTACAAGATTTTGTCGCCACTGTTTTTAAAAAATTTAAACACTCAAATCCAACCAAATTTTCAGATAAAATTAATTTTAAATAAATAAACACATACAATAATAAATAAACGTTTACCTGGCAAGCGTTTTGATAAGAAATAGTTTTCATTTTACTTTAGACTAAGGCATGAATTTAGAATTAATTTTACATAGGTTCCTCTAGAGGTGAATCGATATTCAAGTATCGATTTTGTGACAGCTTGGCTTAGAGAATGTTAAAAAATCTATTTTTGAGTATCGTTTGACTTTTGTTTTAGAATACGAACTAAGTAGGCAGGTAAACAACTAAAATCAAGTGCATTAATTATCTTGTAATTGAAATATAGTATAGCATAGGTACATAAACAAGATGCCGTTCTGTACAGTTTGCAACACGTCTGTTAGTGGTAGGTGTTGGGTAGGGCATTTGCGAAGTAATACACATAAACAAAATAGTGCGAGCCTGCCGTACATTGACGGTGTTGAAATTGTAGCAACAGCGTTTCAGAGTCGAATCAATACATATAGAATAGCAGCGCATCGTATAAATGAACACTCTATCGACGTATTTTTGGAGTCTGTAAGAAACAAAGTAAAACTTGTTTTAGACGAATGCTTGAAAAAACACGTTTGTGTCAAAGTAAACTTTGAGCTCTTTTCAAAGTTTTTACTATTTAAAAATAATGAACAAGAAATAAAATCATTTTCTACCAAAAACCTTCCTGTCTATGGAAATTATAATTTCGAGACATTGTTTTCATCTGTAGTAAACACATTACGCACCAAAATCGATGAATTTGAAGAGCGAGACTCGGGATGGACTTTTCTTAATTGCATGCATATTGAGATCAATGTTAATAAATACCAACCACTTCGCGGCTCAACATTTATTGAGCTACCAGAATTCATAAAAAAAAAGAAAGCATGTTTAAATATTCAAAACACTGATGAATTTTGTTTTTTGTGGAGTGTGATTGCAGCTCTCTACCCTGTTACAAATCATCAGAATAGGGTCTCATCATACGTACATTTGCGCGAGGTATTAAATATCGAAAACATGTCCTTTCCAGTAACATTCTCAGATATCAAAATTTTTGAAGAAAATAATCCAAGCTTAAGTATCGTTATTTTTGGATTAAAAAATAATAAAACCGTTGTTGGCCCACTTTATAAATCAGAGAGCAACAAAAATAAAATCAAAATTCACCTACTGTTGTTAGAAAACAACACTACATCGCACTATTGTCTCATCAAGGACTTGTCCAGACTGGTTAGAAGTCAAGTATCGAAACACAACGGGAGAATATACTTTTGTGACACTTGCTTACTATTTTTCAATACTATCAACGATGTTGAAAATCACACCTGTAATGGTGTCGTCACCGTGTTACCCGAAAAGGGTTCCGTAATTAAATTCAAACATTTTGAGCGGGAACAAGACATCCCTTTTATAATATACGCCGATTTTGAAACTATGTTGGAAGATGTGGAAGACAGTGAATCTCAACTTCAGAGTTCCCATACGCGTACTACTCAAAAACATGTGCCAGTAGCCTTTGCATACAAAGTTGTCTGTTCAGTTGAACCATCTAATAACAAATTTGTGTCGTATCGCGGACTTGATTGTGTTGAGAACTTTATCTCTTCTCTTTACAGAGATACTAAAAATATCCACGAAGTGCTTTCACAAAATGTGCCAATGAAGTTCAATGCACACAACGCATACGACTTTAGAAATGCAACTCACTGCCATATATGTCAGAATTTTCTATTCGGGGATAAAGTCAAAGACCACTGTCATCTTACCGGTCAGTACCGTGGTGCAGCTCACAGCTTATGCAATTTGCAGTACAAAGTTCCAAAGTTCGTGCCTATATTTTTCCATAATCTTGCAGGCTATGACTGTCACTTGTTTATAAAAAAGTTAGGAGAAGCGCCTGGACCAATAAAAATAATTCCTAAAACCAAAGAAAACTATATTTCTTTCACAAAGTTTATTCAAATATCCAGGGATGAATTTATTCAGTTGCGATTTGTAGATTCATTTAAGTTTTTAGGAACTAGTCTAGAAAAATTGGCTAAAACTTTGAAAACTGATGATTTCAAATATTTACGCTTGTTTTATCCGAATGAAACGCATTTTGAACTTCTAACGCGAAAAGGTGTTTACCCTTACGAATACATGAAGAATTGGGAGCGTTATACTGAACAATCTCTCCCCAGTAAAGCCAGCTTTTATAGTTCTTTAAACGATGAGCACATAACGGATGAAGATTACACGCATGCACAGTCGGTTTGGGTTAGATTTAATATACACGATTTGGGAGAATATACTGATTTGTATCTAAAAACTGACGTATTGTTGTTGACTGATATATTTGAAAACTTCAGAAAAACTTGTAAACATTATTACAATTTAGATCCTGCTTTTTATGTGACAGCACCGAGTTTGTCATTTGATGCAATGCTTTTTAAAACAGGCATTGAGTTAGAGCTGATTGATGACTTTGAGATAGTAGATATTCTACAATCTGGCGTAAGAGGTGGTGTGTGCATGGCAGCTCACAGGCATGCCAAAGCAAACAATGAGTTTATTTTGGATTACGATCCATTGATGCCAGAAACTTTCATTATATATATAGATTGCAATAATCTTTATGGATATAGCATGTGTCAAACATTGCCTTTATCAAACTTTAGACTTCTCAATGAAACCGAAATCAATCAATTGGACGTAATTAGTGTTTCAAACGATGCTGAATTTGGTTACATTCTTGAAGTTGATTTAATTTATCCCAAAAACTTACATTGGGAACACAACGACTTACCGTTTTGTCCTGAAAAAGACATTCCTCCGGGTGGAAAGAATCTAAAGCTTATTACAAATTTGTATGACAAATATAATTACGTCATACATTACACGCACTTAAAAACATGCATCAAACATGGTCTGATCTTAAGAAAAATACATCGTGTAATTACGTTTCGTCAAAGCGCTTACCTAAAACAGTACATTGATCTTAATACATGCTTGCGTCAAAAGGCTACGTCAACGTTTGAGCAAGACTTTTTTAAATTGCTCAATAATAGCGTTTTTGGAAAGACTTTAGAAAACAATAGAAAGAAAGTCAAAGTTGAACTAGTTAATCAATGGAGTGATCAAAACAATAGAACGAAAAAAAGAAATAATGCTGAAAAATTAATTGCTAGTCCCAATTTTCATAGTGCCTCAGTATTCACAGAAAATTTAGTTGCTATACAATTAAAGCCCGATCGTATAGTTTTAGACAAGCCTCTGTATATAGGGTTTACAGTTCTTGAATTATCTAAAGCACATATGTATGATTTTCATTATTCTGTATTTAAACCATTTTACAAAGATCGCTTACTAATGGCATATACAGATACTGATAGTTATATTTATCATATTGAAACCCAAAATTTTTATCAAGATTTAAAGTTGCATTTTCTTGAGTATTTTGATACCAGTAACTTTCCTCCAGAAAATCATCACGATCTACCATTAATGAACAAAAAAGTTCCAGGGCTTTTTAAAGATGAAATGAGTGGGAAAATAATAACTGAATTCGTAGCTTTACGCTCTAAATTATACTGTGTCAAAAATACAGAAAGTGAAATTAAAAAGGCTAAAGGAGTTAAGGCTTGTGTTGTTCGAGATTTTAATATCTCAGACTATAAAAATACTTTGATGACATCTGATCTAATACGAAAAAAGAATATTTTATTCAAGAGTATAAAACATGAAATATTCACACGTTCTGTGAACAAAATTGCTCTGTCTAGTAATGATGATAAACGATTAATTTCAGGAGATAAAAAAACAACCAGGGCCTGGGGGCACGTGTCTATTCTTGGGGTTTGAGAATGTTAATATATACACTTTTGTTATAACTATAAGCATTATAATGTAAGTAACTAAGCTTTGTATTTAATTCTAAGACGTTTTAATATAATACTTATTTTTGTACATAAACGTTAAGCTGTTAAAAAGTAGTAAATACGATAGCTACCTTCGTTCCTTAGTATAAGATTATGATAATTAAATAAATTTATTTAAAATATTCATCTTCTTGTTTTATTCGTAATAATACTTCCTGCCTACACTAACTAAATAGTCATAAAAGCAAATAATTAAAGAAAATATTAGATACCTTCATAATACATGCAGGTATCATAATTTTAATGCACATCGACAGTGTTTCGACATCATAAAATGTTTCGTGGTATCAGCAAAAAATTCCTGTATGTAGCTTATTCATTCTCTATCCTTGCCCGAAAGCGAACGTACATAGGTACCCTTCAGATTACGACCACGAGCTATCACATCGGTAAGTTTTAAATATTTGAGATAGGTCAATAAAAATGTTTTATACGCATGTATAATATTGATTTTAATTCTGTTTTATCTTTTTCAGAGAATGACAGAGCAAAACGATGTTGATACAGAAAATTTATTTGGGATCAACACGCAAGATCTTCTTTTCCACTGCGCTCAAAACCCTATAGAAGATGATGATATTCCCATTTTAAATTTTAAAAAAACGACTAAGCGACCAAAACGGAAGTTAAAAAAAAATTCTGATACCCTGGACAAGCGTCGGCGCAGTACTATGCTCCGATCATCATTTATTTTGAACCGTCAACTACGCAGAGGGAGAAGATTAATTCAAATTAAAGTTTTAGACATAAGTGACAGTGCTAGTGAAAGTGAAGATAACGTTGTGCTATCAGCTCAGTACGTAGTAACAGACTTAATGGATAATGTGATGGATCAAACTGAAAGAATAATAAAACGAATATCAGAAAATATATCAGATGATCCTTAGAGAAGTACCATTACTATTAAAATATTTTAATAAACACTGATATACTTATACATTTTGTTGTTATTTTTAAAATATAAGTCAAATAAAACCAAAGTTAGTTACACTATACATTTTATTATAAATTAACAAAAATACATTAGGTATTTTATAAGAACACAGTATAATTAAAAAACTTAAATTTTAGATAAAAACAAATTAAAATTATTATCTTCACACCACAGTTTAATGCACAAAACATTTTTTAATGCACACTTTTTCTTATGATGCACACAGTTCATACAAATGTTTGTGTTGTCATAGTCACTGTACAATTTAAAAAAATTAGGACAGCCTTTATCACCTATATCTATAATTTCACAGTTCTCACATAATTCTTTAATCCACTTAACTTTTTCCATGCCTTTAGTTAAAATTTTTCTTTTATTTATGTATGGTAAGATTACACGCTTGAACTCCCGATGATCCACAAAACCTTCACTCCAAAAGATTCCACGATTATTTTCCAACCACCGCACTTGTTTTTTTTCTTCCGTTGATAAGTTGGAAAATGCAAATGGAGGTTTAACTAGAAAAGTTTGAGTGTGTCCATTGATAAGAATAGCAAATTCTTTAATGATGAATTTATTATTAGAATCCTTAAATCCTTGTAGGTCTACGATCACAATGTCAGGACTCATGATATTTTTTTAACGATGTTTGTCAGAGGTCTGTACTCGATCAAGCAATCGTTCAAAATGAGACAATATGCAGACGTGTGGTCGGGAATATCAGAGTTGCTTTCAAGCTCCACCCGAACGCTTACTACCGGACCCGACTTCAGGTTTTCGCTTTGTCTAGAACAATCAATTACGAATAGCGGTGCCTTTTCTTTAAACTCTAAAGCAGTTAGCAGTGGCTCACTCTTACGCCCGTAGTATGACTGTTGGAATTTTACATATTGTTCGTATATTAAAGCAAATTTGTTGTCAGGAAAATCTACACTGTGACTTTCGTATGGAAAGTAAGTGGAGTTAAGATACACTTTAACATCTCTTAAATTGCAATGATCAAACCGCGACATATCTCTATTTGCAAGATTTTTTCTGTTCGTTTGCAGACCTATGATAACGTATCTCGGTTTTTCAATTTGTGACGAGGTTTTTATTGACCAAGTGTGCTTAGTGGTTTGTGGTAATAATGGATACTCATAAAGATCCCAATTCCTAAAAGCTAAATGAAGTTGACGATCTTTTTCTAAAATTTTTAGTAAGCGAACTTTTTCCTTGTCCGATACCTTAACATGTGGAACTCGCCAAACTAGTTTGTTTATTACTATATCATTAACTATTTCGTCAGATGGAATTTTCAAAGCATTTAAATTGGTATTACTACGTAAAAGTATCAGTTCGTGTTTACAGTTTACTATAACTTTTTTATAATCTTCAGCGAAGCCCAAAATATAATTTAGTGGTATTGACGCTGAAAAACCTCCGTGTAGAGATTTTGTACCATCTATACTCCAACCCCAAATCTTTGAGATTTTTGCTTCGTTTTCATTCATAGACAACAAACTTTTCATAGTTGTTGTAATACCAGCATTTTTTATTTTATCTATTTCCACGCCGTTAAGTTCATAGCGTATATCTTGAAAAAGAAAAAGTAGTGGGTTATTTGTGAATTCATAACTCGCTACTTGTACTTTTGTATCCCTTTTGATAATGTTTACTGTTCCTTCCAAGTACAGAGTACTTGCTGATGGTAAAATGTATAAATCCTGTTGGTTGATCGGTATACGAATTTCATCATTCCTGTTGTAACTTGTTACGTACGGTTTATAAGAATGATACTCGATACCATCTATGGTGTTGTCGGAAATAGGTAAACTTGTTATATCTATAATACTCATTTTAGAAGTCCTATCAATCTAAGAAACTTCTTATTTTCTTCAGTAATTTTTATTTTTTTCTTAGATGTTCCTTTACGGGTAGTTCGATGAGCACTGATGACTTTTGACTTTGTATTGACATATTTATTATAATTAATCATTTTCGTTTAATATGCAAATACAATTGAACTTCTTCTCCTCGTAAATTTATTAAATTATTGTTAATATCTAATAATCGGATGTTTATAGAGCTAATATTTTTCTGATTTACAGGAAAATAAATAATATTTCTTGGTATTTCTATGATTCGATATCCTGGTGGTACGTTAGGAGCAAATTCATAAATAATGTGGCTTGATTTTCCATTAATATATGATCCGCTCACTATATCACATTCGACTCTCACCACAGTCGTAGATAAAATGTTTACTGGAAGCTGTGATTCGTGTATTATATTTGCTTTCAAAGTTTGTTTACCAAAGCCAAGTAATGATCCAAGAGAATGTTCTTTTTCGAAATGTATATCTTTTGAGCAAAATATAAATGTTTTTAATGTGTTGTTGTTGCAGAATAAATTAGTAGTTGCATTTTTTACACTAGATTTTAAATAATCACTAATGTCTTGAAGTTCGTAGGCACCTTCCGGTATTTCTATAACTTCGTTGATGTCATAATGAAATTTATTGTTTTTACTGTCAATATTAGGAATTGAATTAAAAGTTGACAAATGCAATAAAGCACATTCATAATCACCATCAAATTGTAAAGCAGGATAATAGTAAGTTGATAAAGTTGAAGTATTACCAGTTATAGACAGTGTGAAAGACATTATTCAAATGAAGAAAATAAAACAATACCTTGAATTTATATAACATTTATTTCTTAATCAAAATATTAATGGTTTTTTTCCAAAACTCTCGAAGAAACTTTATACAAAGGTGACCACAATTAAAGGTATCAAAACTTTGATAATTGCTGTAATTGTACAATATATTCATATTTAAATATTTTACTATCTCTAACGGAGGTTTTAAATCTCCAAAGCTATCAAAGTATTCACAATATTTAAAATATTTTACATAGGCTACCCAGTGTGTTCCTTCATTTTCTGAACTGTCTAAATTAACAATAGCACATTCTATATTTTTCGGCCTACTTGGTAATTGATCTCTCATAAAAACACCTCTAAAATACGGTATGTGATCGCGAGCATAATCTAATATATCTATATTGGTGAGAGCACGATTGGGTAACCTTTTCTTCAGTTTTTTGAACTTTTTACAAAGAGACCATTGCCTTTCTTGTATGGTTTCATATATAAACCTTTTCCTAATGCAATAGATTCCATCATTGTGTTGTGTCGTCGAGCTTCTTCAAAGTTCTTTGTAGCTGATTTATGATCATTCACAGCTTTAGTAATACCAGCAGCTCCTCCAGCTAATGCACCTAGTGCAGATAATCCAGCAAATATTGGTATCAGTGGAAGTATACCGCCCGTTTTTGGTAATGGTATGACGCGAGGCAAGCCAATATTTTTATTATTTTTAATCAGCTTCTTTGCAGCTGAATATGCTACTTGGATGGCTTTAGAATTATTTTTTGGTTTAATTTTCTTGAGACGAGTGCGTATTGTAGAAACAATAGATTTAAATGATTTTGTTCCGGCACCATGCTTCACTTTAGCTTTCATTACTTTGCTCACTAGCCACGAAGCCAATTTTTCTCCTTTTTTTGCACTCTTTGATTTTATTCGCTGCTTTGCCATGTGTAACAGTTGTAAATCAGCTTTATGTCGATCTTGTAAATTATTAGAGTTATCGTATGCAATGTCGTGTTGCATACAAGCGTTATCCAACTGATTAACTCCTTGATCACCTCTTATCAATCGTTCTCTCAAACGCGTACCAGGCCCACAATAATTATATCCAGGTAAATGCAATTCAAATGGTAACTTATTTATTAAACTATTAACCAGTCCTCTGCCTTTCATTGCCGAATTATAAATGATTAAATGTTAAATGTGTAATACAATTTTATAGACATTCTTATTTATGATCTTAAAATTGATTGGTTTTTGATCCAGCTGTTTTCACTGTTGGGAAGTCCTAACCATTTCACAAACAGTTTATTTCCTTTTTTTCTCAAAACTTTTTCAATTAGATAAATATTAGGGCAACCAGTTTTTTGAAGCTCTTCTTCATAAAACGCCCCTAGTATTGGTTGATTATGCAAATCTTCAATCATGTATGTGAAAGGTTGAGAAGAATTGACTTTTTTTATTTTAAATAATTCGGTAGACCAATTCGGTGTGTAGCCTTTTTCAAAGATTCCTTTATATTTGCTTATACGTACGATATCTCCAATGAGATATTTGTTTTTACTTTTTAAACTTTTTAACTGCGACCTTTTAATGTTTCTTCGAACTATATTTTCATTTGATCGTGTAACATCACGTGGTTTATATTTTGTTATACGATGTATGGAGTCATTGTATTCAGTCATAACGTTTATCAAAGTTTTTCCAACCCACTTGTAAGTACCATTCAAACTAAAACATTTGTATAATTTGTTTTTTATTGTTTTAATCAGTCGTTCTACTATAGAAGCTTTTTTAATCGAGAATGTAGAGTAATGGTTAATGTTATAAGACTTGATTATTTGATCAAACTCTATATTATAAAATTCTGTACCTTTATCTGTTTGAAGATTGAGAGGTTTACGATGAGTTGTTACTAAAATATTATGAAAAGCCTTTGCTATTTCAGATTTACTTTTTGTTTTTACTGGAATCGCCCAAGAAAACTTTGAAAAACAATCTAATACCACCAGTATATACTTATAACCATAATTATGTTTTTTTATACTTTGAAAATCAATAAGATCTGCTTGCCATAAGTCATCAATTCCTTTTAATATTACAGATCGTCGAACAAAGTTTTTACGCGCAGTCTTATGAATCTCGTTTACTACTTGTAGCTTGCTCATTTTTTGTTATTAACTTGGTGTTCTTGTTTAATTCCTCTTTTGTGCAATAGTCTTTTTTAATCTGTTGGATATAATTATCAATATCTTTTTTTATAGCATCAAATATACTGTGAACTTCTTGTTTACTTGCAAAGAATTCAGATTGCTTATCTACATATTCTTTGTTAACTGCGTCGTTTCCTTTCACTGGACTTGTAACACCTGTAAGTCTCTGAGATTGTAAATCAATTTCACCGTTGTTTCCTCCCAGTGTTTTGTCAAAGGTTTCAAAAAAATCAGATAAACGTAATCTTTTATTAATATGATGACCAAATTTATCCATATTTTTATGGGAACTGATAGTTATTAAGGATAAAGCTTAAATGAAACAATGCTTATGATTTCATCTTATTTATTAAGGTATTATACCGCTCTCACGCAGTTCTTCTATAATGGATATAATTTCATTGTCTAACCCAGTGTTACCAGCTTCTCGAGATGCAATTAGTAGTTTTAATCTATCAACCAGTTCATTAGGGTCATCCCAGTAAACGTAATCAATATTTTTCTTCAATTTCTTCAATAGAGGTAACCCTTTTCCTTGATGTAAATTGGGTTGACTCATGTCTTGATTTAAGTCGGGTTGACTAGAGTCAGTACTTGCTGAAACTTTGCGTAACTTGAATAATGGCTTGATAATGTTCAAATATTTTCGTCCTCTGTTACTTCTAATTGGTTTACGTGGATCATAATCTCTTCTATGAGCATTTGTATCTAGTAACATTGTTTTGTAATGTCCTAGGTCTTCCTGAGTTATCGCTGATATATCAGGTACTTTTTTAAAAAGAAGTTCATTTATACCAGGTGTATTTTTATACTTGCTTCCACTAACTTGAATATATTCTTCAAAAACCATTACTCGTCCAGATCCCATCATCAGTTTACCGCGTTCATTTCTTACACCAAACGGAACATCAGTCAAATTTTCCGAAGATTTAGACCATGAAGAAATATCATAACTACGATCACTTGAACCGGATTCCACTGTTTTAAATGATTCATCATTTCCAGTATCTTCATTATCAGTATTTTCTAAATTATCATCGCATCCCTCTGAATCATTAGAAATTTTGTCAACTGGACTAAATGCAACATTGGAATTTCGTTTTATAAGAGTCTTTTCTACTTCCAATGGACTTGATGTTTCAAATTTCATTTCATTTTTTGCTACTCTTAACTGCTTCTTTTTGTCCACCATTTCATTGAGTGGATTTATTATTGGCTTAAAAACTGATTCCAATATATTAGTTTGCTCTGTTTCAATATCACGCATTTTACGAACCTTTTTTTTGACTGCTTCTGCTGCTTTCACAATTTGTATTTTAATATTTTTCTCCATATTTAATTATCAAGGTTTTTTACTGATTGAACTATATAAGTGTTACCACGAAAATGATAACATGTATCTCTAAGTACTGGTATTTATACCAAATACCAAGGTTAGAAATACAATCGTGTTACAGTTTGGAAGTATTTTCTACAAACTGGACACTTTTTGTCCATTGACATTGCGCATTTAGCGCATGTCACAGCATGACCACAAGGTGTGAAGCAGGTATTCAACTCTTCTGCTAAACATATTTTACATGTTAATGATGATATAGATTCCGGACACACATGTATATCATTCTGTACATTTGGTACAGTATTTTTGCAATTACTATAGTATTTTTCATAACCTCCATTTAATATGTTATTCACATATTATTTTCCTTTAACTACTAAAACATATGTACAGCTATCACCAAACCAGCGCGCATGCTCTACCCATGGGTCATCTTCGGGACTCCAGTCCTTTACTCCTCCCTTACAGTAGAAACAAATAACTCTATCACCTTTTCCTGTGTAAAAGAATCCTGCATCAGCCATTTCCTGTGGTTTTTGAGTTAAGCCTATAGGCCAGTTTACAAAACTTTGTAAGCGTTTGTATTCTTTAGTGTACGACGGATAGGCTGGATTTGTCATTTTTTGCACTAAAAAATAAACCCACAACACAAGCGTCTTTATTCCAAACTCTGCTGATCCGAATGACGTTCCGCCAAACACTGACTCAAATAGCTGTTGTGATCAGCATGAATAATAATTAAAAACTAGTTTAAGACAACAAATGTGTCAAATTTTTTTCGATAACCACCTTTATTCTTTTCACAATCTTTGTTTATCACTAAATAACTATATGGTTCCTGCCATATATTAGAACACATATTTCGAAATTCTTGCCACGACATATCCGTGTTGACATGTTCATCATAAATATGTCTCATATTCTTTTCGTCTTGCTTGAAAATAACTATTAAATTTGCATTATCCCTTACTAGCTGTTTAGGTATTTTGCTGTAAGTTTGGTTTAAATAAAAACAGTCTATAAATTTATGTCTGCCCATCGCAAAATAATCGCGAATGCTATTTTGATTTTCACACGCTACATCATCAAATATAATTATGGAATTACATTTTGCAGCCTCTGGCTTTAAAACTTCTTGGTTTTCATGATATTTAGAAAATGTCACTTCTGGAACCATATTTAAAACCTGTTCCAAATAAGTGTACTTTGGTTGATAAAGTGTTTTAGAATACACATATACATTTTGAAATTGTAACCCATTTTCATGTAAGAGTAACCCGATAACCAAATTAGTTTTTCCACAGTTTGATGGACCGCATATAATACAACGTATCGTATTTGGTAAAAGTTTACCGTGTCGAAAACTACGTTTTTCAGAATCAATACTTATGTTGTCAAACTGTAAAGATAGTGGCTGTTTGACGAACTTCATCGTAAGGCTGTTTTTAGTATAATGACTTACGAAACCCAGTCACCTACCATTTATCAGAAAAACTAAAATAAAATCCAAAATACCAGGACTGCATTGAGAGTTCTAGGCCACGCAGTGGTCTAGAACTCTCAATATCTTACTACTCTCTCGCTATTCAGTAGGACGTTCACCCGCCGCGCCGACGAGGTCACCATGACATTGACTTCACCTACGGCACCTTAAATTCAGTTTAACTGCTATCTGGGTCGTCATCGCGCTAGTCTTGACCGAAAAGGTTTTTATTTAGTTCAATATAAATGCCCCTTATAAAAAAAACTGTAATTTCAGTGGCTTGCTATATAGTCTTTCTTTGTAATTTTTATGTCAATAAGCGAAGAGGATGATAGATTTGAAAGACAATAGATAGCAGAGGTTTAATGTACGATATGAATAGAGCCTAAATAAATTAAGTTCATAAGAGTCAGTGTTTATTTGGTATTCGTTATACAGTAATATGTTAGTTCGTACGAGTCACACTCTAGTGACGTAGTAAATAGACCGCTTGAAGGCCTTTGTCATGACCTAACTGTGACTGTTATAGCCGAGAACGTTAAATTTACGTGTCTTCCGAAGTGCGGAAATGCTACTGGCAGTCACCTGTTGTCAGCGTTTCGAAACTTTGCCTAACTTTGTGGGTCTGTTAAGAACGACTTTGCAGCTACAGCACTTGCTTTTCTAATATCAAACATAACTTGATTGATTTAACGTTGAAATTGAAATACGTTTCGCTTGTAGCATTTATTCAAACACTTAGCAGGTCTCCTCATGAGTCACGAAGTCGGAACGTTTCCGTTACGTTAACGTCTAGCAAGATAAGCCCCTTGCTATGTAAACAACTGAAATAGCGTGACAAAACGCATTCAACGTTTATTTGATTTTGTAATGAGAAATTACCTTGAAAATCTTTTATTTTGACCCAGTGTTTTTTTTCACATGTACGATTTATATAAATGAACTTTTGTAAGTAAAACATTAATGTTATAAATGATTGAACTATGTGAACTAATATTATTATTAATATTTGCGGACATTTTTACACACCGCCATCTAGCCCCAAATTAAGTGAAGCTTTAACTGAGTACCAGACAGATTTGAAAGACGCATTAGCTGACAGAGGTTTAGTACGATTACGAAAAGCCCTTCTTGTAAAAGCATAAACCAAAAAGAGACAGTAAATAGATGGTATCGTTAAAACTACCATGATAATAGCATACGATAAGCTTTTTTCAGGCGAGCAACTTTAACGATAAAAATAACTTATGCATGGCCACACTGTTGAAGCAAGTCAATTTGTTTTACTTGAAGTGCACTCACGTGAACTCATTTGTGAAACGGTTACCTTTAGTGGTTTTTCAGGAGATTGTTGTGCTCGTAAGAAATCTATGCAAAACCAAAACCAAACCTCCTTTGTTATGGTATTTATTTTTATTTTATTTATTTGTTTACTTCAATTGTTACACTAAAATATACTTAAAATAACAATATTTTATATAAGAACTACGACGACTCAACTTACGACAGGAAACACAGCATGCATAATTTTAAAGTTGTAACAAAAAAATCTATCTAGAGCACTGGTGGTCTAGTGGTAGTGACCCCGCCTTCCAATCTTAAGGTCGTGGGTTCAAACCCGGTCGTGCACCTATGGATTTTCTGTTTCGAAAAATTTATGTGCGCAATGCCAGTGCTCTCATACGGTGAAGGAAAACATCGTGAGGAAACCGGCATGTCCAAGAACTAAAAATTCGAAAGACATGTGCCATCCACCAGTCCGCATTGGGTCCGCGTGGTGGATTAAGACCTAATCACTCTCGCCTGAGAGTAGGCCAGTGCCCCAACAGTGGGAACATTAGAAGGCTGTCATGATGAACAAAAAAATATAATAACAATATCTACTTATTTATCGACTATTTATTTTTATTTTTATTTTTATTTATCTTAATCTAGGATTCACAGTTTTCTTAATTGTATAATATAGGTAAGAAGTTTATTTAAATGTACTTGTTTTTTTATTTAAAGAGGGTAGTGCCAAATATGTTTAGACCAGTTACTGTGAGTGTTATAAAGCTTGCAGAGTCTTGATACTGGAGTGAGTTGGAGCCTTAAACAGTTTTACGGACTGGAGTTTTTGCTTTAATTATCAAAATCAAAATCAAAATCAAAAATTATTTATTCAGTAGAATCACAAGGATCACTTTGAAACGTCTTACAAGCTAGGAAAATTTACACCAGTTCCAACGCGCCCATGCCGTAAAAGAACTGGCAACAACACCGGCTGGGTTCCTATCGCTTTTTTGGCATGACCCTTGCTATTGTTATGGATTCCAAGTAGAGTTGGAGCACATTCGTCCCAAGCTTTTTTATCATCTAGGTAATCGGTTGTTTTATAGTAAGCTTTTTGAGACAGATTTTGTTTAATTAAGTTTTTAAATTTGACAATTGATAAATTTTGTATGTCGCTTGGGACTTTGTTAAAGAAGCGTACACATTGCCCTTTAAAAGATTTACTGACCTTAGTGAGCCTAACTGTGGGAACAGCGAGTTTATTTTTATTTCTAGTATTAACATTATGATTATCACAATTTTTTTTAAACAGATTAATATTTTTGCGAACATACATAAGATTTTCATAAATATATTGACAGGGTACTGTCATAATATTAATTTCTTTGAACTTATCTCTAAGTGATTCTCTGGGACCCATGTTATAAATTGCGCGAACAGCCCTCTTCTGCAACACGAATATGGTGTTAATATCTGCAGCACTCCCCCACAACAAAATACCGTAAGACATAATGCTGTGAAAGTAGCTGAAATAAACTAGTCTGGCTGTATCGACGTCGGTGAAATGACGGATCTTTTTGACTGCGTATGCTGCAGAACTAAGTCTCTTCGACAATTCATCTATGTGTGGGCCCCATTGCAGTTTATTATCTAAGGTTATGCCTAGAAAAACTGTGGTGTCCACAAGGCCTAGCTTTTCATCTTTTATTTTTATATTAGTTTGGTTTTGTTTTACATTAGGTAGTATGAAACGAACGCATTTCGTTTTATTTTCGTTTAACAATAAGTTGTTTACATTAAACCACCCTACAATTTTAGAGATTGCATTGTTTACTTTGTCAAAGTTAGTCTCTTGTCGCTTTAATTTAAATAAAAGTGACGTGTCATCAGCAAACAGTACAATCTCATGATCGTTCCTAACAAGCCGGGGTAGATCATTTATATATATTAAAAACAAGAATGGCCCAAGTATTGATCCTTGTGGTACACCAATTGTTACCACTGATCCCGGAGAACGCTTTCCATTTACGTCAACTCTTTGTATTCTATCACTTAGATATGAAGTGAGAAGGTCTAGAGCAACACCCCTAACTCCATAGTGTTGTAATTTTCTAATTAGTGTCTCATGATGTACACAATCAAATGCCTTAGATAAATCACAAAAAATGCCTAAGGCATCTTGCGATTCCTCCCAGGCTTCAAAAATGTGTGATATCAACTCAACACCGGCATCAGTTGTTGAGCGACCTCTTGTGAACCCAAATTGTTTACTATCAAGTAAGTTATTCATACTAAAATGTCTTTGTAACTGAATAAGAATAAGTTTTTCAAAAATTTTACTAAATGTAGGCAATACTGATATAGGCCGAAAGTTACCAGGGTCAGAATGACTACCTGATTTGAAAAGAGGTGTTATCTTGCTATGTTTCATTAAATCAGGAAACACACCACAGTCAATACATTGGTTAAATATAAAAGCTAAGTCAGGTGCAATGATTTCAATGAATGATTTCACAACGCTAACAGAAATGCCCCAGAGATCAGTGGTTTTTTTTACATTTATTAGTTTAAATGCTTTGATAATATCATTATTATTTACATAGTCGAAATGTAATTGTATGTTGCATTGTGGTACATTATTTTTTAACAATGACTCTGCAATTATGTGAGAAGAGTTTAAAGATTTTGTAGTAGAAACTGGAATATCAGTAAAGAATTTTTCGAATGCTTTGGCTACTTCATCATCATGCTTAATATTACTATTATTAATATTTAAATTAAAAACATTATTCTGAGTCCTGACTCTTCCAGTCTCATTATTTATAATTTTCCACGTAGCTTTAATTTTATCTTGACTGTTTTTAATTTTTGTACATAAATATAGTGATTTTGCAACTTGACAAACGCTTTTAAAAAATTTTGAATAATTTCTAACTTTTACTTTAAACTCTTCACTAAAGTTGTATTGTTTTTCGCTGTAAAGTTCATACAAGGTTTGCCTGCTTTTATGAATACCAGCTGTTGCCCACTCACAAAATTTTGAACTGCCTGATACCGTAACCGTCTTGGATGTGAAAATCGAATTGAATACTTTATTAAATTCATTAAAAAATAGACTATACGAGTCATTTGGATTATGATAGTTACATGATAAATCAGGCAATCTAGAAATAAGGTTAAATTTTACTTTATCCAATCGATCAATGGTCACAGGAATAAAAGTTATTTTTCTATTTACATTTTTTTTGTTTCTTGCTTCTACATGAATAAGTTGACCAAGATGGTCCGATTTAATATTACTTATTATACTTTTTCTTAATACTTTTACATTAGAAAACATATTATCTATACATTTAGCCGAAGTGGCAGTTATTCTTGTGGGCTCCATAAATAATGGTTCAAGGTCAAATGATTTAAATAGACTAGTTATTCTGGTACTTAAAGAGTATGTTTCAAGCAAGTTTACATTAAAGTCACCGCAAACAATAGTTTGTTTATTTGATTTTGATACTAATTTAAACATTACCTCTTCCATTACTTTCTCAAAAACATCAAATGAGGCGGTTGGTGGGCTATAAGTGCTTATAACAATGAACTGCTCCAACTCCACACAGGCTATCTCAATGTGTCGTTCTACAGAGTGGGTGACAATGTCTTTACGTTCTCTAAATTTAATTTCTTTATTAAGTAGTATTAATGATCCACCTCTCATAAAGTTAACTCTGCAGAAGGAACTACCAACTTGGTGATTACTGAAATTGAACATAAGCTCATGGCTTTTCAGCCAATGTTCAGTAATGCAAATAATGTCAATATTATTTGAGTTCAGGTACAATTCCAGTTCTAACTCTTTGTTACAAATTCCTTGAATATTCTGATGCACCAAGCTAGTAATATTTACATTCTTTGATTTATTTTGACTTTTTTTTAACAACTATTATTTGACTGTTGAATGCTAGAGAATCCCTCTATTGTCTTACAAACTAATTTAAATGACTTGGACTAATGTCCAGAGTCTGTCTCATGTTATGGGAGTGCCCAATAAAAGCACTTTGTGTAGCCAAGTTTTTGGCTGTTATACTAAAATAATAAGATAGCGAAACAGCTACCTGTCGTTTATAATAATTGGAAAGGTAATACCTACCTTTTGTCAAATAATAATTTTTACTAACAATGTTGTTAGAGTCAATCGGAACTATCCACCAATCCGCATTGGATCTGGTGGATTACCCTCGCTTGGGAGGTAGGCCAGTGACCCAACAGCGGGATCATTTGAAGGTTGTTTTGTTATGTCAGCAAGTGTCAAAGACCTATGTCCAGCAGTGAACATCTAGCTGATATGATAATGATGATGTAGTTACAAGTTAGTCAAGTTGCTATGCGCCACGCCTGCCCACAAAATATACTTATATATATAGATAGAGAGGCTTTTCGGCTCAACGACTGCGGTGCGAATGGTCCCGAAAGTCCTGAAGTCCCGAAGAAAAGTCCCGAATGTCCCGAGGTCTTGGGTGCAAAAACCCAAGGACCCTGACTATAACAGATGCAATATGTGACTGTTTAATGTTTATTCGAATAATCTTTGTCCTCAGCTGATCTGCGAGCTCACCCTACTCCTCTCAGCATCAGGCATCGGCCTTTACTACCGGGCGCTGACGGAGCGCGCGCACAGAAACACCTTCGCAGGCACCAGGACCTGCTTGGAACAGCGCGTGAAGCTCGAGTGCGAGAGAGAGCAACAGGAGCGATTGCTCCTCTCTGTCATACCAGCTTATATTGCCGCTGAGGTATGTTACTTACCATTTAAGGAACGCGCGCACCGGTACACCTTCGCGGGCATTAGGACTTGTCTGGAATAGCGCGTGAAGCTTAAGTGTGAGAGAGAACAACATGAGCAATTGCTCCTCTCTGTCATACCAGCTTATATTGCTTTGGTATGTTATTCCTATTCAGTTTGAATAGCGACAGCGAATCGGAAAATGTTTTTTTTTAATGTCAGTATATTATTATGATGAAGATTTGCTCGTCACCCCCAGACGTAGATATTCTAACGATAAAATTTGTCAACGTTCATGCGTAGTTCATTAGTCTTAAATGTGGTCTTAAACACATTAGTGCTTACAGACTAAATGGATCTGTCTGACGATCTCCACACTAGAGAAAGCCTGTATCGTGGAGACCAGAATACAATTGAATATTACATTACAAAACATATGATTAAACATTGCAAATTGTGTGCATGCATGCCCGAAAATCAGCGCTGAAGTTATCTGTAGCATTAATCTGAGCAAGAATAGAATCAACTGATTGTACCATTACCTACTGTCCTTAAGGAGTTGTTTCACGCAGTATGGAGCCGGGCCTTGGTATTTTGTAGAGGTCTAGACAGTTACATAATGATTAAAAAAAACATTTATCACTGTTTTTTTATTTATATCTAAACTAAGTTTATCTTTGTGAAGGATTGGAACACAATGCAAAACAACATGGCGGGTTTAACGAACAACTGGGTTGTTAGGTACTGTCAAAGTCAAAATTCGTCACGATCATTGGCTAATAGCTGTCATGGTGGACCTCTAGTGTTCCCGTTTTAGGAAACTCAACATTTTTACTATATTAAATAATCGTATAGTTTGTCATATCTATCGTTTGTCCCAAAAGAAGAAAAACACCCAAGAACATTTTTATTTGAATGACTGACTCTACGCCGTAGCAAATGCCTACGAAAATACTTACGTCACGTGGTTGCTACCGCCTACGTGTAGCACCGATATCAAGCTCCCGTGCTTCGGAGGGCACGTTAAGCAGTCGGTCCCGGCTTTTTCAAAGTTGTTAGGCCGTGACAGAGGCCTTCGGGCGGCCTAAAAACTCTGTCACCAGAGTTGGCCACTGACTCACACGAACTTACTTACTTTATCATTATAATACAGACTAGCTGACCCACGCGGTTTTACTCGCATCTTTTTTCGCACCCTCTCAAACCAACTCAAATATTTTAAGAGCAAAATTAGCTAAATCAGTCCAGCCGGTGTCGAGTTTTAGCGAGACCAACGAACAGCAATTCTTTTTTTAGAGAAAGAAAAAGATAATTTTTAAACGATTATTATAGATATTAACCTCAGCATACTGAGTGATTAATTATATAGTTCTGAGGTGCATATAAATATTATCGGAATTGGTTCATTTATGTTTCATTAAATCATAAATTACGTTTAAATTTGTACATGTATCTTAATGGTTTTTTTTTTGAAAAAATAATCATTGTGAACCATGCGTCATCATCATTAACCATTTAATCAATAAGCATAAATTCTAAAAATTTAGAAACTAGATGAGAGAGCAAGATGTATAGCGCTGGGTCATAGAATCTACTTAATTTCTCCATTCGTGCTCAATTATGTGGAAACGCAAACGTATCGATTGCGAACAACTGAGTAGGAGTTAAGCTTTGCTTTGAAACTAGCGGCCGCTCTTACCTGCTGGGCTATTACGTAACTCAGTTGCAATCCAATTTCGATCAGCAACCTATCAATAAACTATCATATTTATACAATACACCTCTGTTTTAATAGTGAAATCTATTGCAACCGAATTACATATCAGCCCCCTTGATAGTCAAAGTCAAAGTCATTATTATCATCGACCCGCGCGGTTTCACCCTGTTTCACAGTTTTTATGCTATCCCACAGGAACATTACATTATTTCGGGATTTTCGCATTTAATATAGGATCATCACTAAGATCAATTTAATAATATTTCCACTGATGTGATAACCGTAATTTAACGTTGGACGAATCGTAAAGGCATGATTATCGACCGCTTTCGCCCTATAATTAGGTATATAATATCTATCTATTTAGTCCTTTGGCATTTATTCAGGGGTAAATAATAATAATAATATAATCCACCACTCTATTTCACCCCCATTTTATTGAGCGTTGCTTGTGAGTTTTTTAATACGCTGTGTATGCAAACTAGCTAACTCAGACATCTACCAGTAAATTTACAGAGTGCTTAGCACGAAAAAGTCGTTTGACAATCGTAAACGTATCGTCGAGATACCAATTTGTATAGAATTTTGGTTAAACAAACGCACTAAAGAGGCGCTGCTAAAAATGCTATACAAATTGACAGCTCGACGATACGTTTACGATTAGACAATCGTAAACGTAAACGTATCGTACGTTTACGTTACGTCAAACAAGTTTTTCGTGATAAGCATTAAACTGTCAATTTGTAATGGATTTGTGTAGTTCATTTAACGCAAAGCGGCGTTGTAATAATATCCATACATTTTACAGCTGGACAATTACGCTAACGCTTACGATTGGGAAATGTATTATTCGAATTCGGATATTGGTTTCCCTGTTATAACAATGGTCTTTTTGGATATCGACTACGGCCTCTAAACTGAGTTGTCACCATTTAAGCGAGCTACGATATTTGCCACGATAATCGTTTGTCGCTATAAAAGTAGATCTTCTGGGTCTACTCTTGCGGACAAAAGCGATATATCGTGACGGTTTTTGTACTTAAGCTAATGTCTGCTAATGCTCTGAAATTAGTTGCAACCAACATATTGAACTCCGATATTTGTGCACGATTATCGTTTGTCGGTTTCAAGAGTAGAGAAGGCTATGTCGCACCATCATCGTTACATAAATACCTCATTTAATATTAAACAGTTCCCTTGGTGCCGCGACAGGTGATTACTGTACCTACTTATTGAATTTTTTATTGCAGAGTTATTGTAAATGCTTACCCATATTTAAGGGCTCTACATTCCTAAAAAAAGAATGGTTATCATCATTGTTGGTTGATAAGTGGTTATGGTTCACACGGATAAGAATAGCGAGAGAGAAAAGAGTGGAAAAAGTTGGAGGAGGTCATAGACAAAAAGGCAAACAGATAACAGCGTCGATGTCTTAACATGAAATTTAATATAAGAAGACCATGCATACTTATCTGAAATAAATGCTTATAGTAATAAGTGGTTATGGTCACGGAGACCGCGAAAAATTGAAAAACATCACAAGAGAAATTATCATGCTAGAAGAAGTGATAAGAGGAAGCGATGCAGTGAGATATTAAGTGGTTACAAACAGATATAAAGTGGAACAACAAATATTTAATTATCTTACTAATATCCATATATCATATTATTATAGTAATTATAGGTACAGAGGGTTGATTGAGGGTTTTTTAACGGACCGTTTTTATATAATACTCGTGTGCCAGCTATTATGATAACCTACATGGGAAAAGATTGAAAGAAAAGTTTCAATAAGTGTACCTTTTCATATTAAGGAATGGTGTATTGACCCTTCATGGCTAGTCTTAATATTCCCACTGATTAGGACGCTGACACACTCAAGCGCACAGGTATTGCGCATTTATATTTTTCAAATTGAAAAATCCATTGATGCATGACCGGAATCAAACCTACGACCTAAGGATCCGAAGGCTTATTCTTGTGTACACTTAGGTACCAATACATTCAGCTGTTAGAAAAATGTTTTATAGCTTAGCTGAATAAAAACTGAACTCTACAGATAAGTCCAGCAATTATTTCATTTTGTAATAAAATAAAAATGTTTTTTCGAAAAAGGTGGCTCTTTAAATGTAATTATTTGATAAAATAATATTGCGAAAGCCATTTCCTTTTGTGAATTAATAATTTTAACGATCTATTTCCACTGCTAGAAAATACGATATCGTTCCGTTATTTACTTTTGCGAGTCCCAACAGATTTTACTTATCATATTCTGTTACGAATGCAGCTAAAACGCCAGTGGTTTTGTAATAAACTAGTGACCCGCCTCGGTTTGGCATGGGTGCTTAAACTATAAGATGTATAAACCTTTCTCTTGAATCACTATATCTGTTGGGGAAAACCGCATTAAAATCGGTTGCAATTGTTTAGTTTCAAAGATTTAAGTATGTATTAATGCATACAGAGGAATATGTTTTTTACTATGTCAAGTTAAGTATCTATGTTTGCTAGAGTCGTTAGTTATAAAACATTTGATATCGGTATGTTTTGTTATATAATATGTGGCTCAGTCTCCTTGTAACTTTCGTTTAATATGCTGATAAAATTCATATATTTTATTTAAGAGTAGTAGGGTTCTTGTGATAGAGCTCGTTCGGGGAAGGACTACCACCATACCTATTTCTGCCGCCAAGCAGTAATGCTCGCATTGCTGTGTTCCGGTTCGAAGGGTATGGTTTCCGGTGAAATTACAGGCACATGAGACTTTCCATCTTACGTCTCAGGGTGGTAACACGCAAGTGATATCTATGATGTTGCATGCGTACATAGGCTACGGTAACCGCTGACCATCAAGTGGGCCGTACGCTTGGTTGCCACTCTAGTGATATATAATAAAAACAAAAAAAATATTTCACATCATCCATTCATCCATTTAGTTTACTAAGGTCAATTTATCGTTGACAACTGACTCGTACGAACTTAGATAACGCAGTCTTTTGTATTTTAGCTCCGAATAAGATAGCAACAATATAAGCCAGTTCAGTTTATAAAATAGTAAAAGAACTGATATAGCTCTTAGATTACGCAAGTTGTAGTGGCAGTGGGCAGGTCATTAGCTTGCAGAACGATAACCTGCTGTGGAATAAAAATGTTCGAATGGCGACCACGAACAGGATAAAGGACTATAGGAAAGCCCCTCACTGGACCATGACATGAATGACATCTGTGGATGGTGAAGGTTCAAGATCGTAATGGCACTTTTTGGAGGCCTATGTCCAGCAGTGGACGTCTATTGGCTGATATTAAAAAATGTTTGAGTGAGAATCGACACGACAAGATTTATGTTTTATCAGCTTGATGTCCGAGAAAATCGTGTCGTATGGTACAATGGAAACATACAGTGGCCTGCGTGCGCGGAATCCCAAGCATTTGTCGGTTATATTGTTCTACTTACTTAGGTACTATATCAACTGAGTTTCGTCCTATTTATATTTCATAGTACTTCCTCCACTGCTGTCATAACTGTGAATATTTAGTAGGAAATTATTCCGAATATGAGAAGCCCTTTTACTGTTAATACTTCATATTATTTTATTGTGCTGTCGAGTACAGTTATATTTTATCATAATTGCTTATAATTAATTATCATAAAATATGTAATATATGTATTTTTAACGATATTGATGCTTGGTTCAGAATCGTAAGGTAAATGCGTTTTACCCATCACCTAGGATTTTTTTAATACGTTCGAGATTAAGGTTATTTTTCCATCTAAGTAGCCTGATCCGTCAACTGACAAAGAATTATCAATTTGAAATCGATAGCCAGTCGGTCTATTTTAGTTAGAAAATAGACTTTGCTTGACAAGTCGTCACTAACATCTGAAAGTTTGGTTATGTTTTTGGTTCAATAACGCTGTAGCGGCTGAACGGATTTAAATGAAATTTAAACAGTATTAGTTCTAGACCTGAAATAGCATATAGGCAACTTTTTATAGGTATCAAAGCCATAATTAAAAATATATAAATATAAATAATAAAAAAAAAAACATAATTCTCTAGACTACGGTTTGTACTATGGAAACCAGGTAACTGATATAACACATTTTTAGCTTTTTTTAAATACATGTATTACATAGAAGCATGAATACAATAGATAGAACCCAAATTAATATGTGCAGATAACGCAAACTTTTGCGCCGCAGTGGTGATCGAACCCGCAACCTATTGCCTCTCAATCAATCGCCCACCACGCAACCGAGGTCGTCTATTCCAAATGTATATAAGCTTTTACATGACTTAGGAAAAAGTAATTCCGAACGCCCTTCGGCCGACGATATTAAAAATTGCCAAATGCTTCAGAGTACTTCAAGTATATTTTTATTAGGGTAAAGAAGATTTTAGACCGCGAACTATTTTACTACGCACATAGTGATAGTGATAACAATCTAGTAGTGTCTAGTGGTAGTAACCCAGCTTCCGATTCTAAAGTGGGTCGATTTTTCTTTTTGAAAAGTTCATCATAAAAGTTTACCATTTACATTGACAGTAGTCTCAAAAGGTGAAGGAAAACATCGTGAGGAATCCACCAGACTTTGATTTATCAAATATTTAGCGAAATAATAGAGTAAAGACTTGTTTATTGTAAAATCACGTCACCTGATGCTACTTCGATGGGCGAGTCGCCTAAGCGGTAACATTGTTTTACAAACGTTACGTAAACGTATTGTCCAGCTGTCTGTGTATGTATGTATATGGGAGCCAGATATCTGATAATAACTTTTTATTGCATGTAAAAGCTTCTTTATGAGATAGGTACTGATTTGCGATCTTTCAATATTGTTCTAACTTGGGATCACAGTAATTTGTTTTTAGATTAGCCATTTTATGGAGTAGTCGGTCCCGGTTTTTCAAAATTGTTAGGCCATGACAGAGGCCTTTAGGCTGCCTAAAAACTCTTTCACCAAAGTTGGCCGCTGACTCGTACGAACTTACTTACTAAAGGCCGGAGAGCACTGGTCGTCAAAAGGTGACCTACCGATATCTCTTAGGTTGTTTTGTTTTGTTGTCGTTATGGTTTGTTGATTTAAATATTTAAATATTGTAAAATAAACTTTTTTTTTTTTTTTTTTTTTTATACAACTGAAGTGGCAACCAAGCGTACGGCCCACAAGATGGTAAGTGGTTACCGCAGCCTATGGACGCTTGCAATACCAGAGGTATCACTCGCGGGTTGCCACCTTGAGGCTAAGATCGAAAGCCTCACGTGCCAGTAATTTCACCGGAAACCATACCCTTCATACCGGAACACAGCAATGCGAGCATTACTGCTTGGCGGCAGAAATAGGTATGGTGGTAGTCCTTCCCCGGACGAGCTCTATCACAAAGAACTCTACTACTCTTTAATATAAATAAGTAACTCTAAAAATATTGACGGACATTTATGTATTTCCAAAAACATAGTAGGACAAGCTTTGCTTAGTTTGAAGCTAGATGGCGCTGTATAAAAATGTCTGCAAATATTTATTTAATTTATTGAATTCCTGATATAAAATACTTAATTTCCGTTCAGCTTACTTTATTATAGGATATAATTAAAATACAGGTTTAATAAAAAATACTACATTTTATTGTCTAAAATTTCATACTATTTTAAGTCAATTACTTCATTATTTCTTAATCTATTTAAAACTATTTAAAAACTACATCAGTCACAATTTGGCTACAACATTCGCCGTTACCATACATCCTTTTGATTAGAGACCACGTGATTCGGCTGATACACTAAAAAAAATATATTTTTTTGTCTTAATTATGCCATCTTTTTGTCGACATAAAAATTATATGTTTACTCGTTAATTGCCTCGCTATACTTTTAGCTGTAAAAAGGTTTACGCTTTGGTAACGCCCCGATTGAAATAGCCTCGAATCGGTGGCGAACACATAAACCAAGTGTTCATTTCTACATTAAATGCAGCTACACGGAATGAGACTTTATTACTAAAACCACTAAGTCCAAATCACGACTCGTTGTAATCTTTTCTTGTGTCATCTGACTTGCCGATATTCACGTGAATGGTGATAGCCTCGTCTGAATCCGACTTCATAATTACATCATTCCATTGAACTTCTGCCTTTTTTCCATACGCTTCGTTTTCAATAAGGATAGCTGATTTGGTACATAAAGCTTTGCTTTGGAATTCGATTAAAGCGCAATATTCGCTTTTTTTCGCTTCCGTTTTAACATCGGCTATGTACCCAAGTTTCCTCCTCATAACTTCAACTCTGACATGGTAGTTGTATATACAAACTTTGATGATGAAAGCGCTTTTTTGATAAAGCAAGATTATTTTGTATTTGGTTCGACAGCACGCGGTCTTTTTGAGCTTCGTTTGGAAGTTTTCGATGAGGATTTTAATCTTTTGTGAGTAGACGGCGATGATGTTGTGGTTCGCTTGAAGATGGGTGGACAGCTCGTCGAAGGGTATGGAGCAGCAGTTGGCTGTGATGGGGCAGGTCATGGTGTCATGCTTGCAGTCCTCCTCGTGCTTTGCCCGCGTTGCTGCTGTAAGGAGGTCTGTGCAGCCACGTCTGGAAAATAAAAGAGAACGACTTTTAAAAACTAAATTAACGAAAACTAAAGTTTATTTCAAAGTCTTTGTTCATTGAGACGTTTTGTTTTAAAGACACAAATAGGTCCTTTTATATCAACTGTGAGAATCTGTAATCTCTAACGTTTAAGCCAGTCAATCGTCCGCTAAGCTACACATATATCCAACATTAATTGTGTAGATAAACTGATGAATAAACGTTGAATTAATCGTGTTGCATGCCATATATTGTGTGCAAGACCTTCATGCCAAATAAGAACTCAATTCCTGCATATTCAAGGTAATTATGTATACTTCTTTGTTTATGTGCTCGAGTCGTCTTCAAACATGAGTTTAATAGAACTTTACAATTCAATTATGGATTAATTATTGCACGTAATTGAAAATTTTATTTTCTTGACAACCGTTGGTTGCGGGTACGATTCGATTGCGGGACAAAATGTTGGAATGATGTCGTACCAATATTATAGTAATAGTTGTTTTTGTTACGAGTTAAAATCAGGCTTAGGTATGCCGTTGAGTATGTGCTATGTTTTTTTTTTGTTATGTCAGCAAGTGACATTTAAGGCCTGATGTTGAACACCACGCCCGACTGATTGGGTGACATTATATAGAGCATAATATATAGATGCAGTGCCACCCAAAGCTTAAAGTTTTTAAGTGTTTGCAATGGCACTGCACTGCGTTTATCACCTCGAGACATTGTTGTTATGTCTCTTTTAAGGTATTTGCCTCTCTTCAGGCAGAGCTAGGAAAATAATACGGATTTTCAATTAGTACGAACACCGGGATGATCAAGCAAAGCGGAGCCAAGTCACCCAATAGTATCATGCCAAAATTGCGCGCCTAATATATAGAGCATGATATAGAGCACCGGTGGTCTAGTGGTAGTGACCCCGCCTTCCGATCCTAAGGTCGTGGGTTCAATGAATTTTTCTGATCGAAAAATTTATGTGCGCAATGCCAGTGCTCTCATACGATGAAAGAAAACATCGTGAGGAAACCGGCATGTTCAAGAACTAAAAATTCGAAAGACATGTGCCATCCACCAATCCGCATTGGGTCCGCGTGGTGGATTAAGACCCAATCATTCTCGCCTTAGAGTAGGCCAGTGTCCCAGCAGTAGGAACATTAGAAGGCTGTCATGATGATGATGAATATTGCGCGAAATTGACATGTCGCAATGATGACAAGCCTCTATTGTTTGGTTTTTCTTCGCTCCGCTTCATATCGGGTTGTATGCTTACAAATAAATAATCTGCTTTTTGCAATATGTTTCAGATTTGTAACCACATAGCGTGTGTTATATTTTAGCGTTTAGAATGTGAACTTTTTATATACTGTCAGAATCAAGGTTTTTGGTGGGCTAGTTGCTATTTTTATCTTTATTTTGATGATAATAATCTACCCGGAAACAGATATGAACTTGACTTAAAATAAGTTTTAAAAATTAGTGGCTGGCTTTATTTGATATTTTCTTATAAATGCTATTTCCTGTATTTTTAAATTATTTTATGCAGGAAAAATCATGTATGTTTTATTGTCCGCAGTTGATAAATTAAAAAAGAACAAATTGCTACAATTCTTATGTCGGTTGTCGAGTTATGTCTCTTGGTGTTTTAAATAATGTATTAAAACCGCCGTTGCCACGTCTTGTCAATGTCAACGCTACAAAGTTGCTTGTATTAATGTTGCTAAATCTAAGCTAAGCCAAACTCTGCCACCTATTACCAAATTTTCACAGCTTCCCGATAAAATATTAAAAACGTAGTAAATCCTGATAGTATAATCTCGCTTTATGGTATACACCTTTCATAATAACCTACTTACACGAATAATGTGTAAGCCGCAAAGTTTATAGACTTTCAACTGTATTTCCCGTGTTAATAAGGTTAAAACTGCTCTGTTTTTATTCATTCGCCGCAAAGTCCACAATGTAGGTATACCTAACAGTCAGTAGGCGATGTGTTACCTAAACATTTTACGTTGATTTTATAGTCTCAGTAAAAAGTTTAGCTAATAGAGTAAAGGTTTTATCGTCAATTGTTTGATTTAAGTGCTTTTTGTGTTTATGTGAGGAGTTTTACGAAATGTCCTGTTCCTGATTCGAGTTCGTTGAACGCGGCTGACCACCATTCTCATCAGTTTTTTAAGATTATAATTAAACAATTTTATGAACGATAAATAAAATAAAGTAAATTTATAAATAATATGGTATACATAAATACCTAAGGAATTAAAGGTATTCAATTAACTTCCAAGGTCATCGAACTTATAGTCCAGACGATTCATCCCACGCTAGGGATATTATTTAGTATGAATTATTTTTTTACTTGACTACCACGCAGTACCAGCTAAGCACGTAAGTAGTTTTATAGGGTTTCTTTTCATTTGAATTTATTTAATACTGGGTATCTATTAAATGCTGAGCTATTGCTTGTAAAAGTCGAAAGTTGTATTAATGGTAGAGCTTTTAGTAATAAAGCTCGTCTATACAAAGCGCAAACTTAAATACTTTTATTCAATGATCATCTTAGAGATCTTTTGTACCTGTACTTGATACGTGTAATCCACTTTCATTCGACATTTTCGTTCATCCAACAGCTTTTAAAATATTATTCCATTCGGAAAAATAATCCACATATTTTTTTTTTTTTTTACAATCTGGACATCTGTCGTGAGCATTTGGTTCATAGACTTTATGAATAAGAATAAGAACAATGAAAAAAATATTGTTTAGCTGATGAAGGCACAAAAAAAATCTTAATACTAGGTATGGCACTGGTAGGTAAGCTCAGCTTATCCATTTTGGACGTACAATATTAACTAGCTGTTAAAATAGCCATAGTTACCTGAAGGAAGCATCAGGTGATTAATCAGACGCTGTTGTGCTAGACAGGGCACAGCGGAGGATCTTAGAAACCCTCTCAAGACTCAAAACACACCTGGACAGTTATCCTGAACATTTGGATAACCAGGTTCAAGCAATTACCTGTAGTTCCTGCAAGGCAGCATCAGGTCATTGATCAGACGCTGCAGAGCCAGACAGGGCGCGGCGGGGGCTCTCAGCGACCCTCTACACCAGGCACACCTGGACATCCGTCTTGAGCACCTGGCGCACCAGACACCGCCGCACCATGGACATACACAGGGACCACAGCACTGGAACAAAAGAATTAGGCGCTTAAGTATGATAGATACATAAGTATAATAAGATACTAGTGTAGATAATTCTCACAGAGTCTATTTGGCTAGAAGTATCGACAGAATATCAGCGCCTAGCTTCTTCCTAGTGGCAAGGCACAATGCTGAGTTGACGCCTTTTTGCCGTTGTGGCACACAAATACACGACACCACCACAACCAATATTGATGCTGTTACTGATTTTCTTCTTTCATTTTGTTTGTACTGTATGTGTGTGTACAGCAAATAAAAATATGTCTATGTCCATGTCTATGTCTATAGACACAACGTAGTCCTAACCATCCTAACCATCCTGAATCTATCAATTATCTAACCATCCTGTCTCCTGTAACACAGCTTACTTTTAACTACCACAGGAAATAGAGCTCTAAGCTATATTTTGTACCCTGTTCTTTAAAAAAAAACACAATTTGTATTTGTAAAAAAAAGCACTAGTGGTAGTGCCCCCGTTCTTCCAATCAAACCTGCTCTTGCACCAATAGATTTTTCTATTCGAAAAATGTTTGCGTGCAATGCCAGTGCGAAAAGAATACGATGAATAGAAATAATACGGTGGAAGAAAACATCGTGAGAAAACGTTAGTCTGAGCCGAAAGACATGTGCCAACTTCCAATCCGCATTGTGTCCACGTGGTGGATTATAACCCCAATCACTCTCGCCGGAGAGTTGCCTAGGCCTGTGAGAACGTGAGAAGGCTGTCATGATGATGATGAATCTAAAAGTATAAGCTATGTTGGCTCAGAGGGATGGACTCCGACTTATGATGTCATGGTTGCGAATCTAGGTCGTGAAGTAACGTATTTTACTAAGAATCAAAAAGTTGCTGGAGGAAAATGTGCATGAATAAAGTTGTCCAGGCCTGAAGGCTGAGATGCTAGTAATGAATCAGGCATTTGCGAACTTCTGATGAACCTTTGCGGAGGATTACCCCATCGAGGAAAAATAAGGGAATGCTACTTTGAATTTTTTAGCTACTTTTAATTTTTTAGCTTTTTTTATGAATTGGTGATGACTAAAACTGAAACGTTCACGACGCCTGCGACGCAAGAGGTTGGAGAAAAGGAGGTTCGATTCCCGCCTTGGAACAATTTTTTGTACGATCTGCAAATATATTTTTTTCCGGGTGTTCTGGGTATTTTCTATGTATAATAAAAATATCTATCTATGTCAGTCATCTAGTACCCATAACACAAGCCCTGCTTAGCTTGGGGCTAGATGATGCTGTGTTGTTTGTTCAGCATTAATTATTTATTTAATATTTAATTCATTCATTTTGTTTGGTAAACTAAAATGTTAGGCAACAGTTGCTCGTCAGAGCTCAGTTTAAATACCTGCTAAATAAACTATTAAATTCTACTGCGCATGATGTTAATGTAACCTAGTCGGTATTTAGAGTAATTATATAATTTAGCAAATTGGTTATTAAATCGTTTCTAAATATTCCACCACAGAATAATCCGTATTGTACCTGAATTCTTGTTGCATATTCTACATATTCAAATAAGAGCTTTGAATATTCAAGATATTTAGCGTGGCTCGTGAAGTATTTTCCGTTTAAGCTACATTCACACTGAAGCGATAACGTTTAGGGCGACGGCAGTGCGCTGATGATTGTTAAATGCTCCAAACAAAATAAAAAATACATTTAAGAAATTACATTCTTATTGCAATACTAGACTCTAAAAGGAAAATAAACGCATGGGCTAAAGTTCTACGAGTAAGGATTCAAGGTCTCTTGTGGGTCAGTTCTTCAAAGTCGTCTGTGAAAACTTAGGGCCTTATTATAAACGCACTTTAAACCTTTGTTAGCTGTGCTTTTCAAATTTATAGTCATCATGACAGCCTTCTAATGTTCCCACTGCTGGGACACTGGCCTACTCTCGGGCGAGAGTGATTAGGTCTTAATCCACCACGCGGACCTAATGCGGATTGGTGGATGGCACACGTCTTTCGAATTTTTAATTCTTGGATATGCCGGTTTCCTCACGATGTTTTCCTTCACCGTATGATAGCACTGGCATTGCGCACATACATTTTCGAACAGAAAAATCCAATGGTGCACGACCGGGTTTGAACCCACGACCTTAGGATCGGAAGGCGGGGTCACTACCACTCGACCACCGGTGCTCTAAATTTTTAGTAAATTACTGTAATTTTACTATAAATTTACGACGCCTTTTTGTATGATCAAGCAATCATTTGATATGCGAATCAGCGTACCATTTTTAAATTGGTACAACGCCATACCGATTCGAAACGGTTAGTGATCCTGCTCATGCATTTTGTAATGCAACCATGACATGACGCAATCATTGCACAACCACTAGTTGACTTTTAACTTTACTTATGATGTCGTAAAGCGTCAGCTGCGTGCGTCTAATTAGATTTATTGCGGTACAATAAACCAAAAATCGTGTTAAATTAATAAAACTAAAATAACTTATTCGAGTTTCGCTATTTTTCGGTTTTTAGACCTTGAGTCTCACTCTTGGTTATTCCCGCTGGTCCATACTAAACTGTGTCGCTTTTACAAATACACCTAGCGTAGCGTAATGATTTTAATCCTAATTTTTTATGTAACTTGTTTAATATTTGTTCACCAGTAAAAATGGTAAAAATATGTGAAACTTTATTTTAGTGTGACATCTTCTGTAACTACCATATTTATAAGCGAATAAATAAATGAAATGAAATAAAATATCATTATTGGTATGTTTAATAAAATTACAGCAGGCATCTGGTGTATTGGTTTGTTGTAAACATTTAAATGCAACTTAAAGAGATGCATCGGCAATGTGTCTTTATACTATTGACAGGTGTTTTATCGTAATATTATTAGCATACCCGCGTCGGAGTAATTTTTTAGCAAACACGCTAACAAAGATGCCGAAGCTTGCGCGGACAACGCGACGGTTCGGTTTATGGCGTCGGTTTAACTGTTGCTGAACATGTTATTAAAATATCTTCTTACTAACAAGCACCTTTGTTTAACAAGTAATCAAAAAGTTTATATTATAATCCGAATTAAAATAAAAAGTAAGCACATTAATATTGTAAACTGATTGTGAGATTATACATTTAAAATAAACAAAATAAATTATTAAACGGTCGTTTTAAAATTCTTGAAAGCTGTTTTAAAAGTTCTAAAAATACTTTTAATTGTAAAAACAGTGGAAAAGTTTTGTTTAAATATTTTTTCGATCGTTTGTATGCATTCATTATTATATTCGTTTTGTAAAAGCAAGATGTTAAAAGTCAATGAACTGTTTCCTTGGGTTACCACTTTATTTACTCAATTCTAATTTAAAACTGTCAAATTTTTGTGATCTCATAAACAAGGTTGAATTTGGCGCTTTGTCACGAAATGTCATAATCATTGCAATACTAAACCGATCCGTTCAGGCCCCAGTAGGGATTGCTCGGTAGGGGTAAGTTTACCAGCCGAAAATAATGGTTTAAAATACCTGCAGTGGTTCCAAACAAATGCTGCATTCTGAGAAGCGTGACAGGAGCTCGTCACAGTTGGGGCAGGGGCACTGCGCCGCGTGCCCTTCGTCCGACGCGTCGAGAGTAGGCGGCTGGACTAGCGATAGTGATTTATCTGAAAAACAGACAAATCTTATTATAATCTTGTAAAAACATAATGCAAGAAGAGCACCGGTAGTCTAAGAGCACTGGTGGTCTAGGGGTAGTGACCCCGCCTTCCGATCCTAAGGTCGCGGGTTCAAACCCGGTCGTGCACCAATGGATTTTTCTGTTCGAAAAATTTATGTGCGCAATGCCAGTGCTCTCATACGGTGAAGGAAAACATCGTGATGAAACCGGCATGTCCAAGAACTAAAAATGTGACTTGTACCATCCATCAATCTGCATTACCCAATGCAGATTGGCACCGCCGCCTCAACCGCGTGGTGGATTAAGACCCAATCACTCTCGCCTGAGAGTAGGCCAGTGTCCCAACAGTGGGAACATTAGAAGGCTGTCATGATGAAAAAGATTTTGAATTGCTTAATCATAACTGCGAACTGAACACGAACTGGAAATCGAAGAATAAGATGGCCCCCCACTCAATATGCCAATGACGTTAAAGCGTTCGCAGGAAGTCGGTGGATGGTGAAGGCTCAAAATCGGTCAGCATGGCGCTCTTTGGGAAGGCCTATGTTCAGCTATGGACGTCTATCGGCTGATATGATGATATTGATATAGATGCGAAACTCTGTGTGTTTGTGCTATGTTTGTTTTCGGCTGAACGAATTTGGATATAACTTGAATTATTGTTGTACTAGACAGTCTAAGCAGCTTCTCTTACTGTTATTGCGCTAAGCAGAAACGTTTTGGTTTCGAACTCTACATTAGCGCGGACTATGCTGAACAGCCCCTCTACCATGAACTCTTATAGCGATTCAAATGAAGACCTAAACTGAATTGTCAAAAATTTTTATACCATGACATAATTGTCTAATTTTTTGATATCATGGTACAAAATTTTTTGACAATTTAGTTTAGGTCTTCATTTGAATCGCTATAAGAGTTCATGGTAGGGGGGCAGAGCTGTAAAATGCTATTAACACGCATTTTAATTTAAGCTATTGCCGTAACGTATAAACTTTGGAAGATAAGTTTGATGATGGCGCTATAGCCACTGATTAAATGGTTAATAATAATGTTTTTGCACCCACCAATGCTCCCACAGTAAATTATGGTAATTTACCTGCAGCTCCTCTGGTCATAATATATGAATAAAACAAAATAAACAAAATAATGAAGTTCCTTGTGTCGTGTCTGGTCATTAATTCCTAACCAACCAGTTTTTCAAAACCAAGTCTGTTCATTAGATATTGTTTTGAAAAACTGGTTGGTTAAATTATCAATTAAGTAAATAATTATACAATTTCAAAATTTCCTGCTAATTAACCTATTGATCTAGTTTCATTTGATCGAGTCATTAAATAACTAATTATTACCTACAACCTTAGTGTGAAATATACACTAAAGCCACAGATATTAGTAGGTAATAACATAACGAAAATGCCAAAATGACAAATAGACGAGCTGTCAAATATGTCAAAAGTATAGATTTTAACTATAGTTTGCTTGTTTATCACGTAATATTAAATTTTTTTTTCTTATGTGCAATTTAAAAGCAAAACGATCTTATTTAAATATTTAAATACAAATTAATAAATCCTTTTATTAAAATGCTGCTATATAAGTAATATAGTGTTAATATTCATAATATTTAATTATTTAAAGTTAGTGTAATTCACTAGATACTTTATTCTAGTATTGAAAAAATTGTTCTTCATCATTTCGTATTTTGTCTGTAAATAAAAAAAAATAAAAAAAATTGAAAACATTTACACAACCTGTTGTGCAACTATACATACATATTATGTTACATTTGTTTCGGTACATTGATACTTAACCAACCATTGTACTGTTTCATAGCATTTGAAGCCAATCGATTACGTAATTACGCAATTGAACTTGACCAGTTACGTTACGCTTATGGAATAACATAAGCAAACAATAACAATTTTATGATAACCATTAAACAGGTTATCGACACCTGCTTTATTTGTTAAGCTTTATTCATAATCAAATTACTATGTATAAGCCCCTGTTAGCTAATGTGTCTTTCAAATCTATTACCGTTTTTTTTTCGACATAAGAATGGTAAAAATAATTTAAATAAGAACAAAAATACTTAAACAATAAAGACAAAATAAATAAATACGCAGCGAGCCGCTAAAATAACAGTTTCTTTTATGAATAAAAGCACTACAGTTTATCGGATCTTTTATTATACTAATAATAATGCTTAACAATCCACCAGCATTAATTAGCCCGAAGCTAAACAGAGCTTGTCTTATGGGTACTAGATAATTGATATACTTAATACAATACCATAGATAACAATACTTATTGAACATAGAAAATAACCAGAACACCCGATACTGTGTTTTTCTTTATTTTTAGATAAATGTTTTTATTTTGTATTCATTTTTTTTTATCTTTATTGTATCTTTTGTTTTTAAATTACGACCAATGTGGCGCGGTGGGCGAAGGTCCGCCTGCGACGCAGAGGTTGCGGGTTCGATTCCCGCCTTGGGACAAACGTTTGTAGGATCTGCAAATATTTGTTCCGGGTGTTCTGGGTGTTTTCTATGTATAATAAAAAATATCTATCTATGTATTGTATTGTATTAAATATATATCAGTCATCTAGTACTCATAATACAGCTCTGTTTAACAGCAGCTTACCTTGGGGCTAGATGATGCTGTGTTAATTGTCCAGCATTATTTATTTATTTATTATTAAATGTTTATATGTGTGTTATAGGACCCCTCTTTGAGCCTTTACCCAAAGAGGGGTCCTCAACCAAACCAAATCTTAATACAAAAACTAATAATATAATTTTTTTTTTCAACTACATAAAATTTTGAAGTACCTAAGTACTTTAACTACTACTAAAATTAAAGTTTTATGAAACAAAAAAAATATTTAAATCCTTAAAATATTTTTATAGAAATTTAGAAAATTGCATGACATCATTTTAATTTGATTTTTGTATTATTTTATCTTTAGGCTTTTTTATTTTTATTTGATTTTATTTATTTTTATAGTAGTAAATAAATGTATGTCTGTGTCTATGTCTATATTTGCAGATTGTACCAACATTTGTCTCAAGGCAGGAATCGATACCGCAATCTCCAGCGTCGCAGGCAGACCTTCGCCCGCCAAGCCACATCGTTCAGCAAATCGGTTTCATTAAACTGTACTACTATAAGCACTGTTCCACGTAGTCATCATTTGGATGGGTGACCGCTAGTGGCAATTTCAACTAAGCTCTCCCGTACTTCGGAGGACACGTTAAGCAGTCGGTCCCGGCTTTTTCAAAGTTGTTAGCCCATGACAGAGGCCTTCGGGCGGCCTAGAAACTCTGTCACCAGAGTTGGCCACTGACTCATACGAACTTACTTACTTACTGTGTTTTTTGGCAGTACAATAAACATTGCTAAAATACTCATTTTTTTAGAATGAGTGAAGTATATCGGTGAAGAGGTACGGACACTGTTTCGACTCACCGGTACGTGAAAACACCCGTTTTTAGAATGTATGATATAGTTCACGATAGTTCATAAAATTGCTAAAATAGTTAATAATAATACAGCATCATGTAATAATAATGCGCGAAGATTTGTAACGTAATATCACCTAACAGGATTGCGTTAGGATTGAGACATCGCAAGAGAAAGGCGTCTATTGCAATGCAACTCTGCAGAAACGTATATACTGTACTTTTATTACACAATAGCTTCTGCGCGTGGCTTCGTTTGCAACAAGATCAAAATACAAATTCTGCGGCGGAACGCTAACGGAGTTTCCGCATCATTGTACCAAGTAAAATGTTCCAAAAACAATTATCACTATCACTGTTATGGTATAAAACAAAGTCGCTTTCCGAAGTCTGTCCCTATGTATGCTTACATCTTTTAAACTACGCAACGGATTTTGATGCGGTTTTTTTAATAGATAGAGTGATTCAAGAGGAAGGTTTAAAGCACCGTGCGAAGCCAGGGCGGGTTCGCTAGTACATAATATAAATCACACCAGCACCTAGTTATAAATAATTTATAACAAAATTGCGAGCAAGATATTTCGTAATCTAGCTTTAGTTAGACAGGTTCACTGAATTGTCAAAAAAAAAGACAAGATCTACCTAAAAGCACACTAAAATTTGGGGGACTCAAAACCAGAATTGTTACTTATTTTTATTTAGAGAGGTCACGAGTTCTTTGAGCCTGACTCTTGAACATTTATTTCAAATTGAATGCGGTTTTTATCCAACTTTTTGTTTAGAACAAAATTATATTACTAGTATCACGGTTTTAGCTCGTTTCAGCATGAATCAGCAGCTCTAGTCTAGAGTAGTCTAGTGAGCTCTACCCCCTTTATTCATAAAACAAACTGTCATTTTACCGGCTCGCTAAGGTTTTTTCTTGTCGTTATTAGGACAATGAATAAAGACGATTGTGATTTAAAAGACACATCAACTAACATAGGTTTATAGAGTAAGATTATGAATAAAAAAAGCTAGGAACCCAGCCGAGTTTGTTGCCAGATTCTTCTAGGCTGGGGCGCGTGGAACTGGCGTAAATTCACCTAGCTCTAAGCGTTTCAAAATGATCCTTGTGATATTATTGAATAAATATATTTTTTACTTAACTTTACTTACTTTAATAAGGCTCTATCAGAAATAATATGTTTTTGAATGCGGTTTTAGAATTTGTACTAATTTATATGTATTCCAAAAATATAGTTGCATTTTAGTACATTGTTCTTGATAAGTATCTTTTAATAAGTAATTAGATACTTTTAAATTTCTATTACGAATGTGGCCCGAATCATTAAGAAATATAGTTCAATTTAATATACTACAATTACTACTTAGATACTACAATACAGGGAATTCTAGTGTGGGGTCACGGTTATATGCCTGCCGCATGGACACTACTTCTAAACTAACCTACTGTAACAAACTTGTGCTAACAAACCTACTTATATTAGTATAAGACATTGCCTTTTGTGAAAATAAATAAACTTATTACTTATTATTAATAATATAATTAGCACTAATAGTTATAAAATGATAATAATGGTGTGTACACAAACTTTTAGGCAGTAAAATAAGGATTGCTCAAGAGTCTAATCTTGACATGACACGATTGCAATTATAATATCATAGATATATAAAGTAGTTTATTATTGATAATGAACTTCTTAAGTAGCAAAAACTTGAGCGCGAATTTTTAATATTACAATTTAGTAGTCGGTATTTTTTATCTAATTTAGATGATTTATCGTTTTGTTCTAATGCTGTAATGTTTAAAAATCGATTTAAGGTTACCGACGTTTATCTTATGCATATGACTGTTAAGGTGGTGCCTGCCTACACAAAAATGTACATACAAAAGTCAATCGTCAAAGTATAAACTCACGTCACTCACTGATAGATCCTCGCCTCAGGTCAAATGTTTGTACGATCTACAAATATTTGTTCCGGGTGTTCTGTGTATTTTCTATATATGATAAAAAACTATCTATGTATTGTATTGTATTTTGTATATATCAGTCATCTAGTACCCATAATACAGCTTTGTTTAACAGCAGCTTACCTTGGGAGATCCAGCATTATTTATTTATTATTTTATTTATAGATAATTAAGCATAAATCAATAATCCGAAATAATAGCTACGTAACTAAAGATACGATGGTCTTTCATTATTTGTGCATAATATACAAGGAATAGGTGTGGAATTATAACCAGATAAACTTAATGGATTTACTCGAGATTCATATATAAACAAAATGTAAAAAAAAGAGATACATGTATTATTTGGTGAATATTATGAAAGACCGTAATATCATAAATACCGTTAGCATACTAAGTATTTTCAATCGTTTCTACGAATTGTACCAGCTCTTAATTTATATTTTGTAATGTAATGGAATTATGTATATATTTTATTTTGTTAATAAATCTTTTTTTATAGGTGAACTTGGCATATTTTTTTTAAAGTAACGTATAATATTAACTGTAAGAGTTTCATCCCACGGAGGGATGAAACACGTGTAGATATTCATTCTTTTGAGAGTAACTGTGTGAACTGTTTGACCGCATTAGTTAAAAAGTTAAGCGAATATTATTAGACATTTTTTGTCTGTTTTATATTTTGTTGATGTAAGAGGTTAAATAATTAAAATGTAATACAAATTTTAGAAGAGGCGTGTGTAAAAAGTATTTAATAAAACATCATCATCATGACAGCCTTCTAATGTTCCCACTGCTGGGACACTGGCCTACTCTCAGGCGAGAGTGATTGGGTCTTAATCCACCACGCGGACCCAATGCGGATTGGTGGATGGCACCATGTCTTTCGAATTTTTAGTTCTTGATAAAACAAGTTAAATTATATAATAGGAAATCTTTGTATTCTTCGATTGATTTTTGTATATATTTATAGTGTGTCTAAGTTTATGCACGGTAAGCGCCACCCAAGCGAAGTGCATTACAATTTCAACTTTACCTCAATAAAGTTACGTTTGAAATAAAAAGAAACGGTGCTAATCTAAGGCACAGAGTAATATAAGGTACGCTCTTAAGTTATAAAAACTAAACCTGTTCATTGTGAGTCGTGACTGTCAGTCAAGGTTGCGCACATTACATAATGACGTCGTATAAATAGTGTGTCAAAGGGTTTTGGTACACATTAGGCGCTTTCACGCGCGCTTTGGCAACGCGCGTTCTAAGATTATAGAGATGACATAATGTCAGATTTCTTTGACAGATCTCTATATTCTTAAAACGCGCGTTGCAAAAGCGCGCGCGTGCAGGCGCCTTATGTGTACACGGTCTTAAGGTAACTAGAGCGTGTCGATCATACAAACTTTATCTTTCCGATGCATTTTCTAAGAGTTGAAATTGGGGATTCCTTTCATAATGCACCCCCAGCCCCCACACATAAATGGAACAAACTTTCTATATATCAGATCTTTTACGTTGTGAGCTTTTTGTCAGTCATTCAGTAAAACAACGATTCTATATAGATAAATATTTTAATGATTACTGACGTAACGAGCTTAGCATACTCAGACTTAAATACAAAGAAATGATAAATGCATTCTTAAGTACTTATGGCACTATTGAAAATTAGTTAAGAGTAGTCGACTTCTTTGTGATAGAGCTCGTCCGGGGAAGGACTACCACCATACCTATTTCTACCGCCAAGCAGTAATGCTCGCATTGCTGTGTTCCGGTTCGAAGGGTATGGTTTCCGGTGAAATTACAGGCACATGAGACTTACCATCTAACGTCTCAGGGTGGTAACACGCAAGTGATATCAATGATGTTGCATGCGTACATAGGCTACGGTAACCGCTGACCATCAAATGGGCCGTACGCTTGGTTACCACTTTAGTAGTTAAAAAAAAAAAAGAAAGTTATGGGAAACCGCTGATTAATTTGTGTTGAAAAATATAATAATAATTAAACAGTATCAAATGTCGATTATTTGTACTAGATATTACTTTAGCTAATATTATTAATTTGAAACTTAATTTGTATGTCTCTAGTTCAATCACGCCGTAACGGCTAAACCGATTTGTATCAAAATTAGAACAGTTGTAGTAAGTACTGTAACTGTTCTAATTTCCACCTGCAATAACATATAGGAAGGCTACTTTCTATCTAGGTACCACGCGAGAGAAGACACGCTAGTAAAATATACAATTATCTAGAACAAAAACAAACACGCCATCAAAAAATTTAAACGTAAAATTATAGGTGCTCCAGAACGAATGTTTTATATCATGATATAAACGTCAAGCTAAAAAAAGCAATACTTAAAACCTACGAACAACTTTGTTTGTGCGCAAAGATTTCTATATTCTGTCTGTCTTGAACAGGATTTAAACGTAGCAAATGCTTTAATACTTAAGTAATACAAGTACTATAATATAGTTACCTCGTAAGTCGTAACATGATAGTGTAATTACATATTACGAAAAAACCGCGGTATTGTTGTCAAGGTGAGACATGAACGTAATATTGTATTCCGAGACAAAACCTTCCGACTCACCAATGCCATCGGGCCTATTCTACTAAAAAACTTTTCAATTGCAAACGGAACATGAACTGTAGCTTTTACTTGTTTTAGCGGTTTAACAATGATAGCTGCACTTGATTTTTCATCATCATCATGACAGCCTTCTAATGTTCCCACTGCTGGGACACTGGCCTACTCTCAGGCGAGAGTGATTGGGTCTTAATCCACCACGCGGACCCAATGCGGATTGGTGGATGGCACATGTCTTTCGAATTTTTAGTTCTTGGACATGCCGGTTTCCTTACGATGTTTTCCTTCATCGTATGAGAGCACTGGCATTGCGCACATAATTTTTTCGAACAGAAAAATGCATTGGTGCACTTGATTTTTAGCTGTCGATAACAGATGACAATCCACACAGCATCATCTAGCTCAAAGCTAAGAACTGCTTGTGTTATGGGTAGGACTAGATGACTGGATATACTTAATACAATACAATACATAGATAGATATTTTTTATTGTACATAGAAAATATCCAGAACACCCGGAACAAATATTTGCAGATTGTACAAACATTTGTCTCAATGCGGGAATCAAACCCGCAACCTCCTGCATCATCATCATCGGTCATCATTATAATGTTTAGTTCAATTCGCCCATCAGTTAAATTATGAAGAATCTATCTCCAAATCACAACTGAACAATTATCGTCATCATCGCCATCATCGTTTCTGCACTGGCCTCCCCCAATGACGACCAATTTTGCGCTTTAATGTCATCGGTCCATCGAGTGGGAGGCGATCCTATAAGTTAAACGATTGTTGGTACTTAATAAAACGTCAAACGTTTAAACTAGAGCAGAATAGGTATCCTGAATTTGACACGACTTCGAAATTCCCACTTTAATAACTTTAAATTCAGTGTTTGTAACAAGGTAAATATTGTCTTGGTTAAGTTGTAAATGAGTTGATGACAGAACGTTTGACCTCGTGCAAGTTACAATGAATTTACACGCATACAAGTAATGACACTCTTGCTTGATGAGAACAGACCTTAGTTAAAACGTATAGAGTTAGACTTAGTTAAAAATATCACAATACTGGATACAAGGTAGTTAAAGAAATACAGGAATATTTTTATGTACAAAACAATGTATAAAATCAAAAAGTCGTGATGTTAATAATGAGTAATGATAACTCGGTTTTATGTACTGAATGAAATATAACTTTATCAACACAGTAATAAATAAATAAATAAATAATGCTGGACAATCCACACAGCATCATCTAGCCCCAAGGTAAGCTGCTGTTAAACAGAGCTGTATTATGGGTTACAAGATGACTGATATATACTTAATACAATACAATACCTAGATAGATATTTTTTAATATATATGAAAAATACCCAGAACACCCGGAACAAATGTTTGTAGATCGTACAAACCTTTGACCCGAGGCGGGAATCAAACCCGCAACCTCCGCGTCGCAGGCGGATCCTGCGCCCGCTGCGCCACATCACTCGTCAATGCAACACTTATATAATTTAATTTGAACAGAAAGCCGCAAAGCAGGAAAATGAATAGCAAATTGGATAGCAATTATTATTAGAAAAAATAATTCAACAAAGTTTTATGAATTTTAGTGACACTGTCTCGGATGACAAAGACACTTAGTAAAATGCAAATGACGTAACAGATAACATTTATTTGGCGAATGTGAATCACAGATATTAAGTAAGATAACGGTAGTTACTGATTAGTAAAGATTTCGTAGTATTTCGTGAAACATTACATGCTGAGAAAAGCCTTGCTCATCTCATTTGTTGATAAAGTGATTCAAGCAGATTAATTATCTTTTGGAGAATCAGTCATACCAAAGTCATCCCAGAAGAAGGTCTTACGTAATCACGAATTCATAATGTATAAAATATTGAACGATTGCATGCAACGCCATACGAATAAATAAATAAATAAAACTTCATTATCAAAATTAACAAACAGTCTATACTATCTTTATCGATAAATATCGATAAAGATAGTGTGTCGATATATATATATATATACAGAGTGATTTTTTTAAATGGGACAGTATGGGGAAATCCGAATCTAAAGGAGATAGAGGAAAAGTGTCTAAGGAGACATTAGGTGTTTTTTTATGTAAACAAATTTGGCTCGTTCAAATTTGTGGTCAAGCGTGAGTTGTTCTTAAAAAATGATAAAGTTGGTCAATTTTTTTTTTTACGCGGATCGACTCTGTTTCATGTAAGGATTATTTCATTGTTTGGAAAGAAAAAAATCTGAACAGCAGAAGTTGGTCAAATTTACTGAAAACTAATCTTCATACAGTTGCAGTATTCGCCTTTTAATATTGTTACAAGTGCCTAGGCGTGTAAAAAAATATTTAAAATTATTCCATTTTTAATTTTGATAATCGATAAGAGCTCCAGATGATTCAAGAGAAGAACATTTTTTTTAATCTTCGTAAACATCATGGCAACCGATAGTCTGGAAATTATAAAAAAAAGAATTCAAATTTGGAACGTAAGTTATTTCTGCAGCTGTGATTTTGTTTCCAATCAGTTCATGCTTGTAATTTTATTCATCATGGCGTTAACTAATTCACATAAAGTTGATTTGATTGAGGCGTATTTTCTTAATTATCGCAGTAGAGATAATGCACTTAAGTGGTATCAAGAACGCTATCCTGACCGTGTAGTACCGAATCGCAAGATATTTGATAGTTTAATAAAGAACCTAAGACAGGAAGGCTGTTTCAAGCCTAAGCGTAAAAGGCCGACAATAGTCAATAGTGAGTTTATAACTATTGCCGTATTGGGATATTTTGAAGCATACCCAAAAGCTTCGTTACGGGAAGCAGCTGAAACTATCGGTATTCATAAATCAACTGTAAGGAAGATATTGAAGGCTCATAAATACAAGTGTTACATAGAAGGTCGACTTGTACAAGCGTTACTACCTGGAGATAAAGACCTCAGGTTACATTTCTGTAATTGGTATGTGGCTCAGACTATTAGAAATAGATGTTTTCCTAATTTTATTATTTGGACTGATGAATGCAACTTTTCGAACAATGGCATGTACAACAGGAGAAATAACCATTACTGGTCAAAAATAAATCCGCTAAGAACTACAGAAACCCACAACCAAATCCGATTTTCTTTTAATTGTTGGTGTGCGATATTACATAACAGAATTTTTGCTATCAAAATTTACCAAGGAACGCTAAATAGTGAAAAATATCAGGAAATATTGAACATGGCTGCAGATTTAGTGGATGAGACTATTAGCTTAAGGAACTTTGGTAAGATAATCTACCAACAAGATGGTGCACCAGCCCACAACAGTAGGGCAAGTAAACTATGTTTGGACGAGCAGTTTCCAAACCGTTGGATGGGTACATATGGGCCGATAAAGTGGCCCCCACGATCGCCCGACTTAACGCCATTAGATTTTTTCTTATGGGGTTACCTTAAGGGTCGAATTTATGTATCCCGATACAACTCCGTACAAGAATTAAAAGATGCTGTTTACAACACTTTAAACACAATTCACCATAAGTCTCTGTTAAATGCAACTAGAAGTGTCTTGAAGCGTGCTCGTACCTGCATAAGACAAGACGGCGGCCACATCGAACATTTACTCAAGTAATAAACCAACTGTATGAAGATTAGTTTTCATTAAATTTGACCAACTTCTGCTGTTCAGATTTTTTTCTTTCCAAACAATGAAATAATCCTTGCATGAAACAGAGTCGATCCGCGTCAAAAAAAAAATTGACCAACTTTATCATTTTTTAAGAACAACTCACGCTTGACCACAAATTTGAACGAGCCAAATTTGTTTACATAAAAAAACACCTAATGTCTCCTTAGACACTTTTCCTCTATCTCCTTTAGATTCGGATTTCCCCATACTGTCCCATTTAAAAAAATCACTCTGTATATATATGTATATATATAATGCACTAAGAATGCGTCGAAGATGTAGGTATACGGATTGCGAGACTTAAGTGGAGATGGGCGGGACACTTGGCAAGGCGGGAAGACCACCGATGGACCAGAGCAGTCACAGAGTGGTAGCCGAGAGATATCCGGAGGCCAAGAGGCAGACCACCTGCCAGATGGGTAGACGACATTGTGAGGGCAGTGGGAGAACAATGGATCCGGCTGGCACAAGACCGCCAGGAGTGGCGTGATAGAGAAGAGGCCTTTACTCAACAGTGGGTGTTGCCGGCTGACTAGATAGGTAGACTACACTATCTTTAAGGTTATTTACTTAATTAATTTACTGGTAGACTAACAATAATTCTAGGTATCCTTTGTTTTTTTCCCCTGATACAAGTAATTTTGTAAAATCCCATTCAGTGTTATCAAACCGGGTTTCCAAGGGTCGTCACTAGAACCTCTATTGTTTAAGTGTCACAATTAATTGTCGCATTTATTAACCAAGTGCACAAAGAAACAAACGGAAAGAAATGACGCTTTGTTTGACCCTGACTTCTTTCTGTATTTTTCTAGTCTTTCTCTGGTCTATTGTTGTTTTGTAATTGTATTTATTTGAGTGATAAATAGACTAGTCAATATAATAAATATAGATACAAAAAAAATCAATATTACATCTACGATTCGTCGTATTTATTTAATAATTATGATTTTAGATATAATTCGGCATATTATATTATTGCACCGGTGCCGGTGGTCTAGTAGTAGTGACCCCGCCTTCAGATCCTAAGGTCGTTGGTTCAAACCCGGGCGTGCACCAATAGATTTTACTGTTCGAAAAATTTATGTGCGCAATGCCAGTGCTCTCATACGGTGAAGGAAAACATCGTGAGGAAACCGGCATGTCCAAGAACTAAAAATTCGAAAGACATGTGCCCACCAATCCGCATTGGGTCCGCGTGGTGGATTAAAACCCAATTACTCTCGCTTGAGAGTAGGCCAGTGTCCCAGCAGTGGGACCATTAGAAGGCTGTCATGATGATATTATATTATTGCATTAATGATGTTATTTATAATTGTTGCTATTATTATTCATTATTCTTCATTTAGCCTGCACTTGTTAAATCTTACTAACTCACTTGACACGTTGTAATCTTCACTTATCATGCGTGTTTCACACAATAGTCATTGTTTCACAGCAGACACTATCACTGAACGCTAAGAGGATTCATCCACTTCATCATCATGACAGCCTTCTAATGTTCCCACTGCTGGGACACTGGCCTACTCTCAGGCGAGTGAGAGAGTGAGAGTGAGTGAGTTTAGCACTTGCATAGCTTGAAATATCACAACAGGTTTTTTTAGACCTAGTGAGGAGAACAGAGCCTAACCTGTGGTACAATTTTTTTTTTTTTACACCAGACTCATGTTTGTTACCTTCCTGTTATGTAATGTTATGTACCGATGCACACCATAATGACAAATAAATTAAATATATATTTTTCAGGTTTGCTTGTAGAAACATCTAATATGAACCTGGGGCCTATTTTATGTGATCACTCTGCTGCAAGTCTGTACTTTGCTGTTTTTTTTTTTTGTATAATATATTATGATGTTCTGTTAATACGGAGTGCCGCTTTGCATTCCGAGTACATCAAATTAGGCTCCTCGCCCCTATTCAATAAACATTACAAATTGTAAAATACAATTAAATGTCAAAAAATTATCTAAAGTTTTACGTGTGTTTTTTACAATTATTATGTTATCTTAAACAAATTTTTGGGCTTTACAATTGGAGGATATATACTTGTAGATTTTTGATATATTTATAAATAAATAATAAATAAATAATGCTGGACAATCCACACAGCATCACCTAGCCCAAGGTAAGCTGCTGCTGAACAGAGCTGTGTTATGGGTACAGATGACTGATATATACTTAATGCAATACAATACATAGATATATATTAGTTATTATATATAGAAAATACCCAGAACATCCGGAACAAATATTTGTAGATCGTACAAACATTTGATCCGAGGCGGGAATCGAACCCGCCACCTCCGCGTCGCAGGCGGCCCTGCGCCCGCTGCGCCACATCGGTCGTTAATTTATAGGTTTTATAAACAGCATTTGTCGTAATTTCGAACGAAAATCTACAATATTGACACTTTTGTACAAATTTGTGGACTTGTAATGTTTATTGAACAGGGGCCAGGTAATTTGTCTTTTATTCTTCAATCCTCACCTTCAATTTCTACATTGTCACTGCTAGAAGAATCAGAAGAGTCATCTTCTATTTTCTTCTCTGTTACAATTGTAACGCTGTTTTCGCCGCAATCGTTGTTGTGAGATCTCTTCTCCGTTACGGAGTGGAACTGTGGACAAGGAAAAACTATTTTAATTTAATGTTTTTTATTTGCAACTAGCTACTCGCCCCGGCTTTAAATGGGTGCTTAAACTACACGTATAAACTTGCCTCTTAAATTATTCTATATTTAACTAATATTTTATATTGAAAAGTTTGGACCTATGTTTGTATAACGCCCTAACGATTAAAATAAAATTTGGTACAAACGTAGATTAATAGCATTAGGGCTAATTTTAATCACGTAAAAATGTACAGAAAACGTAACGTAACGTACATTGTGTTCAAAAAAGTTGCAGGCAGCTAAAAAGTGAGTAAGTTTGTATGAGTCAGTGGGCAACTCTGGTGACAGAGTTTCTAGGCCGCCCTGCCCTTTTTGCGGGCAGCTAGTAATATAAGTATAATAATAGGCTACGATAACCATTAGACTATTATATTATAGGCTAGCTACCATTTAGGTGTGTCATACGCTTAACCTGGGTTAAAAAAAAACTTTTTTGTATTATACTTTTTTTATACAATTAACTTTTTTGTGATCGCTTAACAATAAACTTAAAGTAATGCGACTAGTAAAGTAATAAGCACTACAGATAAAATAAAGCAAAATAAGTCAAAAGCCTGTGGCTATACCGTTAATTTGTAATTCATTTACCCTGGAGGCTCTTGACGAAGATACATGGACGACTGATAATGTTATTAGCTAACCGATAAACCATTTATCTTATTCAAGTTTTAACTGCTAATCGAATTAGTAGGTTATCTCTATAAAACTAGAATTTTGTAAATAAATGATTTTATCTTTGGATCAACTCATATTTTTGTTTATTTCATGGTTTGTAGCCAGAGTACTTTAAAAGTACTTCAGGAGTACTTTTAAAATATAACTAACAAATCTAAAATCGGTAACCCATTCAACCAATTAGCTAATAAATTGTTATGAATTTTGAAATGTTAATGGATTATTCTAACTCTAACTTTGCCATGACTTTATTTATGAAACAAAAAATAATTATTAACTTATAAATTAAGATGAAAACATCCTGACACAGGAACCTAGAGCTAAAATTATTAACTGAATCATTAATTGAATATTGTTAAAATCCGTTAAATAATCTGGTCGATGTTTGTCATTACCAGTTAAAAGTTGGTTCAAAATTATTTTTCAAAAGTAGCACCACATAGTTCAATATTTTTTATTGTTTTTTTTTTAATCAAGAATAGACCTTCGTTTGACCACGATCTCGCCTGGTGGAAAGTGTCGTGATTTGATTGTTTTCAACTAATTGTATTCCTAAAACAGCAGGTGTCGTCGTTTTCTTAACTCAATCGTTGTATACCACGTGCGTGTGAACGAAGCCGCAGGAAACAAGATATACCGGTATTCCCGGATACGATACCACCTAAGCTGCTCCTACCATTACCGGTTATATAAGATAATGTTTCAATACCACAGTGATTGTTGACTTGGTATAAAGGTCTCGTGTGACGCAGGCATTACCTTTTTTAATTCTGGAGTTAATATTTTTTTTAATTGTTACTTCCGCCAACATTTATATATTTTTAGTTATATATTACACATTTTTAGTATGTATCATTTTATTACTATGTATAAACATTATTGATACACTGAAAGAGTTAAATAAATAAATATATATTGGCAAATATTTTTCACAGCGCTATTAGGTATCAAGCAAAGTTTGTTACACATACTTTATTTAAGTAATAAATAATTATATAAAACGGAAAAAACTATGAAAATAAAAAAAATATGGATTAGGAAAAAATATTTGCAGATCATGCAAATATTTGTCCCGAATTGGTAATGGAAATGATAGTTACAACTTTAAAATCTAATAATAAAATAAATAAAATTTCTCCTTCTCTATACATGTTTAAAATCTAATACTGATAAATGAAATATCTAATGTTGAAGCTAAACCGATGCATAGAGTCCATGTTAACGCTCCAATAGAGAAGAAAATTGTTGATATAACACAACACTCCACATTATCTATGTTTTGTAGAGTCTGTTAATTAAAAAACTGCCGTCAAGTAACTTTATGTCGTTGACATAAGAATCAAAATGGATTGATTCCAGACGACTCTCTTCTAACAATAAAATCCTCATTCAAAAACAAAACCAGCTTTGTTTCAAATCATTGAAATCCTTACTACTCAGTATCAGATTTGAAGCGAGGTGTGATACAGACCTCTATGTAGGTCACGGCCGACTACTCTCGACACCTCGGATTAAGTTGTGTAACCGACTCGTTGAACCGAATAATAAAATATCAAAATGGTTTGTTAACAGTGTAAGAAAGTTTTGCAAAGCTGTTGTAGTTGCGATAAAATGTTATAGAGAGACAAAAAACATTTCGAACTCTTTAATAAATCCTTTGACTATATTTACTGGAGCGCCCGTGACGTAGCTGGCTAAGTTGTTCTTAACAGATCAACGAAGTTAAGCACTGTTCCGCGTAGTCATAATTTGGATGGGTGACCGCCAGTGGCAATTTCAACTGACCGCTTCCGTGCTTCGGAGGGCCCGTTAAGCAGTCGGTCCCGGCTTTTTCAAAGTTGTTAGGCCATGACAGAGGCCGGTAACCGCTGACCATCAAGTGGGCCGTACGCTTGGTTGCCACTTTAACAATTACTGCTTGGCAGAAATAGGTATGGTGGTAGTCCTTCCCCGGACGAGCTCTATCACAAAGAACTCTACTACTCTTAGTCAAGTCCCGTTTGAGTCGAACAATATAGGTTATTTTGACAAGCATGGTAATACTGCTAGTGCAATTTCACGGATGCCTTAGCTAGATCATGAATTCACGTACCCAGGGCGTGTTACTGTTTGATATATCATTAACATGCCGCACATCGTTAAATTAACATCAAACCGATTATCAATGATAAGAGGCACTCTAATTGACACGATTATTTTGCATATACCTATATCACGATATTTTATTTCATTTATTTATAGATAATTTTGAAGTAGATTTGTGTCGGCATTTTTTAAAAACTTCATTTTTTTTATTATAAAAGTTCAAAATGTTAGCTAATTGATATAATTAAAATTAAATATTGTTTATTTTGTAATGATCTTTAAAAACTATGCAAAACTAGTAGTTTATTAAATAAGAAATGAATTTAAACAGACTTTTTTTAAACATTGAAATAAATAAAATTTAAAACAGATGAAATCAACAAAAATATGCAAGCATAATATAAAAAAAATATAATTGCAAGTACTTGCAAAAAAAATCGTTAAAAACGAAGATATTGCAACAAGGAAATCAAATAGACAAAGATACATAAAGCCACTAGTGTTAAGCAAACTGGAAGATTCCAGTTCTAGACACGCGAACACGATCGACGAGCATGATAAGAAGCCTTCAAAGACAGATTACAGGCACACGAATACCTATAAAATGTGTGTACATACCTACATAGTAATGAGCTAAATAGTGCAGATTGATAAGGTAAGAAATTTTACAGTTTATGCACACAGTGTTATTATGTCATCGAAGTTCAATGCTGTTTCTTGCAAACCAAACCATATTAGAGTGGTAGATCTCTTTATAATAAAGCTCATCCGAAGAAGTAACTACTACCACAGCTTTATGTCGCTAAAAAGTATTTGTGTAACAATATAAGTTGCTACGGCAACCGCTTACTATCAGGTGGGCGTAAGTTTGGTGGCAATTATAAGATTAGTTCTGTTTTATGGTTCACAACGTCTTTGACCTTTGTTCAAAGATGTTGGAAACTTTATAACGGAACTTATATAGAGTTGCGTAGGACACCTGGCAAGGCGTGGTGATAACAGGTGTTCTTAAATTGAGTGTCTACTCTTGCGGACAAAAGTTTTCATGGTTCAGCTTTGTCATTTACAACTCTACTCTGTTGTTAGTGTTGTCACCGACGTAAGTTGAACTACAACAAAAGCTACGATTGTCGTTTATCGGGAGTACACCTCCTGGATTTAGAAACGCAGCGAAATGGGCGTATAGAATTCACCGCGGGTTAAACCTGAATGAAACTGGCACTGGAAGGGCCACGAGGAAGAAGCCCTAAAAGATGAACCGAGCATGTATCAGAACACCTAGAGATACTGGTTAGTCCGGCTCTCCATCAGGCTCCAAATAGAAACAGATAGTAAACTGCACCAAAGGAGCAATGGAGGAACGACGGAGTAGGAACCGAAAAGACTGACACATACAAGGGGAGGTCTATATCTATACCCCGCAGTGATTGGGAGTCATGCTATGGATAATGACGACATAATACCTGGCTAATAAAACAACTTCTTTTTGTACACATTGATACATTGGAGTTTACAAGGACTAAGTAGAAGCTAACACTAAGTGATAACTGTTAAGCATTTGTCACTACAACAAGTAGTACCGCAACAGTGGTAGCACAAACAGGTCGTAGCTCCATGTTAAATGTTGCTCGCAGAACAACCACTGGTTTTCAGCTATAGATAAGTAAGTGACGAAGGCAAGTAGTACTAATCAAGAAGCACTCCGTCACCGAATATGTTTCGTGAAATAGTAGCCTGCCGGTACTCTCGTGTTAAGGTTGAAAATTGTAAGAAAATTCAACATATTTTTCATAAAACAGCAAGCGTCTGGTTAGGTTACCTAATTAACCAAACCTGAGCCTAATCGACAGTTTTCGGTAAAGTCATAACAGTAGATTGTCCCACTAAGGGTTAAAGTATCGTATTTTTCGGGTGCCTTTCGTAGTTACCACACGAAACCCTATCTTAAACGACGTGAGAATACTAATAAACAATTTATTTATAACCAATTAATATACAGGGTAATATTGGGTGTATGGAACATACCTTGAATATTATGCACTAATAATAAAATACCCTATAAATTTTTACTCAGCGGTATACATCATAAACTAAGCAAAGTTTGTACTATGGTAACCAGATAATTGATAGAATACATAGCATACTTTTTATGTAAATAAGTACATACTTCTAATACATAGATATTTATAATACCTATCTTAATAACTGTGTTTGCATAACTGTTTAGACACATACCTCTAATCTAACCATACCTCATTTTCTTTCGAAACTTGTTAAAATTGGCGATAGTAACAAGCTTATTAGAAAAAACTTAGCAGTAAGCTGAAATAACTTTGTTAAAAAAAAACAAGGTTATCATAGACAGTGTAGCATTCACCTTTCGTATTTGCTGACCCTGAGCTTACTGAAATACGTTCAGCCTTGAATCAGGTTCAATGGGTAACTATAGTTAGAATCTTATCCTAAAACAAGATGATTATTTTGAAATATTAAACTTAGTATTCTCCTATATGCATAATTATTGAAACTGTGGTATGTTGCTAATTTTTATCTTGCTGGCAACAGTAATTGCATTAGAATTAAACATTGGCTAGGTCTGAAAACCAGCGCTGTCCCATGTTATTTGCATAATATGGAACAGCTTCATGCTGACACACGGCCTGCTTGTCACACGCTGCATGGAGAGACTGATTGGTTTCTGGTAAGTAGTTGGTGGCTGCCTATGCCTACTTATAGTTTTTTATATACTAATGATGTATTTAGTTACCTGCCTCTACCTACCTGTATTTTCATTGTTCCTTATAAAATATTCTTTCTTCGGTCTGTTCTTTGTACTTGTGTGTGTCAAATAAAAGCATTTCATTTTAATTCATTTTCATTTCAAACAAAGTGTACACTTATATGAATGAGATTCTGCATTCAAATAGAGTAGCTACACCTATTAGAACAAAATAAAACGACTAACAGCACTCTTTATAAAAAAAAAGGTTTTATCTTACAAAAAGCTCAAACATTTTCTTGAAGTACTCGTAATTTATATTGTTTTCTTAGGAATATAATGTAATTAAATGCATAAATGTTTGCGTTGTTTATTGTACATCCAAGGACGAACCTCAGAATTACTGTTCAATTACATTGCTATGTTATCGTCTTAAGCTTGGTCATAAAATATACTTTGCGAAATCCTTTTTCTCTAGATGGCTTTAGAAATGGAGTGTAATTTTTCATTTATTCGACACTGAAAATAAAAATTATTAAAAAATTAAGCACTTCGACTGAATTCAAGTTATTTCGAACTAAAAAAGCGTATTTGATATTGTAATGCCAATTTACTGTTATATATTAATATAGCATAATATTTTTTAATTATTATAATATAAGATTTTTATAAAACTGATTTTATGAAACTTAATTTTTAGGCCTTACTTACATGGTAGAATGTGCAGTTGAATGTTATGATTTTTTTTTTACAAAAAACGTTATTGAATAATCAACTCAAAAATAACAATAAAAAAAACATTGACATCCCAAATAATGACAAAAATAATAATTATAGCAGCACAGCAAACCAATATGAAAACGTAATTTTATTGTAATAATGTATTTTTTTAATAATATTTACTAATTTAATTTATATATTTAAATATCATTTCTAGCAACGGGATTAATACTCACAGAACTGGTTAAAACCATCAGCTTAGACTCACGCCTTAGATTCGTATAGCTTAAACTACAATAATCACATTCGGCTTCGTCGCCGGAACACGAAAAATACGAATTGTATCGCAACATTTCGAGAAGTTGGCTACTTGTCATACAAACATACTTATTATGCACATTAACATTTTTAATTCACTTAAATTGATTAATCAAATCAAAAACGCAATAAAAATTTTGATTTTTACTAAAATAATGTAAACTTTAAAAAAAAATTTTGAGTACCGAATTTTTGTAAAGTTTAAGTTTGTCAGTGACCGATACAAGGCTTAGTAACAAACTAACTGTCTATCGAATGGTTAAGTTAGTGTTTCCTAACTTGGAAGTGAGAAATTCGTTTAACAATAGCCAGTTTTGTTGCCCAACTGAAATTGTTACTTTGTCCGTAACGCTTGTTTTGAGTCGGATGTCTGTGAATCGTAAACTTTGCTACTTCCTAGTTCATTTCCGTTATGTGGAAGGTGATTATTTTTTGATTTATATATTTTTTACCAGATTTAATGTATTTTATTATGATTATATTTTAAATAATACTGCAGCTTACAAACTTAACATTCTAAAGGCGTGCTATCCACCAACTCGCATTGGTTCCGCGTAGTCACTCTCGCTTTGGAGTAGGTCACTAAGTAGTGAGAACAAGAAAGCTGTCACGAATATATTAACAAATAATATTTTTAATAAAAACACCGTTTACTTAAACTGAAATATGAATGCGCAACCGCACGTATTCAACAAAAAAAATTAAACTTCAATATTAGATAAAATGTTTTCAACACTTAACAAATGATTTATATGCAAATTATATATGCAAATTGTGAAAGTGAGAAAAGATTTTTAAGTTAAAATACATAAAAATGTTTTTTTTTTCACTCATCATAATGTGTAAGTAAAATAATACAACTAACCTACACTTCTAAGTTCTAAGTAAACTAGGATGTACTATTACATAGAGTACATCCTAGTTTACTTAGAACTTAGAAACTGGTAAGTACCGTGTCCCACCCAAGGCTTTCTGGATTTGCAATAAAAATGACGCAAATCCAACGTCAACGCTTTTATCATAAGCCTACACTTCAGAGGAAAATAAAATGAACTTACAATTACATGCACTATCTCTTTTAATGTCAAAATGGAATTTACATTTACGTACATGACGCATTAATTCCAGAGGGCGAATCAACTTGTTTGACTAACGTAATGGTAAATGTATCGTCTAGCTGTCAATATTATGGGATTATTAGTTCATTATACAACGCACCAAAGAGGCGCTGTAAAAAATCCCATACAAAATGACAATTGGACGATACATTTCAAATAGGTTTATGTTTACGATTGTCAAACGATTTTTTCGTGATTCACGCCCGAAAAGACTGAACGAGTTTGAATAAAACTTAGCTAACTTTACTTAAAAATAAAGTAATAAGCTAGTGATCTACATAACATAGGCTACTTTAGTGTTGATAGCATCACAAAGATAGCAGCATAAACAAAACGAATCTAACAGTGAAACTAAACGTTGTCATAAAAGATTTTCGTTCCGTAAACGCAGACGGACAGACAGACAGATATATCGGGAACGCGTGAGTCACGGGCCGCTGTGTCATCGGGGCGGCGCGTCTGGAATTGCGAACCTGGATATAGTGCATGCTGGTATCTATTTTTAGGGTGCCTTAACGTGATAACAAAACATACAAGAAATACAAAAAAAAAAGTATAGGTATATATATTTGAATCAAATAAAATAAATATTCAAAATTTTACTTTAATCAAAAAATTTGCTTGATTTTATCAATTTAAGCAAAGCTTTTACTAAGAACCACCATTCATATTCAAAATACTTATTTCTAAAAACAGAGCTAATGTAGGTATTTCTTAGTTATATTCGGTTCAAAGAGATAATTGTGGTTCAACAAGATAAAATACCTACTACCTAGGTACCTATCAAAAACCAGAGAAATATCGTTGATGGCTAAATATTGTTTTTTACATCTCTTATGTCTTTTGTTATTTCCTGTTATTTGTCAAATATGAACCTACTCATACTGAGATTATTTTTGTTTGTCATCATCATGACAGCCTTCTAATGTTCCCACTGTTGGGACACTGGCCTACTCTCAGGCGAGAGTGATTAGGTCTTAATCCACCACGCGGACCCAATGCGGATTGGTGGATGGCACATGTCTTTCGAATTTTTAGTTCTTGGACATGCCGGTTTCCTCACGATGTTTTCCTTCACCGTATGAGAGCACTGGCATTGCGCACATAAATTTTTCGAAACAGAAAAATCCATAGGTGCACGACCGGGTTTGAACCCACGACCACGATTGGAAGGCGGGGTCACTATCACTAGACCACCAGTGCTTTTTGTTTGTACTAGGTACCTATTTTGTATTTAATTGGCCCCGAAACTATAATAATAATAAAAATAGCACTTTATTGAGGACACAAGAGTACAAAGTGTAAACTATACTAAGTATGTAGTCCTACAAAAGGTGGTCATATCGCACAGAGCGATTTCTTACTGACTACCTATTTAGGGCACAAAGGCTGTGCCAGTGGTTACAAGGTTAACAGTGTGCATAATCGCCTTCCCCCGAACTACTGGACCAATTGGGCGGAAATTTTAAATAAGTACTTTCGTTTAATAAAATCTCGAGAATTTTGTTTATCTGGTATGGTTTTAAGAGTAGTAGAGTTCTCTGTGATAGAGCTCGTTCGGGGAAGGACTACCACCATACCTATTTCTGCCGCCAAACAGTTATGATCGCATTGCTGTGTTCCGGTGTGAAGGGTATGGTTTCCGGTGAAATTACTGGCACATGAGGCTTTCGATCATAGCCTCAAGGTGGCAACCCGCGAGTGATTCCTCTGGTATTGCAAGCGTTCATAGGCTGCGGTAACCGCTTACCATCTTGTGGGCCGTACGCTTGGTTGCCACTTCAGTTGTATAAAAAAAAAAAACCAAACCAAAGTTATGAGGGTTCAAAAAAACGACAAAACGTTTCGAGAACAGGTATAGTGCCCGGCCCTTGCGCTTCGCTTGGATCCTCTTGGCGGAGGCACTACCACGACAGATCACAAAGATCACTTTGAAACGTCTTAAATCTAGATCAATTTATGCCAATTTCACGCGCCTTAGTTAAATAATAATAAATTATTTTATTAAAGCAAAAAAAGAAAACAGTATAGTTATCACGGCGGATCTCGGCCGTCGTGTAATTAGCCGTTTCGATGCGCAATGGAGATTTAAAAAACTAAATTGTCTTTGCGCATCACAAACGGCTAACTTTACGGAAGCCTAGATCCGCTGTGCGAACTATACGTAATACTAAAGATTGTTTTAAAAAAGTATTTATGAATTCTATCAGGTATTAATCCACCGAGCTCACCCCGGCATATAGTTAGCAGATCATGCAACATTTGTACCGCAACGGGAATCAAACGCGCTCCATTATTGGATATCTTCTCCAATTGTTCCATTATTAAAGCGGAGTGGAACTGAGTCAACCAATGGAATCGTGCCGGTACTGCGTCACTCAAATTACGCGCAAATTTCACATGATTCAATTGGATGACTCGACTTTTCACTTCGCTTTGCTCCACTTTGGGTGGCCTTGAAACCGGTGATATTACAGACATTTGTGACGAAGTGACAACGCGCAACCCTATGTTAGAAGCATCCGTACAAGTTACGCTAACAATTTACCAGCAGATAGACAGTCAAAGTTTTTTTATCCACTAAAGTAGCAACCAAGCGTACAGCCCACATGATGGTAAACGGTTACAATAATGTTTTTTTTTTATGTCAGCATGTGACAAGACAATCAAGGCGCCCGCCTGATGTTAAGCACCACGCCTGACTATTACAGTTGCAGTGCCACCCAAAACTTAAAGTCTTTAAGTGTTTGCGTGGCACTGCACTGCGCTTATCACCCCGAGACATTGTTGTTGTCTCTTTCGCCCAGTAATTTCACTTGCTACAGTGCCCTTTAAACCTAAATACTGCAGCTTGCACACTGCTGCTTGGAGGTAGAATATCTGACACGTGGTGGTACCCACCAAGACGGACTCTTGCTGAAGAGTCCTACCACCAGGTATAATATATGTACGCTTGCAATACCAGAGGTATCACTTACGAGTTGTTATCTTATGACGTAGATCTAAAGTCTCACGTGCCTGTTATTTCATCCCATACTCATCGAACCGAGCAATTCAAGCATTAGATAGGTACTGCTTAGCAGCAGAAATAGGTGTGATAGAGCTCGTCCGGGGAAGGACTACCACCATACCTATTTCTGCCGCCAAGCAGTAATGCTCGCATTGCTGTGTTCCGGTGTGAAGGGTATGGTTTCCGGTGAAATTACTGGCACATGAGGCTTTCAATCTTAGCCTCAAGGTGGCAACCCGCGAGTGATACCTCTGTTATTGCAAGCGTCTATAGGCTGCGGTAACCGTTTACCATCTTGTTGGCCGTACGCTTGGTTGCCACTTCAGTTGTATAAAAAAAAAGGTGTGGTGGAAGTAGTTTCCAGACGAGCTCTTTAAGAAATATCTGAAAGTGCTTTTAAAATTAATTAAAATAGCTAACGCCAAAAAAATAAATGAACTTTGATTTAGATGAATACTTATTTATTAAAAACAACACTAGGTAAATTAATTAAATAAATATTAAGTAATAGTAAACATTTTTTTATCATTACGATAATAATCTAGAAACAATAAAAAACAGCATCGTATTCCGGAACCGAGATAAAAATAAAGAGACTTATAAAAAAATGCGGAAAACAGATATAAAAATATTCTTATCAGAAACTAAACAGGATTTGCAAATAATTATTTACAGCATAAGCCTTCAGACACAACAATCCTACTAATATTGATACCACCATACCTATTTCTGCCGCAAAGCAGTAATGCTCGCATTGCTGTGTTCCGGTATGAAGGGTATGGTTTCCGGTGAAATTACTGGCACATGAGGCTTTCGATCTTAGCTTCAAGGTGGCAACCCGCGAGTGATACCTCTGGTATTGCAAGCGTCCATAGGCTGCGGTAACCGCTTACCATCATGTGGGACGTACGCTAGGTTGCCACTTCAGTTATATATAAAAAAAAACTTACTAAAGTTTAGATATTTGTCAGTTCGGACAGTGTCCGCAGATCTTCGGACTTGTCTGAAATGCCAGCAAGTCTTTTTATGTTTGTGTTCAATCACTGAACCGTTTTGGATGAAACTTGGTATAGTACTAGTTTTGAATAGCATATAGTTTACATTTTTTTGGGTAACACGCGAGCGTATAGAGCTATTAAATCAGATAAAATTAAATTAAAGTTTTAGCGAATTTAAAATTAATTTTATAAAAATCCGTCCAGGCTTTAAATTTAATGAAGTGTAATTTAAAATTTTTAAATTGCATTCATGTGTAATAAATTCTACTCAAACATTGAAGTGATTTATTTAAATTTCCGTGTTTTACTTGACAAGAACCATGAAGCCAAATAATAATGAAGGCTATGTTTGAGTTTACTTTTGATGAACCTCTCAATGCCAAGTTACATAAATACAGTGCCATAGGCCCAAACTATAGCAAAGCTTGTACCTACCATGAAAACTAGATATAATGGTCTTGGAATACCAACATTATATTTTTTACAATTACTGCATCTTTAGCTAAAATAAAACACGCATCTCCGGATACAATAAAATATAAAAAAAAATATTGTGTCCATTAACTCAAAAATAGCTTGACTGGTTCTACTGCCATAAGTTATCTTCGTTTGAAAAAGATAACCTAAGACGAAGTAAATAAAGATGAGTTTCAAACAACATAAACCCAAGACAAACAACCAGTTGCATACACGTGCTAATCTAACTAATGCTATACTCTGCGCTATGTTGATAGACATAGAGTATAATTTAGAATGAAACTAAGATAATGCACGTCATTATTTAAAAGCAATAAACAAATCTATGTCGAAAGGATTAAGGTGGATTTTTGAATGATATAGAAACATTATAAAAAGCTGCAAGACATGTGTACAGCGAGACGCGATGATGTGTCTAATTAAACACATCCTGTGGGAGCAGGTGGAATTGTCTTGTATACTAATATGGTAGATGAAGCCTTTGGAAAGACAACTATAGCTGTTAATACGCAGAAAAAAAATATTAAAGTGTTTGGCGACAAACTTGTAAATGAAAATTTTGCCAATGTCAAGTAATCGTCGCGTAGCAACGAGTAAAGCAACGTGGAAAAACTAAAATTTAAAAAAGGCGAAGTTTCCTTTTAAAAATTTCTAGGTGAGTCGTCGACTAAAATACAAGTTTAAATTACCTTTCCATTTTAATTAAGTACATACACTTGTACTAATAAAATGAGTTATATTGGATAAACTGCTACTAAATTTACACAATAAAACTTAAAATAACACGAGAAAACAATTAAAATGGGAGGGCCATGTTGGTTTAATTAAATAGTAAATTAGATAGGGTTAATTAGATAGTTAGCGGTAAACTCTAGCGAGTTTATAGAGCACATAAAGGTCTTGACTAGAAGTCCACTGCTGAATATAGGCCTCCCACAAAGAATGCCACGATGAACGATCTTAAGCAGCTATTATTTAGCGACTTCCTGCGACCGTTACTATGATAACGGTTTTTTTTTTATACAACTGAAGTGGCAACCAAGCGTACGGCCCACAAGATAGTAAGCGGGCTTGCAATACCAGAGGTATCCCTCGCGGGTTGCCACCTTGAAGCTAAGATCGAAAGCCTCATGTGCGAGTAATTTCACCGGAAACCATACCCTTCACACCGGAACACAGAAATGCGAGCATTACTGCTTGACGGCAGAAATAGGTATAGTGGTAGTCCTTCCCCGGACGAGCTCTATCACAAAAAACTCTACTACTCTTTGAATTGATATGGATATAATTTATAAAGTTTATTTAATATTATAAAAATATGATTTGGCATTAGGCACATGTAGTCAATTTTGTTATTTCACAACTTTTTTTTCAATATCACTGATTGTACAAATTTTGTGCGTTTAATGCATTAATTATCATATTGATACATCAACTTAATTAATTGAAAACATCAATGAAATGAATATTAATAATTTCAGTTAAGAAATTAATGCTTCAACGAGTGCGTAGTGAGTGTGACGTTATTTTTACTCTATTTAAAACTCTACATTTTGTAATTCAAGAACAAAAAATAAATCGACAGACTTTCTGTAATATGCATTGGCAATTGAATAGTTGTAGATTATGAAGTGGTATAAAAAATCTACAAAGCGTTTGTCTAGAGCTACGACACAACTTTTTTATTGTGCATTTAAATATGGTTTCGAATTGTGTCGTTGTACTGGGTCCATTCAGGAAATACCTGAGTTGAATATTAAATTCATATTGATTCGCTCTCGGGGTGAAAGCCTTTTTGATTTAATATTAGGTCTTTACTTATGAAATTGCTTCAGTACTGGTCATTTCAAATAGAAAAAAGTTTGGAATGGCTTTGTATTCTAAATTCAAATTAATTTTGTTTTAAATTTATTTTTAAAATATATAATTTTTTTTGCCGACTTCATGGCGTGGTAGGCGAATGCCCGGTTGAGAGACGAGAAGTTTCAGGATAAATGTTTGATCTCTCATGATCTGCAATGTTTTATTCCGGGCCCGGGTTTTTCTATGTATTTTATGTTTTACGTATTACAAAAAAAAAAAACAATTAAAAACATACATAACAACATAACATAGGTGCTCTGTCAGTTATTATCTCCCATTGTACAAGTATTAAGAGTACGTATTTACGAAAAAAACTAAAAAATATTTATCATTAAGTATTCTGTCCACAGAACTATATTTAAGTAGAATGAAAGATTTCGTCGATTTGTATTGAAACCGAGCGTGTAAAATTTTGCGTATTTGTATTTTACACACAAATGTATTTTAGTTATGGGAATCATAAGCCGCGCGAAAATAAATGATTTAAAAGCATCGATAAGCACGCGGCAAACCGATTCTAGGCACTGGCACACCACCACACCGCCCCCGGTTGAGAGCGGAGTGAGTTTCGCGGCGAGTAAAGAGGTTGTCAGCCCTTACTTAGCCTGTTTTTTCGGCACGCGAGGTACATACACTCACTCATTTTAATCAAATATAGTTCTGTGATTCTGTCAGTTATTTGGCTCCCATAGTACAATCTTTGATTAGTTTAAGGCTAAGTAAATGGTTCAAAACTGATGAGCTATTAACGGTAATATACGTAAACGTAAATGATTATCTTTATTATCTACAATACATTAGATAACATTAAAAAAAACTTCGTGCCACAACCTACGCAATAAATGCCTACTGAACGGTTTTTTCCTGTTATTATGTCTTATAAGCGTAATAACGTGTTGAGTCTGTTCAAATGATAGATTTTTTATAATTAAATATATTGAGGGCCGTATATGGCACACAGTGTGGGACGAAAGCAGATTTTTTCATCTAGGCCGAACTTTCGGGGGACGAATAATCGATAAACGTCGTCAGGTGACTTTTATGTCGACATAAGAATCATAATTGATCCAAGACTCTTCTCTTTCCAAACGGACTCTTTCAATCATAATTTTTCATACTTATCATCAGCTTGGATATTTTTAAAATAGAAAAAAAAATAATTAGCTTGATTCCAGCTGCGAGACAAAGTAATGAATGCATTGCAAATGTTTGTTTTGGGTATGGTTGTTTCTATATAATATTATGCACATGTATTAAAAAAAAACGTGATAGACATTTATATAAATTGAAATTGAAAGTGTCATTTGGTGGTAAATTTTTCGGTCGAAACGTCGCTTTGTCAGTTTAGGGCTAGAAGGCACGTCTAAAAGGCCGCTATTATTTTTGCTGCGACGCGGAGGTTGCGGGTTCGATTCCCGCCTCAGGACAAATGTTTGTACGATCTACAAATATTTATTCCGGGTGTTCTGGGTGTTTTCTATATAATAAAAAATATCTATCTATGTATTGTATTGTATTAAGTATATATCAGTCATCTAGTACCCATAATACAGCTCTGTTCAACAGCAGCTTACCTTGGGGCTAGATGATGCTGTGTGGATTGTCCAGCATTATTTATTTATTATTTTACTATTTAGAAAAAAACAATGTCAAACCTTTTTTTTTTATACAACTGAAGTGGCAACCAAGCGTACGGCCCACAAGATGTTAAGCGGTTACCGCAGCCTATGGACGCTTGCAATACCAGAGGTATCACTCGCGGGTTGCCACCTTGAGGCTAAGATCGAAAGCCTCATGTGCCAGTAATTTCACCGGAAACCATACCCTTCACACCGGAACACAGCAATGCGAGCATTACTGCTTGGCGGCAGAAATACCTACACTGCGCGCGTTTGCGTAAGGAAAACCGGCTCTTTATACGCTAGTCAAGTTTATAACGTCTTTGCGTCATCGCCTGAGAAAACTTGACAAGAACTATAACCAGTAATAAATAACGATACAGGTGCAAAACAGTTGTTAACAAAGTATTTTAATTACAATGTAAAATTAAAAAAAATATACCTGTAATCTGTTTTTGTAACAAAGGTTTTCCGTATCGTTACGTGACAAACCAAGCCAGTTTTTCTGAATCATAAATATGTGTAAAATATAATGGCGTATATTTTACACATCTAGCCCTTAACTAAGCCAAGCTTTTACTATGAAACTCAGATAACTGATAGAATTATACCTGCTTATAATAAAACTTTAAGGGAATTGCCAGCGTTTCCTCCAATATTGGTTTTTATTTCTCAAAATCCTTGCACCAAAATGTAAATATAACTATCTCTTTACTTTGATTCAAAGTTGTAAAGAAACATCCTGAACGTTTCAGGGATTTACTAGTAAATTAAGTAAGTAAGTTAGTGTGAGTCAGTGGCCAACTCGCTGGAGCAACTGAAGCGCTCGTGAAGTAGCTGGCTAAGCTGTTCTTAACATATCAACAAAGTTAAGCACTGTTCCGCGGGGTCATCATTTGGATGGGTGATCGCCAGTGGCAATTTCAACTGAGCGCTCTCGTGCTTCGGAGGGCACGTTAAGCAGTCGGTCCCGGCTTTTTCAAAGTTGTTAGGCCATGACAGAGGCCTTCGGGCGGCCTAGAAACTCTGTCACCAGAGTTGGCCACTGAATCATACGAACGAACGAACAAAAAGTGGCCAACTCTGGTGACAGAGTTTTTAAGCCGCCTTTTTCTTAAGGGATTTACTTACTCTATGCGTTGATTAAAATTATCAGTCAGTTAGTCAGCCAGTCAGTACTAATGCTTTTACATGCTTTTATACGTTTAGATTATGATGTTGATATTATTATTTTGATGTTTGTCTAAGCTATTATTATATTATTATAACAACACGCTCAAAAACTAAGAAATAAACAAAACATTTACTAAGATAATTAATTCTATGACGTACAAGTACGATCATCTCTTGAAGATAAATAACACAGTTAATTACCATAATATAATCTGATTAAAATAATATATTTTAATCATAATTTTAATGCAAAGATATTATTGTGATTATGTAATATTATTGTAGTAAAATTGAATAAACTACTTTTAACACCAAACTTAAACAGATCACCTGTTTAAGTTTGGTGATAAATCATCTAGAATTCTAGAAGGAGCTCTCGTGACGTAACTGGCTAAGTTGTTCATAACAGATCAACGAAGTTAAGCACTGTTCCGCGGGGTCGGGTGGTGAGCGCCAGTGGCAATTTCAACTGAGCGCTCCCGTGCTTCGATTGGCACGTTAAGCAGTCGGTCCCGGCTTTTTCAAAGTTATTTGGCCATGACAGAGGCTTTCGGGCGGCCTAGAAACTCTGTCATCAGAGATGGCCACTGACTTATACGAACTTACTTATCTAGAACTTTTGAGAACAATATAATTTAGAGCATACACTAGCACTACCACTAATAATTCTATCTATCTAAATATGCTATCCTCCGGTAGCGGGTCATTTCTTACACACAGTAATACATTACTTGTATAATAACTTAACTGCACCTTACCTGCCATTGTTAATATGTTTTACTCGTGTACTATGATGACCATTTTGAAATAAACATTTATATTATTTAAAAAAATATATATATATTTGGTGGTAAATCTTCAGCGCAGGTCCATCTTAGTGGTTAGTGGGTTTATCGCAGTGCCAATCTTCTTCCAAACAGAAGTGTGCAAGCATTGGGCACTAAAGAAAGTGAAATGACTGGACCAATGAGATGGACATAACTATGTCTCGGGTGATGAGCGCAGTGCAATACCATAACTTTAAAACGTAAAGCTTTGGAAAACAGTGCAACTGTTAGGCTGCGTTTCCACCAGAGCTAAGTGAGGATGTGTAGCGAGTCATGTGTTTGTTGGAACCAATAGAATCACTTCATTAAAGCTGTCAGAGAGAGCTGTAAATGAAGTGATTCTATTGGTTCCTAACAAACACATCCCTAGCTACACATCCTTGCACATCTCAGATGGAAACGCAGCCTTTGGGTCTGGCGTGTTAACCATCGCGTCACTAGGCGGAATAAAAAATCATTAGCGCACTAGAGGACAAGGTGGTTTTGGTAGTATTTCCTTTCCCTCCGTCGCGTCACCTACGTCATTTAAGTTCAAACTCATTGAAGGTTATTGTACTGCAACGTAGGTTCAATTCTACTAAAGTTAAAGTTAACTAAAGTTGGTTATTTTTAAATCGATTGCAAACGAAACTCTGATTTTCATCTGTTTAGGGAGTTTACGTATTTTGTTAATTAAAAATCGATCCAGCTTCTGTTACATAATATCACCAAATGCTAACGATCTGTTTAGTAGAATATTTATTTTTTTGGTAAAAATCAAACTGGATTGAAGAATTGTGGAATCTTGGAATATTAGTTCGTTAGACACCTAGTAGTCGGCCGACATTCAAAACTTTTTATTCTTCAGCGGTCGGTTTGAGGTGTATGACCTGCCCATTAGCACTTCACCTTGCAAAAGCTACCTTATTGAACTTGGAAATAGCTTTAATGTAAGCGATTTTTAAAAAAGAAGGTCATTTCAAAATGAGGCTATCAACAAAAAAATAATAAAATGAAATAGTTTTAACACAGATGGTGCTTTTTAAAAAGATTAGGCATAAAAACGTGTTTTTAGCTTTAAGTTTAAAATAAAACTAGGAGCAATGAGCTCTCTTATGAGGCTGCTTTCACACATCTACACATCTGGTGACCTTGGAAGTTATGGTTCACTTCTACGTTCTCTTATTCATTATCAGAAGGTGTCTTGAAAGCGACAAGCGATAATAGTTGTAAATATCATAATAAATAACGTAGTTTAACTTCTACGTTCAGTATTCAAGGACATAAGCTGAACCACAGAAACAGTTTTTGTTCGCAAGAATAGACCCAAGTCTAAGCAATATGCCACGGTACGCGGTACTGTTTCATGTTCGTTTATCAAAATGGCAGATGTATTTTGCTACCCACAGCGGTCACGAGTAACGTGTTTTGGTGCTTCTTCGATGGGCGAACTGTATTTAGCTTGTTAATAAACATATACACATAGACGACTGATGTGACGCAGCGGGCGCAGGTCCGCCTGCGACACAGAGGTTGCGGGCTCGATTCCCGCCTCGGAACAAATGTTTGTACGATCTACAAATATTTGTTCCGGGTGTTCTGGGTATTTTTATATATAATAAAAAACATCTATCAATGTATTGTATTGTATAAAATATATATCAGTCATCTTAAATACAGCTCTGTTTAACAGCAGCTTACCTTGGGGCTAGATGATGCTGTGTGGATTGTCCAGCATTATTTATTTATTTAATGTGAAGTGTCGTAAAAACTAGTAAAACAGAGTAAAGCAAGGCTGTTAGCGTTACTGCGTAGCATGCAAGTGCATTATGCAATCGTCCTAAGCCGGTGTTATGTAAACTGAGATGCAGTGCAAAACTTTACAGTATCTCCTAGTATTTATTCTTCTAGTAGTAGGAGAGGGAGTTTTCTTGCTAACTTATAGACACTTTGATTAAGCTACTGCTAAGTAGCAGTAGCTTAATCAAAATCAAAATCAAAATCAAAATCAAAATCAAAAATTATTTATTCAGTAGAATCACAAGGATCACTTTGAAACGTTAGGAAAATTTACACCAGTTCCAACGCGCCCATGCCGTAAAAGAACTGGCAACAACACCGGCTGGGTTCCTATCGCTTTTTTGGCATGACCATTGCTATTGTTATGGATTCCAAGTAGAGTTGGAGCACATTCGTCCCAAGCTTTTTTATCATCTAAGTAATCGGTTGTTTTATCATCTAGGTAAAGCAGCAGTAGCTTATTTTTTGCTAATAACGGGATATTTACCATGATTTGTGAGTTTTATTGATTCCTGATATTTCGGCGCAGTATTATGCACCACGATCACGGTTATCAATAAAATTCTAAAAAGTCAATAAAAATCTATCATCACCTGCCAGCTGAGGTTTATTACAAAATTAAATTTTTTACCCTAATTTGAAAAAAAATAAATATTAAACCATTAAATTGTCATTCCCGTTTTTAATAGTTACTGCATGTTCACTGCACGTACGTCGTACGCGTCAGAGTTAGCGGAATTGGTACCCAGCGGACGGTATGAACTATCTGGGTAGTACCTAGTAGGCTGTAGTTTTCTACGAAACAATACATTCTATTGTCAAAATATAGATCGTATCTCGATCATAGGTGTCTTTATTTATTTTATTGTAATTATAAAAAGTATTTTCCTCAGTACGACAAAAGAGGTAAATAACGATGTTTACTATGTATTTAATAGCTTATGACATGTTGTTTTCCAACTAAACCGGCCCACTTAAATTGACATAAAAATGGTAATTTTTGTTATCAATCTTAAGACTCTGTAATTGGTGACGACTGGCTTATAAATTTTACATAATCCAACCAGTAAAATGTTTTTTTTTTTTTTTATTAAATTGGTGCGGCTATTATAACACTGCGGCCATGCAGGCCTATTGTGTTCGCCACTTGTTTTGTCGCCCTTAAGGGGCGAAGGCAAGCCCTGCCGATACTAAGCTGAGGATGTGCCTACCCAGATGTATGCACAGTCTGCAGGTTTGTGTGTCACTCAGCCTTAGCTTAAACATGTGCTTATTAAGGCGACAATGTCCATATATAAAATGGGGTTTAGTTATCTGTTTTAACGTTTATGTGTTTTAAAGTACTATTGGTAATGTTAGTCAAAACAAGCTTTGCTTAGTTACGGGCCAGGTAGCGCTGTTGTCCATCTATGTATGACGACCGATGTGGCGCAGCGGGCGCAGATCCGCTTGCGACACGGAGGTTGCGAGTTCGATTCCCGCCTTGGGTCAAATGTTTGTACGATCTACAAATATTTATTCCGGGTGTTCTGGGTATTTTCTATATAATAATAAAAAATATCTATCTATGTTTTGTATTGTATTAAGTATATATCAGTCATCTAGTACCCATAATACAGCTCTGTTTAACAGCAGCTTACCTTGGGGCTAGATGATGCTGTGTGGATTGTTCGGTATTATTTATTTATTTATATTAATACCTACCTATTAACTAGCTGACAGGTTTCACTTACGTTTCACTGGTTTCACGTTATATGCAAATAAATGTATTTCATTTCATTTCATATATTTTTTTTAGGCAATTTTTCATAATATCTCATCGTTAAAACCTTTCCTGAACTCCTAGAAACATTTCAAGACCAAAATAGGCAAATCGGTCCCTATTACTAACGCTACTAAACTAAACACAGCTATTCATTTTTATATTTAAAGTTATAAGAAGATTTACAAAGATACATGCAAGTAAACTATCTGTTATCTAGTACCTATAGTAAAGCTCTACTAAGTTTTGTGCTGGATGGCTAAGTATGAAATCTCCACCAATATAAATTAGAGTTTATGGTTTTTTATTTCCAAAAAGTAAAATTATCAAATGTCAAATAAATAAAAATAAAAGATTTTAGGCTAGAGTAAATTTATATCACAATAGAACCTTATTCCACACAATCACATCATCATGACAGCCTTCTAATGTTCCCACTGCTGGGACACTGGCCTACTCTCAGGCGAGAGTGATTGGGTCTTAATCCACCACGCGGACCCAATGCGGATTGGTGGATTAGATACACAATCACAAGAATAACAAAAACTGATAATTAACAAGTCAATTAACCATATGTTTTTGCAACCATGCTTATAATATTATAGGCCACATAGCCTGTTTTTGCTGATTCACAGTACATTACAGTACATCACATGTATTAAAAGTACTCGTTTTGAATACACAGTGGTTTTGAGACGCCACATAAACATTTACATTGCAAATTATATCTCTTTGTCTCCTACATCTTTAGTATAAGCATAAAATAGCGAAAAAAGCAACTGAGCGTAAATAACTCAGTTGCTTTTGATCTCCCAGTTTTAGCACGGTTTGTAAGCTTTTTAACATACCGTTAGATTTTTTGTTAATTTCACTCATTATTACAAGTAATGCACCTATAGAATAGGTTTTTTTTTTTTTTAATACTACTAAAGTGGTAGCCAAGCGTACGGCCCACTTGATGGTCAGCAGTTACCGTAGCCTATGTACGCATGCAACATCATAGATATCACTTGCGTGTTACCACCCTGAGACGTTAGATGGTAAGTCTCATGTGCCTATAATTTCACCGGAAACCATACCCTTCGAACCGGAACACAGCAATGCGAGCATTACTGCTTGGCGGCAGAAATAGGTATGGTGGTAGTCCTTCCCCAGACGAGCTCTATCACAAAGAACTCTACTACTCTAGGTACTAGGTACTAGGTAGACAAAGGCACTTTAGAAATCTTTATTGCTGATGTATTTAAACGCTTCTCTGTCTTCGTTTTGTGGTGGCAACCCGCGAGTGATACCGCTGGTATTGCAAGCGTCCATAGGCTGCGGTAACCGCTTACCATCTTTTGGGCAGTACGCTTGGTTGTCACTTCAGTTGTATAAAAAAAAAAAATCAATATTCAGAAAATATTTAAGCGATAAACCTTAGACTAAAAACTATACCAGTTGTTGTATTATCACTTCCATTGTTGTTCAAACTCTTAGGGCTTTTTTAAAAACGTATTTTAAATTACTGTTAGCATGTGTCTTTCAAAACTATCATCGTCTTTGTTTAGTGACTTATCTAAAAATAAGAAGGAAAGACAATATTTAGCAAACTGCTTAATGTGCGTCAGGATTGAGGGCTCACTTTTAAAATCCGTGCAAAACTAGTTCAAACTTTTATTTTATAAATAAGGACAATAATAGTTGCCTTTTGAATATTTAAAAGTGGTGAATTAGCAGGCTGTGTAAATGCTGTAAAGAGTTTTTTTTTTTTTTATGTCAGCAAGTGACAAGACTATCAAGGCGCCCACCTGATGATAAGCACCACGCCTGACTATTACAGATGCAGTGCCACCCAAAGCTTAAAGTTTTTAAGTGTTTGCGTGGCACTGCACTGCGCTTATCACCCCGAGACATTGTTGTTAAGTCTCTTTTGCCCAGTAATTTCACTTGCTACAGTGCCCTTCAAACCTAAACACAGTGCAGAGTCCTACCACCAGGTAAAAAGTTTATGCGTGTGATGGAAATAGTTGGCTCTCGCAATTCCATAACCCAGTTACATAATGGAATTTGTTTACATTTTTTAATGCAAATTTCGGAGGTCATAAATCTGTTCTGAAACTCTGTAATTCTGGAAAACTCCGTATTCTTGGTCTCTGCTATATTACGGGTGTTTTTTTAAACAAAACCAAGGTTTCAGTGGTTAGTGCTTTCTCATAATTACCAGAAGCTTTTGACTCATCAAAATGAGTCAAAGGATATGACTAACTGAATAACCATTTAAGGGTGCCTTAGCCGTAAATACTTCTTTCTATTGAGTTTAACGATTGTATTCACCAGGCATAATATTTAGTAAGTATTATTAATTAATAAAAGCACGTTTTATTGAATTTTGCAACTGTATAAGTATTTAACCTACTTACTTAACCTTTATAAATATCTCATAATTATCACACATTGGCTTACGTAAGGTTTGCCTATTATAGTAAGTAAGTTCGTATGAGTCAATAGCCTACTCAGGAGACAGAGTTTTTATTCCGCCCGAAGGCTTCTGTCATGGCAACTTTGAAAAATCCGCTCCGGGAGCGCTCAGTTGAAATGCCACTGGCGGTCACCCATCCGAATGATGACTACGCGGAACAGTGCTTAATGGTCATGTCGTCTAGTGGGGATTGGTATAACACCTTGTAAAAGACGGATTTTCTTGGCTAAAATAACACAAAATAGTACAAACATTTTTATTTTCAAGTGTTCAAATGTTTTCACAAAAGACTTCCTTCCTTTTGTGAAAATATTTATGTATTTGCTTGGGCAATATTAGTTGTTGATATTGACATAGTCTTTCCTTGATGAGTTCGAGGTTCGTCCGAAAAATAACACGTGCAAAAGATATATGCAAAGGTTAGATAGCAAACATTTAATATTTGGTTCAAGTACGCTAGAGCATTTTAAAGACGTAGCTTAGCTACCCAATTTTTTGTTAGCTTTCACAAAATACTTGAATACCTTGCGATAACATTAATGTATTCATGAAGTAATATCGCGTTTGCAATACCAGAAGAAGAATATAAACAGCGTTAATTACGAACGCGTAATTATCATTATCATTGTATCATAATGATTCCCTGATGAATAAGTCTCTGTTCTCATATAGGTAAGGATCCTTAGGGAAACGTGGTAATTTGATCACGTGTGTAGTGAAATCGAGTAGAGAATGCCTCGTACGTGATTGTAATGCCAAGATGCTAATCGAACGAGTCCAATCATTGCAAAATTAGGTCAATTATGATATATTTCTGTTCTCTTTCTATCTTTTACTGGGCAGACGTGATTGCAAAGTGTTGGCTAAACTGTAATAGTTATTGATTCGTGTGTTGTATACCAATGTAGGTATCTGATTATGGTATCTAACTTATTTATAGGTTTTGTTGTTACTGTCAGAATAACATTGTAGAATGTAATTGTAAGGTCAAGTGTACACAGTAAAAAATCAATGTCAAAACTGTTTAAAAACATTTTGTACTAACCAGGTAACTTTATAAGATACCAATGCAATAAGGCCACGTTTAATAACTTATAGGTTAACATAACGTAGTTGTAATAATAAAACTGCAAATAAACTCACCAATCCCTGTATCATTGGAAACATTATCACAGAAATGAAAACCACCAACACAAATAGTCACTTTCAAATCAAACTTCAGTATCTAGTACAACGAACTTTTATCACATTCACAAACAAACGTAGCATTCGATGCCTTTCATCATAAAAAATACGGAGTACCGCAAGGAGCACAGGATTTGTATAATCGATACGTGCGCGCGAGTCGGGGCGTCGAACGCTTGTGTGAAGTCCGTCTGGCCAACCCGCTCCTTCGCTTCGCGTGACTCATGCGCATCTGAAACCCCCCTTCGATCTTTGTTTACTTTTTAATCGCCGTTTTTTATCTAGGTCGTAGCAAATGTGTAAATTAAATAATTTTGTTATCTATCACCTTTGGCGTTCGGTCACGTATCAGTTTTATTGTTTTTAATTTTGCCTCATGTTTTCGTCCTTATGTTATGGCGTCTTATTTTTTAAGATTTAAGTAAGTAACTAATACTTTTTAGTATCAGAATAAATAAGTTATGTTGTTAGCAGTGACCAATTCTAGTGACGATGCTTTCTAGGCCACCTAAATGCCTCAGTAATGGCCTAACGATTGGTTATAGACCGACGCGGTTTAACATACTTTCCGAAGCACGGATAGTACCTATGTTATGATAAAAATGCCACCAGGGGTCACCTGTTCAAATGTGATGACCTCGCAAAACGTTACTTAACATAGCCAGCCACGTCACGAGGGTTTCAGAATATAGGTACTAAAATATTTTTATTTAAAAGAACCTTCGTAAATTATTGTTAATGGGGCCATATTCAAGAATGTGATTACTCATAATTTTACTGTTTAGTCAGATGAACTCATAAGACGAATATTTATTTATGCAATGCTTGATTGATGAGTAACTTGATAAGTCAGATTTTCTGAAACTCTGGCGTAGTTTTTTTTTATATCAGTCTCAACTAGTCTCTAGGTTTTTTTCTCGTCTACGTCACCACACAATACTCTCAATCTTGTTAATAACCAATACACTGAGATCGCAGAAAACCGTCAATACAACGAAAAACTCTATACACACATTTGTAGATAGTATAATCGTCATCAATAATCCACAGCCTGATTTCACACCCACTCCTGGTCTATGCCATTCACCTCAATCTTTCTTATTTCCGCTATTCATTACTTGTAACTTTTTCTATGTATTGTGGTATATTCATTTCGCCGGACGACCTACGTTTCTTTAACCACTGCTTCTAGAGTCACCGTTCTTTATTGTCTTACTTTACTTGTTATCAATCCTTTCTTACCATAAATATTATATTACGAAGATAATAATTGTTTGCTATCTAGAGAACAATAAAATGAAACCGAACCATAAATTGTATTGCAGTTCAATAATCGCTTCTACGCAAACGCAAACATAAATCTCTAAATCAGTGTAAAATGTACAATACGCAATACGGCTGAAAAGCTCGAAGAACTCACAGTGACAAGCTGGGGGTTCTAGAATGGTGTCTAGGAACTGGAATGCTAAGGACATCTCATGGAAGACTATGAACTGACGGCATAAAAGCGGTCGCAGAGAGTCGGTAAATGATAACAGCTCAAGATCTTTCATCGTGGCATTCTTTGGGGCAGGTTTATATCCAGAAGTGAACGGTAACTAGCTGATGATGAAGAGCTTATTAATCTCTCTTTTTCTCTTTTCTTTCAAGTCTGTTTTCAGTTATTATTGTTCATGTTGGTAACCCGGTCATTATCTTAATCTAACTGATAGCTTATCACTTAGATGTCATGTTCTAAATTCACTATCCGAGTGCGAAAACCATTGGCCTAGTTATCTTATATTATATATAGATAATATTCAAAACATTATTCATTGAAATACGCCGTTAGATAATCTGTGCTCTACATTTTTTGCAGCATTCTTCTGAGTTGTTTGATAACCTCTGTAATGTACTAATGTAATCGATTTCGTTATCGGTTTGTTTTAAGTAAAGTAAAGTAAAAAATATATTTATTCAATAATACAAGGATAATTTTGAAACGTCTTAAAGCTATAGGTGATTCACGCCAGTTCCACGCGCCCCAGCCTAGAAGAATCAGGCAACAAACACGGCTGGATGTGTTAAGCTGGGTTCCTAGCTTTTTTTTAAAAATTTAAAGAGCCTTTATAATTTATCTGAGAACTAATAATTATTATTGAAATTAGTTTGGAGTTGGATTTCTGTTACTGCTTAGTTTGAAAGGAGCATAAAGATTTTGTAGGAATGTATACCGTTCAAGCAGTTGAGTGAGACCTAAAATTTAAAGAGCCCTATAATAATAAAACTGACACTATAAATGTTGTATTTCTGAGTTACATTAAAATAAACTTACATTAAACTAAGTAGTTTTGTTTAAAAGCCACACAGAAAAGGGCACTGTAGCAAGTAAAGTTACTGGGCAAATGTGACTTAATAATTATGTCTTGGAGGTATGATCGCAGTGCAGTGCCATGAATAATAATGAGAACTAAACAATTGAACGAATGTTTTTATATTATTTGAACGGCACTTTTATTTTACCCTTTATTATAAAACATTAATCTTAAATATTAATCTTCCATATAAAAATAGACTCCTCTCCATCCAAAGGTTGTCTGGCAGAGATCGCTTACCTAGCGATAAGACCGCCCATTGTACGTATACATTTTGTTTTATCTTGTAGTCTTTAGTTTTAGTTATTAAGTTTGGTGTAATTACAATAAAGAATTTTCATTCACTCATTCATTCATTCACATTAGTGTTAGTGAACTCGTACCCAGAATGTTATTTACCTAAAGTAGGTATTACTTTTTCCTTATAGCTTTTGCATAGATAACAGTCATGGTTTGCGGATTTCATGATAAAATAATTGTTTTACGTCATCAACAAATTATTGTAGCGTGTGTAAGTACCTCGTGACGCAAAACAGATTGCATATTGAATCAATTTTAGTATATTTCTTTAATGTTTATTTTAATTAAATTGTATCATGCCATAATTGGTTGTGACATTAAGCTAGTTAGCATGAGAGTTTTTATAAAATTGTATTAAAAATATAAATAAAATTTCCATAGTGCATTTTAATTAATATGTAGAGCTATACATATACAACCTGTATTGATACTAATTTGTTTATTACCGCAAAGTAATTTTTGCTTTACTGTGTTCCGGTTGTTATGGTTATGGTTACCGGAGAAATTACAGGCACATGAGACTTTAATTCTGTCTTCCTAATAGCAACGCGCGAAGATACCTCTGGTATTACTAGTTTTTTTAATTTTATTTTACTTTATTTGGGACAATTGATAGATTCAAGCGTTATTTACCACCATACCTATTTCTGCCGCCAAGCAGTAATGCTCGCATTGCTGTGTTCCGGTTCAAAGAGTATGGTTTCCGGTGAAATTACAGACACATGAGGCTTTCTATCTTCGCCTCAAAGTGGCAACCCGCGAGTGATACCTCTGGTATTGCAAGCGTCCATAGGCTGCGGTAACCGCTTACCATCTTGTGGGCCGTATGCTTGATTGTCACTTCAGTTGTATAAAAAAAAACGAACGTCAGTATGATCGAAGATAGTTAGTAAATGGTAGCTCAAGACCGTTCATCGTGACATTACTTTTATTGTTTAGGCCTACCAAATACCGAAATCTCATATCATTTGCCTTGACAACATTTCCTGGTTCAGGAATTACGAGTACCATGGTATATGAGTAGGTACGTCAGCTAGACAGTGGAACGCGGAACAAAGTAGGTACTCATCATGCAAACATAATTTAGTTCCGCAGCCGGATTTGTTTTTATACTATGTACCTAGTACCTACCTACTTAAATACCTACATGGCGGTAGTTCTTCCCCGGACGAGCTCTATCACAAAGAACTCTACTACTTCTTAACACTACTCTTTTCATGTCAGTTGAGTTACAAGAACCATAAAGTAATGTGCTACTGATTGGCAGCGGAAATATGTATGGTTGTACTACCCCGGACGAACTCTATCACAAAAAACTCTGCTATGAACACTTTGCTCTGACTAAAGCAGGTCTTGCATCTTGCGTTTGTCAAAGGCCACTCGCCCACGGCGACTCTTGCGATGCGCGTTTTGTAAATGTGACTGCATCGCTACTGTCTTGCGTCAGTCGTGGGCGAAGGTACACAGCCAGTGACAGAATCGAGACTGTATTGATAAAAAGCAAGTAAGTTCGTATGAGTTAGTGTCCAACTCTGGTGACAGAGTTTCTAGGCCGCCCGAATGCCTCTGTCATGGCCTAGTAACTGTATTGATAAAAACGCACGTCAGCATCGCTACAAAAAGTCGCAGTGGGTGAGCGCTATAAGCTGTCTGTCATGTCAGAGAGAGACATACGTAGATACATCTTGATAGAAATCTTAGTTTTATAGCTTTGATTATAAATGGTCTATAACATATTAATTGAATGCGAAAATACCTAGAAAAAGCGATTCATTCATGAAATTGATTCGCAATCTAACACATAATTAGCTCACCTGAATTCCGTCATCACGGTATACTAGCGGAATGCTCCGTGACTTTATGCGCTATGACTATGTTTCATGTGAATTTCTTTGCGTCCTGAAGATGTTGAATTCTAGAAATTCCTTTTTTAGTGAAAAAACCCTGAAAATTTCAGATCTCCGTGTCTCACTGTGCGTTAACTGTTAGTCAGTCAGTCAGTTGCGTAACGATTTTTTTATATTTAGTGAGCAGGTGGTTGTAACTCAATGCCAAAGCCGGTTTTGGAGTCATTGAAGTCTCGGTTGCTCACAAATAAGTATCAACATTGAACAAGACAGATGTCACGTAGGCCTGAGTTTTATGATCAGTACAGTACTAATCAATACTCAGTCAATTATTATTCACTAGCTGCCGCCCGCGACTGCGTTCGCGTGGAACTCGGAAACCGTACTTTTATCCGGGATAAAAAGTAGCCTATATCCTATTCCCGGTTATTATCTATCTATGTTTGAAAGTTCAGCCAAATCGGTTCAGTGGTTGTCGAGTTATAGAGGAACAAACACCCAAATATCCAAACTTTCGCATTTATAGTATTAGTGTGATAGTGTAATGTGATTAGTGTGATGAGAAATAATCGTCATAGAAATATCTCGCATTGCTCTCCTGAAACATAGATCAAAAATCTCTGTCTGTAATTTAACCGGCAAGCCTATCCTTCAAACCGGAACACAGCAATGCGAGAATTACCGATTGGCAGCAGAAAAAGATTGGTGCCGGATGAGGTAATATCAAAACTCTACTACTCTTTTATGTAAATGGTATCTACTATAAAACTTGCTTTGTTTGTAATGTTTACCTGTACTTCCTACTTTTAGTTTATGTACATCTTTTTATAAATTTAAAACCTATACGTGAGAACCTGTAATTGGCTCTCCATAGCTACCCAAGTGTATATTTAAATGTAAAAGCTGTTGGTATTCCTAAAATAAAATAAATAAATAAATGAAACTACAAAACGTGACATCAATAGTGTATCTAGGACACGACAGATCTTGCGAGGCTTTGCACGTCATTGAGTAAAAAACGTAAGCAAAAGATAATTTAACTTGTCCAAATCGTTATTTTAATCATAGTTGTTTTTTTTAATGATAATCACTAATAAGTATCATAAATTGACTTCGCAGTAGCTGGGTGCAGAAAAGGTTTTTGAAGTTGTTTAGAATTTGAAACATTTTTAAAGAGTTATATTTATTTGTAATAGAGCTCGTCCGGAAATAGTATACTTATTTCTATAAAAAATCAATTGGATTCAGTTTTATTTCTATGAACATAAATATTAATGTTTTTACCACCAAACAGTATTATTACCAAGTGAGATTTAATAATAAATAATAATAAAAAAATAATGCTGGACAACCCACACAGCATCATCTAGCCCAAGGTAAGCTGCTATTAAACAGAGCTGTGTTTATGGGTACTACTAGATGACTTATACATATATACTTAATACAATATAATACATAGATAGATATTTTTTATTATATTTATATAGAAAATACCTAGAAAACCCGGGACAGATATTTGTAGATCGACAAACATTTGACCCGAGGCGGGAATCGAATCCGCAACCTCCGCGTCGCAGGCGGACATGCGCCCGCTGCGCCACATCGGTCGTCAATTTACCGGTCATATTACTGTTCGTCTCATGACGGCAACGCGCGATTGATACAAATAGTATTGCTATGTTTCATAGGCTACGGTGACCGCATACCATCAGGTGGGTCCAAAATAGGCCATATGTTTACCTTCTAAAAGCTGAGTTTCATAAAAAAATAATATTATTTCAAGCAATTATTAGATTCCAAATAAAATAATCACAATTTTTTTGGATAGTGGCCAATACCTAAAAGTAGGTATCAATATTCTTTGATAATTTTTGACGACCAATATGGCGCAGTGGGCGAAGGTCAGCCTGCGACGCAGAGGTTGCGGGTTCGATTCTCGCCTTGAGACAAATGTTTGTAGGATCTGCAAATATTTGTTCCGGGTGTTCTGGGTGTTTTCTATGTATAATAAAAAATATCTATCTATGTATTGTATTGTATTAAATATATATCATTCATCTAGTACCCATAATACAGCTCTGTTTAACAGCAGCTAACCTGGGGGCTAGATGATGCTGTGTGGATTGTCCAGCATTATTTATTATTTATTTATTATTATTATTATAATAACATAAGTAATTACAATAATAATTTGATTTGATTATAATATTATTGAGTTTGTTTGCATTGTACTAGAGTTATTGACTAAAGAAAATAAAATAAATAAATAAAAATAACTTTGGCGAGCCACTATAAATCGTATTAGATTTGTTTATTGTTACAATGATTGTGAAGGGTCTATAAACTTTACTTAACCCATCAATGTCCAAGATCATTAACCTGCCGCAAGGCCTAAAGGCCTTAAGAAAGGTCATTCCTCTTTGATGATATGTGACTGATAATCGTGATAAAAGAACCCTTATCAAGCTAAATAGTAGAGTAAGAGTAATAGAGTTCTTTGTGATAGAGCTCGTCCGGGGAAAGACTACCACCATACCTATTTCTGCCGCCAAGCAGTAATGCTCGCATTGCTGTGTTCCGGTGTGAAGGGTATGGTTTCCGGTGAAATTACTGGCACATGAGGCTTTCGATCTTAGCCTCAAGGTGGCAACCCGGAAGTGATACCTCTGGCATTGCAAGCGTCCATAGGCTGCGGTAACCGCTTACCATCTTGTGGGCCGTACGCTTGGTTGCCAGTAAGCAGATTAGTAAGCACACAATTTAATAAATTCAATTAAATGTAATATTTAACATAAAATAAAATTACTTGGAGACTAGGCGAGAGATCGGCGCAAGTATGCCAGTGTCTCATATAACATGAGTAGAGGTCCTCCACAACAATAGTTAGAAGGCTGTTAGTGCTCCCACGCAAGTGGCTTATCAGGGACGCAGTTCTTTGTCGCATTATTGCAAAGAAGTCATCAGTGCGCGCGTCTGCGAACATCCCTGATGCGCTACAACACCGCGGCAGCATCAACAGCATTCGAAAACCATTGTTGTATTGGATTCGCAGAGCATTTTAGGATTTCCGTGTATATTTAGCAAATATATAAGATTTAAAGTTGCATCATATTGCTTGACTGGTTTTCAATTTACATTCGTTATTTATCAGCCAATAAAGTCCACTGGACTTAGGCCTCCGCTAAGAAGTGTCTTGGTGACCGGATTCTATGTCTTCACCATTCACTGACTTTCTGTATCATCGGTCTATCAAATAGGTTTTTTTTTATGTCAGCAAGTGACAAGTCAATCAAGGCGCCCACCTGATGTTAAGCACCACGCCTGACTATATCAGATGCAATGCCACCCAGAGCTTAAAGTTTTTAAGTGTTTGCGTGGCACTGCACTGCGCTTATTGTTACCCCGAGACATTGTTGTTAAGTCTCTTTCGTTCAGCAATTTCACTTGCTACAGTGCCCTTCAAACCTAAACACAGTAATGCTTGCACACTACTGCTTGGAGGTAGAATATTTGACACTGCGGTGGTACCCACCAAGACGGACTCTTGCTGAAGAGTCCTACCACCAGGTAAGTCTTAGTCTTAATACTTATAAATAGATACTTTGTTGTTGTTTAGTGACTGTAAAAATTACGGCTGCATGAGTCTTGTTAAATAAACGGTTTGCAAGCGTTTTCCCAGCAAGCTCACTTGAGGTTATGGTAGGACTCATCAGAAGGAGTCCAGCTTGGTGGGTACCACCGCAGTGCCAGATATTCTACCTCCAAGCAATATTTTGCAAGCAGTACAACTCTAAGTTTACTATTTTAGGTTTGAAGGCACTGCAGCAAGTGAAATTTCTGGGCTAAAATATTAAATATTAGGTCTTAACCTATGAAATTGCCGTTTTTGTATGGAATAAGTGAAAGTACCTTTTTTTTTAAACTTTTTTATTTCTATTATTCAAAGTAATCACTCATGCAATCGACGCATCTTTGCCAACGCATTGACAGTTTATTGATGCCATTCTTGTAAAAATCTGCTGGACGGGAGGCAACAAACTCATCAAAGGCATTTTGTACTGCCTCTCGGGAGTTACATTTTTACCCACTAAAAAGTTGTCTAAATTTTGGAAAAAGTAATAGTCGGTAGGTGCAAGGTCTGGTGGAGTATGGCGGATGAGCTGGGGTTGGAAGCTCTCCAGCTTCCAACCCCAGCTCTTGCAGCTTGGAGACTGTCTGTTGTGCAGTATGGGGTCGCGCGTTGTCGTGAAGGAGCAGTGGAGACGACCGATTGATCAAAGCTGGTTGCCGATGTGCAAGCTTCTCCATCATTGTCTCCAGTTCCTCACAGTACATATCTGCAGTAATGCTCATGCCGTCTTGTAAAAAGCTGTGGTGAATCACACCCTTACTAGACCACCAAACAGTGACCATCACCTTTTTTGGGGTAATTTTTGGTTTAGGGCATTGCTTTGGTGCTGAACCAGGATCTAACCAACTTGCTGAGCGCTTTCGATTGTCAAACAGAATCCATTTTTCATCGCACGTAACAATTCGGTTCAAAATTCTTTCATTTCTTTTCCTATTGAGCAGCGCGAGGCAGGTCTCGACGCCTACGTTGCGCTGGCGATCGTTAAGTTCGCGGGGCCCCATCTATCAAGTTTTTTTACCTTGCCTATTTGTTGCAAATGGATCAAAATTGTTTTGATGCTAACATCAAAAGCTGATGCTAGCTCAGCTGTAGATTGAGTTTCGTCAGCTTTCACAATCGCCTTGAATTCATCATTGTTGACCAAAGTCTCCGGACGACCGCGAGCTTCATTTTTCAAGTCAAAATTTCCAGAACGGAACCGGGAAAACTAATAACGGGTTATGCGTTAATTTGTACAGTTCTCTCCGTAAACGTTTTTGATGTTACGTGCCGTTTGAGTTGCGTTGGTGCCACGACGAAACTCATATTCCATAATTACACGAATTATTAAAGTATCCACTTTGACGAAAAATGTTCAAATGTAATGAAAATACAACGTTAGTCAATAAACAAAAGACTGAGTTTGAAAAAAGAATATTTTTATGTTATTAAAACAAAATTAATTTGAATTTAGAATACAAAGCCATTCCAAACTTTTTTTCTATTTGAAATGACCAGTACTGAAGAACGGCAATTTCATAGGTAAAGACCTGTTATTCGTCAGGGTGACGAGCTCTGTGTAGTGTCACGCAGATTTTGGCTTCAAAGCTTTGGGTGACACTATAACTGCTCAACTAAGACACGGTGTCATACACCAGTCTGGATTAGGTATGAGTCTCTAGTACTCCTGATCTAGAGTAGGCCAGTGTCCCATTGGAAATAGTAAAAGGATGGTTAAATTAGTCATTGTTCTTCATCATTACATTTACGAATTAGGTCTCAGGATACTGAGTTCAATGAAAGAGAAATTGCGGCATCCGGTGACATGAATCACTGTGTAAGTAAACCAATTCAAGACGGCTTAATAATACTAATTTGATATTGTTTTTGATATTGTTTGATATTGCGCCCACCTCATGTTAAGCACCACGCCTGAGCCTGACTATTACAGATGCAGTGCCACCCAAAGCTTAAAGTTTATAAGTATTTGCGGCACTGGCACTGCACTGCGCTTATCACCCCGAGACATGGTGGTTAAGTCTCTTTACCCAGAAATTTGGCATATAGATAGTTTAAAATCCGAAGATGGACATAGGCTACTTTTGTATTTACCACAAGCAAACTGTCTTTGCCTACCTGCGTTTCCTTTTTTTTTTTAAAGAAAGATCTTCTAAATACAAAATAAAATTTCGTGAAAATTGCCACATTTTAGCTGCGCGTTCGCGTCATAGAATTAGCGGTGTCAGGGCCGCAGGTTCCATCCTTTAAAGGTGATCTCAATATGTTATGTAAACCAATCAGTTCACACCTCAACTTTTAGTCAACAGTTTCAGAGATTTCAGAGAAAAGTGTGAATTACTGATACTGTTAGGAAAATGTGGGTTATTTGGAATGACCCTGTTTCGGTTCATGACTTTCAGTCTTATTGCCGTCAGTTGTACCTATATTATTACTTCTTTCTTTTTTAATTTCACCACGTATAGTCCATACAGTACATACAGTACACGCAAACTTAATTTTATTTTTATTTAAAATAAACGATTTTGTTACTTATACTTTTATTTTTATTTTCAAAAACCTCTTTGACAGCCTAATCCTTCTAAAAATATCAATACATGCGGAACTAGTTAAACAGTCGAGTTTCATCACCATTATTTTCTTTCACTGCTTTTATCCGCACATCCTACTAAGCCAACAGAGCACACGTGTGCACGTTAACCAAAACTTATACCTACTAAATATTTTGTAATTTAATTTTAGGTACCTACTTACTTAACTGTTGTTTAGGAGCCAAACTGGTTAGTGGGATTTTTAATAAAACATGAATTATAGTATGTAGAGAATATTAACTTCTGTATGGGTTACTTTACGATGTGTCATAAAGTCATAATAGATATAAATTATAATTATTATTGACTCATAACTTAGAATTAAGTCTGTAGGTATAGAAACTAGAAGGACAAGTTAGTGTAAAAAACCAGCCAAGAGCTCTGCTGGCTCTTTGTAATATAGTTTGTCCGGGAAATTACTTCAACTATAGTTCTCACAACGGATCTCGGCCGTCGCGAAATTAGCCGTTTCGATGCGCAATGGAGCTTTTTCAAACTAAATTATCTTTGCGCATCACAAACGGCTAACTTCACGAAAGCCTAGATCCGCCGTGCGAACTATACTTACTTCTGGCTGTGCTTCTGGCACCAAGCAATTTTTTTTATGTCTAAATTTTAAATTTAAATGTCGTCATAGATCATAGTTTAGAAATGTTTTAAAGCTGTTGTTAAATATTTAAGCAAATTTAATGGAGCTTTTTGTGATGGACTCTATAGATGAAAATGTACTTATTATGCTTGTTCTATAAATAAGTAGGTAAATAACATGAATATTGGCGGACACACAGTAACTTCTAGCCCCAAACTAAGCAGAGCTTGTATTATCTTATAGGATACATAAATTAAAACATTCTCATACACTCGTAATACATCAAAAACACCGGATCAAATATTTGCAGATCATCTTGCAGATCAGATCAGATCAGATCAAACGTTTGTCCCGCAGCACCCTCAACCATTCAATACTGAACCAGACACTAAACCAACACGCCACACATGAAGGTGCCTAACTCTTGAAACCAATGACAATTCCGATCCAATCCCGATTTCTATTTACCTACTGCTGTCAAATTGTTGTATTCTTGAAAACAAGGTTGAATTTGACGATAGGATGCTGTTAAAAGTACGAAATGGCATATTCCATACTTGTCCAATACCGATCGCGTTCAAGAGTAAGGCCCCAGGCTTAAGTTCACATCATGGATGAGAATAGAAGGCGGCAAAGCGGTCAGCCGCGGAAGCGGCTAACCTTGATGGTAGTAGAACACGGGTAGGGAGGTGGAATAAATACGAAGACCTTTGTTCAGCAATAGTCAGTTATATTGGCAAATAAAAAATAAACTTTTGTTACAGGTGAAACGCTCAATCATGCTCAAAATGGCGGACGCGTGCGCCGATAGCTCCAAACAGACGCGTTTCCACGAGATGCACGTGCAAAGACACAACAACGTCAGCATACTGTACGCAGATATCGTCAATTTCACTCCACTGTCAGAGAGGCTAACTGCTTCTGACCTGGTGAAGACTTTGAACGAGCTTTTTGGACGGTTCGATCAGATTGCTCAAGTAAGTACAGCATCTTTTATGCTAATAATATTACGCAGACTGCAAGTCTACGTAGACCTTATCAGCCAGTAGACTATAGAATAGTCTGCTGGATATAGGAGTCCTTCAAAAATAACGAGAGGAACTGTGTAGACTTGGAAAATGACGGTATGATCGATTGAGTAGGTACAGTTACTATACAAATCATAAAATTTAGCAACGGGATTAGTTGCCCGGTCAACTGATCCCGCGGGATAAGTTCGAGCGAGATGAGTTGAAAGAGAGCCAAATAGAATAGCTTTTTGGGTAAAAATCTAAACTCGATAGCAACCGAACTAGAGGAGTTGGAACTGATCTTTAAACATTGTGCCTCAGTTATTCGTAGACAACGTTATGAAAACTATATTTTTTCTATTTCCCATAAATAAAACTGTTTTCTACGGAGCTCATGCTAGCCAATCTGAGGTACCACAGGTAGTAACTTGTGGTTCTTTTGTTTAATCCTTTGATCTTGCTAGGAACCTACTCATCTAAGTTATATTAATATTCTTACTTATAAGTTAACTATTTTGGTCTGATGATTTTGAGCCTTCAGTTTATTAGTTTTAGAGAGGTCTATAGAGTGGGTACAAATGAAAGTCATTGTTGAGTAGTCAAACACATTACTAAGTATGTTTCACAAGACCGAGTTAGACTTTAACGCAGTACTACTAACTGTTCAGTGAGTTTTGTTCAAAACTAGATCTGTGACAACTAATATTCGCGACTTGATGTGTATCTTGTGGTTTTAGTTTAAATAAGACCAAGTTTTAGTCAAAGCTATTTCAATATAGTCGAAGCTTATGACTTTCTAATTTAAATTTGACAAATACTACTACACAGATTATCTGTTCTGTGACACCGCCCCCACTGGAGATAAGGGGGAGGTTATTTTTCCTACTGAGAACTTTAGTCCCCTCTTATGTTTTAAAGTTCTGCGTGTAAAGGCCCATTACATGGTTCATTAAATGCATGCAGCCCCCCTACCATGAACTCTTAGAGCGATTCAAGTTAGGACCTAAACTGAATTGTCAAAAAAAATTGTATCATGAATTCAATAATTATTAATTTCACAGTACAAAATTTTTTGACAATTCCGTTTAGGTCCTAATTTGAATCGCTCTAAGAGTTCATGGTATTTTTTTTTTTTTTTTTTTTTTTATTTATAACCACAAATTATTTAACATTAAACTGATTATTGTACTCTAAAAACCACCTAGGGTTTGTCTGAGTACTCACATTCGTCTATATAATTTTAATACCTAGTATGGGGGCAGGAATTGCAAATGTTTGACATTTTGCTCCGACATCAAATTTGACAAAGCATTTCTTGCATCTCAAAGTCGCTCAACGAGCTATGGAAAGAGCTATGTTAGAAGTTTCACTACTCGAATCCGTAGAAGAACCAATGTCACTAATATAGCTCTCAGAATAAGTAAGTTGAAGTGGCAGTGGAAAGGCCATAGTTCGCAGAAACGATAGCCGATGGGGAATAAAGGTTCTCGAATGGCGACTACAAACTGGACAACGAATTGTAGGACGGACGGTCCACTCGATGGACCGATGACATTAAAGCGGTCGCAGGAAGTCGGTGGATGGTGAAGGCTCAAAATCGGTCGTCATGGCGCTCTTTGGGTGAGGCCTATGTCCAGCTGTGGACCTCCATCGGCTGATATGATAATGAGGGTGGTGAATTCTTGCATGCAATTTTATTAGTGGACCGTGTAAATGTGGACTCATATAACGAATGATAGGTCTTATTGCTACCCCAAATAATGATTTTATTATTATCACAAAAAATCGGTCCGCTCCTATTCAATTTAATAGTGCAACACCCTTACTGGGTACATATCTTACCTTTACTTAGTAGAGTTCTTTGTGATAGAGCTCGTCCGGGGAAGGACTACCACCATACCTATTTCTGCCGCCAAGCAGTAATGCTCGCATTGCTGTGTTCCGGTTCGAAGGGTATGGTTTCCGGTGAAATTACAGGCACATGAGACTAACCATCTAACGTCTCAGGGTAGTAACACGCAAGTGATATCTATGATGTTGCATGCGTACATAGGCTACGGTAACTGCTGACCATCAAGTGGGCCGTACGCTTGGTTACCACTTTAGTAGTATTAAAAAAAAAAAACTATGTGTTGGCTGCTCTGATATTATTTAATATTACATAAAACTTGTGACATGTATTACCCTCATAATTATGATGCAATAAATGATACTGAATACTGAATACTGAATGGGCCTTTACTCTTGCCAACTATAATGTATGTGTCTACCTTATCTACTCTTCCCTCCCGTGTGGGAACATGTTGCCAGCTTACTATAATATTAATCCAAACCTCCCTAACTTGCAACACATTCTGCTCTAAAATGAGATGGGAAATTGCATTCTATAGCAGTTGAGAAATAACATATTAAGTGCAAGTTGGTATAAAGTTTCTTGTCTACCTATTAATATGTAAAATGGTTTAAATCGCTTTTACTGACTGACAGTCAACGCTCAACTGATGAGTGCTTACCCGTTCAACCCACAATTTTACTACCCCAATATTTTTTTTAAACGTTTTACCCAAAACATAAGCCGTTCTACCACCAGAGTAATAGTTCTACCCATTCTAAAAACCTAAGTCGCAGTGTATTCCACCAGTATAGTCCCAGAGACCTTTATTTTATTGAATAATGATCACAGGTCACACAAAAAGCAATTCAAATATTTTACACTACAGTGTTCCCATAAATAGATGGCAACACAGCATGCGCAATAGCAACAATATAATTACGTTTGTTTTGTCTAAAATATTAAATTAAAAGATTACAAAAACAATAAACTGACATATTACATAGTGTACAGATATCAATTTATATTCTACTAGCTGTGCCCCGTGGTTTCACACGCGGTTTTGCACTTTTAATGGTACTGAGATAAAAAAGAGCTTATCTGCCGTTCTGACGCGATTGAGTAAGAAGTATCTATCCAAACTATTGCATTTATTAAAGTAAGATTTACCCAACTAGATGAGCTATAGGATACAGATTCACTATTTGCAAAACACTTGTAAATACGTAGTTCGTGTTGGGCTTGCGAAGAGTATTCTGTTTACCTGGTTTACATAGAAAGCTTTGCTTAGGCTAGATGTGCTAAATATATCCGAGGTATTAAACATATCCAATAAATATTTATTGTGTATAAACAGATTATTCTCAATGTCTTTGATTGTTATATAATTAACTATTATTCAGAATGTTAAGCGATTGTTAAATTTCGTTAAATATATTGTTATCTTTCTTGTTGACTTGTTTTTCTCTCTTGATATTCTTTTTATGACCAAATTACAAAATATACCTTCCATTTCTTACATATTAAAGACTATTTTATTTAATAGATTTTAAATTAGCATCCATCAAACTAAAATTCAATTTCAAAATGAAATCTAAACAATCACGAAACTGTTTGCTAAACGTTTTGTAATAACCCCGGAGTGTCGGGGGAACGTGTTCGATCCAATTTATCGCTACAAAGCTCGGGGGAATTACAAATGGACCACATTGTCAATTTTATCTGGCTACTGAATTCTTTATATGGCTTTGAAATGAAATGATATAAATTTATTTGGCATATTCCATCCAAAAACATTGATTAGATGTCAAAAAAGTTACCTTCGAAGGGTATGGTTTCCGGTGAAATTACAGGCACATGAGACTTTCCATCTTACGTATCAGGGTGGTAACACGCAAGTGATATCTATGATGTTGGATGCGTACATAGGCTACGGTAACCGCTTACTATCAAATGGGCCGTACTCTTGGTTGCCAATTTAGTGGAATAAAAAAACACCATATTTATAAATGAAACTGTCATTTCAGCGGCTTGCTAAATTATTATGACGTCAGACGTTTTTAATATGATTATGAAAAGGCTTTTATGTCCCTGAAATTTTTATGGTGTGTTATAGGGTTGCACTAAAATATAAATTCCCAAAATTAAATTTATATAACAATAATCTTGCTAGACAATCCACACAGCATCATCTAGCCCCAAGCTAAGCAGAGCTTGTGTTATGGGTACTAGATGACTGATATACAGGGTCATTCATTACCAACCTGACAAACTTAAGGGGTAGGTTCCACACATAAAAAAATTTTTTTATTAATAATTATTTTCTCTAAACTTTTTTTTTATATTTAAAAATATATTATATATATTAATAAAAATATATTAATATATTTAAAGTATTACTTAATACTATACAATACATAGAAATTACCCAGAACATCCGGAACAAATATTTGCAGATCGTACAAACATTTGTCCCGAGGCGCGAATCGAACCCGCAACCTCCGCGTCACAGGCGGACCTTCGCCCGCCGCGCCACATCTTTAAGTTGAGGATTCATCGTATGGAACTTTTGTATAAGGTCACAATGCGTGTGTCACATTATGTGTTAATTATCAGTAATCGTTACTAAGTTGTAATTTGTAATCGTTGATCACTGGTGGTCTAGTGGTAGTGACCCCGCCTTCCGATCCTAAGGTCGTGAGTTCAAACCCGGTCGTGCAGCAATGAAAATTTATGTTCGCAATGCCAGTGCTCTTATACGGTGAAGAAAAAACATCGTAAGGAAACCGGCATGTCCAAGAACTAAAAATTCGAAAGACATGTGCCATCCACCAATCCGCATTGGGTCCACGTGGTGGATTAAGACCCAATCACTCTCGCCTGAGAGTAGGCCAGTGTATGACAGTGTATGGCCTGAGTATGACAGCCTTCTAATGTTCCCACTGCTGGGAAGCAGTGGGGACATTAGAAGGCTGTCATGATGATGAATCGTTACTAAGTAATAGACAAAATACCTAAAGATCTAATAATCTTTTCATTTAGAAAGGTTATTAGGATAGGAAACATATTATATAGTTCCCAAGGTTTTGTGAGAATTGTATTTATTCGGCTTTGAAGGCTTCCCGGGGGAAATCTGACACCTATATTATTCGATTTGGGTGTTTGCAGATAGTTCAATGGAGGTTTGACCACCAATAGGTTTTACCTTAGCCACAGTTCAGATTATAGTAGGTACTACCCTACGCCGAAAGATATGGTATTCCGTTTATCAAAGTTATTATTGTGTGATTAACATTTATGTTGTTATTTTTATTACTTACTAGCTGGTACTGAGCAGTTATCAACTGTATCAAACAGTGCCACAGACCACAGCTAACACTCTTTAACTTTTATAAATGACTAGTTGATCCGCGCGGTTTCACTCGCGTTGTTTTTTTCGCAATCGTTCCCTACATTCTCACCGTTTAAATCTTCCCTGGACTCTTACAAATATTTCAAAACCAAAATTAGCCAACAATTCAATAAAGAAGAAAAGCAGTTAAAGAATAAATAGGTAATAAGAATATAAGAAAATATTTATTGTTTAGCCGATGAAGGCAAAAAAAGATCTTATGATAAGATCTTGTCTTGGAAGTTTTTATTCAGTTCAAAAAAATCCATATTTTATACGAGTATTACTACTTGCTACTTTTTCGCCATCAAAAAAGTACATTATTTATGTATTGATGAAATGAAATGAAATGAAATTTGATTTTATAATTTTGCCAGAATACAGGTACATTGGTTCTTAAAATTGTTACATTGCATAGGTAATATTTGAATCTGTGTATTCGACCATTTGTCGTGCAAATATTAAATACTTAGTTTAATTTTATAAGTACCAAGGTATATACATCATCATTCAATATGTTATTCTATATGATGTTACATCTTAATTCTGTTTTGCTAAATAACACCAAAATTGAGATTGATTCAAATAAGTCAATGACTTTCTTGGATGGATTGCATAGTGTGATTTTTAAATGAGCCATCACGCTCCAGCAGTTTTGCAGCTCACTGGATTCAGCGCTTGATTGCTGTTTAACTCAATAGAGAATATGCATCCAGAAAGTAAAGTGATTTTGTAAACGTATTATTTCTATATATAGCTTGAGCTACCTTTTGCAACGGCATGGGCGCTTTAGAATTGGTTTATTCCCATCTGTCACCCTTTTTTTACTTTAATTTTTTCAAAAAGTGTGATCTGTCAGTAATGCAAGGAAAGGTAAAACTATTTCAAAACTAATTGGCGTAAATTTTCCTAGCTTGTAAGAAGTTTTAAAGTGATCCATGTGATTCTAATAGACACTTATGTATTTTGATTTGAAAGGCAAGGCAACCACTAGAACAACACTGCTAATACACTGTAGTTTAATAGGAAAACCAAGTGATTGATGAGAGCTTTCGTCAACGTAAAGTTACCGAACTGGAAACTTGTGGTGTTGGAGATAATTTTGTTACAAAAAGGTTAAAGGGTGCTAGGTTGTGATAAATAGATTTCGACGAGGTTGGCATAAAACGATTCTCTATCTTAGACTCATGCCCACAGATTTTCTTGCGTTCCTACCTAGACTAGTAGTACTTACTTTTTTTTTTTTTATGTCATTTGGAGGCAAACAGGCTTACGGCCCGCTTGATGGTAAGCGGTTACCGTCGCCTATTGACATCAACAACACCAGACTTACTTACTGCGAACAGTAATTATAGATGAGCTAACGTTACTTTTCTTGTTTTTTTTTTATGCAACTGAAGTGGCAACCAGGCGTACGGCCCACAAGATGGTAAGCGGTTACCGCAGCCTATGAACGCTTGCAATACAAGAAGTATCACTCGCGGGTTGCCACCTTGAGGCTAAGATCGAAAGCCTGATGTGCCAGTAATTACACTGGAAACCATGCCGTTCACACCGGAACACAGCAATGCGAGCATTACTGCTTGGCGGCAGAAATAGGTTTGGTGGTAGTCCTTCCCCGGACGAGCTCTATCACAGAGAACTCTACTACTCTACTACTACTTTTTGAGTAGCTTATTATGCTCAACACGCCGAAGATCCTCATCAAATCTTTAACTCAGTTATTATGAAACCAACTAAAAGTTATATTACCTTTAAACCTCACCTTTATTCTGTAATGTTACATTTTTATAATAAACTTGAAACTTAACCTTAAAAAATCGGATCTCATTAGAAGATACTATCCAATGCAGACCCCATTTTGCACTTTTTTTTTGAGAAAATACCCCTCGTAAAACCTTTTTACTAAGTTAAGTCCATATCGGTTGTAAAATACATTTGCAGAGGAAAAGTACCAACAATCTGACACACGCTTCGCTCTCTCGGTCAATAAAAAGTAGTAGCTTTTCTTGGGTTAGTGTCAAAATCCCCTTTGAAGGGGATTTTGGGAATTTTAGTGTCAAAATCCTCTTTGAAGCGTCAAGCTCAGTCTAAAGGGGGTTTTAAAACAAAAACTTCCAAAATCCCCTTTGAAGGGTAATTCTTATTTACTATTCTGTAAAATCTTATAATAAAATACCTAAATTATTGAATAGAATAACTGAATAGAAGAATACCTACCCTTTTGAAAGGAATTACGTGCTATGTAGTTTTTTTTTTATGCTGGACAATCCACTCAGCATCATCTTACCAAGGTAAGCTGCTGTTAAACGGAGCTGTGTTATGGGTACTAGATGACTGATATAATTATACAATTGCATAGATATTATTATTATTATTATTAACAGCCTGTGCTGTCCCACTGCAGGGCAAAGGCCTCCCTTTCTTCCTTCCAATCATCTCTATTGAGCGCTAGTGTAGGCCAGTCCTTCATAAAGGCATCTAGTTCGTCTCTCCATCGTCGCCGCGGTCTGCCGCGTGGTCGTTTTCTGTCCCGTGGGATCCACTCTGTAGTGGTTTTCGCCCACAACTCATCCGACATGCGACAGACGTGACCTGCCCAGTCCCACTTTAAATTGCCAACTTGTTGCCCAACATCTGCTATTTGTGTTATGGAGCGCAGTTCACTATTTCTAACGCGGTCTGTTAGTTTTACTCCTAGGATGCTGCGCTCCATAGCATCATAGCTCAATTGCATAGATAGATATTTTTTATTATAGTTAGTTATATTATTTGTCTTTTGTGTGTACAGTATCACCGTGGTCTTGTTCACTCTATTATGATCACTAAGTAGGGTATTATCAATTTTATATTTAAGTGGTAGGTATCAATGATAAGTGATGGTAGGTAAGTACATAATTGTAAGTATAGGTACCTACCTACCTATTAATCAAGTGGTAGATAATGTGTCACCTCCTAACACTATCAGTAAAACAAAAGCACGTCCAGACATTGCACAATCCCCTATTGTGTGGAACGAAGATTGATGGCACCGCTAATGGCTTGATCAAGATTTTTACAATTAAAAACTTGAGCACCTAATGGAAAAGTGGCAGCAAAGACTTAGAGCGACCATTTTGAACTAAATTAGTTTCTCTTTTGTTAAGGCTAATCGATTTAAAAGTTAGTTTCCTTACTAAAACCAGTTTGAACAGTACTAAGTAGATAAGCAATTAAGATTAAAACTAGATATAAGGTCAAGGTTTTAGGTAGGTACTTAAATTGCTTAAAGGTATTTTAAATTTATTATTAAAGACCACCTTCTAAGTTTTATCAAGGTAGTTATGTAACCAATTTCGGATATTGCAAAGCAAACGAGCCAGATGTTAACCATATCATCACAAAGATTACCGCCATGAGGTATTTTACGATAATAACCTGGAACAAAGTAGAGATAATGAAGAATGACTCTAACTTGACGTACCTACCAAAAAAATAGGAGCAAAGCATTTATACGATGTAAGAATTGTGTTTATTTACTCACCTCTGGAGAGGATTGGAGTTTTAAGATTCTGAATAAATTTATTGTGACACCGATAAGCAGAGGAAAAAATTACAAGGCAAACGTTTTGGAGAGTTAATATTTTTCTGTTTGCATGTTTCCGAACCTCCTAGAATATCCCTACTGTCCCCAGAAGACTAGAATGACCCCCTCATTTGTTCCCAGGAGAACCAGTGCATGAGGATCAAGATCCTGGGAGACTGTTACTACTGCGTGTCGGGGCTGCCGATCTCCCGTCCGAACCACGCATACAACTGTGTCAATATGGGCCTGGCTATGATAGACGCTATCAGGTATTACCATTTTCTCTTCGAGTTAGGACCCACGCTGCAGAAGGTATTGACCTCTTCTATAGATCTTTCTTTCTTGGACAACCTCTTCATCGTGTCAGGGCCTGACTACTGAAGGTGACCTCAATAAATCATTTTTTTAGTTTTTAAGCCATCAAGTTTTGTTGCCTGCGACTTAAATGGCTTCGTTGACTACCATCTGAATCGCACTAATATTATTAACGAAGTATAGGGTGGCCCCTCAGTCGTAATTGATTTGGTTTCCGGTGAAATTACAGGCACATGAGAATTTTAATCTAATGTAGCAATGTGGTGAATCTCAGGGTGATCTCTCTGATAATGCAAGCGTACTGAAAGCCAATTACCATAAAGTGGGCCGTATGCTTGTGCTCGCAGTGGCCGTCTATTGGCTAAGATTTTGAGCCTTTAACATCCACTTTCTGTCATCGGTTCATCGAATGTTGGGCAATCATAAATCAAAGTTAAGACCAGTTATTGTGTTTTATTTATTTTAAAGTTATTTAAATGTGGCAATGCCATTGCTCTCATACGGCGAAGGAAAACATCGCAAGGAAATTGACATGTACAAGAACTAATAATTCAAAAGACATGTGCACCACACAGCATTGGGTCCACGTGGTGGATTAAGACCCAATCACTCTCTCACTCTCACACTCTCACACTCTCGCTCAAGTGTAGGAAAGTGTCCCAGCAGTGGAGACATCAGAAGGCTGTCGTTCCTTTATCGTATGGCTGCGTTTGTGTTTGTCACAAATTTATGATGATGACAATACAGGGTGATCCCCCCTGCTTCAGTTTTGATACGTGCAGTGCAAAGTTATGACCGTCGCCCATATTTTTAATTTCAGATTCGTTCGAGAGGCGACAGGTTTCAACGTCGACATGCGGATCGGGATCCACACCGGCAACGTGCTGTGTGGAGTCCTAGGGCTCCGCAAGTGGCAGTTCGACGTCTGGTCTGATGACGTCACGCTGGCGAACCACATGGAGTCCGGTGGTATTGCAGGGTGTGTGTTTTTATTAGAAATTAAGTATTTAAAGGTTCTGTGAGAACCTAGAAATTCTGTCATCAGAGTGCGAACGAAGTTTTTTTCGAAGTTCAAAGTTCTTATACGAACTTACTTGCTTATTGGGTCAGCGTGGTGGGTTGAATACCAAATCACTCTCGTTTGAGAGTAGGTTAGTGTCCCAGCAGTGGGATTAGAAGGCTCTCACGATGAAGGTGGATTAACAAGTCATCTACCTACACCCTCGCAAGATGTTTGATAATATGAAAATATAACTATCTACTATTCTTCTAATGTGAACAATAAATAATAATAATGTTAACTGTGCGATAAAATAAAATATAAATAGTTTTCAAAAGTACGACATATTATTATTTCATTGTAAAGTATTTTTTTTAACTATCTCTTCGTATTTTTAATTGCATTTTCCCCGATGCTTTTATCGCTAAAAGCGTAAACAGTTTGTTCGGAACCGTTTCACAATAATTTTGCAAGCTTTTTGCTGTTGCACAAAGGGAACTAATTGCCTTTCATTAGTGTCTATAAGCCACGGTTACACGGGAGAAAAATATGCAAAGACGAAACGTTCGCCTAATGCTGAGCGCCAGACTTGAAAATAACAGTGTCTGCAGTGTCACCCAAAGGAGTTGTTTCTCGATGTATGGAGCCGGGCCTAGGTCCTTTGTAAGGGTCTAGATATTTAGATATTCAATAAAGAAAACATTTTAAGCTGTTTATTTAATTTATTTTAGCTTCTTTCACAATCTTATGTAAGTTTATCTTTGTGAAGGAGTGCAACACAATGCAAAACAACATGGCGGGTTTAACGAACAACTGGGTTATTAGGTACTGTCAAAGTCAAGATGCGTCACTATCATTGGCTAATAGCTGTCATGGCGGACCTCCAGTGTTCCCGTTTTAGGAAACTCAACACAACAAACATTTTTCATAAAGAACTTTGTTTGTCTACATAAAAATAAAATTGTATTATAATGTTAGTTTTATATTTTTTTCCAATTTCTGTATAGTGTTACTAAGACCTAGTCCACTATGAAATTGGTTCTTTGAGTTTTAAAGTTCTGCGCGGCAATGCACTGCGTTCGTCACCCCGAAACGTAGCTATAAAGTCTCTTTCGCCCAGTCACTTACACTTACTACAGTACACTTGCTACAGTGCCCCTAAACACAGTAACGCTTGCAATCTACTGCTTGGAGGCAGAATATCTGATACTGCAGTGGTACCCACAAGACTAACAGAGCACTAGGTAATATTATATTCGTGGCGAGAGACTCCGTGTAAACGACCTATTATACTGCTTGGTTGAAGATTTATTTCTGTCAATGGGGGATGATTTGAATATCAAGAGGATGTTTTAATTCAACAGCTCGCAATCACGCAATTTGTATTATTGTTGGTAAAGTGTCGAGTTATTGATTCTAATATTTAGGGACACAGATATAATTACAATTTACTTACTCTATCTTACTATAATAATGTAATTTTTATAAGTACAACTAAAAAGTGGCAATCAAGCGTACGGCCCACTTGATGGTAAGAGGTTACCGCAGCCTATGGACGAATACCCGAGGTATCACGCGCGAGTTGCCACCCTGAGACGTAGATCGAAAGGCTCATGTGCCTGTAATTTCACCGGAAACCATACCCTTCGGACCGGAACACAGCAACGCAGGCATTAGTGCTTGGCGGCAGAAATAGGTGTGTGATGGTATTACATCTCCTAACGAGCTCTATCACAAAGAACTTTACTCTTGGTCATGGATAAATAGCTTTCTAACGTTCCTACTACTTAGTTTCTACATTTCAGTTTGTTTTTAGTATATTTATTGAATATTATTATGGGGGTTATTATAACATCATGTCAGGTCATAAAAAGTTGTTAGAGCAGCCAACACTAACTAATTGATTGCATTTTTCAACCAATCTGGTTGAAACTTGGTATACTTACAGGTTCTATGACTTTATAGAGTTTGATTGTCGTCGGGGATTTTTGATAGGGGGCGTACTTTCTCCAAAAAGGGACAAAAAAGGAGCTGCTGAATATCTCCGCCTAATGTGATTTGATTTCAATTGTTTTTATTTTATTTGAAAGGTAAATATTAACTTTAAGTTTGTCTGATATTTGGTTAAGATCTGATGAGGGTTTTTAGCGTGATGGGCAAAATAGTTCCTCAAAATGCAGTATGTTGCTCACTTTCAAAGCTCATTTTACAAGTTTGTGCTTGCGAGGTCTACTGTTCGGAAAACTGCTAGTAATAATGTACCCTGTTGGGTGTTGCACAGTTGAGTGAAAGCGGACAGCTTTACTAAGCAATTACCTATTTAATTTACCACCACTTCAGTGGATACCCGCCTTTAAGTGGATTTTGATTTTCAGTGCTATCATGATTAGATTTTCTTTCAAAACTTTCAAACATTTGATTATTTGATTTCGCCCAGAGCTTAGTTTTACTTAAACTGATTGAAGAGATAAGACAAACGAGAACTTAATAAAATTGTGAAAAACAATTTAACTTGTCTAGACTTGAACTTATTAAACTGCTTTTAAGATTTTGACCTCCCTGTTCGCATTATTGTAAAAACTACCAGTATCAGCTACGCCCACTTCTGGATATAGGCTTAAAAAGTGCCATGACGACCGATCTTAAGCCTTCACAATCCATTGACTCTTTGCAACTTTAATGTCATCAATCCATCGAATGGGGTCTAACGGTAACTTTAAATTTACCGAAAAGTGCAGCGTTTTGCGCCTTTGAAGTTATAAAAAAACTTTTGAAGAATCTTAGACAATAATATATTATATGATTTATTTAATATACTTAATATAATATATGATTTAATATCATATTCAAGAACCATACGTGTAAGTGATTGAAATGGGAGGGTGATGTTGGTTTGTACTTCGAAGATACTCTTAGAAAATTTTAAAAGAACGCCAGCATTTAATTGAAAATTTTGTTTGTCAAATTCAAAATTCTAACGCGATTCGTTTAATTTTTTATACGTCGACATTTTGACACTGGCAATATTGTCTAAACAGACTGACTGGGATACAGGGTGTCCCATAATTAAACTTCGTTTTTCAGTTCGCGGTCCCCATTATTGTTTGGACTCCTTTTTCCGCATTTGGACTCACGGATGGTCCGTTATGCGTTCGCGTATCGTCATTTTTTTCCTTCGAGAATCCATACTCTCCAGATTCCAGATCGTAGCTATCTAGTAACAAGCTCCGTGACGGCTTAACTTAACTTAACTTAACTTAAGATTGTGATGAAATTTGGAATGTATTTTCTTTTATTCAGAAGTAGTCAAAGATGAAATTAAAACAAGAGAAGCAGATAAAGATTCTAAATTTGAATTTGTATTTAATGGGAACGCTGTTTGACGTCAGAAATTAATATAAATAAATATGAATATGACTTTTTTATTTCCCAGCCGCGTCCATATCACAAAGCAAACCCTGCTGCAGCTGGGCGGGAGGTTCGAGGTGGAAGTGGGGGACGGCTGCGCGAGGGAGGGGTACCTGGCTGATCATAAAGTGGAAACTTACCTCATCATACCCCCCAAGGTAAGAGTAATTATGTCTGTAGAGTTTCGGTATTAATTGCCTCTTTTTTTAACCGACTTCAAAAAGGAGGAGGTTTCAATTCTTTTGTTTGCAAGGGTTTTTGGTTCCCAAGATGTCCTATACAAATTTTATCGAAATCGTTTCAGTACTTTTTGAATAAATCATAAAATACAGGTGTGAATAACTACATCGCCTCGTTTCACCGCAGTCTGCCGAAACAAGTGAAATTACTGGGTAAACAATGTTTTGGGGTGATGAGCGCAGTGCAGTGCCACGCTGAACTTAAAAACTTGAAGCTTTGGGTGGCTCTGCATCTGTTATGGTCAGGCGGGCGGGCGACTTGACCGTCTTGTCACTTGCTAACATAAAAAAAAACATTATTTTGTGTGAAGTCGGTTTTTGTTTTTTTCCTATGCTTAGTAAATTCCGGACAGAAGCTAAATCACGACTATTGTCACGCTATATCGCTTTTGTGCTCAAGATTAGACCCTTAAGTTCACTCTTCCTTTGTAAATTAAATACTTCTTGTTAGAACTGTATACAAAAAAAAAATATCTCAGAGTTTCAGTTTGGAGCAAAATTATGATTATTAATAAAACCTTTTATTTTCCAAACTTATTAACTATTTACAATACACTAATATAAAATATTCACAGTTTTTTTCACTTTCTTATTGTGTATTTTCCATTATTAAATATTAAGTTGAGGCGAAATTAAATAAAGGAAATCATGTTTGACTTTCACAAAACTTTTCCAATAATAATGAACAAATAAATGAATTGCTGGTTCAATAGCAATGACACAAACAAAACAACTACCAAGAGGGTAACAGGAACAATAAATTATATTCAGAGGTAGCATTATTAATGATTACGCCTTCGGACAATGAAATTAGCTCACTATTTCCACACACAGTACTTATTATGATGAATTTCGTAGCAGGGTTCATGATAAATGTACCCAAGAAACCTAACTGATGAGTTAGTAGGGGAGCGCGGGGCTGGAAGTGGTAATTTTTATAAATTGCCTAAAAAAACTATGCTCATCGGCACAACAACCCCCGGCACTTCCAGCCACACTCTCCCCTATTTCTGTTATTGTATCTTACCACAGAACAGATATTAATCTTACTGTTAACGACATAATTTTGTGGGATAAGTGATAGTGTGGATCCGTTATGAGGTTTATAGATCAACAAGACGCGTCGAGAATCGTAATTTTTATTATTTTTTTTATTGTTGGATGTTAAACGGCGAATGTGACAGGACTCGCCAAAGTCCAACAGTGTTTTAATCGCGGACTACACACCACTCTAAAGACTTCTTCTTCTCCTTTTCTTCTTTTATGGACTCTATGGCTTATTTGCCACAATTTTGCCAGGGTCAAGTGTATTAATTTGATTGTCGCTTAGCAACGTAATGTTTTTTAAATTTCTTTTCTTTCAAAATTCCCTTGGAAAGTATATAACTAAATTACCAACCAATATTACCACGCCATTTTAATTACTTACACTTGTGCTGATTAAACAAGTCAAATTGGATAAACTGCCACCAAATTTACGCAATAAAACACGAGAAAAATAATTGAAATGGGAGGACCCATGTCGTTTTGACAAGATAGCCACTCCCACTCTAAAGACGAGACGTCAATTTGACGTTGGAGCTGGCTGCAAGGATATCCGGAAATATCCCATAGTATGTTCCTCATTTTTTTTTTATTTTGTCGGAAACTTTGAAACTGATATAAAAATATTTGAGGGATTTTCCCAAAAATGTTTCTGCAATATAATCTCAATGAGTTATACAATCATGCAATCATTAATAAATAAGTTAGGAAATGCCTTAAAATAATCTGCAGATAGCTTTCCAATTAAAAAATTTTAAAAGTTTATTTTAGTTAGTTTCTTTTTTTTCAGCAAATTACGAGTTGCTTAAATTGTTTATAGTTCGCACAGCGGATCTAGGCTTCCGTGAAGTTAGCCGTTTGTGATGCGCAAAAAAATTTAGTTTGAAAAAGCTCCATTGCGCATCGAAACGGCTAATTTCACGACGGCCGAGATTCGCCGTGAGAACTATACATGATGTTAAGCTCCAATCCCGGCTATAGCTGTAGTGACACACACAAAAAAACCATGATTAATTTTGGCTATAAAACCAATTGACAAATCAATTCTTGCAAGCCTATTGAATCGTGTTATTCGTGCAGCTTTATTTACTACAGAGTGCTTAAAAACTCGTTTGACAATCGTAAACATAAACTTATCGTCCAGTATGGAGTTTTGGTAGGTAATTTAAGTTTGTTGGCCAGATTTTTCTAGGCTGGGGCGCGTGGAACTGGCGTAAATTCACCTAGCTTTAAGACGTTTCAAAATGATCTTTGTGATATTATTGAATAAATATATTTTTTACTTACTTACTAACGCATTAAAGAGGCGCTGTTAAAATCCTATACAAATTGACAGCTGGACGATATGTTTATAGTTCTCTTGGCGGATCTAGGCTACCGTGAAGTTAGCCGTTTCGATGAGCAATGGAGCTTTTTCAAACTAAATTTTTTTGCGCATCACAAACGTCTAACTTCACGGAAGCCTAGATCCGCCGAGAAAACTATACATTTACTATTTTCAAACGAGTTCTTCGTGCTAAGCACTCAGTACCCTTTGATCTTCAACGCAGCAACGCTTGCACATTGTTTAGAAACAGGAATATAATTACTATCAATCAATCCATACCTGAAAAGTTCTTCATTCGCTTACTAGTCACGTCTTGATTGGTTTTCCAAACTTCAAAATACGTTATCAGAAAATTTAATCCTCATGGTTCTTGTCCATAATTAATTGTATCAACTTTAGTAAAACTTGCATTCCCGATCGTGTTTTTAGAAAAGCAAAATTTGAGGTAAAAATTCTATTTTTGAAGTCTATTAACATTACAGCACAGTAAGTTACAGTCTGTAGCGAATTTCCAAATACTTATTCAACCTGACAGCTAAATCATATAGAACGTCTCATATTCGTTACACCGAGCGGAATTGGCAATTGCGCGATACTGGATTGTAGGGTGGTATTCGATTGATCGCAGTCGAATAACTTGCTAGCGTTGAGTCCCTACACTGTCTATTTTATCTACTCATATAATAATAGGAAGGCTAGAAACGTAAATATATCAATGATAGAAATATTGGTATTTAATCTACAAAAAAATATAAAAGTTTGCAAGCTTACTTTAGCTAAACTAGTCTTATCATAAAGCTTATTTATCTTTAAGCCTACCCTAATGAACATACACTTTCAAAACACCTATGTTCTCGTTTTGAATTTCAAGCAGACGTCACAGTCGTAATCGTAATGAAATAACTGCCGCCATAGCTTAAGTTTACTCGGAGGCTAAGTAATTCTACTCTGGTCCGATGATAATTTAGATTTATCGTGCCCAGAATCCAGGATCGTATTTTAGGGTGCATAGTTTCAGGTGCAAAATATAAATGTTACCGAAATCTATCGACAAACTATTGGAAATTCACACTTCTACTAAATCATTTCTCACTCAGGTTTGCTGGAAGAGAACTCTTTTTAGGGTTAAGCTCGCTTGTGTACATGCACTATATTTTAAGTTTTTTCTAAATGTTTATTTTTGTGTGTACAATAAAGAATAAAGAATATTATAATTGTCAGGACAAAGTTAATAATTTTTACGTCTAGCCGGGACTATCCATAGATGAAATTACCACTGGCGCATGGCGGTCACCCATTCAAATGCTTGATCTGTTATCATGAACGGCCAGCTAAGCCACGATCGGAAGAACGGAACACAGAAGCTAGTGTACAATCATCATCATCATCCACAGCCTGACTTCACCCACTGCTACTTAAATTAGATGCATCGGCAAATCGCTTCAAACAACAATAACAACTATATTTTTTACCAGGCTTTTTTTTTTTTTTTATAAGCCGCGGAACAGCGACATTTGTTTGCATATTCGTAAAACGATGCATTTTATTTATATTATATTAAATATTATGTAAACCAGTTCAAAACTGCACGCTCGTATAACAGTATAAAAATTGCTATTGTTGTCACATTCAAATCTATGACAAATTCTCTGTGATAGAGCTCGTCCGGGGAAGGACTACCACCATACCTAAGAGTAGTAGAGTTCCCTGTGATAGAGCTCGTCCGGGGAAGTACTACCACCATACCTATTTCTGCCGCCAAGCAGTAATGCTCGCATTGCTGTGTTCCGGTGTGAAGGGTATGGTTTCCGGTGAAATTACTGGCACATGAGGCTTTCGATCTTAGCCTCAAGGTGGCAACCCGCGAGTGATGCAAGCTTACATAGGCTGCAGTAACCGCTTACCATCTCGTAGGCCGTACGCTTGGTTGCCACTTCAGTTGTATAAAAAAAAAAAACTATGACAAATGCGGTGGAGGGCGTGCTTTTAGCCTGGATTATCTTTACTGTAGTCTATTTTTCTCAAAGGGGCACCCTTGCGTACGTCCTTATAGTAAGGCGCTATACGTTTGTGTTCGTGACTAGAGTGCAGAGTAGCTGAGCAGATACACAATCGTGCATGAAATTGAAACGTGCTTTACTTGCAGAAAAGAAGCAAGTTTGCTCGGTGGATCTTCGCAAACGTGAAGTTATTTAATACATTTTCAGCCTTAGTTACGCTATTTTTATACAAACTTGTAAACAAGCGCTGTCTCTAAAATAAATGCTACTGTAACTAATAAGAAATGTTACTGTTGTTACCGCATTGGGTCCGCGTGGTGGATTAAGACCCAATTACTCTCTCTTGAGAGTAGGCCAGTGTCCCAGCAGTGGGAACAGTAGAAGGCTGTCATGATGATGACTGTTGTTACCTACGAATATTTTTGTAAACATGCAAACGTTTTGTAACACAGCAAGCAAAAGCTTAAACTAAAAACATGTTATTAATTTATTTAAAGCTGCACAAAGTACACAAAGACCATGAATAATTTTACCTGGAAACTGTATGATAAATAACAGCATAAATCTAGTTAAATAAAGGAAAATGCACAGTGATTTTCCTCTCGTGGAAATTTCTGTGTAAACTTACTGCAGGCTTACAATTATGCAGATAGCATCAGCCCATTAGCATTATTGGGATAGCATTTAGATAAACAGATGCTTACCGTTGTAGATTAGCTTACCGTTGTGATTCAGTTCGTGTTATTTATAAAAGGCGATCAATAGCATTTGACTCCATTAATTTACTCTAATCAATTGTTGACTTCACAAAAGTACTCGCTCACCGCGTATTAGCAGTGGGAAGGCCGTATAGTTCGCAGCCTCGCAGAACCGAAAGTTAATGTTCTTGGATAGCGACTGTGAACTGAAAAACAAAGTATAGAACAGCCCTCCACTAGATGAACCGATGACATTAAAGCGCTCACAGGAAGTTGGTGGATGGTGAGGACTCAAGGTCGTTATGCTGCTCCTTGGGGGAGACTCATGTCGAGTAATGGACGTCTATTGGCTGAAATATAATGACAATGATAATATTCGTCAATTTTTTTTTTAATTTGTTTTTTGTTACATTCCAGAAACCTCCAGGTATATCCGAAAACGGTCGTCTTTCAGTCTGCACAGTAGACCGCAAAGCCAGCATCGTCTCTTCAATCTTCAATGACATTTCCCCCACCAAGGGCATGAACAACATCAGTCCAGCTCCATCACAGCACAGCTTCTGCGACGAAACCTCAAGAGTGATGAGATCTGAATCCATCAGAACAGCTGATTTGAGATCTGACTCGGGCAGGAACGACTCAATCAGAACTACTGATGTGACGAGGTCAGAGTCAGTGAGAACCGCGGATGTGAACCGATCTGATTCTGTGAGGATAACTGATGTTATGAGGTCCGAGTCAGTTAGAACAGCGCCTTCTGGGGGTAATTATATTTAACTGTCTTTTATCTGCAACTTCGCTTGCGGGGGACTCGGAAAACATACTTTTATATTAGATAAAAAGTAGCTTATTCCCAGCTCAGTCCTGGTCATTAATTATCTATGTTTGAAATTTCAGCCAAATCAGTTCATTGGTTGTCGAGTTATAGAAACAAACATCTAAACATAAACTTTTGCAATATTAGTGTGATTTTTATATCAAACTGCACTGCTGTTTTCTCTTTCTTATTGATTAGACTTCTAATATTTTCACAGCCTAGGAAACTGGAATAAACTCTGAAGTAAAAATAATAAGGCCTTAATCCACCCTAAGGACCCTATGCGGATTGGAAGATGATGAATAGCTGATAGAAATCTCTTAGTTTTCAAACATTTACTTCGAATTTTCTACACAGATCTTAGTCGCCGAGCGTCAGTCAGGGTTGACGGGCCGAAGACAGTGGCTTTCGAAGGCGCCACCAGCCCTGGCGAAGGCCTCAACGGAACAGTCGCTCACGTGAAGCCAAAGAGTCGCAGCGGGTCCATCATCGGAGCTATCAGTCCTATAATGGGAACAGGTGAGATATACATAAGTTGGGACAAGATTTCACTGTGACAACGACCGTAAGCCAGTGTTGGGAAATGGTATGAGTATCCAACCTGGTGGGTTCCACACTATGGTGGTTTTCGATAAAAACTGCCTCAGCACTAATTAAAATGGGATATTCGGACACCTTGTTTAAAACTTTTAGCACCAAACTCCATAGAAACTGTAGGTGCATTTTTTTTATTGACTACGATAAATATTTTTATGTTTTGTATAGAAGATTCTTAGGCCTTCTTCATAACTGTAATGTAAATCTTTGTTAGCTAAAGTGTCTTTCAAGTCTGTCATTTTTGACAAAAGAATGATAAGCTAGGGAAAGACAATACTTAGAAAGCCGCTTAAAATGACAGTTTATTTTATGAATAAGGCCCATAAGATTTTAGAAATAAAACTACTTTGTTTTTTCCTTCAGAGGAAAGTTCAGATTCTTCAGAACTCACACCGATTAGTACACCGCAGTCCGAGTTGCTACAACAGACCTTATTCCTTAGGATGTTAAGTACAATATCCACTGAATCACTGAGTTAGTTCCACTTTTCTTGTTTGCCTCTGTCCGTTTCCATTAAACACTATATGGAATTGAGAAATAAATGTTTCGCTACATTTTTCATTCACTGACTTCTCTAGGTCTTTTTACCTAGTTATTTCTTTATAGTTCACTAGATGTTAGCTCAAAAATCATTTATGATTTCATATTTAATGTGTTAATACTTATTTAAAATCATAATTACTTACCTATTTACTTTATGATAAATAAATATTCATAAAATTCATAAAAGTACATTTAAAAGAACAGATTATACTAAGACCAATATAACAGAATTCATGTTTTTTGAAAACTGACTTCTATACGACAAAACTGAATTGGTTTAAATTTTAAAAAGACATTCTCAATTTATGTATTCACTGATTTAAAAAAAGCAAGGACCAAGCAATGAACAATAATAAATTGGCGGACATTTCACACAGCATCTATCTCCACGTCGTGGATCACTTTGGTCTCACCTGAAAACCAGTGTCGCATCGTAACTCTGGTTTGGTGCGGCTTTTTGCTGAGAGTGAGACTATTTTGCTCTCGCGCGTATTTATAATACCTAGTTATTAATAATAATAATAATAAAATCTTTATTTCAGACACAAGTTCCATTTTATATACACACTTAAAAACTAACACACATATAAAATAAAAAATAAAATTACGGATTAATTAATTAAGGAATTAAGTAGGTACTTAATTAGGTGGCAATCTCCACCCAACGTTTGTACACTTTAGTCAATATAAGCCTTTTCGCCAGACTCATAATTATAATATTGCTACACTTGTCAACTCTGGACATAAAAGACGCTATCCTCTTTCGCTGAATGGCATTGAAAGAGTCGATGTGGGCATTCGCATACATTTCTGAAGCGCTGCAGAAGCGCCTCAGGCCTCATTAAGTTTCATGTTAAAATACTTTATGTTGTGTTGTGTGCGGTGAAAATAAATATATTTTTTCTTTCTTTTCTGCAAATAAAGCAAAGCTATTATGATATAATTCCAGCAACACCAGGTCTACCGTCACGATCTCGCCCGTCCAGCAAGATGACCAAGTACGTGGAGTGCTGGGGCGCGGACAAACCCTTTGCTAACATCACGGACTCCACTCTTGCCAAGAATATTGGAATCTCTGTGAGTTAAACTTTATATTAACACTAGCTGTTGCCTGCAACTTCGTTTTTTCCGAGATCCTTGGATTGTCTAGTAGGCAGATGATAAACGGTTTGAAGAAGCGGTCACAGAGATGATGATCACACGCGAGAAGATAGATATTGGCGGGCTTACCTACCCGATGACGATAAGTTCCACGCGCGTGCGTCCGATATGGGATCACTTAAGCAAGTGTTGCTTGTCACTCAGAGCTTTGACTTATGAAATTGCATGACAATTAGGGGTTTTCGTCTGAAGTTATTAAAAAAAAAAGCAGTCTATTTAGATGGCGGTAGCTCAACTGGCGAGCCCAAGAGAATGTAAGCACTACGTTTGGCGAGCTATGGTAAATGTGAAGGGAATTCAACATTGGTTGCTCCTGCTGTCACTGTCTGCCATACCTCTGGTTGGTGTCAAAGTCATAGTACGTACTGCGTAGTACATTAACTTTCATCGTACTGGTACTTAATTATTTTGCCTCAAGCGGGACACAAACACACAACTATCCGCTTGACACGAGACGAAAGAAAAAACGGAGTTACTAACTTTTTTCTTGTTTTGATAACCTTTCCTAGTAGGGCAGATAGCGCCATCTGTCAAATCAATCGGAACTACTTAAAAAAAAAAATCTCGAATCGAAAAGCGCTCATTAGAAAACTGGTGTCTCCCACACTGATTCAAGCCAAGCTGACAGTGACATCGATATTGTTTTGATTGATGCGATTTTGATGGATAAAAATGATCTATATTTTAAATTAGCAAATTGAGTTTGTTTTGAACGAAACAAAGCTTATGTCTTATTGTTTATCTATGTTTTAAATTTCAGCCAAATCGGTTCAGTGGTTGTCGAGTTATAGAGGAACAAACATCTAAACATTCAAATTTACGCATATAAAATTAGTATGATAAATTAAGACAGCTTTCTAATGATCCTGTGGCTGGGATAAGCCTACTCTTAGGCTGTGATTGGTCCGTAATCCACCACGCAGAGTTCTTTGTGACAGAGCTCGTCCGTGGAAGATGTTTTGCATTGCTGTGTTCCGGTTCGAAGGGTATGGTTTCCGGTGAAATTACAGGCACATGAGACTTTCAAGCTACGTCTTTGGGTGGGAACCCGTGAGTGATACCTATGGTAGTGCAAGCGTCCATAGGCTGCGGTAACCGCTTACCATCTTGTGGGTCGTATGCTTGGTTGCCACTTTAGTTGTATAAAAAAAAACCACCACCCTGCCAAGCAGTAATGCTCGCATTGCTGTGTTCCGGTTCGAAGAAGTAGAGCTCTTTATAATATAGAGCTCGTTCTGGGAAGAATTGTTTCTTCCGCTAGGCAATAAAAGCCCTTTTACATGATACAAGTTACTTGCCTGTTGCATACAAATAAAAATGGGCCTTAATGCTCGCATTTCTGTGTTTCAATTCGAAAGATAATGATTTCCGGTGAAATTACAAGCGCATGATACTTTCGATCTGCGTCTCAGAGTGGCAACGCGCATATGATATATCTTATTTTGCAAGCGTACATAGGCTACGGTAACCACTTACCATCAAGTGGGCTTTACGCTAGTAATAGATCAAAAACATGTTTGGTTACTGAAAAGCACTGTAATATTTTTTTTTCAGAGTTTAGCGATGATTGAACAAAATTTACTGCCACAACGGACAACATGCTGTGATTGTAGGTACGTGCAGTTGTTACCTCATCATCATCATCATCATATCAGCCGATAGACGTCCACTGCTGGACATAGGCCTCCCCCAAAGAGCGCCATGACGACCGATTTTGGGCCTTCACCATCCACCGACTTCCTGCGACCGCTTTATGTCATCGGTCCATCGAGTGGGGGGCGGGAGTTGTTACCTATAGCTGTTTAATATTTAGTAGTTTAATTTACCTTTGCTTTGTGGTAGGACTCTTCAGCAAGAGTTATTCTTATTGGGTGCCACCGCAGAGTCAAATACTCAGACTCCAAGCAGTAGTGTACAAGCTGCACAGTCTTTAGGCTTATCAAACTTGTTACTGTACCAAATTATATTATTGGGTGAAGTTAACTACCAACTAACTACTGACTATATTAACTACGCGATTATTAGGCGAGATCAAGGTCATAATAAACTTAAAGCTCTTAGAAAATTATGATATAAAAGTCATAGTAGGAAGTATTCAAAAAAATGGGTCAGTCCCTTTTGTTTAATAAAACATGACGTCACCCAGACGAAATGACACATTTTCGAAATGAATTTGTTCGGATGACTTTATGGTTTTAAATACACATAGAACGAAATGGGACTGACCCAAAAAAAAATATTTTCATTATGGCTAAGGCTCTGTTGTCAAATTTTCTTTTTAATCCATCTATTCAAAAAGAACGACTTGGTTCGCCTATAGGTGCACCCAAAGGTGGTGTTTTCAATAAGAAACTTTTAGCGGACAGTAATGAGTTTTTAATCCTCTAATGCGCCGCAATTATCGTTGCCGCGCACTTTTTGAATTTGGAACATTGGTGTTCAGCGCCAAAGAAATCGAACGCAATTATTATTTGAATAAAGACTGGCTGATATGACGGCCCATAGTCGCGCCGCGCCGGCTGAATAAAAAAATAAGAAATCAAATTAAAAACGCGCAAACTACAGACCGCGTTTTCATCTATTTTCACCACAGAAATGTAAATAGTAAGGCACTTATTCCGATTTCTGTGATTTTCACGGATTGGCGCCTTTTATTTTCTCATGAGGTATGAAAAGTAGAGTGTATCGCTCTGGCGCAAAATATATTTTTGGCTCGGACGACGTACTTTGAATCCAGAGCCAAGTGAGGGATTCTAGAGTAGAATCACGAGCGTACCGAGGGATTCTTTAGTAGAATCCTGAACGTAGCGAGCGTAGCGAGCAAAAGTGCCCTCGCCGTAAAAATATTATTATGTACATGTCCGTGCGTCAACACAGGTCCATGCTGAAAACCAGCGCTGCAGTTTACTGCAGCATTATGCTGAGCATGGACCTTTTTCGACAAATTATTTAAGTACTTAATACACAATACTTTATTTTCATTTTTTACGTACTACTAATACTGCTTACTTAATCTACCTACTGTTTTACCAATGTACTTTTTTACTTTTCAACCTGTAGTGTGTCATAATTTGTTAAAATAAACGTTTACTTTACATTACTTTATTGATTCCAGCAATAACACGGAAGGTATGAACCGATTGACGCTCTGGTTCAAAAGCGCTACGCAAGAGCGGCAGTACCGCAACCAGCCTGACGCCCAGTTCAAGTACAACGTCGCGTTTGCTGCGCTACTGTTTGTACTTCTTGCGTTTATACAGCTACTCACTGTGCCCAAGTAAGTACAAAACACATTCAACAGTTACACTATTATGACAGCTCTGTTCAAGTAAATCGTTGCATTTGCTGCGCTACTGTTTGTACTTCTTGCGTTTATACAGCTACTCACTGTGCCCAAGTAAGTACAAAACACATCCAACAGTTACACTATCATGACAGCTCAGTTCAAGTACAACGTCGCGTTTGCTGCGCTACTGTTTGTACTGCTTTCACTGTGCCCAAGTAAGTACAAAACACATGCAACAATCACATACAACACAACATCATCATTTATTTTATACGAGCTAACCCGCGCGGTTTCACCCGCGTTTTTGCAGTTTTTATGCTATCCCACAGGAACAGTACATTTTTCCGGGATAAAAAGTAAGATGTGATTCCAGGACTTAAGCCTTTAAAACCTAACCTAACCTAACCTTTTAAATATCATTACAATTGGTAAAGTCGTCACGGATATACGCGTAAACAAACATACACACACACACACACACATACACGCACACACACACACACACACACAGACACACACACACACACAAACTTTCGCATTTATAATATTAGTTATATTAGTTTTCCTTTGAGGTTGACTGTGTTTACTGTGTGCCCTCATTGGTTAAAGGTTAAGCGGAATAGACTACAGATTTTCCATCTGTTTTTCATCTGATAATGATTTTATAAAGTAACGCCTGAATCTATCAATTATATTTGACCGAGCGAGCGATGCGAGCGAAACGTCTCAGTTTCGAGATTGGCCAAAAATGCTTTTGGCTGTCAGTCAGTCTATCCGGCTGTTCTCGCCTACAGGTCGCATTTATCAACCAATCTGGTTGAAACTTGGTATAGGCACAGGTTCTATGACTTTATAGAATTCGACTGTCGTCAGGAATTTTTGATAGGGGGCGCACTTTCTTTAAAAAGGGACAAAAAGGGGGCTGCTGGATATCTCCGCCTAATGTGATTTGATATTGATGTTTTTTTATTTTATTTGAGAGGTTGTCTGATATTTGGTGAAGATCTGATGAGGATCTTCAGCGTGATAAGCAAAATAGTTCCTCAAAATCTACTGTCTCTGGTCTACTGGTCTACTGGTCTACTGTTCGGACAACTGCTAGTAGTTGGATGGTGTAACTATGATTTACACTTGTTTTATAAATGTATTTATTTCCAGAGGTCTAGTCTTGTACGCATCATTCGGACCGACCCTGCTGACTCTGCTGGTGTTTGTGTACCTCTCGTGGTACGACGGTAATATGTTCGGACGGGGGTTGCACCCGCTGTCCGATACTCCTGATGATTATGCCGATAACTGCACTAAGCCTGGCCACGTATGTAAAGTTTAACCCTTGGTCATCATCATGGCAGCCTTTTAATGTTCCCAGCCCACTGACCTACTCTCGAGGAGAGATCGCGGACCCAATGCATTTTTTTTTTATACAACTGAATTGGCAACCAAGCCTATGGACGCTTGCAATACCAGAGGTATCACTCGCGGGTTGCCACCTTAAGGCATTTATACTACTAAAGTGGTAACCAAGCGTACGGCCCACTTGATGGTCAGCGATTACCGTAGCCTATGTACGCATGCAACATCATAGATATCACTTGCGTGTTACTACCTTAAGACCTTAGATGGTAAGTCTCATGTGCCAGTAATTTCACCGGAAACCATACCCTTCACACCGGAACACAGCAATGCGAGCATTACTGCTTGGCGGCAGAAATAGGTATTGATTGGTGGATAACACGTGTCTTTCGAATTTTTAGTTCTTGGATATCTATCTATATCTTGGTCGGTTTGTTCAATGTTTTCATCGTTTGAGAGTACTGGCATTGCGCTCATCAATTTATCGCATAGAAAAATCTATTGGTGCGCGACCGGATTCGAACCCACTCAATGCTCTATTATTCGTAAACTTTAATTTTTTTACTTATAATACTGCCATAGACTGGAATGAATAGAAAAAAAAATTTAAAAAGAAGTTGCTTCCCTGTCCTTTATATGTATGTACGCTTCAATCTTTTAATCTACACAACGGATTTCAATGCGGTTTTCATCAATAGATAGAGTAATTCAAGAGAAAGGTCTAAAGTTCACTGAAACTTTATTATGAAGAGGGATCATCAAAAAAAAAAAGTAGGAACCCAGCCGAGTTTGTTGCCAGATTCTTCTGGCCAAAATTCACCTAGATAAAAGACCTTTCAAAATGATCCTTGTGATAATTTGATTGAATAAAAAGGATTTTTTACTTTACTTTCCTTACTTTATACTTACCCTTAGTTTGTGCCATCTACCGCGATCCTGTGCTAATCTAATCTACTTATGGCCCGCGACTTTCACTATGTCGTCTACCCATACCCTACTTTTTAATTGTATTTCCAGGTGGTAGCTGATAACCGCTTCATAAGGCTGACGATGTTTATAGTGTCTGTTCTCCTTATATGCGCGTGCGCAGTCATAAACTTGGTAAGTTACTTTGTGTATGTTTTACGAGTATGTAATTTTTTTTAACGGATAAGACCTAGTTTGTTTGCGTGACTGATCAACTGATATGAAATATGAAAGTGTGGGTTTGATTCCTGCTGTGCATAGGTGGCACTTGCAGTGATGACGACCGATGTGGCGCAGCGGGCGCAGGTCCGCCTGCAACGCGGTGGTTGCGGGTTCCATTCCCGCCTCGGGTTTAAATGTTTGTACGATCTAGAAATATTTGTTCCGGGTTTTCTGGGTATTTTCTATACTTATATAATAAAAAATATCTATCTATGTATTGTATTAAGTATATATCAGTCATCTAGTACTCATAACACAGCTCTGTTTAGCAGCAGCTTACCTTGAGGCTAGATGATGCTGTGTGGATTGTCCAGCATTATTTATTTATTTACTTATTTAGTTATTATTTAATTTGATACGAATGCAAAGAAATCGAGAGTTTGCGTTCAATGCGAGCGATACGTTATCGCACTACTGAAGTGTTGTGCGAGTGTTTGGTGTTTAAGAGCGGACCATAGCACATAGAACTTTGTAATTGCAAACGTAACGTTGTACAATTAAAGTTAAAATTAGAATGCGCTTCACAGTGGCTCTTCTGACGCCCGCGAGGTTCAGAATAAGAGAAAAACTAAGATATTTGTTTGTTTTAGAATAACTAGACCATTCATCAAAAAATTTTATTTAGCAGTTTAGCAGTATTTAACGCAAATAGTTATTACCTACCCATCAAAGTGACAATTATCTTGAAACACCAAGGTTCCTGATATCTAGATCAAAACGTGTGCCACCTTTAGGCTAAGATCGAAAGCCTCATGTGCCAGTAATTTCACCGGAAACCATACCCTTTACACATATTATCTTGAACATTTGACTCGTACCTGGAGTAAATACTGAGTTCTACATTGGTTTCAGTGACTAATTGCGTTATAGCGCGTTCCTAAGAAGTAATATTGTTTTACAGTTACAAACCTACGAGATTGAAGATTATTTCACAGCAAACATATCAAATGCACAGAACATCTCTGAAATGTATCTTAATACGAGCAATGACAGTGACACATCTATATTTGGGTATTCTGCTATGAAGACTTACAATGAAGTTGATTCAGCTCCTGTAAGTATTATTTATTTCGATCTTCTTATTACTCACGCCCGATAATTTTATAAATAGTTGTAGTGTCACCCTTATCTTCAAGTTTAAAAGTTTTGCGTGGTTGCAGCACTGCGTTCGTCCGAGATATTTCACCCTGTATTTTCACTTGCTACTGTAACAAAATAATATTACTGTGTCCCAATATCAGGAGCCAACCAGAACTTACAAATTATATAAATTATCCCTTTTACCCTTCATCTTCTATCCTAAGGTCGTGGGCTCAAGCCCGGTCGTGAACCAAAAGTTTTTCTATTTGAAAAAATTGCGCAATGCCAGTGCTCTCATATGGTGAACGAAAACATCGTGATAAAAACCGGCATGTGTAAAGACTAAAAATTCAAAAGACATTGTGCCATCTATCACGTCATCTATGCACGAGAATTAGACCAGTGTCCCAGCCGTCGAACATTAGAAGGCTGTTATGCTGTTTTTTTTTTTTTTATTCAACTGAAGTGACAACCAAGCGTACGGCCCACAAGATGATAAGCGGTTACTGCAGCCTATGGACACTTGCAATACCAGAGGTATCACTCGCGGGTTGCCACCTTTAGGAGCGAAAGCCTCATGTGCCAGTAATTTCACCGGAAACCATACCCTTCACACCGGAACACAGCAATGCGAGCATTACTGCTTGGCGGCAGAAATAGGTATGGTGGTAGCCCTTCCCCGGAAGAGCTCTATCACAGAGAACTCTACTACTCTTAAACTCATATTCTAAGACTATTCCTCGAGAATTCCTCGACTCGACACAACCTCACTCAAATAAATCTGTATTCTTAGTAACAAATATTCTCTTCCACTTACTTCCACTCGAAAGTTTTCCTTACCGGAGGTGAGAAAATGATTGTCAAACTCAAGGCACGTCTAAACCTACCTTGAGTCGAGTGGAGGAAGATTCGAGGAAACTTGATAAAAAACAGACGAAAAATCTCTTGTTCTCCGCCGGACCTGTTGCTCCGTCGAGCGCTGGAGCACGGAGCAACACGCGTCTGGCGGAGAACAAGTCGATGGTCCTGAAGATGTCCCGTGGAGGGATGAAACACGTGTCGATATTTTTCTTTTGAGGTTAACTTGGTAACTTTGTGACCTCATCAGTTAAAAGGTTAAGCGGAATAGTACTAGAGATTTTTCGTCTGTTTTTTATCTTGTAATGGATTTCCGCAAAGTAACGCCTGAATCTATCAATTATCGAGAAAACTTCTTAGAAAATGGGTGTCAACATTGTTCATAATACCCTGTTATTTTTCCAGACTTACGTGTACAGCACTGTGATAGCTCTCGCATCTATATCAGTGTTCCTTCGCGTGGGGTTTGTGTTCAAGTTCGTAGTGATGTGCTTCACGCTCGTGGTCCACATCACAATGTTCACCTCATCTGATATCTTCGACCTATATGAAAACGGGGGAGCGGAAGAACAGTAAGTGGTATTTTAATTAATTTCATTGTTTTTTTAACCATGAATTATGCTTCGTTGAGAGCACCGGTGGTCTAGTGGTAGTGACTCCGCCTTCCGATCCTAAGGTCGTGGGTTCAAACTCGGTCGTACACCAATGGGTTTTTCTGTTCGAAAAATGTATGTGCGCAATGCCAGTGCTCTCATACGGTGAAGGAAAACATCGTGAGGAAACCGGCATGTCCAAGAAACAAGAAATTCGAAAGACATGTGCCATCCACCAATCCGCATTGGGTCCGCGTGGTGGATTAAGACCCAATCACTCTCGCCTGAGAGTAGGCCAGTGTCCCAGCATTGGGAACATTAGAAGGCTGTCATGATGATAAGGTCTTGGTCTATGTCTATGGTCCCTCCCTACAGGTCGATAATAAAAAAAAATACATCAGAAGGACTCTTCATGTCTCTTTATGTAAATAATATTGTCTTCATAAAGGATCTATTGATATTACGGAGTGCTCGTGACGTAGCTGGCTAAGTTGTTCTTAACAGATCAACGAAGTTAAGCACTGTTCCGCGGGGTCATTATTTAGATGGGTGACCGCCAGTGGCAATATTAACTGAGCGCTCCCGTGCTTCGGAGGGCACGTTAAGCAGTCGGTCCCGGCTTTTTTAAAGTTGTTAGGCCATGACAGAGGCCTTCGGGCGGCCTAGAAACTCTGTCACCAGAGTTGGCCACTGACTCATATGAACGAACGAACGAACGAGCTTTTTTTAATTAAGATTTTTTTACTAAAGGAATAATATGGGTCACAAAATGCTTCCCTCTAGTATCCTAGTTACCAACAATTATTATTTCTCTGTGGTTTTCTTATATAATTTTAGACGTTGTTATTATCTGATTAAAAAACCATATTTTTTTAACTTACGCGCAAATTTAGACCTGGAACAGGATATCAAACGCTATAGTAAAGTCAAGGTAACTCTACCAGATCCCTCTCTCTTTCTATGATGTGACTTTTATCAAAAAACTAGCGCAGCTAATTTCTCAATTTAAACCTTACCAGGACTCCTATAAACATTTCGAGATCAAAATTAGCCAAATCAGTTCAGTTGTTGTCGAGTTTTAGCAAGCGTGTACAGTAATTCATTTTTATATAAAAGAAGATATTATAAGATAAGATATTAATAGAAGATATTATAATATAAGATAAGATAGAGAAGAGTAGTAGAGTTCTCTGTGATAGAGCTCGTCCGAGGAAGGACTACCACCATACCTATTTCTGCCGCCAAGCAGTAATGCTCGCATTGCTGTGTTCCGGTGTGAAGGGTATGGTTTCCGGTGAAATTACTGGCACATGAGGCTTTCGATCTTAGCCTCAAGGTGGCAACCCGCGAGTGATACCTCTGGTATTGCAAGCGTCCATAGACTGCGGTAACCGCTTACCATCTTGTGGGCCGTACGCTTGGTAGCCACTTCAGTTGTATAAAAAAAAAAAAAAAATTATATATAAAAAAAATTGTTTTGTGTAATGTTCTGTAGGCAAGTTTAAATTACAGTCATAATTTATGTATTCTTCTCTTATTTGTGTGTTATTTGTTTTACAGTATCACAACTATTCCTTACGCAGCCAAAGCAGGCCTAATTCTAGTGTTCCTAGCTGCTCTACTACACATATTGGATCGGCAGATTGAATTCACATCTCGGACTGACTTTCTGTGGAAGGACAAACTTAAATTTGAGCAGGAAGAGGTAGAAACCATGAGAGGGATCAATAAGGTAAGCAGGTAAAAGCACACTCAATGAAATAGGAAGAGGCTGTAAACTCCATCTTGTTAAAACAAAAATTAATAATAAATAAAATAAAATAAATAATGCTGGACAATCCACACAGTATCATCTAGCCCAAGGTAAGCTGCTGTTTAACAGAGCTGTATTATGGGTACTAGATGACTGATATATATTTAATACAATACAATACATAGATAGTTATTTTTTTATTATACAAAGAAAACACCCAGAACACCCGGAACAAATATTTACAGATCCTACAAACATTTGTCCCAAGGCGGGAATCGAACCTGCAACCTCCGCGTCGCAGGCGGACCTTCGCCCACCGCGCCACATTGGTCGTCAAATAGACTAATACCTTTGTTTTTACCTTTGTTATTACTAGCCTGCGTCGTCCCACGGCAGGGCAAAGGCCTCCCTATCCCCTTTCCAACGTTCTCGGCCTTGTGCTACGGAAGACCAATTCTTCCTAAAAGTATCAAGATCATCCCGCCATCTCAGTCTTGGTCTGCCGCGAGGTCTACCATCGTTAGAGGCCCATTCCGTTGTAGTTTATGCCCAAAGATCATTCGACATGCGGCAGACATGCCCGGCCCAGTTCCACTTCAGTCCCGCAGCTTTCTGAGTAACATCGGCAAATTGTGTTCTGACTAATACTAATACCCCTGACTTTTTTAATCAAACTATAATTGGATTCGACCATCTTTTGGAATAACTATTCCACGCAGTAAAAAATGACATTTTTTTTTTGTTCGGAAAACAAACAGTATATAAAACTATATATTAAACAACTTAAATAACTAAACACCAATAATATGTTTTCTTTATTAATATGTTAATATGTTTTTTAAATACAAGGAAACTGACAGTTTACTCGTGAACTACGATTTACTCTGCGAATGAGCACTGGTGGTCAAGTGGTAGTAGCCCCGCTTTCCGATCCTAAGGTCATGGGTTCGAATCCGGTCGTGTACCAATGGGTTTTTCTATTCGAAAAATGTATGTGCCTTCTTCTAGGCTGGGGCGCGTGGAACTGCCGTAATTTCTAGCTATAAGACGTTTCAAAATGATCCTTGTGATATAATTGAATATAGATACTAATTACTTTACTATACTTTATTCTGGTTTTAATTTTGTTGACAGAAACAATAACAACTTTTCAACAAGCCTTTTTCTATTGCAGATTTTACTCGAAAACATTTTACCGGCGCACGTGGCAGAACATTTTCTTACGTCAGTCGCATCTGAGGTAAATACTTCTTCTTTACAGCCTTATAATATTCTTACAGCTGAGACACTGCCCTTTTCTCAAGCGAGAGTGATTGGGTCCTAATCCACCACGCGGACCCAATGCAGTGCGGTGGATGGCACATGTCTTTCGAATATTTAGTTCTTGGACAACACATGCAGGTTTCCTCCCGATGTTTTCCTTCACTGTGTGAGAGCACTGGAATTGCGCACATATTTTTTTCCGAGTAGAAAATTCTATTGGTGTATGGTATTCTATATTTTTTTCTGGTCTGGATGTTGTTGTATTATGGCACTCGTTTCTTAAGCCCACAGGAAATCCTAGTGTGAAGTCAGGACTATATATTTGTCTGTTAAAAGTGTTATGCTAGCTATGATCATCAAAAAAAGCTGGAAACCCAGCCGAGTTTGTTGCCAGATTCTTCTAGGCTGGGGCTGGAACTGGCGTAAATTCACCTAGCTTAAAGACATTATAATATATATATATATATTTATTTATTTATTCACGTTTTCTTAGTGCTAATACAACTTAGAGCTAATTTAATATTTATATTTAGAGCTAATAAAAATTTTGATAAGCCTGAACAAGGAAAACCTGTATTTCAGGCGAAAAAAAGAAATACTAAAAGTACATAAATAATAAACTAAAAATATCTAAACTTATACATATTTTATACATATACGAGTACTTAATAACATTATCAGATAGTTCAAGTCAGTCGCGCCTCCCTGTAGCGACTGAAGCGAATATATAAAATGATCCTTAAGATATCATTGAATAAAGCTATTTTGTGTTGAATTTGAATATGTTGCTATGTTATTCCAGGAAGATCTGTACCACGAGAGATATTCAAACATAGCAGTTATGTTTGCTTCTATACCCAACTACAAGGAGTTCTACGATGAGAACGACGTCAATAAGCAAGGGCTGGAGTGCCTGAGGCTGCTTAATGAGATCATTTGTGATTTTGATAAGGTGTGGATGTATATCATAATTTACTGTTGGTTTAATGTATCAAAACTGCGGTATTATTTTTAGCAAAACAACAAAGTCCCGTTGTTATGCAAAATTTATCAATTGGCAAATTTAAAAAACAAAAACTGTCTCAGAAAACTTATTAAAAAATAACCGATTATTAAGATCATAAAAAAGCTTGGGTGTTCCAATTCTACTCGGCATCCATAACAATAGCAAGGATCATGCTAAAATAGCTTTAGGAACCCTGCCGGTGTTGATGCCAGTTCTTTTACGGCATGGACAAATTTTCCTAGCTTGTAAGACGTTTCAAAGTGATCCTTGTGATTTATATTATTAAAGCACTTTTTGAATTATGAATTTCGAGCACAATTTTGTCATAAATGGTTTAGCTCTTTTTTGATCAGGTGGATATCGATATTTCAACTGCCAAGAAATATTAATTGAATTAGGTTTAATACTTTTTTTTGTATTTTTCAGTTACTTCTAAAGCCAAAATTCAGCTGTATAGAAAAAATTAAAACGATCGGCAGCACATACATGATCGCCTCCGGTCTTTGTCCAGGGAAGGAAGAGGAAAAGAAAATTGTAAGTTTTATACTAGAGCTAGCTGACCTACATGCGCAGTTTCACTGATAAAGTAAGTTTGTAAATGTAAGTGGCCAATTAAGACGGCTCTGTCACGGCCTGAAAAAAAAAAAAAACGCAAAATTTTATCACGAATAGGATTGAACCTGCTCTTTTCATGCATTTGAAAACTATTTTTTTTCTTATAAGTACTTATTTGAATCATGCCTTAAATAATAGCATAGCAATTTTTTTATTACGGAGGCCTTTGGGCTTATTGACTCCGTTACTAAAGTAAACCTGGTGGTAGGACTCTTCAGCAAGGGTCCGTCTTGGTGGGTACCACCGCAGTGTCAGATATTCACCTCCAAGCAGTAGTGTGCAAGCTGCACTGTGTTTAGGTTTGAAGGGCACTGTAGCAAGTGAAATTACTGGGCAAAAGAGACTTAACAACAATGTCTCGGGGTGATAAGCGCAGTGCAGTGCCACACAAACTGCTTCTGTAATAGTCAGGCGTGGTGCTTAATATCAGGCGGGCGCCAAGCCAAGTAATGCTATTTAACGACTGTTTAGAATTGTAATTAGAAATAAAAGTGTCAGTTTGCCGCTTTCTTACTTTCTGTTACTCGAAAACTATAAACGTTAGGAACACAGTTCCAAGACAGATCGATAGAGAATTTTGAGCTTTATAACATGGCATTTAAAAGTGAAATTTGACCACATGTCACTTAATGGCGTCTTAGCTAGCGGACAGCAGTATAATTCATTTTTTTTATGTCAGCAAGTGACAAGACAATCAAGGCGCCCATCTGATATTAAGCACCACGCCTGACTATTACAGAAGCAGTGCCACTCAAAGCTTAAAGTTTTCAAGTGTTTGCGTGGCACTGCACTGTGCTTATCACCCCGAGACATTGTTGTTAAGTCTCTTTCGCCCAGTAATTTCACTTGCTACAGTGCCCTTCAAACCTTAACACAGTGCCGCTTGCACACTACTGCTTGGAGGTAGAATATCTGACACTGCGGTGGTACCCACGAAGACGGACTCTTGCTGAAGAGTCCTACCACCAGGTAAATGTTTTGCCACTTGCTGACATAAAAAAAATATATACATTTTCCAGGACGCTAAAAGTAAAGAGGAGCATACAGTGGCGATACTTGTGGAGTTCGCGATGGCTCTCATGTCGATACTAGACCAGATCAACAGAGAGTCCTTTCAGCGGTTCAAGCTCAGGATAGGTGAGCTTTACAGAGGCTTATAATATTAAGTCTATCGCCAGAGGTAACAGACATGCGGACAGACATACTGACATACCAGCATGTCCGGTATGTCCAAGAACTAAGGTCATAGCCCATTTCTGCTCCAACACCGCTCTCACCCAACACCGCCCTATACTAAAACGATTGCTGGCGGTCCACTCGTCGACAGCTAGCAGACGCCCAGATCGACAGCTAGCAAACGCCCAGCTGTCCACGCATCGACAGCTAGCAGACGCCCAGCTGTCCACGCGCCGACCGCTCGCGCTTTTCGCAATGTACACAGATCGCGATTGGTTTCCATTGAAGCAACTCGTATTTTTTCAACTAGCAGTCACCGCGACTGCTAGCAGTCAGCGCGCGGACACCGTGCCGACCGCTCGTCTACAACGTGTTGCCAGCGAGGCGTCAACTACCGAGCAGTCTGATGGCGGGAAGCTTTTTGACACCGAGCTATCTGCTAATTTAAGTTGTCAATATAAACTAGCAGTTCTCCGAACAGTAGACCTCGCAAGCACAAATTTGTAAAGTGAGCAACATATTGCATTTTGAGGAACTATTTTGCTTATAACGCTGAAGATCCTCATCAGATCTTCACCAAATATCAGACATACTTAAAGTGAATCTTCCTCGCAAATAAAATAAAAATCATTGAAATCAAATCACATTAGACGGAGATATTCAGCTGCCCCCTTTTTACCCTTTTTTAGAGAAAGTACGCCCTTTATCAAAAATCCTTGACGACAATCAACTTTTATAAAGTCATTAAACCTGTATACCAAGTTTCAACCAGATTGGTTGAAAAATGCGACCTATAGGCACAAAAAGACCGGGCAAACTGACATCCAAAAGCATTTTGGCCAATCTCAAAACTGAGACGTTTTGCTCGCTTCGCTCGTCGGTCAACTATATCGCAAGGCCACGACTTAAAGCTCATATTTGAATGATATTTTATTAGTCGGGTGCAGAGTCGTGTAAATGTGCTATGACCTTTATTTTTTACTATGTCGCGATTCACAACGCGAGAACTAGCAATATTGCTATTGCACTTGAGGATGAAGAGAGAAGCGCAAGAAATAACAGACGAAGATTTTGGGTGCATCAAATGCTGAAAGCAAGACATGCAGCCTCCGCGGCAACTGCTAGCAGTCAGCGTGCGGTCACCTATATACAGGGTCTTTGATTATTAGTGCTGCGATATTCAAAGAACAGGTTCCACACATCAATAAAAAAAAAATTACCTATGTTTTTTTTATGTATATTTTCTCTTAAAAATCTCGAGTAAATAGATTGCGTATTCAATCAATTATTATTTATTATTATTGAAAATCGCGCAATAATAAAATATTCTAAAACGCAAGCCCCCTAGCGGTTATAGGGGGGTCACTGACACGAGCCCTTTCGATTTCTAACAAGGATAACTAACTAGGTATTAAGCAGAATTACGTTTTTTTTTAATAAAATAAAATATTAGAAAAAAAAATACATGTATTGTATTTTTTTTGTGTGTGAAACATATTCTTGAATATCGCGCACTAATAATCAAAGACCCTATATATATACATATACATTATGTAACACCGTGTTTATTAGGATGAGGATGATGAATAAACGCCAGGAATAAAATCCTCTTTCCCCAGGTCTCAGCCACGGTCCGGTGATCGCCGGGGTGGTGGGCGCGCAGAAGCCCCAGTACGACATCTGGGGCAACACAGTGAACGTGGCCTCGCGGATGGACTCCACGGGGGTCATGGGCAAGATACAGGTCACTGAGGACACCGCTAAGTAAGTATAGGCCTGAAGTAGGCTTCGGGTGGCCTTAAAACTTTTTTACCATAGTTCTGTCGTGTAAGCCGTAAGCAATATTTTTGGAAAAATTGAGTTAGTATCAAGTGGCAAGATCTATAACTTTCTCTATGACAGTTCTTTTAAATAAAGCCTCTATAGGCTTTTTTCAGTAGTGCCGAGCGCCGTCACTAAAATTATTTTTTTCAATTTCTCTGTAATATATAAGGTAATTCATTATCAACTTGCCAAACTTAGGGGATAGGCATAAAAAAAATTACATGTACTTTTTTTTCTAAATTGTCAGGTTGATAATGAATGACCCTGTATATGCCGCCGCCTCTATAATAGCGCTGTTTTCTCAAAATTAGTTGACATGCACTTAACGGCCATTAGCTTGGCAGAGTTGGCCACTGTTTTTTTTATAATAAATGGGTCAGCGTTTGGCTACATCTCGCCTGAGGGTATTTTTTTTTATGTCAGCAAGTGACAAGACAATCAAGGCGCCCACCTGATGTTAAGCACCACGCCTGACTATTACAAATGTAGTGCCACCCAAAGCTTAAAGATTTAAGTGCTTGCGTGGCACTGCACTGCGCTTATCACTCCGAGACATTGTGTTTAAGTCTCTTTTGCCCAGTAATTTCACTTGCTACAGTGTCCTTCAAACCTAAACACAGTAATGCTTGCACACTACTGCTTGGAGGTAGAATATCTGACACTGCGTAAGCGTACCAATATGAGACCTAGATAAGTCACGCTTTCCCAAAAGATGCTGATTGACTCTTCTTTTGAGGATACCCAAATTATAAGTGGAAGGAAACACCGACGCGGGTAGAGAGTTCCACTCCTTGCTGTTCTCATGATGAAAGAGGATGAGAAGTGGTTAGTACGTATTGGTGGGATTACTTACACGAACTTAGGTACCTACTTTTTAGTGAAAATGGCTCTGTTTGGGGACCGATAAAAAAAATGCGTGTTATGTGATCATTTTCATTTTGTTAGTGAGTGCCAGGTTGAGAAGCGAGAGGTTGCAGATTCGAATCCCACTGTGGGCCAAACATTGGATGGTCTGCCAAAATAATAATAAGCTTGGTTAGGTCGCACCAGAGTTTGCTATTGTGATACCAACAGGCGTAGTACCAACATTGTGCTGGCCAAAGCAAGCTTTGTAGAGGTTCCGGTTTGATTCCCGTTGCACTTAGTATTTACATGTATTGCAAATAATACAGTGATTACCTATTGGTAGGACTATTCAACAAGATTCCGTCTTGGTGGGTACCACCGCAGTGTCAGATATTCTACCTCCAAGCAGTAGTGTGCAAGCTGCACTGTGTTTAGGCTTAAAGGGCACTGTAGCAAGTGAAATTACTGGGCAAAAGAGACTTAACAACAATGTCTCGGGGTTATAAGCGCAGTGCAGTGCCACGAAAACACTTCAAAACTAAGCTTTGGGTGGCACTGCATCTGTTATAGTCAGGCGTGGTGTTCACCCTTGGCGGGCGTCTTGATTGTCGTGTCACTTGCTGACATAAAAAAAAATACAGGCCCGCAAAAAAATCGACCTACCTCAATTTTTGGGGAAAAATCGACCCACCCTAACCAAAAAGTTTTATTGCAAGCCAGTGTAGGTATTTGCAAAATCTAAAATCTTGTTTAATGGCTGGTTGTTGTATAAAGTACAAGCTGTTGCCTGCGACTTCGTTTGCGTGGAACTCAGGAACCGTACTTTTTTTCCGAAATAGAAAGTAGCCTATGTCATATTCCCTGTTATTATCTATCTATGTTTTAAATTTCAGTCAAATCGGTTCAGTGGTTGTCGTGTTATAGAGGACCAAACAGACATCCAAAATTATATATTTTGTTATATGTATTTGATGTCTCTTAATTTTTTTAATTTATTATGTTTTTTTTTGTTGAGGTTTTACTATTTAGTTTTTAACCCTTTGTTTCATGTATCTATCTACTGTCACAAATAAAAGTTTTTTCTTTCTTTCTTTCAAATATCTAAACTTTCGATCTGCCCCAGCTTTACACGGGTGCAATGAAAACAAGCACTCGTGCAAAGCCGGGGCGGGTCGCTAGTAATAAATATAGTCTATATTACTCAGAGATAATGTAGCATTCTAATGGTGAAAGAAATTTTGAAATCGGACCAGTAGTTTTTGAGTTTATTCGTAACAAACCAAAATACAAAAATGCAAAGCTCTCTTTATATTATTAGTATAGATAAGTGTGATTATGAATAAGGTTCATGTTTGTGTTCCAGAGTCCTCATGAGGGCAGGCTACACGTGCGAGTGCCGCGGTCCAACGTATGTGAAGGGCAAGGGTACATTGGTCACATACTTTGTAAAATCTCCTAGTGCCGGTCTCGGAATATAAAATTGATACCATCTAAGTTTTTAGGACAAAAGTGGTATTTTAAACTTAAACTGTGTATATTTAATAGATGAAAATAAGACTAACTTAAGTAATTAAGGATGTTCATACACAAGTCTCGGAATAATATACCGATTTAAGTTTTCAGTAAAAGTTTAATAAATTTGACGACCAATGTGGCGCGGTGGGCGAAGGTCCGCCTACGACGCAGAGGTTGCGGGTTCGATTCCCGCCTTGGCACAAATGTTTGTCGGATCTGCAAATATTTGTTCCGGGTGTTCTGGGTGTTTTCTATGTATAATAAAAAATATCTATCTATGTATTGTATTGTATTAAATATATATCAGTCATCTAGTACCCATAATACAGCTCTGTTTAACAGCAGCTTACCTTGGGGCTAGATGATGCTGTGTGGATTGTCCAGCATTATTTATTTATTTATTTATTTATTATTATCGTTATAATGTATTTTTTCTCTAATAAGGACTAATTCAAACATGGGTTCTTGACCTTGTGCTATAACACATGCAAAATAGTCTTTGTAAAGTTGAGTGTTGGTCGTGGAATGTAAAACTTATACCATCTTACGTTTTTAGAAAAAAAAAAATGTGAGCTAACATAAAAGTATATAGTCATCATCATCATGACAGCCTTCTAATGTTCCCACTGCTGGGACACTGGCCTACTCTCAGGCGAGAGTGATTGGGTCTTAATCCACCACGCGGACCCAATGCGGATTGGTGGATGGCACATGTCTTTCGAGTTTTTTAGTTCTAGAACATACCGGTTTCCTCACGATGTTTTCCTTCACCGTATGAGAGCACTGGCATTGCGCACATAAATTTTTCGAACAGAAAAATCCATTGGTGCACGACCGGGTTTGAACCCACGACCTTAGGATCGGAAGGCGGGGTCACTACCACTAGACCACCAGTGATCTAAGTATATAGTATATATAAAATATTATATACGTTGTATAAACAGATGAATAAATAAGATTATCAAAGTAAATAAGGGGGGGTTCGCACTATCGCGGTAACCTACGCGTTTTTTATTTGTTAGACATTTTTCTCACGATGTTTTCCTTTTTTTTTTTATACAACCAAGCGTACGGCCCACAAGGTGGTAAGCGGTAACCGCAGCCTATGGACGCTTGCAATACCAGAGGTATCATTAGCGGGTTGCCACCTTGAAGCTAAGATCGAAAGCCTCATGTGCCAGTAATTTCACCGGAAACCATACCACACCGGAACACAGCAATGCGAGCATTACTGCTTGGCGGCAGAAATAGGTATGGTGGTAGTCCTTCCCCGTTTATATGCATATAATTTAAAGGCATAGCGCATATAATTTTTTAATTAAAAAGATTCACTAGTACACTAGGGTCACTACTACTACCAGATACTGCTACTATTTATATCCCATTACATTATATTGATAAAAATATTATTTGATAAAAAATATTTTTTGACAGTATTTTCGATGTTCTGTAAATTAACTCTTTTTAAAATTACATTAAGGTTTAGAATAGTATATACTCATTATACTATACATTATTGTAGGCCTAATTCTTGTACTATAATAAATAAACTATGTGTAAAATCAACCAATAGAACCTAAAACTAAATTTGTTTTTGCTTAATCAAGATAGTGCCAAAAAGAAGTAGCTTTATAATTTTATTATAGTACCATGGGTGATTTCATCGATGGTACTATCTGTATTATAATACCCATTGCTTGATTTTATACTAAATAATATTCTCTGCTTTCAGCATTCAGAAGCTAGAGTGATAAAGTTTTGTAAATATCAGTTTTTTTTTAAGTGAATAGCTAATAGTTAAAAGTTGAAAGCCGCGGGCATGTATTATAATTTTGTAAATAATAGACTATTTTGAAACGTTATATAGCTAAATGTGTGATATCTTAGAGATTATATTTAGTTGAACGCATGACAAAAACTAATTATTGTAAGTAGACTAGTTTTTATGATAAGTTGCATTTAATGTGATTTTGTCATGTTATTTTTGTAAAGTACACCCTACTATAATTTTAATTATGGTGCTAAAGCATGTTATTTTTAGCTGATTTTGAAATATCCCACCAAAATAAATAAATGTTGGTGTTAACTTTAAAATAAAACAATACTATAACTTTTTCGCGTATATCTTTATTTAGGCTACTAAAAATAAATTAGATAGGTATGTACTTAGTATTTTAGGTTATTTTAGATATATTTATAGTAATTTGCAGCTTTCTACTGAATTTTATTTTAATATTGTGTGTAGCAGTTTTCAATTTAAATTTAAAATATTTAAGTATAACATAATATAAATAATAAACGTAGGTATAGGTCTCACGACGGATCTCGGCCGTAGTGAAATTAGCCGTTTCGATGCGCAATGGAGCTTTTTCAAACTAAATTGTCTTTGCGCATCACAAACGGCTAACTTCACGGAAGCCTAGATCCGCTGTGCGAACTATACATAATACCAGGGTACAAGTACCGAACATAAATGTCGCTATAAGATTGATATAAATATTTGAACATCGCTTTACCACTTGTTTTTGTTATTTATGCTGGCTTTTCGACGACGCCCGATGTGGCGCAGCGGGCGCAGGTCCGCCTGCGACGCAGAGCTTGCGGGTTCGATTCCCGCCTCGGGACAAATGTTTGTACGATCTACAAATATTTGTTCCGGGTGTTCTGGGTATTTTCTATTATTATTATTATATTATTATTATTATGAGCCTGAAGTGTCCTACTGCAGGGCAAAGGCCTCCCTTCCTTCTCTCCAATCATCACGGTTTTGGGCTACTGTGGACCAGTCCTTCAGGTAAGAGTCAATTTCGTCCCTCCATCTTCGCCGTGGTCTGCCGCGAGGTCGTTTTCCATTTAGGGGCGTCCACTCTGTGATGGATTTATTTTTATATTTATGTATTTTCTATATATAATAAAAAATATCTATCTATGTATTGTATTGTATTAAATATATATCAGTCATCTAGTACCCATAATACAGCTCTGTTTAACAGCAGCTTACCTTGGGGCTAGATGATGCTGTGTGGATTGACCAGCATTATTTATTTATTTTTTATTTTATATTTTCGAAGCTCTTCTTCATAAAAAACGTCAAAAACAAATGGTAAGCCGTTCATTTTAAAACATCAGTTTTCGACAAGAATTTGACATTGCTTCTCGAAAAAAATTATTTTATCGAAGTTGAAACCCTGACATCTTATGCTCGGTACCAATTCGAGTTCACTAAACCTTGTTAGTTAAGTTTTAGTAAAAATATCAGAAAAACTTTACTATTTACTATACATACCATAAAATTTATGAGAAAAATTATGTAGTTATATTTTTATTCTCGAAGTAACGTTATGTAGTACGTCTGGCAGGGCCTAATAATTCATGTAAAACTGATATAGCTATCAGATATAAAAAAACTGACAGACCTAACAGATCTTTTATTTCCTGGTTCCAAACAAACTCAATTCAAAGAAAACTTAAGCTTTTTTTGTAAAATGTGTTTAAATTATTTTTTTATAGTACAATGTTTGCAGAACTATGTATAGTTCGCACAGCGGATCTAGGCTTCCGTGAAGTTAGCCGTTTGTGCTGCGCAAAGACAATTTAGTTTTAATAAGCTCCATTGCGCATCGAAACAGCTAACTTCACGGAAGCCTAGATCCGCTGTGCGAACTATAACAGAGAGGAAAACGCCATAATACTATGAGATTTACTAATATTTGTTCTGTAGTAAGTTTCTCTTATGTCTAGTTCAAGTTCAAAATTATATAAAACAGATAAGTTACATGTTTGTTATTGAAGAAAATAAACAAATAATTTAAGCTCAGTACCTTCAGCTTATACAATTAATAATATCTAGAAAAATATACAACGAAACTGGCAAAAATTTAAAAATATTATCGATTTCACGCTTCGCCCACTCGAAATTTAAATTTGTAAGTACAAGTTTAAAAGTAAGGACACAGAATAAATAATATTCAGTGATAAAGCTCACCGTCCACTAATACATTGTGGCGTGCAACCCTCCCAATCAACGATGACCACATTTCAAAAATGTTTCCATCAACTTCCTGCCTGGAAAACTTTAAAAACTTTTTTGATTTTTTTGTTATTGAATATGTCGATGTAGGTACTTTGTGGTAAATTCTATGCAGCAGTTTAGCAGACACTGCGCCTAACCGCGCAAGTTAAGGCGATGGTAATTGGTAATTGTGGGTTGCGACCACCTACACGTTGATTTATATACGTCCCGCACCGCCCTCGAATATGGAGTACTCTGTGGTAGAGTACAGCGTGTGATCTTGTTGTCTATTTACTAGAATCTAGTGCAGGTATTTTTCTGATTTGTAGCTTCATCGATGAATTATTACAAAATAAAAAATGCAGAATCGTTCCTTTTTATCTTTAGCAGATTGTGTCAGGATAATATTATCTAATGGTAAAAATAAGTAATTATGCTGGAAAATCCACACAGCATCATCTATCCCCAAGGAAAGCTGCTGTTAAAGAGCTGTATTATGGGTACTAGATGATATATACTATTTAAATAGATATTTTTTATTATATATAGAAAATAACCAGAACACCCGAAACAAATATTTCTAGATCCTACAAACACTTGACCCGAGGCGGGAATCGAACCCGCAACCTCCGCGTCGCAGGCGGACCTGCGCCCGCTGCGCCACATCGGCGTCTCCTCGTCGAGTCGAGTCTGCCTGTCGGGGGAACGTGAAACAAAATTATAGGGAAACCAATATTTTTGGGGCAGGGAATATAAAGAAGAACGAGCGTGTTTGACACGTGGGACAAAACTGCGGGGGAAGAAAATAGGACAAATCCAAAGGTAATTTTTCGTTCATTATTGTCTTTCATTCGACACCTTTCCCAGATAATTGATAGATTCAGGCGTTACTTTGCGGAAATCCATTACAAAATAAAAAATAAAAAACAGACGAAAAATCTCTAGTACTATTCCGCTTAACCTTTTAACTGATGAGGTCACACAGTTACTACAGTTAACCTCAAAAGAAAAATATCGACACGTGTTTCATCCACGGGACATCCTCAGGACCATCGACTTGTTCTCCGGCAGACGTGTTGCTCCGTCGAGCGCTGGGCCAAAGTGACAAGTGAAAGTGAAAGTGGAGACACCTTTCCCCTAAATGAAACGTTTGAACACAAAATGAAACAATAGTGGCGTGTTGGATATTTTCATTCGCATCTTTCACTCCCACTCCGAATGAACGTAGTTAATAAGTATGCCTTTCGTCTATTTCACTTGCTACAGTGCACTTCAAACATAAACACACTACCTACTACTTGGAGGCTGAAAATCTGGCACTGCGGTGGTACTAAGACGAACTCTTGCTGAAAGTCCTACCACCAATGTATTGTCATGCGCTCTGCATTGTGACTTAAGGAAACATTTTTGATATCCCAAACATTTTTAGACACAAGCAGGATTTGAACCCGCTACCTTGAAATGCTTGATACCAGTTAAATGACTTTGACCCGAAGCACCCGTGTTTGCTAATAGGCGAAGCCAAAGAGCTGCTTCGCCTGTAGCAAACATAATATTTTGCTCGTGATAAAGGTATAAAAACTGTGCAGGCGCTAGCACTTATTCGTAGTGATAATAACTTATACTGACTTCCTTAGTTGTTTTTAGTTTTTAGCAGAGCTATGTAAAGAGATTATTAGTAAAGTCATCACAGGTGAACCAAAAAATAGCAGCTTATGTCATTGACGATTTATAAAAAAACGATTCCAATTGTTTTTCCGTATTATTATTTTTCAAGATTTATGAATCGTTGGCAAATAAAAATTCTCGAATGGCGACCACGAAATGGAAAAGAAAAGTCACGACAATTTTTTTTATTGATGACTTCAAAATATTATTATCGAATTATTATCGATAGTCTATGCTCAGTACCCTGTTAGGGCCTTATATAAAAACGAAGTAAAAACCTTTCTTAATTTAAGACAAATCTAGCTTGCCCATTGGGCGAAAAAAAAAAAAAAATATGACAAATCTATCATCGTCTTTGACTACTCAATAATGACAAAGAAAGACCATACTTAGCAAACTGCTAAATTGAAAGTTTTTATGTATAAAAGTTTATGTATAAAAGCATTACATACCTAACTATATTAATAGTTGTTGCACTTTTATTGACCGTATCTACCAGTCTGCACTAATATACTTTCAAATAAGTTTACAAACCGATAGTTCAACTGTCAAAATCCAGATTAATTGCCGTAAGCCTAACGTGAGACTGTTCTTATTGATTCTAATGATAAGTTATGGTTATTAATTAGATTGGATTTAATTATAGGCTTGTGTTTTATGGTTAATTGGCTTATGGTGTGTTGACGACCTCTGGTGGGCTGGTTTACGGGTTTCTTTAATATACGATCGTCCGTTTAGCATACGTTAGTTGATTTGTTCAGGAAAAGAAAACGACAAGCTTACATTTATCATAGTTTTTGCCAATAGACGTCCACTGATGGACATAGGGCCTTTTGTGCAATTCGTACCATTGATCACATTAATTTCGCAATCAGTTCCAAAGACGAGATCAAAGACGAAGAAAGATTCACGTAAAGTGAATTTCTATGTGAGTGAATAAAGTCATATAGTCAGACGTGGTGCTTAACATCAGGTGAACGCCTTATTGTCTTGTCACTTGCAGACATAAAAAAAATAAAAAAATTTAAGCTGTCAAAGCAAACTAGGGGAACGAAGTGATTCTATTGGTTCCTAACAAACACATCCCTCGCTACACATCCTCGCACATTTCTGGTGGAAACTCAGCTAATGCTGGTCCACAATCTGCTAACGTGATCACGGCTGTGTGGATTGTCCAGCATTATTTATTAATTTATTTATTTACTATCGCTCCACTCCACTCCACATTCCAAAACTCCAAAATAAGCGAAAATTGATCATGTGTTTGAAATCTAAACATCCATTGAGTGGAGCGATGAACATTTTGGATTTCCTAACGAAAAAGTGCTTCGTTTTTTGTTCGCGTTTCGTTTGACTCAGAAGTTACGGACATTTTTATAGCAGGTCTGGCTTAGAACGTAATAAAGCTATAACCAAGACCAGGAGCCGGCATTAATCATGGATTAGCAGCAAGCAGATGCAATCGACGCAGATGATTCACGAGTATCACTATCCAGGACTCCCAAGTAGATATAGATGTGGTTTTTGCACAGATGCGCCACGCTAATGGTCCTTTTCTTATGTTAGCAAAATTTACCTGGTGGTAGGACTCTTCAGCAAGAGTCCGTCTTGGTGGGTACCACTGCAGTGTCACATATTCTACCTCCAAGCAGTAGTGTGCAAGCATTACTGTGTTTAGGTTTGAAGGGCACTGTAGCAAGTGAAATGACTGGGCGAAAGTGGCTTAACAACAATGTCTCGGGGTGATAAAGTACAGTGCCACGCAAACACTTAAAAACTTTAAACTTTGGGTGGCACTGCATCTGTAATAGTCAGGCGTGGTGCTTAACATCTAGGTCTCATATTGGTACGCTTACGCAGTGTCAGATATTCTACCTCCAAGCAGTAGTGTGCAAGCATTACTGTGTTTAGGTTTGAAGGGCACTGTAGCAAGTGAAATGACTGGGCAAAAGAGACTTAAACACAATGTCTCGGGGTGATAAGCGCAGTGCAGTGCCACGCAAACACTTAAATCTTTAAGCTTTGGGTGGCACTGCATCTGTAATAGTCAGGTGGGCGCCTTGATTGTCTTGTCACTTGCTGACTTAAAAAAAAAAAGAATTATAATCAAACGGGCCTTACCTACTCTTGAAAGCGATCGGTATTGGACAATATTAATATATGACATTTCGTACTTTTGAATGCAAACCTAGCGCCAAATGCAACCTTCTTTTCAAGATTTACCATTTGGCAGCAGTAAATTGAAATTGGGATTGTATCAGAATTCTCATTGGATTCAAGAGTAAGGCACCTAATGGTACGCCACGCCTGATATATGAAATGGGATTAAATGAAATAATTTATTTGTGTGAAGTATGGTACAAAATAAAGCACTGGTGGTCTAGTGGTAGTGACCGCCTTCCGATCCTAAGTTCGCAAATACGAACCCGGTCGTGCCCCTTCTTGTATAGCGAAGGAAAATTTCGTACGAAAACTAACTTTGCAAGAAAAAATATTGAAAAGACATGTGTCATCTACCAATCTGCATTGTGTCTGCGTGCTGAGTTAAGTAGAAGGCCAGTGTTCCAGCAGTGGGACTATAAAAAGGCCATGATGATTATGATACAAAATAAGAACTAAATACAATTGAACTAATCTCACACTTAGCTAGGATACCCAAGTATTCACAACAGTTAGTTTCACCCAGTGCTTTAATTTTAAAGTTTTGCATGACACTGCACTGTACTTTATAAGTACTGTGGTACCCACCAAGACTGAAGAGTATACCTTCTTCAATAATTCCATAATCTGTGCGCATTATTACGTTATTCATATAAAACGATTCAGAGCCGCGTAATAATTTTGCCGCGCATTGTCAACTGACCACGTGACTTCCTATAGCCATACTCCATTATCTCGACCCAGATGAGATATGAGCCTTGTAGTGATCTTGGCCCTGTGGGAATCTTGCACGGAGTTAGAGGAATTTATTAGTGCTACCACATGTTAAAATCAGAAGACCTTGTTTAATGTACCTTTATTTTCAATATTATTTCCTGTTTTTCTACAATAACAAAACATTTGGTCTTCGACCGCAATTCCCTCGCAACCTTCCAGCTTCTTCTTCTTCTTCTTTTGTTTTATGGTCTCTGTGGCTAGTTTGCCACAATTTTGCCAGTGTCAAGTGTATTAGTTTGATTGTCGCTTAGCAACGTAAACAAACGAAATTTGGAAAGAAACGATGACTTTTCTTTCAAAATTCTCCTGGAAAGTCTTTGACTAAATTACCAACCAACATTTCCCCTCCATTTCAATTACCAACACTTGTGCTAAGTAAACAAGTTAAATTGGATAAACTGCCACCAAATTTACGCTATAAAACTTAAAATAACACGAGAAAAATAATTAAAATGGGAAGACCCATGTCGTTTTGACGAGATAGCCAAAGACAATCCTTCCAGCTTCTTCTTTTTTAATTTCTGACGTCATAAGTCAAGTGACACTGACATTGACTTATTAACAAACCACGTTTAGTATAAAAGAGTTGTTTCACGTAGTATGGAGCCGGGCCTTGGTCTTTTGTAGGAGTCTAGATAGGTAGATAATCATGTATATGATAAAGAAACCATTTATCATTGTTTATTTATTTTATTTAGGCTTCTTTCATAATCTAAAGTAAGTTTATCTTTTTATAGAATCGCAACACAATGCAAAACAACATGGCAGGTTTAACAAACAATTGGGTTGTTAGCTGTCAAAGTCAAAATGCCTCACGATCATTGGCTAACTAGCTAGCTGCTAGCTGTCATGGCGGATCTCTAGTGTTCCCGTTTTAAGAAACTCAACACAAAAAACATTTTTCCTTTAGAACTTTGTTTGTTTACTTAAAAATAAAATTGTTTGTTACTGTTAGTCTTATATTTTATTTCAACTTTTCTATGGTGTTATAAAGACCTGGGCCACTATGAAATTGGTCCTTTATCATAAAATCACCAATATTTTTTAGGTGCGCTAACACAGAAATTCAGCTCTACGGCATAAGTGGTTCTGTTGTTCTGCTTAAGCACATGCGTGTTGTGGTTGTTGTGGGTTCGATCCCCGCTGCAGGATAAAAGCTGCAGAAAGTTTTTGCATGATCTGCAAATATTTTAGTCCGGGTCTGGGTGTTTTAATATATTTATACATATTTTTTTATTATTTTTTAGTACTAGATGACCCGCGGTTTCATTAGCGTTACTTTTTCATAATTTTTCCGCTTAAATCTTTCCTGGGAACCTCTTACAAACATTTCAAGACTAAAATTAGCTAAATTGGTCCAGCCGTTTTCGAGTTTTAGCGAGCCTAACGCACAGCAATTCATTGTTCTAAATAATGATTATACATGATGGTTATATCAGTTATTTGGTTCCCGTGGTACAGTTTTGCCTTATTTAAGGCTAGATAGAGATGTTTAAAGATATCTGCCAATATTTTTACTTAGCTAGGCATGCTTGCATTTGCTTCCGCCTTCGCGTATACAGTAGCCATGGCCTTTGTTCTTATGTTAATTAGCAGGTGCCTGTTATTATAAGGTCCTGTTACCATCTGCTGATTACCATATCCATCTTCTCATCACGTGAAAATCAGCATAAACAACTAATTAGGAGAGACACGGACATCAAATATAAAAGGCTTTTGTGACTAAATGACAGATCGAGGCACAGCCTAAACCATAAGACCTAAAAACATGAAAGGAGGGTAGATGGCTCTTATGGTGTATGGGTGCACTAAGAGAGGAATTTCCTGAGAATCATACTTCAGAGCTGAATTTTCTAGAGAGCAAATTCAGTTCTGAAGTATGATATACATTGAGTAAGTAGCAAAGTCAGTGCTCTATTGACCCACTGTAAACGCTTTCGTATCATTACTGAATTCAAATTCTCGCTTACTGACCCTTTGTAAACCGATAAAGTCAGTTCTCAAAGTCAGCACTAACTTAATTTGGAGTCAGTCACTGATCCAATGTATATCGCACTTTAGAGAGCGCAGCAGAAGAATGTTTGTACATAAAACTACAAGCAAAGTCGCGGGGCGATCCACTAGTTTAATCATAAAGCATTGGAACTGCATGACACAGTATTACAAAGCCTTAAAAACCATCAGATAGCCTTTTGTAACCGAAATGACATGTTTACGACTACTCCCATATTCGATACGCTGAACGACCAAAGTGTAGATTTATAAGTACATTTTTAGCTTTGTTTCACTCTGACAGAACAGATAAATACTATCTCTGATCTACTAAGCAAAATCATCTGATAGATTTCATACAGTCGTGAAGCAATTGGTTTTTCTATTCTAAAAAAAGTTTGCGAACGGTTTAAAAATAATCATGATGAAAACCGCGGCTAAGTAAGCTCCAAACTTAATGACCATGTCATTCCTATAGATTGCCTGTTGGCTAAGCTGAACTGTAGAGGCTGAGAAGTCATCTAAACCTGTCCCGGGCACGTGGAACTGGCGTAAATTTACCTAGCTAGTCGTTTCAAAATAATCTATGATTGATTGAAGTGATTTTTGACTTTGACTTTGCACTACATCGCCTGCACTTCACACATCTAGGTTACTCTTCCACACTGTATATCTTCAATAAATGGTAAGTAAAAATATAAAAATTCTTTTACTCGTGCCAAAGCTATGAATATTTGTTCATGATTGTATCCAGACGTAGGTCACAACATTGGTACCAACGTGAAAGACTAACGTGTACGTCTTGAGGTAGTTAGTAACTCATTGTACCTTTCCACCTTCGTATTTGGATGATGTTTTGCCGTATGACTCTACTATTAACAATTAACCAAAGTTATTTCTGACTCGATAATGTCAAATTACTGATCGCGAGGCGTAATTTATAAACTGATTTCCGAAAAACCAATTACAAGTTTTGGTCCGATCGTAAATTCAATTTGTGTTCTGAGAAGGAGGTGTCACACCTGCTTTCACGAGAGTAGTAGAGTTCTTTGTGATGAGCTCCGGGAAAGTAATACCGCCATACTTGTAACAGCCGCATACGTATGCCTGGTGGTAGGACTCTTCAGCAAGTGTCCATCTTGGTGGGTACTACCGCAGTGTCAGATATTCTACCTCCAAGCAAGCTGCACTGTGTTTAGGTTTGAAGGGCACTGTAGGAAGTGAAATGACTGGGCGAAAGAGACTTCACAACAATGTCTCGGGGTGATAAGCGCAGTGCAGTGCCACGCAAACACTTAAAAACTTTAAGCATTGGGTGGCACTGCATCTGTAATAGTCAGGCGTGGTGAAACCAGATGAGCGCCTTGATGGTCTTGTCACTTGCTGATATAAAAAATAAATAAACTGCCGCCAAGGAGTAATGCTCGTATTGCTGTCCTATTCCAGCTTGTAGTGTAAAATTCAAAGAGTTTACAAGCACGTTTTAATCTACATCTCAGAATGATAAAGCATGATTGATATATCTCTCGGCGGATCTAGGCTTTCGTGAAGTTAGCCGTTTGTGATGCGCAAAGACAATTTAGCTAGAAAAAGCTCCATTGCGCATCAAAACGGCTAACTTCACGGAAGCCTACTAGATCCACCGAGAGAACTATACTGCTAGAGTACCTAGTGTTGCAAGCGTTCATAGGCTAAGTTAATCAGTTACTTTTTAACTTTATTTTTAATTATAAGTTTTAAAACTAGCAGCCATTTAGTAATAAAGAAATAAATAAATAAATAATGCTGGACAATCCACACAGCATCATCTAGCTCCAAGGTAAGCTGCTGTTAAACAGAGCTGTATTATGGGTACTAGATGACTGATAATATTTAGTACAATACAATACATTGATAGATATTTTTTATTATATATAGAAAATACCCAGAACACCCGGAACAAATATTTGTGGATCGTACAAACATTTGTCTCGAGGCGGAAATCGAACCCACAACCTCTGCGTCGCAGGCGGTCGCTACATTGGTCAGTAATGCTCGTATTCCTGTGGTCAAAGGATTTCAGGGCTCAGTTCAAAGCGTTTTCCGTGAAACTTTGTTTGCCTGGTGCAAAGGCTTCACCGTATATCAACAACCTTCATCAAAATTAAAAACCTAGCCGTTCATTTCCAAAAATCCATTGAAAACTTGAACGACTGGTTCAAACCACCAAATTGAATTGAATGGAAATTATTCACGATATTAACTGCACATAATGCGGCCGCGATCGTTTCATGGAAGTGTTTCAACCAGATCACCCGCTTTAAATTTTATTGCCGCCTTCAAATTTGTTTCACGTGAATACGTCTTACTGTCTTCTTTACTTATCAGTTAAGGCCATTGGACATAGACATATACATAGACATGACATATTTTTATCTTGGCAATATTTCATGTAAAACTGAAGCATGAATTTTACCTAAGTCATGCTCATTCAAGCATGCACATGGAAGTTTGTAAAATACTTTATTAAATTAAATTTGAAATAAGAATGCTTTAAACCGTGGAATTTAATTATGATTGCACGTAGAATAAACTCTAAGTATTTTGCTTGTTTCAAATTAAGAACACTATTGCTTATTTAAACCGTGCGAAGTTCATTTTTTTAAAATACCATTGCGTATACAAAATGTCATTATGACAAATTATTACCATTTTAGTTTTATTTCAGAAAAATAATAACGGTTAAAAGAAAGCACTAGAAGCTATATTCAGAATAATTTTATTTTTTATTCATATTTCATAAACGTTCATTTTAAATTATATCTATAATCACGAATAACCGCTTACCATCTTGTGGGCCGGTGGTTGCCACTTAAGTTGTAAAAAAAAAAGTTCAATACAAAACGCGCGACGTTTTCACGTCATAATCTTCAGTCTACGCAATCTGCCCGATATTTTTACCGTTTACACGGTGATTAGTGGTGAACAGTGGCCCATACCGTCCTTTTATGGAGTAAATACGATTAATGTGGTCAGGTTGTGTTATTAATGAAGAATTTTTAAGACCCAGTTGGTCACTAGAATCGCCAGAGGCGCTTCCTCGTCTTCACTTGAAACAGAGTTATAATTTAAGTAGTAGCAGTATGTGTATGAACGTAAGCACTCAAGCACAAAGTGGCGATGAGTGGTTCATCCTACAGATTATTCTGTTCTGTGCCTACAGATTGAGTTATTTGTTTTGGCTACAGTCACTGTTGCAATATTAACTACAAAATACTTACAAGATAAAAACAGTCGAAAAATCTCAAGTAGATTATATAGATAGTAGATAGATAGATTTTTCGTCTGTTTTTTTATCTTGTAATGGATTTCCGCAAAGTAACGCCTCATCATCATGACAGCCTTCTAATGTCCCCACAGCTGGGACACTGGCCTACTCTCAGGCGAGAGTGATTGGGTCTTAATCCACCACGTGGACCCAATACGGATTGGTTGGATGGCGTATGAAAGCACTGGCATTGCCTATATCTATCAAAATACTTACAGTAAAATTGTATTGTATTAAGCCAAACAATGTTCTCTGATTAATAAAAAAAAATATGTATATCTAACTAACATTTGAATACTATTCTTTTTTTTAAATTACTTAATAGCTGTTGCAATTCCATGTACCAGCAACACTGTTTTTTGAAATAAACTACTTATAATTATTATGTATTTAAATAAACTCATGATCGTGTTACCCGTTCAAGAGGTAGTTAGTTTTCAAAATCGTACGATCCTCAAATAAGTCATTGCTTAATATTCAATTAGTTGTGTAGCGCTTCAGTATTTGGGCGTTACATTATTACGCTAATATTTTTTTTCATAATCTGATATGCTTATTACAATACAGACCTAATTTTTTTTTATTAGACAAATAAAATACCCAGAACACCCGGAAAAAATATTTTCAGATCGTACAATCATATGTTCCAATACTTTTTTTATGCCTCTAAGTTTATTACGCTATTGGTTGGACGATGGTAACTGAAAAGTCTGTGGTGTAGGTTTCGTAGAAGAGATCAATTGTTTTTATATTAATTATAGCTTTAAAAGATTAATATTGAACGATAGTGTATACCGTAACGGTGTAGCAAATATATAAATTAATAATAAATAAATAATGCTGCACAATCCACACAGCATCATCTAGCCCCAAGCTAAACAGAGCTTGTGTTATGGGTACTAGATGACTGATATACTTAACAATAATACAATAGGTAAATAGATAGATATTTTTTATTTTAAGTACATAGAAAATATCCAGTTTTACAGCTAGTTTGACAATGATTTAAAATAAAATATTGTTATCATACACATTGATGTAGCATTATTGTACTCGTGCAAAAGAATTTTCTCGAACAATTAATCAAAATTATCGCAAGTTAACAAAGTTACGGCGTAAACGATGTTTCCTAGTAATCCAAATTGGGATACGATTTACAAGGTTCTCGTGAGAGATAAAGTTATCTGTAAAGAGAGCGAGTGACTACGAAAACATTTAACTTGGATTTTTTTGGAATATAATATTGTACATTAGTATTATATTCCAAAAAATTTTAATAATGAACTGAATTTATCTCAATGACAATAATTAAAGATAATTATAACTATAGTCACTTAGGGTGAGTTGCACCATCTAACATTAATGTTCTAATTCTTATCTGAGTCAGTGGTCAACTCTGGGAAGTTAAAAGACCACCTAAAGGCTTTTGTTATGGCCTAAAAACTTAAAAAAAGCTGGGACCGACAGCTTAACATGCCCTTTAAAGCACGGAAGTGAAGTTGAATTTACCACTGATTTCATTTTAAGGGAAACTGCGAGCGGCAAGCTAGTAATGTGTATTATTGTGTCATCAAAATAATTTCAAAATGTCTTGGTTTCAAAGTTTCAGTGGTCGCTCTCCGGAATCGTGATTCCATTCTGATTTGTGAGCTACTGCGTCGCAATTATTACAAATTAACACTTTGAGATGTTATTTAAAATCGTAAATAACACGCAAATAATACGTTTAAATAAGATTTAATATGTCTATAGCTATCGATTCGCGTGAATTACTTTCCAATTGAGTTAGAGTTCCTTAGGTGTTCAATGCAAGGACTATCCACGTTTTATAACTTAATAAAAATAATCATTATTAATTATGAATGGCGGATTTAACACAGCGTTATTCATACCCAAACTAAGCAAAACTTGTACTATTGGAACTAGATACTTAATTCTAAACAGAAAGCACTGGTGGTCCAGTGGTAATTAAAATAATAATAATAATAAAAAAAAAAATGCCACAACATGGAAAAAGGTACAGTTAGTTAAGTAATGACCCTGCCTTCCGATCCTAAGGTCGTGGGTTCGAGCCCGTACGTGCACCTATGGATTTTTCTATTCTAAAAAAAATATTTGATGCGCAATGCCAGTATTTTCATACGGTGAAGGAAAACATCGGCATCGTAAGGAAACCGCCATGTTTAAAAACTAACAATTCAAAAGACATTTGCCATCCACTAATCCGCATCGGGTCAGCAGTGGGAACATTAGAAGGCTGTCATGATTATGATGACTAAATAGAATACACTTATTACATTTTTGAATACAATATATAAATACTAAAAACAAACCACTGTTCATCACACAAATATTTGTTTTGGGTGGGAATCGAACCAACAATCTACCGCGTAGAAGGCACCTTACCACCGACTAGATGTGAAGCCTACAATACAATTTTCATTTATTAATTCATTTATTCATTCATTAATAGTACCTACGGAACACTGATAGTGTTTAACCCTTTATCTGCTTACTCACTTAATCTGTAAATCTTGGCTTGTTCCATACCCGACGTGTCAATTTGTAAATTTATGAAATATAATTATCATTGCAGAAGCAATCATGCTAAAAATAATTTAGGGGGTCAGAATATTTTTTAAGTAGTACCCTATATGTACATAATTTAAGGAATAATTTGAAAAGAATTCAAAGTAAAACAAAGTTTAGGTTACCAGTACTACATCTTCATAAATATAAATGGAGCGCTGGTGACGTAGCTGGCTAAGTTGTTCGTAACAGATCAACGAAGTTAAGCACTGTTCCGCGGGGTCATCCTTTGGATGGGTGACCGCCAGTGGCAATTTCAACTGAGCGCTCCCGTGCTTCGGAGGGCACGTTAAGCAGTCGGTCCCGGCTTTTTCAAATATGTTAGGCCATGACAGAGGCCTTCGGGCAGCCTAGAAACTCTGTCACCAGAGTTGGTTACTGACTCATACAAACGAACGAATGAATAAATATAAAAATGAGTTGCTGTGCGTTAGACACGCTAGAACTCAATAACGGCTGGACCGATTTAGCTAATTTTGGTCTTGAAATGTTTGTAGGAGTCCAGGTTTAAACGGTAAGAAGTAATGGAAAAATTGAAAAAAAAAAATAATGCGAGTGAAACCGCGCCGGGTTAACTAGTAACTAATATAGACAAAAAATAAGTTTTGATAAATTACTGTAAGTTCCCCGGTCATGAGACAGCTGATGAAGTGATGGCTAAAATAGCAACATTGGGCCACGTTGCGCTATTCATCTAACACAGCAATACAAGCAATCCAGCACCAAACATATTTCTCTTACGTACTCGGTTCGATTCCCGCCTCGGGTCAAATGTTTGTACGATCTACAAATATTTGATCCGGGTGTTCTGGGTATTTTCTATATAGAATAATAAATATATATCTGAGTATTATATTGTATTAAGTATAAATCAGTCATCACCCATAACACAGCTCTATTTAACAGCAGCTTACCTTGAGGCTAGATGATGCTGTGTGGATTGTCCAGCATTATTTATTATTTATTAAATTCAAAATATGTCGTACGATGATACAGAGAAGTTATTGATTGTGATGAAGTAAATATTATTTATTTTATTTCAAACTCAAATTTTGTTCTAATAGAACCTATCCTACTTTTAGCTACTTTTTAGCATTATTTAGTGTAAAAAAAAAATAACATACTGCTTTTATATGTTTCAGTTTTTTATTATGTAAGTGAGTTATTTTAAGATTCTAATTAGCTCTTTTCGCCTGACATACAGAATTACATAGTTCAGGCTCAAGTATACCTATGTCTAAGTTTTTGCATTTGTTATCCTATTGTACCTTGTTAAAATTGAATAAACTATTTATTATTATTATTATTATTAGTACATAATTATATTACATTACAAAATATACAAAATACATATGAAACAGTTGAGCCATCTAAAGACCGTTACAAACGACCTATAGATAGCTCAACTGATCCAAATCACTACCAGTAGGAAGCGTTCCCAACATGCTGGCTGCATTGCGACGTTGAATGGCAATGCTGATACGTTGAGCCAGATATGAACCAGCCTTTGGATCACGCGTCGCTTCGACCAGACGCCCGGAAAGAATTTTGAAAACGCTGTGAGCCCCTCTTGGCAATAGAGACTTTTACAGACTACTATGAAGTAAATAATAATAAAATACCAATATTGCAAGGACACACATTTTTTATTAAAAACTGTCAAATGAATCCAATAAAAATGTATGGAGTTGTTATTATGAATTGCCAGCAGTGGCCATTTTGAATCTGATTTTTTTCATAAGATTTAATGATAGTGTATTAAAATTATGTTAAAATACTGATTTACATAACTAATATCTTTATTTATTATAAACTTAAAGGCCAGTAAGACTGTTCAGTTTAATGAAGTCACTTCAATATTTTTTTATGAGACAAAATTGATGCAAATACGGTTTTTTTACTACCCTATTTATGAGAAGGTTAAGGTAAAATTAAGCTTCCGTGTTGAAGTTTCTTGCATGGTGCAAAAGAAAAATACATGCTTACAGAGTTGTACTAGGTTCATGTTGTACCAAAGGTTGTCTGGCAGAGATCGCTTACCTAGCGATAAGACCGCCCATTGTACGTATACATTTTGTTTTATCTTGTAGTCTTTAGTTTTAATGATTAAGTTTGGTGTAAGTACAATAAAGAATGTTCATTCATTCATTCATTCATTCATGTACAAATACAATCAATAATTTTCACTCATTCATTCAACATCACACTAATATTATAAATGCGAAAGTTTGGATGTTTGTTCTTCTATAACTACAACTAAGATAAAAAACAGACAAAAAATCCCTAGTACTATTCCGCTTAACCTTTTAACTAATGAGGTCACACAGTTACCACAGTTAACCTCAAAAGAAAAATATCGACACGTGTTTCATCCACGGGACATCTTCAGGACCATCGACTTGTTCTCCGCCAGAGGTGTTGCTCCGTCGAGCGCTTGAGCCAAAGACTTTGGCAGCCAAAGACTTTAGCTAAAAGGTTAAGCGTAATAGTACTAGAGATTTTTTGTCTGTTTTTTATCTTGTAATGGATTTCCGCAAAGTAACGCCTGAATCTATCAATTAACTACAACTGCTGAACAGATTTGGCTTAAATTTAAAATGCAGATAGATAATGACCGGAAATAAGACAAAGGTTACTTTTTATTCCGGAAACAAGTACGGTTCTCGAGTCCCACGCGAATGAAGTCACGGGCGACAGCTCGTTATAAATAATTACCGTTTTAAATAATTAACGTTATAACAGTTTGATCCAAGTTTATGGGAAACAAAAATAATTCAAAATAATTTTGTCAGGTGATAGATTTTGAAATCATCATGACAGCTTTCTAATGTTCCCACTGCTGGGACACTGGCCTACTCTTGAGCGAGAGTGATTAGGTCTGAACCCACCACGCGGACCCAATGCAGATTGGTGGATGGCACATGTTTTTCGAATTTTTAGTTCTTGCACATGCCGGTTTTCTCACGATGTTTTCCTTCACCGTATGAGAGCTCTGGCATTATACACATATTTTTCGTAGCGAAATATCCATTGTTGCATGACCGGATTCGAGTCCACGACCTTAGGATCGGAAGGCGGGGTCACTACCACAAGACCACCAGTGCTCTTTACCACCAGTGTTCTTTTTGAAGATTTTGGAATGATACCAACTAATACTGCTTTTTTTTACAACAATAGTGGCAACCTAGCGTTTGGCCCACAAGGTGGTAAGCGGTTACCGCAACCTATGGGCGCTTGCAATACTAGAGGTATCACTCACGGGCTGCCACCCTGAGATGTATAATTAATAGATTATTGACAACGGGAATGTTTTTTAATAATTTTATTAAAATCCCAATGTCCCCATTAACGGGGACACGGTTAATGGGGACATCGGGAATAAACACACTCAATGGGATCAAAACTTAAATGTCTGTGGACTTTCAAGTTAATCTGAATCACAGTAACTGTCTTACTTTCTTACGATATTAGTCTTTCTTACTTTATGTTATTGCTCATAATTGCTTGTTATCACTGAATTCATGGATCGAGCTAGAGCGATTATCGATTGCAATCTTGCGACTTTTTTTATCTGGAGTAATTGGATCGAAATTGTGGTTGTTACAAGTGACATATGAAAAGAAAATGTCTAGCTGGTACGTGACCAATTATTTGTCAAGATATCGCTAATTAAATGTTTAGTTAGTACCTTAATCTTACTTTATGAGAGTATAAAAAAAATAGAAATATATAATTTATTATATACATATGCTATGTTTTTTTTCATCATTATCATCAAGAGAAAAAAGCGAACCTTCATCCCCTCGTATCAAATTTTTTTTAGTTTGAATTCGGTTTTTGTTCTCCCAAAAAAAAATTTACTATCAAAGTTTGAAACCAAAACCTATTAATATATTAAAATCTATTTTTGACTAAAATTTTATACAAATCTGAATATCTTTTATACGACTGAAAATCGCTGAAAATACATGCATGAAAATATAAATATATGACCCACCCCTCTAGTTACACCCTATTTTCCGGGTTAGTGTCAAAATCCCCTTTGAAGGGGATTTTGGGAGCAATACCTACCAGATTTCAAAATAAATGATATCAAAATAATAACAAAAGCGGCATATTTACATAAATCGATGCATATCAAAGCATACCTTCACGACTGGTCCTCTAGTAGCTAATAGAAATACGTGCTACCACTGTGCATACAATACGCAGTAGCGCAATTTACTTTAACTGTGTTTAGGTTTAAACTGTAGCGAATTTTATAAGTATGTAGCAAATGAAATTACAAAATGATACAGACATTTTTAAGACACGCGACGTCTTGGGATGAAGAGTGCAGTTCAGTGTCACGCAGTAGGTACTTTAAAGTCAAAGACAGAGGAACGTAAATAACTGGCAACAACACCAGATGGGTTCATAGAGCTTTTTTGGCATTATTCATGCTTTTGCTAAGAATGACGAGTAGAGTTGAAGCACATTTTAATCATTCCGTCCCAAACTTTTTAATCATTTATTTTATCTAAATATCCAGTTATTTTTTATGAACCTTTTTGAGACAGTTTTTTTTAATAAAGTTTTTAAATTTGCTTTAAGTAAAGCTTGGGGTGAATATAATAACTGTTATGGTAACGCCTTCAAGTAGGTCGTAAATCCGCAACCCTTTGCTGAATAAATACGTGGGTGCAATAGTTGAGCTATCGAGTCGAGCACCGCTTGCTCGAAATAATTTCGAATGGCTTTGTCTCGCTCGAAGCGGCAATAGCTCAAATCAAGGTGGGTTGTGGGTTCAAAACCCACTTGAAAAAGAGAAGTGTTTATTTTAGTAATACTACTGCTTGCTTATACTATGTCAGCACACTGCTCTTTAATGAGCTATTGAAACGAAGATAAACGCTATCTAATAACTTCGCTAGGAAATGGGGCAATTGTAGAATTATTTATATTCAAGCCACAGTGCCTTGTAATAACGCCGTGGCAATGTTAAGAATTGCTCTCTTCGTTAGTCGATACTTGGTTTGTCATTAATTGTATTACTGGAAAAGGTATCTAGATTATCTTTACAATGTTTAAATACAAACTATGTTTCCATTCTGGAAAGTCTAGTTTTTTTTTAGTAATGTTTTTTTCCGATTGCAAGTTTTTAATATAACCTGTAACTAGTTGTAATACTCAAATTCTATATAATATATATAAACGCTGATAAAACATCGCAGGAGAACCAACAAATTGAAATTGCCAAATCGATGTCAGTTTGTTGCCAGATTCAGACGACTGATGTGGCGCAGCGGGCGCAGGTCCGCCTGCGACGCAGAGGTTGCGGGTTCGATTCCCGCTTCGGAACAAATGTTCGTACGATCTACAAATATTTATTCCGGGTGTTCTGGGTATTTTCTATATATAATAAAAAATATCTATCTATGTATCGTATTGTATTAAATATATATCAGTCATCTAGTACCCATAATACAGCTCTGTTTAACAGCAGCTTACTTTGGGGCTAGGTGATGCTGTGTGGATTGTCCAGCATTATTTATTTATTTATTCTTCTAGGCTGGGGCGCGTGGAACTGACGTAAATTCACCTAGCTTTAAATCGTTTCAAAATGATCTTTGTGATATGTTTTTTTTTTGTGAAAGAGTTTTTTTAAATGGACCACTTTAAAGGTGATTTTCAACGGGGATTTTGATACTAACCCGTAATTTTTGAGTTTATTCGTTTTACCAAATCGTTTCAAAATGATCCTTGTGATATGATTTTTTTTTGTGAAAGAGTTTTTTTAATTGGACCACTTTAAAGGTGATTTTCAACGGGGATTTTGATCCTAACCCGTAGTTTTTGAGTTTATTCGTTTTAACTAACGCCCCAGCTTAGAAGAATCTGGCAACAAACTGCTCTGGTTATTAATAACCTTATATTAATTAAAAAAGTGATCTTATCTTTTTTTTGTATGTTTGTTACGCATTGCACTGCCATTATGAAATAAATTTAATGTTTTTTTTTGTTAGTTAGTACTTTTGAGATGATCCCATTCAAATTTTAACGAAATTCGTTCAGTGCTTTTTGAATAAATCATAAAAAACGAGATGATACCTGCACCACAATCTGGTGAAACATTTTTTTTTAGTTTCAAGTCCGCTTTTGTTTTTTTCCAAAAAATATGTTCTGTCATAGTTTGCAACCAAAACCGCACTACGTGATAGCGTCTTGAAGTTCCGGGAACAATAAAACATCTTGAACTAGTTCATACATGATTCACCATGACATCATAACAGACATGAGGAAAACCAGCCGACATTCATAACGTTTACTGGAATACGTGAGAAATTAATTTATCTCTAAACTTTCTAATGAAATGAAATGAAATGAAATGATATGAAATATATTTATTTGCTGTCCGTCGTCCGTCGTGAAATTAGCCGTTTCGATGCGCAATGGAGCTTTTCAAACTAAATTGTCTTTGCGCATCACAAACGGCTAACTTCACGGAAGCTTAGATCAACGGATCTCGGCCGTCGTGAAATTAGCCGTTTCGATGCGCAATGGAGCTTTTTCAAACTAAATTGTCTTTGCGCATCACAAACGGCTAACTTCACGGAAGCCTAGATCCGCTGTGCGAACTATAAACTACCTATTTCTGCCGCCAACCAGTAAAAGGCAAGCGTTTGGGACCACAATAAAAATATACGGCTGTCCTGATTTATTAATTAATTTACCTAAGGCAATTGGGACCTAGCAACTCTGTCTTTTTATAGCTGACATCTCGATGCGTCCTTGCACTGTCAGGGAACTGTCATTTCCTCGTCACGAGCGACTTATCTGTGTCGCATCTTTACCGCGACTTTTTGCCGCTCTCTGTCACCGTCATTGTCGGCAAGTGAAAATGATGGCCAGCGCTATGACAGACGTGCTGGCCATCTAACATTATACCGATATACATAACATTTAACCGATTTTGAGTGATGTATACTTGTTGAGAACAGGTGCGGCTGTAAAGTAAATATTTTGAAAAAGTTTGTCCGTGTTTTTTTTTATTTTTTTTTAATACAACTGAAGTGGCAACCAAGCGTACGGTCCACAAGATGGTAAGCGGTTACCGCAGCCTATGGACGCTTGCAAAACCAGAGGTATCACTCGCGGGTTGCCACCTTGAGGCTAAGATCGAAAGCCTCATGTGCCAGTAATTTCACCGGAAACCATACCCTTCACACCGGAACACAGCAATGCGAGCATTACTGCTTGGCGGCAGAAATAGGTATGGTGGTAGTCCTTCCCCGGACGAGCTCTATCACAGAGAACTCTACTACTCTTAAAACATGTGTATACAAGTACAAATACAAATGTTTTTATTGCGTTTCCAAAAGATAGTTTACAATGTTAACAGTGATAAAATCTCCTTTTAAGTAATAAACAAGTACTTGTCATAGGAGATTGCTCTTGCTTAGGTCTATTATAGATTTAATGTAGACAGTGATGTAACTAATTAAACATTAAAGAAAGAGAGTTGGAAAATAGAGTGTAGGATGGCTTTATGCGAGGAAATGTAGTGTGAATGAGGGTGTGTAATTTAAAAACAACTCGGGATTCATACATGTGTATAACAAATATAATAATATAGCGACCCACCCGGCTTTGCACGTGTGCTTAAACTATAAATAATAAATAATGCTGGACAATCCACACAGCATCATCTAGTCCCAAGGTAAGCTGCTGTTAAACAGAGCTGTGTTATGGATACTAGATTACTGATATATATTTAACACAATACAATACATAGATAGATATTTTTTAATATATAGAAAATACCCAGAACACCCGGAACAAATATTTGTAGATCGTACAAACATTTGTTCCGAGGCGGGAATCGAACCCGCAAGCAGGCGGAACTGTGCCCGCTGCGCCACATCGGTCGTCAAACTATACGTTCACATTCTTCTTGAATCTTTATTTTTGTAAATCACGGTCAAGTCGTTCGTCTGATAGAGTTAAGCGCATCCTAAGATGTACCTAATTATAATTATCAAGTTTTTCTGGCCCAGTAATTTTACTTGCTACAGTGCCATAAAAACTATAACGCTAATTTCTGGCACTGCGGTGACCTATTTTTTTATGTTTAATGACAGCAAGTGACAAGACAATCAAGGCGCCCACCTGATGTTAAGCACAATTTAGCAAATTGTGGCAAACTCAGCCACAGACGCCTTATGTAAAAGAAGAAGATGTTAAGCACCACGCTTGACTATTACAGATGCAGTGCCACCCAAAGTTTAAAGTTTTTAAGTGTTTGCGTGGCATTGCACTGCGCTTATCACCCCGAGACATTGTTGTTAAGTCTCTTTCGCCCAGTAAATTCACTTGCTACAGTGACTTCAAACCTAAACACAGTGCAGCTTGCACACTACTGCTTGGAGGTAGAATATCTGACACTGCGGTGGTACCCACCAAGATGGACTCTTGCTGAAGAGTCCTACCACCAGGTAATGACGGACTCTTGCTGAAAAGACCTAACGATTCCCTTTGCGTCTTACTTACTTAACTTTACGTGCACTTTTTAAGCTCGATTCTGTATTGTATGTGGTTTAAACCAGTCAATCAATCAACAGAGCACACGTCAAACAAATCGCCCGTCAGCCGTCAAACTGCATTTGAAATTGTAATGCACGTGGGACAGTGGATAGCATCGCAGATATCCATCGGCGCATTGCGTATGCGCATCATTTGTCGTCGTCTGTCGGGGCTTGATAATTGGTTATGTATCTTATAAATGGATTAGGAATTAGCTCTTATCGAGGCTTTTTGGCGAGACTCAAATTTTTTTAGGCCACTTTCAGCGCAGTCATTAGTGATGATGAAACAAAAAGTTTGTTATAGTCAAAGTAAAATAAAGTAAAGTATAAAACAGATTTATTCAATCATTTTGAAAAGTCTTAAAGGCGTCAGGCGTGGCGTATAAACATCAGGCTAGAGACTACCTTCTTGTCACTTGAAAAGCATTTTTGGTCGATCTCATAACTGACACGTATATCTCGCTCGGTCAACTAAGCTGCATTTTTTAATGGATCATCATGACAGTTTTCTCATGTTCCCACTGTCGGGACACTAGCCTACTCTCAAGCGAGAGTGATTGGGTCTTAATCCACCACGCAGACCCAATGCGGATTGGTGGATGGCACATGTCAGTCAAATTTTAAGTTCTTGGACATGCCGGTTTTTTCACGACGTTTTTCTTCATCGTATGAGAGCACTGGCTTTTTAATGGATACGTTTTTGAATTTGTTTGTTCATTGATTTTATTAAAGACATATTATATATAATTATGGTATTTAAATAAAAACTAATCAATAATCAATTATATCTGTACAATGAGTACAAGTTCTATCGACCTATTTAAGTGTGTCTATAAAACATCTAGATCTATTAAGGCGGTCATAATTCATCTCTGTGCGGGTTATTAAGGCGCATTCACACGGACCTGTCCTGTCGATTGAATGTAATTCATTTATCTGTAACTAACATAGGGTGTGTTCACGTGGTCTTGCTAAAATTAGATCGAGCCAAAAATTTTAGTTCTAAAAACTATATTAAAATTGTGGTATAGTATTTACTAATAGGTTTCTTTTAATAAAATAAAATATGTACATAATTATATTACATTACAAAATATACAAAATACATAATATGAAACAGTTGAGCCATGCAACTTTATATATATATATATTTTTTTTATTGCCAAACATACCTCTGGCATTGCAAGCGTCCATAGGCTGCGGTAACCGCTTACCATCTTGTGGGCCGTACGCTTGGTTGCCACTTCAGTTGTATATAAAAAAAAAACCTACACTCTGACACAAATCAGTGTGACATATTAGTAACATTCATTAAGATAGATAGATAGATAAGTGTGAGGTTCTGCTAGTACCCTACAGTATTTACTTAAAGTTTATGTTCTTACGTTTTTTTACGTTATACGGAATATAGCAATTTTTATAATTAGAAAATACAATTTTTGATTGCTTACATATTATGTTACTACTTTTTTGTTATAAAATTTAATAAATATCATGATCATGAGAGCCTTCTAATGTTTAATAGTTTAATAGGGCACTACTCTTTAGTGAGAGTGTTTGGGTCTTAACCACGCGGACCCACTGCGGATTGGTGGATGGCACTCATCATCTGAATTTTTAGTTCTTGGACATGCCGGTTACCTTACGATGATTTCCTTCACTTACGAGTAGTAGAGTTATCTGTGATAGAGCTCGTCCGGTGAAGCACTACCACCATACCTATTTCTGCCGCCAAGCTGTAATGCTCGCATTGCTGTGTTCCGGTGAAATTACTGGCTCATGAGGCTTTCGATCTTAGCCTCAAGGTGGCAACCCGCGAGTGATAGCTCTGGTATTGCAAGCGTCCATAGGCTGCGGTAACCGCTTACCATCTTGTGGGCCGTACGCTTGGTTGCCACTTCAGTTGTATATAAAAAAAAACCTACACTCTGACACAAATCAGTGTGACATATTAGTAACATTCATTAAGATAGATAGATAGATAAGTGTGAGGTTCTGCTAGTATCCTACAGGATAGGAAAAGATGGGGCTTCAATATAAACGATTGTTATTGTTTTAAACACGTGCACACGACCGTCTAGCTTGCTCGGCCCAGACCGAATGAACCGCAGGAACGAGCAAAGCAACTTGATGACGCGTTGCACGCATACATTGGCAAACAAATTAAGTAAGTAAGTAAGTAAGATTTAAAAAGATTTATTGATGATCCACACAGCATCATCTAGCCCCAAGGTAAACTGCTGTTAAACAGAGCTGTGTTATGGGTACTAGATGACTGATATATTATACTTAATACAATACAATACATATATAGATATTTTTTATTATTATATAGAAAATACCCAGAACACCCGGAACAAATATTTGTAGATCGTACAAACATTTGACCCGAGGCGGGAATCGAACTATGATTCTGAAGTGTGAATATGCCCTAACCAACTGCGATTGCATCGAACGAAATGATTTCTGAGTCACAATACTGAATAATATTAATAGTTCTGTAATTGAAAACTCTCACTATTCAGAAGCGTTTCTAAGCTTTAGCTTGATCCAGTGAGTTTTATGATTTCAATGCTTAAATGAAATAGGAATACAGTAAATCAGAGTTACATCTTTTTGTAGTGCGCTCTAGAGAATGAAATTGCCACCGAACAATAACCCGTGTGAGCATAAATCTGATGGTTAGCGCAACCATTAGTTAAATAAACTACACGTATTTTAGTTGTTTAGGCTTGCCAAACATTTGACAAGCACATAAAACAATATTATTTTTTGTTATTAAAAACTTTATATATTACAAATAATATAAAAATAATACGTTGTTTTTGTTTAAAAACGGCGTTTGTAAATTTGTACATTATTGTCGTCGTGTCGTAAAAGCATACAAAAACTTAGTAGATTACTGGCGTGACCAAATATTCCAGTATATTATAAAAAACTTCACAAAGGTTTGAATTCTGTTTATTTTAATTTTATTAGTCAGGTTCCACCTTGAAAGTTTCAGAAACTTTATAGCAATATATAAAATGGAAGTGTTATCCATTTTGGGAGACGATATATCAAATATGACTTCAAACTTATGTATTGAAACAATATTATTTTACAATCAACAGTAATTCGATTCAATCGATTCATTTTTGGCCACGATTCGGTCCGGCTCGATTTACGATTATGAAATCGAATGATTTAATGTAGGATGCGTCAAATTTTTGATTTAAAATCGCAAGTGAGAGTATTTTTAATTTTTATTGAATTGCTGACGTTAAAACATAATTCTAGAATGTTTATTGGCATGAGCACGAAATATTATAAATTGTTAAAAAAAACTGTTAATTATTTTTTTTATTGAACCTACTTACGCTAAAAAGTAAACGACTTGTTTAACAATAACATTAACATTAACATAAATATGTTAACATTACTAAACAACATTTTTAAAGCCACATTTCTAACAAATATAATTGTTTCAAGCTGGGCAGTGAACATTGAAGTAAATAAAAATATAATTATTCTAAGATTACAACCTTAACGCCGATAACTGACGATTTGGCGCGCCGGCCGTGATCGACACGCGGTTTTAAACGACGAGCCGAGTAAAAAATGAAGCAAACATGGCGAGCCACGAGCCAGGCTCGTCAACTCACAAAACCGCGGTATTGCAATGATACACCGGCGAGCTTTACCGACGAGCCATAAGACCGCAGTTTTACTCGCTCGTCGATCAGGGGCTTAACGTTTAAGTAGTAGGTATGTTTGTAATGTGTAAATCTGTCACTGTGTCAAAAATTAACCTAGCATAAGATAGTTTGTAAGCTTCACTAACACCATTGGACTACAAGTTGTCTGAATAAATAACTATATTATTATTATTATTAATTACAACATTATTTTGGCTGATAAGTAGGTATTTCAAATGCGAACATAATAATGGTTTTACGGCTTAAGAATATTTATTTCTCAAAAGATTTACATGAATCACTTACTGAGAAACCTTATTGTTCTATACTAATAGTATTTGCCTAATGGTTATACAGTGAGTGTAAAAATTAAACTTTAACATAAGCAAAATAAAAAAAGTTAATATATGAACCAAACAATAAACACGAAGTCAGAATGTGGGTAGTTTCAAATAGGCTAAGGAACGCAGGAGACACAACACGCACACACAGGTTAACCGAAGCAGAACTTGTTCGAGACTCGTGACGTACCTCCGAGCGGCGCGCCGGCGGGGCCGGTTGCACCGTGTTATGAACTATGCGTTTGCGAGTGCCTTGCGATATCGCTATACCGGTCCTCTTTAGATAAAGATTTGCTTAGTTATTTGCAGTTGGACACATTGGGATGAACTTAAACATCCCAATGTGTCCAACTGCGATGCAGGAGGTTGCGGGTTCGATTCCCGCCTTGGAACAAATGTTTGTACGACTGCAAATATCTGTTACGGGTGTTCTGGGTATTTTCTATGTATAATACAACAACAAATCTATCTATGTATAGTATTGTATTAAGTAATCAGTCATCTAGTACCCATAACACAAGGTCTGCTTAGCTTGGGGCTAGATGATGCTGTGTGGATTGTCCAGCATTATTTATTTATTATTTACTATTTGAGTAAGTTCTTATAAAGTCAGCGGCCAATTCTGGTGTTGTAGGCTGCCTGAAGTCATCGTGGCCTTACGACTTATTATTGGAGGATTTGACCAACATCTGAAATTCTGCGGAATAAGAATTGTCAAATATAAAAAAACTGTCCGTTTACTCTAATTCTATTTCTAAATGGAGGTATAAGATCTGCACTGACATCCCGCATTGGGGTGTATTGTGCATTGAACCCCTGCTAACCTGACCCTAGCCAGCCCAACTCCTTGAAATAACGGAGAAAGACTTTAGGTTGATGGCAGCAATGTTCTAGCAGCTTCGATGGTGTTGTGGACGGTGGCGAGCAAGTGCCCATTAGCTCCTGCAGTCCCGACTTCGCTCTGGCTTCATTTGTGGCTGTACACAGAATCACATGCTCCACTGTTTCTTCATCCTGGAAACAACCGCGACAGATTCCACTGTCTGTGGCTCCAGTCTTCACGAAATGGTTGAGATCGCAGTGACCTATGATGATGCCCACCATTAGGCGCAGTTTTCAACATTGTCCGTTTACTCGTAAATAACTGCGATTTATTCGGAGAATATTGCTTAATCGAGTTTGGTAGAATCCAACCTTGTACTAAAGTCTTTGTTCAGTATTTTTCTTAAACAGCTGTAGTTTTGTTAGCATGTGTATTCCTAATAAACATTTTGGCATCCGATAAAACTAATTGGAGACAAGCTGATACATGTTTAAAGTGGTCCAAAATGCCCCATTTAAAAACCCTCAGAACACTCGCATTTCCACATAACAATAGCCGTTGATTTATTTCTAAATCAAAAGTAAAACGCAATAAAATTGAATGAAAATTAAAATATTGGGACTGAATTTGAAAGGATTACTTGGGGGTCTATGCTACACAATGGCATTAAAGTAACAGTAGCATTAGGTATTTCTGAAACATTTATCATAATGACAGCGCCCTATAACAATGTTATTATTTTTAATAAGCAACTTTATTTTTGCTGTCATTCATCATGACAGCCTTCTAATGTTCCCACTGCTGGGACACTGGCCTACTCTGGAGAGTGATTGGGTCTTAATTCACCACATGCGGATTGGTGGTCACATGTCTTTCGTATTATTAGTTCTTGGACATGCCGGTTTCCTCACGATGTTATCCATCACCGGATGGTACTGGTATTGCGCACATCATTTTTCAAATAGAAAAATCCATTGGTCCACGATCGGGTTTGAAACCACGACCTTAGGATCGGAAGGGGGGTCACTACCACTAGACCACCGGTGCTCTGGCTTTGCTGTCATTTTTATGATGGAATTATATAATTTTTGCATAAAAAAAAGCGCAGCACTGGGGTGCTGGTTATTATTCTCCAGGTGTCCATATACTCGCCAGGTGGCGCTGGCAAAATAGACTCTTCTCACACAGGTTATTAAAACTTAACTGAAGACCCCCAAACCGTGTAATATTTAGAAACTGTAATATAAATAAAACTTTTCTTTATTAAACAAAATAAAATATGTACATAATTACATTACAATATATACAAAATACATATGAAACAGTTGAGCCATCTAAAAACCGTTACAAACGACCTATAGATACCTCAACTGATCCAAATCACTACCAGTAGGAAGCGTTCCCAACATGCTGGCTGCATTGCCACGTTGAATGGCAATGCTGATACGTTGAGTCAGATATGAACCAGCCTTTGGATCACGCGTCGCTTCGACCAGACGCCCGGAAAGAATTTTGAAAACGCGGTGAGCCCCGGTACCCCACGGACCATAAAAATAATAAAAATAAAATAAAAATATATAAATAAAATATATTTTGATTTTTTTTTGACATCAGCTCTGTTTATAAATTGTTTAAAAATAGTTACATGTGCATTTTTCTTACAAATGCATCACAAATACAGAGACGAAAATGCGAGAGGTTCAGGCCCCTCTTAAGATGCTAGTTCTTCTTAAGATGGACGCGATAATTTCGAAATTAAGTAATAACACTAACTCAGGTGGAATGATCGATGCGGTTGCGATGTTTCACATAAAATTTTATATTTCGGTTTTCTCAGGAGTACAAATAATAAGTGGAAGCGATTACAAAACCACTTTTCTGAATGAGTTTTAGTTGATTGTGTGTGTCAACTTGGCTTGTGTGGCTTTTTCTAATTAAGTGTGTGTGTCAAGTTCATTTCAAAAATGAAAGTTTGTGTGGCTTTTTCTAACCTTTTCCTTATTGACTTTACACGTCGTGTTGAAAATAATTGTGCTTCCAAAATCAAAAAGATTAAACCTTGATTCATAATAATTTTTCTCACTCATGCTTTAGTTTGTTAAATACTGATGTTCTTGACTTTTTGCTTTGTTTTGTCTTATTTGTAAGTAATGTAAGCTATTGGTATATCAACGTATTAATTGCGTTTACTTATTATTTAAAACAGAGAAATTATTCATAAGCAGTTAGATCACTGTACGCTTCAAGCCTGAATACAGAAAAGCAAGCATTATTGCTTGGCGGCAGAAATAGCTCATACTAATAATACACTAATAGGTGGTAATTACTTTCTAGGACGAGTTTTATGACAAAGAACTCTACTACTCTTTAGGTTGGAATCAACCAAACTCGAATAAGTACCACCACCCTCAGTGAGTTTTTTGTGATGAATGTGTAAGTCGATAAGGTAATAACGTTGCAAAAACTTTTGCTATTTTCAAACCGCTACCTCTCATACCTTGCACCAAAAGCGATCACCCCAAAGCGCATATCGTTACACGCTTTTATTACGACTACCGCAAAATCTCGTATTAACTGACCAAATTATGTGTCGTAAACGTTAAGGTGCTCGTAACGTTTAACGTGAACGTTAAGGCAGGACAAATAACCGATATTTGGGGAAGATTTGATTTCCAAAGCCTTTTTGTATAAAACGGTTTCCGTTATATGAAGTAGATAAGCACTGTAAGGTAGTAAAATTATGAAAAAATGCTCTAAATGCTAAGTTCTGGTTCGAAAGGAAAATCATCATCATGACAGCTTTCCCATTATATTTTTGCGTCACTGGCGCCTACTCTCGATCATTAATGAAGTAGATATTATACTGTAAGGTAGTAAAATTATAAGAAAATGATCTCGATGCTAATTTCTGGTTCGAAAGGGAATTATCATCATCATACAGCTTGCCAATTTGTTGCGACACTGGCCTACTCTCGAACAAGAGTGATAGATTTTAATCAACCTTACCTTAATGCGGATTAGTGGATAGCAGATGTCTTTACTCCTTGGCAATGGCAGTTTCCTTACGATGTTTTACTACACGTATGATCATTGGCATTGCGCACATAATTTTTTAAAGGAGAAAAATCCATTGGTGCATGATTGGTTTTGAACCTACGACCTTGGAACGATCTATAATTTTGTGAGTACAGTCAACCAATCTAAATTTATAAAGGCAACTTTAGAACCTATTCATACCAATTTCCTTTGAAACTTTGTATTGAGACTTAGAATTGTATGTCGTGAGTAGATGGCAGACTCAATTTCCGGTCGTCATAGCCCAAAAAATATGAAATATGCTACGTACGACTACATTGACCAAAAAGTCTCCATGTACTTACATCATCGTCATCATCATTACAGCCTTCTAACCTAATGTTCTCACTGCTGGGACACTGGCCTACTCTCAAGCGAGAGCGATTGGGTCATAATCCACCACGCGGACCCAATGCGGATTAGTGGATGGCACATGTCTTTCGAATTTGTAATTACATGCCGGTTTCCTTAAAATGTTTATCTTTATTTTTGTTTCCGTTTGAGAGCGCTGGTACTGAGTACATACATTTTCCGAACAGAAAAATCTATTGGAACACGACCGGGCTTGAACCAACGACCTTAGGATCGGAAAGCGGGGTCACTACCACTAAACCACCGGTGCTCTGTATGTATTACATTTGAATGCCGTGTCCGTTGCTCTCCCAAAGTGCGTGTTAAATTTTGTGCCCAAGTATCCAGACATTTTGAGAGTTTGGCGATTTTTTCAGTATTCAGTATCATTTATTGCATCATAATAATGAGGGTAATACATGTCACAGGTCTTATGTAATATTAAATAATATGAGAGCAGCCAACACATAGCTATGTACGCAGTAAGGGTGTTGCACTATTAAATTCTAAAGATTTTCTCTAGAGCGCGTGGAAACTGGCGTAAAATAACCTAGATTGTAATATGACGTTTCAAAGCGGTTCTTATGATTATCACACTAATATAAAATGCGAAAGATTAGATGCTTGTATGTTTGTTCCTCTAATTGTATTGTTTGTTTTATGTTTATTGTGTGGCGTTAAATAAATATTTTTGTATTCTATTCTATTCTATAACTTAATAACCACTGAACCGATTTGGATGACATTTAAAAAATAGATAAATAATGACCGGAAATAGGACATAGGCTACTTTCTATCCCGGAAAACTGTACGTTTCCTGAGTTCCAAACGAACGAAGTCGCGGGCGACAGCTGGTATTGAATAAAGTTCTTTTGAGTTTGACTTGACCACTTAGCAGTAGCAGTGCAGTGGCCTACAAGATCTGACTGTACCTAGATAACCCCTATCATGTCTAAAGTCAACAGCGTGAGAAACAGCTCAGTCGTGGATTGACCCGTCCGGTTTAGGCAATGCTTCGTGGTATGATTGCCGATCGATTTCTGGGTCGTGGCGAGTTTGCACGATACGGTCCAGTGGTTAAACTGTCGGGGAAATTGAGATGAACACTGCAAATATGAATTTAAAAATAAAAAACAAGGATTTTTAACCGTCTTTTAAAGACGAGCTGACCCTCGTGGTTTAAGCCACGGTTTTTCAGTATTTATGACGACCGATGTGGCGCAGCGGGCGCGTGTCCGCCTGCGACGCGTAGTTTGATGGTTTGGTTCCCGCCTCGGGTCAAATGTTTGTACGATCTACAAATATTTGTCCCGGGTGTTCTGGGTATTTTCTATATAAAATAAATAATAACTATCTATGTATTGTATTGTATTAGGTATATATCAGTCATCTAGTACCCATAAACACAGCTCTGTTGAACAGCAGCTTATCTTGGGGCTAGATGATGCTGTGTGGACAGTCCAGCATTATTTATTTAGGCTATCTCACCTAGTGGCATGTGGTTACTTTTGTTACTCTTGCTACCTACTTGTTGTAAGTAAGTTCGTACGAGTCAGTGGCCAAAACTCGTGACAGAGTTTATAGGCCGCCCGAAGGTTGTCATAGCCTAACCACTTTGAAAAGGCGTGCCCTCCGAAGCACGGGAGCGCTCAGTTGAAATTGCCACTGGCGGCCACCCACCCAGATAGTGTCTACGCGGAACAATGCTTAACTTCGTTGATCTGTTGAGGACAACTTAGCCAGCTACTTCACAAGCGCTCCTTTTTTACTAGAAAATCAAAATCAAAAATTACTTATTTCAATAGAATCACAAGGATCACTTTGAAACGTCTTACAAGCTAGGAAAATTTACACCAGTTCCAACGCGCCCATGCCGTAAAAGAACTGGCAACAACACCGGCTGGGTTCCTATTGCTTTTTTGGCATGACCCTTGCTATTGCTAAGAATGCCGAGTAGAGTTGCCAAGTTGCCGAGTAGATTATTGGTGTTAACTTTAATTTCATGCCAGATAATGTGTAGTTGGTGCAACTGAATAAATAAATAGAGATAAAAAGTGTTTTTCTCAATGTGTTGATACCGGTAGCATCTGATTCTGTAAGCAATACTCTCGTATTATCCCAGCGGGTAGCAAAAACAACATTGCTGATCTATTTACAAACTCGGCTCGGTTTACACAACGAATTAAAAAAAAGAAAAGAAAGGTTAGAAGTACCTGTAAGGCTACTATAGGCCCGGTTTTTTAACAGATTTAAATTGCGGATTTGTCAAAATAGGTAATTGCTTCTTGAAATAAATGAGAGTGAATTTAAGAATTGGACGCGCTAACTTGTATTGTATTGAAATTGAAATTGAAATTGAAATTGAAATTGAAATTTATTGAATAATAACATACATTACATTTTACACATAGGTTGTACAATCTTACTTTTAAGGTTTGATTATAAGACGTACCTATTTCCTTGATGGACAACATTGGTACCCAAGCTAGGATTATGGTCCTGGGTGATGGCGTGTATTGTATTAAATTAAGTATAAACGTCATAGCACAAGCTCTGCTTACCTTGAGGCTAGTAAGAGTAAGAGTAGTAGAGTTCTCTGTGATAGAGCTCGTCCGGGGAAGGACTACCACCATACCTATTTCTGCCGCCAAGCAGTAATGCTTGCATTGCTGTGTTCCGGTGTGAAGGGTATGGTTTCCGGTGAAATTACTGGCACATGAGGCTTTCGATCTTAGCCTCAAGGTGGCAACCCGCGAGTGATAACTCTGGTATTGCAAGCGTCCATAGGCTGCGGTAACCGCTTACCATCTTGTGGGCCGTACGCTTGGTTGCTACTTCAGTTGTAAAAAAAAACCAAAAAAAAAAAAAAAAAAAAAAAACTTGATGATGCTGTGTGGTTTGTCCATTATTTGTTGTTTTATTTTATTTATTTACACTATAGTTTAAAATTAGTTGTGTAACTACTGCAAATCAAGGTTCTATACGTTTTTATTCACCACACTTGACCTTTGCCCACCACCTCTCAATCATCATCGATATTTAATCGTGCGCATGTTATTAATCAAAATATAGAGCGTTACGGAAGCCACGAGATTGTAATCAATCATTTAAATTAATATTTCATTTGGATTAGTTTTAATTGAACAGATTTAAAGCTAAGATTTCTGTGAAACGGTGAGCGTTATGTGACGGCTGTATAGAATAAAATAAAATATATTATTGTTATTGAGTGTTTCTATGTTTTATCAGTAGTTATCACACTAATTACACTATTTTTTTATATATGTGAAAGTTTGTATGTCTGTTCCTCTATAACTCGACAAGCACTGCACCGATTGGACTGACATTTAAAATATAGATAAGTAGATTATGACCGTGACAATAATTAAATATGCATATATATGCATAATATAATGCATTTAATTGTTTGCAGTTATCTGTAGCATTATGCTGAGCTAGAACCTTTTTTGACGTACTGTACACAGAATAGACTGAACCACTCACCTACTGTGTCTGTTTTTTATATAATTTGTAAATCTGTGTATAGTTTGTCAGAATAAACTTTTACTTTACTTTACTTTTACTATACTTTGTTTTGTTAATTTTCAATATCGATTTGGTTTAACACTGTTATGATATTGTAAATGTTAAATAAAATAAATAAATAAAAATAAAATAAAATATACTTATGTTAAAGGACATTAATTATTACATATTTGATGTATTATTTTTATTTATTATATCTATGGTCATTGCAATAACGCTTACACATGGAGTTCTTATGCCGGCAATGATGATGTAAACGACCGCTACATTATGGTCACCGGTTTCATAAAAACTAGGCTTAATGTATGTTGTGTAATACATGTAATCTAATGTACCTACTTAGATAATTTCATCTATAATGTTTACTAAGTAAGTTCTTATAAGTTGCTAACTCTAATGACGGAGTTATAAAGCCTCCAAGAGGCCTCTTAACATCTTTAAAAACCCGGAACGATTTTTTATTTTTTATATACAAAAAAAGTAGCAACCAAGCGCACGGCCCACAAGATGGTAAGCGGTTACCGCAGCCTATGGACGCTTTCAATACCAGAAGTATCACTCACGGGTTGCGGTCACCGGGTTGGAGACGTAGTTCGAAAGTCTCATGTGCCTGTAATTTCACCGGAAACCATACCCTTTGAGTTTTTAAGATCTGTGGATTAAATTATCATCATTATCAGCGATGTGGCGCGATATGGCGCAGCGGGCAAAGGTCCGCCTGCGTCGCGGAGGTTGCGGGTTCAATTCCTGCCACGGGGCAAATGTTTTTACGATCTGCAAATATTTGTTCCGGGTGCTTTGGGTATAAACTATGTACTTATAATAAAAAATATCTATCTATTAGTTGTATTGTATTGAGTATTTAACAGTCATCTAGTACCCATAACACAAGCTCTGCTTAGCTTGGGGCTAGATGATGCTGTGTGGATTTTCCAGCAAGATGCTTCTATTATTTCCATTATCTACAGTCTGACTTCACCCACTGTTGGGTTTATTGACCTCCATTTGTATTTGCTACTCCTTTCAGTCTTCTTTATTCTTTATTGTACAAATAAAGTTATAAACACAGTTAAAATAAAGTACATTGACAAAGGCGAGCTTAACCCTATCAAGAGTTTTCTTCCAGCAAACCATTGAGGCTAGAGAGAGGTGATTAAAAATGGTGGGTCTTGTGCTTGTCAATTAAATATATCTTGTAATTATAACCATTTCCATGTTTAAAAATAAACTACGTAAAGCTCGTTTATGCTAAGAATGTGAAATTAGTTCTAATTGATGTGTTTATGTCTGCTTAGAAACTACTAGAGAAAACTGGCTGCGATTACACGAATGATGTTTCATTCGTGTAATCGCAGCCAGTTTTCTTATTATGCTGATTACATAGTAATTTTGTTTTATTCATTACAAATGCTGTAAATCAATGAATAGATTAAATGAAATTATTATTACTTGTATAAGATCAAGTCACTTCTGTATGTTTTTTGACGTGAGTTTGAGTTTGACGACCGATGTGGCGCAGCGGGCGCAGGTCCGCCTGCGACGCGGAGGTTGCGGGTTCGATTCGGGTCAAATGTTGGTACAATCTACAAATATTTGTTTCGGGTTTTCTGGGTATTTTCTATATTATAATAAAAAATATCTATCTATTTATTGAATTGTATTGAGTATATATCAGTCATCTAGTACCCATAACACAGCTCTGTTTAACAGCAGCTTACCTATGTGTGGATTGTCCTGCATTTTTTTAAATTACTTTATGTATGTACGCTTAGATCTTTTTAACTACGCAACAGATTTTAATGCAGTTTTCATCAACAGATAGTGATTCAAGAATAGCATAGTTTCAGTTAACATAAACTACAGGCTAGATCAGAGACAGACAGACGACATCGTCTGTCTGTCTCTGATTTAGCCTTTTGATTGTCGTGCATCAGTAAATAAAGTAAAACTAATGACAAAGTTTTGCTATCAGTAAGTCTGTTGAGAAGAAAATTTCCAGTAGTTTTTTTATATTTTTTTTATATCGGCAAATGACAAGACAATCAAGGCACCTGACTATTACAGATGCAGTGCCACCCAAAGCTTAAAGTTTTTAAGTGTTTGCGTGGCACTGCACTGCGCTTATCACTTATCACTTAGTTTAACTGATAAGACTACTCGGTAAGACTATTGGGAATAGCCCGAAATTTTCTATTAGTAAGATGTGCGCAATGCCAGTGTTGAATCGTGACGAAACTGACATGCCTAAAACTTATAATCGAAAGCAAAGTATAGTTTACTGCTTTACGGAGTACGCCCCTAATCTCTTATTAATCACTTTTACTGCAAATAATCTCATAAAAATGTACAAGTTATCTTCATAAATCATCACGGATTATCTAATAAACTGATATTAATTTAATAACCTAATTAGAACTTCGGAAATTAACTTGAACCAGTTTAAAAATTTACTTAATGACAAAAATTAAGTTCATTAGGATTTTAATGTGAATAGCTAAGATTATGGAAATAAGATCGTAAAAATTTGACATGAAGACAAAATTAATAAATGTATAATTTTAATTTGAACTAGACAATACTATACCATAAGTTAGCTGTGGTTTTTGAATATAAGCTGAGTTGTCACGTTCTGTGTTTAATAATTAACTTGTGTTAGCTATATCTAGATAGATAAGAGTAGTAGAGTTCTCTGTGATAGAGCTCGTCCGGGGAAGGACTACCACCATACCTATTTCTGCCGCCAAGCAGTAATGCTCGCATTGCTGTGTTCCGGTGTGAAGGGTATGGTTTCCGGTGAAATTACTGGCACATGAGGCTTTCGATCTTAGCCTCAAGGTGGCAACCCGCGAGTGACACCTCTGGTATTGCAAACGTCCATAGGCTGCGGTAACCGCTGACCATCAAGTGGGCCGTAACTCTAGTGGTATAAAAAAAAAAAAAACTAGCAGAAGTACCAAGAGCGATCTCATTTAGACAACCTTAATCTGTCTTCCTCCTATCCTATATCTTTATCTATGTATAAAAGCTAAGAAGAAAATTTACGAATTCAACATTATTATTTATGATGCATTTTACCAGTTAACTGGTAAATTCACTTTTGGATGTCAGTTTTTCCGGACTTTTTGTGTTCTCGCTTACAGGTCGCATTTTTCAACCAATCTGGTTAAAACTTGGTATACAGATTCTATGACTTTATAGAATTTGATTGTCGTCGGGGATTTTTGATAAGGGGCGTACTTTCTCCAAAAAAGGGACAAAAAAGGGGCTGTTGAATATATCCGCCTGATGTGATTTGATTTCAATGATTTTTATTTTATTTGAAAGGCGAGTACTAACTGTAAGTTTGCCTGATATTTGGTGAAGATCTGATGAGGATCTTCAGCGCGATGAGCAAAATAGTTCCTCAAAATGCAGTATGTTGCTCCCTTTCAAAGGTCACTTTACAAGTTTGTGCTTGCGAGATCTACTGTTCGGAGAACTATGTATTATATTTTCTAATTAGGTTAAAACTAAAATTAAATCAAGGATGTTTTTACAATAGAAAAACCTTAGTTTCTCTTCTGTAACACTTACACAGACACTGAGGTATTTACCAGTTTTTTATCGATCAAAAGCATTTTCGATGATGTAACCTTAAGGGTACGATAAATCGACTAGCAATCGAAACTTTCATCGATACATTTACGTGCCGAGTTTGATATTAACCTTAATGAGGCGTAATGACCGTGCTATGGTTCAGCAGACTAAAAGGTTAGTTTCAGATAGCACCACAAATTACTAAACTAAAAATTATATATTCCGATATTCATTTATTTAAAAATAGGTACGAGTACATTGAACTTTAATAGCTAGTTTATATAAACATCCCTAAAAATAAATATATCTAGATGCAGGTTGTAGGTAGGTACAGCTTCAGTAACAGCAATGGTAATTGGCTACTAGCATTATCCTTAACCTTAACTTTATCATGAAAAATAAAGAGTAGGTCACCAAAAAAGTCAAAAGCAAAAAAAATAAAAAAAACAAACTTTTGCTTTTACAATCAAATCTTGATCTAAAAGTTGTAAGAGAACGAAATATAAATTTTAAAATTTATCGAAAAATCAGATAGTAGTTCAAGCTTTTAAAAACTTACCTTGGTGTTTGGAAGTTTTTATTCAGCTTTTTTTTTTACTAATAAAATAATAAATCGTTTTGAATACAAAAACGTAGAATTTCAAATAGAAAAACTAAACGAGTAAGTGTAGCCAGTCCACGACTGTTGATGTTCAGCATATTTTTTTCAGCCTATATCGTAAATTAGTAAGATGTCGTGTCTTAGTTTACGAGGATAAGGCAAAATCTAGCTTGAAAGACGTTTTAAAATTATCCTACCGACCATGTTTAGTTTTGAAGTTTTTGGGGAAACTTATTTCAGTACCAAAGAGAACATACCAAATATTTCTGACATTCGACACACTATGAAGTATGAAACTGTATCGATCGAATAACTCAGAAAAATGAAGTGTTGCGTCTGATTTCTCATTGGATCATTACATTATTACTGTAATACCCCCTTTAGTTTCAATTAGGTACCACGGTTCAAAAATGTTATTTAAATACAGGTTGATATACAATTTCAACAATCTCTTGAACATTTTTGTAGTTTAGTTTTTGACATCTTTATTAAAAAATTGAAAACACTAGTCTAGTGGTACCTTTGTCCTTATTCATAAAGAAACTGTTATTTTAACAGCTTGCTTAGACATTACTGTCATTCTTTTGTCAATGAACAAAGAATACATATATGAAAGACACATTAGATAACAAAGGTTTATAGTTTATGAATAAGGCCTCTCATCTTCAGGGTTTTTTTCTACCTAAAAAGCTATGCTAGGAATGCCAGTGCTTCTAAATAGTAAAGAAAAACATTGTGGAGAAATCGGCATTAGCCAAGTATAGACTAATAATAGATACTTAATTCGAAAAATCATCTACCGGATCTGCGTGAGTCGCGTGCTGGATTGAGACCCAATCACTCTTGCTCGAGAATAGGTATCTAGCAGTTGAAACATTAACAAGTATGATTAAGATTCAAATTCAAACACCCTGTGTTCAAGAACCTTTCAAAAAAACTACCTAGGTGTCGAAGTCACGTTCCGAAATCGCGTCAAAATTATAAAGAAGTTAAGTGAAATCCGTCCGATCGGCACGTAATGGCGGCTTGTCATAATGACAGCTGTCAACGCACCGAATTTACGACCCGTTCTGAATTTAAAAATGGGCGCCTAATAATGATGATCGGTAATTTTAGGAAGATTGGAAACTTCGGTGTTTTACGGTTAAGTTCAGTTGAACTGTATTTAGTCCAGTTTAAAAATGTAGCTTCTAGGTAGTCATTGGCAGATATTTTTACACAGTGCCATTTAGCCCTAAACTAAGCAAAGCTGGTATTAAGAGAACCAAATAACAGTAAGAATACGACCCTAAAATACATAGTAGACATACCCTAAAATACATAGTAGAGGCTACTCATCATACGAACTTACTTACTTTTAAAATAATATATTATTCATAGAAACACTCAGACACTGAATCAAATATTTGCAGATCACAAAAACATTTGTCGTAGTGGGGACCGAACCTACTACCTCTCGCTTCTTGATCGCGCACTCACAGTGCCACTGAGATTGTCAGATATTATTTTTTTGTTTTGGTCAAATAATTGAGCCACTTTACAAGTGTACTGCTAAAAAACTGACGTACTTTTTGAAGTCTTGCCTTGGTATACCTTGTCATAAATCACTACCAAGTAAGTCAAATTATAGAAATTAAATTAAATTACGTTATTCAATTCAATTCAATTCAATTCATTTATTTCATGCTCCATGTACAATGTATTCAGCTTAGGTGTAACTTAATGATAATGCTGTAGGTGAGTACATGGACCCTGTAAGGGCGTTGCAAGTTAGTTATAGGTAATACGAGGTATTTGTCCAAATTGTCATGGTTAGGTAAGTAAATAAATGTCAAAATAAAATAAAATTGTGTCAAGTAATGTCAGGTAATGTCAGGTAAAAGCGCGATTATTATTAATTAAGACAAGTGTACCTACCTATCTACACGAAGTTGTCAATCATGTCAAGAGTAAGTAGTACCTATGTCAAAATTCATCAAAATTTATCAGAATTGATATTCCACTACTCGAACCCAATTCAAAGTAGTTGATATCTTTAAATTTTCCAGTTCTTGATCATGCTGATTTTTGGGGTTAGTTTTCCTTCCCCGTTTTTATTGACTGAGCGAGCGAAGCGTCTCAGTTTCAAGATTGGCCAAAAATGCTTTTGGTTGTCAGTTTGTGTTCTCGCTTACAGGTCGCATTTTATAACCAATCTGGTTGAAACTTGGTACACAGGTTCTATGACTTTATAGAATTTGATTGTCGTCGGGGATTTTTGATCGTAAAATCGGAGCGTACTTTCTCCAAAATGGGACAAAAAGGGGGCTGCTGAATATCTCCGCCTGATGTGATTTGATTTCGATGATTTTTATGTTATTTGAAAGGTAAGTATTAACTTTAAGTTTGTCTGATATTTGGTAAAGATCTGATGAGGATCTTCAGCGAGATGAGCAAAATAGTTCCTCAAGATGCAGTATGTTGCTCACTCTACAAGTTTGTGCTTGCGAGGTCTACTATTCGGAGAACTGCTAGTCTTAAATTATCTACATTTTTTCCACTCAAAACTTTTTGATATCAGAAATTGATACACTTTCCCAGAAATAACGTAAGCATCTCTGTCAGAAGCAGAACACACGAACAATTAAGTTTTATTGAAAATTCTGCAAAGTTCAGTGTGTCAACGAGGCCCAACGATTTTATGGCCATTAATTAAGATTTTGACATTCGATCGAAAGGGGATCGCGATCGAAGGACTCATAACTTACGCTAAATTACTTTTCGGTAAAAGTTAGACAAAAAATTCATCGCGGAAACTTATAAGGCTGCCATTAATTAAAATAAAAATGTTTTTGTCCGAAATACGATGGCATTTTCGGTTTAATGAATTAGCCATTGCGCCACAGATCTGTAAATTGTTACTAAGAACTATCTCGTACTTTAAGCTATAAATGAACGCCCGTGCATCAAGATGACATATTAAATCTACCCATCACCTTTTAAGCTTAATGAGACAAAAGCATTATTCATATGATTCGGTTTTTTAGCCGAAACAAAATAACTTACACTCCAATGAGCTTTATCGGGCACTCTATACGGTCACAAAAGACTATAAATACCAAAACAACCATTTGTTTCCACCATCGTAATCACGACTTTCACCTTTCGGTCGTTCGAAATAAGAGTCACAAGACCGAAAAAATAAGATTGTTTAGTCGAAAAAGTCAGACAGTTTCTTTGTTAACGTAGTAAAATATGGTTTGTAAGTACCAAGATCCGTTACGTTTTCGAATTTATTTCACGAATCCAGATCTTGGTTTTAAGGATCGATTGTTCGGTTTTAAGGGTTTTCCCGCTAAATTAAGACTGATGATAATAACTTTAGTTTTTCTCATGTGGGTCTTGCAATTGCCTTATACGTAGTGATTAACAGTTGTGCTAAATAAATAAAGCAGTCAGTGTGGAACGTTCTGCATATAATGATAAAAGGTTTGCTGTTTTAAAGAAATAGTTGGCAAATTTAAACAAAAACTGTCTCAAAAAGCTTACTATAATATAACCGATTACCTAGATGATAAAAAAGCTTGGGACGAATGTGCTCCAACTCTACTTTGCATCCATAACAATAATAGCAAGGGTCATGCCAAAAAGCGATAGGAACCCAGCCGGTGTTGTTGCGAGTTCTTTTACGGCGCGTTGGAACTGGTATAAAATTTCGTGGCTTGTAAGACGTTTCAAAGTGATCCCTGTGATTCTATTTCTTTCTTCTTTTCTATTATGGCCTATGTGGCTAGTTTGCCACAATTTTGCCAGTGTCAAGTGATTAGTTAGATTGTCGCTTAGCAACGTAAACAAACGAAATTTGGAAAGAAACGATGACTTTTCTTTCAAAATCTTCTCTTCTCTGGGAAAGTCTTTGACTAAATTTCCAACCAACATCACCCCTCCATTTCAATTACTTACATTTGTGCTAAGTAAACAAGTTAAATTGGATAAACTGCCACCAAATTTACGCAATAAAACTTAAAATAACACGAGAAAAATAATTAAAATGGGAAGACCCATGTCGTTTTGACAAGATAGCCAAAGACCCTGTGATTCTATTGAAATAAATAATTATTGATTTGGATTTTGATTTTGAGTTATGAGTTTTGTGTTCTTTCTTTCTTTCTTTCTTTTGTCAGCTTTCGCCAATTGAGTCCGGACAAACCTGTATGGGAAAAGACGTACTGTGATAACTTGTGATAACCAAAAAATAGTAGTTTTAAACTGACAGTTTATTTGTATTTGACATGAATCTTATTCCGCAGAATAGTTTTATAAATAAATAAATAAATAATGCTGGACAGTCCACACAGCATCATCTAACTCCAAGCTAAGTAGAGCTTGTATTATGGGTACTCGATGACTGATATACTTAATACATTAACGCTGACCGATGGCCGAATGTGTGTAGAGAATGTCTGAGGTTTTGTGAGATGATTGACAGTGTTAGAATTATAGAATAGAATAGAAAAATATTTATTTAACGCCACACAATTAACATAAAAATAACAATAAAAATAAATATAAATTAGTTCAATTCTTTAATTATCCACTGTTGCATTTATTTATTTTTATAACTCTGTTTTGGGGTCAGTCCTCCGAGGTAAGCCAGTGTGGCCAAGCTGGTCTGAATTGGCTGATCTTTCAGATATGTCACTTTTCTCATGCCGAAGTGAGTCGCTGAGCAAATTGTAGTGATGAATATTCTTGTTGTTTTATTGTTATTATTATCTACTGTTTTTGAGTGAATTATTTATTGCGTAGCGCCTTGGAGTAATACTGTAATGCTATGTAAGTAAAGTTTAAAAAAATACTACTAAATACTAAATACTACTAAATCAAGTAAGCTCGTGTGAGTCAGTGGCCAACTACAACACAACCAACTGCAACTACAATACAATACAAAACATAGATATTTTTTTATTATACATAGAAAACACCCAGAACACCCGAAACAAATATTTGCAGATCGTACAAACATATGTACCTACCAAGGCGGGAATCGAACCCGCAACCTCGCGTCGCAGGCAGATCTTCGCCCGCCGCGCCACATTGGTCGTCAAAGTTCTACCAGGTGGGCGATTCTCATGCATAGATAAATGGTTACATGTGATATATTATATTGTCAAAACTGTCCATTTTTTTTTTTTTTTATACTACTAAAGTGGTAACCAAGCGTACGGCCCACTTGATGGTCAGCGGTTACTGTAGCCTATGTACGCATGCAACATCATAGATATCACTTGCGTGTTACCACCCTGAGACGTTAGATGGTAAGTCTCATGTGTCTGTAATTTGTATACATTTTTGACAGTTTTGACAATATATATCACATGTGACCATTTATCTATGGCACGAGAATTGCCCTCCAGAAAATGGTCGTGAATGTTAAGTGTAAAACTATGTAATAACGGTGTTATGTGAACTGAAGTGAAACTAGTGAACTGCAGTGTAAATAGAGCGAAGAGTTTCGAAGAGGTAATCCTTGTCAGGGCAAATTGTCTTGTCGTACAAGATACTGACCGCTAGGTATATCTGTTCTGTGCTGCTAGTTAACTTGTTAACAAGTTACTCTATACCAGGCTCTGTAGGAGTTTTTATCGTTAGGTTAGACGACTTTGAGGCAAAGAAGAAGTGCTTAGTTTGTTACAAAAATAAATGAACGCGTCGAATGAAACTGGACATTACAAAAAATAAGGGTGAGTTGCACCATCTAACGCTAACGTCAAATTGTTCAACGACGATTGAACAATTTGACGTTAACGTTACCGTTAGATGGTGCAACTCACCTTAAGTGTAGGAATAAATTATAAAAAAAAATATATTTAACTCACATTTTTTTTTATTAAAGTTGGATGTAAAAGTTGCTTTTTTTTCATAAAACCTTTTTTCTTTTCTTAATTTTAAGGTTATTTTTTAATTATGTACTTTTTGGTAGATAAAAAACTAAACTGAAAGCGATCAGATTTACCCAGAACCGGGACAAAAAGCTTTCCGATGATTGCGTAAGGTTAAAAGATTAACGTATTTCTAGATTAACTAAGAAATAAACTTACACAAAGCTTCTACTGCTTAGCATAAAACAGCAATCACCAACACTTTAGGTAAAGGATTCTAGACATAAACCAACGCCATCTATGGCCAGCGCCCGTGCCAGGAAGTTTAATGGCCCTTTAGTACGAAAAAGGGTTAATGCCAGTGCTAATGTGTCTTCGGAAACAATTAGTTGCACTATAGTGTGATTGGTGTGCTGTCTAGATCTTTACTCTTTTATTCATAAAAGAACTGGTAAAGTAAGTTCGAATGATTCAGCGGCCAACTCTGGTGACAGAGTTTTTAGGCCGCCCGAAGGCCTGTTATGAACTAATAATTAAAAAAGCTAGTACTGACTGCTTAAAGTGCCTTCCAAAGCACGGGAGAGCTCAATTGAAATTATCACTAGCAGTCACTCATCCAAATGGTGACTACGCAGAACAGTTTTTAACTTCGTTGCTCTATTAGGAACAACTTAGCCAGCTACGTCACGAGCGCTCTCTTATTCTTATGTCACTGAACAGAGTTGATGATAAGTTGAAAGACTGAAAGATTAGCTGGCAAAAGTTTAATGATTTTTTTTAAAACCTACTACCTGATAGAACTTGTAATGAGGAAATCCGTTAAAACCAAAGTCAACGATAAAAATAAAAGAAGCTACCAGTGTCTAAAAGAGCACCGGTGGTCTAGTGGTAGCCTTCCGATGCTAAGGTCGTGGGTTCAAACCCAGTTGTGCACCAATGGATTTTTCTGTTTGAAAATGTATGTACGCAATGCTAGTCCTCTCATACGGTAAAGGAAAACATCGTGAGGAAACCGGCATGTCCATTCACCAATTCGCATCTGGTTGGATTAAGACCCAATCACTTTCGCTCGAGAATAGGCCAGTGTCCCAATAGTGGGAACATTAGAAGACTGTCATGATGATACCAGTGTCTACTCCTGCGACCAAAAGCCATATTGTGTCAGTTTTCGGGTTCAGCTCATGGGTAAGGACCAAATTATATATATTTCATACCTACAGTTGAACGGTGGCACCTAACTTTGAAATCATAAATAAAAATTGTGTTAACTCAGGTGAGTTATAAGACTCGATTACTAAAGTTTAACTTATTCTGCACCCAGTATTTCATTCAAACATACACTATCGGTTGTCGCTTTCAAAAGTGTACTTTCTCTCTCTGACCTATACCATCCCTTTAGCTTTAGATAGATAGATGATTCCCAGTAGCTTTAGGTAGATGCGTGCTCCATTTACACATTTCTAACTATTTAAACCAAACGCGGTTCTACAGATACAATCTCAGATCAGCAGCACCTCAGCAGATAGCTGCGACTGAAGATTGACATGAAATAGGGCGATGCTGGGCACTTGGCAGAGTGATTGACGCACAAGGTGTTAATGGTGGTGAGGATTGTTTGGTTACCCCTTTAGGAGGATTAGAGATACGATGGACTGTGCAATGTAAGTTTGTTTACAAAAGTTCTAGCACTGGAGGGCGATTCTCGTGCATAGATAAATGGTCACATGTGATATTTATATCGTCAAAACTGTTTAAAATGTATAGAAATTTTGACAGTTTTGACGATATATATATCACATGTATCTATGCACGAGAATCTCCCTCCAGTTGCAGTGTCATTCAAAGTTAGAACTGTGATGTGTTCATCACTTCGAGACGCAGTTACTTTTGCTGGAGGGCGATTCTCGTGCATAGATAAATGGTTACATGTGATATATATTGTCAAAACTGTTAAAATTGCTATACCATTTTGACAGTTTTGACGATATATAGGCACGAGAATCGCCCTCCAGGTATTGTAACGTATGTTGTCTAATATTAGCTGCGCCAGCCATAATTTTACCACTTTTGAAAACGTGGTTTTTGTGATAATGTAAAGATGGCGTTAATTCAAATTACTGAAAGATGTAATATTTATTTCTATAAATAGAGGCAGGTTGAAGACTGCTTAAAAAAGTGATACTAAAAACTGAACCAGCATTGACAGTTCTACGGATTCAAAGCCTCACGAGAACTGGATATTTTTTTTGCATAAAAAGTAGCCTTTGTGCTATTCCAGACTATAATCTATGCCTGTGTCAAATTTCGTACAGATTCGTTAAGCCGTTTTGACTTGATACGTCTGTTACTATTGATAGTTTCCTCTTTATAATATTAGTAAGATTTAATGATAATGAAAGGCAATACTACTTAGTGGATTGTCCAGCATTATTTATTTATTAAAGTATCTGGTATATATATATATATTTAGTATCTATATATCAGTGGATCTCGACTGCCATGACGTAAGCCGTTTGTGATGCCCATAAACAATTTACATAGTTCGAAAATGCTGCATTGCGCATCGAAACGGCTAACTTCACGACACCCGAGATCTGGCAATAAATAATGAGAAGCTAAAATTACAATTTATTTTATGAATAAGGGTTTTTTTTTTATACAACTGAAGTGGCAACTAAGCGTACGGCCCACAAGATGGTAAGCGGTTACCGCAGCCTATGGACGCTTGCAATACCGCGCGAGTGATACCATCAGAGGTATCACTCGCGGGTTGCCACCTTGAGGTCGAAAGCCTCATGTGTCAGTAATTTCACCGGAAACCATACCCTTCACACCGGAACAGCAATGCGAGCATTACCGCTTTGCGGCAGAAATAGGTATGTGATAGAGCTCGTCCGGGGAAAGACTACAGTCTTTCCCCAGACGAGCTCTATCACAAAAACTCTACTACTCTTAAATCTCTGATCTGGCAATAAATACTGAGAAGCTAAAATTACAATTTATTTTATGAATAAGGGGTGTTTTTGATCAAACCTACCAAAGGCATGAAAACAAAAATATAAAGTAATTTACTGCTCACCTAATTTATTTTAAAAATAATTCTTATCATACAAATTTGGTTTCTTCAAAGGTCAACCGGGAAGCTACCAGCCAATCCAGATACCAGTGTCCATCAAAAATAACGACAAACTTTTTTGCCTCCACAAAATACATTTAGGTGATCATTTTTTGACTTGACGTTCTTTTTATACAGTGACCTTATATTGAGCTATTACCAGTACTTCTAGCATTAGTTTTGATGCGCCAAGTCTGGGTTCGATTCCGGTGAATCAACTATAATGAAATGATAATGAAATAATGCAACAACAAACTACTGAGACAACAAAGTCTCATCAGTCTAATCAACGGACTAAGTAATCTAAAATCTCGTGACAATTGGAGCGCTCGTGACGTAGCAAGCTAAGTCTGTTGCTCTTAACATATCAACGAAGTTGAGCACTGTTCCGCGGGGTCATCATTTGGATGGGTGACCGCCAGTGCCAATATTAACTGAGCGCTTTGGAGGGCACGTTAAGCAGTCGGTCAGGTCATGACAGAGGCCTTCGGCAGGCCTTGAAACTCTGTCACCAGAGTTGGCCACTGACTTATACGAACGAACGAATGAACGATCTAAAATAAAGTTTGTAATAGGTATAGTTCTCTCGGTGGATCTAGGCTTCCGTGAAGTTAGCTATTTGTGATGCGCAAAAACAATTTAGTTAGAAAAAGCTCCATTACGCATCGAAATGGCTAACTTTACGGAAGCCTAGATCCACCAAGAGAACTATACATTAGGTAATATTTTTGCACGCCGATTCATCGGTGAGGTATGTGGAACTAATTTATCATTGTATAAACTGTAATGCAAACTAATAATAACTTTAATCAAATTAACAATATCATTTCATTCATTTCATTCATTTCATTCATTTCATTCATTTCATTCATTTCATTCATTTCATTCATTTCATTCATTTCATTCATTTCATTCATTTCATTCATTTCATTCATTTCATTCATTTCATTCATTTCATTCATTTCATTCATTTCATTCATTTCATTCATTTCATTCATTTCATTCATTTCATTCATTTCATTCATTTCATTCATTTCATTCATTTCATTCATTTCATTCATTTCATTCATTTCATTCATTTCATTCATTTCATTCATTTCATTCATTTCATTCATTTCATTCATTTCATTCATTTCATTCATTTCATTCATTTCATTCATTTCATTCATTTCATTCATTTCATTCATTTCATTCAATTCATTCATTTCATTCATTTCAGTCATTTCATTTCATTTCGATACCGCCAATAACTAGTGCTATACGCCCAGTAATCAAAACGATATGGATGACACATAAATCCTCGTTAAAACTGAGTTACGAAGCATTGTATACGAGTGTTATTACTGTTTATGATTGTAAGGACGACCGTTTGACGGTCGCTTCCTTAGCGGAAGCTGGTTCGAGGTAATTAAATTGATGTAATGTCAACATTATCAAAAAAGTTCATGCATAAAATACATAAGCCTTGATTACGCTATTGGAATTAACACGCTATAAATTAGGTATACCTACTGTAGAGGGCGGCCTCTACCTCATTTAGAATGTAAGAAGAAGAAGTCTTCTTCTTATTCTTCGTTTATGGACTCTGTGGTATATTATATTTGCCACAATTTCGCCAGTGTCAAGTAGTAAGTTTGATTGTCGCATGGCAACGTAAAAAAACAAAACTTTGAAAGAAATGGCGGCGTTTCTTTCAAAATTCCCTAGGAAAGCCTTTGACTAAATCACAAACCAACATTACTCTTCCATTTCAATTATTTACACTTGTGCTAAACAAACAAGTTAGATTGGATAACCACCACCAAATTACGCAATAAAACTTAAAATAACACGAGAAAAATAATTAAATTGAGAGGACCCATGTTGTTCTGACAAGATAGCCAAAGACAATCGAAAAAGAAGTCAAGTGACAGTGTAAGGTTTTGACATATAGATTTTGATTTTGACTAATGGTGAAAAATAAATGATAAATAAATAAATAAATAATGCTGGACAATCCACACAGCATCATCTAGCCCCAAGGTAAGCTGCTGTTAAACATAGCTGTATTATGGGTACTAGATGACTGATATATATTTATTACAATACAATACATAGATAGATATTTTTTTATTATACATAGAAAATACCCAGAACACCCGGAACAAATATTTGCAGATCCTACAAACATTTGTCCCAAGGCGGGAATCAAACCCGCAACCTCCGCGTCGCAGGCGGACCTTCGCCCACCGCGCCAGATTGGTCGTCAATAAAAAAAATATATATTTTCTTTGGGAAAATAGTTATTTAAGTCTAGACCTAGACTGGGAAAAAGAAGCTTTCACTATAAAAATGTTTTCCCAGACATATAGAGATTTTTTTTATATTACCAAAGTGGCAACCAAGCCTACGGCTCACTTGATGGTAAGCGGTTACCTAGCCTATGTACGCTTGCAACATCAGAGATATCACTTGCGCGTTGCCACCTTGATACGTAGATCTAAAGTCTCATGGGCCTGTAATTTCACAAAACAGTTTCTGGCAATATTTTGGTTGGAAACTTAAAGCTATGGGTAACACTGCAACTGTTGAGGTCAGGTGTGGCGCTTAACAGACGAATGACTAGATGATCTTATATATAAAAATGAATCGCTTTGCGTTAGTCTCGCTAAAACTCGAGAACGGCTGGACCAATTGAGCTAATTTCGGTCTTCGAGACCAAAATGTTTGTATAAGTTCAAAACGGTGAGAAAGTATACAGGGTGTAAAAATTTGCCAAAAAAAAAAACGCGAGAGAAACCGCGCCGGGTCTACTAGTAAATAATAAAAATAGTGTATTGTCTATTATAAGTTTTTTTATAAATACTACGGTGTATGCACTGTTTAGAATACACTGTGACTTAGATTTTTGGAATGGGTAGAACGGAGCATATGTTTTGGGTAGAACGGATAAAAATAATATTGGGTAGAAAATTTGTGGGTTGAACGGGTAAGCACTCAATTATTAACCTGTGATTTATTTATACAAGACAGTAAAAAGTCAAAAAAGCACGTTTTTGTGCGTCAGTGGTCTCTGGGCCTCCATCGTGGACAACATGATCTGCAAACATTTGTTCAGGTATTTTCTGTCTATAATAAAAAATACCTATCCATGTATTGTATTGTATTAAGTATATCAATTATTTAGTACATAACACAAGCTCTGCTTAGCTTCGGGTTAGATGATGCTGTGTAGATTGTCCAGCATTATTTATTTTATTTATTTAAAAATACATTCACAACCAAAGGTAAGTTTAAATTATTTTGCTACACTACAGTAATGCATCATAATTTATTTCTAGTTCAATAATTTCCAACGGTATTCCGTGCTCAGCAAACATAATCGTTTGTCAAGTTAACAATGACCTTAACTTAACTGAACATCCAAGTTGACCTGTTAGAATAACTTTAAACATTGGCCTTTGATAAAGCATTGTCCGCTTTTAAGCGGCTGTATTTAAATCACTAATATTACAAAATAAATGCGAAAGTTTGGATGTTTGTTTTGATGTTTGATGTTTGTTACTCTATAACTCAACAACCACTGAATTGATTTGGCTGAAATTTAAAACATCGATAGATAATGACCGGAAATAGGATAAAGGGTACTTTTTATCCCGGATAAAAATATGGTTCCCGCGTTCCAAGCAGACGAAGTCGCAGTCGACAGCAGCTGCAGCTAGTCATTAAAGAATATTGCCAGACATTTTTGCACAACGCCATCTAGCCCAAAACTTAACAAAGCTTGCAGATACGTACTATAGAAAACCAATTTTTTTTTAAATACACTATTATTATAATACATGCCAGTGCTCTCATACGGTGATGGAAAACACCGTGAGGAAACAAGCACGTCCAAGAAATAAGAAAGCAATAATTCAAAAGACATGACATGTGCCGTTCACCAATTCGCACTGGGTCCAGACCTAACCACTCTCGCTTGAGAGTAGGCCAGTGTCCTAGCAGTAGGAACATTCAATTATAGAAGGCTGTCATGATGATGTAATTCATAGAAACACCTCGACCCCGACCCAGACCCGGAACAAATATTTGCAGATCATGCATACATTCATCCCGGTGCGGGGATTGAACCCGCAACCTCTCGTTTCTCAACTGGCTACTCGCCTACCGCGTCAATGAGGCTGTCAAACTTTTGCATTCTTATCATGTAAACTAGTTTTTAATTGCTTACGACCGGTTTATAAATGTCGCCGCTTTTAGTGAAACGTCAACGCTAAAGCTAGAAACATAGTTGTCAGCTAACGAGAACATTCTCGAAATACGATACTGTTGGGAGCATCGGTGAAATCGTACCGCTCGTTTTTTGGTTCTAAATTAAGTTATAACTGTTTTTCAAAAGCGCTAACACTAATATAAGTTTCTTAAGTTTAAGTTTCTTACCTAGTTATTATACCTAATGTTGCATGCTAAAATAATTTATGTTGCGAGACAAATAAATATATTTTATTTCTTTCTTATATTTCGTGGCGGTGAATTTGTATGGAAAAGCGCGCTTTTTGATTGCTTCATGTTTCTGTGGGTATAGGTTTTAACTTTTTTCTGACGGTTGCAGAAAAAGGTAACGATTTTTTTAGCATGATCTAAAAAAAAACGGGCTATTCCCAGTATTCTTACCGAGTTGTACCAATCGGACTACTGGGAATTTTCTTCCCATCCTACTGAGTAAGACTATGCTAGGTGTCATTTGCTTACCATTAGTTTTACTTTTACAAAATTTTTAAAACATAGACTTTATAATTGGTAGACAGTAACTTTAACAAAAAATAAAAATTAGCTGCATTTCACTATTGAATGATGAAAACTTTTTTTCATAGTGACATTTTTTAGTATATTCTCGGTTAAAACAACCACTTATCAACACTTTGAAGATGTCCAATTAATAATTGTTAAAACATCCTCTCACACCGAAATGTAACCAAAAATTAAAGATTCTCACTTTCGCGAAAAAGCTTTTAATCAAAATATTTCCCGCTTGTCGGTGCCGTATGTGGATAATTATAGGCAAATTGGCGTCGTAACAAGCCAACCGTATTGGGATGTTTTTATTGAAGTACTCGGCCGCCTATCACACCGTACTGTAATGTAACAGTGCTCGCGCCGTAGATGGTGAAACGGTAGCTCAATTTACATATCAATTTGTTCCTGATTAGCTTAGTATTTTAAGCTATTTAGTATTTTGCAAGGTAGTTAATGTTACAAAATGTTTGTGCCGCGCTTTGATGGTGTAATGGTATTTATTTGTTGCTGATATTAAAATTATAATTAATAGTAGTTTTGCAAACGGTACCCATTTGGAAATGATTTTTTGAAACTGTATAATTGTTGAGTATTCTTTGAATAATTCAGTGTTTTTCTAGCGTTTTTATATATTTAATTAAATAATAGTATTTGGTTTGTATCGGTGTGATTTACTGCAGTTTTTATAACAAACCTTCGCATTTTCATAGGTGTCAAAGTATTCAAAATATTCTGAATTTCGTTACTGTATCATAAATTGTGTTCATTATCATTATTATAAATAATTGTGTAACAATTATTGTTATGAATGGTCGTTTGTTTTAATAAAATATGGTAATACCAAATTTAATCGAGGATTGTGAATTGCTTCATTAAGTTTTCCGAACTTATTGTATTGGGATCGCCAGTTTCTTAATTAATAAATTTTCTATAAAGTTATTGGTTATTCTTTGATACATTAATGGCCTACTTCACGAATCTTCAAAGTTATTGGTTATTTTTTCAAAATCAAAGTCAAAGTCAAAAATGATTTATTTCAATAAAATCACAAGGATAATTTTAAAACGTCTTAAAGCTAGGTGAATTTATGCCAGTTCCACGCGCCCCAGCCTAGAAGAATCTGGCAACAAACTCGGCTGGGTTCCTGGTTTTTTTTGATGATCCCTCTTCATCATAAAGCTTCAGTGTAGTGCCAATCGAACTAGGTGAGGCTCATGCCAATAATATAAGTAGGTAAGTAAAAAAAGGAAAAAAATTAAGATCCAAGTTCTTTAGCAATACACTAATGGATTATTTCACGAATCTTTAAAATTATTGGTGATTCTTTGATACACTAATGGCATAATTCATAAATCATTAAAATTATTGGTGATTCTTTGATACACTAATGGCATAATTCACGAATCATTAAAATGATTGGTGATTCTTTGATACACTAATGGCCTATTTCACGAATCTTTAAAATTATTGGTGATTCTTTGATACACTAATGGTCTATTTCACATATCTTTAAAGTTATTGGTTATTCTTTGTTACACTAATGGCCTATTTCACGAATCTTTAAAATTATTGATTATTCTTTGATACACTAATGGTCTATTTCACAAATCTTTAAAGTTATTGGTTATTCTTTGATACACTAATGGCCTATTTCACGAATCTTTAAAATTATTGGTTATTCTTTGATACACTAATGGCATAATTCACGATCATTGATTAAGTAGCAGATAATTTTATAGTCGATTTGTTGCCCGATTATTTGGTTTTGGTTAAAAATTTACAATGATTTATTACTAAGTTTTTTTAGTTACATCTCAAGTCTCATTGTGGGACCGTCTCCCCAAAAAAAAAATAATAAAAAAAATAAGCCTATTTAAAAATATTATCAAACTATTACTAAAATACAACTTTAAATCATACTGACTGCTTGTACGCTAACCTGTTTGGCCCCATTTTTGTTAACTAATCCATAATTTCGCGATACCCAAATTTCAATTTCTCAAACCAGGGCCATTACAGTGCCTTTGCTCTAATTTATGACCTCTAAATAACATGAATCGAGACAGATTCCTTCCAGAAATCGACAATAATCGCGTACACGTAGCGAAATAAATTTCGCGAAATGCCCTGTTGCGGTTCGATTATAACACTTAATTGAAAAATTCGAGATCGAGATCTTTATAACTGCGTTCGTAGAATACTCTGTTTGTAAGGTTGTCCAAAATTACATGTCCATACAATTCTCTACATAATATTTACATAGTATAAAAAAAAAGTGCTTCCCACCTTGTTTTTTGTCCTTTTGTAAGTACTTATGTAAGATCTTTAAAAAACTAATTTGTCGTTATTTGCGTTTTTCTAATATACTTAGTGATGTATAATACTTGTAAATAAAAGAAAAGGATCTTTTTTGGCCAGTTTGTACAATTTACCTCAATCAATCTCAATGATAAAAGTTTGTGTTATTGGTAATTAAAAATGTGAACAGAATAAAAATTAATGAAACTATACTCATACAATATATTAAGTCATACGAGTTGTCGGTTAAATTACAGGTACAAGAGTATCTTGATCTACGTCTTAGAGTGGCAACTGTATAAATACCTCTATCAGATGAGCGTCAAAAAAAAAAAAAGTACATATGCTTAATATATGTATACTCGTAATATGCCACCGTTACCGCTTACCATCAAGTGGACCGTATTCTTTTTTGCTTTTTTATTAGATTCGTGTGGCTATATTGTGCTCGCTACTAACAAAATTCATTGACAGAAACAAAATTATTTATAGTGGCAACCCTAAGAAGAAAGTCACCTAAGTAGTGGGTACTGAGCAGCCAATCTTAGTGGTCACTGTAAACATGAAAATTGATTTTGAAAGAATAAGTTACGACTCTTTAAATTGGCAGTTGACCACTTCAAGGAAGCATTTATTTCAAAAAACCCTTGCAAAAAACATTATTTTATTAAGATCGAGTGAATAAGTCTTGATCAATTTATTTATAGATAGTTTATTGGTAGGTTGTTAAAATTGTGTTAATTATTTTTGCAAATAAAATGTTTTGCTCAACTAAGCTATAATAATTTGAATTGTGAACACCTTTGAAATCCGCCGCCACCGAAAAAATTAATTCGAGTAAAAACATGCTCCAATTTCAAAAACAGAATCGAATCGAACGGTCCCAAAGATTTGTAATTTAAAAACATAGCGGCCAGTAATTTCTTGACGATTATTCATTCGAAATTTGAAAAAAACTTAACCACAGAGGTGGTCTTGGCGTGAATTTAAGGCGGGGCCGTAGTCGATATATTGAATCGAATGCACGACTTTGGTCACGATTTACCGATTTTTTATTAAACTATTATCTTTGAAATCATGATCTTTAGTTTTAATTAAGCAATATCAGATACATAACATGAATAAAAAAGCATAAAACAAAGTACTTAAATTATTTTTAGAAAAAGTTCGTGGTCTTAATTTCCACAGCGAGAAAATAAAAATACTTACTTACCTGTAAGTACTTAATATACTTAATTTGTAATTAATTTTGTACTTGATCTACTGGGTCTTTAGATTTTAAAAAAGTTCTAAGAGCTCGTAGGTGTAAAATGGGGTAATTAGGTAACCTACGAACGCACGAACGAACGATAACGAATTTTTTTTTTTTGAAGATACGCATTGGTTAGCTCAAGACTAATCACCATCATCAACCTATCGCAGTCCATTGCTTGACGTAGGTCTCTTCCAAAGCGCGCCACTGAGCCCGATCTTCGGTTCTTCACATCCACCATCTACCAGTACTAAAACAAGATAAATAAGTGTCTTTTACATTGTGCCAACTTGCTACAATTGCCACTGTCATACCTGACCCACTGGTAGCTCATTACGCTAGATCATTATCCATATCTCGTCACATAAACATTAACATGTCAGATCAATCACTCGAAACAATCGCGAGCGGCAACTGATTGCTGAGCCGACTCGATAGAGCTTACATCACTCCGGCGAAGTCAGTACAATTTGAGTAGTAAAGTATAGTTCTCTCAATAAAGTGTAGACGGATCTCGAGCATCGTGAAGTTAGCCGTTTGTGATGCTTAGTTCGAAAAAGCTTCATCTACATTTGCTTATTTGTGTTTTCCGATACCAATAATCTGGGTGTCTTCAAGTCACGAGTGAATGGGTTGCTTTTAGGCAAGCGTGCTTTACCGTAGACCACACCATTGCATCACTAGGCGAGAGAGTGGTCAAACACAAGCCTTTAAAAAAAATTCTTTCCTCTTTAGACTCGTAATTACTACACTAGCAGTTCTCCGAACAGTAGACCTCGCAAGCACAAATTTGTAAAGTGAGCTTTGAAAGTGAGCAACATATTGCATTTTGAAGAACTATTTTGCTCATCATGCTGAAGATCAGATCTTCACCAAATATCAGACGAACTTAAAGTTAATACTTACCTTTCATAAAAAATAAAAATCATCGAAATCAAATCACAGGCGGAGATATTCAGCAGCCCCCTTTTTGTCCCATTTTGGAGAAAGTACGCTCCGATCTTACGATCAAAAATCCCCGACGACAATCAAATTTTATAAAGTCATAGAACTTGTGTACCAAGTTTCAACCAGATTGGTTGAAAAATGCGACCTGTAGACGAGAACACAAAAAGTCCGGACAAACTGACATCCAAAAGCATTTTTGGCCAATCTCGAAACTTAGACGCTTCGCTCGCTCGATCAATAATTTAAACAGAGTAGCTTTCTGCTGTCTGTCCCTATGTAGGCTTTGATCTTTACGACTACGGTTTCCGGTTTTCTTTTATAGAAACTTATTCAAGAGGAAGATTTTTATGTAGCTTAAGCACCCGTGCGAAGCCGGGGCGGGTCACTAGTCACATTACTCACACTATCACACTATATTATTAGGTCCGCCTGCGACGTAGAGGTTCCGGGTTCGATTCCCGCCTCGGGAGAAATGTTTGTACGATCTACAAATATTTGTTCCGGGTGTTCTGGGTATTTTCTGTATAAAATAAAAAATATCTATCTATGTATTGTATTAAGTATACATATATCAGTCATCTAGTACCCATAATACAGCTCTGTTTAACAGCAGCTTACCTTGGGGCTAGATGATGCTGTGTGGATTGTCCAGCATTTTTTTTTTTATTACCTGGTTGTAGGACTCTTCAGCAAGAGTCCGTCTTGGTAGGTACCACCGCAGTATCAGATATTCTACCTCCAAGCAGTAGTGTGCAAGCATTACTATGTTTAGGTTTGAAGGGCACTGTAGGAAGTGAAATTACTGGGCGAAAGAGACTTAACAACAATGTCTCGGGGTGATAAGCGCAGTGCAGTGCCACGCAAACAGTTGAAAACTTTAAGCTTTGGGTGGCACTGCATCTGATATAGTCAGGCGTGGTGCTTACCATCAGGTGGACGCCTTGATTGTCTTGTCACTTGCTGACATAACAAAAAATGCTGTGTTCAAGAGTAGCAAATTGACCAAGTGAAGCTTCAACACAAGCCTCTTACAACACTAATCTGTTGCAGTGATACTCATTAAAAAATTGCATCGCAAATCAGCAGTAGCGAGCGATAACTTTCGCTAAGTTATGAGTTGGCCCCACCAATTATATTGGGAACAATCATATCGTTAGCGCACAATTGGTGATGAATGGGGAATTGTTCATTGGTACTTACGACTTAACCTACTTAACTCGTGACGTAGCTGGCTAAGTTGTTCTTAACAGATCAACGAAGTTAAGCACTGTTCCGCGTAGTCATCATTTGAATGGGTGACCGCCAGTGGCATTATCAACTGAGCTCTCTCGTGCTTCGGAGGGCACGTTAAGCAGTCGGTCGCGGCTTTTTCGAAGTGGTTAGGCCATGACAGAGGCCTTCGGGCGGCCTAGAAACTCTGTCACCAGAGTTGGCCACTGACTCATACGAACTTGTCGGTGTGGAGGAGGTCTGTGACTTAAGTGCCATTTATACATTGACTGACTCCAAATGAAGTCAGTGCTGACTTTGAAAACTGACTTTCTATTACAACTTTCTATTACAAGCAAGCGTACGGCCCACAAGATGGTAAGCGGTTACCGCAGCCTATAGACGCTTGCAATACTAGAGGTATCACTCGCGGGTTGCCACCTTGAGGCTGGAATCGAAAGCCTCATGTGCCAGTAATTTCACCGGAAACCATACCCTTCACACCGGAACACAGCAATGCGAGCGGCAAATATAGGTACGGTGGTAGTCCCTCCCGGACGAGCTCTATCACAAAGAACTCTACTACTACTCTATCTTGTTTTACTGAGCTGGCTTTCTAGACTGTTTACAAAGTGTCAGTACGCGTCAGTACTGACTCGAAAGCGTATACATTGGGTCAATAGCGGTCAGCACTGACTTTGCACGAATTCGGAGACAGCACTGACTTTGCTACTGACTCAATGTAAATTATACTTTAACTTTGTCCATGAAATAAAAAAAATCATTTCATTTCATTTTTAATACAAAATACTATTTAGCTACGAAAGACGACAAAAAGTACGGTTTAAGTCAGAAAAGTCTACTTTATCTACTCGTATAAAGAAAACAAAGTCAGAGCCCTGGACGATTTTTTTCTATTTTTTTTTATTGGTTATTGACCAACGTTTGACCACTACCTCACCTGATGGGAAGTGTTGGTGTGGTCGATGATGGAGCACGCTGGTCTAGAAAGAACCTGTTCACTCTAGACTTGAAGACCCCCATATTGTAACGTACCGGAAAAACAGAAGCTGAGATTAGAGCTGTAGACCGAAAAAAGATTGATGCATTTGAAATGTGGTGTTATAGGAGAATGTTGCTAATACCGTAGACAGCAAAGAGAACTAATATGTCCATCCTCAACCAATTGAACATCAAAACCAGACTTTCCACCGTTTGCTATCAACGAGTCCTGAACTACTGAACTACTTTGGTCATATCGCCCGGAGACAACCAGATAATATCGACAAGCTGGTTGTATTAGGGAATATAGAAGAGAAGAGACTTTTAAAAGTAGGAATTAAAGACATAAACAAAGACTTAACATAGGAAATTTAGTAAAAGTAGAATCACATAGGAACAGATATAGTAAATTAAAGTAAAGTCAACATCTTAGCAATGATAGAAAAGAACTCAATAGTAAATTCATAAATAAATTAGGAACGTACGAATAAGAAAGGCTCCGACCAATGTCGGAGGTGAGTACGTTGGTGCCGTCAAAACACGGTACCACTAATAAAAAAAAAAAAAAGATAAAAGACCACGCGGTCGATCACCTAGCCGCTGGTCAGACCAAGTCAAGACATTACGGGACTTCCGGTAACTATCGCCCTGAGACAAGCCGAGAAAAGAGTAGCGTGGAAACAGCTTGTTAATGTCTCCATTAAAACATTTCAAGACGACCTTCAGTAATGAAGAATGCGAAGAGAAAGAAGAAGAAAGAATTAGAAAGAACACACGTTAAACAGTTTCATATCAATTTTTAGGCCATGACGCGACGGAGGCCGTCGGACAGACTTATAGTTGGCCACTGACTCATACGCACTCACTTACTTTAGTTAACGCTACGCAAGTAATAGCCCGTGAGCGCTAAGCCTTACGATCAATGTTGTTTTTGTTGTTACCTATTTCTGCCGCCAAGCAGTAATGCTCGCATTGCTGTGTTCCGGTTCGAAGGGTATGGTTTCCGGTGAAATTACAGGCACATGAGACTTACCATCTAAGGTCTCAGGGTAGTAACACGCAAGTGATATCTATGATGTTGCATGCGTACATAGGCTACGGTAACCGCTGACCATCAAGTGGGCCGTACGCTTGGTTACCACTTTAGTAGTATAAAAAAAAAGGTGTGTAGACTATTTCACATTCAATTCACTGAGCGAAACACGTTCACTTATCACAATATTTATGAATAACTAACCATACATTTACATATCAACAAATTAGCAATTAATATAAGCTGTAATAAACAAGGCTTCACACGGCGCGATAACATCGTACGACATCGCATGTCGTCACGTATGGACGAGTACTTTATATCAATATCGTGTTACGATTTATGCGCGCGCATGTAATGTTCTATCGAGAGTAATGCGTCTGTGGGTCTATTCTTATGAGGTCTGCACTCTATTCCAAAATAGTTTAAATGCTGGAAATAATATAAATCGTAATTTTTCATTAATTTACTAGGTAATATTATTTGTACTATCTGCTTCTCAGGGACCCTTGTTATAATTGAAATTAAAAAAATATGTCAGATATTGTTAACAACGTCATCTAGGCAAACAAAATAAAAAAAACAAAAATTAAAAACTTTTTTGCCGTATTGTAATTTTTCAGGATTCGTCATTTAAAACAAGTTTTAACATATTTTTATTTACATATGTCAAAAATCACGAACCATGAAAAATTACGATACGGTAAAACACAAAATCGTCTTCGTATAAATGAGCTAAGGATAAGATAAGATAAGATATTTTTATTTGCTAGAACATAAGTTTACAAAAAAAAACTCAAATAACAGTAGTTGGTACATGCAAATATTTAGTTTACATTCTCAAACTATTAATAATATGTTACATTATTCCCTCATAATATTATAAAATCAACAATATCAATTATCTAGGTACAATAAATTATAATTCTATGTCTCTGTAATATAAATACTTATTGGTTTAATGAAAAATATGATTTTTCCATTAGCCATTTCTTTAACTTTTTATTAAATAGATTGCCAGAGAAGCTTTTTAAGAGTCATTTTTATAATATATTTTGGATTGTGGAGCCTGCTGTTAGATTGTTGTCTCAGACCTCTAGACCGGAAGTCCTGATAAGTAAGCAAGTTCGTATAAGTCAGTGGCCAATTTTGGTGGCGGAGTTTTTTTCAGTTTTTAGGTGATCCGAAGGTCTCTGTCATGGCCTAGTTTGACCAGAGCTCTTCTGTCTTATTAAAAAAGAAAGAAAGAAGGAAGAAATTTTTATTTGTATAACATACAAAATAGAAACTAAAAATAAAATAAAAAAGATAGAGTAATAAACCAGTTTGAGATAGAGATCAATAGAGATCGGTCGCTAACAGAGTTATGATCAACCCGTGTTTATAAACATTTTTGTTAGGCTGTGACAGAGGCCTTCGGATCGCTTAAAAACTGTAAAAACTCCGCCACCAGAGTTGGCCAATAACTTATACTCGACTTTGTTTTTTTTTTTGTTTTTTTGACCTGCTTACTTTTAGCTCATTTATACGAAGACGATTTTGTGTTTTGCCGTATCGTAATTTTTCATGGTTCGTGTTGGTGTGCTCTGGTATAAGCCATGCAGATGTGTATTTAAATGATATCTGTCAATACAAGAGACGTATTTCAAAAGCAGCACTACTAGTCCGAGTAGGTTATGTTAGTACATCCTGTTTTTAATGGGATAATGTGATGTTTCTGTATTGACGACATAACTTTTTTTTTATCAAGAATAGACCTTCGTTTGACCACGATCTCGCCTGGTGGAAAGCGATGATGTGGCCGACGGTGGAGCACAAAGGTCTATGAGACACCTAATCACTCTAGCCTTGAAGGGCCCGGATTGTAATTGTCAGGAACTAACCTATCCCGATTCGACGACTTTCGATCCTGAGGTCGTAGGTGAGAAGCCGGTCGTGCACTATTATTTAAAAAAAATTGCATTGGCACACTAAACTTTCACTCATGAAACATCGAGGAAAGCGGCATGTCTAAGAAATTAAATTTGATGACATGTGTCATCCCCCAACCGATTTATTTTCGACTGATATTCACTCCACTTCTTTGTTTATGGCAAATGTGGCTCAACTGATATTATTAGCTGGCCTATTCCCTTGTTATTTTCTGAATCCAAAACCAATACGAAGGAAGAAGTTACCATTTTATTTAAAACATGTAATTGATGTTTTTTTTTTTTTTTTTCTTATGTCAGCTAGTGACAAGACAATCAAGGCGCCCACCTGATGTTAAACACCACGCCTGACTATTACAGATACAGTGCCACCAAAAGCTTAAAGTTTTAAAGTGTTTGCGTGGCACTGCACTGCGCTTATCACCCCGAGACATTGTTGTTAAGTCTCTTTCGCCCAGTAATTTCACTTGCTACAGTGCTCTTCAAACCTAAACACAGTAATGCTTGCACACTACTGCTTGGAGGTAGAATATCTGACACTGCGGTGGTACCCACCAAGACGGACTCTTGCTGAAGAGTCTTACCACCAGGTAAAAATCTTTGCGTTTGTTTAAAAACTGGACCGAACTTGCACGGGACGAACACGGCATAAATCAAAAAAACTTATTTGACTCGAACTGTCTTATAAATTAGTTCTTTAAAATGCATCTTTTCACAGTTAACCAACCAAAGGGCCGCAGCCAACAAACCGATGGGTCGCAAGTACAGTACGACCGCAAATATTTCGCATTCAGTAATAACCAGAAGCGATTGCTTCCTCTATAAATCTATGGTATTCGGTTCCCATGCGTAGAGCGTATGCTAACACAATTGCTATTGGAATTCCTGTTTATAGGACGCCAGTAGAACGAATTGCGACATTATTTTCATTTGGAATTAGTATTTTTTCAAGAACACTGGTGGTTCAGTGGAAATAAGTTTGTTGGTTTGAAACAGAAAACCAGCGCTATGGCATGAGTTGTTCTGCCATAGCACATGCTGAGTGGTGGCCATTTTGTTATTCTATATTCTTAGTAATAGCTGATGTAATGTTTTTAGTTGGTAATAAAATAAACTTTTTTTATTACTATTATTATTATTATTAAACAGGTCGTGTATCAAACTTTTCTATTCATAAAATATACTAGCGATCTTCACCGGTTCTTGTAGCATTAAGTAAGTAAGTTCGTATGAGTCAGTGGCCAACTCTGGAGACAGAGTTTCTAGGCCGCCCGAAGGCCTCTGTCATGGCCAACTTTGAAAAAGCCGGGACCGACTGCTAAACGTGCCTTTCGAAGCACGGGAGCGCTCAGTTGAAATCGCCACTGGCGGTCACCCATCAGAATTATGACTACGCGGAACAGTGCTTAACTTCGTTGATCTGTTAAGGACATCTTAGCCAGCTACGTCACGAGCGTTCCAAAGCTTGAAACATTGAAAAGATCTAAGCAAATACCTATAAATATACTGAGAAAGCGATTATTTTATACTATGTCAAGATATGCAATACCAGCACTCGACATCGTGTAGAAACATAGTTTTATACCCAATTCTGCAGATTCGTATTACTACAGATTCATTCAATTGAATTCAATTCTACAGATAATTTCAATTGAATCCCATATTTACTGATACACTGACAATTCTATAGATTCCCATTACTAAATATTTTTATATATTTATGTTTTTTTTTATTCATTTCATTCATTTTCATTTTCATCATCATATCAGCCAGTCTGCTGGACATAGGCAAATTTTAGAGTTTGACAGGCAAGTCCAAAAAAATAAATATTAAATAAGATTGTCATCTAGCAATCCTTGTATAGTTCTCTCGGCGGATCTAGGCTTCCGTGAAGTTAGCCTAAATTATCTTTGCAATTGTCTTTCAACTAAATTGTCTTTGCACATCAGAACGGCTAACTTCACGGAAGCCTAGATCCGCCGAGAGAACTATACATTGGGTCTGTGTGAAGGATTAACACTTAAACATCATCTAGAGTAGGCCAGTGTCCCAACAGTGGGAAACAGGGCTTAGATCCTTTCATAGCAAGAGTAAGCTGCCAACTATAAAATAAAAATGATTAGTAAGTTTATAATTAGCATAATCTAATTAATAACCACAGAAAGACGCCACCATCTGGTTATTTATTATTAGCTGGCAGCCCCACCTAGCAGTTGCATTACAGCAGTGTTGCCACCCGCGGTTAAAAACGACTAATTAAACGTGAATAAATCGACGCCTTTACCGAGTCAAGTTGTCCGATATTATGAAAGATCCATTTGTAATGGTTCAGAAAATAAACTTACATTTTTAACGGTGGCGTGGTGGACGATTGATTGGTTAAGAAGCGAGAGGTTGCAGGTTCTATCCCCGCCGCGAGACAGATGTGTGCATGATCTGCAAATATTTGTAATGCTTGTATTGCTTGGAGGTAAAATATCTAGCACAACGCTAAGACGGACTCTTGGTTAAAAGTTCTACAACCAAGATATTATTAAAACGATTTATTTGTTACTAGTACAATGACTAGAATGAAATGAAATGAAATTCGGTTTATTTGACAAACACACCAAAGAATATAAAACAAGAGACTTAAGTAAAAAAAGAAATAAAATAGATAGGTAAGTAGGTACATAGGATAAACATCAAGACATTTAAGCAAGATTACCTACTAACTGGTGGACTGTGCCCTAGTGTGCCAGTTAGTTTTCTGCTGTGTGTGGGTCAAAGAGACTCTGTCTCAGTTTAAGCTGCGACAGATACACTTTGCGTGCGTTGATTTATTAAATAAAAACTTTGGTGTCTTTTAGCAGTTTCAAGATTTTATTTATTATTGCATCATAGACATTAAAAAACACACACAAAATTTCAGTTCTCTAGGAATTACTTAAGGTTTCAATGTGTGTTGATTGTCAGTCAGTCAGTCAATCAGTCAGTAACGCTATGATTTTATATAATTCAATTAAATTCAATACACGCTGGACAATCCACACAGCATCATCTAGCCCCAAGGTAAGCTGCTGTTAAACAGAGCTGTGTTATGGGTACTAGATGACTGATATATATTTAATACAATACAATACATAAATAGATATTTTTTTATTATATATAGAAAATACCCAGAACACCCGGAACAAATATTAGTAGATCGTACGAACATTTGTCCCGAGGCGGGAATAGAACCCGCAACCTCTGCGTCGCAGTCGGACCTGCGCCCGCTGCGCCACATCGGTCGTCATTAAGCAAGTATAGTTCTCACAACGGATCTCGGCCGTCGTGAAATTAGCCGTTTCGATGCGCAATGGAGCTTTTTCGAACTAAATTGTCTTTGCGCATCACAAACGGCTAACTTCACGGAAGCCTAGATCCGCTGTGCGAACTATACACACAGTAATCATTGTTATAAACACCACATGAATTTCAAGCAAAAACTGAATATCTATCGATCATTAGAGGAAATGAGAAACGGAAATTGTTACTATTATGATATTTTAAATATTTCACAAACTGTTCTTGGACTCGAAGATAAAAATGTACCTGCAAATGGAAAGACTAGGTTCATCCTACGGGTTTCAGCGAGTCTATCAAGATGGGTACCACTGCAGTGCCAGATATTCTGATTACAAGCAGCAGCTTTTTTTTACTACTAAAGTGGCAACCAAGCGTACGGCCCACATGATGGTCAGCGGTTACCGTAGCCTATGTACGCATGCAACATCATAGATATCACTTGCGTGTTACCCTGAGACGTTAGATGGAAAGTCTCATGTGCCTGTAATTTCACTGGAAACCATACCCGAACCGGAACACAGCAATGCGAGCATTACTGCTTGGCGGCAGAAATAGGTATGGTGGTAGTCCTTCCCCGGACGAGCTCTATCACAAAGAACTCTACTACTCTTGTGTGCAATCATATCCCGGTTTGAAAGGCACTGCACCAAGTGAAGCAACAGGATAAACAAGTCCTAATAACTACGTCTCAGGGTGATGAGCGCAGTGCAGTGCTATAGTCAGGCGTGAAGTTTAACATCAGGTGAACGACTTGACCATCTTTCGTATTGTGTTAGAAATGTATGAAAAGAAAAGTATATTAGGTATGTATCTGGTTTCCAAAGTACAAGCTTTGCTTATATTGAGGCTAGATGGCACTGGTAAAAAAATTCCACAACTATTTATTTATTAATTTATCTATTTATATATTTATCTTACATATTTTTTTTTTTCGCCTGAGAGTAGGCCAGTGTCCCAGCAGTGGGAACATTAGAAGGCTGTCATGATGATGATGATATTTTTTTTTTAATTCAAAATGGGTCAGCGTTTGGCTACATCTCGCCTGATGATAAGCGTAGATGAGGCCTAGTATTAGTCACGCTTTCCCAGAAGATGCTGATTGACTCTTCTTTTGAAGATACCCAAATTGTAACTAAACAAACCAACAAACAAACCGCTTGTATAACTTTTATATAGTCAGGATTATTTTAATGGTATGTGGCAGCACTTTGTTTCGCTGGAACGGTATTATCGACACATTGAAGGTACTAATCTGTAATATTGCTTTCTTTATGTGTGGTACAAGTGACTAGCGACTTACTGTGCTATATCTGGCGACATGCTGCACAATTCATAATGTTGTTAAACTATGACGGCTTTTAGACGGCCTATCAACTTCGTCAGCAGAGTATTTAAAATTACCTGGCGTAAGAGATTTAATAACTACGTCGCAGGGTGACGAGTGCAGTGCCACGCAGAACTTTAAAACTTAAATTTTTGGGTGCGTTTAATAACAGACAAACGGCTTGACCCTCTTGCAATGACACTAAATAATTATTGTACAATGCAGTCAAAGCAGTTTAATGAATTTTAAAAGTAGTAGAGTTCTTTGTAATAGAGCTTGTCCGGGGACTACCACCATACCTATTTCTGCCACCAAGCAGTTATGTTGCTGTGTTCTGGTTTGAAGGGTATGGTTTCCGGAGTAATTACAGGCGCATGATGCTTTACATCTACGTCTCAGGGTGGCAACGTGCAAATATTATATCTGATGTTACAAGCATATATACAAACAAGCAGGCCTTCCGCTTGGTTGCCACTTTAAAAAAAAAAACATTCATTTGACGACTGATGTGGCGCGGCGGTTAAAGGTTGTGAAGGTCCGCCTGCGAAGCAGGAGAGGGTTCGATTCCCGCCTTGGAACAAATGTTTGTACAATCTGCAAATAACTGTTCCAGGTGTTCTGGGTATTTTCTATCTAAGTAATAAAAATACCTATTTATGTATTGTAAATAAGTATATCAGTCATCTAGTACCCATAACAAAACTCTTTTTAAACTTGGGGCTAGATGATGCTTTGACGATGGTCCAACATTATTTATTTATTTATTATTTAATTTATTTATTTTACTTTTGCTTGTGACTTAGCCCAAGTACCGCCCGCAAAGATGAATGGCTTACATTTAAGAATGTGTTTTTCTCACATGGCCGCGTCAGAGTTATGTGCTCACGCAAAAAAGGGTTTCCAATTAAAAAGATATACTGTCCCATTACTTGATCGGAGCTTGATGGTATCATTTAATTCATATCTCACGTAGACCTTAGGGATCTGTTCCAAAAAGACGGTAGAGGATTATGACTACCGCTAAAGTAAGTTCGTGTGTGTCACTCTACTACTCTTAAATTCATTCCTGTCATTCTTTCTTTAAAACTTTTTAGAGATAAACAAAAGAGGTACACAGTTATTTGAGATCAGTTTAAATTTGCAGTAAAGCATCACAAATTACACAAAAAGTAGTAGAGTTCTTTGTGATAGAGCTCGCCCGGGGAAGTACTACCACCATACCTATTTCTGCCGCAAAGCAGTAATGCTCGCATTGCTGTGTTCCGGTGTGAAGGGTATGGTTTCCGGTGAAATTACTGGCACATGAGGCTTTCGATCTTAGCCTCAAGGTGGCAAACCGCGAGTGATACCTCTGGTATTGCAAGCGTCCATAGGCTGCGGTAACCGCTTACCATCTTGTGGGCCGTACGCTTGATTGCCACTTCAGTTGTATAAAATAATATATGTATATAGTGCATTTTGTATTACAGACACTATGACTGTATTTAACAGACACTGTTTGTTAAGAAACGGTGATTTGTTCCTTAATTTTTTACGCAGGATCAATAGAGAGGATGTCTGGATTTGCTAAGTGCTAATTCATAGATGCGTTACAGCATTGTTATGTATCTTTAATTAGTAGGTATAGAGTTTAACTCTTAATAGTCGTATACTTCGTATAGAGTTAAACTCTGGAATAAACGTAGACGTTTGTTTTCATTCTGCTAATTCACTTAGGTTGGATTGCACCAAATCTTCTGTTAGCGTAACTGTCATAGTAAACTTTAACAATAACCAACACCACTAACAGTCGTAGAAGAAACATAACCTATTATCGGAAGGAATAAACCCCAAGCACATCTCAAAATTGCTCTCAAAACTATAAAAATAGACCACAAAACATGCAAAATAAACAAAAAATTATGATAATTATGACACACGCATGACAAACAATGACTGACGTTTTATAGCTAGTTGACAATAACAATAACACTAACCAGCGAAAATCGAGCTGTTACGGTTAACGTTAAATCATGACGTCATTTTAACAACTGTTGAATGGTGCAACCCATTTTTGGCAAAAATCTGATTTAACGAACAATTTGACGTTAACATTAGATGGTGCAACTCACCCTTAGTATAAAAAGTTTAACTAAGCTAGCAATAGTCAGTGGTCAAAATCAGATGACGTTGTTAATAGGCCGCTCGAAGGCCTCCGTCATTAACGTTTGCAAGGTTATATTGTAGATTTTTATCGTATCGAATATAGTTACAAAAACCTCTATAACCACAACTTTGTCGCTAATATTTCGAAAGAAAATTATGTTTTTTTTTTTTTTTTTTATACTACTAAAGTGGTAACCAAGCGTACGGCCCACTTGATGGTCAGCGGTTACCGTAGCCTATGTACGCATGCAACATCATAGATATCACTTGCGTGTTACCACCCTGAGACGTTAGATGGTAAGTCTCATGTGCCTGTAATTTCACCGGAAACCATACCCTTCGAACCGGAACACAGCAATGCGAGCATTACTACTTGGCGGCAGAAAAAGGTATTAATTCATTTTCTGTGTTCGTAAGATCATATATTTTAGATAATCCGACATCCCGATCCAAAACATCATTAAAACTCGAACATTTCTCTCCACGGCCATATTTTTCTATTGATAGTCAAATATGAAGTCTCAGAGTAATGTTGAGCAAGGCTAGAGTAATACAGTTCTTTGCCATAGAGCTCCTTAGTAAAAGAACTACCATAGCATATATATTTCTACTGACAAGCAGTTTAGAATAGAATAGAATACTTTATTAATTTCTTAGTGCTAATACAACTTAGTGCTAATTTAATATTTATATAAATATAGAGCTAATAAAATTTTGATATGCCTGAACTGTATTTTAGGCGAAAAAAGGCTAAAAAAAAAGTTAGTTTGCATGTGTTTCTGTTCGAAAGGTATGATTTCTTGTGATATACAGTCACATCAGACTGTCAATCAACGTCTTAGGAAAGCAACGTGTGAGTGATACCACTGGTATTACTAGCAAGCTTTCCTAGGCTACTGTAACCGCTTACTATCTGGTAGGTCGTACTCTTAATATTAGCTACCATAACTAAAATAATAACAATCTAGCTGCTTAGATTTTAGTATGTCTGTACCTACCAATTTTGCCAACTCTATATTTTGAAATAAAGTTGCACCATTTTGACGACTTTTTTACAATGTAACGTGTCACTTGTAACCATTAAAGATAAAGCGTAATGGGGACAACGGGAAGTTATTTTCTTACTTCCCACTGGCCCCATTAATGGGATCAAAATCATGGGGAGATCGGGAATACACCATAACTTTGATGCCGCCCTATAAAAAAAACACTTGCCAACATGCTAACTCTGAGCTTCAAATTTTGCAGGACTACGACTGAACTGTCTTGTTTGCCTATAACCCTATGTATTACTGCAGCCTGGGTATGAACAGACGGTTCATACCCGTATGTTACTCTCTTAAAGCAGATATAGAACTAATAAATATAACATAGCTGCAGAGCACGCAACACAGTAATAAATAACACGACGAATATAACCGATAAACATCTATTTTTACGGTTATTTAATTGATGTCATTAACGTCTAGCTATTGATTACAATTTATGGGTTTAAAAGTTTTTGTAATAGGATTTAGGTTGTACTGTTCGCCTGAGGCTCTGTAGATTGTTACTCTATGGATAGACAAATTATTTTACTTGTATGAATAACGTTCTCTATATGAGAGTATAGAGAATAGAACTTTTTTACAAACAAGCTTTTACTTTGATGACCTCTGTGGTGCGGTGGATGAGTTGATATGCGAGAAGTTGCAGGTTTGATCCCTATGGGATGAATGTTTGAATGATCTGAAAATACTTTTTTTTTATATAACTGAAGTGGCAACCAAGCGTACGGCCCACAAGATGGTAAGCGGTATGGACGCTTGCAATACCAGAGGTATCACTCGCTTGTTGCATCCTTGAGGCTAAGATCGAAAGCCTCATGTGCCAGTAATTTCACCGGAAACCATACCTTTCACACTCCGGAGTGAAGCTTGGCGGCAAAAATAGGTATGGTGGTAGTCCTTCCCCGGACGAGCTCTATCACAGAGAACCCTACTACTTTTGTTCGGGATCTGGGTGTTTCTTTGAATTGTGTTTGTATTTTCTCAAAAATCTTGCTTGTTTTAGTTTGGAACTAGAAAGCGCTTTGTAAAAAATGTCCATAATGATTCATTCATATTCATTTATTCTGCACAATGTACATTTAGCTTAGGTCTAAAATAATGTAGCTGCAAATGAGTACATGAACCCTGTTATGGCGTTGCAGGTAGTAACTAGTTATAGGTTAAATAATACAATTTCAATGTGTCAATAATACACAACTTAACAATTCAAATAATAATTATGAGGTATTAGTGTTAAAAATGTCAAGCGTATCTATCTTCAAAAGTCTATCTAATCCTAGTTTAATTTCGTTTGTTAAAAAGAAAGTAAAATGTTCCCACTGCTGGGACACTGGCCTATTCTCAGGCGAGAGTGATTGGGTCTTAAATCCACCACGCGGACCCAATGCGGATTGGTGGATGGCACATGTCTTTTGAGTTTTTAGTTCTTGGACATGCCGGTTTCCTCACGACGTTTTCCTTCACCGTATGAGAGCACTGGCATTGCACACATAAATTTTTCGAACAGAAAAATCCATTGGTGCACGACCGGGTTTGAACCCACGACCTTAGGATCGGAAGGCGGGGTCACTACCACTAGACCACCGGTGCTCTTTTAATTAATAAATAAATGTTGTCAATGTTCAATGTTAAAAATGTTGATTTAATCGCGATGTGCTAAAGAGTAACTGGCTATATCCTTGTAACAGATCATCTAGGTAATGCAATTTTTCACGTGGTTCCTATTTGGATGGTTGACCGTCAGTAGCATTCACCCCTGAGTGCTTAGGTGTTTTGAAGAGCGGATCCTGGATCCAGCTGTTACAGATGTTCTCGGGCAGCCTATAAACTCTGTCACTAAGTAAGTTCGTATGAGTAAGTGGCCAACTCTGGTGACAGAATATCTAAGCCACCCGAAGGCCTCTGTCATGTCAACTTTGAAAAAGCCGGGACCGACTGCTTAACGTGCCCTCCGAAGCACGGGAGCGCTCAGTTTAAATTGCCACTGGCGGTCACCCATCCAAATGATGACTACGCGAAACAGTGCTCGTTGATCTGTTAAGAACAACTTAGCCAGCGACGTCATTAGAGTAATTGCATCCATTTTTACATTGTTATCCTCCGCTTCAGAACTTAAACTTAACCTCTATTATTATAAAGTCCACTTTTATTTGCCCCCGTTTTTGCAACAATTATTCAAAGACGGTAGTAGATAACTAACGAGGTATCACAGCATTCTGTTTGGTCCTTTGCAAACGTCTATTGCTCTCCGTTAAGTACCGGAATCTGACAAATTGTTCCCTTATAGGGTTGCTAGATAGATGAATTCGGATTAAAAAATCCGGCTTTTAGAACAATAAACTATACATTTGAAGTAAATAACACTATGACGTACATTTTATTCATATTAATAATTAACGCGAAAAAGCTCCATTGCGCATCGAAACGGCTAACTTCACGGAAGCCTAGATCCGCCGAGAGAACTATACTCCGCGTGACTGTGTTTTTGCGGTTAAACTAAACCAGTTTCAGTTAAATTAGGCACGGAGATAGTTAAAAAACCGAGAAAGGATAGGCCCAGCATAGATAAAAAATTGGCAGTGCTTGAAAAGGGCAAATAAGTAATAGATGCCATATTACTTTTGAGACAACTGCCTAGTTCATTGTTTCGAAGAAAGCTCAAAAACCTACTAGCAAATAAATGTTATTACACTATTGATAAATTTATGAATAATAAAATTATTTCTATTTCTTAAACTGACATTGTAACTGCATTCCAATTATTATTATTAAGTATTGTTAATTCATATTATTAATTATTGATTGCTTGTATTTTATTATAATTTTTGTATTCTCTAATTTTTTGATATTGTAAATCATATTATATTGCATGCCTCCTAAGGTAGAATACATTGGTACACGATCTAAATAATTAATATCTAAATTCAACATGACATGTATTTCAAGCAATAAAAATACTTTGACTTTGACTTTGACTTTGACCTTCTGTAACACTTATTTATGCAAATAAATATCTTGAATCTTGAATCTATTTTTATGTATGTACGCGTATTTTTATCTTGCTTTCACGATAGCTCGTCACCCTTTAAAATAACATGCCTGATTCAAATTCAAATCAGACACTGCAAATGGTTATAATAATGTAAAACTTTATAAAAAATACGTGTTCACTAGCAAAAGTGAAAACAGACAAGTACATTTGGCCTTAATTAATTTGATAAAATTGAAATATTTAATCTTAAGATATTAGTTTTATTATACTTAGTATGTGTGACATCGTGGTCCGAAATAGACGTGACGACAATAGATTAGGTAAAGCTTCATCTAAAACTACTTTAATGCAAAAAAGTGTCGTCTGTATGGCTCCTACAATCATCAACAAGGTGCCTAAGAGCTACAGAGAACGGAACATCAATTTATTTTAAATACGTTTAAAAAATTATTAATTGAAAAATAATATTACAATATCGACGAATTCTTAAATGACGCATTTTTAATTTAATTTTTGTATTGTATTCATTTTCTTTTTTTACTTAAGTTGACAAATTTAATATTATTATTTTATTTGATGAGTTTTAAATATTTTTTACGATGACAATCTCTCTCGTTTTTGCAAATAATAATCTTTATCTTTAGCTTTACTCTGTGTTTAATCTACCAAACTAATTCACCGTCCGCCTTTTTCTACCAACTCCGGCTAAACCAGTCTAAATTCCAACTCTATCCCATTCAATGGTTATATGGAGCCAGCAATTATTGAATCCTTACTTTGGTATTAGTTTAATGAACATTGTTTTCTATTTGAGTCGGAGCACATTCACAATGAATACTTGTATGCTGGTTTTATAATGAGTCACTTTGTCGGCTTGATTGCACTTTGATAGTGTATTTAGAACTAGCAGAATGACCAGAGACTTTGTCCGCGTTGTATTTTTAAACAAACTTTATCTGCACTCAGGGTCCTCTAGGAGTTGAATTTTGGAAATTCCTTTCGTAGTGCACCTCTACACTTTGAGAAATTTGCAGCTTCAAATCTTAAATTTCTAGTTCTAGTGGTTTAGACTCTTTGTTGTAGGTCAGTATGTTACCAAGCCTTTAATAATATTATACTAGTAGATATAATATTATTATTAAACGAGAGCACTGGAGGTCTGAAAGCACTGGTGGTCTAGTGGTAGTGACCCCGCCTTCCGATCCTAAGGTCGCCGGTTCAAATCCGGTCGTGCTCCGAAGGATTTTTTCGCTACGAAAAATATATGTGCGCAACGTCAGTGCTCTCATACGGTGAAGGAAAACATCGTGAGGAAACCAAGTCCAAGAACTAATAATATATTTTCTCACCGTCTAAACCTTTCCTGGACTTCTACAAAAATTTGAAGACCATAATTAGCCAAACCGTTTAGCCGTTCTCGAGTTTTAGCGAGAGTAACGCATTAATGATTATGAGTTCACTAGCTACAGTATCTTTTGCACCTAAAAAGAATGCTATATCGAACTCTTGCTAGAGTCCACTTCAAGTTCAAGTTCAATCATTTATTTGCTAGAATACATTTACAATCATTTTACATACTAGGATCTTAAAGCTATGCTAGTCAATGTATTCAGCCTGCATGCAAGCGTGCAAATATTAATCTGTCATTTTACCTAATCATTACTTAGTTATAATTCCAAAATTCTTTACTTAATACTACTTAATAATACACTAATAATAATTTATTAAAGTGTTTTTTACGCAATAAGCGTTTATCTTGATTGTGGTAGGTACTGACCATAACGGTGGAATAAATACACTTAACATAAAAGATAATTGAACTTCTTCACATTGAGGAAAACACATAATATAAGGCTTTTGATTCCTTTGTGTCTGAAAAAAATGGCTGTCATAACGACCCTAGTTTTAATAAATGCAATCTTGATTAAAGTCCATTTAAGCTACCGTCATTACCAATACAAACAGATATTACACTCATATAACTTGATCATTTATTATTCCCTGTGACAGTAATAGTGTATTGGTTTGTTTAAAAATAATATAAATAACAGCAGTTCTCCCATTTAGTTGTTAAATATGATTATTGGACGCGGAAAGTCAAGACACAATTTTAATATTTATGAATTTGACGTCATCAGACGACAATTTTATAATTATTTTAAAATTACGTGTTATGAAACACTGAAATAAAAATAAAAATGTAAGAGTAATGTAATGATGTTATAGTATAGTACCTTAGAGTTTTAAATACTTTTATTCGATAAAAATGAAATAATTTTGTAAAAAAAAAATGAAATAGTCATCAAAGATTCATGTTTTGATACCTTGCGGTGCCTGTACCAAAAAATAAATACACCGTTACTTCCCAAAAGTTGCTTACAATAAAAGTCATAATTATTAATATTTTAATTTGTACTTTTATTTAATAACTTTTTCACACGCCGTCCTACGTCTTCCACAACTAACCTCAGTCTGCCTTCTCCCTCTATCCTGTCTTTCCTTTCGCTCTCACCTATAAAACGTTCCGGTTCACTCATACTTAAATCCTACATACATTGCATTATTAAAAGCATTTTTTTTTTATACAACTAGATTGGCAACCAAGCGTACGGCCCACAAGATGGTAAGCGGTTAATGCAGCCTATGAACGCTTGCAATACCAGAGATATCACTCACGGGTGGCCACCCTGAGACGTAGTTCGAAAGTCTCATGTGCCTGTTATTTCACCGGAAACCTTAGGAAGGCAGAAATAGGTATGGTGGTAGTTCTTCCCCGGACGAGCTCTATCACAAAGAACTCTACTACTCATAATAAATTTTGAACTATTTTGGTTTACAAAAAGAAACTAACAACAAACCCTTGAAACTAATTTGCAAAATTGAGCCAAGCGGCTAAGAAGCAAGCATTTGTTCCACTGTTAGGTCTGGGCATAGCATTCTAAATTGTCAAACATACGGGATACTTTTTGTTGCGCGATGTTGCAATTCAAGTTCTTTACCTAAAACCTGCCGGTAGGTACTAAAGCTTTGAAATTATTAAAATTACGCCACAGATTATTTTATGTACATTTTCATCTTTGTGTTAATATAAGGTTGATTGTAAGATAAAATAACTATTGATAAAATTAGTCATTTAAAAAAATAAAAAACAAAAATTTCAAGAACACGATAGGTGGCATTAGTTTAGTTATTAATACAAAGACAACAAAGAAATCGAACGGATGTGAACGCTTAACAAAAAAGGGACATTAGTAGAATAATCTATTTAACATTTTTAGAACGCTTTTCTTCATGATTTAAATTGATAAAACAATCAAGTTAGCTACTAAACTGCAAACTCCTATATGTCTATGACAAAAGCGATGGAAGGTGATTAGAGATCACAAGTAGGTCCTTATCTAACTTTATTATCTACGGGACGAGCAACGCATAGAAAAATGTTCAACAACTTGTTGGTTTCAGTATGAAAGCAATAAATAAATAAATAATGCTGGACAATCCACAGAGCATCATCTAGTCCCAAAGTAAGCTGTGTTAAACAGAGCTGTGTTATGGGTACTAGATGACTGATATATATTTAATACAATAATAATACATAGATAGATATTTTTTATTATACATATATAGAAAATACCCAGAACACCCGGAAAAAATAATTGTAGATCGTACAAACATTTGTTCCGAGGCGGGAATCGAACCCGCAACCTCTGCGTCGCAGGCGGACCTGCGCCCGCTGCGCCACATCGGTCGTCAATAAGTTGCTCGTATACCCCGAAGGCACCTAACTTTTGAATTGCACCGTCTAGTTGCGGCTGATTGTATCTTCAATGGGTATGTCCTGGCCGCAGACTCCTATTGGGCGGAGATCAGTATGCAACTGAGCTTCTACCTCCAGTTCTCGATTGTTCGATTTCATTGAATCTATGTAGTTTGACGACCAATGTGTTGCATGCTGTGTTTGCCTATTATTGGTTTCACATGTAGCCTAGAACACTTCTTCTGTAACTTAACTCATGTAATCATGTACAAACTGTTGGCAAACCTATTAAATAAAAAAAAATAAAAAAAAAATGTGGCGCGGTGGGCAAAGGTCCGTCTGCGATGCGGAGGTTGCGGGTTCGATTCCCGCCTTGGGACAAATGTTTATAGGATCTGCAAATATTTGTTCCGGGTGTTCTGGGTGTTTTCTATATATAATAAAAATATCTATCTATGTATTGTATTGTATTAAATATATATCAGTCATCTAGTACCCATAATACAGCTCTGTTTAACAGCAGCTTACCTTGGGCTAGATGATGCTGTGTGGATTGTCCAGCATTATTTATTTATTCGACGACCAATGTGGCGCGGTGGGCGAAGGTCCGCCTGCGACGCAGAGGTTGCGGGTTCGATTCCCGCCTTGGGACAAATGTTTGTAGGATCTGCAAATATTTGTTCCGGGTGTTCTGGGTGTTTTCTATGTATAATAAAAAATATCTATCTATGTATTGTATTGTATTAAATATATATCAGTCATCTAGTACCCATAACACAGCTCTGTTTAACAGCAGCTTACCTTGGGCTAGATGATGCTGTGTGGATTGTCCAGCATTATTTATTTATTTATTTTATTTATTTTTTTATTTATTATTCTATGCGTTTATTCGTTGCTTTTTAGAACGTCTTTGGTTGTGTTAGCTTATCGTAGCACTAACTAGTAAAATAAGAAATAATGTAACATACTAATAAAATTCCACATATAAATAAAAAACTAATGCTGGACAGTGCACACAGCATAATCTAGCCCCAAGGTAATTATCACAAGATAAGGGTACTAGATGACTGATATATCTAATACAATGCAATATAGATAGATATTTTTTATTATATAAATTACATAGAAAATATACTAGAACACCCGGAACAAATATTTGCAGATCGCACAAATATTTATTGTTCCAAGGCGGGAATCAAACACGCAACTTCCTGCGTCGCAGACAGATCTTCGCCTGCCGCGCCACATCGGTCGTCATCAATCCCATTTAAAAAAAAATCCGTGACGTAGCTGGCTAAGTTGTTCTTAACAGATCAACGAAGTTAAGCACTGTTCCGCGTAGTCATCATTTGGATGGGTGACCGCCAGTGGCAATTTGAGCGTTCTCGTGCTTCAAAGGGCACGCTAAGTCGGTCCCGGCTTATCAAAGTTGTTAGGCTTAGAGAGGCCTTCAGTCGGCCTAGAAACTCTTACTTTAGGAGATTTTTAAAGGGGATTTTGTCTTCTGTTTCGCGAGTTTCCGTAGTAAGGTTTAAGTGTCTGCAGTCATTGGACGATAACGAATAGACCACTGATATGTTTATGTGCCAGCCGGGCCGTATTTAAGGCCCATGTTGCACCTCTATCGCGATGATGTTACTCTTGGTTTTGGCCGGGAATTTCGAAGTTTGTCGCAATTGATTGCGGAGGCGCATCATCTGCATCTTTGAACAAATTGCGAGATTTACAGTTGGTATCTTGGTACATCGGCTAAGCAAAAACTTAATTCATTCGGAGCTGGTCAATAGTTTATACGAACTTGGACCCAATTCATAATCATACTATAAACCTGTGTTAGTTAATGTACCTTTTAAACTTGTCATCGTTGTTTGTTGACAAAAGAATGACAAAAGACAACTTAATACAAAATACAAGCAGCTTATTGTGACAGTTTATTTAATAAGAGTAAGAGTGAGTTGCACCATCTAACGTTAACGTCAGATTGTTCGACAACGATTGAAGAATTTGACGTTATTGTTAGATGGTGCAACTCACCCTAAGTATTTATTAAGTTTTGTATAAACTATGATTTTCTTGTAATTTCATGAAGTGAAATATAAATATATTTTAAGAATCCTCCTCCTCGCGTCGTACTCCTCATGACTGAGGGTCGTGATTCCCCTTTTGAATCATCTTCCGAACAATATTTCGCCAACCATTACAATCTTTTGCAGCGTGCAGCGCGTCGTGTATTTTTTTGTCTAGAGTAGAGCGAATTTGGTCGGACCATCTTATTGAGCTCCGTCTTCTGCGTTTATTATCTATCTTCCCGGTAACCATTAGTTTTTCGAGGTTGTCACCGTCTTTCCTGGCTATGGAGACTACAGTATGGGGTTCTTCAGAAAGGGTGTTTTAAAATTTTTAAAGGGTCGACAACGCGCGAGTGATACCTCTAGTATTACAAGCGTCCATAGACTACGCTAACTACTTAACATCAGGTGGGCCGTATGCTTGTTTGCCACCTTGGTGGTGTAAAGAAAAAAAAAATATGACCAAAAAATTCCAGAACTTTTCGGAGGCATATGGAAGATAGTCTCGTCTTCACTAGAAACTCTGTCACCAGAGTTGGCCACTGACTCATACGAACTTACTTACTTACTTACCTTAAGCTCACGTAAAATGGACACGTTCCTGCGGAAAGCAGTCCAGGATTTTATTAATAAATAAAAATAATAAAGCCACTTCATTTCACAAGTTCGAGAATTTTTATGAAACACCCACTCCGAAAAAACTACATTTCATATTTTAACACCTCAAAACATTCCTTAGATAAATAACCGTAATACAGTCATAAACGTTTTATAACTATTTATACAGTGATTTTAGCACTCATAAATTGTATAATTTACTTACAACGACTTATCTACGGTTTTATTTCAATGTATACTATTTAATTTTTCAATTTGTGGTCAGATCCGGGTATTCTAGTTCAGTTGCATCCAGCAAAATAAAACAGATCGGCTAAGAGTGCACACAGAAAACATTAAATGGTTCCGTACATTAGTTTTAAAAAAAATATTATGATGAAAAAAATTTTTTTTGGAATTCATTAAAAATAAAACTTAATTTAGATGGTTAATAACATAAAATAACATTATTATTGTTCAAAACCTACCACTCTTCATCTCCTGCAAAAAAAAAATTGTTTTTTTTTTTTTGACAATCCACACAGCATCATCTAGCTAGCCCAAGGTAAGACAGAGCTGTATTATGGGTACTAGATGATACCCATATATATTTATTACAATACAATACATAGATAGATATTTTTTATTATACATAGAAAACACCCAGAACACCCAGAACAAATATTTGCAGATCCTACAAACATTTGTCCCAAGGCGGCGAACCCGCAACCTCCGCGTCGCAGGCGGACCTTCGCCCGCCGCGCCACATTGGTCGTCAGATATAAAAAAAAGGGTAATTCTTTCGAGGGACTTTTGCACATACGATATTAATTTCTGAAATCATAGGACCTGATAAACCTACAAATCAAATTATAGCAAAAAAACACCAAATCTAAAATACTGATGATGGGTTTAACTTTGTTGTTATGTTTTAATCATACCGTATGGGTATGGTTTCCGGTGAAATTACTGGCACATGAGGCTTTCGATCTTAGCCTCAAGGTGGCAACCCGCGAGTGATACCTCTGGTATTGCAAGCGTCCATAGGCTGCGGTAACCGCTTACCATCTTGTGGGCCGTACGCTTGGTTGCCACTTCAGTTGTATAAAAAAAAAAAATACCATAAACCTCCGTTAGCTAATGTATGTTTTAATGTTCCTTAATGTATGTTTCAAATTTGTCATCAGAAGACAATACATATCGAGATGCTAAAAAGAACGTTCTATGAATAATGAGGTAAGTGGAACACAAAATAATTTATGACATTAATATTAAAAACTAAATCTTTTTTTTTTTTTGTATACTACTAAAGTGGTAACCAAGCGTACGGCCCACTTGATGGTCAGCGGTTACCGTAGCCGTACGCATGCAACATCATAGATATCACTTGCGTGTTACCACCCTGAGACCTTAGATGGTAAGTCTCATGTGCTTGTAATTTCACCGGAAACCATACCCTTCGAACCGGAACACAGCAATACGAGCATTACTGCTTGGCGGCAGAAATAGGTATGGTGGTAGTCCTTCCCCGGACGAGCTCTATCACAAAGAACTCTACTACTCTTAATCTACATAGTTATTTACAACAAACATTTTATATAGTAAACACAAGTCGTTGACCCATCGCGAAAGAAACCACAACGAACCTTAATTTAACGGTAAGTTATTAATATAAATGTTATGATTTGTATTTTTATATCTCACATTCGATTGATAAAACTAATCCGTTACGGAATCTTGAGATATTAATTTACGGTCGCAATATAAAGTGAAGTTGCGTGTTTATATTATGCATCAAAACTATATTTTAAACTTACATTTTTTTTTTTTTTTTTTTATACCACTGAAGTGGCAACCAAGCATACGGCCCACTTGATGGTCAGCGGTTACCGTAGCCTATGTACGCATGCAGCATCATAGATATCACTTGCGTGTTACCACCCTGAGACGTTAGATGGTAAGTCTCATGTGCCTGTAATTTCACCGGAAACCATACCCTTCAAACCGGAACACAGCAATGCGAGCATTGCTGCTTGGCGGCAGAAATAGGTATGGTGGTAGTCCTTCCCCGGACGAGCTCTATCACAGAGAACTCTACTACATCCTACATCACACCTACCTACATGTTCATTAAGCCGATTTGTACCTACAAAAGTTGACTTAAAAGAGTTAGTGATCTAGTGTGACCCCGCCTTTTGACCCAAAGGTCGTTGGTTTGAAACAAGGTGCTCGTGACGTAGCTGGCTAAGTTGTTCTTAACAGTTCAACGAAGTTAAACACTGTTCCGCGTAGTCATCATTTGAATGGGTGATCGCTAGTGGCAATTTCAACTGAGCGCTCCCGTGCTTCGGAGGGCACGTTAAACAGTCGGTCCCGGCTTTTTCACAGTTGTTAAGCCATGACAGAGGCTTTCCGGCGGCCTAGAAACTCTGTCACCAGAGTTGGCCACTGACTCATACGAACTTACTAACTTTAATGGATTTTTCTATTAAAACCCCTTAAAACTTCCATATTCAAGAACCATAATTGAGTGTGAATTGTAACTCAAGCATCGATTAGATAAAAGTATTGAAAAACTGTCAAAAATCTGTACTTGAGTATTGCTTTGAGTTTGAGTTTCGTTTTTGAATACGGTTACCGGCCCCATGATCACATAGCTCTGTTAGAGTGCTTACCCGTTCAACCCCCACAATTTTACTACCCAATATTATTATTACCCGTTCTACCCAAAACATAATATGCTCCGTTCTAGTCATTCCAAAAATCTAAGTTAGCGACCAATCCCCATTGATCTCCATTTCAATTTGTCTATTATGGCAGAAGAGCTATGGTCAAACTGTTTTAATAAATACAAAGACTTTTGCCACGCCACGTCATCTTAATATGGTATAAAACAATCTATCCCTCTGCATGTATGTATGTCTGTACTGCTTAGACCTTAAACAACACAACGGATTTTTATGAAATTTTCATCAAAAGATATGGTGATTCAAAAGGAAGGAGCAAAGTTGCCGGCAACAGCTGGCACTAAAATAAAAAAAACAAATAAAATCCTTACCGAGAACTCTAAATACCGTGGTGTGGGTAAAAACTAAGAAGTAAGTAAGAAAAACATCTTCAATCAATCCAACAGAAAGGGGATAAGCAATTAATAACGCCATATCGAGAGTGCCACACACGCAGACGCCGAACTAAATGAACTGATAGCGTAAGAGAGCATACCTGTAAATATTACCTCGTAACGCTAAAATATTACCTTTTATAAATTATAAATATTACCTATTAGAGTTACGACTCTAAAATATTACCTCGTAACGCTACGTGAGCACGTGGTCCAGTGATAGTGACCTCGCCCTCCAATCCTAAGGTCGTGGGGAGCACAGAGTGCTTAGCACGTAATACACACAATAAAATTAGTATCGCTGTTACATAAAAAAATATATATAAATAATATATTATTATAATTCTTACAATTTTTTACACATTTGCTTAAATGCTATCTAAATTAAATGCATGTTCCTAAATCTATTTAACTTATGATGTATGTACATTATAGGAATCTATCAAATTATGCATGCTGAAATAAGAATTTTTGGTTTCTACTTTTATTGGACATGGACGAAGGAGTCTATCTTCCCACAACACAGGTTTACCTAAGGTGGGAGATAGTGGTATAATACTTACTATTATTATTATGATAATTTGTGCTCAAAATTGTCCACCTACAAATTGTAATTTTAATGTAAGACAACTTGTTTTGTTGTCGCTGTAGTTGTTAAAAAAAAAAAAAACTTGGGCGCGAGGAACTGGCGTAAATTCACCTAGCTTTAAGACGTTTCAAAATGATCCTTGTGATATTATTGAATAATAGTACATTATAGTACTAGTGTGTAACATTAGTGAGCCGTAGGCGAGGGTCGATAGCCGAGGACGGTAATCATCAATACACACGTGTATCATACGACGTTTTTCAACACACTTGTGAATAAAATAACAAAAAAAACTCATAATAAAATAACAAAAGAAATCTATAACTCACTAGTGAGTTATAGCAATGAAAAAGTCATAGTTTAGTTATGGGTGTCTTTCTGTGCCTAATTGCGATGACCATAGAGCCACTTTATAAGCAAGTGTGTTGAAAAATAAAAAAAAAAATCTTTAACTCACTCGTGTATTGAAAATATATTTTTTACTTTACTTTACTTTACTCCTTTGATAATCGTTAATGTAACGTATCGTCCAGCTGCCAATTTGTATAGATTTTTTTACAGCGCCTCTTTAGTGCAATAAATGAACTACCAAAATTCAATACTAATTGCGCTACGTTGACGATATTATGTTTACGTTGGCAGGTTTGAAAGACGCAGTAGGTAGCATTTCACACATTCTGATTACTTTGATGGGAATGTGTGGAATGAGAGATTTAAGTTTTATACAAATTCGATAGAAATTGATTTTCTCATGCCGTACAAAAAGTACAGTCAGCTCCTGGACTCAGATTGAATAGTTATTGCGTTACATTGGAATTGAATCGACTATTTCGCACCGCTCCGTACCGCCGAGCAAAAACGGATCGCAGTTTATTATACTTACGTAGGTTATTTCAAAGAAGTGTCTCTTTCGTACTTCTTTCGTTTATTCATAATCTATAGATTATAAATAAGCGAAATCTATAGAATATGAAAAAGCGGAGATATACTTACATGATTTTATGAATAAGGGCACTAGTTCAGTGGCTTGCTTAGTATTGTCGTTCCTTGACCTTAATATGTCAATAAACTCTACTCGGCATCTATAACAATAGCAAAGATCATACCAAAAAAAACGATAGGAACCTAGCCGGTGTTGTTGCCAGTTCTTTTACGGCATGAGCGCGTTGGAACTGACGTAAATTTTTTAGCTTGTAAGACGTTTCAAAGTGATCCTTGTGATTTTACAGAATGAAGCACTTTTGATTTTAATTGATTTGTTTTGAAAAAATAACGATGACAGAGTTGAATGACACTAGTTAACAGAAGTTTATAAGATGGTTATAAATAAGGCCCTCAAATTAAAACAGCAGTTTTTACAAGCTGTAGTGTTAAAATGTCGTCCTGTAATGTTAACAAAGTAGATGCTTGTACAAATTAATACGACTCTTAATTTTAATTAAGTACTTATTTATTTGTGAATGTTTGCTCAGATAAGTGATCTTAACAGACTGGAAAAAGAGATCTATGCTATCAAAAATCTGTACACGCAATTTTTTTTCTTGTTCGCATGTATTTGGACAGGAAATGTGTAAAAATTCTACAGCTTGGAGATTGCGATCGTACTTTTTTTAAGACATCAAAATGTGACCCAAAAATGTTATAGTAGGTAAAGGATTCAAACCCGCGTCTTTGCTTTATGTCATGACGATTAAAAATACTATGTTATTGCTAAGTTTGATAATTCGATTTTACCATAGTGCTTCTTACATAGGCGCGGAAGTTCCGCAAACATTCCGCTACAGATTTGATACTGTCGATCGGAGGCATAGTAACTATTTGATTAGCAATATTGGTGGCGAACGAACAGGGGCAATTAGACTTGCTGTCGACTCGGACAAAATTTATTGGGACATATACTTAGCAACATTGAGGGCGAACGACAACGGGGGCAATAGGCTAGTTGACTAAATTTGAAAAATGTATGTGCCTTATTATCTATTTTACACCAAAAATCTATCATCTTAAAATAAATCATATTATTTACAATATTTAGTTAGCATTTTATTAAAACAATTTACATTTTCGTCGAAAACGCTCATGACGTCACGCCGTGCAAAACAAAACAGTTATAAACTTATTTGCCACATCCTTAAGCCACAGAAGCCATAAACGAAGAAGAAGAGGAAGAGGTTTAATAATGTCAACTTACCCGTTTTGTTCTATGAAAACGTCAACCACATCAATTTTTTGCATGGAGTGACGCAACACTTTCTAATTGGTGTACACTGTCACGTCATCACGTGACTATTTCCGAATTTCTTTTCTAAATATAACAAAAATCTTTAATTATATTAATAAATAGTTTGTTTTTTTTCATATCTACAATAATATCGTAAATAATAGTAAACTCTAATACAGCCAATTTATTCTCAGTGGACACAAGTCTATTGGCCGTAACCCAAGAATAGGATCTAGTGTAGGCCTATGTGTAGGTATTACTTTCATGTTTTTACACCATACGAGTTGGCTACTGTCTCATACGAACTTACTTACTTACTTACTTACCATACGATAATGAGGTTGCATCATGACAGTTAAATTGGAAAATTGCGTCCGTCAGCATACTTAAGCTGATTTATAGATTACTCCTCCTAACTCTAAAAACAACCTTATATCCTAAGCTATAGAATCTAATTTTAGTTGTCAACGCCGAGCTGTAAAAGGGTAATTTAAAAGAAACTGTAACACTGATGTTGATTTAGTCTCGTTTAGAAGAACGTGAGGTATTTGATAATGGACGCGATTATTCACTGATAGGACTATAAATAAATCAATAGTACACCCTATATCAATTAGAATCAACCTCTTTTCTAATATACAGGGTGTCCCGAAAAATATTAACTAACAGCTGACTTAAAAAGTGAACTAAAAACGTGTGGAAAACATGTGCACAACTTGATAGACGCGTTTGAATTCGTGATTTAATTCAGATAAATATTTGGATGCCCGCAAATATCGGCTTCGGGTCTGTTTAGTCAATATATAGGATAAAATTATTATACCAGAAAAAGTACGGTTTCCGAGTTCCAATAAATATAAGACGACCGATGTGGCGCAGCGGGCGCAGGTTCGCCTGCGACGCAGAGGTTGTGTCTAACCCCAAGGTAAGCTGCTGCTACACAGACCTGTATTATGGGTACTAGATGACTGATATATATTTAATACAATACAATACATAGATAGATATTTATTATTATACATAGAAAACACCCAGTCTTGACTTGACTTGAGACTTGAGACTTGGTCATCATCTATGTTTTTTATTTAATATATTTGATTATATTTGAGCCAAATCAGTTCAGAGGTTATCAAGTTTTATAGGACAAACATCCAAGCTTTCGTATTTTTATTATTAGTATGACAGTGTGTTGTCACAAAATAAATATTACCGAAAATAGGGCCCAATTCCCTATGTTATATGACCTATGTTTGTTTAACTTTTCTAATAAAAACTCTACTGGGCAACAGTAAAAATAGCAAGGATCAGGCCAAAACATATCAGAAACCTAATCCTTGTTGATGAACGACCTAGCTTGTTAGACGTTTCAAAGTGATCCTTGTGATTTTTAAATAAAACTATTGTTAATTTGGATTCAAATTTAAAACTTTAATTATAAGACAATTATTAGTTCTCCAAACAGAAGATCTCGCAATTTTTTACTGCATTTTAAAGAATTTTTCTGCTTATCACGCTGAAAAACTTCACTAGATCTTCATTAATTTTTATTTTTACTTTTAACCAGATCGGTTGAAAAATGCAACCTGTAGGCACACTGTAGACAAGAACAGACTGGCTGACAAACGCATTTTTTTGCCATTCTCGAAACTGACGCGCGTTGCTTGCTTCGCTCGCTCAGTCAATTAAGGTTGAACTGTTCATTCACATGTTATTTGTTCTTACTGCAAAAGCCATTATCAACGTGTTTTAAATACCGAGTCTTACTTGTAGAAAGCTAATTTCGCGGTTGAAAAATGCGACCTGTAGGCACACTGTAGACAAGAACAGACTGGCTGACAAACGCATTTTTTTGCCATTCTCGAAACTGACGCGCGTTGCTTGCTTCGCTCGCTCAGTCAATTAAGGTTGGACTGTTCATTCACATGTTATTTGTTCTTACAGCAAAAGCCATTATCAACGTGTTTCAAATACCGAGTCTTACTTGTAGAAAGCTAATTTCGCGGTTGAAAAATGCGACCTGTAGGCACACTGTAGACAAGAACAGACTGGCTGACAAACGCATTTTTTTGCCATTCTCGAAACTGACGCGCGTTGCTTGCTTTGCTCGCTCAGTCAATTAAGGTTGGACTGTTCATTCACATGTTATTTGTTCTTACAGCAAAAGCCATTATCAACGTGTTTCAAATACCGTGTCTTACTTGTAGAAAGCTAATTTCAATACCAATAAAGATACGAATCTGAATAAGTTCTGAGCGATTCCGATTTTCCATAAACCAGTATCGATTCCCATCGGTAGTGAGATATGGATTTTATCGATTCCGCTAACCAAGTTTACCATTTCAACTATGACGAAACGAAACACAGGTTAACGAATCGCTATCGAATCAGTCATGTTTTTAAAACTCTCTTGCTATTGATAAGTTGAAAACTAATGCTTACCTAGTAATAGGTCGTTTATAATTATATTGACATTGTATAATTAAGGCAGTAGTCTAAAAACTATATAGGCTACTAGGAACTTCCCAATATATTGGGTATGTTTGCACAAAAGTACAAACTACTTATACTTTTAAAATAATAAAAAAAAAAAAAAAAAGATCTGCCAGAAATTTACTATTGCCATGTTTTATATAAGTATTATGGTAAGTTATATATATTTATTTATGCTTATTACTGTAACTTATTTTTATGAGTCAGTGACCAACTCTGGTAAAGGAGTTTATAAAAGCGCCTGAACTGCGTCATGCGTTCCGTGTTTAGGAAAGCACTTTAAATGATTAAGGTGCTTTTCTAAGCACGGAAGCACTCAGATGACGTTTACCACTAGCAGTCACTTAATGCAAATTATGACATCAAAGAACGATTAACTTTGTTCATCTGTTCTAACGATTGAGCGATATGAGTTATAATTTTAATCCATTAAAGAAATCTTTTCGAATTAACACGATTTGTAAAAGTAAGTAACATGTCGATGCGTTTGCGCTTCTTACAATTTGTGTACTATGTCATCGTAAAGACAGGTTAAGGCCAAAGGTTATCTTAGGTCAGGTGATGAGCCTACTTTCACTAGCAAGACTTATTTTGAACAAAAAACCATTGAAAATTAAACCTTAACGCTCTCACAATAGAGTCTTCGAAAAGCTGAGATACAAGTAATTAAGTATTATTACGCTAAACTTTTGCTAGGAGTTGTGAACTTTAATGTGTTATAATAAAGAAGTTTCGATTGCTAAATGTTGGGCAATGTTTGCGCTGATTGCGGTGATTGAAAAAAAAACTGTTGTATACTATTCTTTTAAAAATAAAGTAATCTTTAATTTTATGTTTTGAAGAGGCATAGGTATTTATGTTGAGTACTGGTGACCAGTGGTAGTGACCCCGCCTTCCAATCTTAAGGTCGTGGGTTCGAAGACGGTAGTTGGCAATGTTTTTTGAATTTTTATTTTTGACATGCCGGTTTCCTCATGTTTTCGTTTATTGGCGACACCAATTTTATCTAATAATTCAAAAAGCATGCCATACCCTCCACCAATATGCATTGATTCAGCGTGGCCAGTATTTCAACATTGAGAACATAACAAGATTCTCGAGTCTTTAACCCTTTACTGTTATTATCACAACGCGAAGTAAAAACGCTAGTAGGAAATAATTAAACCAACTTGCAGAGCTTAACCCAAAATGCATCCGAATTCTCTCAAGATGGCTCCTTCAGATACAAAAAGAGAATATCTATCACTGCGTACGCGGAGTCGGTTAATTAACAAAATTCTCTTTGTCTGAAGGACATAAAATTTTACGAGAATCAAGATCAGGTACGGTGGCGGGACTGCGGGCGAGAGACCAAGATGTAAGCAGACTGGATGTGGTAACAACAAATTCGTACTTCGTTGCTACTTTCTAACACATCTAAAAAAAAATTTTACTCAGATCTTATTCAGATTTTTTTTTTGGCAGCATTTACAAAATTAATTAAAGGACCATTCTCTTCTCGGAAATATAGGATTGACTGGGTGAATAAATTCGTAGAGATAAAATAAAAAATGCTGGACAATCCACACAGCATCATCTAGCCCCAAGGTAAGCTGTTAAACAGAGCTGTGTTATGGGTACTAGATGACTGATATTATATATACTTAATACAATACACTATGTATTGTATTGTATATAGATATTATTTATTATATATAGAAAATACCCAGACCACCCGGAACAAATATTTGTAGATCGTACAAACATTTGACTCGAGGCGGGAATCGAACCCTTGACATTGGGCAGCATTTGTTAAATTCAATAATATAAGACTATTTTTTTCTAGAAAATATATGACAATGGGCAAATAAATCACTCGCTGGTTACCAAACACTTGAAATCGGCACCGCAGAAGCACAGAACAGGTATTAGTGCAAAAGTAAGAGAGAAAAGAAGTGGCGAGACAAGGTAGATGCATTTCAATCCTCAGATTCAGACTAGCCAAAAATTGCAGCATAATAATTATGTTATAATTTTAAAATGGGTAGTTAACACCCGTTTTTTAAATTAATGTTAATGAATAATGGATTGTGTTACGTGAAAGGAGAAAGAATTTTGCTCAGCTGTGGGACGGTTAAACGGGACGACTCCTTCCAGTGCCTCTAAATCTGTAACCAAAATACGTGCAAGCGCACAAAAAATTGGAGCAGAGCAAGTATGGAAAAGACCCATAAAATTTAATAGGTTTTCCTTCAAAAAGTACTTACGTGAGTGGCATATACAGGTACATCAGTCTTTTTTGGCTTCTTTATGGCCCCCAAGGAAATTTCAATTGATGCCCAAATTACGCCTTGGAGGCGAATTTTGGAAAGCGACTTTGGTTAAAGATTGTCATAGTGTTTTGAGATATAATTTAGCCACAGGATCTATAAATCAAGAAGTGAAGTGAAGTAAAACGACATTTTGGTTTGATTTTATTTAAGATCTCTGTAACCGAACTATCTTGAAAATTCAAATGTTTAAAATTTGGCGTTTTGAGAATCACACCCTAAAATATAGTTTTTGAGTAGGTGAGGCATGACTCGATAGCTCAACTGGCGGAGCATCTGCGTATTAAGCAGATTTTTTTTTTTCTGACTGAATCGTTCAAAAATACTTTCAGAATATTATAAAAAAACATTTTGTAATTCATCGTTTTATACTAATTGTACTTACTTCCATTGTAAGTACCTATCAGAAGTTTTTTTTTTTAAATAAGTATAAAACTATGGTGATCTAGTGGCACAGAACAGATAATAATTTGACGACCGATGTGGCGCAGCGCGCGCAGGTCCGCCTGCGACGCAGAGGTTCCGGGTTCGATTCCCGCCTCGGGAGAAATGTTTGTACGATCTACAAATATTTGTTCCAGGTGTTCTGGGTATTTTCTATATATAATAAAAAATATCAAGCTATGTATTGTATTGTATTAAATATTATCAGTCATCTAGTACCAATAATACAGCTCTGTTTAACAGCAGCTTACCTTGGGGCTAGATGATGCTGTGTGGATTGTCTAGCATTATTTATTTATTTATAATGTAAGTACTTACTGCGCTAATGGTACAGTTTAAGCAGGTAAGTAGTAAAGTTCTCGTGACGTAGCTGGCTATGTTTATATAACAGATCAACGGGCGTAGTCACCATTCGGATGGGTGACAATTTTGCGCCAGTGTAATATCAACAAAGCGCTCCAGTGCTTTGGACGAAGCCAGCGGCTCCAGCTTTTTCAAAGATGATTCATAACGGAGTCTTTTGGCCGGTCTCTCACCAGAGAACCAGTCACCAGTCTCCGTCACCAGAGTTCGCCACTGGCTTACACGACTACTTCTATCGTATCTGTCTAATTAACCCGTTAGCACAAACTGGTGAATATAGGCCCCAGTCTCTAATACGTCACTATCGTCGGTCCTGTGCCTCATTCACTGTCGTCCGACCACGCTGACGATGTCGTCTGACCATCGGGCTGGTGTCTCTTGGTCGTCTCGCATCTCTTGGCCACCACTCCCTCACTGCCTTAGTCCATCGCCCGTTTATAACCAAGCAAACGCGAGCTTACTTTATAATAAAGTTCTTCATAAAAGCTAATGTAAAACAATGTCAAAAAGCAGACACCAAACACAGCACTTTCTTCCAAGCAACGTTACGCCATGCGAACCGAACTCGGTCCGACCGCACCCAAAATTGATTTATAAGCGCTGCGGTAGTGCACACGGTGGAGATATATGCAGAGATATGCTGCAGATCATAATCAATCTTATTAAATCTGAAATAAAAAACGCAGGGCACACAATGCTGTCTTTTTTTTTATACCACTAAAGTGGCAATCAAGCGTACGGCTCACTTGATGGTCAGCGGTTACCGTAGCCTATGTACGCATGCAACATCATAATATCACTTGCATGTTACCACCCTGAGACGTTAGATGGTAAGTCTCATGTGCCTGTAATTTCACCGGAACCATACCCTTCGAACCGGAACACAGCAATGCGAGCATTACTGCTTGGCGGCAGAAATAGGTATGGTGGTAGTGCTTCCCCGGACGAGCTCTATCACAAAGAACTCTACTACTCTTGAACTACTATATTTCTATATATATATACTATATTTCTTTGTGAATAAAAAACTTGTTTATACTTTAATACATAGAAACATTCAGACCTGGAACAAGAAAATGCAGATTATGCAAACTTTTTGTCTCGCAGTGGGGTTTGCAACCGGCAACCTCTCGCTTCTCCACCGCACTCGCCCACCGTGCCGCAGGTCTACTATATTTTTATCGTAGATTTTTATACAAAAAAATAATATTGTGTGATATTTACGCTAAATAAATGGTCACATGTGATATATATCGTCAAAACTGTCAAAAATGTATAAAAATTTTGACAGTTTTGACGATATATATTATATCACATGTAACCATTTATCTATGCACGAGAATCGCCCTCCTACAACAATAAACAAACAGATTATCCGTCGATATATCTCTTAACCTTATTCCCTCGTGTAGCAGACACTCCAAATAAGGCTGTGAAGATGGCCCTTGCTATCGGTATGCACTGGAAAGTACTAATTGAGGCGCGCGCACAAACCGGTGCTTTTTGCGTCGACTGCCATGGATTTGTTTAAGGGTTAAATAAAACTTTGGAAGCTATACTTTTTAATTTTTTACATAACACGACTTACAAGTCGCTTGATGACTTCAATGATTAGTATTAGTATGATAGGACTGATTTGAGACTGATTGACTGATGACTGAATTTTAAGACCGCCTGAAGGCCTCTGTCGTGGCAACTTTGAAAAATCTAAGACTGACTTTATATTGATTAAGCTTTTCAACCTAATAATATGTTCGAGAGGTTTAAAATATATGAACGGCTATTTTATAACTTGTTTTTGTTAATGTGCGCCGAGCAACCGTCGAACGCGGTCGCAGGTGTTCATGAGCTTCTAAATTGCTTCAAAACGTCATTATGAATGAAGAAAAACAAGTGGTAAACAGCTGTTTATATATTTTAAATTTGTTAGGCCATGACGGAGGCCTTCGGGCGGCCTAGAAACTAGGTCACCAGAGTTGGCCACTGACTCATACAAACGAACGATATATATTAAAATGATTTTTATAGTAATAGGCTTCAAAACGTCATTATTAATGATTAGCAAATGGTAACAGCCGTTCTTAGATTTTAAAATGACTTTTAAAACTAAGCTTCAGTGCCCTCCAAAGCACGTGAAATTTATGATTGTAAGAGTTTTAATAAGTACATACGACATACTTACTTTGCTTGATACTGTGTCCCCAAAACTTAGGTACAATGGTCATGTAATTGTAACTGTTACTTCTTTACCACTATTGAATTGTTGATTTTTGAAACTTTCGCCATACTAAATATTATATTATATTAAAATCAAGATCAACTTAAACTTCTTGTCCACCAAAGTATTTTTACGTTTTTGCGTGTACCTAATTAATTAGCACACATTTCGGGCCGCAATCCACTAAATCGTCGCTGTCTCGTTCAACGTTATCTTAACGTTAACACTTTGTTTTGGAGCTCGTAAAGTTTGAGCAATAAAGTGCTTGCAAGATATAATTTGCATTGGATTAAGGGGACGCTTAAGCTAAATCAGTGGATTATCCGGACGATTCGGCTAAATCAGTGGATTAAGCTTTTCAAGTAATAAAATATATGCTTACAAACAGCTGTATTCATCCAACTACAATATTATAAGTATATTTAAACCTTACTAATATTATAGAAGCAAAAGCTTGATTGTAGTTTGATTGGCACCACACTGAAGCTTTATGATGAAGACGGATCATCAAAAAAAGCTAGGAACCCAGCCGAGTTTGTTGCCAGATTCTTCTAGGCTGGGGCGCGTGGAACTGGCGTAAATTCACCTAGCTTTAAGACGTTTCAAAAAAATCCTTGTGATATTATTGAATAAATATATTTTGTACTTTACTTTTACTTTACTTAGATAAATGGACGTATGTTACTCAATCACGCTACAACGGCTGAACGGATCTAGATAAAATTAGGCATACTTTTTATATCGATAAATGTACAGTTTCCGTGTACGAATCAAAATTTCCACGCAAACGTGGGCAACAGCTTATGTATTATGTTAAATAAATAATTCTAGTGGTGTCTGTGAGGTTCTGAAAGAAAGAATAGAAATAAATAATATTTACACGCACTTAAAAGAAATACAGAGTATAAGATAGATAAGAAAATACTTTATTGTTCACAATAAAATAAAGTTTTGACAGAGAAACAGCTTAGTTTTTTTTATTTTTTTTATTGGTTATAGACAAGCGCTTGACCACCACCTCACCTGATGGTAAGTGATGGTGTGGTCGATGATGGAGCACGCTTGCCTAGAAAGAACCTGTTCACTCTAGCTTTAAAGACTCCTAAATTGTATTGGTCCTGAAAAACAGACCCCGGCAACGAGTTCCATTCTTTACACGTGCTAATGAGAAAAGAAGATGAAAAGCGTTTGGTTCGGCATGGTGGGATGTCGACCAGATACGGATGATACGCTGCCGTACGCCTATTAGTCCGGTGGTAGAAAGGGGAAGGAGGGACAAGGTCGTGAAGTCGTTAACTATATTTAGGTATAGCAATGGGATCGCTTATTAGCGATCTCTAACTTTGGATGGATAGGACTGAATATAGCTGATAATGGGGTTTTATGGTGTTATTAGTTATTATTTTAATTAGATGTTTACACATACACATTTCAAATCATAGTAAAAAAAAAATGTGAAGAAAGTAGGCAGTATTCTACAGGAAAGGGAAACATGGGGATTCAATATAAACGATTGTTAAATATAACACGTGCACCCGACCGTCAAGCACGAGCGAAGCGACTCGATGACGCGTCGTACTCATACATTAAATCGGCAAACGCCACAGTGTATAAACTATCAAGAACAAGGACGGAGGACTTTGGGCGGTCTCTGTCGAGTCATTCGTCAACTCACACCATGAGTTTTGTCCCAACTGGTGTGAGTAGACGAATTGTAAAATAAATATTATTTTCGTTTTGCTACTCACACCACCCTTTGCTTCTATAGAAGTCACAAGTGTTGGCCACTGATTCATACAAACTAACTTATTCACGCAATGAGTATGGGGCTCAATGTGGTCCTTTTGTTCAAAATGTACCTACTCACTGCTCTTTGTATTACCCATGCCTTTGTATCCATGAATAAATGTATTTTCTTTCTTTCTTTCTTTCTTTCTTTCTTTCTTTCTTTCTTTCTTTCTTTCTTTCTTTCTTTCTTTCTTTCTTTCTTTCTTTCTTACGCATATAAACTGATGAAAATGCTGAGCAGCTTTTGGCAAAACGACGAAAAATAATTTAATAAAATAGGATAAAGGATATCGTCGCCTTAACAAAAAAGCCTTAAACCCCAAAATGCTGAAACCAGCAGCACTCGTAAAGCTCATTGTCGTTCATTTTTATATTATTACGTGTTAAATTATGAGAAGTTGTAATAAACACATTCAAAATGCACGATAAAGTTATTAAACTTCCTTTGTGAGGTTTATGCCTGTTGTATTTTTGACCGGAATGAAATTACAGGAGACTTGTCATATTTATTAACACTGCAAATTGTTATGGTCATGCGTGGCACTTAACATCAGGCGAGCGACTCAACCGTCTTGTCACTTGACATAGATAGATGACATAGTTGACATAAATAATTAAAAATAGGTGGCTTAATGTATTACCTCAAGTGGCATATTTGTGCATCTAAAGTGGCAACTAATCGATCCACCTGACCAGCAAGCTTGGCTGCGTTACCACCAGCAACGTGCGAGGATGTGTAGCGAGGCATGTGTTTGATAAGAACCAACGAACTTCATAAATGATAAATGATAAATTATATTTATTTGCACGAACACATGTCATATGAATAGTCTTAAAATTAAAGAGTAGTAGAGTTCTTTGTGATAGAGCTCGTCCGGGGAAGGATTACCACCATACTTATTTCTGCCGCCAAGTAGTAATGTTTGCATTGCTGAGTTCCGGTGCGAAGGGTATGGTTTCCGGTGAAATTACTGGCACATGAGGCTTTCGATCTTAGCCTCAAGGTGGCAACCCGCGAGTGATACCTCTGGTATTGCAAGCGTATATAGGCTGCGGTAACCGCTTACCATCTTGTGTACGCTTGGTTGCCACTTCAGTTGTATAAAAAAAAAACAATAGTTCATATATTTCGACTTTGACAATAAGAAATAAGAATGTCAGGGATTCTTTAATTTTTTTATTTATAGCTTCGACATTGTGGCTTTAACCTTATGAAGCTACCAATCCTAAATTAATTTGTAGCGAGATGCTATCTCTACAATAGGCAGCTGGTCCAGTAGCCATATAGAGCGGCCAATTTAATTGAATGAGGTGATGCACGTGAGATCTAAGGGCGACTCTAGCTAGGGACTGGAAAAGTTGGCCCTTAGGAATTTGGGACTTACTTTTGTGAACTAGGATAAAATCAACGGAAATCTGTAAGACAGCCTTCTAAGGTTACCACTGGTTGAGAAACTGGCATACTTTCGAGAGTGATTGAGTCTTAAACCACGACAAAAACTACCACAGTACCTATTTCTGCCGCCAAGCAGTAATACTCGCATTGTTGTGTTCCGGTTTGAAGGGTATGGTTTCCGGTGAAATGAACACACATGAAACTTTCCATCTAACGTCTTAGAGTGGTAACACGCACGTGATACCTCTGGTATTGCAAGCGTCCATAGGCTGCGGGAACCGCTTACCATCTTGTGGGCCTGACGCTTGGTTGCCACTTCAGTTGTATAAAAAAAAAATGTACAATCATACCAAGTTTTAAAGGTAGGTACTGTAAAAAGGAATTTGAGAATGAAATACTCTTCACACCGGAACACAGCAATGCGAGCATTACTGCTTTGCGGCAGAAATAGGTATGGTGGTAGTCCTTCCCCGGACGAGCTCTATCACAGAGAACTCTACTACTCGTAGATTACATATTTACAAACTTATTCCTTAAGTTATGCTACAGAACCAGAAACGTTACCTATTTAATGGGTAACGTAACAAATAAAACTGGTAAAAGTTATATAAATTGTATTTGCTGATCTAAACTCGCCCTTATAATCCAAAGCCCAGGCTAACTAGGCTATCGCCTATCGGCTAGCTTGCACCCCATTCATTACAATGTCCATTTAGCACGACTAATAAATTAGTTTTGTTTTAATGAGCCTTCTGTATCGCCTTTGTAAGTTAATTTGCTGAAGGTAGTGAGAGGAATTTTGTTTAAACTAATGACGGGTTTTTATACGAGCATTAGTTAGTAGCATCTGAAGGGCAATTCCAATAACAAAGATTGAAACCAAATAAAAGCTGAACCGATCTTCATTTTTTTAAGTTTTTATTGGTCTACTATTAAATAAATAAAATAAATAAATGCTGGACAATCCACACAGCATCATCTAGCCCCTAGGTAAGCTGCTGTTAAACAGAGCTGTATTATAGGTACTAGATGACTGATATATATTTAACACAATACAATACATAGATAGATATTTTTTTATTATCTACAGAAAATACCCAGAGCACCCGGAACAAATATTTATAGATCGTACAAACATTTGTCCCAAGGCGGGAATCGAACCCGCAACCTCTGCGTCGCAGGCGGACCTGCACCCGCTGCGCCACATCGGTCGTCTATTGCCCTTATCTTCATATTATTTTAGGGTTTTATTGTTCTACTATTGCCCTTTTATTTCTGCCGCCAAGCAGATTACTGCGAGTATTAGCTCGCAATGCTGTGTTCCGGTGTGAAGGGTATGGTTTCCGGTGAAATTACTGGCACATGAGGCTTTCGATCTTAGCCTCAAGGTGACAACCCGCGAGTGATACCTCTGGTATTGCAAGCGTCCATAGGCTGCGGTAACTGCTTACCATCTTGTGGGCCGTACGCTTGGTTGCCACTTTAGTTGCATAAAACAAAAAAATCCAAGAGCCAAATTCAACCTTGTTTTCAGGAGTAATAAAATTTGACAGCAGTAAATTGAAATTGGGATTGGATCGGAATTATCATTGGATTCAAGAGTAAGGCAGCTTATCCGTATAAAAACAATTGTAAATGTATGCTCACCCACGTCCCTTGGCCGTGCGCTCTGAGCAAACATTTGATTTGAAAGCGAGAGAGAGCTTATTTGCTTAGCCCGAATTTGGTTCCGCGAATGTTTATAAGAGCTAAAGTAAGTAAGTGCGTATGAGTCAGTGGCCAACTCTGTTGACAGAGGTTTTAGGTAGCCCGAAGGCCTTTATCATGGCCTAACAACTTTGAAAAAGCCGGGACCGACTGCTTAACGTGCCCTCCGAAGCACGGGAGCGCTCAGTAGAAATGACCACTGGCGATCACCCATCCAAATGGTGACTACGCGGTTCAGTGCTTAACTTCGTTGACCTGTTAGGAACAACATAGCCAGCGAGCGAAGTATTAAACTTTCGTTCAGATCAAACCGAAATAGGTAGCTATAGTAGTCAAAAAAATAAGAGCACTGTTGATATAATGTTTGAGTTTCTAGGCCGCCCGAAGGCCTCTGTCATTTAGGGTGGATAAAAATATTTTGACGCTTTGTGAATATTTCACACAAATTTTATTATTACACATAGTAAATCAAAGTTAACTAAAACAACGCATTTTACAATACGCCTAAAATACCGAATAATACATTGTGCGAAGTCAAAAAACTGTTTCTTACATTTCATTCTGTTTAAACTGTTTTTTATTTCGATAAAATGTATTTGGCATGTTCTCTTTCCGCTGATATTTCATCCTTTTGTACCAAAAAGTACTTCACGATAAAGGTATTCCCAAAACTGACCTCTTAAATCACAAGAGAAAGCCAGATGTACCTTTAGCACAACTTTTCCAACACTTTTAAGAATCAGTAAGTTTAATCTGTTTATTACATTTAAATTTTGGGTTTTTTTCCTTCGCAAAAAACTTTGTAATCTAAATTTTTTTTAAAAAATTACAAATGAAAACGTATTGTCCAGCTGTCAATTTGTATAAGATTCAGCACCAATTTAGTTCATAAATTAAATATTATGATTTTCCTATAAAACCTGTGTTTGAAAATCGAGTGTTCAGATGTTACACGATAAAAGAAAGACTGAAGATCAAGAAGATTAACTCCTACAAATACAAGTTACAAAATGGTATTTTTTCATTAACTTAAACCATACATAGATATAAATGAGTATGAGACCTCCTTTTCGGAGATCTCGCTCTTCCGTAACAAATTTTCTTATAGGTAAGACTTGCAAGAGAAGACGAAGACTACAGCGAAGAGAATACAATCACTACGGACTGGTGGTTTGTGATATTTCGACGTGCTTTTATTCTCACGTGTAATTCCGCACGTTCAAGAACTCATAAGTTTGTGTAAAGGCACCAATCCTATATTATATCTAGAGATGCGAAAGCGTTAGGAACTAGTGTATAAATTGCGTAATACGTTTTGTCGGCCGATATTTAATTTATAAAATGATATTTAATAATTCAGAATACAATAATAATTGTTTTTTTTTTGTCAATCCACACAGCATTATCTAGCCCCAAGGTAAGCTGCTGTTAAACAGAGCTGTGTTATGGGGTATACTGGATGACTGATATATAATTAATACAATACAATACATAGATATATATTATTTATTAGATGTAGAAAATACCTAGAACACCCGGAACAAATATTTGTAGATCGTACAAACATTTGACGCGAGGCGGGAATCGAACCCGCAACCTCCGCGTCGTAGGCGGACATGCGCCCGCTGCGCCACATCGGTCGTTACGTTAAATTGTAACGTTTGTTCTTATCTGGAGTACGGGGTATTGTTGTGGGCTATATAAGTGTTGCCATGCTTTAGGCATGGAATTTACAAAGTATTAAATCTAGATTTTTTGTGTAGTTTTCTTTGTGGGATTGAGTAAAAAATTACAGTTGAAGCCAGAATTAAACGGGTTTCATTAATCAGCTGGGGCCTTGTCTACTGCTTTACCGGGAAAAGATTATGTTCTTCTGTTATGTAAGACGTGGTAGGACTCTTCAGTAAGAGTCCGTCTTGGTGAATGCCAGGTATTCTACCTCCAAGCAGTAGTGTGCAAGCATTACTGTGTGTTGGTTTAAAGGGCACTGTAGCAAGTGAAATTAGTGGAAGAGACCTAACAACGTCTTGGGGTGATGAGCGCAGTACAGTGCCACGCAGAACTTTTACACTAAGCTTTGGGTTGCACTGCATCTGTTATAGTTAGGCGTGTTGCTTAACACCAGGCAAGCGCTTTGATCGTCTTTTCACTTGCTGAGATAAAAAACACACTTGCTTATAAAGTGGCTCTACGGTCATCGCAATTAGGCACAGAATGACACCCATAATCAAACTAAGACTTTTTCATTGCTATAACTCACTAGTGAGTTATATTTTTTTTTTTGTTATTTTATTATGAGTTTTTTTTGTTATTTTATTCACAAGTGTGTTGAAAAACGTCGTATGATACACGTGTGTATTGATGATTACCGTCCTTAGCTATCTTAAGACCCTCGCCTACGGCTCGGGTGTCAATGGCGCCTCAGCGGTAATCACCAATGTTACACACTAGTACCATAATGTACTAATTTTATCGTTTTAAAATTGAAACACAAGCTCTGTGTTTCAATTTTGTTTTTCTCTAGTTTATATTGTAATTACATATTGTTTTTACATAATAATAATTAACTAGATAACGAATTATTAGTAAGTATTTTACACGCTAAGACACATTTAGGTACACGTTGTAGTCATTACATGCAAAACATATTTTATCAAATCTATTTAATAAAAACGGACGATTTCTTCTATAATATTGATTGACGACCCATGTGGCGCTGCGGGTGAAGGTCCGCCTGCGACGCATGAGGATGCGGGTTCGAATATCTCCTTGAAACAAATGTTTGTACAATCTGCAAATATTTGTTCCGGGTGTTCTGGGTATTTTCTATGAATAATAAAAAAATATCTATCTATTTACTGCCGTGCTAAGGGGGTCATACAATCTCTGCAATGCTGTGTGGATTATCAAGCATTATTTATTATTAATTTTGTCGCGGAACATCTTGCTTGCAATAAAATTGTTAAACCGTAAATGGATTTTTATATATTTTTTTACGGCAGTGCATTTTATCTTTTTAAAAATTAATAATTTATAACAGCTTGCAAGCCAGTGTCAACCCTAGCAACAAATGCAGCAATTTACTCCCCGAAAACGATCTTTATCGTTTAATAATCAATTATTTTCCTTTGTATATATAATTTTAATCAACACAATCACGGACAGTGACTAATATGCCGACACCTTTTGAGCAATTTGCCTAAAATTAACTCTTAATACCAAGGATGCCACTTAATTGAATAACCCAAGATATATGCGCATTTTGATGAGAGACTTCTTAAACGTGTATTAATTTAAAAGTACAATTTGCAAAAAAGTACTATTTTAGGTGGCAACGAAGAGGCGATGATCGGGAAATGGTTTTTTGGTGGATTTTTGAGAACAACCTTGTTGAATACGAGAACAGTGCGGTGAGCACCGGTTAGAGACGAGTCTGTTAACTAGTTAATTATGTTGCCACTTTGTCTTAATTAGAGGTACACAAAGCTTATCATAATATTTAATACTACTTTTTCTGTAACCATAAGTAAGTGTCTTAAAATTGTGTTTATTGAAAAAAAAATTGTTCAAAACTTTACATTATAAAATGATTTATAATAAGTAGTTCAGACCATAAAATTATTTACATAGAATAACATTGATTAAAATAATAGAAAACATAAATTTTGTGGACAAGTAAAAACAAAATACTTTTATCGACCTTTTTCCGACGGTACCCCGACTCGATAGCGATAAAATAGCTCTAACAAATGCTAAGAGTACTCAACACTAAAAGCAGCTGTGAACTACCGTCCTCAACTTTGCACTTGTGTAAGATAATTACAGTTGTTTTGTTTTTAAAAAATATGTATTTAACATAAACACAGTACATAACATAACTAAACACAGACTAGCACATAACTACTCAAGATCTATGTAACTAGCAGACTAAAGTGCCTTTAAAAGTCTTGTAAATAAACATATTACTATTACAAAATACACCACTTTTTTAATCTTATTTAATATATTTTGCATTTAATAGGTATAATGCATGTGTTAGAAACAGCATAGAAACATAGCAGCATAGTAGAGAATCTAAAGCTTATAAATTGTAATATTATTCTTAATAAAAATATAAAGTAACCTAAATAAATCTATTGTCAGGAAACACTGTCGTTCTATCTATATATCTATCTATCGTTTTAGATACTTAACCATAACCACGTTATGTGGCATCAGGTTACAAGACTAGAGGTGACCTACCTATTATTCTATAGGGTAGGTTATTAGAGTTATATTAGCAATAGGATTGAAAATAAATATATCAGAAACAACTTTAGCACTTTTGAATTTATTACTGTAGGTAGTTACACCCTAACACTCAATTTATATCAAAATCCAATCTAAACATTTAAGCAGAACAAATCGTTATAAGTAATTGCTATAATATAATTACGTACCTTTCACATGACCTTGAGACACTCACCATACATTACATTGGTAACACAACTGCTGAAGCTTTTAATATTTTCAGGCTGAGACTGAGGTCTAGGCTAAAAGACTTTGTTACAATCGTCCACGCTTTTATACTAAAGTCGAGACGCAAACACCAGAGTCGACAAGTGTCGGAAATCAATTGAAATTAGTTAATACAAACTAGAAATAACGATCTATTATTACACATAATATTTTCATAAATCATTAGTTAATTTATATTAAATATCTACGTTAATATTTCTTTTTATATAAGTATCGGTAAAGTACCTACTTATCAGTAAATAAAAATGCTGTCACACAACCACATGTTTCTTAAATCAAGAATTAGCCAATATTACTATGATCTTTATTAAACAAAATAAAATATGTACATTATTATATTACATTACAAAATATACAAAATACATATGAAACAGTTGAGCCATCTAAAGACCGTTACAAACGACCTATAGATAGCTCAACTGATCTAAATCACTACCAGTAGGAAGCGTTCCCAACATGCTGGCTGCATTGCCACGTTGAAAATATACATATTATAAATATACATTTGCATATTACTATTGGTTTTCTATATGAAAATATCTTAAATCCTTTATAATACTACGTACAAATCCTATAATATACATATCCATTTTATAATAGGCACAAAACCCGAATCTGTGATTCCTTTTGCTTCTAGCGGTGAATACTGCCAGTTTCCGGTCCAATAATTCATATAATACCACAAAGCACGTAAATAATTAAGTACGTAATTACTTAATCTATTTACTGTTTATTTTCATCATGATTATTCTGACACATGAATAAACATTACATAAACACTCCATAAAGAGCTTATTTTGAATAGAAAACTTGTGTTAGCTAATTACAATGATTTTGAACAAAACGGCATAAAACAAGAAACACATCTAATGATTATAAACAGAATGGCTCAACAAGACGCCTAATTAATCTTTAATGAGCGATTATAAGCTGCGCAAAAAAAAAATATATATCACGTGCACATTTACACCCTGAGGAAATTATGCATTTCAAAATTAAGTTTTTAATTTTTCGGTTATTTTTTTACCTTGTGTAATAATTTTGATCTATGTACTTCATACATAGATCAAAATGGATTATGGATTTCAAAACTCATGTTAGATCAAAATAGATTTCAAAATTCGGTATTTAGTTATTCGAAAGATCAATTGATAGGCGTCAAAGTCTCATGTGACAAGGAGGGCTATTGCACTAAACGTTAACGAGATGAAAACGTTTTGGTTTATATCTAGTTTACAGTGGACAATGCACAGAGCTGTTATAAATTACAGTAGAACGTCTTCTCATTTCTTTATTTCTGCAAAGTTAGGTTCAAAAGCAAGTGTTATTTAAGTTTTATTTTAATATAACTAAAGTAGCAACTAAGCGTACGGCCCACAAGATGATAAGCGGTTACCGCAGCCCATGTGCGCTTGCAATACCAAAGGAATCTCTCACGGGTTGCCACCCTGAGACGTAGATCGAAAGTCTCATGTGCCTGTATTTTCACCGGAAACCATACCCTTTGGACCGTAACACAGCAATGCAAACATTACTGCTTGACGGCAGAACAGGTAAGGTGGTAGTCCTCCCCATCACAAAGAACTCTACTACTCTTGAATGTGTTAAAAATTTTGAAAATACGCTCGAAAATGGCGATTAAACTGAGGTATAGCAAGTGTGACCCCGCTACTGATTGTAGCCCACCTTCTGACAAAAGATAATTCATCTTAAACGTACCATAATTAATAACTCTACATTTTACATAAAGCACCAAAAAATCAATTAATTGGCGAACTTTCGCGAAAACCACCATTCATCTTCGGACCATATCCATCGACAGTTTTGCGCAAAAACTCATTTGTAGCACGTTGACACGGCGCAAGTAACATGCGCCAACAGGCTGCCTGCGTGAGCTGTTTGAGCTAGTAAACAGAAAGAAAAAGTAGTGGGTGTTATGGTTGGCCCAACCCAATTATAGCAAGAGCTAGATATATATATATTATAGTACACTTTCGCTTGCACTGGCATGCGCGGCTATGGACCTACACCAAATCAAAATTGACGCGTGCTTATAGCCCTTAGCTTCAGTGCCGGCGAAAGGTGCCGTGTGGTGCCGGCGAACTCGCGACCGGGGTGGGGTAAGTAAAATCTGTGGGAGGTAGGGAGTGGTCTTTCTGTACGCAGTACTATTTTCTGTTCTGTGGTTTGTGGTAGATGCGCTGTGTAGAAAGATGTTTTATAACGTATTTATATATGTTTGATAGCGTAGGTATTGTTTGATGTAATACCAATTTTTTTTTTTTTTTATTAAATTGGAGCGGCTAATATAACACTGCGGCCATGCAGGCCTATTGTGATCGCCACTTGTTTTGTCATATATGTAATACCTAAGTTGTAGTTTTATGTTTTTGTGGGGGCTCAATAAAGTTTTCTTTCTTCCTTTCTTTCTTCTATATATGTGCGCACGTCACATGCACTGTGTCCACGCACATTATTGACAAGTTAACGATATCAGACGCATCAGGTACATGTTCTGGTTAAAATTAATCGATGTAATATTTCGGTAGTGATTTACTTATGTTTTATTAGTGGGAGTGGTGGAGATAATAATAGTAATAAATAATAATAAAAAATAGTTTATTCAATTTTAACAAGGTACAATAGGATAACAAATGCAAAAACTTAGACATAGGTATACACTTGAGCCTGAACTAGGTAATCCTGTATTTCAGGCGAAAAGAGCTAATTAGAATCCTAAAATATTCACTCACTCACTTACTAAGAATCTGAAACGTATATATGTACGTAGATAGTACCTAGATTTTATTTAAACATAATAATGCTAAAAAGTGGCTAAAAGGTAAGTTCTATTAATAAATAAATAAAATAAATAAATAATGCTGGACAATCCACACAGCATCATCTAGCCCCAAGGTAAGCTGCTGTTAAACAGAGCTGTATTATGGGTACTAGATGACTGATATATACTTAATACAATACAATACATATATAAATATTTTATTATGTATAGAAAATACCCAGTACACCCGAAACAAATATTTGTAGATCGTACAAACATTTGTCCCGAGGCGGGAATAGAACCCGCAACTTCTGCGTCGCAGGCGGACCTGCGCCCGCTGCGCCACATCGGTCGAAAAAGTTATTAAAAAAAATAAAAATACATAATAAAACAGATACATGTACTAAATCATTTTTATAGCTCAGTTTATTATCTGAAGTATGTACTATTCAAAATAGCTTCCGTGCTTTGGAGGGCACCTTCGGGCGGCCTAAAAACTCTGTCACCAGAGTTGGCCACTGACTCACATGAACTTACTTAGTCAAAGTATATTGTTATCATAGTTTTTTAAAAAAATAATACTTTTCTGTTCAATATCGCAAATCCTGGAGGAATAGGGGGAGGCTTTTGCCCATTACTGGGATCCAGAAGGCTAGCAGTAACAGTAACAGTGATTTTGTAGAAAATCTATGTTATGAGCCCATGTGGGTAACCACAAGCTCTAAAGTAATATTAAAATAATGTTAGATTGACATTTCGGCATACAAAAAAAAACAGTGTAATAATATAGTACTAAATATTTACTCATGGCTACCCCAGCTACTTACTTGTTTTTTTTATTATATGAAAAACAATTAACTAGTATGACCTATGCCTAAAAACAAACTAAATTAGTTAAAAACATAACACGAAAAAATTTTAACAATTTTATTTAGAAGCATGCACTAACCATGCCAACGTTGAATACAAAAGATGCAAGCCACTAAGTATCATTTATTTTTAGGTTATCAGCCGAATCCAATGTTCTCGAATCAGGGTTTCAGATGGTATAGATACAATCTGTCATTTCAACAAAAATCTTTTAACATTTTTTTCAAGATGATTGATCGTATATTACTTTGACTTTTGTATTTTATAAAGGATGTTAACAACGTGTTAACGGGTAGTTACAGTACTTTTAGCTATCTTATTTATCAGTTATATTGTTAATTTTTTATAAATAAAGATGCTATCGTTTTTATGAGAAGTAAGAACACGGTAGTGAATTTTTATGATCAGTTTTTCATTACAGAATTTTTATCGACATGCCAGCTGTTGCCCGCGACTTTGTTCCCATGGAAAAAGGAACCGTACTTTTTTCCGGAATAAAAAGTATCCAATGTCCTATTTTTAGTCAATGGCTATCTATATATTAAATTTCAGCCAAATCCGTTTAGTGGTTATAGAGTTATAGAGAAACAAACATTCATCTAAATTTCGCATTTATAAATGTTGGTGGCAAGATAGTTAAAGGTTTCTTGCTCGGTACCTTAAAAAACTTATTAAGGAACTTGACCTCACAACCTTCCATTTGATACGCGGGTCTAGTGGGTCCCAGCAAATACTGAGTTTGAGCCTTTTTGTGGCAGATATATTATATAATATACTTTTTTATGTGTTTAAGGGTACAATCGTGCACATACCTATGTACTGCAATGCCTACTTTGTTTTATATGAAGTACCTGAAGAGTAGTAGAGTTATTTGTGATAGAGCTCGTCCGGGGAAGGACTACCACCATACCTATTTCTGCCGCCAAGCAGTAATGCTCGCATTGCTGTGTTCCGGTTCGAAGGGTATGGTTTCCGGTGAAATTACAGGCACATCAGACTTTTCGTCTAACGTCTCAGGGTGGTAACACGCAAGTGATATTATGATGTTGCATGCATAGGCTATGGTAACCGCTGATCGTCAAGTGGGCCGTACGCTTGGTTGCCACTTTAGTAGTGTAAAAAAAAACCTATGTTTTTTTTTTTTTTCAGTTTATGTTCGTTATAAATAAAAGTATTTTCTTTCTTCCTTTTTTATTTTTTAAAAAAGCTAGCAACCCAGCCGAGTTTGTTTTCAGTTTCTTATAAACTGGTTACTTAGAATCTGGTTTTTTACCTAGCTTGTAAGACATTTCAAAGTGATCCATGTGATTTTTTTGAACAAAACTATTTTGACTCTGACTAAAGATGGTTTATATCTTACGTGAGCAAAGTCACTAACAAAAGCATGTATTTAAAAGTCTATCCATCTTTATTTGTGTTTTTGTTGTCAGCCCATCCTGCCTCTTTTTGCCCGTGCTTCAATGCTCCTATTACCGTCGATGTGTCGGCCGACATAAAGTTGCCGCCGCGTCGTGCGCGGAATGAATGCCCTTTTTGTGCGTTGCTTTAATTTGTCTGCCATTTGCCATGTCAGGGCAGTGTGCCGGTAGAGGGTGGTCGCCCATTTAGATGTAACTTTCATATAATTTTGCCCCAACTAGATTTGTCCGACACTCATTTACAAGTACATTTACTACATTTTTTAATTCTTTTTATTGTAAGAAAACAGACAAAAAATAAATTGGAACAAAACATACCATAAGTAATAATAATATTTCATTACGAGATTAACAATAACTAATATATTCTTTTCGTTGTTAACTACGGCACAAGCAACGAAAATTTTAAAAACACAAAACTGTCTAGAGTTTTCTCCTTGTGTCACTGGTTCTTTCAAACAAATGTGAATGAATTAATGAATTAATGAAATAACTAATTGACACGACACAACACGTATTGTACAAAAGAGAAGGAGAAGTAATGGCGAGATACAGGATTAACATAAATTGTGTTGAATGGCTTAAAGTGTGCTTCAACGAGGTTTCTTAAATTTTCTGATGGATGTGAGACTACACTTACTGCACATCAAATGAGGTGCTTTTTACATTTGTTTCTATTTGATCAAGCGATGCCGGCTCATTCATTAAGGATCTGTCTGTCTTATAAATAAAGTATGCTTCATTGATTTGCTATAATACTTTATTATTTTTTAGTAATTCATTAGCAGCCGTCTGCAGCTTTGCTCGCGTGGTACATGCAATAAAAAGAGTCTATGTTCTTACTCAGATTTTTTAAACATAATAGTTCTTACTTAAATATTTTAGAATAAGATCCATTTTATGTACCTAGTTCTACAAACAATAAATTTATCTTTATCTTATCTTTATCTTTTTCTTATTAAAATTTATATATTCGTTTGTATCGGTTTTGCGGCTTAGCCATTAAACGTAATAGACAAAGAGACATAGTTACTATCGTATTTATGATATTATTTATCTAGTAAAATTATGGATTTTAACCAATAAGGATTTTTCAAAATATTTATAATCAAAAATACAATAGGTACACTGTATAGGCAACTTGGATCAGGAAGGTGATACATCTTGTTTGTATGATTTTGATGCACGAAAATTGCATTGTTTTATACTTAATAATGAAAAATTTATATTACTATTTCAAAATAAATTATCTATTATTTCGGCAGAGTTTTTAACTTTTTACAACTATCCACAACAAAGCATTATTTGTTTTAAAATGTCTTGATAAAACCGACCAATGTATGAAAAATCAACAATTGAAAATTCCATAAACCTCATTAATAAAACCAACGCTAGAATTAATGCGTGTACACACTAACAAAAAGCACAAACATCGACTGTCAACTCATCAATTTCGTTGCTACTTAAGTAGTTGTTCCAAAACTTAGTTCAAACACGTCCAAGGAATTTAATTTATGTTGACACGCGAGTTACGACGCCTTTGTGACGACCACACACGAAGACGATTAGATGGTAAGGGAGTGTGCTCACTGGTTAAAATTTTATTTATCATCATTATCATCATAACAGCTTTCTAATGTAACTGTTGAGACACTGGCCCACTCTCGAGCAAGAGTGATTGGGTGTTAATCCAACCAAAGACCCAATGCGGTTTGGTGGATGGCACATGTCATTCGAATTTTTAGTTCTTGGACATGCCGGTTTCCTCACGATGTTTTCCTTCACCGATGAGAGCATGGATTGCGCAGCGCACATCAATTTATCGAACAGAAAAATCCATTGGGACCCACGACCTTCGTCGGAAGGCAGCTTGTGCGCTTATTTAAATTTATATTTTATTTATTCAAACAATGAAAGAATGTCCAAGAACTAAAAATACGAAAGATATGTGCCATCCACCAATCCGCATTGGGTCCGCGTGGTGGATTAAGACCCAATCACTCTCGCCTGAGAGCAGGCCAGTGTCCCAGCAGTGGGAACATTAGAAGGCTGTCATGATGATGATGATGATGATGATGATTGATTTATTCAACTTAATTATTATATAATTAGATTTTTTCATTTCTTTAAGGTTTATATTTTTTTATTAATCAAATCGATCTAACAGTAAAAAAAATATGTAGGTAGAAAGAGATAATCTATTTATTTTATTTTTGTTGTATACTAAAAGCTCTCTACTTTTTTCTATGTGGTTCTTGAAACAATTTTTCTACATTGTCATAATTAACTATATTGAAAAAAATATATAATAACATCCTTGAAATTTAACACGTTACTCGAAATACTAGTGAATTTTCAGTGTAATGGAAAAAAAAATTATGTTTCAAAGCATTACAATTTAATAACCAGAATTAATCTATCATATTATGCAGGTTCTGGGTATAGTCATTCGTTTATTTTATTCTAATAATCGTGTGTATTCGTCCTAAAACTAATGATCTCTATCATATCAAGAAGTAATCGTTATATTCAAATGAACTACGGAACAGTGGGAAAAACAGTTTGATCGCAAGTGATGACTTGCGGCCTTCATATAATTGCAACACTGGCATTTGCCTTATGCTAAGAGCCACGCGTGACCATAACATTTGTAGTGCTTGACACTGCACTGCGCTCGTTACCTTGAGACGTTGTTATTACCACGCCTCTTTTGCCCAGTAATTTCACTAGCTACAGTGTCTTTCAAACCTATACACTCAAACACTCTAATTCTTGCACACTACTGCTTAGATGCAGAATATCTGGCACTGCGGTGGTGTATCACCCACCAAAACGAACAAAGTAAAACCTGCTAGGCTAATTACGTTAGTTTCAATCCTATTTTAACCAGCAACTTGTTAGACTGTCATCCATACGGCTAAATAAATACGGCAGTTCTTGAATGAAATCCAGCTAAATCGATATATTATTGCTTTGTTTTCGGTCCTTCTTGCTTTAAAATTATTGATAACTGGTCTTGATACTGTTACGCTGTCACAGGAGCCCTCACCTATCACCACACTGACCCACAAAGCTGATGGCATCACAAAGGCTCTCGTAAATCAATCACGCGCAGAGCTCTATATTTTTACTTACCTCAGAGTTGTGATTATAAGATTGCAGCAATGGTACCGAGAACTTGTCTAAGTATGAACGATTTGTGCTACAATTTGTAGAGCAGACAAGTGCAAGCAAGGCTCGCGACATGAAGATTTATAAAAGATAAAAAACAAGCTAGATTTTTGATCGTAAAAACTTTAAGTTCCCAAAATATTTAAAAAGAGTTGTTTCACGCAGTATGGAGCAGGGCCCTGGTCTTTTGTTTTTTTGGTCTAGATAATTAGATAATCATAAAAAAAAACATTTATCACTGTTTATTTATTTTATTTTGACTTCTTTCATAATCACATTTTTTCAATAAAATTGATTGTTACAATATAATAATTAATTCATTGTTCTAATTTTATTCCTCAAAAGTACGAAAGCACATCGTGTTTTACACCAAATGGTAGTAGAGTATTAGCATTTTTACCTACTCTTTTACTTACTTACTTACTTACTATAGCTTATTGTACTTACTCTCAGTATCTCGAGAGTACAAAGTGCCCCGAACATCATAAATAAAGCAAGTGCCCCCATAACTTAAAGAAATGTTCTTGTTTCGGGCACGGTTACGGAGCATTGTGAAACTTTTCGCTCATATCTTACACGGTTTTTATGGACTCGCAAGTCCAATGGAGCTTTAAAGGTTAGTGAAAGTATTATTTATTGTTTTAATAATCATTTTGCATCTATTTTATAGAGAATATAACATTTTTTCCACTGTAAACAGGTTTTGAAATCACAAATTGTTTTGAAACTCATATTTTTTAAGGTTGCAAATTTTATAATTAAAAAAAAAAATTTGTAATAACCCAATTAAATAATAAATTACAAAATCCAAGGCAACGATGAACTATTTTTTATTGAATTTTTAAAGAACAGACATATTATTACATACAAAATACTCATTCCTTTTTCATCTCTTACACAAAAGACTTCAACGCGCTCGCTCCTCTTTTTACGCGATTTGATAATTTTTGGGATACTTTGAGATCGCATGATCATCTTTCTAATTATTCCATTACCACTGTTGGTACATTAGCACAGATACTCTCGAACAACACTGATTTGGTCATAACCCACCACGTGGACAACATAATTACGTATTATTGGTGAACATTAATTGGAGAATTCGAACCTACGTTTGTACAATTTTTGTTTATTGTGCAATAAAGAATTACATAATAATAATAAATAATAATAAAGTAACCAAAATAAATAATTTATTGTAACTCTACTTTCTAGAAAAAGATAGTACTTAGTCTAAAGTATTTAAGACAGTTAGGCCTCTAATCATAATCGTACTTTAAACCTCTTTAACATGTTTTTTAAATCTCGTCTTTGTTGATGACAATGACAAGGAAAGAAGCAAGCTGCTAAATTGTCAGTTTTTTATGAATAAGGGCAAAATGTTTGCGATTCCGGTAAAAGCAAGGCACACCTTAGGCCAGGATCGAACCCGCGCCTGTTGGAGAAGCACGTACTCGACCCCGGTGACTGTCAACGTACTGTGGAGTGTAGTGACGAGCGAAGCGATGCTGTTTTTGTTTTTGTATATGCAGACTTTGTAGACTTGACGGCTGCAGCACTTATAGCAGATAAATGACGGAGCATTTATCTGTTATAAGTACTACAGCGAAACGCATTCTAGTTCAACTATAATTCAATGGTTTTATGGCCGAAATAAATATAAACTTTTTTTGTTAAAGTGCATTAGTACTATTGTACATCAACTTACTCAGAATAAGTAAGTTGAAGCGGCAGTGGGCAGGCCATATAGCTTGCAGAACCTCTGGGGAATAAAAGTTCTCGAATAGTGACTACGAACTGGAAACAGCGCCCCACTCGATGGACCGATGACATCAAAGCGGTCGCAGGAGCGGTGAATAGTTAAGACCCAAAATCGGTCGTCATGGCGCTCTTTGGGGGAGGTCTATGTCCAGCAGTGGACGTCTATCGGCTATTATGATGATGATAAAGATGATTAGTACTATAGAACAGCATAATAAACGCGGACAATTGCCTTGACTTTAGCGGTGGTCTGTTAACTATAATAATAAATAAATATAATAAATAATGCTCGTCAATCCTGAATCCTGAGTGGTGGCCATTTTTGTTACTCTATATTTTTAGTAATAGCTGATGTAATGTTTTTAGTTGGCAACGAAATAAACGTTTTTATTATTATTATTAATCCACATAACATCATCTAGCCCCAAGCTAAGCAGAGCTTGTGTTATGGGTACAGATGACTGATATACTTAGTACAATACAATACATAGATATATATTTTTATTATACATAAAAAATACCCAGAACACCTGAAACAAATATTTTTAGATCGTACCAACATATTTTATGTTCCGAGGCGGGAATCGAACCCGCAACCTCCGCGTCGCAGGCGGACCTTCGCCTGCCGCGCCACTCGGTCGTGAAACTATGAAATCGCTGTTTTCTCGCAACGTAAACGCTACCTTACGCGTAGTCACGTACTATCCCGGGAGCGTTACAAATCATATGTAAGACAGCGCTTACCGATGTGTACCGAGCGCTACCTTTTCACTACATATTTCTCAAGAACCGTACAGTTCAATTGTAGTAGAGTTTTTTATGATAGAGATCGTCCGGGGAACAACTACCATCTATTATACTATAAAATTAAAAAGTATCTAAATAGTACTTAACTTCGTTGATGTGCGGGTTGATCAAATAACTCTGTTGCACTACTGTCACATAATCAATCTCTAGTGATCTCCATCTCACTTCTTTATCTTCTTAGGGTGGAATCGACCAACTTTTGGAATAACTATTCCGCGGAATGAGAAACTTCAAATACAAGTAAAATACAAGTAAAGTTTACTCGCGAATAAGTACGATTTACTCTACGAATATAGCTTTTTTTTTTTTTTTTTATACAACTGAAGTGGCAACCAAGCGTACGGCCCACAAGATGGTAAGCGGTTACCGCAGCCTATGGACGCTTGCAATACCAGAGGTATCACTCGCGGGTTGCCACCTTGAGGCTAAGATCTAAAGCCTCATGTGCCAGTAATTTCACCGGAAACCATACCCTTCGAGCATTACTGCTTTGCGGCAGAAATAGGTATGGTGGTAGTCCTTCCCCGGACGAGCTCTATCACAGAGAACTCTACTACTCTTCTATCTAGCTTATTCGAGTTCGGTCAGATCCAACCTTAATCTAGTTCTACTGTAATAAGTGACAGTAGAACTAGATTAAGATGGTTGAGGTGGACCAACATATATTGGTAGCTCAAAGAGTTATGTGATAGGAACAGCTTAGTCAGATACCTCAGTGCTTAGATTTTGAAATACATATTTGTATTTTTAAAAGAGCGCAATCTCATAAAATCGGGTTCTTATCATCCGTTATTACCCTAAAAATAATTAGTTTTCGATCGAAAATACCGTTCCGTTAATAATATTCGTAATCGCGTACTTAAAATATCTTTTTATTTCGCTCTCTGACAGATATGCGTGTGCGCCGGGAAGCGCCAAATTGAAGTGTTTCACAAACAGACAAACATGGTAATTATTATGACAAGGTTAATTGTATCAGTTATTTGAGAGGCTTCTGTAATAAAAAGGGAATCATATCACTTGTACTTCGGAATTTGTTGTTTATGTTGTAAAGCTTTCGAAATAACGATCAAAATTAAATAAATAAAATAAATAAATAGTGCTGGACAATCTACACCGCATCATCTAGCCCTATATCTATTGTATTATGTTAATAGATGACTGATATTATACTTAATACAATACAATACATAGATAGATATTTTGTATTATACATAGAAAACACCCAGAACACCCGAAACAAATATTTGCAGACCGTACAAACATTTGTCCTAAGGCGGGAATCGAACCCGCAACCTCCTGCGTCGCAGGCGGACCTTCGCCCGCCGCGCCACATTGGTCGTCAAATTAACGATGTTGTGATTTAAAACCATTTTTTTTTACCTATATTTCAAATTAACATTTTTGTATGAAACATACTATTGAGCGCTCGTGACGTAGCTGGCTAAGTTGTTCTTAACAGATCAACGAAGTTAAGCACTGTTCCGCGTAGTCATTATTTAGATGGGTGACCGCCAGTGGCAATTTAAACTGAGCGCTCCCGTGCTTCGGAGGGCACGTTAAGCAGTCGGTCCCGGCTTTTTCAAAGTTGTTAGGCCATGACAGAGGCCTTCAGGTGGCCTAGAAACTCTGTCACCAGAGTTACTTTTTCAACAAAATATGAGTGGCAGAATAACCGACAACTCGCAGACTTTCTACAATTTCCACCGACTTCCTACTACAGTGTCATCGGTTTATCAAGTGGGGGCCATCTTATATTACTTTTCCAAATTGTTTTGTTTAAATATTGCGTATTTATAGAATTTCAACCAAAAAACACTGTGACCGTACTGTAATTTTGCAACTCTTATTTCAAGAGCATGCTAACTACACAAGACATTTTGAATAGAAAAATCCTTTTGTGGACGGCCGAGATTCGAACCTAAGACATCTGAAATCGAGGGCCAATCTTTTTGTCACTAAGGTTAGGATAAAGGCTTTTTATATTGACCTAAACTATGTGTTAGGTTATATTGACCTGAATGAATGAATGAAAAATGCTTTATTATTAAAAACATAAAAACAAAACACATTAGTATGGGTACAATGCGCGGTCTTATCACTTATAAGCGATTTCTTCCAGACAACCTTTGGATGGAGAGAAAATAAAATAAATAAAAGAATGGTTAGGGGTGTACTTATATAGGATCACAAATAAATTGTGCAACTTGCTACATATGAATTTATGAACAAAACCAGTTGCATTTATTTATTTTTTATATCATTGTTTCATTGTTATTATCTACTGTTTTTGATTTAATTGTGTATTGCGTAGCGCCTTGGAGTAATACTGTAATGCTATGTAATTAAAGTTTAAATAAATAATAAATACTAAATACTAAACCGCTTAAAAGTACTTGTTCTAGATCTACTTAAAAAATTACTAAGCGTAGATTTATACGCGCTTTCCGCAGCGCATATATTGTGTTACGCAGCGGTCCATAGTCGGCACGGCTGCATTTGGTACGCGCTGATTTACTGCGAGAGTGATCTACATGCGGGGAATGGATCGGAGGCAGTGAGGAGCGTTCCGCTTAGATCCTCTTTACAGCCTTACTTTAAAATCCCTTTCTAGACTAAGGAGTTTTTTTTTAAATTAGATAATAACTTTATTAAACCAAATAAAATATGTACATAATTACATAACATTACAAAATATACAAAATACATAATGAAACAGTTGAGCCATCTAAAGACCGTTACAAACGACCTATAGATAGCTCAACTGATTAATCAATCCGGTTCGAAGGACCATGTAAAAGGTGTGGGTTTCCAATGGTAGTCTCCCACGTCCTTTTAGTAGCATGTTATGGTATGGTAGGGTTGAAGTGTAAAGTCACTTTGATTTTAAGAAGAATATATATAATTATTTTTACACTGTAATTGGTTGGTTAATATAGTAAAATTATGGTAAATGGTTTATGGTAAAAATGGTATTTTAAATGGTAATTGAGCCGCGAGTGTCTCAATTGGTCGTGAACTGACGTAAAATCGCCAGTTTAGGTAAAACTTACGCTCGGAAACTGCACTACGATGCACAAAAGCATATACGCTGATGTGTTCGGTTTATTCCGAACATTTGTGTTATTATTATTTATAAGTAAGTGGTACCTAACTACTTAGGTACCTACAAACGTGTTGTTGATGCCTTTTATTATATTGTGTTTAATTTTATTTTATTGCTTATTCTTTTGTTTGTTTTTTCGGGAGTCAATAAGGTTATTTTCTTTCTTTCTTTCTTTCTTCTAAAAAATAACGAATATTTGCGAATATTATTCATCATGACAGCCTTCTAATGTTCCCACTGCTGGGACACTGGCCTACTCTTAGGCGAGAGTGATTGGGTTTTAATTCACCGCAGACCCAATGCGGATTGGTGGATGGCACATATCTTAAGAATGTTTAGTTCTTGGACATGCCGGTTTCCTCACGATGTTTTCCTTCACCGTATGAGAGCACTGGCATTGCGCACATAAATATTTCGAACAGAAAAATCCATTAGTGCACGACCGGGTTTGAACTCACGACCTTAGGATCGGAAGGCGGGTTCACTACCACTAGACCACAAGTGCGCATATTATTAGACTTAGATAATAGATATGCATTGGGTCCGTGTAGTGGATTAGGAACCAATATTTCTCGCTTGAGAGTTCGCCATATTACAAAAGGTTTTAACTCAAATGTCGAAAATTTCTACTCCCAGGTCTTTTCATATATATTTTTTATATAATATCAACGCAGAACCTATACATATATACATAATAACATAATATACATACCTACAGCCTTTAATAAATCACTCAGCGCCACATTGTACATCGCTTGGCAAATTTATTTCGAAGCAAAGAAAACCGCCCTTAACTATAACTCATTTCTTATTAACGCAATGTAAGATACAATATTTATTTGGCACTAGTGGAAAGCTCCGTGACTTTGTCTGCACTTTTTTCATACCAACTTTTTGCTGGTGGTAGGACTCTTTAGCAAGAGTTCTTTTGACGGGTATCACCGCAGTGCCAGGTATTCTGCCTCCAAGCATTGTGCAAGCATTGTCTTTAGGTGTAAAAGGCACTGTAGCAAGTGAAGTTTGTAGGCAAAGCGACTTATAATAACTACTTCTTGGGGTTAAGCGCAATGTAGAGCCGCTACTCTACATTCTATAAGAGTTATAGTAATTTATACTACACCCCTACAAACTAAAAGGAACTTAAACACAAATTTCAAGTCTCTATATCGGGTTAGTATCATTTCGTCTAAAAAAACAGCTGGTCTAATTAGCAAAAGGTCTTAAAAGCAACTGTTTTCAATGAACTGATATATTTTATTTATATTTTAGAATTTACCGTTTTGCAGTGCGTTGATTGTCAGTCAATCAGTTAGTCAGGCAGTCAGTATTACAACAATTTTATTTATTTGTCATTCGCACCGTGAATTACAAAAGCCGTCTTCATTTTATGTTACTGGTGGTATTAAAATGACCTTATTTTTAATTAATCCTCGCCGAAAATGTCAAACAATATTTCATATCCATAACATCTGGATTAAATATAAGGCTTCTGCTACACATAAAACGGCATGATAATGAGATGTTTGCGTGTTATTATAAAAAAGCTGTTTTTATAGATGGCTTTTTTTTTATACAACTAAAGTGGCAACCATGCGTACGGCCCACAAGATAGTAAGCGGTTACCGCAGCCTATGGACGCTTGCAATACCAGAGGTATCACTCGCGGGTTGCCACCTTGAGGCTAAGATCGAAAGCCTCATGTGCCAGTAATTTACCCTTACACCCGAACACAGCAATGCGAGCATTACTGCTTGGCGGCGGAAATAACTTTGGTGGTAGTCCTTCCCCGGGCGAGCTCTATCACAGAGAACTCTACTACTCTTACCTGCGTATTGGTGATTCAACCTTGGTTGTAAACTGTCTGTCATACCTCTGGATATGTCAAGAGTATGTAGTGATTCTACAATTATTTTTGGTCGTATAGAAAATCCTAGAAAATTCAAACCAGATGCATTGAAGCAACTTTTGATAACTTTGATGCAGTTCCTAAGCAAAACTCGAGCCTACATTTAAAAGTGGACCAATCAGGGCGGTAAGAACGTTATTTAGTTTGCTTAGACACAGTAATTAAACTAAACAACCTACTAAGATAGCTATATATTCGTTAGTGATCCATAATAATAAATAAATAAATAAATAGGCAAATAGCTAACCATTTAGCCAGCATGTTGGGAACGCTTCCTTCTGGTAGTGATTTGGATCAGTTGAGCTATCTATAGGTCGCTTGTAACGGTCTTTAGATAGCTCAACTGTTTCATATGTATTTTGTATATTTTGTAATGTAATGTAATTATGTACATAATATTTTATTTTGTTTAATAAAGGTTTATTTTATTATGAATGAATAAATAAATAAATAGATAAATAGCTAATCATTGTCAAAAGTAATGTGACTAAAGCGGGGAGTACACTAGACGGGCATGCCCAGTACGGTAGATATACTATTATTCAATAAGAGAAAGAATATTAGGCTCTTTGACGCGTCATGCGACGCGACGTGTTGTGCCGCATTTATATGTATCAGCCCTTATAAATTAAAGACGTCATTATTGAGCAATAATGGCGGCGTTTACTGATCGTAACCATAATTTGCCACAACCTTTTAAAGGAAGATGTACCGGATCTTAAATATAAGGTTTATGTTTGTGGAAGATATATCGTTTTTTTTTTATACCACTGAAGTGGCAACCAAGCGTACGGCCCACAAGATGGTAAGCGGTTACCGCAGCCTATGAACGCTTGCAATAACAGAGGTATCATTCGCGGGTTGTCACCTTGAGGCTAAGATCGAAAGCCTCATGTGATAGTAATTTCACCGGAAACCATACCCTTCGCACCGGAACACAGCAATGCAAGCATTACTGCTTGGCGGCAGAAATAAGTATGGTGGTAGTCCTTCCTCGGTGCCACTACATCTTGCGAACAAAACCGATATAATTGTAACAGTTTTTGTGGTTCAGCTTATGTCAGTGAATGCTCTGATTTTGGTTGTCACCGACATAAGTTGGTCTATAAGATATTTGCTCCGATCTGCGTAACCTCGGTTTTTTTTTTTGTTTTTTATGTCAGCAAGTGACAAGACAATCAAGGCGCCCACCTGATGTTAAGCACCACGCCTGACTATTACAGATGCAGTGCAAACCAAAGCTTAAAGTGTTTGCGTGGCACTGCACTGCGTTTATCAACCCGATACATTATTGTTAAGTCTCTTTCGCCCAGTAATTTCACTTACTACAGTGCCCTTTAAACCTAAACACAGTGCAGCTTGCACACTACTGCTTGGAGGTATATCTGACACTGCGGTGATACCCACCAAGCCGGACTCTTGCTGAAAAGTCCTACCACCAGGTAAACCGGTTCATCGCCTCTTGGTTTTTCGCGATGTAAATAAAGAATATAAAGGCTTCTTCACCATCAGATGCCACAAGAATAAGCCACAGACTAGAAACCTAGAAAAAAAACGGCCTAGCAACTCTGTCACCAAAGTTGGCCTCTGACTCATACGAACTTACTTTAGCACTACTCATACGAATCTTCATCGATCTCGTAACAACCTAACAGGGTTCCAAGCAGAACTCACCCGTTTTCTAGTTTCTTGTTTTTTCAGATCTCCGCTAATACGCGGACCTTAAAGGGTGCAATAGTTTGCATTAATGTCATTCTATGACCATAAGTTAATATGTGATTGAAACATGTATATAGAGGTTATGATCAGGCGTGGCAAGCACTTACTATGAGTATCTGTGGCGTGGTAACGGAAATAACGTTTTTACGGTTCTGTATATGCCTATATTCATAAAACAACTGTCATTTTAGCAGTATGTTAGGTATTTTTTTTCTTGTAATTCTTATGTAAACGAATAAAGACGATATTATATTAAAGGACACATTAGGTAACACAAGTTTATAGTACGTTCTGAATACGTCCCTAAAGTTTTAGAATATCCCAGAAAATATCAACTTGAGAGAGATACCCGCAACCTTCAAGTTGCTGGTGCAGCCAGTTGAGCCAATGAGTCAAGTCTCGATTACTTGAAACATTTGGAATATTATGAAACTTCAGAGTTCCTTTAGTTTATTATTAACACTTATAAACAACTTAAAACTTTCTATAAAAAAAACAGTGATTGTAAATTCCGTTTTTCTGATAAGGTACGGAACCCTAAAAAAGAGCCCAAATACAACAGTGTCCACACAGCCTTAGCAGGCGTAACAAAATGTAGCAATTTGTCGCATTTCGCACTAAGTAACGTGCTAATATTTACGCATAACTGCGAGTGTCGAAATGGGAGCACCACATTTATATGGCAACTTGCTGTGTTTTATGTAATTTATACGGATAATACTTAAAAAACAGCTTCCGGCTAATAACGAACGTAGTAAAGTGAAAAGGCAGACGCTAGTATAATTAATTCCGACAAAAAACGGACTTTGTAAAAAAGTACCACCATACCTATTTCTGCCGCCAAGCAGTTATGCTCGCATTGCTGTGTTCCGGTGTGAAGGGTATGGTTTCCGGTGAAATTACTGGCACATGAGGCTTTCGATCTTAGCCTCAAGGTGGCAACCCGCGAGTGATACCTCTGGTATTGCAAGCGTCCATAGGCTGCGGTAACCGCTTATCATCTTGTGGGCCGTATGCTTGGTTACCACTTCAGTTGTATAAAAAAAAAAGTACTGACCTTGAGACCAATGTATCCAACGAATCCAAATAGTGGATTATTCCCATCTGTCAACTTGACCTCACGGAACAGTGCTTGAAAGACTTCGCCAGTTGGACTTCTAAGTCTATATTTTTATAAAAAAAATACGCAAATAACATCACTGTTATCTTTAAATAAATAAAATAAAAATATTTTATTTCAGACAACAACAGTAAGTCCATATTTTTACGAGTTTAAATTTACAAAATAATAAAATAACTTTAAAAAAAAAAAAAAAAAACTTCAGTACAGTTGAAAATCACAGTCACGCTTTCATTCGGCTGTCGTTTTTTTAAAACTTGTAGCCTGTTTGATATTAAAATTTATGTGTGAATATTATTCGTTCTAGTCACCAGTAAAAACTTATTTAAAAAATAAATGTCTTTAAGTCACTCACAGAGTTAGTTTATTTATGCAGAGCTTACAGACCATAAATAAATAATGAATAGATAATGCTGGACGATCCACGCAGCATCTTCTAGCCCCAAGCTAAGCAGAGCTTGTGTTATGGGTCTAGATGACTGATTTTTCATTTCATTTATTTTCATCTTTTGACAAATTACAAGTACTTGGATATGTCAAAAATATCTGAGATAGCGGATATCGGCCGTTGTAAAACCAGCCGTTTTAGATGTACAATGGAGCTTCATCTTCATTTTCTTTGCGGTTCACTAACCGCTAACTTCACGACAGCCGAGATACGTCAACGGTACTATACAATTTGTATGATTGTTTTTTTCTAAATTTCATAAATTTTTATTAATTACAAAGTTACATTGTTTCAAAGTCTCAAAGTCCGCTATTCGTCAAAGGTCGTACAGCACTTTGATGGTCGCTATAAAAACGAATTAAGTGATTACCATCTTAAGCTTACTAAAAACCATGATGTTAAGTCGTAAAGTGACTTTACTTAAGGCTATGGCTTACCGGTGGTGTCACAGTTGAATGGCAGTAGACAGTTCACAGCACGATAACCGCTGGGGAGTTAAGGTTCTCGAATGGCGACCGCGAATTTGAAAACTAAGTGTAAATGGCCCCCCACTCGATGAGTCGATGACATTTTAGCAGGTCGATCTCTGATTTAAAATCATCATCATAGTCAGAGAATAGTGCACTGCTATAGACCTCTCACACATATTTTTTTTTTAACAAATGCAATCCACACAGCATCATCTAGCCCCAAGCTAAGCAGTGCTTGTGACATGGGTACTACATGACTGATATACTTAATACAATACAATACATATATAAATATTTTTTCATTAGATAAACTTAGAAAATACCCAGAACACTCGGAACAAATATTTGCAGATCTTACAAAAATTTGTTCCGAGGCGGGAATCGAACTTGCAACATCCGCGTCGCAGGCGGACTTTCGCCCGCCGCGCCAATAGATTGCCAGAGCAATCGATTTAGCCTTTACCGTTCACCGACTTCCTAATACCGCTACAATTTAATCCGAGCTTGTCCGGGGAAGGACTACCACCGTACCTATTTCTGCCGCCAAGCAGTAATGCTTGCATTAACCGCTGACCATTAAGTGGGCCGTACGCTTGGTTACCTCTTTGGTAGTATAAAAAAAAAAGACCTGGTGGTTTAAAGGAATATTACTAAAGACATCCTTTTGTTTTAAAAATAAGTCAAAAGAAAGCCTTAATGAAATAAAATTACACTTAAAACATTATTCATTAACCGTTTAGTTTCACATTCTATAACATTACCTTTATTAACACTTAAAAAGTCGTAAAATACCAAAAGTGTCCTGCCGCGATGTCTTTTATTTTAAGTTTGACGTTTATGTGGTTTTGAAGACTCCGCTCCTCCTGATTCATCAGCTTCAGGTCAAAACCTGCATGCAGATTAGTCACCAGTCTATACAATAACGGCATCTATAACAATAGCAGAATTCATGCCTAAAAAGCTATAAAAGTAAGTCTTATAAGAGTCAGTGGCCAACTTTGGTGACAGAGTTTCTAGGCAACCCGAAGGCTTCTGTCATGGCCTAAGAACTTTGAAAAAGCCGGGACCAACTGCTTAACGTGCTTTCCGAAGCGCGGGAGCGCTCAGTTGAAATTGCCACCGGCGGTCGACCATCCAAATAGTGACTAACGGTGCTTAACTTCGTTGATTTACTAAGAACAACTTAGCCAGATACGTCACGAGCTCCGAAAAGCAACAGGAACGTCGCGTGCTAGAGCTGGTACAAATTCCCAAGCTTGCAAAAAGTTTTGAAGTGATTCATAAGATTTTCACAGTTTTCGTGCGAGTTCGCAACGCAGAAAACTGCGACACGAATTGCTACGATGCGATTTCGTGTGGCAAATCTTCCTTGCACTATTTGGGACCATTCCTTCGTAAACAAGTGTGACGCACAGGAATGCGCGATGCGAATCAATTCGCAGGTTCTTGCGATGCGTCGTGCGAGCTTGTAGATTTTACGTTACACGTCGCACCGCAGTTTTGTGTACAAGCATTTTTACGGAGTTAAGAGCCTTAGTTAGTTAGTAAACTAAGCGGATTTTTTTTTTATACAACTATAGTGGCAACCAAGCGTACGGCCCACAAGATGGTAAGCGGTTACCGCAGCCTATGGACGCTTGCAATACCAGAGGTATAACTCGCGGGTTGCCACCTTGAGGCTAAGATCGAAAGCCTCATGTGCCAGTAATTTCACCGGAAACCATACCCTTCACACCGGAACACAACAATGCGAGCATTACTGCTTGGCGGCAGAAATAGGTATGGTGGTAGTCCTTCCCCGGACGAGCTCTATCACAGAGAACTCTACTACTCTTATTCGGATATTCCGCGTGCGTTTTGCGCAGGCTATTTTCCACCTAGGTTCATTACCGACTAGACTAAAGTAGGATTTTAGGGTCAAAAAGTTCCTCTGCGTGTGTAGCCTAAAATTGTCGCACAGGTAACCATTAATTACTAAGAAACACGTTCACAAGACAACGTGTTGAATAGTAAATGAGATTCCTTAACATACGATGACCGCTATACAGCGTTCGTAAAATATTAATTGTTTTTGAGACTTTGCGTAACAGAGGCGAGATAGAGCTTCCTCGGTCTTTGATTACTAGGAGCTCTATCAATATGAAGCGCTCGTGACGTAGTTGGCTAAGTTGTTCTGAACAGATCAACGAAGTTAATCAGTGTTCTGCGTAGTCACTATTTGGATGGGTGACCGCCGCTGGCAATTAGTGTGATATATCGGCAGAATACCAGCTTCTAATAATCTTAGTGGACATAATGCTGAGTCGAGGCCCTTTTGACATTGCATATTGCCATGGAAGACCAGCGCTAAAGTAGTATGTATGCTGCTTTAGCAAATGCTGAATGGCGACCATTTTCGAAAACTTATGATCTACATGTACTCGTATATGCTTAACTGCTTAGATATACACTTTTAATAATATTACCGCCTACTATGTATCAACTGTCTCGAAATATTTTTTTTTAATTACTTACTTACTTACTTTTGCTGCTGTAGCATACAATATAATTGTACTAATGTTATTTTATTAATTAATTATTAATTGCAGAAACGTGTTATTATATTAAGCGTCTTTTTTTTATACCATTAAAGTGGCGACCAAGCGTACGGCCCACTTAATGTCCAGCGGTTACCGTAGCCTATGTACGCATGCAACATCATAGATATCACTTGCGTGTTACCCTGAGACGTTAGATGAAAAGTCTCATGTGTGCCTGTAATTTCACCGGAAACCATACCCTTCGAACCGGAACACAGCAATGCAAGCATTACTGCTTGGCGGCAGAAATAGGTATGGTGGTAGTCCTTCCCCGGACGAGCTCTATCACAAAGAACTACTCTTAATAAACTTTTTTCTTATTACTCTCTTTTCAAATGTTTGCAAATGAGTCTGTAGTGTTTGTTATTGTGGTAAATAAATGAATGTTTATGTCTATAAAGCCCTAAGTCAATAACAACCGTTATTCTGACCCGTATTTGTAAATAATAATAATAATAATATATTCTTTATTTTCAGACATCGGGGTCCATAGCAAGAACATACAAAATTACAAGTTATAGCTTAGGCAACATAGGTAGGTATTGCTCATTACATCGTACCTATCAAAAAATATTTAAAATGGAACAAAACTCAAATTATTATAAGCTTCACCCAATGGTGAAGTATGGGGCAATCGTAAAGACCGACCTCTAACCAACGCAGGTTTGAGCTAGAGTGAAAGTACCAGCTGCAAAGGCTGCGGTTTCCCACATTATTCTATTAGGTGTTACCAGATCAGTATTTATGCAGTCGTTAGAATTACCTCGGAACACGCCACACCAGATGTTTCTATCTGCTTTCGTTGCTAGTTCACAGGATTAATGTGTACGCTTCTTTAACAAAGTCCCAAGCGACATACAAAATTTATCAATTGGCAAATTTAAAAACTTAATTAAACAAAATCTGTCTCAAAAAGCTTACTATAAAACCACCGATTACTTAGATGATAAAAAAGCTTGGGACGAATGTGCTCCAACTCTACTTGGAATCCATAACAATAGCAAGGATCATGCCAAAAAAGCGATAGGAACCCAGCCGGTGTTGTTGCCAGTTCTTTTACGGCATGGGCGCGTTGGAACTGGTGTAAATTTTCCTAGCTTGTAAGACGTTTCAAAGTGATAGGGATCGTACTGAATAAATAATTTTTGATTTTGATTTTGATTTTTAACAGAACAGAATATTTTAACCGGTTAACTTTATTTTTAACAGACACCAAAAATGAGGTTATCAACTCATTCGAGTGCATAGTTTTTTTTTGATGTTTGATACGCGATTTCTCCGCCAATTATGAATTGAAACTATTTTTTTTTTTGATATGTATAACTTCAGAATCATCATCATCATGACAGCCTTCTAATGTTCCCACTGTTGGGACACTGGCCTACTCTCAGGCGAGAGTGATTAGGTCTTAATCCACCACGCGGACCAACTTCAGAATAGGACCCCTTTATCGAAATTGGTTTTGTAATTTATGAATAAATCATAAAAAACGTGTCAATAGCTACATCGACGCGTATCACCACAATCTGCTGAAACATTTTTTTAAAGCACTTAATATTATGTCGGTTTTAAATATCTAAGTCGGTTTTTGAAGTAAGTAGGTTTTTGATTTTTTTCTAAAATTAATTATTGCACACAAAATGTAATTAAAAAATACTTATAATTTATATAGTGATCTAATAATTAATAATCCGCAATGGGATGGAAATTATGTAGAAGAGTAGTAGAGTTCTTTGTGATAGAGCTCGTCCGGGGAGGGACTACCACCTTACCTATTTCTGCCGCCAAGCAGTAATGCTCGCATTGCTGTGTTCCGGTTCGAAGAGTATGGTTTTCGGTGAAATTACAGGCACATGAGACTTTCCATATAACGTCTCAGGGTGGTAACAAGCAAGTGATATCTATGATGTTGCATGCGTACATAGGCTATGGTAACCGCTGACCATCAAGTGTACGCTAGGTTACCACTTTAGTAGTATAAAAAAAAAATGGAATCCACAAATCACACTCCCTTGTGAGTTGGCTAGTGTCCCAACAGTGGGAACATTGTTTGTGATTTATTTAATTGGAACAATTTGTAAATAGTTTAGTAACGTTGAATTCAAAAATGCCTACTGTCTGTGCTGTAGTATGAAACTAGTAAGTAGGTTGATGCGCAATGGAGCTTTTTCGAACTAAATTGTCTTTGCGCATAACAAACGGGTAACTTCACTGGCCAAGATTTGTCGAGAGAACTGGTACTCACTTTTCCTTTTTTTTTCATATAATATCTAGGCCACCTAGGCCCACAAAAAGTAGCTACAATAAATCACAGAACAACTTTTACACAGAACTTCCACAATCAACGGAATCTACTCCTATTCCCACGATGCAAGCCATTATTAAACATTGAAAACAGTAGTCACGACTGCCTCTGGGCTTGTTCTGCTCACGCCTATACACGATTTTCATGGAGGTAGAACTGGCAACAATCTTATTTCAACTAGATTCTATAATATTATAAGTGCAAAAGTCTGTGTGTATGTTTGTTATCACGTATCTCCGTGACATTCGATTGCGATGATATTTGAATTAAAAAAAATGGTTTATGTCCTGGAATAACACATAGAATACTTGTGAATCCGCGTGGGTCAGTTCATAACATTTTTTTTAGCAAAAATTTGAAAAACTTACAGTTCACAGGTAAACTGTGAACTTAGTCTCAACTATGGATATTTAGTGTTAAGTTTTCTAAACTCTACAGTGCTTTTTATAAAAATTTGATTAAGTAAAACAAAATTTTTAATAAGTACATATTATTATACAGAATACTTATCAGATGACATACACAGATAACAGTATACGTACATTCAATGCAGAGCAATCACAACCAGAGCAGTTCTAGCAAAATCAAGTTCGGTGGCGGTAATTGATGCCAAGATTGAGATATTTCATAGATTTTCACGGCGGTTCTATTCATTTGAGCCTTAGTTTCGCTACTGGTTGATTTATTTATAACTAAAAATGGTAATTAGTGAAGTAGTTAGTAGAAAGACAAATTAGCTTAGTTATAAAGTTTATGTTTATATTGACCGTTATTTTAGATGACGTTATTTCCAAAGATAAAATACGTAACAAAAATATGTATTTGTAA